>CM024699.1:13639258-14979090 GCA_014182845.1 Corymbia calophylla
CCTTTTTAAAGAAAAGCGCCCTTCAACAGAAAGTACTTTCAATGATTCCAGTATAGAAACAAATTGATTATCCTGTACCTCTGAGCAACCCCACAGACGGAATTCTTGAAGCATCTTTAGAGAGCTTGATGCTCCCCTCCAGCCATTAGTCAACTCGGGAGCTTGTAGCCCATTGTAACCCAGCTCCTCTGACAGACAAACCAACCTCTTCGAAGATTTGCAGTCCTGACCATGTGTTCTCTCTGACGATTCCAAGACATCGAGAAATTGAACATCAAATTGTCCGTGCACCTTTTTTTCTCTCGATTTTCTCATACTTGATAAAACAAGTATAGTCTCCTTTTCCAAAGGAGGAAGCCCGTCAAGACGTACTTAGTACATTTTCTCTTTTTATGAAAACAATTACTCATGCGATCTTCCTAACCTTATTTCCCCATTATTGAGCAAGGGCGATCATGCATAAAATCACTCGAGCAAACACATATAAAATTCAATAATACCGAAACAAATAGAGCAAATAAAAGGTAGGAAAAAAAAAAGGAGCCCTATGGGGAATAATGTCCCATGTTGTCCTTGAATTGCCAACATTCCGTTGACCCCACCTCCAGACATCCTCCAATTGGGTGGCCCCTCTGTTTCTCTTCTCAAACCCTCAAATTCTCACATGATTTTCGTCTCCATCTTCGTCCTTCAAGCTTGTCATCATCATCTTACTATTTACCAAATGAAGCCTCCATCTCCACCACCATCCCAAGTTTTGATGTTCTTGGACCAAAGACTCGCCGCCGTACACCCCGTGATCCAGAGCTTCAAGAACACCGTCACTGCCGATCCGCTCGGCATCACCATCTCTTGGGTCGGCCCTGACATCTGCAACTACCAAGGCTTTTATTGCGACCACCCGCCAGACGATCTCACAGTCACCACACTCGCAGCCATTGACTTCAACGGTTACAACCTCGGCACGCCGACCCTCGAGGGCTTTGTCAACCAGCTCCCAGATCTCGCAATCTTCCACGCCAACTCCAACAACTTCTCCGGCGTCATCCCACAGAAGATTGCACAGCTACCGTACTTCTACGAGCTCGATGTGAGCAACAACAACTTCTCTGGGGCATTCCCGGCGGCGGTGTTTGGGATCACCAACTTGTCGTTCTTGGACATTCGTTTCAATTCCTTCACTGGGTCCGTCCTGCCACAGGTCTTCAAGCAAGCCCTCGACGTGCTCTTCATCAACAACAACTTCATGCAAAAGATCCCAATCGACTTCGGCTCGACCCGGGTGCTCTACCTCACCCTGGCCAACAACAAGTTCACGGGCCCAATCCCGAGGAGCATTGCCAACGCCTCTTCCACGCTGATTGAAGTGCTCTTCCTGAACAACTGGCTCACGGGTTGCATTCCTTACGAGATCGGGTTCTTGATAAAGGCCACCGTCTTCGACGTGGGGGGCAACTACCTGACAGGACAGCTCCCATGCTCGCTCGGCTGCCTGGACAAGATTGAGCAGCTCAACTTCGCCAGGAACTACCTGTACGGCGCGATCCCGGAGGTCGTGTGCTCGATGCCGAACCTGTTGAACTTATCGCTATCGAACAACTACTTCAACCACATCGGGCCACTGTGCTGGAAGCTCGTGAAGAGCGGGGTGCTGGACGTGAGGATGAACTGCATCTCTGGGCTTCCCAATCAGAGGCTATACTACGAGTGCGTGAGGTTCTATTTCACTCGTTCTGGTTCAATTGGGTCTGTCCGTGGCAATACCTGATGAGCGCTATTCCTTGCAAGATTAATTCATCTTACATTAGTCGTCCGCCGAGCGCTCGGACAGCGTCGGTCACTCACCCTACTCTTAATCGACACAGATTATAGGATGACTGGTGGTTGAGCGTGCGTTCTTCGTATTCATGAAGAAAATAATGATGGGTAGACGATCAATAATAACCACAGAGGACGTTATATGGTTAGGGAAATGGGGTTGGCTTTTGCACTTGCCGTCGAGTTAATCGCACGCGATGTGCAATCTCATGCTCATGTCATAACTGAAAAGTTGTCCTCTTTGAATAAGGTTATTAGGTAAACCAAGGGTGATATGAGAAGCTGAGGCATTTTAGAAACTATATGAAACCTGGTGGGACCTTAATGCAGGCTCCAGTGTTTCATCACGAGCGATTTCTGTCTCATTAGTCTGAGTTTGTTAAATAATTCCTCAATATTAGAAGAAATTTTCTCAATCATGCCCATTACTGATGAATTACAAGTACATACATCATTCACGTGCACATTTAAATATGGGGCAATAATCTTTCCCAAGACATGTTGGAGAACATGTCGGTAGGTTACAAGATGTCAAGATCACCCTCTTGCAAATCTAATTAGAATTAAATGCTAGTGATTTTATGTTCGCAACATATCAATCCAAAGTGTCATTGGAAATAATAAATAAATAATAAATAAAGGAAATGTCTACATTTGTACTTCGCTAATAGTCGAGTACAGTTTGCCCCACACTCGTTGTACCCGCCTCTCGCATCCGTCATTCAAACATCGGATTTGCCCCACGTGTTCACTAAGTGCGTATTTGAGGACTGCAATTGAAAAAATCTCATGATTCTGATAGGAAAAGCTGGGATTGTGGAGAGGCAGCTTCATTCTAAAAGCTTTCAAAGTCCCAAAGATTGCACTAATGGATTTTAATCTGTTATTGAGCCATTAGAGCTGGGATAATGGAGGAGGTCAAGTGATAGGCCAAACCACTATAAATAGCTTTGCAAACTCTTCTATCTGTTTTTTATAGAAGATATTTGATCTGCTGTGCATATTTCGTCCGCAAACACTATTTCATCCTCTACGCATTGTTCTGCACGAAAAAGTTTCTGAAGGATCCTACGACAACCATTTTATTTGTATAAATATTAGGAGAGATGACGCTAGTTGTCCCTGTACCTCTACCCAAAAGTTAAAAACGTCAATGTTTTTTCTTTGATCGATTTATGTTGATGTGAATTGATAGAAATGGATTCCGGAAAAACGAAACTCGAATTAATCGAATAATACTTAAAGTATGTGGAAACTGTCACACCCCAAAACTGCAAGAGAAGGGAATATGACACGGCCGTCCTTCCACACGAAGGACGCAGCCTCAATATAACCAACAACCTGATATCAACATATATGAACTCAAACCCATATATATATATATATCAGATAGACCAACACGTTGGCTACACATCAGAGTTTCTATAATCCTCCAAAATAATATTAACAATAAGAACTCAGTCAACTCAAAAGATAACAAACACTAAATAAGTTTCTTCCTTAAGTCATACCAAAAAAAAAATAAATCAAAAGTTTCCCCCAACAACGCTCTCGCTTTACTCGCCGCTAACCGAGGAACCTGAAAACATAAATGATGAGTGGAATGAGCAACTACCGCCCAGTGAGTAATACATATCTTCTAAGCAGATCGAGCAAGCACTATGCATGGATTCAAAGCAATCCCATAACCTTTAAACTCCATTCAATATATAAAATACATAATGAATCATATAGGAGTTACTCTTATACTCATATGAAAACTCATTTAAACCACCATAACAATACAAGAATCAATGGTCAAGTCCACTAAATAATCTCCATTCAAAAATCACGCGCCAATGGTCCATCCATTGACTAATCTATTGCTCAATCTCTTACCATGGTCACGACACAACGCCTTGTGACAAGGCTACCAAGATTCCCCCCTTGGCAAGGTCTCCACCTATAATGCCGGTGGCTCGGCCCAGAAGGATATCCTACCTGGTATGCATACCAACATGCCCCTTAATGGGCTCACAGCAATAATGAGCAAAATAATCATCCTCCAATACCAAAAAGTCAATCCATGAATCAATATAATAAATCAAGAAATACCTTTTTGCAATATCGTCATCCACCATTTCTCAAGTCATCCACATACTTTTCCATAAACCATTTGCAAAACACTTATAAAGATATTTTGCCTTCCAATACTTTGCGTAATATGCTTTCCAAACATTTATAAACAATCAAAAGGTAGTCCATGCCCGATCCGATTTTTATGCAATAATAATGTAATTCCATAATCTCATACTATATATAATCCATATAATTTTCTCAACATGAATTTTACAAATTCAAAGAAGATATAGTACCACTCACCTCGTCGCCTACGACCCAATAAAATGGTATTTGAATCGTCAAATTCGCGGTCCTAACAAATAATTGAGGAATGAGTTAAAACCCGATAAAACTCTACCTCAATTATTAAGACAACTAAATCACGCCTTAACACTAATAAAATGACCCCTAAGAGCTAACAAAACGCCTAACAAAAGCAATTTATTCAAAGCCGTTCAAGAAGCGAGGCTAGGGTGCAAAACTTGATTATGCCATAACTTTCTCATCCGAACTCCGATTCAAGCAATCTTGTAGTCAAAACGAAGATAATTCCGAGCACTAGAAGACCCATAAGTTGGACAACCCAATTTCAAGCTGAAACCGACAAAATCAGACCCCACAGTCACCGCGCGCATACTGTTCATCCAGCGGGCAGAAGTTCAAAATTCCGTTTCGGACAAACCACAAGCTCAAATCCAATTCCGTAAAATCTCACGGGTCCATGACGTCCTAAACTACCATTCTTATAAATTTTCATGGCTCAAAAACTCAAAAATCGGACTTCGCCACTCAATATTCCCAATATTCTGAATTTGAGCCCTAAATTGGAAAAATGCTTCGATTGGAGGAATAAGAGGCACGTGTACTCACCGGGTGTTGCATAAAATAATCGAGTCGGCTTTGCGAGGCTCCCGCGACGTGCGCGTGCAAAACCCTCTCCTTCTTTCCCTTTCTTCTTCTCTCCCTCTCCTCTTTTCTCTCTTTTTTTTTCTCTCCCGACTGGTTCAGTTTTCTACGAATGAAAATGTAACCGCCACTTATTCTCTCTCCTCTTTGACTTTTCAACTCTCTTTCTTCCTTTCTTTTTTTTTTTTTTTAAACCCAAGTGGGTCCCACTACTTCCAAAAGACCTGAATATTACATCATTCCCTCCTTAAAAAAAAATTTCGTCCTCGAAATTTGAACTTGTCTTAATCCTCAAATAGATGCAGATATTTGCATCTCACTTCCTCCTCAAATTCCCAAGTAGCCTCTCTCTCAGTATGATTTTGCCATTGTATTTTCACGTACGGAATAATTCGTCGTCGCAACACTTGATCCTTCTTATCGACGATGCGAATAGGGCGCTCCTCATACGTCAAGTTTTCTCTTAATTTCAACGGTGAAAAATCCAGTACGTGGTCAGAATTTGGCACATATTTTCGTAACAAGGATACATGGAAGACATTATGAACACCTGAGAGTGCCGGGGGCAAGGCCAATTTATAAGCAACTTCACAAATCTTTTCCAAGATCAAGAATGGTCCTACGTATCTTGGACTTAACTTCCCACGGGTGTCAAATCTCATTACGCCCTTTGTAGGAGACACCTTTAGGAACACGTGCTCACCCACATTAAATTCTAACTTGCGTCTCTTAAGGTCTGCATAACTTTTCTGACGACTTTGAGCCGTTCTGAGACGTTCTCGAACCAACCTAACTTTTTCTTCCGACTGTTGAATGAACTCAGGGCCAAGTAGTCTTTTCTCACCAACATCGTCCCAACAAATAGGACTTCTGCATTTTCGGCCATACAAAGCTTCGAAAGGTGCCATTTTAATGCTGGAATGATAACTGTTGTTATAAGAAAATTCTGCCAAATGTAGATGTTCATCCCAAGAACCGCCAAAGTCAATGATACATGATCTCAACATATCCTCTAATGTTTGGATTGTTCTCTCGATTGCCCATCTACTGCGAGTGAAAAGCTGTACTCAAGTTGAGTTTAGTGCCCAACGCTCCTTGCAAACTCTTCCAAAAGTAAGACACGAATCTAGGATCTCTATCAGAAACAATGCTTATTGGAACTCCATGAAGCTTCACTATCTCATTAACATATCGCTTTGCCATGTCTTCCATTGAAAGGCCAAATCGATATGCCAAAAAGTGTGCGGACTTAGTTAATCGATCAACAATCACCCATATAGCATTTTTACCACTTGGTGTTCTCGGTAGACCAACCACAAAGTCCATGGTGATATGTTCCCACTTCCATTTAGGTATCTCTAGGGGTTGTAACTGCCCCCCTGGTTTCTGATGCTCAATTTTCACTTGTTGGCAAACTAGACATTGATCAACAAATTCTACCACATCTTTCTTCATGTTGACCCACCAGAAGTTCTCTCTCAAGTCCCTATACATTTTAGTACTTCCCGGATGAATACAGAATCTAGTATTGTGAGCTTCCTGCAATATCTCCTTTTTCAGTTCTGAATCATTAGGAACACATAGCCGACCACGAAACCTTAAGGACCCATCTACATGTAAACTGAAATCCACTTGTCTTCCAGCTTCCACACCCTCTCTGAATTTCTGTAATTGAGGATCTTCGTCCTGTTTAGCCTTAATCCTGTCAATCAACGTCGGTTGTACTCGGAGGTTAGCTAATTGAGTACCAAGATGATGCACCAATACCTCTAAGTCCAACTTCCTCATATCTTCAAGGATAGGTTTCTGAGAAGTAAGTAAAGTTGCCATATTTCCAAAGGACTTACGACTCAAGGCATCCGCCACCACATTAGCTTTACCTGGATGGTACTTAATAGACAAGTCATAGTCTTTTAAAAGTTCTAGCCATCTTCTCTGCCTCATATTCAATTCCTTTTGAGTAAAGATGTACTTCAGACTTTTGTGATCGGTAAAAACTTCACATTTTTCACCATACAAGAAGTGACGCCATATCTTCAAGGCAAATACAACCGCCGCTAACTCCAAATCATGAGTGGGGTAGTTCTTCTCATGTGTTTTCAATTGTCTAGAAGCATAGGCAATGACTTTATCACCTTGCATAAGCACACAACCCAACCCTTCTTTAGATGCATCACAATAAATTATGAAACCGCAACTTCCTGAAGGTAGAGTTAGTACGGGAGCTGACACTAGCCGTCTTTTTAACTCTTGGAAACCGTGCTCACATTGATCTGACCATACAAATTTAACTCTCTTCTGAGTTAGACGAGTGAGTGGACCAGCAATCCTTGAGAATCCTTCCACAAATCGCCTATAGTAACCGGCTAGCCCAAGAAAACTCCTAACTTCTGTAACATTAGTAGGGCGATTCCACTTAACAATCGCTTCCACCTTCGTTGGATCCACTAATATGCCATCCTTCGAGATTACATGACCCAAGAATTCTATATGATCAAGCCAAAAGTCACACTTACTAAATTTAGCGAACAACTTCTTTTCATGCAAAATCTGCAAAACAAACCTCAAATGCTGCTCGTGTTCCTCCAAACTCTTCGAGTACACTAGTATGTCATCAATGAACACCACGATAAATTTGTCAAGGTACTCCCTGAACACTCTATTCATCAAGTCCATGAAAGCAGCTGGTGCATTTGTTAATCCAAAAGGCATGACAAGAAATTCATAATGGCCATACCTTGTTCTAAAAGCAGTTTTAGGCACATCGTCTATTTTTATCTTCAACTGATGGTATCCTGAACGAAGGTCGATTTTGGAAAATACTTGAGCTCCCTGAAGTTGATCAAATAAATCATCAATCCGAGGCAAAGGATATTTGTTTTTGACAGTTGCCTTGTTAAGTTCTCGGTAGTCTATGCAAAGTCTCATACTACCATCTTTCTTTTTCACAAATAGAACTGGAGCTCCCCAAGGTGAAACACTAGGTCTAATAAAACCTTTATCTAAAAGCTCTTGTAGTTGCGTTTTCAACTCTTTCAATTCAGTAGGTGCCATCCGATATGGTGCCTTAGAGATCGGTGTGGTGCCGGGTATCAAATCAATGCAAAACTCAATTTCTCTATCAGGAGGCAAACCTGGTAAATCCTCAGGAAACACATTTGGAAACTCTCTGACAACCGGAACATTCTCCAACTTCACTACAACCTTACTCGTGTCTTTTACGCAAGCTAGATAACCCCAACAACCCTTTTTCAAAAGTTTCCTCGCTCGCAAAGCTGAGATCAACCTTGGAAAAGTGTCTTGACAACTTCCCAAAAAAGAAAATTCAGGTTGATTTGGAAGTCTAAATATCACTTTCTTTGAAAAGCAATCAACAGTAGCACGATATGTAGATAACCAATCCATACCTATAATAACGTCAAAGTCTCGAATATTTAACTCCACTAGATCTATAGGCATTTCTACATCATTAATCCATAACACGCATCTCTTGAACACATGATGAGCAATCAAGAAGTCTCCAGTGGGAGTATCAATACGCAATTCACATTCAAGAAGTGTAGGCAATATATCCAGTTTCTTCGCAAATTCAGTAGAGATAAAGGAATGCGTAGCACCCGGGTCAAATAACGCATAAGCATATTGCGAGGCAATAGAAATATTACCTGCAACAACTGCGTTGGATGCCTTCGCATCCTCCTTTGTCATTGCAAAAACTTTTCCACCTGTACTTTGTCTTAGTTGGTTCCCTTGGGGCCTATCAACGGAAGGGACATTCCTTCGCATAGGACAATAGTATGATATATGCCCTTGCTGTCCGCATGAGTAACATGGCCTATTCCCAATGGTAGGGTTCCTCCGTGTAGGACAATCTCGCCGCATGTGTCCCGCCTTCCCGCATGAGAAGCACACTCCCAATTTCTGGTGACATTCACCGCTATGATATTTTCCACATGTATTGCAAGGGCCTTGGTTATTTGGATTTCTAAACTGTCCTGGCCGACTGAAACCTCTTCCTTTTCCACTACCACCAGTACGACCATCTTGGAAATTCGTGGGCCTAAACCTCTTGGGTTGAGGTGCTCCTTGTGTGCCCTTCTTCAAATTGCCTTGTTCCACGATGATTGCTCATTCTAGCACATCCTTATAAGTTGCCAGCATTAAAGGACCAAGCACAGAATTAATTTCAGGTCGGAGTCCTCTGAGGAAATGGTCAGCCTTATCTTTCTCATTAGCTACAAACTGCTCCGCAGATCTGCTCATCTCATTGAAGCGGACTGCATACTCCAAAACTGTGGAGTCACCTTGAGATATATTCACAAAATCACTCTTCATCTTTGATTGGAAGGACATAGGAAAGAATTGAATATTGAAAGCATTTGTAAAGTCCTCCCACGATATGATAGCATCTCTACCTCCAAGGGCTGGCCTCATCCCTTCCCACCGCATCTCTGCTTCTCCTCCAAATCTTGGGTGGCAAATCTAACCTTCCGATCCTCGGGGATCCCTTCACTCTAAAGATCCCATCAATCTTTTTAATCCATCGTTTGGCCATAAGAGGATCAGCTTTCCCATCATAAGTTGGAGGTTTCGCCTTCTTGAATTGGGCAAGGGTGCCTGAACCGATAGCTCCATCTCCACTTAGATCCCTTGCATGACGATACCAATGGATCATCGCCTACTCAAACTCAGTTGAAGAAGGTGGCTCTTGGTCCTCTTCCCTATTTTCAGGAAAGTCAGGACTCCTATCAAACCGGTCCTCCATTCTCCTCCTTAAAGCCGCACCTCGAGAAGCTTGAGGCGTATCTCTAGTGTCAGGGGTAGCGACTCGCTTGCCTTTGCCTCTCCTACGAAGCGAGGCAAGCGTCTCAGAGTCGGTACTCATGATCACCTGAATCCAAGAATGACACTGCACCTTAGTATAAATAAATAAAAAACTAACGCACAAAAATCTATCACACAACTCACAACGTCCCATATCTATCTCTAACAAGATCAAAACTTAAGCTCTGATACCATTTGTAAGGACCTATACCATTTGTAAGGACCTGTGGCTCGCTGAGTAATATTATCCGCTTTGGGCCGAAGCCCGCACGGCTTTAAAACGCGTTACTCAAGGAAGAGGGATCCCAGCCTTATATACTAGCCCAAGACTCCCCCCCTAAGCGATGTGGGACAAGAGACATGTGACCCACCCCCCTTGCACACGTCCGAGGACCGAGGCGCGGACGCACCGCCATCCCTCCTCCTCGCGCACCGTCGCCCGGGTCGTCACAGAAACCAAGGAAACATGTAACACTGATTGAAAAGTATATCACTTAGATGGACATACCTTATTTGCCACGAATGAAATGCCCCTTTTGCATCTTTGAGAGTTGTTGAGTAGGGCATATCCCTATTCTTGAGACAGATTTTCTTTTTGTGTTTTTTCGCAGGAGAGACCTCAAGCATGAAAACTGTTCATTTATCAAACATTTCTTTTTTTCTTTTTCTTTTATTTTACAGTTTTCTCTCATAAAATAATTGCCTTGGTAGTTTACCTCTCTTATGGGCCATTTCAAAAAATTAATTGATGGGCTGGGTTTAGCCCAACATGGGCGGCCTATTATCAATGAAAAACTCATTATCTCCAACTCACACATGGTAGGCTAAATATAACTCTCTCTTTTTTTTTACAATGTTCATACAAACAAATAATCCATTCGTGGGATTTCAAACAATCTAGGACCCCCTAGTGCCTTTCCTTTAGCATTGATCTATCCTACAAGTGCCCTTCCTATAAGAGCTCTCGAATCAGGATTGTTCATCTTACTGCATTCCAACATAACTTGTTTTTCAATTCCATCAAGTAATTAGAAGCTATGAACAATCCACTCATAGCAAGAGATTCAAATACACAAGTACAATCACAAAGTGTTTTCCTAATTAACTATTTCAAAATCTATCGCATCTTATCACTTCAGGTATTGACCAAGCTCTAATATCAAAATTGACGAGGATGTCACGCCCCGACCCTCAAGCACGTGATAACCCCTATTCTCTTGCGGTCATTTGATTATGACATCCTAAGATGCATCGCCGACCACTGATTTTATTTTTTGATTAAACACATGCGGAAACATTGAATAATCCTCAATCAACACAATAATAAGGATAGTCAGGAAAACTATAATAGCAACATTACCAAAAACATAACTTTGTTTTAATTACTTGTTAAACCTATGAAGTTTTAATGTGCAAGCCTTTACAATGAGTAACTTCCTATTAAACCAACAAAAAGGACTAGAAGGGCCAGCGTTAACCTACTCCCTCGCAAACATGGTACTGAATTGCATCACTTGTCGATTCTTCATACTATAGACCTAAAAAATGGTTAACGACAACAAGTAAGATATAACTTAGTAAATTAATGACCTAAGCCTCATCTAGGAAATTTACTCACATCGGGTGCATCTTAAACATGTAGCCTTTCTATCGATGGTAGATCAATAGCAATGCGACTTTCGCTTTGCCTTAACTATAAACATGAATAGGCCCTAGCCCTTACACAGTCCTTAACAGTTAATGAATGCATCCACATGCATTCTTACCTCGCTTTGGCACATGTTACTTGCATGATACAATTTATCACTTGCCAATCTTGAAGCAACAGGCATAACATATAATCAAAATACATCTCAAACTTTCCCATGCGCAATGTACTTATGCATGTTTCAATTATTAAGACTCCCTTAGGGTCACTACCACACAAAAGTTAGTAGTATACCATTATACTTAGGCTTTCATCACGGCCATGAAAGGCATTCCCATAATCAAATGGGGGTAAACTCATGGCCATGAAGGGTACTCCTGTAATCACATGGGGGTTTCATCACGGCCACTAAGGGCACTCTCATAATCATATGGGGTTTTAATCACAGCCGTGAAGGGCACTCTTGTAATCAGATGAGGGTTTAATTACAGCTATGAAGGACACTCCCGTAATCAAATGGGGGTAACGGGTTCTCAAAATGTGATCACACAAGCATCCCAATCACTCATGCTCATGAAATCCTTTCATTTAGTCAATGTAGACGTGATTTGTGCTCGCATACAATAGCTCATCAAAAATTTCAAGCACACGAACAATATTTCATATGTGATCACATGAATATGCTAAACATATCAACTTTTCGAACTTTCCCTTCTTCTTTTTTCAGATTTTTCTATCCTAGCTCACAAGTAAACAGGGCATTCCCAATCAAGGTCTTATGAACTAAATATATAGAATACACCTTAGACAACACTTATCATTTGCTTGTAGGACGTTCACTCTTACTCACGAAACATGTCATAGGCAGTAAAGCAAGTGCATATAATCTTAACAAGAAACACATATAACATTCATATACCCTTTAAATGTTAATAATAACATCCTGCTATAATTGATTCACCTCCAAGGAATTAATTAGTAATAATGCCTTAGAGTAATTAACTAATACAAAAAAAATCCATTACTCAAAAATGATTAATTAATTTTTACATAATAATAATTAATTAATATCCGAAAATGATTATTTATTCATAAATAATTAATTAATTATCATCCATAATAATTACTTAATTATTACCCGAAAATAAATTGTCACGCAATACCACTTAATTAATTATCATCCATAATAATAATCACGGCGGCGGCCACATGCGGACGGCAACGCACGGTGGCTAAGTGGGCGTGAGGTGATGGTAACAGCGGCACCAGCGCGCGGCTAAAGGGGAAGGAACGAAGGAAAACAAAGAGGAAAGGGAAATGGAGAGAGAAAATGAGGAGGAAGGGGATGGGCGGATGCAAGGAAAAGAATGAGGGGGAGAGAGAGATAGAGAAAGAGACGTGGGGAGGGGACGGCTGAAACTTGAGGGGGAAGGAGAATAAAAATAAAATAAAATAAAATAAAACTTCCTTACAAGCTTCTAGAAAAGGTCATTTTGGTCATTATACCATTAAAATACAAATTTTCCAAACTTTCAGGCTTACCGTGTAACATCCTGAAAATCGACCCCATTTTAGGATTTTATAAAAGGGCAATGTAGTCGAAGGCACCTGTCGATACAAATTTTCCGAATCGTGTGTTCGTGAGATAACAGATTACAGAGGGGCGCCGATAGGAAACGATACACGTACGACTCGCAATTTTGATCAGGAACGAACCCTTCGACCATGAGGACCTGGGCGGGAACGATATCCTCTAAGTACTAGACTATTAAGGAAACGGAAATAAATCGATTCGGCAGAAGTACGAAGTCGAGCTGCCGGTGATTTCCGCACGACTTCGATACGAACTACGAACGACGTTAAACCGAATCCTTTTCATCTGGTACTCGGGATTATCAATTGAGCCCCTGGGATCACACGACAATCGAGGGACATCCCTGACTTGAGAATTGACGTTAACGTGGATCAAAGAATGGTTGACCACTGGTCAAAAGTGTGGAAAGTCCAAAAAGGGCGCCCGATGATCCAAATTGTACTATGGTCGCAATCGACTCAATTTGGCCCCGATTTTTAATCCGATTTTGGGAACCGACTTCTCAGTGATGTCAGGACTATATATTTGGACGTCACCTCATTTATTTTGGAATTTTCCGTTGGACACGGAAGTGCCGGAAAAAGGAAAAATTGGACCAGGTTTCGGGCCCGCGAGTGGGCCGGCCCAAGACCGACGGCCCAATGGGCCTTGCACCCATTCAGCCCAGCCCAAGAGGGGCCCAAGTTGGCCCAAGTTCCCCTCCATTTCCAGCCCATGGGCTTCTCTCTTTGGCCTTTTGCTTTTGTGCCCAAGTGGGCTTTGTTTATGCTTTTTTTTTTTGTTGTTTTTGATTGGTTCTTCAAGCAAGTGGACTTGCCCACTTGCCTTGGCCTTATCCAAGTCTTCAGCAGCCCCTTCTCTCTCCTCTTTCTCCCTCAAATTCATGCAACAACCAGCCCTCACTCTCTCTCCCTTTTTCTCTTCCTTTTCTCTTCCATTTTTGCTGTTTCTTGCTGTCCATACTGTTTTCCAGCCCAAAAACAGCCTTGCTGCCATCACCGAAGCTGCCACCACCGTCTAAAGTGTAGTCCTGGAAGTTAGGAAGCCAGCCGCGCACCCCCGGTCACCCCTGGTCGCCCCAAACCGCCCGTTTCGGCCTTTTCTGCACTGCTAGTCAGTTCCGCGTGAACAGTAACCAGCAGTGTTTTTGGCCCTTTTCGGCCATCGTTTATCGTCCTTTGTCGTCCCCGAGCTTACCCCTCGTAGCCCTCGTTCCTCTCTACAGGCCGGTGTCGCCAGATTTCTGATCCAAGTAAGTTAACTTCCTAATCCTTGTTTAGTGGTTAATCTTGCTTAGGGGTTAATTAGTTTAATTTTTGTGCTTGGTTAATTATGAGTTAGTTTGTTAATGGTGGCTGAGTTAATTAAGACTGATGAGGATTAGTTAATTGACCATGGTTAGTGTTAAAGTAACCTAGGTTAATTAATTAAAGTAACTAAGGTTAGTTTCTAAAGTAACTATGGTTAATTATTAATCATGGTTGAGTTAATTAACCCTAGTTAGGTTAAATTTAGTAACCATGGTTAATTTTAATATTATTTTATTAATTTCGGATTAGTTACTGTTCACAGTTATTGTTCACGATTATTGTTCACAATCGCTGTTCACGATTACTGTTCACAATTACTGTTCATACAGAAACAAATTTTGGTTTCAAATTGATGTGTTTTAGGTTATTATGCTTTATTGGAGTGCCGATTGTTAATTATATGCGTGAATAATGATGAAATGCATGATCGAAGACCGAGTGGAAGTGAAAGTGTTTGATTTATTGAGTTATTCCCGAGAATTAGGGAATGTACGTGATTGTTGATTGGTTGGAATTGAATTTCGGTTTGTCGTGATTTTCACGGGTGATTGGATTGTACTGCATGACATTATACGTGTGTCAACTGCAATAGCATGTTGCGTGAGCACGAATTGTATGTGCATTCACGACGAGCAAAGAAAAGAACGGATTGTTTGATGATGTGTTGCATGGTCACATTAAGAGGAGAGCCCGCGCGCCGGTAGACCGCCAACCCTTGCGGTTGTGCCGTGGCCTTTTGGTCGTCCCCGACTTCGGTCGGTTGCCCGATAGTGGTCGGGCCATGGGGCTGCGGCAAGTGAGCGGGCCCCATGCTCCATAGGGAATGCCGTCGATGGGAGAGAGCCCGTGACGTCGCCGTGCCTCATGGGGGAGGACGATGCCGGTCTTTGATCGGTAGACCGCCAACCATAAGGTTGTCTTTGTGACCCTAGTGGTCGTAATAATCGGAGCATATGTGTGGATGTGAGGCACGAGAAAGTTGTGTGAGATGCTCGATTATTCGCATGCTCTTAATGTCGTGATGGATTAAATGACGGTTTACGCAGTAGCGTGTGCCAAGGCCAGGTAGGGTCGCTTGTGATTGCACCTGTTTATTAAACTGTCTTCTGCTGTCTTTCTCTCTGAGGTGGTATTGCATTGATTGCTGTATTAGGTTGTATGTTAAACTCCCGAGGCGAGCGAAGTTCCTAACCGGGGCTTAGGACTTTAACTTGCTGAGTTTATCTCAACCCGTCGTGGTTAACCTTTTCAGGCCCTAGATGATGCAGTACCCGAGGATCGAAGAGAGCGATCCCTCTGAGGCCCATGAGTAGACAGCTGTAGCCTATTTCCTTTTGACGAGCCTTCCCTCACTTGTACAGGGTTAGGTTAGTTAGGCCAGTCCCTTTTTGAGTAGGCATTAGCTTGTCGCCTATAGTAAGGCGTGTATGTATTTGCTGGTGTGCCGGCTAATCTTCAAATATATAAAATATTGTTTGTCTTTCCTTTGCTGCTGTTGTTGCTATCCATGTTGTTTGGTTTGGGAGTTGTTCGTTTCCGCATGTGCTTAATTACAAGATAAAATGAATTGGTCGACGACGCACTGGACGGGACGTCGTACGGTTAGACCTCAAGTGAAATGGGATTGCCGCGAGCTCGAGAGTCGGGGCGTGACAACCCCGTCGATTTTTGGTATCAGAGCCTGGTTGGCTGATGGAGTGATAAGGTGCAATGAGTCTTGCGTTGGTGCGTGGGGATAGTTAGTAGGAAAGGCAGTTTCTTTGCTTGCATGTGATTGACTGCAGGATCCTTCGTGGTCCTTTGTTGTAGGATTGTCTCATTTTCTAATTCCGCGTGGGGGAATTGGAACGCAGGCTAGGAGAGTCCTGCAAAATGAGCAGTCCAGATCAGAGTTCCCCTAGTGTGAGGATCCCAGGTCAGAGGGGTCAGAGGAGGAAAACGGTGCAAGCAAGGAGCTACTTTGGATTGTCGGGAGAAGAGAATCCGATTTAATCTGATTGGAGCTAGTAGTTTCCAGTTTGTAGGGAGCCGAGGAGGGTCCTCGATTCCCTTGATTTCTTCTTTGGAAGCAACCAGGTTGTTGGGATCAGGATGTCAAGGATATTTGGCATCGGTGAGCGATACGTCGAAAGAAGGACCGAACCTGGAGGACATCGCGGTAGTACGAGATTATCCTGATGTCTTTCCAAAGGAATTGTTAGGACTACCCCCGGCCAAAGAGACAGAGTTCGTGATCGAGTTGACTCTTGGGACAGAACCAATTTTGAAAGCACCGTACAGGATGGCGTTGTCAGAGTTGAAGGAATTGAAGGTGCAGATGCAGGAATTATTGGATAAAGGTTTTAAGAGCAAGAAAAAGGACGTGGCAAATTGAGCAGTTGCATCTGGATTGTGGTTTGCATTATATGGTTAATCATTGGCTTGGGAAAAAACTGATGATAGGAGGAATGGTATTAGGGAAGATCAGTATATAATTGGAATGCCATGTGTTGGATTCGAAGGCTGTGACTATTGGTACAACTTCCAGTGTGATCATGCTGCTTATGCGTTAATTGGGTTTTTGAGCTATGCATTTGTGTGTAGCAGAACATCCTACCGCATGTTCAGATTGTACGAAGGTCATTGGCGATCAAAAGGAATTGATCGATTTGATTGTGTTGGAAATGTACGATTTCGATGTGATTGTTGGAATGGATTGACTTACTAAGTATCGAGTTACAATGGATTGCTATTGGAAGGTAATCCAGTTTAATCCTTTAGGTGGTGTTCGTTTTGAGTTTACTGGAATCAAGGATGGATCGTTGCACTTATGCATCGATTAACGGCAGTTTAACCAAGGGACGGTCATGAGCAAGTATCCATTACCAAGGATGGATGATTTGTTTGACCTACTTCAAGGAGCGTCGATATTCTCTAAGATAGACCTAAGGACAGGCTATCATCAGTTGAGAATCCGAAAGGAGGACATACCGAAGACAGCTTTCCGTACTCGTTATGGTCATTACGAGTTTACGGTAATGCCATTTGGATTGACAAATGCCCCTGCTGCTTTCATGGATTTGATGAACCGGGTGTTTAAGGAATATCTGGATCGGTTCGTGATCGTGTTTATCGACGACATTTTGGTGTATTCGAAGAGTCCGGATGAACACGAGCAACACCTAAGGACCGTGTTGCAAACCCTAAGAAATCACGAGCTGTATGCGAAATTTAGCAAGTGTGAATTTTGGTTGGCTCGAGTGGCATTTCTAGGCCACGTGATTTCAGGCGAAGGGATTTCTGTGGACCCAACCAAGATTGAAGCGGTCATAGATTGGCCGAGACCGACTTCAGTAACCGAGGTTCGTAGTTTTCTGGGATTGGCTAGCTACTACAGACGGTTTGTGGAAAGATTCTCTTCAATAGCTATGCCAATGACGCAGTTGCTGAAAAAGGACAAGAAATACGAGTGGACGGATAAGTGCGAGCGTAGTTTCCAAGAGCTTAAGCATAAGCCGACTCACGCACCCGCTTTGACTATTCCGTCGAGCTCGGGAGGATATGAGATTTTTAGCGACGCGTCATACAAGGGACTCGGTTGCGTTCGATGCAAGACGGTAAAGTGATAGCATATGCTTCCCGTGCAATTGAGGCCTCACGAGCTGAATTATCCGACGCATGACTTAGAGTTGGCGGCCATCATATTTGCGTTGAAGATATGGAGACATTATCTCTCGTGGAGAGAGATTTCAGATTTTCACGTACCATCAAAGTTTGAAATATCTCGTTCTCCCAAAAGGAACTGAATATGAGACAGCGCAGATGGATGGAACTTCTTAAGGATTATGACTGCGATATTCTGTACCATCCGGGTAAGGCAAACAAAGTGGCAGACGCTTTGAGTCGCAAGTCATCGGTTGCGAGTATGATGGTACAAGAATGGATTCTGTTGGAGGGAATTCGCGATTCAGAATTCAGGCTCGAGGTATGCCATCTTTCCAGTTTAATGGCTACCCTTTGGATTGAACCTGAAATTCAAACCAAGATTAAGGCAATGCAACATTTGGATGTTGAGATCCAAAAGATTCTGCAAATGGACGCGACCAAGAGAAAGTCGGATTTTCAAGTATCCGAGGATGGGATCTTGAAATTCCGTGGACGATTATGTGTGCCAAACGACGCCGAAATTAAGGAGAGGTTGTTATCCGAAGCGCATTGCAGCGACTACGGTGTGCATCCCGGCAGCATTTAAGATGTATCGAATCTACGACAACGTATTATTGGTGGAACGGCATGAAGCTAGACATCGCCAAGCACGTGGCGAAGTGTTTAACTTGCCAACAAGTGAAAGTGCAGCATTGCAAGCCAGGAGGGTTACTACAACCTCTTGAAATCCCCGAATAGAAATGGGAGCACATCACGATGGACTTCGTGACGGGATTACCAAGAAGTCAGCGAGGTAATGATGCGATTTGGGTTATAGCGGATCGATTGACGAAATCAGCTCATTTCATCGCCGTACGCAAGGATTTTGCTTTGGAAAAGTATGCAGAATTGTACGTGCGACAGATTATTCGTTTGCATGGGGTGCCAGTGACGATTACTTCAGATCGAGATCCCAGATTTACGGCTGCATTTTGGAAGAGTCTACATACTTCGATGGGGACAAAGCTGCAGTTCAGTACGGCCTACCATCCTTAGACAGACGGTCAATCAGAGAGAACGATTCAGACCTTGGAGGATATGTTAAGAGCCTGTGTATTGGATTTCAAAGGAAGTTGGGAGGAACAACTTCATCTTGTGGAGTTCGCGTATAATAACAGTTATCAGCAAAGTATCCGAATGGCACCATTCGAAGCTTTGTACGGCAGACCGTGTATGACTCCTATTTGTTGGAACGAAGTCGGCGAGCGGAAAATTACAGGGCCAGAGTTAGTGCAGCAATCATTAGACGCCGTCAAGATGATTTGAGAAAGGTTAAAGACGGCTCAGAGCAAATAGAAGAGTTATGGGGACAGACGACGTAGGCCATTGGAATTTCAAGTGGGCGATCATGTGTTCCTTAAAGTATTGCCGATGCGAGGTACATCGTGATTTGGAAAGAAAGGAAAACTGAGCCTGAGGCACGTCGGACCATTCGAGATTCTAGAAAGGATTGGGAATTTAGCCTATCGTCTTGTACAACCGCCTCGACTTGCTCAAGTGCATGATGTATTCCACGTGTCAATGTTAAGGAAATATGAGCCAGACCCGACGCACGTGTTGAATTTTGAAGAGATAGAGGTGGATGACAGGGTGTCGTATGTGGAGAAACCGATTCGAATTGAGGACCGAAAAGAGCAAGTGCTGAGAAACAAGACAATCTCCTTGGTCAAAGTCAGTTGGCAGCATCATGGTATGGAGGGAGCTACATGGGAAAGCGAAGAAGTCATGAGGCGTTAGCACCCCTATCTTTTTGAGGATTAGCGTGTCAGTTCAAATTTCGAGGACGAAATTTCTGTAAGAGGGGAAGAGTTGTAACATCCTGAAAATCGACCCCATTTTAGGATTTTATAAAAGGGCACTGTAATTGAAGGCCTGGTCAGTACAAATTTTCCGAACTGTGTGTTCGTGAGATAACAGATTACAGAGGGGCGCCGATAGGAAACGATACACGTACGACTCGCAATTTTGATCAGGAACGAACCCTTCGACCATGAGGACCTGGGCGGGAACGATATCCTCTAAGTACTAGACTATTAAGGAAACGGAAATAAATCGATTCGGCAAAAGTACGAAGTCGAGCTGCGGGTGATTTCCGCACGACTTCGATACGAACTACGAACGACGTTAAACCGAATCCTTTTCATCTGGTACTCGGGATTATCAATTGAGCCCCCGGGATCACACGACAATCGAGGGACGTCCCTTACTCGAGAATTGACGTTAACGTGGATCAAAGAATGGTTGACCACGGGTCAAAAGTGTGGAAAGTCCAAAAAGGGCGCCCAATAATCCAAATTGTACTATGGTCGCAATCGACTCAATTTGGCCCCGATTTTTAATCCGATTTTGGGAACCAACTCCTCAGTGATGTCAGGACTATATATTTGGACATCGCCTCATTTATTTTGGAATTTTCCGTTGGACACGGAAGTGCCGGAAAAAGGAAAAATTGGACCGGGTTTCGGGCCCGCGGGTGGGCCGGCCCAAGACCGGCGGCCCAATGGGCCTTGCACCCATTCAGCCCAGCCCAAGAGGGGCCCAAGTTGGCCCAAGTTCCCCTCCATTTCCAGCCCATGGGCTTCTCTCTTTGGCCTTTTGCTTTTGTGCCCAAGTGGGCTTTGTTTATGCTTTGTTTTTTGTTGTTTTTGATTGGTTCTTCAAGCAAGTGGACTTGCCCACTTGCCTTGGCCTTATCCAAGTCTTCAGCAGCCCCTTCTCTCTCCTCTTTCTCCCTCAAATTCATGCAACAACCAGCCCTCACTCTCTCTCCCTTTTTCTCTTCCTTTTCTCTTCCATTTCTGCTGTTTCTTGCTGTCCATGCTGTTTTCCAGCCCAAAAACAGCCTTGCTGCCATCACCGAAGCTGCCACCACCGTCCAAAGTGTAGTCCTGGAAGTTAGGAAGCCAGCCGCGCACCCCGGTCACCCCTGGTCGCCCCAAACCGCCCGTTTCGGCCTTTTCTGCACTGCTAGTCAGTTCCGCGTGAACAGTAACCAGCAGTGTTTTTGGCCCTTTTCGGCCATCGTTTATCGTCCTTTGTCGTCCCTGAGCTTACCCCTCGTAGCCCTCGTTCCCCTCTACGCGTCGGTGTCGCCAGATTTCCGATCCAAGTAAGTTAACTTCCTAATTCTTGTTTAGGGGTTAATTAGTTTAATTTTTGTGCTTGGTTAATTATGGGTTAGTTTGTTAATGGTAGCTGAGTTAATTAAGACTGATGAGGATTAGTTAATTGACCATGGTTAGTGTTAAAGTAACCTAGGTTAATTAATTAAAGTAACTAAGGTTAGTTTCTAAAGTAACTATGGTTAATTATTAATCATGGTTGAGTTAATTAACCCTAGTTAGGTTAAATTTAGTAACCATGGTTAATTTTAATATTATTATATTAATTTCGGATTAGTTACTGTTCACAATTACTGTTTACAATCGCTGTTCACGATTACTGTTCACAATTACTGTTCATACAGAAACAAATTTTGGTTTCAAATTGATGTGTTTTTGGTTGTTATGCTTTCTTGGAGTGCCGATTGTTAATTATATGCGTGAATAATGATGAAATGCATGATCAAAGACCGAGTGGAAGTGAAAGTGTTTGATTTATTGAGTTATTCCCGAGAATTAGGAAATGTACGTGATTGTTGATTGGTTGGAATTGAATTTCGGTTTGTCGTGATTTTCACGGGTGATTGGATTGTACTGCATGACATTATACGTGTGTCAACTGCAATAGCATGTTGCGTGAGCACGAATTGTATGTGCATTCACGACAGAGCAAAGAAAAGAACGGATTGTTTGATGATGTGTTGCATGGTCACATTAAGAGGAGAGCCCGACACTGCCGGTAGACCGCCAACCCTTGGGGTTGTGCCGTGGCCTTTTGGTCGTCTTGACTTCAGTTGGTTGCCTGACAGTGGTCAGTTGCGGGACTGCGGTAGTGAGCGGGCCCCATGCTCCATAGGGAATGCCGTCGATGGGAGAGAGCCCGTGACGTCGCCGTGCCTCATGGGGGAGGACGATGCCTGGTCTTTGACTGGTAGACCGCCAATCATAAGGTTGTGCCGTGGCCCTAGTGGTCGTAATAATCGGAGCATATGTGTGGATGTGAGGCACGAAAAGTTGTGTGAGATGCTCGATTATTCGCATGCTCTTAATGTCGTGATGGATTAAATGACAGTTTCTGCAGGTAGCGTGTGCCAAGGCCAGGTAGAGTCGCTTGTGATTGCACCTGTTTATTAAACTGTCTTCTACTGTCTTTCTCTCTGAGGTGGTATTGCATTGATTGCTGTATTAGGTTGTATGTTAAACTCCCGAGGCGAGTGAAGTTCCTAACCAGGGCTTAGGACTTTAACTTGCCGAGTTTATCTCAACCCGTCGTGGTTAACCTTTTCGGGCCCTAGATGATGCGTGCAGGGATCGAAGAGAGCGATCCCTCGAGGCCCGTGAGTAGGCAGCCGTAGCCTATTTCCTTTTGACGAGCATTCCCTCACTTGTACGGGGTTAGGTTAGCTAGGCCGCCCCTTTTGAGTAGGCCTTAGCTTGTCGCCCGTAGTAAGGCGTGTATGTATTTGCTTTGGTGTGCTTGGCTAATCTTCGATATATAAAATACTGTTTGTCTTTCCTTTGCTGCTGTTGTTGCTATCCCTGTTGTTTGGTTTGGGAGTTGTTCGTTTCCGCATGTGTTTAATTACAAGATAAAATGAATTGGTCGACGATGATGCACTGGACGTCATACAGTTAGACCTCAAGTGAAATGGGGTTGCCGCGAGCTCGAGAGTCGGGGCGTGACATACCAATAAATCAGTATTTCAATGAGGCAACATCCAAGAATTTAATATTTAAGTCTTTAAACGTTCGATACCTGAAATCGAATTAAAATTTATGATTAAATTCGATTAAATGCGACTTTAGTACGGCCTAAACTATTAGGGAATGTTTATTTTTCACACATTTGACTCATGGTTGATAGCTTTTCAATTCACATTTATACCTCTTCAAATCATGGACAACTCTCGGTTGTCATGTAATCATGAGAATTCGATTGCTCACCCTGAATATAAGTCAAAAAGGAAATCGGTTTAACGTTGTTTGTAATCAATATCGTAGTCATACGGAATCACTCGCAATCCAATCACATATTTTTATCGAATCGATTTATTTCTTTTTGCTAATTGGCTTGTGACAGCGTAGTATTGTCCCTCATTAATCCTTATGGTCAAGCGGTCTATCTCTAATTGAATTTACTAATCGTGCATGTATCAATCTTTAATTGCCTTTTTGAATAGATCAATTAACTCATGAGTAACCAGCTCAAAGTAAATGTAACTAACAAAGTATCGATAAAATAACTATTTCATATATCCCGAAATGAGTCGAAATTCAGTATGTCACAAAAATAATTATTCATGCGGTCTTCCCAATCTTAGTTACCCATTTTATTCTCAAAGTTGAGCAAGGTAGGTGATCATGCATAAATCCACTCAAGCAAACACATATAAAATCCAATAATACCGACAGAAATATTGCAAATAAAAGGAAGGAAAATAAATTACTTGAGCCCTTGTTACTAAGTTTCCGGAGAGGACCCTTGAGCTAAAAATAGAAAGTCAATGTAAAATCTCCAAAATAAAGTATTGTTTTAAACCAGAAAGTAGATAAATGATACTTCATGAATACGACAAAAATTCTATTTCCTAAAATGATCGATTACATCAAGAAGTAAAACATGCAATCTTGAGAAAAAAAAATTATATATATGAATATGCATGATTCCTAAAATACACTCCTAGATGTATATTTTTTATGAAAATGCAATTCATCTTTCTATTTTTTTTTCTTTTTCGCATTTCCCCCTTCTTTATATATATATGAGTGAAACAAAATTAAACTAAAAATTAACTAAGTGCTGAAATAAATTTGAACTAGAATTTATATGACAAAATAATATGTAATATAAATCCGGATTTTCTTGAAAATTTCCGCTACGTTCCCTTGGAATTTCAACCTTAAACTTCTTACGAGAACGAGTTAGTAAAAACCAGAAAATAAAGAAAACTAAAGAGATATAATGCTATGAATTAAAGGGAAACTATTCCACTCTACGTGAAATAAACGGTGGATGAATACGTCCATACTAATTGCCGAAATTAACTATTAATTAAAAGCATTATTTTTTCTACATTGTACCGGTCTGAATTGAATTGAGGTTGGTGTGGAAATTGAACTACATCATCCTGATTCTTTTACTATTTCCATGTTTATGCTTACTGAAACACAAGGAACAATCAACATGAACTAACACAAAAAGCCACGCACGTGTTTGATTTTATTTCCTTCTTCCTTTCTTCTTTCTTTCCGGCCGTGCAGCAGAATTCCTTTTCACTTGTGCTGGCGGGGTCATTTTGTTTGTCGGGTCAATTAGAATTCAATTCACAACCATGTGCAAATATGTTATTCCCCTAACAAAATGTTGAAAGTATCTAAATGTAGTAAATGCAAGTGTAAAAAATGTGCAACCTCAAAAATTTAGGTGTCAATATTCTACGCTCGGAACAATTCATAGATTCACACATAATGAAAATCAAACCTATTTGAATAGGCTATTTCATGTATAAATAGTAAAAATAATTAGCAATATGGTTTGGTTTCGAAAAAGTGGAAACCAAACCAAACCACAAAAAACGCTTTGTTTCATGGACAAGATAGACATTGTTAGAGCTTAGAGGGGCTGTCGAGATGTGGGGCTCGGACTAAGATGAGGCTAGATCGATCACGATGGATCAAGGAGGTGGTATTCTTGCTCCTCGTGGTGTTTTTCAGCGAAAAATTCTAGAAAAAGGATAGAAGATCCAACGGTTCAAAAAATTAAAAAAGGTAAGGCACACGTCCTTTGTCGATCGAGGGGATAGTACTCAAGTACGGAACCCGACGCCCATTGTTCCCATCTTATCCCTTCAAATGATCTCGTCCGTTCATTTATCCATGAGTTTTTTTGTGGGTGTCGTTGGATAGAAAAAGTTATGACTAGCCAAAATTAGACAAAAATTTTGGAAAATATTATTTATAATTACATTTGGAAAAAAAGAAAGAAAGGAAGAATGATGATGTTAGCATGCTGTCGCCACCGATCACCACATGTCGTTTTGAGGTCAACCCACTGAAGAAATGACGGCCACCCGCACGTGAGCCCAAGCCACGTCAGGCCCAGTCGCAACACCGGCCCAGAGCACCAAGGACACGTGTCCTAGCGCATGAATGGGCCCAAATGGTGCATGGCTGCACTGGGGCCTAAGCCCAGTGCCGCACCTATAAAGCCCAGTCCATCATTTTTAGGCATCATTTCCCTTATGATGTGCATCATAATCCTTTGTTTTCAAAATTCCCATACTTCGTTTGCACATTTCGACAAAGATTATGCATTTCAAAACTCTCTCTTTCAACTTATTTTCTCAAATTCTAATAATTAACTTTACCTTATTTTATAAGTAAATCTCGATGAGGGTTAAGCACGCAATTACTACCGATCCTTAGTGGATATTAAGAAAATCTATTCAGGTGATAGATAAGTGTTCTAAACCCCTTAAATAAAATTGATATTGTTATATTTTTTAGGCTTGAATTATTAAATAAATAGTTGTTACTCTGCTGATTTAAAATTACTTTTTTCATGAATAAATTGATGGTTGTAATGTCTAAATTGCTCTTTGAAGAAAATACAAAAATGTGATTCTTCAGCTATTATTCCACTTAGATAAAAGAAAATCATAGTTTCTCTAGGTGGTTTTTTTTTTTATGTTTAAATATTTGCATTAGAAAGTCCATTGCATGAAACCAAATATAGATCAAAAGGCTGCGACAATCCGTCCGGGTAAACTTGAAGTTGGAGACTAAGGCCCCTTGGATCATGAACCAATGTCCCAAGAATATCATGATTTTCTAGAATACTTTCAAAATGATTGTAGTTATTTTCCCTAAAAATTTTCTAGCTCTCCAAATCCTTATTATCTATAATTAAAAGGACAAAAATACCTTTGTCTAAATAGGCCAAATCATAACGTGACTATGTCAATTTCAGAACTAAAAATACACCATCTAATTACTAGTCGTTAGTCAATTGCACAGGCATACACATCACAAATTATAACTCAAGCATATTATTACATGTCATTGCTTATTTTCAAATCACAAAAAAACACGGCAAACAAAGTCATGCAGTGGCATGAAATGACAAAGGAATTTCACTAATTAAATCTCCAGAAAAATCATAAGATTTGTCAATAATGTGAGAAACTATTTCAGAATTAATTTCAAAGGACGTAATAGGAAAATGTGGTACTAAAAAAACGTTGTGGTGAGTCTAACCCCTCCTCACACATAAATGAATCCCTGGACCGCACATTTCTTTTGCTTTTGTAAATGACCATTGCTTTCACACATGCACCTAGTTCCCAATCAGCCTAGTTTTCTTAAAATGTTTGGTCGCAACGCCATCTCCTTCTTTGAACAAAACCGTAGGGCTGGCCCAAAATGCCAGAACTCCTCTTCCGCCCACGCAGCTGCTCCTCCTGCTGAACAAAACCTCGGATCTCGGAGTGTCGAACAAGGTTCTAAATGGCCTGTATGAAAAGACGTCAACATGTTGATCTGCTCATTTTTATTTTTTTACTTCTTCGTTTATTCTTCGGAAAAAAGACATAAATCATGATTCCACTCATAATTCTCTAAGAGAATGTTGATGTAATTATTGCACAGATTGCCTTGAGCGTAGAGTGAAGTTGATTTACTTGTAGACCGAGCCATAGTTCCTCTTAAATTTTTTTAAAGGCTTCAAGTATTGCATTAATGGATTTTAGCCTTGTTCTTAGACAAGAAAATTATTCAAATAGTCATAAATCTATTACACGGTTATCAATGTAGTCTTAAGTTTTTCAATTTAGCAAATTTAGTACCGAATATTTTGACAATGTTCAAATATATTCTATCCTGACAATATTAGTAAAACATCGTTGACATGGTAGTCCAGTTAGTACTAGCCATCTTACATAGCATAGTTGGATGATTGACCGTCGATGTAGATGATTTTTGCAATTTTTTTAATTTGTTAATTTTTTTTCTTCCTTTTCTTTTTCTTCATCTTAAGATACCACGTGGGCTGCTTCGATATCACCACTCTACCATGAATCTTGACCAAAGACACCATAAATTTTTCTAAGATGGTGACTCAAGAAACTCAATCAAACTTATTGCTTCCATTCTTCTTTTCTAAAAATGCAATGTGGCTTTTACCCAAAAAAAAGTGAGAGAAAGTAGAAGGGTGAAAAGCAAGGGCTTCATAAGCTCTCGTAGTCATCGGGTGTTGATTACAAAGTTCCATACAAAGTGTAGTATTTGAATGATTAAGCTTAGACTCCATTTATTTCACACTATATGAATAATTTTAAAAATATTTTTTTAAAAATAATTGCTTATATTGCTTGAAATAATTAATTGATGAAAAATGTATGTATTATTGAAAACAATTTATGTAGAAATATTTTTGTAAATGGGGGTTGGGACATTAAGAGTGTCAAAACTTTCTACAGCGCTCACTTTTGTGCTAAAATTTGTGCTAAAACTTTTTTTTAGCTCACTTGAATGTCATAAGTTTGAAAAATCGATCACTCGATAGCCAATTTTGACATGGTCATTAGAAAAGCCGACATGACTGCTAGTCGTCTGGCATGGCTGCTAGAAAAAATGACATGGACCGGTGGCCACGTCGAACGACCGACGATCGCGTCAGCTTTTCCAACAACCATGTCAGAAGTGACACTCAATTTATCAATTTTTCAAATATATGACACTCAAATGAACAAAAAAAGGTTTTGGTATCAAAGTAAGCCCTATACAAAAGTTTTAGCATTCCTAGTGTTCTTACCCCTTGTAAATGATGATAATATTTTTTCTGTTCTTTACTTTTGTAGACACTACAACTGATCATTTTTAAGAAAAAATTTACTCATATTTGCTTTTTGCAAGACTAACTCGCTCTTAGCTTTCGTGCTTTTACTCTTTGACACCATAGAAGTTCGTTCCTCCACAGTAACAGCACCCGCTTATTCAATGAACCTGATAAAAATCTAAAAGAAAAAGGAAAGAAAAACATTACCATTTAAGATGAATTGGTAGAGAGTGATGCGAGCCGCAAAGCGAGAACAAAGAGCATTCGTTTAGAATTGAAACAAGGTCGAAAGTGAGTACGTAGAGGGTTCGCTGGGGAGCTTCCAGATGACAACGTAGTCCCAAGCCATTGAGTCAACTGGAGGTGTCAGACTTTGAACCGACTTTTGGAGAGCTTTCATGGTTGATGCTCGCTTCTTCCCCAACACTCTTAACAAAATACTACGAAGCTCCGCTTGCTTCTAGCTTCTTCCCCAGCTCTCGCCTAAATTTGCACGAGAGCGTCGTGGCCCTTGCTGGCCATAGGCAAGAGTCATTGCCATTGCTTTGATTTGGGTGAGGGCTGCCACGCCCTTGCCCTCACCAGCCATCACCGAGGCACTAGCGACCCTATCAGTCTTTCCAAGTAGGTGAACAATGAGGAAGGGGAAAACGAAAATAAAAAAAAATTCTAAAAATGACGTAATTTTGATCATTGATGGTCCATGTTAATATCAATTGTGCCACATAATGTATGACCGGTGATACTAGACAACCATGTTAGTGGTTTCCGATCCAAATTAACTGGATGGACTATATTGAAATTTCGTGCAACGGTTTATGATTAAATTTGTCAAATTAAAAACTTTAGAATTGAATTAGATAGTGTACGATACGTTTAGAACTTTTTGGACAAATTCCGCATTGTCAGACCATTGCCATTGGGATAATGGAAGAGGCTAAATGGATAGGTTAAACCACTATAATTTTCTTTTTTTGTTAATCCCACCTCTCTCTTTCATACTCTTATTCCGCCTCTTTGCATAGCACTGAAGTCGAATCCTGCATGCATCACTAGCCCCCTCCCCTCCCTACCAGCAGAGCTGATACCTACTGGCTAAAACCAATATAAGTTAATTTGTAGTCTCTTCTATCATTACCCTCTTTACATTTTTAATGATTGAAGATATTTTTTATACATAGCATATTTTGTTTACAAACATCGTTCCATCCTCCACACATTGTTTTGCACTAAAAAAGTTTCAAAAACTGTAAAACAGCTAATTCACTGCCCCCTTGATTGTTTAGTTAAGTCCATTTCACACATAAGCATTATATTTGTACAAATATAAGGTGAAATCGCACTAATTATCTGTTTATTCTGCCCAAAATTCAAGACCATCCCTGTATCATTTTTTGTCCAAAATCATCCCGATACTTTTTTAAGAGGCTCGTTGCTTGTCCTTTTATTATGTCGCTACTTTTTCTGGTCGATTTATGCCGATCTCCAAAGCAAGCTTGCATTGAAATTCAGAACGAGACAATTATTTTTTCTCAACGAAGTTATATGCTCGTTGTGATTCTTATGTCTGTGTATTAATTCTTATGGTCATTATTCGGCATCTAGAAGATATGAGAAAATTATTAGTTACAATCCCCAGCTCAATCATCACCTTCGTCATCGTCAACCCTCCCGTGCATCCCTGAATTATCCCTCAATTACGCCATTGATGTTGACAGACGAAGATGAATTGGCCGAAGCCGAAATCCTACAAAACTCAGTCATTAATCTCTCATCGCTCGCTCTCTCCACAACAAAATGCCCAAGCTTACCAACAACCTCCACCAAGTTGTCCCTACACAAGAACTCGTCGCTGTAAACTCTCTCCACCTCCCTGTCGATGTCATGCACGAACACATGTGTCTTGGCCACGCCACCCTTCTTGCTCCTCGCCAGCACCGCCGCTGTGAATATTGTTGACATCCTCCCCGGTGCCGCCTCATGGTACCCGCTTGGCCCATCGATTAGTATCACGTCCCAACTCAATTCATACACGTGGTTGGGCAAGCTGTTCAACGCAAGCTTGCACTCCGAGAAAAGCAGCTTCTGCACTGGCCGGCACTCGTTGCGAAACTCGCCTCTAGCTGACTTGAGCAGCCTTTTCATTTCGCCGACCCTCGTCTCGTACTGCACGTCATAGGCCTCGATTCCTGGGTGTTGCTGCTCAAACCGCGAGACGAGGTTCTCATTCTCATCGAGGAAAATGGTGCGGCCATCGAAGTTGAGGGTTCTGTACAAGAGGGCCTCGTGGGTGAGGCCAAAAACTAGGAGGTTGCAGCCGGAGGTTGCAGCAGCAGCACAGCGGGTTACTGCGGCAGTTATAGTGGCAAGCTCGATGGACGTCAGGTGGGTGGAGGTGGTAGTGGTGGCGTAGTGGAGGAGGGCGGCGGATATGGAAAGTGGAAGTGGGACTGAAGAGGTGGCAGAGCCCACGGCGGTGCTTGTGGCGGTGGGGGTGGGGGTGGTTGTGGTGGTGGTGGTGGTGATTAGGGTTAGAGTGAAGGCGGTGCTGAAGAAGGTGATGATGAAGATGAGCCACAAGCGATTGGTGTTTGAAGATGATGATTGCTTTTGGATTATGGGATGGAGGAGTATTAGCCTTGTGCTATTCATCTCTTAATCTCTCTCTCTCTCTCTCTCTCTGCGAAAGCAACTTGTTCATTTCATTTAACATAGTCGGAGAATTGCAGCGAGCACCGTATATATTAGTGTGACTACACTGGGGAAATCATTGAGATGAAAGAATCCTAGCCCATAGAAAAACAAGAAACGTAGCAAAACAGATAAAATCGTTCAGTACATTCCAAAAAAGAAGCGCACCTTCCCTATTGACCTCTTATCGATGGACAACACTTTGTCTGCTACATATGAGTTTAGTTTAAAACATTAAAAGAAACATAACTCAAATGTGATTCATGCTGGTAGAAGGAGTAACTAGCAAACACAAATTTAGGGGGTTTGTTTCATGGAAATGAAGAATTTGAAATATATATTGCCTACAAATGATCCTAGAATCAATGAAAAATCAACAAAAATGTTTAGTTGATACAAATAATCGGTTCTTAGGAAAAAATCATACCACATGGTTCCCACGGTGCAAAAACCTCTAACTCGATAGTTACTAAAAAGTCGAAATGAATCACCTTAAATACCAACAAATTTTCTAAATTACAGAAAATATATGCAAATAAACTTAATTGTAATCCTAGAAAATATTCACCAGATTTTAGGGTTTTTTAGATTAATATTTGTTCAAATTAATGAAAGAATTATGAAAAATGTTTCTTCTTCTTTCCTTTTGGAATTTGCATGTGTGAGCGTGTTTGCGTCCGTACGCATCGTGTACATACTAATCGAGTTATCTATGTTTATATTGTTTCTATTAGCGTAATTTATATCGAAAGCACTTTCAATTAAGATATTGAGGGACCGCATCATATCGTTAGGTAATGAAAATATAATTGGCCTTTTTGAAGTCGGATGATCATCATGACTTGATCATCATAATGAAAGAGTAAAGAGATGGAGAAAAGAGGTGCGGTACCGCTGTCATTTGCTTTGGCTCGTGCGCACCAGTAACTCTATGTTTGATTGAATTATGGTGGGATTTGTTGTTGGACATGGACATCGTGTCATGTCTTTTGGGGTTCTATTGATGTTGGTGGCAGATAATGCAAATCGTTATCCCTAGCTTAGAAAAAGGTTACAGCAATCTAGAACTTTTTCTAAGTGTTTATATAATATCGAAATATTTTCTATTTAAATTAATCTCTAAAATTTTTAAAATGGTTAATATCATGAAAAATCCTAAGCTTATTGGACGTTTCAGGAATGGATCCTATTGGAAGGGGTTCGTGATTCAGAATTCAGGCTCAAGGTATGCCATCTTTCAAGTTTAATGGCTACCGTTAGGATCGAACTTGAAATTCAAACCAAGATTAAGGTAATGCAATCTTTGGACGCTGAGATTCAAAAGATTCTGCAAATGGACGCGACAAAGAGAAAGTCGGATTTTCAAGTATCAGAGGATGGGATCTTAAAATTCCATGGACGATTATGTGTACCAAGCGACGCCGAAATTAATGAGAGATTGTTATCCGAAGCGCATCGCAGCGACTACAATGTGCATCTAGGCAGTACGAAGATGTATCAAAATCTACGACAGTATTATTGGTGGAACGGCATGAAACTCGACATCGCCAAGCATGTGGTGAAGTGTTTAACTTGCCAACAAGTGAAAGCGCAACATTGCAAGCCAGGAGAGTTACTGCAACCTCTTGAAATCCCTGAATGGAAATGGGAGCACATCATGATGGACTTCGTGACAGGATTACCAAGAAGTCAGTGGGGGTAATGATGCGATTTGGGTTGTAATGGATCGATTGACGAAATTAGCTCATTTCATCGCCGTACGCAAGGATTTTGCTTTGGAAAAGTATGTAGAGTTGTACGTGCGACAGGTTATTCATCTACATGGGGTACCAGTAACAATTACTTCAGATCGAGACCCCAGATTTACGGCTGCATTTTGGAAGAGTCTATAGACTTCGATGGGAACAAAGCTGCAGTTCCGTACGGCCTACCATCTTCAAACAGAAAGTCAATCAGAGAGAACAATTCAGACCTTAGAGGATATGCTGAGAGCCTGTGTATTGGGTTTTAAAGGAAGTTGAGAGGAACAACTTCATCTCGTGGAGTTCGTGTACAATAACAGTTATCAGTAGAGTATCAGAATTGCACTGTTCGAAGCTTTATATGGCAGACCGTGTAGGACTCCAATTTGTTGGGACGAAGTCGAAGAGCGGAAAATTACAGGGCCAGAGTTAGTGCAGCAATCTTTAGATGCCGTCAAGATGATTCGAGAAAGGTTAAAGACGGCTTAAAGCAGACATAAAAGTTACGGGGACAAACGACGTAGGCTATTGGAATTTCATGTGGGCGATCATGTGTTCCTTAAAGTATCGCCGATACGAGGTACATCGCGATTTGGAAAGAAATGAAAACTGAGCCCGAGGTACGTCGGACCGTTCGAGATTCTAGAAAGAATAGGGAATTTAGCCTATCGTCTTGTGCTACCGCCTCAACTTGCTCAAGTGCATGACGTATTCCACGTGTCAATGTTAAGGAAATACGAGCCAGACCTGATGCAAGTGTTGAATTTTGAGGAGATAGAGGTGGACGACAGGGTGTCGTATGTGGAGAGAGACCGATTCGGATTGAGGACCGGAAAGAACAAGTGCAGAGAAACAAGACAGTCTCATTGGTCAAAGTCAGTTGGCAGTAGCATGGTACGGAGGGAGCTACGTGGGAAAGCGAAGAAGTCATGAGGCGTCAGCACCCCTATCTTTTTGAGGATTAGAGTATCAGTTCAAATTTCGAGGACGAAATTTCTGTAAGAGGGGAAGAGTTGTAACATCCTGAAAATAGACCCCATTTTAGGATTTTATAAAAGGACAATGTTAGTCGAAGGCCTGGTCAGTACAAATTTTCCAAACTGTGTGTTTGTGGGATAACGGATTACAGAGAGGCGCCATTAGGAAACGATACGCGTTCGACTCGCAATTTCGATCAAAAATGAACCCTTCGACCATGAGGACCTGGGCGGGAATGATATCCTCTAAGTACCAGACTATTAAAGAAACGGAAATAAATCGATTTGGCAGAAGTACGAAGTCGAACTGCGGGTGATTTCTGCATGACATCGATACAAACTACGAACGACGGTAAACCAAATCCTTTTCATCTGGTACTTGGGATTATCAATTGAGCCCCCGGGATCACACGACAATCAAGGGACGTCCCTGACTCGAGAATTGATGTTAACGTGGATCAAAGAATGGTTGACCACGAGTCAAAAGTGTGGAAAGTCCAAAAAGGGCGCCCGATAATCCAAATTGTACTATGGTCGCAATCGACTCAATTTAGCCCCGATTTTTAATCCGATTTTGGAAACCGACTTCTCAGTGATGTCAGGACTAATTATTTGGACATCGCCTCATTTATTTTGGAATTTTTCGTTGGACATGGAAGTGTCGGAAAAAGGAAAAATTGGACCGGGTTTCGGGCCCGCGGGTGGGCTAGCCCAAGACTAGCAGTCCAATGGGCCTTGCACCCATTCAGCCCAGCCCAAGAGGGGCCCAAGTTGGCCCAAGTTACCATCCATTTCCAGCCCATGGGCTTCTCTCTTTTGGCCTTTTGCTTTTGTGCCCAAGTGGGCTTTGTTTATGCTTTGTTTTGTGCTTGTTTTTTATTGGTTCTTGAAGCAAGTGGCAAGCCCACTTGCCTTGGCCTTATCCAAGTCTTCAGCAGCCCCTTCTCTCTCCTCTTTCTCCTCCAAATTCGTGCAGCAACCAGCCCTCACTCTCTCTTCCTTTTTCTCTTCCTTTTCTCTTCCATTTCTGTTGTTTCTTGCTGTCCATGCTGTTTTCCAGCCCAAAAACAGCCTTGCTGCCGTCACCGGAGCCGCCACCACCGCCCAAAGTGTAGTCCTGGAAGTTAGGAAGCCAGCCACACACCCCCGGTCGCCCCGAACAGCCCATTTCCGCATTTTCCCTTCTGCTGGTCATTCCGCGTGAACAGTGTTCCGAGGGCTGTTTTGGCTCGTTTCGGCCACCGTTCGTCGTCCGTTGCCATCCCCGAGCTTACCCCTCGTAGCCGTCGTTCCCCTCTATGTGCTGGTGTCGCCGGATTTCCGATCTAAGTAAGTTAACTTCCTAATCCTTGTTTAGGGGTTAATCTTGCTTAGGGGTTAATTAGTGTATTTGTGTGTTTGTGATTAATTAAGGTTGATTGGTTAATTAGTATGGTTAATTAATTCTGACTAGGGTTAGTTAATTGACCATAGTTAGTATTAAAGTAACTAAGGTTAATTAATTAAAGTAACTAAGGTTAGTTTTAAAGTAACCAAGGTTAGAATTTAACTATGGTTAGGTTAATTTGACCATGGTTAAGTTAATTTGTTAACCATGGTTAAGTTTATTTATTTTTATTTATTTATTTAATTTCGGACGAATTTACTGTTCATTATTACTGTTCACGGATTACTATTCACGGCACTGCTAATGCAGAAGCTAAATTTTGGCTTATTTTGATGTGTTCTTGATTGTTTTGATTTATTGAGGTGCCGATTGTTAATTATATGCGTGAATAATGATGAAATGCATTATCGAAGATCGAATGGTAGTGAAAGTGTTTGATTTATTGAGTTATTCCCGAGAATTAGGGAATGTACGTGATTGTTGATTGGTTGAATTTGGAATTGTGGAGTGATACCGCATAACATATTGCGTGGATTATCTGAAATGGCATGTCGCATGAGCATGAGCGATGTTGCATTCACGACAGAGCAAAGATATAAATGGATTGCTTGATGATGTGTTGCATGATCACATTAAATGAGAGAACCCGGCGTTGCCGAAAGACCGCCAATCCCTATGGGGTTGTGCCGTGGCCAGTGGGTCGCCTGACTTCGGTCGGATGCGCCGAGGGAGGGTTCTATGTGGGGCTGCGGTATGGGGGCGGGTCCTAGGCCTCCGTCGATTCTTGGGGGCTGCGGTAGTGGGCGGGTCCTATGCTCCTTCGGGAATGCCGTCTTGGGAGTGAGCCCTTGACGTCGCCGTGCCTCGAGGTAAAGAGGACGAAGGCTCGTTTAGCCGGCCAGAACCGCCAACCATAAGGTTGTGCGGTGGCTAGGAGGGAGCGTAATAATCGGAGCATGTGTGAGTGTGAGACATGAGAAAGCTTGTGTGAGATGCTTTCCGATTATTCGCATGTTCTTAATGTCGTGATGAGTTAAATGACGGTTTACGCAGGCCACGTGTGCGGCCGCTGGTAGGATTACTGTGGTTGTGTCTGCTTATGAACTGTCCTATGCTTTTGTTTCTATATGCATTGTGCTGACTGCTGGATTAGGTTGTATGTTAAACTCCCGAGGTGAGCGAAGTTCCTAACCGGGGCTTAGGACTTTAACTTGCTAAGTTTATCTCAACCCGTCGTGGTTAACCTTTTCAGGACCTAGATGATGCAATACCTGAGGATCGAAGAGAGCGATCCCTCTGAGGCCAACGAGTAGGCACTTGTACAGTGTTAGGTTAGCTAGGCCGTGTTGACACCTAAATTTTAGCGATTTATTTAAGTGTTTACTAATCGCATCGGAAAATAAGGGATTAATTTCTAACCCCTTAACAAAAAAAATTTCATTAAAATTGCATCGCATATAGACATTAGGAGCATTTGCGTCACTAGTTTTAAGTTTATCATAAAAAAAATTAATTAAAAAAATAATAATTAAAAAATTTTAAAAATTAATTAATTAATTAATTAATTAAATAAAAAAAAATCGAAAAAAAAAAAAGGGGGATAGTCGGGCCGGGTTCGGACCTGCCTTGGGCTGGCCCCTTCCTCTTTCCCTTTTCTTTTTGGCGTCTGGGCTCGGCCCATTTTTCTTTTTTTTTCCTTTCCTTTCTTCCTTTCCTTTCTCGGCCCGGCCCTCTCGGCCTTCTTCTTCCTCTCTTCTTCTCCCCGCGCAGGACAAGAACCTGCAGAAGAGAAATAAAAAAGCAAGGCAGCAGCAGGAAGTCAGCAGAGAGGAGCAGCAAAATAACAGCAGAAAATCAGGAGGGGGTAGGTCGGCGAGGGAGAAGAGAAAAATCGAGAGTAGACCGAGAGAGAGACGGAGGGGGAGAGGGAAGTGAGAAGGCGAGAGGAGAAAAAATCCAGAAGAGAAAAAGGAGAGTGAGCTAGAGAGAGAAAGGAGAGAGTTCGAGGGGGAGACAAACCGAGAGACCGAGGGACCAAAAGAATAGCAGAACCAAGAGAGGGGGAACGAGAGAGAACTCGAGAGGGAAACCAAGAGGATAGAAAACAAAAAAAAAAACGGAGAGAAGGAAGACTCGAGGAGCAACCAGTCGTCGCCGGAGGCCCATCCGGCGCCGTCGCCCGCCGCGGGTCGTCCCCGAACGAGGTAGGCCTCCCTGAACCTCGGTTGTGCCATTTTCGGAGAATAGCGGGCCGGAGCTCGCGGCCGACCGGTTCACGCAAGCTCCGGCCCTCGTCGCTCTTCTATGTCATTCCCACATCCCTCGTATGTTGTGTTTGAAACCCCCAAAGCAAGTTCAACGCTCGGCCGAGCCGGAAACCTCTGAATCCAGTAGCGCGCCCCAGGTGTTCGACGAAATGCCTCACTGAACGGCCGACTTTATTCCTTAAACCGGAGCCCGCCTTTTAGTTTTTTTGTCCCACTAGCAACCATGTCGTCGTCATGCGCCGTCCCCGGCGTTGTCCTAGGTCTCCTCCAGTTCATCCCGCGCCGTTCGGGCGGGTCAAAACGTGCGCGTCTCGCCGGAGTCAGCCCGGTGACTCTCGGACGCCGGCCAGCTGATGGCCGGCGGTGCTCGGCGCCGGTCGGACGGAACGACCGGCGCCTGCCGGTAGCATGACGACCTCCTCGGGACGGGCAGGCCTCGCGGCGGCGCTGGCATTGGTCCGGCGAAGCAGCTGCAGGCACGCCCAGGAAGAGGAGGAGGACGTCGGGCATGCCTGAAGAAGAAGACCAAAGGAATAAAAAAAAAAAAAATTTAAAAGAAAAGAACAAAAACAAAAGTAGAAATTAACAAAAAAAAACAAATAGAATAAAAATGAAATAGGGGCTGGGCTGAGAATATGTCGAGCGGGCCTACGCTAGGCATGGGCCGAATTTGGTTGGGCTGAGACTAAAATTCGAGTGGGCTGTTTTCTTTTAAAAAATTCGTGGGCCGATTAGGATTAATTCAAGATGGGCTTTAGTATAGTTTTCTTTTTAGCCCAATTCGGACCATTAGCGTCCGGATCAGTTTAGTAGGGCCGGGTCTCTCTCGACCCGGTCCGAATTATTTTTCCTAAAAAAATTATAAAAAAATTAAAAAAATAAAAAAATAAAAAAATTCAGAAAATAAAAGAATACATAAAATATTAAAAAATCATAAAAAATTTCGGAATTTCAGAAAATTCATGGAAAATTCAGAAACCTGAAAATTTATAAAAATTTTCAAAAAAAAAAAAAAAAATATTAATTAAAAAAAATAAAAAAATATTAAAATATTGAAAATTCCAAAAAATTTCAAAAATCCCAAAAACTCCAAGTTTGTTTTAGAGTTTCCTAAAAGCTCTAAAATAATTATTGGACCATTTTCTCTAAAAAGTGTCGGAAAATCATCGTAAGATTGTCTTAAAATCAAATAAGTCTTCACTAACTTCACCTTAGGGTTTTAATTATCCTCGGATACAATTGCCCTTGAATGCACGCTTATGATGCGATGATTATGGTTTCCCTTTAGTTTAATTAGGATTGTATTATTTATCTCCTAATGCTAGGTGTTTATTTTCGCATGCAATTTATTTAATGCTTTCTTTAATTACGATTGTTATTTTGATGATCGCGCACCCATGTGATCACCTCATATGTTAGTGGTTAAGTCTAAAATCAATCCAAAATGCCTGACAAAAGTCTTTTTGAAATGAACAAGATTAGGTACCGAAATGGCACTAATTAGCTAATTAGTGTAATCAAGTCCCCGATCCTGGGTTCTCCTTTGCGTAGAAAGTGAGGCACGCTCCCATGCTTCGCTTGGTTTCTAGCCGACCCCAATAGGCTAGTGGCAACTCCTTATTTGAAGGCTTTCATGAGCACCCAACGTCACGCGGGGTATGGGCTTGGGAGAGCCCACGTCTAATTAAGGGTCTTCGACCCACCCTTTGGACAATACCCCTAAACCTATTTATTTATCGATTTCTTTCCCCCTCGGGACGGAAAAAAATAGGTCGCGACAGCTTGGCGACTCCGCTGGGGACTTGGTTTTAAACCTTAGAGGACTTAGGCCAAAATTAATCTTGTTCAAAAATATTTTTGTTTGGCAGCGAGGATTCCAGGTACGCCCCTAACATTGAAGGTGTTAAATGTTGGTACAGGATTGGAGTAATAAGGGGTGGAGTGTTTGCTAACATTTTGTTTTGTAGGGTGGCGAATGTGAATGAGTGTATAGTTAAATTTTTGAAGTGTTGTTTGCTATATAAACTGTTGTGCATGTCTTCCTTACATGGCACTACACTTTAGCATGCACAACCTGCCGCCGGACCTGGGCCGCATAGGATCACTTAGGATGGTGTTGAGATGGATGCCACTCCGACTACCATCATGTAGTACGAGTCGCCCATCTCAATTCCGAAATTCTTCGATGTCGAGAGCTTCCACCCCGGCTTGCAAACACGCAAAGACGAGTCGACTCTTTGACAAAGCCGGAGTCATGGGAACCCCGACCTAACCGCGATCATGTTGGTTCAGTCCGGTAATCCCGTGGTTTCATTTGAGCCGTCTAGAGTAGAAATCGACCCACGTCTCATGCGTATGTCTATGTGATTGAAAAGAAAAATAAAAAAAGTCATCATCTTTGGTAAGTACAATTTCTCCTTTTCCTTGTTCATTTTTATTTGAACTTTCATTTTTAAAATTTGCGGAGATCAATCGAATGCCCTCAATGTAGGCTTCTAATTGGGAAAGTTGGCAATTACTCTTCATAAGCAAACATTCAGTGTCAATTTCAAAAATCCCTAATTTAGTTTTGCACAACGGATGATTTTGTTGAAGTTGTCAATCATGGGCTTAAAATCACACCTCGTCAAAAAATTCTTCCAATTCATGATTATGTTTTGGGGCACAAAAATTTGAAATCACACTTGTAATCAAATTCTTTCCCTCTCACATTTTGAGATTGAAAATTCAAATCACATTTTGTATATGAAACCTTTGGGAATAAAGTCGACATTCGATTGATAGCCGCGAATCGATCTTTTAATGATGTCTCCCCTTATGATAAAATCTTGGCAAAATACCGAAATCCTGCAATAGGAACCATGGGGCATGTGCCGTTGTCTCGATTTCATTGTAAGAGGCGACATCATTGAAAAATCATTTTCTCATTCACATACTGACATTATTTCCTTTTTGCAGGATGCGAGTAACATTTACTCTTTGACATCTGCTTGACCATACAAATAAGTGGACTTTCAAACTCGGACAAGGACTGATTTTCACACTCATTTATATAATTTATCATTGTTTTCATTCTTGTTAAGAGTCATGTTTTCCATTTTGGGTTTCAATTACAGGTCCAGCTGACACTTTTAAAAAAAAAAATCATCATGCAACATACATTTTTTAGTAATGAAATCCAATTTCATGGGGAAAAAAAAAAAAAAAAGAAGAAAAAAAGAAAAGAAGAAAAAATTTTGATTGAAGTGTTTCAAACGGGCTTTCAGGGTTAAGCTTTTATGCTTTTAACTCCAAAATGTTTCAAAAAATGATTTTCAAGAAGAACTTGCATAGCATTTTATCTCCTCTTAATCACCTTAGTAAGTTGACCCGCAAGATGATATTTTGAGACGGTAAAGCTGTAATCGTTCCAGGAGAAATAAGGATTTTGGCTTTAAATGGAAAAGGAAAGCAACTCTAGACACCGTCGGCACCCATAGCCGAGTGGTATCCGGGGAGGAATCCGCTTGGTCCGATCGGGAGTTCGAATCCCGAAAGCGGCAGTGGCCGCGTAAATAAAATAAAAAAAAAAGAAAAAAAAAAGAAAGGCAAAAACCAACTTTTTGCAACTTTCATTTTTGCGCCTTTTCCCCCTCTTCATCAGCCGCTTCTCTCTCTCTCCCCCCTCAGTTCCTTTTTTTTTTTTTGGGCCACACGGGCAGCAAGTCTCTGGCCAAGATCCGAACGTCGCGTCATCCGTCGCGACACTCCAGAGGTGCTAGTGCGACCGCCTCGTCGCCCCCGTCGCCGCCACGCCTTCGCCGTCGTTAAACAGTCCGTTGGATGAAGAATCGGCAAGTGGAAAAGGCATACACTGACCATGGGAGCACTGCCTTCCATCAAAGAAGCATATTGAAGTTCAATCGTCCATTTCGACGCGATGGACGGGGCAACGTATCCAAGGAACGATGCCCTCGAATGTCCAAGCAGGGAGTACCCCCTCTCTTTTCATCTTTGACACTCACTTAGGATTAGTGAATTCAATGACATCGGAATGGCTCATTTGAAGGCGAATTTGGAAAAACACATTTAATGACTCATTTCTAAGTGTTTCAAATTTCCTGCTGATTAGATGCCTCTTTGAAAAAAGACTTGAACGTTGTGGAACGTTGTATGCAATGAAGAGATGCTTTCCATGAATAAAATCAAGGACACATGACCAATTCTTTTCAAGCAATCCTAGTCACTTAGACAACCCGTTTCGTGCATGTTAGGCGTACATCCTTTGCGTGTATTTCTTTTTGAAGAAGCCGAAAAAAACTTTTTACAGAAGAAAGTCAATGAATGGCACTCTTGCATTGATCCTGTTCACCCTTGATAATTTTTTTCCTAACGTGCTTCGTTGCCATTTTTGATAGGGTATGTTGATGCCTGAAGAACAAAAGCATGTGAAGGGAAACATTGGACATGCAAAGATAAATGCAAGTGAAGATCTAGAGTTGCCAAATACCCAAAAGGGTGATGCTAGAACTCAAAGGATAATTGCGAGTGGGGGGTAACGATGTATCGTTTCCAATCTTTAATTCCATCAGAGTTCTTACACTAACACATTCTTTTATGTTGTTTACAGGGTTGTCATGTCGCCTCGTGGCAAGGCATGTTGATGCCCGAAGAACGAAAGCATGTGAAGGAAGTAAAGAGCTGGAGTTGCCAAATACCCAAAAGGGTGATGTTAGAACTCAAAGGATAATTGCGAGTGAGGGGTAACGATGTATCGTTTCCAATCTTTAATTCCATCAAGGTTCTTACACTAACACATTCTTTTCTATTGTTTACAGGATTGTCGTGTCACCTCGTGGCAGGTAAGTACCCTTCTTCTCAAAAAAAAAAAAAAATCTTTGGCGTTTTCTTGGAAAGCAAACATAAAAAAAAAAAAATTTCTACAAAATCTTTGAACACCTCTTTTATCTCAAAATTGTCTATCCGTCTGGTGGATCACTCATTTTGAATTAAAATTCCTCATGGAGATTAATCTAATTAGATGATTTTGACCAATTAAAATTGGGATGTTAATCGTGCCAAGCGAGAAACACTTAGGATGAGGAAAGACAACCCATTTCCAAACACGTCCTTTAAACATTTTGAGAGTCGAGCAAAAAAGAAAGCCCGTGTCATTTAAGGACGAGGGATTCATTCGCAGGCGGTACATGGACCAAAGTGAAAAGAGGAATTTCTTTCTGTACCCTACACACCGCAAGTGACAATAGTCTGCCCATTTGAGCTTTTAAGTTTAGAGAATTTTCTACAAAATACCCCTGTCAAGAACCACCACACAATGGGGCAAGTTTGGAGGTATCGGTGGACATCATGCGGTGAGAAGAATGAGAAAGACCGCTTTGCTCTCACTTGCATCAATCTTTGGTAGTAGCTTCAGGTGAGTCTTTATGGAAGCTCGAAGTATCCCAAAATGAAGAAGAGTGTTCATTTCTCTACCTAAACACTTATGCCCTTTGCTTAGCCAAGTTGAGCCTAAACATTCATTTCTAAAACCCAAATGGTGATTATCTCCCCCTACTGGGGCAAGGCATATGATTTATCAAGGCAATTGGCATTTACATGAAAATGTAGAAAATGTCTCGAAAGTCCTAAGGGCTCAAAAAAAAATCAATGAAAACTAGGGGGCATGAAAAAGCAGTGTGCCTGGTAAAAGCAAGGCCAATGTCCGTTTAAAAAATGAGTGAAAGAAAAAGAGAGCGAGGAAAGTTGCATGAAAAAAAAAAAAAAGACTTTCTTGTGAAAGAAAAATTGTCAAAGTCAAAATGCTTGCATTGAAAAAAATCAGTGCAAATGCAAAAGCCATTAGATGAAAGAGCAAAGCTCTCATGCCAAGATGTTTAGCCAAAGGACTTTCGAGACAAAGTTAGATTTCCAAAGTCAAGTGCCTTCGAAAAATTGGATGAAATGGTAGTGTTACCATGATAATCACCAACTCTCAAACCCATCTTCAAAGAAAATTCTAAGCCTTTTGAGCCTATAACCAAACCAACATTACAACCCATTCCCGAAGTCTCTTTAGATTGGGATGACTCGAGTGAAAGTAAGGACTTCTCAAAGAAGCTATTACTTAAAAAAGCGAGAGCAAAGTTGTCTTATCTCATGAGGTTTCTTGACTTGTAAACCTGGCGAAAATGTTGATCGATGATTATTTCATTTCATTTCATGGCCAATGATGTTTATCCTTGTTGAAACCTTGACCAAGTCATATCATGACTCTTCCAAAAGACCTCTTAGATTGGTCAATATGTACTTACTGCGAATGATTCTCAAAGCCTTTGACATGGGTTATGTGAGATACCCCCAGTGATCAACTATGCTTCCCACATTAAAGGATGGGATCTCTCGAGAAGATGTGAGAAGCCCTTTTTGACTAAGAGCCCTTGCTTGGCACGTTTAATGAATCTTTCTCATAAGTTAGGATCACTTTGATATGGACTTTTCTTCTAAAGGAATTTGAGGATTGATGATATCTCCCAAACTCGATGACAATTTTGCGATACCAAGCAGTGTCATGTATTTACCAAATAATTGAATTAGCTCGATTTGCTTGCGCAATCGACGCTTTCTCATCATCAAAACTTTTCTGAATTGTCTCTAATGACACTTCTTTCGAGTTGATCTTGTCTGATATGCCCTCATTACTAGAGCACTGGTTATAATGGATTCTGCTGGATGTGCAGTGGCCATTTCATTACATTCCTAAATGACAGGTTTCTTCAGTGAAATCATGTACTTCCAAAAGGTTCATGGGTTAGCCTTAAGCCATGCACTCTCAGAGGGTTCATGTTCATCCTTCAACCATGTTGTTTCAAAAGGTTAGTGGATTTTTCCTTAAATCACAAAGTCGGTGGATTTTTCGTTAAAATCACACGATTTGTGGATTCATCCTTAAACCACGCTTATCGCATCCGGTCGAAACTCGTTTTTACACGATGAGACCTCCTCCCTGGTCGAAACCCGTTTTTACACGGCGAGACTATTCTCTCCGGTCGAAACTCGTTTTTACATGATGAGACCTCCTCTTTGGTCGAAACCCGTTTTTACACGGTGAGACTATCCTCTCCGGTCGAAACTCGTTTTTACACGATGAGACATCTTCCCTGGTTGAAACCCGTTTTTACACGGTGAGACTATCCTCCCTCGGCCGAAACTCGTTTTTACACGATGAGACCTCTTCCCCGGTTGAAACCCGTTTTTACACGGTGAGACTATCCTCCCTGGTCGAAACTCGTTTTTACACGATGAGACCTCCTCTCTAGTCGAAACCCGTTTTTACAACGTGACACTATCCTCTCCGGTCAAAACTCGTTTTTACACGATGAGACCTCCCTGGTCGAAACCCGTTTTTACACGGTGAGACTATCCTCTCCTGGTCCGAAACTCGTTTTTACACGATGAGACCTCCTCCTTGGTCGAAACCCGTTTTTACACGGTGAGACTATCCTCTCCGGTCGAAACTCGTTTTTACACGATGAGACCTCCTCCCTTGTCGAAACCCGTTTTTACACGGTGAGACTATCCTTCTCGATCGAAACTCGTTTTTACACGATGAGACCTCCCTGGTCGAAACCCATTTTTACACGGTGAGACTATTCTCTCCTGGCCGAAACTCATTTTTACACAATGAGACCTCCTCCCCGGTCGAAACCCGTTTTTACACGGTGAGACTATCCTCTCCCAGTCGAAACTCGTTTTTACACGATGAGACCTCTTCCTCGGTGGAAACTCGTTTTTACACGGTGAGACTATCCTCTCCCTGTCCGAAACTCGTTTTTACACGATGAGACCTCCTCCCTGGTCCGAAACCCGTTTTTACACGGTGAGACTATCCTTCTCGCCGAAACTCGTTTTTACACGATGAGACCTCCCTGGTCAAAACCCGTTTTTACACGGTGAGACTGCCCCTTCAGTCAAAACTAGTTACCACATAATAAGACCTTCCCGTCTCGGTCGAGGGTCATTTTTTTACAAATTAAGATCATGCATTCACATCATTTTCTCATACATAGCCCCTGATCATCATCGTTCATGGACAAAATTTAGGTGTTTCTCGTCTTTGAAAGGAACCTCTTCGAGCTCCCATTCAAAGAGGGGCAGCTATTAACACCTAAATTTTGGCGATTTATTTAGTGTTTACTAATCGCATCGGAAAATAAGGGATTAATTTCTAACCCCTTAACAAAAAAATTTTCATTAAAATTGCATCGCATATAGACATTAGGAGCATTTGCGTCACTAGTTTTAAGTTTATCATAAAAAAAATTAATTAAAAAAATAATAATTAAAAAATTAAAAAATTAATTAATTAAATAAATAAAATCGAAAAAAAAAAAAAGGGGATAGTCGGGCCGGGTTCGGACCTGCCTTGGGCTGGCCCCTTCCTCTTTTCCCTTTTCTTTTTGGCGTCTGGGCTCGGCCCATTTTTCTTTTTTCCTTTCCTTTCTTCCTTTCCTTTCTCGACCCGGCCCTCTCGGCCTTCTTCTTCCTCTCTTCTTCTCCCCCGCGCAGGACAAGAACCTGCAGAAGAGAAATAAAAAAAGCAAGGCAGCAGCAGGAAGTCAGCAGAGAGGAGCAGCAAAATAACAGCAGAAAATCAGGAGGGGGTAGGTCGGTGAGGGAGAAGAGAAAAATCGAGAGCAGACCGAGAGAGAGACGGAGGGGGAGAGGGAAGTGAGAAGGCGAGAGGAGAAAAAATCCAGAAGAGAAAAAGGAGAGTGAGCTAAAGAGAGAAAGGAGAGAGTTCGAGAGGGAGACGGACCGAGAGACCGAGGGACCAAAAGAAGGGCAGAACCAAGAGAGGGGGAACGAGAGAGAACTCGAGAGGGAAACCAAGAGGATAGAAAACAAAAAAAAAACGGAGAGAAAGAAGACTCGAGGAGCAACCAGCCGTCGCCGGAGGCCCATCCGCCGCCGTCGCCCGCCGCGGGTCGTCCCCGAACGAGGTAGGCCTCCCTAAACCTCGGTTGTGCCATTTTCGGAGAATAGCGGGCCGGAGCTCGCGGCTGACCGGCTCACGCAAGCTCCGGCCCTCGTCGCTCTTCTATGTCATTCCCACATCCCTCGTATGTTGTGTTTGAAACCCCCAAAGCAAGTTCAACGCTCGGCCGAGCCGGAAACCTCTGAATCCAGTAGCGCGCCCCAGGTGTTCGACGAAATGCCTCACTGAACGGCCGACTTTATTCCTTAAACCGGAGCCCGCCTTTTAGATTTTTTGTCCCACTAGCAACCATGTCGTCGTCATGCGCCGTCCCCGGCGTTGTCCCAGGTCTCCTCCAGTTCATTCCGCGCCGTTCGGGCGGGTCAAAACGTGCGCGTCTCGTCGGAGTCAGCCCGGTGACTCTCGGACGCCGGCCAGCTGATGGCCGGCGGTGCTCGGCGCCGGTCGGACGGAACGACCGGCGCCTGCCGGTAGCATGACGACCTCCTCGGGACGGGCAGGCCTCGCGGCGGCGCTGGCATTGGTCCGGCGAAGCAACTGCAGGCACGCCCAGGAAGAGGAGGAGGACGTCGAGCATGCCTGAAGAAGAAGACCAAAGGAATAAAAAAAAAAATTAAAAGAAAAGAACAAAAAGAAAAGTAGAAATTAACAAAAAAAAACAAATAGAATAAAAATGAAATAGGGGCTGGGCTGAGAATATGTCGAGCGGGCCTACGCTAGGCATGGGCCGAATTTGGTTGGGCTGAGACTAAAATTCGAGTGGGCTGTTTTCTTTTAAAAAAATTCGTGGGCCGATTAGGATTAATTCAAGATGGGCTTTAGTATAGTTTTCTTTTTAGCCCAATTCGGACCATTAGCGTCCGGATCAGTTTAGTAGGGCCGGGTCTCTCTCGACCCGGTCCGAATTATTTTTCCTAAAAAAAAAATTATAAAAAAATAAAAAAATTCAAAAAATAAAAAAATTCAAAAAATAAAATAATACATAAAATATTAAAAAATCATAAAAAATTTCGGAATTTCAGAAAATTCATGGAAAATTCAGAAACCTGAAAATTTATAAAAATTTTCAAAAAAAATATTAATTAAAAAAAATCAAAAAATATTAAAATATTGAAAATTCCAAAAAAATTTCAAAAATCCCAAAAACTCCAAGTTTGTTTTAGAGTTTCCTAAAAAGCTCTAAAATAATTATTGGACCATTTTCTCTAAAAAAGTGTCGGAAAATCATCGGCATAAGATTGTCTTAAAATCAAATAAGCGCTTCACTGGCGCTTCACCTTTGGGTTTTAATTATCCTGGATACAATTGCCCTTGAATGCACGCTTATGATGCGATGATTATGGTTTACCCTTAGTTTAATTAGGATTGTATTATTTATCTCCTAATGCTAGGTGTTTATTTTCGCATGCAATTTATTTAATGCTTTCTTTAATTACTGATTATTATTTTGATGACTGCGCACCTGCATGAGCACCTCATATGTTAGTGGTTAAGTCTAAAATCAATCCAAAATGCCTGACAAAAGTCTTTTTGAAATGAACAAGATTAGGTACCGAAATGACACTAATTAGCTAATTAGTGTAATCAAGTCCCTGATCCTAGATTCTCTGGTTGCGTAGAAAGTGAGACACTCTCCCATGCTTTGCTTGGTTTCTAGCCGACCCCAATAGGCTAGTGGTGACTCCTTATTTGAAGGCTTTCATGAGCACCCAATGTCACGCGGGGTATGGGCTTGAGAGAGCCCACGTCTAATTAAGGGTCTTCGACCCACCTTTTGGACAATACCCCTAAACCTATTTATTTATCGATTTCTTTCCCCCTCGGGACGGAAAAAATAGGTCGCGACAGGCCGGTCCCTTTTCAAGTAGGCCTTAGCTTGTCGCCTGTGGTAAGGCGTGTATGTATTTCTTTGGTGTCTTTGCTAACCTTCGATATATAAAAATGGTGTTGTCTTTCCTCTGCTGCTGTTGTTGCTATCTATGTTGTTTGGTTTGGGAGTTGTTCGTTTCCGCGTGTGCTTAATTACAAGATAAAATGAATTGGTCAACGACAGTACCTGGGACGTCGTACAACTAGACCACAAGTGAAATGGGGTTGCCGCGAGCTCGAGAGTCGAGGCGTGACAACCCCGTCGATTTTGGTATTAGAGCCTAGTTGGCTGATGGAGTGATAAGGTGCGATGAGTCTTGTGTTGGTGCGTGGGGATAGTTAGTAAGAAAGACAGTTTCTTTGCTTGCATGTGATTGACTATAGGATCTTTCGTGGTCCTTTGTTTTAGGGTTGTCTCATTTTCTAATTCCGTGTGGGGGGAATTGGAACGCAGGTTAGGAGAGTCCTGCAAGATGAGCAATCCAGATCAGAGTACCCCTTGTTTGAGGACCCGAGGTTAGAAGGGTCAGAGGTGGAGGACGGCGCAAGCAAGGAGCTACTATGGATTGTCAGGATAAGAGAATCCGATTGGAGCTAGTAGTTTTCAGTTTTTAGGGAGCCGAGGAGGGTCCTCGATTCCCTTGATTTCTTCTTTAGAAGTAACCGGGTTGTTGGGGGTTAGGATGTCGAGGTTATTTGGCGTCTGTGAGTGATACGTCGAAAGAAGGACCAAACCTGGAGGACATCGTGGTAGTACGAGACTATCCTGATGTCTTTCCAAAGGAATTATCAGGACTACCCTTGGCCAGAGAGACAGAGTTCGTGATCGAGTTGGCTCCTAGGACGGAACCAATCTCGAAAGCACCGTACAGGATGTCGTCGTCAGAATTGAAGGAATTGAAGGTGCAGATGCAGGAATTATTGGACAAGGGTTTTATTTGCCCAAGTGTATCGCCTTGAAAAGCACCAGTCCTGTTTGTTAAGAAAAAGGACGTGGCAGAATGAACAGCTGCATCTGGGTCATGGTTTGCATCTTATTTGGTTAATCATTGGCTTGGGAAAAAGCTGATGATAGGAGGAATGGTATTAGGGAAGATCAGTATATAATTGGAATGCCAAGTGTTGGATTCGAAGGCTGTGACTATTGGTACAACTTCCAGTGTAATCATGCTGCTTATGCGTTAATTGGTTTTTGGAACTACGCATTTGTTTATAACTGAATACTTTGTTAAGTTGGTGAAGGTTAAGACCAAAATCGTTGGAAGTGGTTCTTAGTATTTCAGACCCAGTTAAAGGATCGTACGATGTTATGGCAGAACATCCTACCACATGTTCGGGTTGTACGAAGGTCATTGGCGATCAAAAGGAATTGATCGATTTGATTGTATTGGAAATGTACGATTTCGATGTGATCGTTGGAATGGATTGGCTCACTAAGTATCGAGTTACAATGAATTGCTATTGGAAGGTAATCCAGTTTAACCCATTAGGTGGGGTTCGTTTCGAGTTTACTGGAATCAAGGATGGATCGTTGCACTTATGCATCGATTAGCGGCAGTTTAACCAAGGGACGGTCACGAGTAAGTATCCATTACCAATTATGGATGATTTGTTTGACCCACTCCAAGGAGCTTCGATATGTTCCAAGATAGACCCAAGGACGGGCTATCAGTAGTTAAGGATTTAAAAAGGAGGATAAACTGAAGATGACATATTGTGTGCGATGTGATCGCTACAAAATTAACGTACTGTCGTTTGGATTAACTAATACGCTAGTTGCTTTTATGGATTTGATGAATTGACTGATTAAGGTGTATTTGGATTTATTCGTAATTGTGTTCGTGAACGATATATTGGGGTATTCGAGGAATTCAGAGGAACACGAACAACACTTGAGGATGGTGCTATAGATTATTTGAGAGCATAAATAGTATGCCAAGTTTAATACGTGCGAGTTTGGGTTTACTCGCGTTGTTTTGTTGGTCGTATGATTTTGGACGAGGGAATTTCTGTGGATCCATTAAGATCAAGGCAGTCATAAATTGGCTAAGACTTATGACAGTGACAGAGGTTCGAAGTTTTCTAAGTTGGACAGATTATTACAGATGATTCGTAGAAAGGTTCTCTACGATAGTTATGCCTCTAATACGAAGGTTAATGAAAGACGTAAGAAATTGAGTGGACGGATAAGTGCGAGCGTAGTTTCCAAGAGTTTAAGCATAAGCTTATTGGATGTTTCAGGAATGGATCCTATTGGAAGGGGTTCGTGATTCAGAATTCAGGCTCAAGGTATGCCATCTTTCAAGTTTAATGGCTACCCTTAGGATCGAACTTGAAATTCAAACCAAGATTAAGGTAATGCAATCTTTGGACACTGAGATTCAAAAGATTTTGCAAATGGACGCGACAAAGAAAAAGTCGGATTTTCAAGTATCAGAGGATGGGATCTTGAAATTCCATGGACGGTTATGTGTACCAAGTGACGACGAAATTAATGAGAGATTGTTATCCGAAGCGCATCGCAGCGACTACAGTGTGCATCCAGGCAGTACAAAGATGTATCAAAATCTACGACAGTATTATTGGTGGAACGGCATGAAACTCGACATCGCCAAGCATGTGGCGAAGTGTTTAACTTGCCAACAAGTGAAAGCGCAACATTGCAAGCCAGGAGGGTTACTGCAACCTCTTGAAATCCCTGAATGGAAATGGGAGCACATCACGATGGACTTCGTGACAGGATTACCAAGAAGTCAGTGGGGGTAATGATGCGATTTGGGTTGTAATGGATCGATTGACGAAATTAGCTCATTTCATCGCCGTACGCAAGGATTTTGCTTTGGAAAAGTATGTAGAGTTGTACGTGCGACAGGTTATTCATCTAAATGGGGTACCAATAACAATTACTTCAGATCGAGACCCCAGATTTACGGCTGCATTTTGGAAGAGTCTATAGACTTCGATGGGAACAAAGCTGCAGTTCCGTACGGCCTACCATCTTCAAACAGAAAGTCAATCAGAGAGAACAATTCAGACCTTAGAGGATATGCTGAGAGCCTGTGTATTGGATTTTAAAGGAAGTTGAGAGGAACAACTTCATCTCGAGGAGTTCGTGTACAATAACAGTTATCAGGAGAGTATCAGAATTGCACTGTTCGAAGCTTTGTATGGCAGACTGTGTAGGACTCCAATTTGTTGGGCCGAAGTCGAAGAGCGGAAAATTACAGGGCCAGAGTTAGTGCAGCAATCTTTAGATGCCGTCAAGATGATTCGAGAAAGGTTAAAGACGGCTTAAAGCGACGATGAAAAGTTACGGGGACAAACGACGTAGGCTATTGGAATTTCATGTGGGCGATCATGTGTTCCTTAAAGTATCGCCGATACGAGGTACATCGCGATTTGGAAAGAAAGGAAAACTGAGCCCGAGGTACATCGGACCGTTCGAGATTCTAGAAAGAATAGGGAATTTAGTCTATCGTCTTGCGCTACCGCCTCGACTTGCTCAAGTGCATGACGTATTCCACGTGTCAATGTTAAGGAAATACGAGCCAGACCTAATGCAAGTGTTGAATTTTGAGGAGATAGAGGTGGATGACAGGGTGTCGTATGTGGAGAGAGACCGATTCGGATTGAGGACCGGAAAGAACAAGTGCAGAGAAACAAGACAGTCTCATTGGTCAAAGTCAGTTGGCAGTAGCATGGTACGGAGGGAGCTACGTGGGAAAGCGAAAAAAAGTCATGAGGCGTCAGCACCCCTATCTTTTGAGGATTAGAGTATCAGTTCAAATTTCGAGGACGAAATTTCTATAAGAGGGGAAGAGTTGTAACATCCTGAAAATCGACCCCATTTTAGGATTTTATAAAAGGACAATGTTAGTCGAAGGCCTGGTCAGTACAAATTTTCCAAACTATGTGTTTGTGGGATAACGGATTACAGAGAGGCGCCATTAGGAAACAATACGCGTTCGACTCGCAATTTCGATCAGGAATGAACCCTTCGACCATGAGGACCTGGGCGGGAACGATATCCTATAAGTACCAGACTATTAAGGAAATGGAAATAAATCGATTCGACAGAAGTACGAAGTCGAACTGCGGGTGATTTCCGCACGACATCGATACAAACTACGAACGACGGTAAACCAAATCCTTTTCATCTGGTACTTGGGATTATCAATTGAGCCCCCGGATCACACGACAATCAAGGGACGTCCCGACTCGAGAATTGACGTTAACGTGGATCAAAGAATGGTTGACCACGAGTCAAAAGTGTGGAAAGTCCAAAAAGGGCGCCCGATAATCCAAATTGTACTACGGTCGCAATCGACTCAATTTAGCCCCGATTTTTAATCCGATTTTGGAAACCAACTTCTCAGTGATGTCAGGACTAATTATTTGGACGTCGCCTCATTTATTTTGGAATTTTCCGTTAGACACAGAAGTGTCGGAAAAAGGAAAAATTGGACCGGGTTTCGGGCCCGCGGGTGGGCCGGCCCAAGACCGGCGGTCCAATGGGCCTTGCACCCATTCAGCCTAGCCCAAGAGGGGCCCAAGTTGGCCCAAGTTACCCTCCATTTCCAGCCCATGGGCTTCTCTCTTTTGGCCTTTTGCTTTTGTGCCCAAGTGGGCTTTGTTTATGCTTTGTTTCGTGCTTGTTTTTTATTGGTTCTTGAAGCAAGTGGCAAGCCCACTTGCCTTGGCCTTATCCAAGTCTTCAGCAGCCCCTTCTCTCTCCTCTTTCTCCTCCAAATTCGTGCAGCAACCAGCCCTCACTCGCTCTCCCTTTTTCTCTTCCTTTTCTCTTCCATTTATGCTGTTTCTTGCTGTCCATGCTGTTTTCCAGCCCAAAAATAGCCTTGCCGCCGTCACCGAAGCCGCCACCACCGCCCAATGTGTAGTCCTGGAAGTTAGGGAGCCAGCCGCACACCCCCGGTCGCCCCTGGTCGCCCCGAACCGCCTGTTTCAGCCTTTGCCCTTCTGCTGGTCATTCCGCGTGAACAGTGTTCCGGGGGCTGTTTTGGCTCGTTTCGGCCACCGTTCGTCGTCCGTTGCCATCCCCGAGCTTACCCCTCGTAGCCCTTGTTCCCCTCTATGCCGCGGTGTCGCCGGATTTCCGATCTAAGTAAGTTAACTTCCTAATCCTTGTTTAGGGGTTAATTAGTGTATTTGTGTGTTTGTGATTAATTAAGGTTGATTGGTTAATTAGTATGGTTAATTAATTCTGACTAGGGTTAGTTAATTGACCATAGTTAGTATTAAAGTAACTACGGTTAATTAATTAAAGTAACTAAGGTTAGTTTTAAAGTAACCAAGGTTAGAATTTAACTATGGTTAGGTTAATTTGACCATGGTTAAGTTAATTTGTTAACCATGGTTAAGTTTATTTATTTTTATTTATTTATTTAATTTCGGACGAATTTACTGTTCATTATTACTGTTCACGGATTACTGTTCACGGCACTGTTCATGAAGAAGCTAAATTTTAGCTTGTTTTGATGTGTTCTTGATTGTTTTGATTTATTGAGGTGCCGATTGTTAATTATATGCGTGAATAATGATGAAATGCATTATCGAAGACCGAGTGGTAGTGAAAGTATTTGATTTATTGAGTTATTCCCGAGAATTAGGGAATGTACGTGATTGTTGATTGGTTGAATTTGGAATTGTGGAGTGATACCGCATGACATATTGCGTGGGTTATCTGAAATGGCATGTCGCATGAGCATGAGCGATGTTGCATTCACGACAGAGCAAAAATATAAATGGATTGCTTGATGATGTGTTGCATAATCACATTAAATGAGAGAACCCGACGTTGCCGGAAGACCGCCAATCCCTATGAGGTTGTGCCGTGGCCAGTGGGTCGCCTAACTTCGGTCGGATGCCTGACAGGGAGGGGTTCTATGTGGGACTGCGGTATGGGGGCGGGTCCCGGGCCTCTATCAGTTGTGGGGCTGCGGTAGTGGGCGGGTCCTATGTTCCTTCGGGAATGCCGTCTTGGGAGTGAGCCCTTGACGTCGCCGTGCCTCGAGGTAAAGAGGACGAAGCTGGTTTAGCCAGGAACCGCCAACCATAAGGTTGTGCCGTGGCCTAGGAGGGGGCATAATAATCGGAGCATGTGTGAGTGTGAGACATGATAAAGCTGTGTGAGATGCTCTGATTATTCGCATGCTCTTAATGTCGTGATGAGTTAAATGACAGTTTCTGCAGGTCACGTGTGCCAAGGCCAGGTAGGATCGCCTGTGGTTGTGTCTGCTTATTAACTGTCCTATGCTTTTGTTTCTATCTGCATTGTGCTGACTGCTGGATTAGGTTGTATGTTAAACTCCCGAGGCGAGCGAAGTTCCTAACCGGGGCTTAGGACTTTAACTTGCTGAGTTTATCTCAACCCGTCGTGGTTAACCTTTTCAGGACCTAGATGATGCAATACCCGAGGATTGAAGAGAGCGATCCCTCCGAGGCCAATGAGTAGGCACTTGCACAGTGTTAGGTTAGCTAGGCCGGTCCCTTTTCGAGTAGGCCTTAGCTTGTCGCCTGTGGTAAGGCATGTATGTATTTGCTGGTGTGCTTTGGCTAACCTTCGATATATAAAAATGGTGTTGTCTTTCCTCTGCTGCTGTTGTTGCTATCCCTGTTGTTTGGTTTGGGAGTTGTTCGTTTCCGCGTGTACTTAATTACAAGATAAAATGAATTGGTCAACGACAGTATCTGGGACGTTGTACAACTAGACCACAAGTGAAATGGGGTTACCGCGAGCTCGAGAGTCGGGGCGTGACACAAGTACCACTGTATTGCCAAATATTTTTGGGGCAACATTGAAAAATAGGGAAAAGTTTAGGAAGCGTGAGACCAATGTCAATTGTTTTAAAAGTTTCAACTATTGGATGAATACGTAATTTAATATTTAAATATTATAACACCCAAACTATTACCGCAAAGCAAAAGAAGATAATATAAATCATCAAGATCGTCAATCAGGTACATAAGTAAGAGAGCTTAATTAATAGAGAAAGGTCATGTATGGGAATCGTATTTGCAAAGAGAGGACGTGAATAATGTATTATATCATCCAATGCAACTGAGTGATGTCAAGAAGCTATTCTGTTAATTTGTTTCAATCTCCCTTATGAAAACTACTAGAAACGTTTTCTTGTAAATTACAAAAACCAATCTTCTGTTTTCACCTCGAATACTAATTTCATATCCGCTAATTTCAAAATCTATCCACACTTTGCAACAAGAGGTTTAAAAAAAATCTACACTTCGTACAATCTAATTTCCACAGTTTGTTAGACTCAAAGATATAAAATTTAGACCTTTTTTTTGACATTAGGGCCCAAAATGCATGCTCAAAATAATATACGACGCGGAATAAATCATAATAAGAAGTTGAGAATGATTTTCATATTTTCCCGCATAATGAAAAATGTAGTTGAGCCACGTAAAAAGCGTGAAATAAGGATTAATGGCAAAATTGTCTAATTAGTGTTAAAACCATTTTAACGATGCCAATTCAATTATAAGCGTTAGAACTTTACCAATTTTGTCCCCAACCTTATGGGAATTTCAATGTAGTAATTCCGGCTAATTTTAACTAGAAGTCTTGAATTTTGCGTAAAGGTTTTAGTAGTAAAGTGAAACTGTTTAATAGGGTTAGGATTGATTGGGTGATTTTCCCTAAAATTAACCATTCCATTATTTTCCCTTCTCTTATAGTTTGTTTAAATAAAAGAATAAACAACATATATATACATATATTTATAAAGAAGTATATATTTGTATCTTACGGAAAAGAGATATGTGATATCTTAAAGATATTATCTTTTGCCCAGCTGGTTTTCATTATGTTAGTAGCTTGAAATTTGTCGATGTTGATCATCACGTTTGTCCACCAAAAGTCAACTTTCACGTTTGCCCCACTAATTTAGTATTTACGTTAATTCCAAGTTCTATTCTCACGAAAGCAATGCTTAATCATGTTGTTCTGTTCGAGTCTGAACATGTCTTTAATTATTGCTTTGCCTAAACTTTGTATTATTGATGTAATCAGACCAATGATTGTGTCCTTCACGTAGTAAAATGACGTCAACTTATGTGAGATATTATTATCTCGTAGGCATTGAGAGAAATGTTTCATAGCGATGCCAAAGCTTAGATGACAAATCCCAAAAGCTTCCCACTTTTCTTTTGCAAGCTATCATCTTATTATGGAATAAAGCTATGGAAATTCTCTTAAGTTTGTGCAATGTCACTTTGAATTATTTTATTTTTTGCAATAAATTTTGTTTGCTCCAATTAGACCTTCCATTAAAAAAAGAAGAAAAAATGTTTATGCGACTGTTAAATATCACAATGGCTCGTGTGTGGCTGCCATATGGCTCCTACGTGCAATTCTTGAAAAATCAAAGATAACAAAAGTTAAATTTTCTTCTTAAAGGAAATTTGGAGCAACCACACCACTGCGGGCTCGAGCCCACAAGCAACTACTGGTTGTGTTCGACTTTGATCAATGGAGCAAGGACATAGGTTGGAATCTTTTTCCAATAGAAGCCCCCTCGATCAGCTTCGCCTTTCAAATCTACAACAGTAGCATCTCAGCAAGGTGGTGATAGCTCAAATGGAGAGGCTCTCTTTCAACTTTTGATGGCTCTATCAATACTGATTCATTGAATTTCCAAGGGTTTCACGTATACTAAAAATGACTAGAGATTCTTCACATCTTTTTCTCTTGTCGTTCAAGTCAGTCATATTTGGAGCTTGACCAAGACCGAATCAGACCAGCTCGAAATAATTTATGCCGAACCAAGAGGACTATTTAGGCTTGATGTAATCATGTCAGGGCTGCTTTTTAATGAAAAGCAACTTGCGAACTCATATTATAATATGCCATTTCCCACGCAATGCTTTATCTACAGTAGACAAACAAGCATTCCTTTCCTGTAACATAGCTAGGATACAGACTTCTGCGGCAACACATTACCATGCGAATCACTCTATCGGATTGCAACAATCAAAACGAATTCCATGTCTCAAGCTCCAACAGGGCTCCTCATACCCATCAGTTCTAGAAAGGAGCACCTGATTGTCCTTGGGAAAGCACAGTCAAAAAGCAAATGTTGTCTAAGGTTCAAGAGCAGCCGAGCATAAGTCACATCGATCAACTACAGAAGCCCCATTTTTTCGTCCTGCCAAAAGTCTGCAGCCTATTCAAGATTGCTAATCAAAGGCTGAAACAAAACTTAGGAGTGTTTGGATTAACCCAGATCATTTTATGACATACAACCTTTGGTCTTCTTTCTCTAACCAGGTTCCAAGCATCAATCCAAGTAAAACAACCAGATGCATTTCCAGTGAACATCACTATGATCGTCAGCAATATGACAGCGCTAAAGCGTCCCATATAACGCTGACTTGTATTTGCATCAATAGATCTGATCTTGTTGGAGGCAAGACCACTCATCTCTAACTGGTAACAGCAACTAGCAGAGAGTTCATATATCTGGAGCAGTATCATGGATCACTCTGAGAATAAACACCCTCTAGAAATGCCATGAGGGTGCCATGATCACACCACAAATGAACTGTCCTGTCCACTGCCAGTCACTTGTCAAGTATGTCAGCTTAAGAATGGACCTAACTTTTAGCAGCTTCCTCCGAGTACAAGTGAGTTACTTTTGGGAGTAACAGATCAAATTGAAGTCTGTTTCAACAACAAATGAACCCTGCTTTACAGATTCCTGAGAGTGCAAGCTTTATTCCATGTTTCCAGTTTCTTCAAGCCTAAAACACCTTCACATTTTGGAGTGCAAACTTCATCCAAAGACACCTTAGGACTCTGCGCTTCTCAAGATTTCCTTTCCACCAAAGAACCTAGTCTTTACTCTCAACCAGCATGACCATCTTCCTTTGGCAAAACAAACTTCTGACTGCAAAAATTAACTAGGCTATAGATTACAGCCTTGATTAACTAAGCTTTCCAGCATAGGAAGATGTCTCTTAATCTAACCTGAAGTTTCCTTTTTCTAAAACTACTCGACAGCATCATAACTTGCCAAAAGAGCTCAGTTTGTAGGCAATCGAGCTTCAAAACTGAAAGCTCTTTGAATTCCGGAAACGAGGACAAAATTTTTTGCAAGCTCATCCCATTTATAGAAAATCATCAGTAGAACTTCTCACTTTCTCTGGAAAATAACTAAGATCATGTCATACCTAAGTTTATACTAGAGTTGAAACCCGCAATACGTGTGCGCTTGAGCACACAATTGATCTCCCTTTCCAAACGGTGAAAATACGTCATTGAAATGGAGAGACCAGTTTACCCATGTCTTGTTTTGTTTGTTTGAAATCCATAAATGGTGGAAGTTGAGATCAATGGAGTAAAGCCTAAGTCACGTGCCACTAGAACATCTATGTTTATAGCATTGTCATTTCATTGTCCAATCATCTGTTTTGATAGAGCGTTGTTGGAAAGAAGTTAAAAGAGGGAAATGACACTAATGTACAACATCATATTTGGATTTTTTTATTTTTTTCAATATAGTCATTGAACTATTCCTAAATACTCAATATAGTCTCTAAATTTTCAATTTGTCAATCTAATTCCTCAACTTTTCAACAAAGACAAATCATCCCTTTGGTGCTATACATAAGTTTTCATGATTACATTATTATCCAGATTTGGGAATATCTTTTCATTTCAATCATTTTCCTAAATCAATAGCAAATATGCTTTCTTTTTATCACTTTTTTTTTTTAATCTTTATAACTATTACGATGGTTCAATTTAAGTAAAAGTAGAACCTCATTTAGGGTGTGTTTGTTTCAATGAAAGTAGTTTCCCGGAAAGTGTTTTCCGGACTTTCCGCTGTTTGTTTTTTCAAAAACAATTTATTTAATCGATGGAAAATACTTTCCTGGCCAACATAAATATTATGTATTATTTTAGGAAAATGAATTCGTCATACTGGGAAGGGGAAAACACTTTCCTCTTTTTGTTAGAATCTTTAGGTCCTTCCTTTTTTATTAGGTCATTTCTATCCTTTTCTTTTACTCTCCAAAATCTTTTTTTTTATACTAGTGTAAATTGTTAGTTTAAATGTTATTCAATCATTTTCCAAATGTGATCCAAACGCCTGAAAACATTTTCAATCACATATCACCAAACACAAGAAAACTAATCATTTTCCATGAAAATGATTTCCTAGAAAATATTTTCCAAAAATGATACAATTTCTGCGAAACAAACGCACCCTTAGAAGTCAATTTAGGGACCAAATCTGCCAATAATGCTGGAATTCGATCCCTGACCAAAAACAGCTAGCCCGCACGATTTTTGCATTTAGTCCTTCTCATTCATGATTATAGGCATGTTGATATGGGCCATCTAGTCAACAATCGGCCAAGAGTTTCGCCTGGAACCAGAGAGCGAGAGCGTGCGAAACAGGAAAGGAAAGAAAGCAGAGAAGTGGGCAGTCTTGGCAATAGGAGGAAATGACAAGAGTGGGACGTGTTCAGGCAGCTGATCTCGCTGCATATTGAAAGTGAATTATTAGGTGAACATGCCGGATGTGTTTATCATTTTCTTACCTGTTCCTCCGTTAATCTCACGTACTAACCGATCATCGCCGCCGTCAAGGCCAATTCGTTTTGAAACCCCCCTCCCCTTCACAATCGTCGTTTTGACCCTCTCCGGCCTGAACAATCGTCTTCTCTCGAATCTGTGGACCGAGCCATCGCTCGATGAGCTTATCGCTTCCCCGCCTGACCAGTCAAATCCTCGCCTTCCATTGTTTTGCCACAGCAGCGTAGTCGTTATGTCACCGCGCGTTTCATGGGTTACTCCTCTTAGCTGCTCTTCGCTGGCCAATTTACCAGTGCTACTTGAAAGTTTCTCGTTTGTCTTTCGTCATCCGAGGCGCTAATTTTGTCCTCTGTCCTCCCCTGTTCACGGGATGTTTTATTGAGTAAAAAGAAGCCAACATCACCAAGTGTAGATTGCTCTCCTGACCAGTCCAAAAGCACCATCGCATCGTCGTCTCGTGCTCATCTCACTTCATATACTTTGACGGCAACCGCTGAGCTAAGTCAAGCATGTATTTTGCATGTATTTTCTTCTCCTTTCGATTTTGCTCTGTTTCAAACACTTGATTGTGCGTTTTCTCTTCACAGAGAATCCTCTTCCCAAGCAAATAAGTTTCTCTCGATAGATTCAGCTCCACCGGCTTTCAAATCGAAGTGGAGAATATCGCTCTCACAAGGTACCTGCAACAGAGACGCGGGCATTTGTTGAGCCTCAAAGTCCTCCTCAGAGAACCTGCCCAACGCCACATCTATCAGGTTAAATTGTCCTCGCCCACTCTTCGCCTGAAGTCCCTTCGCGAGCTTCAGTCTGTCATCTCTTCTTTCCCAGGTTCCGTCTTACGTTCAACCAACCTTCGACAATGCACTTGCCATTTTGTTTTATGGAGTGGCATTGGCGAGTAGATTTAGTAAAAGCGCCTTGAAATATGTTAATCTATGTTTTCTGTCACCAGTATGATTCAGTAGCTCGGAGAATGTCATATTTGGAGCTTTGAGTATGTGCTGTTTAGCAGCCAAATTTTGATATAGATACTGTTTATTGAATGGATTACGGTAATCTGATCGCAAAGCATATTGAGCTAATTGATATGGGGATGCTGCAAATGTTTGTTCTGCAATCCTCGTTGATATTTTTCGATAAGCTCCCCTCAGACTTGGATTTTGCAGCCTCTCTCCCTAACGGACTTAAGAGATTTACTGGTAAGAAGGAAAAGGAGCCAAATAGACAGTATACTTTCACTCGATGTTCCCTATATTGAGGAATGTAGATTTAGTTGAGCACGGTGAGAATTGTGCTAAAAAGATACTGGCACGGAAAGGGAATGGTCAAAAGATGATAATCAATCGTATTCCAATTGGTTTCTTTTGATGCTGAATGCAACAGAAATTAAGAATCTCACCTTGAACTTTAAGGCAGATAGCTACAGAGGTTACACAGCATCCTGAGAAAATACTGACTCCTCACAGTGATCCATATGGCGGCACTCTAGATTTGATAGCGGACAACATCCAAGAAGTTTGAGCGACGTATCTTGTAAGAGTGCATAGACTGATATACCAGATTGATTTGCAATATAATCTGACAAACTAAAGCCAAATATTTAACAAATGAACAATATTTAACTACTTGACTAGGGTCACATTTCCTTGAGTCAGTTCAACATCCAGCATTGGTCATTTTCATATAGCCACGCAAGACTTGTATGGTTTTAAGCGATGAGCACATTGAAGTCACCATTCAAAAGCAACCCCCACAAATCACCTTCGAAGAGGGTGCGCATTCATTTAAATATATTCATTCTGGAAGTCATAAAAGCTACAATAATTCTCCCACAGCATTCGTTGATCGACATGGCGGTGGATCAAAATGGACACAATTGAGCAAAAGAAAGCAATACATGTTCCAAGGACCACATCCAAAGGATAAAACTGAGTCGCTACGGTTTTAAGACATTCCTCAGGACTCATCCCAGATGTAAGAAAGTAAGAAGCAATTGCTGATTCTGGAGGAGAATTAGGCATAAAACAATAAAGCACCAAGGAAGTAAATTGATATGCACAATTGCCTCACCAAGCACCTTACTACAAAGTGGCTCACTTTTCTCTCTTTTTTCAGGTCAAATTAGAAGATCGATGCAAAAAGGCGAACGGGAACATGGGAGTAATCATGAAGCGACAAAGATTTAGTGTTTCTGCTTCGAAAGATAACAAAGCCTCCTGTACTTTGTCCAGCCAATTGTGCAGTCGATCACGGCGTAATTTGAGCTGTGGGGTCCCCAAAACTCTTGGTTGCATCCATGAAATGGATACAGTCCCCTCAACTCGATCAACTATGCCCTCAAGAAGATGAACCTAAGTTGAGATTCTAACGTTTGGACTACCGTCAAATAAGGTAAATGCTCAAATATCAGTTTTCCATTATATATGCTAGAGCAGAGAAGGTGAAAGCAATAACAACATCCAAGTAATCAAAGTATATGCCATGACGGCAAATGCCAAAAAGGGAAATTGTACTCAAGATTTTTAGCAACGGCATCTGATGCATATCCGAATCTCTTCTTACAAGAGAAATAGTGGCGGTGAGTCTACAAGCATGAATAACTCAAAGTGATCATCTTCTAACCCCACAATTGGGAAACTTAGCATTAACGTTAAAAGAATAAATAGAAATGCTCATTCACATCATCCACCACTTGCCGTATACAACGATTTATGGTCGATTAATACTAGCTAAGTCTGTTGATAGGGCGCATGCTCACAGCAGTCATTTCAGGCATATTCTGTGAAATCAACCCGCAAGCTTCCAGTCCCTTCAACCATATGCATCCGACCTCAAATTACCAATGCAAAATACAACTGCCCAAGAAGAGAACCAAGAAGAGAAGCACTGCTTGCTTATTTTTAATCATTAAAGCTCCCCACAGGCCATAAAGAGACAGTGGATACTCATTAAAATGATCATTATTCAAACCTAAGAATATACTTGATAGACAAATTCTTCATGAGAAGATGCTCAACATCCTGTGCAGAAAGTTTTGTGCGCTCTGAATAACATTCATGGGAATGGTTCGATCCTCAGATGGTCGATAGCAAAAATCCACATCACCGATCTCCATCAAAGCTGTGAACTTTGTTTCCCAAATTTTGTAACTTTCCAATCTTAAGTCAGCTCGCCAAATACCCATAATTCTAGTAACACCCCAACTAACAGATGGACAACACGCCAGCACATGATTCCAGTCAATCGAGCAGTCCACAGAAGCATAGCAACAGAAACAAACTATGAAGCTATTAGCCTATGAAGCTAGAGCTTGAGCTCATGCTTAACTATGCAAAGAAAAATCACATGATCACATTCAACTAAACACCAACTGCCACATCACTCGTATCTGTTCTTCGGCGATCAGCTGGTGATCCGGAGTTTGAGTTCAGGCCCGTGCCCCCTGCCATTGATGGAGTTAGTGAATGCAACCATTGGAGCCTCATGTAGCACCAAATTCCTCCAGCCGAGTGGACTGAAGAAGAAGACTTGAAGCTCTCCACGGAACCTGGGAAAGAAGAGAGACAGCGGACAATGGACGGAAGCTTGCGAGGAGCGAGCAAGCAAGCAGCAGCAAGGATTGGTTGATAGAGATTTGCTTGAGCAGCGAGAAGAGAGGAGGAAGAATAGAACGTGAAAGAGAACCTAATCGCTAATGCACATTCTAAAATCAGTTTGTTGTCTGTGTTTATAGAATAAAGCAGAAATGGAAAGCAAAAAAAAAGCAGAACAGCGATGATATATGAATAGAAAGAAGGCGCACCAAGGATCCCCTCTTCATGTTTCAGAGTCCATTGTTTCATAGAATCCGAATTGGATGAACACGTCCCGCAATTTCCTATTTTTTATCATTCCAAATCATCTCTCTAAAAGACTCCCAATTGCCGCGATAAGTATTCCATTGGTGGCTGAAAATCTGACCAGGTATTATGTCCATCTGGCACTTATTTGGTATTTTTGAGCTTGGTGCATCAAAAATCCCTGGAAAGAATATATCCCCATAAACTGTCAACTGCTGTAAAAACTCTAATTCATGAATGCCCTCCATACACTGCAGCCTCTCGCAGATTTCAATATGTAGCCTCTTCAATTTCTTCAAGTTTGACAAACCTTTTATCCTCCGTAATGAATCGCAACGTTTAACAGTAAATACTTTCAATGATTCCAACAGAGAAACAAAATTGATAACTTCTACCTCCCGGCACATCCCCATATGGAATTCTTGAAGCATCTTTAGAGAGCTTAGGACAAGGAAATTTCCCCTCCAAGGTTCAATCAACTCAGGAGCTTGTAGCTCATTGTACCCTGGGTCCTTCAGTAGAAAACGCGTGCTCTTGGCACATAAGAGGTCATGAAGAGTTGGTTTGTGCGACGAGTCTGAGATATCGAGAGATTGAACATCAAGTTGGTCGTACACCTCGTCTTCTCTCGATTTTTCCAACGGAGGAAGCCCACTGAGATGTACATGTTTCGCTAGAGTGCAGTAGACCTCTAAAAATATCAAGTTTGACGGAAGTTGTTTGCAGGTTCGGAAGTCTAATCCATGTAGAGTAAGTTCTTTCAGCAGAGAAAGGGAACCTAACTCCGTAGTTGGTGCACTAACATTCAATAAGCAAAACTGCAACATGCTCAATTTGGATAACCTCCCAATCCACCTCAAGTCACCAGTTGGAATTACACTTGAAGGGCTCAACCACTTGTCAGAGTCATCAGAAAGGAACAATTCAACCAGATTAATAAGGTTTGAGAGGTTCGGAACAGCCAGCAACGAAGCAGATATCAGCCGTAGAGTGGTCAAACTTCTAGGGAGCTCCGGCCACTCTTTTATACTATGACCATATTCCAAGTTCAGTGTTTGGAGGTGAAGCAATTTGCTCATTGTACTGGGCATTTCCGCAATTGGCGTGCATGATATATTGGCAGATGACAGGCTCTGTAGTCTACCCATGGAATCTGGTAATTTTGTAATACTTGTGCCTGATATATCCAACTTCGTCAAAGACTCTAATTTCAAAATTGAGTCAGGGAGTTCGCTCAAGCTAAAACAATCACTAAGAGAGAGGTGCCGAAGATTCTGTAGCTCTCCAATTTGTTCAGGCAAATTTTCAAGTTTTGAACATGACTTAATACTCAAGTCAGTCAGCCACCTCAGTTTGCCGATAGAACAGTCAATTTCCTTCAAAGATGGACAACAATAAATAGTCAACTTCTCTAAAACTGAGTATTCAAGAAAGGTTGATGTCCCAAGTATGGAGATATTATTTTCAAGAGTGAGAGCCTTCAATTTCGTTGCCCCCTACAAAAGCCAATGAAATTTCAGGACAGACAATTAGATGTTTGTACAAGAAAAAAATATGAATTTAGGCTCCCAAATGGGATCATATGTCATCTGATCCTCTCACTAATTGAGAATATTAGACTATAAATCCATCAAATTCTGTCCTTCATTGAATGAGAAAATTAGACCAATAGGGAAAGTCACGTACCTTGATTAGATAATTGATCTCATCTCCTTTGAGTCTAGAGAAACAAATATTCATCACAACCACATTTTCTAGACCGAATTTGGTTGGCGAATCAACTTTTCCAGAATAATTTGTAGTGCCCCACAAAATGATCCATTTCAACTTGGAAAGACAGCCCGTGAAGTCACCTTTGCAGACTACATTATTCAACCAAAGAAACTTGAGATGTGGGAACCGTCTAAGTTGCTTCGCAGTGACAGTTACAGGGTTGCCATCCTCCGCTCGCAAACAGAGTGCTCGAACGTTTCTCTTGATCTGCCAATGATATTGAGGAGCAGAAGCAGAATTTGTCAATAATCCCACAATTTAACTCGTCAAAGGGAAGAAAAGAATTAAGCAGTAAAGTAGTTCGCAATTCAGAAACATGATTAAATCCCCAATTAAGAACACGGTAAGCAATTTTCTATTCAAATTTGGTCATACTTTACCTCTATTGATGTTAATTCTTCAATTATTTCATCTCTATTCCACAACCTTGTATGCTCTTTTCTAGCAATTGCCCTTCCGAGATCTCTAAACTGATCATGCATCCGAAATTGATCATCTTCTAAAACCTTTATCATGCACCTGTCAATAAGGACACGAATAGCATCCTCTGCATTAAACCCACAATATTTCCACTGGTAGATTAGATTAGTCTTCTTCCAACCAATGAAAAAGCATGCAACATCGAGAAATATGTGTTGGTGATCCGGCTGTAAGGCATCATAGCTAATCCTTAGCTTTGCCAACACATCACTCTGAAGTGTTTTCCCTAGCTTCTCTAGTGTCTCTTCCCATATTGTTTCCTCTTCCTCACCAAAAAGCGCTGAACCTACAGCTTGAAGAGCTAAAGGTAATCCAGCCGTAGTTGAGACAATGCCTTCGGAAAGAGCATAGTAATTGGTAGGGGGAGAGTCGTCATTAAAGGCATGCCTACTAAAAAGCTGGAGTGCGTCTGTTTTGCTCAACCCCTCCATTTCATAATGCAGGATTTCATACTTAAATCCCCTGATTTTCAGAGCACTTTTGTCCCTAGTGGTAACAAGTATCCTAGTACCAGAATACAAAGAGTTCACTTCAATTAGTTTTTGGATTTGGTTGCCCTCATTGACATCATCCAATACAATTAGCACCTTCTTGTTGCAAATTGTTTGTCCAATCATAGTGATCCCCTGATCCACGTTATCAATTTTACAAGCCACTCTAGAATAGGACATATCAGCCAATAATTTTCTTTGCAACTTGACCAAAGAGCCCCTAGTTTTTGCCATTTCCCTCACATCATCAAGAAAGCTGCAGTTTCTCCCAAAGTGAGAAAGTAGTTGATTGAAGATAATCTTGGCTAGTGTTGTTTTACCGATGCCGCCCATCCCATAGATTCCAATTAGTCGCACATCACCGGAGTCAATGTCTAATAAATTGTTTACCGCTGCTATTTGATCCTCCATTCCAACTAAATCTTCGGTCACTTGCCTTTGTCTTGTCTTGAGCCTAATTACAACCTCTTCAACAACCAACTTGATAAGATCCCCATAGCTGCCACAAAGTTGAACATTTTCAACTGAGAAAAGGTGACAAATTTGCATGTTGATCAACATACTAAGTAAACAGGTGGGAACACGATTAAGTTTAGGATATATAAAAATTCAACGTTAACCCCAAAGCTTCGGAAACATGATGACTTACAAACTTGAACATCCCTTACAAGTTTAAGTTAAAGGAAAAAAGGAAGAGAAATGTTTGATCTTTATATCAAATAAAATATCAAAATTTCTGGCAAAAAGGGGTGGAACAATCAAAATATAAACATCCTATTAGTAGATTTACTTATTTCTTTCAACGTCGAAAAGAACTTTGCAAAGGCAACAGTTCCTTAATCAAGTTCTCTAGCATACAATGGGAATCTTAATGCATACATAGATCAGATTAGTATAAAAAAGATAAAGCAAAGCCAAATTTTTCATACGATGGAAAATAGTGAAAACTGAATTTATAATAATCCTATTAGGTCATTAAAATTTGGAAATCTCATGATTTAGAAAGAAAATAGAAGAACTTGAAACTTTCTATTTAAAATAAGGGAAATTAGAGTTGGAATATAATTAATGAATTTTTATGAGAACTGTGGTCCAATTTTACAAAATAATTTTCATAATCATGGTCGGAATGTTACCCTGAATATTTCTCCAGCTCCCATCCCTTGGTGCCACCAACTTCTTCGAGTGCTCGTCGCCACTTCATTATATCATCGGAGCTGAACTTCTTCTCCAAATTCGATATGGCTTCACTATACAATGCAGTTTTCAACTTCACATCGTTAGGTTTCACGTCATAGAAGATGGGCAATATGACCTTCCCATCTTCCTTAGATTCAGAGGTGTTCTCTACCATCTTCGCAAGCTCGCGGAGGCACCAGTGACTTGAAGCATAGTTTTTGGAAAAAATGGGTATGTAGAGCTTAGAATCGTCGATCGCCCTTAGAAGGCTGCCACTAATTCTTTCACCCACTCGAAGCTCTTCGTCATCGATGAAAACATGAACCCCAGCATTTACCAAGGCATAATGGATGCTGCTGGTGAACCCACGACGTGTATCAGGTCCTCTAAAACTCAAAAAGACCCAGTATTCAACTCCTAATGTATTGCTGGTGCTCGTTCCTGTCTCTAAGTTTGCCATAGGAGCTCAATTCGCACTTAGCAAGGTCAGCCCCCTTGGAATGAACAGCTTCTTCAGAATCTGTTCGACAAGAGTACAGCTAGTGAAATTCTCTCAATTCCACAGGGACCGCAAGAAAAAGAGGATAAATAGGTCTGGACAAGTACCAGAATAGGAGATTATACTGTTAAGAGCGCCTACAACACAATCAGGGAGACTGGAGATTGGAGCAGTATTGCAAACAGCTTTTTTCTTCTCATCAATTCCCTCGTTGTCTCTGGACTAAGATCTGGAAGGCTAATACAAACCCAAAGATCCGATATTTATTATGGAGAATATGTCAAAATGCTCTGCTGAGTAAGGAAAATCTATTCACCCGAGGCATAGTGAAAGATAGTACCTGTGAGATATGCGAGCATCATCCAGAAACAGTAGAACATCTCTTCTTGCTCTTTCCATGGACCCATCAAGTTTGGCTGGACCCTGCAATACAGATTCAACCCTTTGGCCTTCGCCGAATTGACGAATGGCTACTTAAATTCACCCATACCTCAACGAGTTTCCATCTCCTAGCTATTGTACTCTGGCGCATCTGTAAAGAAAGAAACAAATCCATTTTTCGCAAACAGAAACCATACCCGAAGACACTCATCAGCCCAGCCACGGCGGAAAATCTTTGCTTTGCGAATCAGGCAAATTCAAAGAAGAGAGCGCATGTTGATGAAAGCCTCTTACCTCAGATCTGGAAGGGTCCGATTGATAATACCCTCAAAATCAACATCACGGATCCTACACTTCAGATTCGTCGGTCGGAGCTATCAGCTGTATTTGCCGGGATAAAGATGGAGAATTGCTGGATGGTTTCGCGAGACTGGCGAGACCGAGCTCAGCTAAGCAGACGGAGACAACGGCAATGGTGGAAACCCTAAAGTACATACACACACATTCTAAACAGAAGCTACAGTTGGAGTCGAGCGAGGAAATGAGAGGCGGAAGTCCCGCGAGGTTAGGGTTTTATTTTATGAAGGGGCAGAATTGGACTTTCAAAAAAAATGTGAGGACAAAAAGGGAAACTGACCAAATTTCATTAACCCCATAATCTTGCCTAGAGCTTCTAGCATTGCCAAGTCTAGCAATTGACCAAAGGCTGAACCAGAAGCTTGAATAATACGCCTCTTTTTTTCCCCAAAGGCTCGTAATATGATATTTCCCACGCAATTCTTTATCTGCAGTACACAAACAAGCATTTCTCTCGTGTAACATAGCAAGGATATATACTTTCGCCAGGAAAACAACTAGATGCATTTCCACTTAACATCATTATTATCTTCAACACTACAATAACGATAAAGCATCCCGCATAAACTAAATCTGATGTCATGTTTGTATTATGCTATAGGCTATATTGGTCCACCACCTGGGGCAATGGCACCACCACGTGCAATCTATGGGTATGGTTCAATTCTGATCACTAGAGTGAGGACATAGGCTAGACTGATATACCAAATTGTTTTGCAAAATAATCTGACAAACTACAGCCGAATATTTAACAAATAAACAATATTTAACTACTCGACCAGAGTCACATTTCTTTGAGTCAGTTTCATATTCCCAGCTTTGGTCATTTCTCATATAGCCACATAAGGCTTGTATGGTTTTAAGCAATGGGCACATTGAAGTTACTATTCAATGCATCGGTACACAGGATATCTGATCATAAAGGAGTGATTCGAAGCATCGATTCTACCCGCTTCTTCTAAGATTCCTCGAACAACGATCGGCAGAAGAAAACAAAGGTTGAGGCATGTGTACCTTTCACTTTCTTTCCTTCATTATCCATGATTTTATGGTCACTTATATTTTATCTATTTAGTTTGGGGCACAGCATACTAAGAAAACCAAGCATTTGCGTCTTCAATAACGGCATCGGTTTCGCATGATTTGACATAGATTTTCACGACATTTGTTAGTTATACATTTTCTTTATTAGCATGATTTAACATAAATCATTTTCATATTGCAGCTCTTAATAAATCTTCACCTTGGGAGATCTTCAAGGGGAAGTCCAAGCTTGAGCCTTACTCACTAGTTTTGAGTTGAGGTGGGTCCAATTAGAATATATATTAACTGCTCAACACCACATCAATTCTTTTTTAACACAACTCACATTAGGATATATATTAACTGCTCAACACCATGAGTTGAGGTGGGTTCAATACCACATCAATTCTTTTCTAACACAACTCACACGTGCTCACGTGTGGTCCCGTCCAACTAGGATATATATTAACTGCTCAACACCACATCAATTCTTTTCTAACACAACTCACGCGTGCTCACGTGTGGTCTCCTCCTCACGTGTGAGCTCCACCATAACCATTGGCTCTAATACCAGTTGTTGGGAGCGTGCAGCAGAAGCCCAATACCTTCACCTGGGGAGATCTCCAAGGGGAAGTCCAAGCCCGAGCTCGTCAATATATCCAGTTGGACCCACCTCAACTCAAAAGCTTAAGCTAGTGAATTATGGGTTAACTATGACATATTAACTGCTCAACACCACATCAATTCTCCGATGTTGGACTACTTTTCTAACATAACTCACACATGTATCCTAACGATCATCACAAAAATTTTTTATCTATCCAAATCATCGGACAATTAACACCGATTTATACACAAAAATCGCTCCATCCACATGTATTAAGTTAGCTCCATTCACAAGATGACTAGTGAGCCACTCCAGGGTAATGAATTTGAACAAAATGTTGTTTCAAGAATAGCGTCGAAAATACACATAATGCATTCCTGATGGTTTATACAAACCCAACTTGGCACAAAATATGTATAATAAAACAATCCTTCCAAGCTACAGCAAGAGGATACCATAACTATGGTCATTTTTTATGCACTACTTTATACAACTTAGCAACACCTTATGGAAACGTTACGAGGATATACATCCTATGCTTTCAAGTCATTGCCTCGAACGATTGGAATGCGTAAAAAACATTAATGCTTACTTTTTAGTAAAGTGGAAGATTATGAGCTACCATATTACTACCATATTACTGGATCCCCAAAAGATGACAAAATGCCATTCATCAAAATCACGTTTTTATCTTTTAAATTAATCACACCTGCCAAATAAAACTTTAATAAATCTGAAAGGTTTTAGGCATGTGGAAATTGATGTTATCAAACGATTAGTTTTTGGAACTATTCCTTCAAGAGCTAAAGGTAGTCCACCTACAACGGAGACTATGCCTATTGAAAGAGTCTAGTAATTGGCCAAAGAGAGTTGTCATCGAAGGCATGTCTATAAAAATGTTTAAGTGCATTTATTTCAAGTGCGTGGCTCCTTGTTCATCTAGATTGGACATTTTAGCAATAATAACATTACGTTAATTAATGAGAAGAGCTTTTATTACATTCTTAATGTGAAAAAGCTTCTTCACCATATCATCTTGCTTTCGAGATTACAAAATAAGAACAAGTGTGTTACATTAGAAAAAGAGAAAAGGAAATTTATTATAAAATATAAATGATGAAATTCTTGATTTGAACGCATGAAGCCTGATGCCCTCTTTCGTTAGTAAGAGACATTATTTTGGATGTTTATATCGCATGACTCACGCAATTCATTTGAAAGTTACAGAAGCAGCTTTCAATTTGTAGTCAATAAAGTTGGCATCTTTAGAAAAAATGAGATGGAGGACAATTATGGAGGTGTGCCTTTCCACAAGCCCAATTTCTTTCGAGTTTTTTCTTGGCGCCTTTGAAAAGGATATTTATTATAAAATATAAATGATGAAATTCTTGATTTGAACACGCAAAGCTTGATGCCACTTTCGTTAGTAAGAGACATTATTTTGGACATTTATATCACACGACTCGTGCGATTCATTTGAAAGTTACAGGAGCATCTTTCAATTTGTAGTCAATAAAGTTGGCATCTTTAGAAAAAATGAGATGGAGGACAATTATGGAGGTGTGCCTTTCCACAAGCCCAATTTCTTTCGAGTTTCTTCTTGGTGCCTTTGAAAAGGATATTTATTATAAAATATAAATGATGAAATTCTTGATTTGAACGTGCGAAGCTTGATGCCACTTTCGTTAGTAAGAGACATTATTTTGGATGTTTATATCGCGTGTCTCACACGATTCATTTGAAAGTTACAGAAGCAGCTTTCAATTTATATTCAATAAAGTTGGCATCTTTAGAAAAAAATGAGATGGAGGACAATTATGGAGGTGTACCTTTTCACAAGCCTAATTTCCTTCGAACTTTTGAATTAAAAAAAAATTCTAATTTTCAAATGTTTAAATCATTTATAATTATTCTATAGTTATTTCTATGGTTAAACATATTTATATAGATAAAAATGGAATTTATCTACCAAGCCTTGGTGGAGGATATTAGTGAACCCGCAATGTGTATAGGGTCCTCTAAAACTCAGGAAGACTTGATACTCACCTCCTAATGTATTACTGGTGCTTGTTCCTGTCTTTGAATTTGCCATAGGAACTCACTCAGCGCTTAGCAAGGTCAGCCCTCTCTCTCTCTCTAATAGACATTATTGAAATACTTCTTCTAGGCAAATTTGCACAAAGCCTTGCGGTTCTGGTGTGTGAAAAAGCCTTTATTACATTCTTAATGTGGAAAGCTTTCTCCACCAGATCATCCTCCCTCACGAATTTACCAAAGGAGAGCTAATTAATTACATTAGAAAAGGCGAAAATGATGTTTATTTCTTCCATTCGTCGTCGCAAAAGCAAAGTGACTTTTACCTGGAAAAGAGACGGAAAGTAGAAGGGTAAAGAGCAAGGGCTTTGTAAGCTCTTGCCCTCATCAGGTGGTGATTATAAAGGTCCCTACAAAGCGTAATAATTGAATGATTAAACGTATGCTTCATTTGTTTAGTAAAAAAAATTGATTAGAATAATATTTTTCTAAAATTGATCGTTTGTATTATTTGAGATAATTAGTCCAATATTATTTATTTTATTATTGTAGATGATATAAGTTGTCATCTTTAAGAAAATTTTTTCTAAATTATTTATTTTTCACAAAATAAATGCATCCTTAACTTCTTCTCGCTTTTCCTCTTTGACACAATCGATGTTCGTTCCTCCACCGCAATGCCACCCCACCCGTTCAATGAACAAGCAAAAATGGACAAAATAGGAAAAAAAAAACATTACCATTTTGGATGAATCGATAAAGAGTTGTGAGAGACGCAAAGTGCGAACAAAGAGCATTTGTTTGGAATCAAAACAGGGTCGAAAGTGAGTATAAGGAGGGGTTGTCGTTGAGCCCGTCGAGCGTTCAGACAATGACGTAGTCCCAAGCCATCGAGTCAACTAGAGGTGTCGGCCATTTGACTAACCTTTGAAGAGCTCTCATGGTTGATGCTTGCTCCGTCCCTAACAATCTGGCAAAATACTTCAAACTCCCTCGCCTAGATTTGCATGAGGGTTTTGGCGTGTCACAGCCCTTGCTTGGACTGGGTCAGGCCTGCAATTTTCGATTTTTTTATTTTGTTAATCTCCTCTCTCTCTAATTTTTACCCTACCTTTTTGATGAGTGCAAATGCGTCCTTGTCTCCACCCCTCCCTGCCAACAGGAGCTGAGAGCTTGCTGGCTAAAGCCACTATAAATCGATTTGTAGTTTATTTCATCCATTATTCTCTTTACGTTTCAGATGATAGAAGATATTTTGTATACTTGGCATATTTTGGCTATAAAAACTGTTTCATCTCTACACATTGTTTTGCACGAAAATGTTTCGAAAGTCTTAAAACAACCAACCCACCCCCTCTTGATTGTTTACCTAAGTTCATTCCACACACAGGCATTTTATTTGTATAAATGTTAGGTGAAATGGCATCCATTGTCCGTGTAGTCTTGCCCAAAATTCAAGACCATCCTTGTACCCTTTTTTTCGTTCAAAATCCTCCCTGTACTTTTTAAATAGGGTCATTGTTCATTTTTCTATCATGTCGCTACTTTTTCTAATCAGTCTATACTAATGTGGACAATTGAAACATCGAGTGGGAGCCATATGGCAACCATGGCCAGTCAAGCTCGAAGCTCACAACCATGGCCATCTTTGAACTCGAAGTTTGCAACCGTTATGGTCACTCGAGCTCATGGCTATGGTCGCTTGAGCTTGAAGTCTGCGATCACTATTGCCACCTATGGCTTCGAAGTTCATAGTCACCATGGTTGCTTCAGCTTGAAGCTTGTGGCTGCTATGACCAAATCTGGTTTCAAAGCTCACAGCCATGGCCATATAAACACAAAGCTTGCAGCAGTCATGGCCACATCAGGCTTCGAAGCATTGATGCTCGAGCTTGAAGCTTATGGTCGACGTGGCCAAATCTGGCTTTGAAACTCATGACTTCCATGGCTGCTCAAGCTCCAAAATCATGGCCATGGCCATTTGAGCTCAAAACTTGTAGCCTGTATGACCAGTTTGACTATGAAGCTCGCATTCCTTGGTTGTTTGAGCTCAAAGCTTGCGATTTTGCCATGGCTAGATCTACTTGAAAGCTCACAACCGCCATGATCAGTTGAGCTCAAGTGTTAGAATATTTAAATAATAAACCACGTTTTCATCTAACAGCTTAAGCTTTTATAACAGTCGGTTGTGGTTTCACAAAATCTTACATGGTACCAGAGTAAGAAGTCTTGAGTTTAAATCTTCCAAGCCCCTATTTGCCTCTCTAATTAAATTTTTACGTTTAGTACTAGGCAAAAAGACCAGACTAAACATGAGAGAGAGTGTTAGAATATTTAAATAATAAATCACGCCAAAGTTTGCGTCCTTTCAAAAAACTTGACATTTCTTAAGCCCATAAAATATAATTTAATCCATTCAATACAATTTAAATGGGTATTAGCATGTCCATTTTCTCTATTGAAAATGCACTTACTTATGTAATAAATACCAAGAAACTAGTACTCGAAGTGCAGATAAAGAGAAAATAACGCCAAAAATGGAATCAGCAAGTCGAAATACCTCCGGAAGAGATTGGCCAACTCTGGTCAATGGTCAAACCCTGATGACATGGTAGATGATGGGGAACTAACGTGGCCGATGATGTGGCTGATGATGTGCTAGATAACATGGACGATGGCGTGGCTGATAGGGGTGTAAACGGTTCGGTTCGGTTCGGTTTTTGGCGTGGGCGATAGGGGTGTAAACGGTTCGGTTCGGTTCGGTTTTTTGAAAAAACCGAACTGAACCGAACCGAAACAGTCCCGAACCGAATACAAACCGAACCGAAAATGCGGTTCGGTTCGGTTCGGTTCGGGACGGTTTTTCGGTTTTCTTATTTTTACTTTATTTATTGGAATTTAAGTAAAGAAGAGATAATAAAGAAGAGAGATTATTCAATTTTTATTAAGAATTCCAATTGGGTTCGGTTAACCGAACCGAACTGAAAACCGAACCGAACCGAAAAAGTTAACCGTTATTTTTCGGTTAACCGAACCGAAACCGAACCGAACCGAAAACATACAAAATTTCGGTTCGGTTCGGTTCGGTTTTATATTTCGGTTCGGTTTTTGACACCCCTAGTGGCTGATGACTTGTTGACGATGTGGCTAATGATGTGGTGCTGGCGTGGTGATGATGAGGTGCTGACGTGGCGGGGTGTTGTGGCTGATGTCGTAGCAAGTGACGTCAGCGTCAAAGGCAAGTTCAATCGCGTGAGAAGCACGTGAGCGTGTTGATCTCACGTGTAGAGCCTTCAGGTGGCACATGTGGGCGCGTGCAAGGTCAGTTGATAGCGCGGTTTGGTTGATCGGATTCCTTAGGTGACGGAGAGCTTGTTTGTGGTAATATATTTTCAATACAACCAGTTGAGTATATCCAAAATTGACTTACAGTATAAGGTCCATATGTGTTCAAGGCAACAGCACGTGGTGGCATCGTTCGATGACGAATTCGCAACTTCAGTAGAGTGACCCGACCTATTCGGTTGGCGTCGTGACACCTTCGTGGAGCAAAGCGGCCTATTGGGCTGGCGTTGGAAAAAAAAATTCTCGGGAAAGAGGCTTTGATATAATTGAACTTCAAACTCACGGCCATCATGGCTTCTTGAGCTTGAAGCTCATGGCTTAAGTAGAGCTCGAGCAGCCATGTGCACGAAACCTGAAGGTCGTAGATCTCAAGCTTGCGATCGCCATGGCTGCTTGAGTATTTGAGCTGCGGCCATGGCCAGCGGAAGAATGGTCGTATGTGGGTACTTAGGAATAGCATTGCTGAGGTTTAAATAATTTGAAGAAGAATTACAGGTCAAAGACAGAGTCAACGTTTGAATATAAAGAAAAAAGGATAAATATAAAAAATATTTTAACAACGTTTACGCCACATCACCAAAAATTCACAATGGCCCCAATGTATATGGCGACATTTAAACCTAGTTGAGGTTTCAGCTTCAAAAACATTTGAGTTTCAAAAGCCCAAAAGTGAAAAAGTACCAAATTCCACTATTAAACCAAACAAACATTCATAATAGGCCCAAAATCTACTTGAAATCAAAAAGTATAAATTAAAAATAAAATAGAAGGCCCAAGGAACACTTCGGCATCCACGGTAAATAGTTCTTGGATGGTTTGAGTAGCCTTTAATTATTTTCTTTGATAAAGTTTTTTGTTCTTGCAAGTGATTTATTTGTTATAATTAATCTATTTGCTTATTTCAACTTTTAAGAAGAAATTCAAAGTGCCATTTTAAACTCGACGGAAAAAGAATTAAAACTAGTATGTATAGATCTCCAAAGCAAGCTTGCATTGAAAGTAAGAGCAATTTTTCTCTCAACAAAGTTTATATGCTCGTTGCTTTTCTTATGTCTGTTTATTAATTCTTATGGTCATTACTTGGCATCTAAAAGATAAGAGAAAAATATTAGTAACAATCCCCAGCTTAATCGTCATCTTTGTTGTCAACCCCCCTGTGAATCCCTCAATCACACCATTGATGTTGACGACGAAGATGAATTGGCCGAAGTTGAAACCCTACAAAACTCAGTCATTAATCTCTCATCGCTCTCTCTCTCCACGACAAAATGCCCAAGCTTACCAACGGCCTCCCCCAAGTTGTCCCTGCACAAGAACTCGTCGCTATAAACTCTCTCCACCTCCCTAACGAAGTCATGCACGAATACGTGCGTCTCTGCCGCTCCACCCTTCTTGCTCCGCGCCAGCACAGCCGCCTTGAATATCGCCGACATCGTCCCTGGGGCTGCCTCGTGGTACCCACTTGGACCGTCGAGGTTGGGCAAGCTGTTCAAGGCGCGCTTGCATTCCGAGAAGAGCAGGTTCTGCACTGGCCGGCACTCACTGCAGAACTCACCTCTAGCTGACTCGAGCAGCCTCTTCATTTCGCCAACCCTCGTCTCGTACTGCACGTCGTAAGCCTCGATTCCTGGGTGTTGCTGCTCGAACCTCAAGACGAGGTTCTCATTCTCATCGAGGAAGATGGTGCGACCGTCGAAGTTGGGGACTTTGTACAAGAGGGCCTCATGGGTGAGGCCGAAAACGAGGAGGTTGCAGTGGGAGGCAACAGCGGCACAGCGGGAAACCGCGGCGGTTACGGTGGCAAGCTCAGTGGATATCATGTGGGTGAAGCTGGTAGTGGCGGCGTAGTGGAGGAGGGCGGAGGACATGGAAAGTGGAAGCCGGACTGAACGGGCGGCAGAGCCCGTGGTGGTACTTGTGGCGGTGGGGTTGGTTGTGGTGGTGGTGATTAGGGTTAGAGTGAAGGCGGTGGTGAAGAAGGTGGTGATGAAGATGAGCCACAAGCGATTGGAGATTGAAGATGATGATTGCTTTAGGATTATGGGATGGAGGAGTATTAGCCTTGTGCTATTCATCTCTTAATCTCTCTCTCTCCGAAAGTAACTTGTTCATTTCATTTAACATTGTCGGAGCGAGCACTGTTTATATTGGTGTGACTACGCTATGGGGAAATCATTGAGATGAAAGAATCCTTGCCCAAAGAAAAACAAAAAACGGGGCAAAACAGATAAAATCGTTCAGTACATTTCAAAAAACCAGATTTTGATACAAATAAAAAGAAGCGTACCTTCCTTATTGACCTCTTATCGATGGGCAACACCTTGTCTACTACACATGAGTTTAGTTTAAAACATTAAAAGAAAAATCACTCGAACGTGGTTCATGATGGTAGAAGGACTAATTAGCAAACAAACATTTTGGGGGCTTGTTTCGTGGAATATGAAGAATTGGAAATATATATTGCCTAATCCTAGAATCAATGAATAATCAACAAAAATGTTTAGGCAATACAAATAATCAGTTCTTAGAAAAAAAAGCATACCACATAGTTCCCATGGTGCAAAAACATCTAACTACATAGTTACTAAAAAGTTGAAATGAATCACCTTAAATCCCAACAAAATTTCTAAAATACAGAAAATATAAGGGAATAAACTTAACTGTAATCCTGGAAAATATTCACCTGATTTTAGGGTTTTCTAGATTAATATTTTGATTTCGTTCCCTCTCAAAGCATCTTATTTGTTCGAATTAATGAAAGATCATTCTTCTTGTTCTTTTTTTCTTTTTTTCTTTTTTTGTAATTTGCATGTGTGAGCGTGTTTGCGTCCATACGAATCGCATACTTACGAATTGAAATATCTGTGTTTCCATTGTTTCTGTTGCATAGTATCATTTATTTCGGAAGCACTTTCAGTTAAGATATTGAGGCACCACATCATATCGTTAGGTGATGAAAATATAATTGGCCTTTCTGAAGTCGCACGATTATCATGATTTGATCATCATAATGAAAGAGTAAAGAGATAAAGAAAGGAGGTGCGGCATCGCTGTTGTTTGCTTTGCCTCGTGCGCACCATTAACTCTTATGTTTGATTTAATCATGGTGGGATTTGCTGTTGGACATGGACATCGTGTCATGTCTTTTGGGGTTCTATTGATGTTATGGCAGATAATGCAAATCGTCATCGCTAGATAAAGAAAAGGATTACACCGGTCTGTAACTTTTTCTAAGTGTTTATATAATATTAAAATATTTCTTATTTAAATTAATCTCTAGATTTTATAAAATCAACTAAACCGTGATTCTCTGTTAATTGGAGTTCAATGTCACGGACAATCTGCCGCCGGAGTATGCCAATCTAGCAAAAATCATCTATCATTGGTGTGGAGTGGCCAGCTCTATTAAACTTATTCTTTTCATTAAAAGAACTTTTCTTTTTCCTCTTTAATTCTTCTACTACGTTTATCAACTATTGCTGTCATTGCCACTCCTTAAGGCTGGCCATCACTACCGGCGTCATCCTCGGTGTGGTCTTGTCGTGCCTCCCCGCCATCACTCTCCAGGCCGAACCTTCTTGCCTAGCTCTGGCTCATCCCTCTTTCTCTCTCTATGCATACGTGTGTGACATCAAATGGAGGTTGGGACTAGGAATGTGACCTCCATTGGTGGAGTTGCTCGAGTTCATATCTGGGTCGCAAGACTTGTCCTCATATCAAGTCTAAATTGAATTAGCTAATTAACAGTGTCTCCATAGGCGTCCTCGTTAGACATATTAAATGGCTAGTTAATAGTATTAATTGCCACATCAACAATTTTTGGTAGCTACTTAATGAATGACCATATTGAATCAAATTCATAAATCTCAAGTACCGTTATATTGCCAAATATTCTCAGGGTAACATTGAAAAATAGGGAGAAGTTTAGAGAGTGTGGAACCACTATTGATTGTTTTAAAAGTTTAACCTATTAAAGAATGTGTAGTTTAATAATTAAATATTTTAACACCCATACTATTACACAAAAATAAAAGAAGATAATACAAATCATCAAGGTTACAAAAACCAATCTTCGGTTTTCACCTCAAATACTAATTTCGTATCTGCTAATTCCGAAATTTATCCACACTTTCCAGCAAGAGGTTCCAAAAAATTACACTTTGCACAATCTAATTTCCATAATTTGTTAGACTCAAAGCTGTAAAATCTAGACCTCTTTCGATGTCAACGCACAAAATGCATGCTCGAAATAATAGAAATTAGAATAAGTAATAATAAAAAGTTGAGAATGATTTTTTGTACTTTCCCTGCATAATGAATAACGTGGTTGAGCCATATAGGGAACATGACTAAACTATTAAAGGGAAAATTGTCGAATTAGTGTAAAACCTCTTGTAAGAACGTCAATTTATTTATAAACTTTCTAATTTACCAATTTAGCCTTAAATATTTATGTGAAATTCTAGATTTCTAGTTAAAATTTGGTTGTAATGACTATATTTAAATTATGTGTAAAGGTTGAGGACTAAATTGGTAAAATTAAAAAGTTTCGGAACAAAGTGACATTTGTCAAATAGATTTAGGATTGATTGGGTAATTTTCCCAATGATTAATCTATCCATTATTTTTCCTTCTCCTATAGTCCCTTTAAGTAAGAGAATAAACAATATAATAAAAAAGAAGTATATATTTGTATCTTCCGGAAAAGTGTTATGCGATATCTTTTGACCGGCTGGTTTTCATTACGTTAGTAGCTTGAAATTTGTCGATGTTGATCATCACGTTTGTCCACGAAAAGTCAACTTTCATGTTTGCCCCACTAATTTAGTATTTAGGTTAATTCCAAGTTCTATTCTCATGAAAGTGCGTTTAATCATGATGTTTTGTTCAAGTCCGAGTATGTTTTTAATTATTGCTTTGCCTAAAATTGTATTATTGACGTGATCAGAACAATGATTGTGCCCTCCATGTGATAAAATGACATCAACTTATGTGAGATTTTATTATTTCCTAGGTATCGAGAGAAATGTTTCATAACGATCCCAAAGTTTAGACGACAAATCCCAAAAACTTTCTACTTTTCTTTTGCAAGCTATCATCTTATTATGGAATAAAGTTGTTGAAATTCTCTTAAGTTTGTGCAATGTCACCTTTGAATTTTTCTTGTTTGCAATCAAATTCTGTGGCTCCTATGTGCTATTCTTGAAAAATTAAAGATAATAAAAAAAATTTCTTCTTAAAGGAAATTTGGAGCAACCACATCACTGTGAGCTCAAGCCCACAAGCAACTACTGGTTGTGCTTGAGTTTGATCAATGGAGCAAGGAGAGAGGTTGGAATCTTTTTCCAATAGAAGCCCCCTCAATTAGCTCCATCTTTCGAATCGACAACAGTAGCATCTCAGCAAGGTGGTGATAGCTCTAATGGAGAGGCTCTACTTTAACCTTTGATGCCTCTATTGATAATGCTACATCAATTTCCAAGAGTTTTGTGGAGACTGAAAATGACTAGAGATTCTTCACGTCATTTTAGTCAATCATATTTGGAGCTTGGCCTGGACCAAACCAGACAAGCTCCAAAAAATTTATGCCGAATCCAAAGGACTTACTTAGGCTTGATGTAATCGGGTGAGGGTTGTTTTTCAATGAAAAGCAACTCGCAAACTCACATCATAATATGCCATTTCCCACACAATTCTTTTTCTAGAATAGACAAACAACCATTCCTCTCCTGTAACATGGCTAGGATACGAACTTTCGCAGCGAAGCATTACCATGCGAATCACTCTATCAGATATTGCATTAATCAAAGCGAATTCCATGTCCCAAGTTCCAACAGGCCTCCTCATACCCATCAATTCTAGAAAGGAGGACCCGATTGTCTTTGGGAAAGCACACTAAAAAAGCAAATGTCGTCTAAGATTCAAGAGCAGCTGAGCACAAATCACGTCGATCAACTACAGAAGCCCCATTTTTTCATCCTCCCGAAAGTTTGCAAACTATTCAAGATGGCTAATCAAGGGCCGAAACGGAACTTAGGAGTGTTTGGATTAACCCAAATCATTTTATGACATACAACCTTCGGCCTTCTTTCTCTAGCCAGGTTCCAAGCATCAATCCAAGTAAAACAACTAGATGCATTTACAGTGAACATTACTCTGATCGTCAGCAATATGACAAGGCTAAAGCGTCACGCATAACGCTGTCTTGTATTTGCACCAGTAGATCTGTTCTTGTTGGAGGCTATACCACTCATCTCTAACTAGTAACAGTAGCTACCAAAGAGTTGATAAATCTAAAGCAGTATCATGAATCACTTTCTGAGGACAAACATCCTCTAGAAATGCCATGAAGGTGCCGTGATCACACAACAAATGAACTTTCCTGTCCATTGTCAATCACTTGTCAAGTATGTCGCTTAAGAATGGGCCTAACTTTTAGCAGCTTCCCCTGAGTTTAAGTGAGTTACTTTTGGGAGTAACAGAGCAAATAGGAGTCTGTTTCAACAACAAATGGACCCTGCTTTTAGCAACAACTTCTACAGATTCCTGAGAATACAAGCTTTATTCCATGTTTCTAGTTTCTTCAAGCCTAAAAAACATCTTCACATTTTGGAGTGCAAACTTCATCCAAACACACCTTAGGACTCTCTGCTTCTCAAGATTTCCTTTCCACAAAAGAACCAAGTCTTTACTCTCAACCAGCATGACCATCTTCCTTTGGTAAAACAAACTCCTGACTGCAAAAATTAACTAGGCTATAGATTACAGCCTTGATTAACTAAGCTTTCCTGCATAGGAAGACGTCTCTTAATCTAACCTGAAGTTTCCTTTTTCTAAAATTGCTCGTCAGCATCATAGCTTGCCAAAAGAGCTGAGTGTTCAGGGGATCGAGCTTCAAAACTGAAAGCTCTTTGAATTCCAAAACAAGGACAAGATTTCTTGCAAGCTCATCCTCTTTATAGAAAATCATTAGCAAAACTTCTCACTTTCTCTGGAAAATAACTAAGATCATGTTATACCTAAGTTTATATTAGTGTTGAAACCCGCACTACTGTGCGCCTAAGTGCACAATTGATCTCCCTTTCCAAACGGTGAAAATAAGTCATTGAAATGGATAAACCAGTTTACCTATATCTTGTTCTATTTGTTTGAAATCCATAAATGGTGGAAGTTGAGATCAATGGAGTAAAGCCTAAGTGATGTGCCACCAGAACATCTGCGTTTATAGCATGGTCTATTTCATTGTCCAATCATTTGTTTTGATAGGGCGTTCGAAAGATGTTAAAGGGGGGAATGACTCTAATGTACAATGTCATATTTGGATTTTTTATTTTTTCGTTATAGTCATTGAACTATTCCTAAATTCTCAATATAGTCCCTAAATTTTTAATTTGTCAATCCAATCCCTCAACTTTTCAACAAATGACAAATCACATCTTTAGCACTATTCATAAGTTTTCTTGATTACATTATTATCCGGATTTTGGATTACCTTTTTATTCCAATCATTTTCCTAAATCAACAGCAAATATACTATTTTTTTATTATATATACATTTTATCTTTACAATTATTACGATAGTTCAATTTAAGTAAAAGTTTAGAGTTCAATTTAGGGACCAAATCTGCCAATAATGCTAGATTTCGATCCCTAACCAAAAACACCTACTCCGCACGACTTTTGCAATCATCTCTTGCATTCGTGATTAGAGGGGCCCAGCATTTAAATAAATTTTGGACTGATGAAGGCGAAGGGTATTTTCGAGTCCCTCGAACCTCTGAAGACATATTCGAGGCCACTCAACATTGCCCGATTGATTTCCTCCTTTTAAGTTGACCCATTTTTGTGCGTACCATTAAACCTCAGCTAACCTCATCGCTTTAGCCTTATTGGGGACATGAACTAAGCCAAGATATGGGCGATCTAGTCAACAATCGGCCAAGAGTTTGGCCTGGAACCAGAGAGCAAGAGCGTGCGAAACAGGAAAGGAAAGAAAGCAGAGAAGAGGGCAGTCTTGGCAATAGGAGGAAATGACAAGAGTGGGGCGTGTTCAGGCAGCTGATCACGCTGCATATTGAAAGTGAATTATTGGGTGAACGTGCAGGAAATGTTTATCATTTTCTTTACTGTTCCTCCGTTAATCTCACGTACCAACCCATCATCACTGCCATCAAAGCCAATTCGTTTTGAAACCCCCCTTCACATTCGTCGTTTTGACCCTCCACGGCCTGAACAATCGTCTTCTCTCGAATCTGTGGACTGAGCCATCGCTCAATGAGCTCATCGCTTCCCCGCCTGACCAGGCAAATCCTCGCCTTCCATCGTGTTGCTACGGCAGCATAGTCATTGTGTCACCGCGCATTTCATGGGTTACTCCTCCTGGCTGCTCTTTGCCGGCCAAATTTACCAGTGCTACTTGCGAGTTTCTCATATCTTTCATCATCCGAGGCGCTGGTTTTGTCCTCTGTCCTCCCCTGTTGACGCTATGTCTTGTTGAATGAAAAAAAGCCAACGTCACCAAGTGTAGATTGCTCTCCCGACCAGTCCAAAAGCACCATCGCATCGCCGTCTCGTGCTCATCTCACTTCATATACTTTGACGGCAACCACTAAGCTGAGTCAATCATGTATTTTATTCTTCTTTTGATTTTGCTCGTTTTCAAAACACTTGACCGTGCGTTTTCTCTTCACAGAGTATTCTCTGCACAAGCAAATAAGTTTCTCTCAGATGGATTCAGCTCCGCCGCTTTTCAAATCGAAGTGGACATTATCGCTCTCACGAGGTATCTGCAACATAGACGTGGGCATTCGTCAAGCTTCAAAGTCCTGCTCAGAGAACCTGCGCGCCTCCACGCCTATCAGGTTGTTTCTGTCCGACTAAGTTTTGGAGTTGATTTTACGTTCGGTTTGTCTCCTTGATTTGTTTCTCTGTTTCTGGTCTTGCATGTTCTTCCGGCCGAGTCGCAGGCAAACAGAGTTGACGTGCTTTCATGCCGTTGCGGATCACTGAACGGAGTTGCTGACTATAACTGTGAGCGTTCGGTGAGGATTAGAGATTTTTAGCCTCGCTTATTTGAAATTTAAGCTTATGATTTGAGTTAGCGGAAGTGAGCACAGAGAGAGAAAAAACAGGGCAGATGATGAGTAAGGATGAAAATGTACTTGTCAGAAAGGAAAATATCAAAAAGATAAATCTATAAAAAAGATTAAAAAAATGATTAGATTGTATTTAGGTGTTTTATCTCTAGTTTCATTACTAGTTTAGTATTCATTACTGCTCTCATCCTTATCATAATTGAACTTGTCTTCTATATATTTAAATCAATAAATTTACATTTATTGACACAATACACATCTATTTATATACACTGCTGTCGCGACCTATTTTTTCCATCCCATGGGGGAAAGGAATATCTAAATAAATAGGTTTAGGGGTATTGTCCAAATGGTGGGTCTAGGACCCTCATTAGACATAAGCCTTCCTCAAGCCATATCCCGCGACGTTGGGTGTTCACGCAAATAATCAAATGAGGAAATCGCCACTAACCTATCGGGGTCTGGCAAACTAAGTAGGGCGTGGGGTGTGCCTCGCTTTCTACGTAACTGAGATCCTGGTCGGGGACTTGATTACACTAATTAACCAATTAGTGCCCTTTCGGTACCTAATCTTGTTCATTTCAAAAAGACTTTTGTTAGGCAGTTTGGATTGATTTTAGACTTAGCCACTAACATGTGAGATGATCATGCGGATGCGCAATCATCAAAATAGCAATCAGTAATTAAAGGAAACATTAATAAATTGCAAGGAAAAATAAACACATAGTATTAAGAGATAAATAGATGACAACCCTAATTAAACCAAGGGGGAAATCATAACCATCGTATCATGAGTGTCTTTATCGAGCGATCAGTATCCGAAATTAAAACCCTAAAATGAAGCGTGAGGGGCACATTGAATTTTAAACACAATCTTAAGTCGATGATTTTCCGACAATTTTTTTGAGAAAATTGTCCAAGAATTATTTTAGAGCTTTTTAGGGAACTCTAAAACAAACTTAGAATTTTTAATATTTTTTGATTTTTTTTAAAAGAAAAAAAAAACTTTTTTTCGAAATTTTTATAAATTTTCAGGTTTCTGAATTCTCCACAAATTTTCTGAAATTTCGAATTTTTTATGATTTTTAGTATTTTTAATATTTTTTTGATTTTATGAATTTTTGGATTTTTTATGACTTTTTTCTAATAAAAAAAGATAATTCGGACCGGGTCAGGAAACCCGGCCCTGCTAACCTGATTCCGACCCTATCGGTCCGGGTCGGGCCACAAAATACTGGGCCGGCCCTAAATCACTAGGGATTAAAAAAGCCCACGAAATTCTTTTTCTTAAAAGCCCACGAAAAATTCGTTTTTTATAGAAAGAGCCCACTTCTAATTTCTGTCTCTCGGCCCAGCCATCCCGGCCCGCGACAATCCCAGCCCGGCGTACACAAGCCCAATACGAAGCCCACCTTCCTATTTTTCTACCTTTCTTATTTTCCGATTTTTTTTTCATTTCTTATTTTTGTCTTTTTCTGCTTTCTTTTTATCATTTTTTCTGGTCTTCTGCTGCTGCAGATTTCTTCATGCTTCCCCCCGACGTCTTCTTCATGCACGGGGACCCTGCAACTCCATTCCGCCGAACCGACGGCACCGGCAACCGGCGAGTCCTCGCCGGCCCTTGGGAAGTCGCCATCTCATCACTGACGTCAGCCGTCCCATCCGACCGGCGTCGAGCGCCGCCGGCTGCCGGTGACCGTGAACACTCCCCATCGCCGGAATCGGGGACACCCCCACCCGACTCGACGCGGCCCACTCATGCAAAATCGTAATAACACTATGAAAAGCGCGAAGGCAAGGGCGGATTCGCAATGTACTAACAAACATCCACGAAACTAGGCTACCGAGCACGGATCCGGCGACGAAAGATTCTGGACTTCATTCAGGCATTTTAACAAACAGGGGGTATGCATTGTCGAAACGAAGGATTTTTGGCTCGAACAAGAATCAGCTCGGGTCCAAGCTTCTAAACGAGCATTCCAGTACACACAGGGACGTAAACGGAGGCACGACAGGGGCCAGGGCTCACCCGAACTGGTCGGCGCGAGCTCCGGCCCGACGCCTTACGCAAACAGCACAAAAAATGCCCCTAGAGGAAGACCTACCTGGTTCGGGCGAGGCGTCACGGCGGACGGCGGCTGACGAACGGGCTCTGGTGGCGTTCAAACACTCTTCTGGGTTTGCTCTCTCGTTCTCGGTCTCCCGGCCTCTCTCCGTCGCTCACTTCCTCGGGCTCCCGGAGTCCTCCTCCTGGCTTCTCCCGGGTTTTTTTTCTTTTTCGTCGCTCAGTCTCCCTTTTCTCCGTTCTTGTCTTCCTCCCTTTCTCCTTTTTCTGCTTTTTTCTGACTTCCCTGCCTCGCTGCCCTCTTTCGGCTCTCCTCTGCTCTGCTTCCGCTGTTGATTTCTGACCTGCCTTCTCTGCTGCAACCTACTGCTTTGACTTCCTCCTACTTTGACCTGCACACTTCATTTTTTATTATGCTTCTGCAGGTAGGCAACGGTCAAGAAGAGAGGAAGAAAAAGGCTGAGCAGGCCGGGCCGAGGAAGAAGAAAAAAGGGGAAATGGGCCGAGCCCATGCGAGAAAAGGAAAAGGGCCGCATGGGGGCCAGGCGCCCCAACCCTGGCCCGGCCTCTTTTTCGATTTTTTAATTAATTAATTTTTTTAAATTTTTTTGTAAATTTCTAAATTTTAAAACTAGTTATGCAAGTGCTCCTAATATTTATATGCGATGCAATTTCAATGAAAATTTTTGTTAAGGGGTTAGAAATTAATCCCTAATTTTCCAATACAATTAATAAATACTAAAACAAATCGCCAAAATTTAGGTGTCAACAACTGCTCACAAGGGGTCCTATCACAAGACGTAATAATAAGATTGTATATATTCTTTGCCAAACTTGTATCGGGGTTTTACTTATTGTACTTTAATATTTCATTATCATTGTACTTGATTTGATCACTTGGATATGGATATAAGTACTTATGGTATTTAATGTTGACATTGTTGAATTCGATTGTGCACAATCCTATAAATGAATATGTTTATGAATTAAAATTGAAAAGACCGCATGATTCACGTTTTTTGATAAAATAATGAGCTTAGGTACCAAAAGGGCATTAATTAGACTATTGGCGTAATCAAATCCTCTAGTTCGTGAAAATAAAGCCACCTCCCGCACTTTATTTGGCTCCTAACCAACCTTCAAAATGGTTAGTGGCGACTCTTATAGCAAGAACGGTTTTCATAATTAATCGAGAAAACCAAATTACAACCGGAAGTGTCTGGGAGGACCTACGCCAAGTACAAGTGACTCCTCGCGTTCGCTCTCGCTTGACAATCTGTCAAAGCTCCGGCAGATCCACCTTGGGAGGGTCGCAACAGTAATAATCTTTTACACCCCCAATTGTGAAACTTGGCATCAACCTCAAAAATAATAAAAAGAAATGCTGCTTCAGCCACCACTTCATGGATACATTTATTTTACGAAAAACTCAAGATTTAAGTAATATTTTTTGAAAAATGAATAATCGAAAAATAATAATAATGTGAGGTGAGGCCTCGAGAGCCTAAATTTCTCTTAAGAAAGGCCCTTTTGTTATAGATGGTGAAGGAAGCAAGATCCCCAACCTCTCCACCGAGGTCGAGACGCACACATCATATGGAGATTCCTAATAAGATGGGAAATTTTGAATGAGATAGTCCTTGATTGCACATTTTAGAATCAACTTATTGTCTCTCTCCACTAGAATAAAGCAAAAACAGAAATCAAATAAAGTGTAAGAAACAGTGATGATCTATGAATAGAAAGAAGGTGCACCGCTTTGTGCAGAGGACCCCCTGTTTCTATTGTAAAGTCCGTTGTTCCAATTTCAGAGTCCGATGATTGTATTGTTTCATTGAGAATCTTCTCTTTATAAGACTTTCAAGTGACACAATAAAAAGATGAAACGTTGTTGTCGCGACCTATTTTTTCCGTCCCGATGGGAAAGGAATATCTGAATAAATAGGTTTAGGGGTATTTGTCCAAAGGTGGGTCCAGGACCCTCATTACATATAAACTTCCTCCCATACCCATACCCCGCGTGACATTGGGTGTTCATGAAAATCTTCAATATGGAGTCGCCACTAGCTTTCAGGGTCGGTAGAAACCAAGCGAGGCGTGGGAGCGTCACTTTCTACGCAACTGCAGAGAGTCAGGATCGGGGGACTTGATTACACTAATTAGCCAATTAGTGCCATTTCGGTACCTAATCTTGTTCATTTCAAAAAGGTTTTCTTTGTCATGCAGTTTGGATTGATTTTAAACTTAACCACTAACATGTGAGATAATCATGCGATTGCGCAATCATTAAAATAACAATCAGCAATTAAAGAAAACATTAAATAAATTGCAAGAGAAAATAAACATCTAGCATCAAGAGATAAATAAATAGCAGTTCTAATTAAACTAAGGGAAAACCATAATCATCGCATCATAAGCGCGCAATCAAGGGCAATTGTATCCGAGGATGACTAAAACCCTAAAGAGCGTAAGGGCATTCGGTTTTGGCCTTGATTTTAGGCCAGATGATTTTTCGACATTTTTTAAAGAGAAAATGGTCCAAAGAATTAGTTTAGAGCTTTTTAGGAAACTCTAAAACAAACTTGGAGTTTTTGGGATTTTTGAAATTTTTTTTGGAATTTTCAATATTTTAATATTTTTTGATTTTTTTTTAATATATTTTTTTATGTTTTTTATGATTTTCTGAATTTTCGATTTTTTTTGAAATTTTTTTTTTTAAATAATAATAATAATAATTTGGACCGGGTCAAAGGACCCGGCCCTACTAGACTGACCCGGGGCCTGTCGGTCCGGCTTGGGCCAAAGTAACCGGGCCGCACTCCCCCTCCAAAGCCCGCTCGAAAAAAAAAGCAAAATTAAAAGCCCACAAAGTGAAGACAGCCCCATTCCCAAGTTTGCTCTCGGCCCAGCCATTCCCCCTATGTCTGGCGCGGGCCCGGGCCTTCTCGACGAAGCCTCGGCCCAGCCCCTTCCTTATTCTAATTTCTAGCCCTTCTGTTTTTGTCTTTTCCTTTGGTTCTTCTCTTTTTTTTTCTCTTTTTTTTTTATGGATTTTTTTTTGGTCTTCTTCCTCCTGGTCTCTACGCTTCTTCACGTGGACTTCTGCATGCTTCCCTTCATGCAGCCCGACGGAAGCTCCTCTGCACATCCGTTCGCCGAAGCCGGCCTCCACGAGCAACGAGTCGTTGCCGGCTTTTGGGGTTGTCACGAGACCATCCTCTGGCGTCGGTCGTTCAGTCCGACCTACACCGAGCGCCGCCAGCCGCCGGTGACCACGAACGCCCTCCATCGCCGGAACCGAGGACGTCCCCACTCGACTCGACGCGGGCCACTCAAGAATAATCGCCATAACATGAAGAAAAGCACGAAGGCAAGGGCAGGTTCGCAATATGCTAACAAACATTCGCGAAGCTAAGCTACCGAGCACGGATCCGACGATAAACAAATTCTGAACTTCATTTAGGCATTTTAACAAACAGGGGGGGTATGCATTGTCGAAACAAACGATTTTCGACTCGAACAAGAATCGACTCGGGCTTAAGCTTCTAAACGAACATGTTGGTACGCACAATGACGTAAATGGAGACACGGCAGGGGCCGGGGTTCGCCCGAACTGGTCGGCGCGAACTCCGGCCCGACGCCTTGCAAAAACAGCGCAGAAGATGACCCTAAAAAAAACTTACCTGGTTCGGGCGAGGCGTCACGGCGGGCGTCGGCTGACGAGCGGGCTCCGGCGGCGTCCAGACACACTTCTGGGTTTGCTCTCTCACTTCTGACTTCGCCCCGTCTCCTCGCTCCAGTCGCGACAAAACCCCGGCCGGCTTCAAGCACAAAGAGTGGAGGTACGGCGAACTTCCCGGCAACATGTTATCTGATTTATCTTGCGCTCTTGGTATCTTTGAGCTTAATGCATTAAAAATCATTTCCAGTGATTTGCACCCAAAACTTTTGGGCCAAAAGTGCTCAGCTGATGCAAAAGCTCTAGCTCATCAATGCCCTTGACAACCTGCAAGGTCTCGCACCATCCAATATCTAACCGTCTCAAGTTCTTCAAGTTTGATAAACCACCAAACCTTTTTAATGAAAAGCACCCTTCAACAGAAAGTACTTTCAATGATTCCAATATAGAAACAAATTGACTATCCTGTACCTCTGAGCATCCCCACAGACGGAATTCTTGAAGCATCTTTAGAGAGCTTGATGCTCCCCTCCAACGATTAGTCAACTCGGGAGCTTGTAGCCCATTGTAACCCAGCTCCTCTGACAGACAAACCAACCTCTTCGAAGATTTGCAGTCCTGACCATGTGTTCTCTCTGACGATTCTAAGACATCGAGAAATTGAACATCAAATTGTCCGTGCACCTTGTTTTCTCTCGATTTTCTCAAACTTGATAAAACAAGTACAGTCTCCTTTTCCAATGGAGGAAGCCCGTCAAGATGTACTTAGTACATTTTCTCTTTTTATGAAAACAATTACTCATGCGATCTTCCTAACCTTATTTCCCCATTGTTGAGCAAGGGCGATCATGCATAAAATCACTCGAGCAAACACATATAAAATTCAATAATACCGAAACAAATAGAGCAAATAAAAGGTAGGAAACAAAAAGGAGCTCTATGGGGAATAAAGTCCCATGTTGTCCTTGAATTGCCACACATTCCGTTGACTCCACCTCCAGACGTCCTCCCAATGGGTGGCCCCTCTGTTTCTCTTCTCAAACCCTCAAATTCTCACATGATTTTCGTCTCCATCTTCGTCCTCCAAGTCCAAGCTTGTCATCATCATCTTACAATTTACCAAGTGAAGCCTCCATCTCCACCACCATCCCAAGATTTGATGTTCTTGGACCAAAGACTCGCCGCCGTACACCCCGTGATCCAGAGCTTCAAGAACGCCGTCACCGCCGATCCGCTTGGCATCACCACCTCTTGGGTCGGCCCTGACATCTGCAACTACCAAGGCTTTTATTGCGACCACCCGCCGGACAATCTCACAGCCACTGCACTCGCAGCCATTGACTTCAACAGTTACCACCTCGGCATGCCGACCCTCGAGGGCTTCGTCGACCAGCTCCCAGATCTCGCAATCTTCCACGCCAACTCCAACAACTTCTCTGGCGTCATCCCGCAGAGATTGCGCAGCTCCCGTACTTCTATGAGCTCGACGTGAGCAACAACTTCTCCAGGGGATTCCCGACCGCGGTGTTCAGGATCACCAACCTGTCGTCCTTGGACATTCGTTTCAACTCCTTCCCTGGGTCCGTCCTGCCACAGGTCTTCAAGCAAGCCATCGACGTGCTCTACATCAACAACAACAACAACAACAACTTCATGCAAAAGATCCCAATCGACTTCGGCTCGACCTGGGTGCTCTACCTCACCCTGGCCAACAACAAGTTCACAGGCCCGATCCCGAGGAGCATCGCCAACGCCTCTTCGACGCTGATTGAAGTGCTCTTTTTGAACAACCAGCTCACGGGTTGCATTCCTTACGAGATCGGGTTCTTGAGAAAGGCCACCGTCTTCGACTTGGGGGCGAGGGGGGGAACTAACCGACAAGACAGCGCCCATGCTCGCTCGGCTGCTTGGACAAGACCGAGCAGCTCAACTTCGCTGGGAACTACCTGTATGACGCGATCCCCAAGGTCGTGTCCTCGGTGCCAAACCTGTTGAACTTGTCGCTATCGAACAACTCCTTCAACCACATCGGGCCTTTGTGCCGGAAGCTCGTGAAGAGCGGGGTGCTGGACGTGAGGATGAACTGCATCTTTGGGCTTCCCAATCAGAGGCCGCACTACGAGTGCGTGAAGTTCTATTTTCACTCGTTCTGGTTCAATTGGGTCGGTCCGTGGCAATACCTGATGAGCGCCACAAGATCAATTCATCTTACATTAGTCATCCGCCAAGCGCTCGGACAGCATCGGTCACTTACCCTGCTCTTATTCGACACAGATTATTGTGAGGATGGCTGGTGGTCGAGCGTGCGTTCTTCGTATTCATGAAGAAAATAATAATGGGAAGACTAGCAATAATAACCAGAGAGGATGGTTGTATGGTTAGGGAAATGGGGTAGGCTTCTGCACTTGCTGTCGAGTCACTGGCACGCGATGTGCAATCTCATGCTCACGTCATAGCTGAAGTTGTCCTCTTTGAATAAGGTTATCAGGTAAACAAAGGGTGATATGAGAAGCAGGGGCGTTTTAGAAATTATATGAAACCTGGTGGGACCTTAGTGCAGGTTCCAGTGTTGCATCACGAGCGATTTCTGTTTCATTAGACTGAGTTTACTAAATAATTCCTCAACATTAGAGGAAATTTTCTCCAACCATGCCTATGGCTGATGAATTACAAGTACGGACATCATTCGCGTGCAGATTTAGATATGGGGCAATAATCTTTCCCAACACATTTTGGAGAACATATTGGTAGGTTACGAGATATCAATATCACCCTCTTGCAAATCTAATTAGAATTAAATGCTAGTGATTTTATGTTCGTAGCATATCAGTCAAAAGTGTCATTAGAGATAAATAGAGGTAATGTCTACATTTGTACTTCGCCAATAGTCGGGTACATTTTTCCCTGCACTCGTTGTACCCGCCTTTTGCATCCATCATATGTGATTATAAATTCATTCAAACATCTGATTTGCACCATGTGTTCGCTAAAAACGTATTTGACGACTGCAACTGAAAAAATGTCATCATTCCGATCATAAAATTTAGGATTGTGGAGAGGCAACTTCACTGTAAAAGCTTTCAAAGTTTCAAATATTGCACTAACGGATTTTAATCTTGTTATTGAGGTATTAGAGATGGGATAATGGAGGAGGTTAAGTGGATAGGCCGAACCACTATAAATAGCTTTGTAAACACTTCTATCTGCTTTGTATAGAAGATATTTGATCTGCTGTGCATATTTCATCTGCAAACACTATTTCATCCTCTACACATTGTTCTGCAAAAAGGTTTCTAAAAGATCTACAAAAACCATTTTTCATTTGTATTTTAACTAAACTATAAATACTAATACATATTCAACAAATTTAAAATAAGAAAATAAAAATTTCATAGTTAAAAGAGAGATGACGACGGTTGTTTCTGTTTACCTCTTTAAATGTTCTTTTTTTGATCAATTTATGCTGATGTGAACAATCAGATAAAGTAGAAAGACGCTAAGAAAGGCATATCATAGCCATGGACACTCAAGCTAGAAGCTCACAGTCATGGCTATTTGAGAACGAAGCGTCCAGCCAGCATGGCCAAATCCGACTGCAAAGCTTGTGAACGCCATGGTTGCTAGAGCTTGAAGCTCATAGCATGGACATTTGAGCTCGAAGCTCGCAATTCCAAAATCTACTTAAAATCGAGAAAATATCATACAAGCTAACATAGAAGAAGGCCCAAAAGACGCTATGGCCTCTACCATAATTAGTTCTCCTGTGGTTTGAGTTCTTGGGTTTGATGGTTTATTTATTTATGAAGTTTCTTTCTTCAATTCATTAATTTGATATAATTAGTCTATTTGCAGGAGAATTACCAAAAAAGTCATAAACCTATCGTATTGTGGCAATTTAGTCCTAAACCTTTCTACCACTAGGAGTTGCCCTAGAGGCCACCCTACCACCCTTACAACATAGGAAGGGGGAGGTGAGAGTTTGATTTCCTACCTTTGCAAGGGGGCTAGGGGGGGCATGTTTAGCTTGACTCCCATGCTTTGTAAAGAGATAGGACAAAAGTCTAAGAGTAAGTTGAGAATTAGAATATGATAGACAAAAAACAAAAAGTCCTAAACCTTGCCAAACTAGGCATAAATCTTTCAATTAAACCAATTTATTCTTAAATTTTTTAACAATTGGCCGATTTAGTCCTAAATCTTTAATGATTTGCTAATTTAGTCCTTTCGACCAAATTGACTAGAAACCACTAATGTGGCAATCTAGTCACCACCAGCTATTGTGTGTGGCATATTCGGTACTAACGTAAATTTTTTTTCTTAATTTTAATTTTTTTTCTTTTTTATCCCTAACCTTTCACCAGCAACCTTGCTAGCCACAAGCGAGGGCCCTCGCCCGGATCCATGCAAGTGTTGCGACACTTGTCACGACCCTCCTAAAACTGTTTGGGCTTTTGGAATGATTTATAGGTATTGCTCGAAAGACAACTCAAATGGTTCATCGAAAAGATAGTTCTAAGGACTCATTTGATGACGATCCAAGAGGTCCCAATGGAGACGTGAGAATGTTGTCTCAATTCCTATGTAACTAGATGTTCTAAGTTTGAGAATATGTGTATACTAATATTTCTATTAATGCCCTTTTGGTACTTAAGTTGAAAGTGTGTTAAGTGGCCATTCACTCTTGATACCATTTATGATCCTAGAGGTATCAATCCACTAAGTGAGCATGCAAATGTTTTTGTAGGGTTCATTGAAAGTCTAAACTAGCCCTATTTTATTTTGGAAAATGAAATTAACAATCAATTAACTGAAAGGCGATGCGGTAAGTAAACACCTAAGAAATTGAAAGTATCTGTTTAAGTGCTAGAGAAGAAAACTCGATACAAGTGGGGCAAAGAATACTACACGACTTTATTATTGAGTCTCGAGACATGATCCCTTAGAAGCTCAAGAGTTCAATTCAATCTAGGGTGAGCCTAATTCTAACTATTTTATCATAGGGAAACTTAGGCTAAAGGCTAAACTGCCCTAACCATTTGTTAAAATTAAGGCTAAGTGTATTTAGTTATTTATTACATAATGTTTAAGCTAATTAGAACCAAAGTTCTCTAAGTACTAGTATAAACTAAACTAGACTAAAGCTTTTACCAAATATCAAAGACCGGGATGGACATCGGTCAATCACCATCATCAGACGCCTCCTCTATGGACCCCCACTCACGACCACCACCCTATGGTGTCGGTTTCATCTATTCATTCATAGAATCATGCATTCAAGCAAATCAAACAATTAGCAATATTAACCAAATCAAAAATCGCGTGACCTTAGCATCAGCCTTTGATTATCCATGCAATTTGGTCAGTCCCAAGCCACCTCCTAATCAACTAAGGGTTCATTAATTAGGATTAACAATAATTAATCGCAACTTGCATTCACAAAGCAGAAGATTAATATTGCTAATCACTAGTTAATTCAAATAACCACACTAATTTACCCACGAATCAACATGTGTTGCAAGCTTAACCATTAGTCTAGAAATCACATGCAAGATCTAATTAAGCATGTAATCAGGCCAAGGCTTTGGGTAGTTATCAATGAGTGAGCCAATATGGATCACTTATTCAATTAATAATAGGTTCTGGACAATTATGATTTCGTTCAATTAAGTGCCTTAATGATTTACCCATGAATGACTCAAGCATCATTGGGAAGTTTGCAATGTGTAGTTTCATTGTTACTAGACCATTTGACCTGATTCTAACCCAATGAACTCGAAATTAATTAAATTAATAAACAGTTCCAAATATAACCTGAATTTCAAAATTACGGGAAAAATTACAAACCCGGTCAAAACGGTTTGAAATTTTATAGGTAAGTTAACTATAATTGTCTACTTTGACTTTCGTTCTTTAAATTTTGCAAATAGGCACTTGGACTATGTCAAATTTACTGACTCCTCCAGGGACTCAATTGCAAAACTGTTTTATAGGCCGAATTGACCTTGTCCAATATTTTGTACATAGGGACTTCTAAATCTGGCTGAAACTCCCTCAAATTTTCCAGTCTAGCTTCAGTTTTGAGTTTTGCAGAAAATGACTCCATTTATTTTATATTTGTGAAAAAAATTCGGAGAAAACTGAAACTAAGATTTTTATGTTAAGCTTAAAAACTCTTTGGTGATTTAATGGAAGAGAGACTTTCGATCAAATGACATCAGTTTTTTAACAAAAGTTGTATCATCACGAAGCTCTCGTTCTGAACTTGTAGTGATATCTCATAAGCTTTTCCAAAATTCTGATCGAAAAAATTTCTTAAAATCCAAGAATACATAAACGGTTAGAAGACACCGAATTTCGAGGAAACATCCATCGTCATCAAAGTAACATTGTTCATTCCCATGCATATGCAAGCCTCTTTCCAGCATACATAAACACATTCAAGCAACTTTGAACATCACATAATAGCATTCAACCTCGATCATTGAAAAGCACCTAAAGCAATCATCTAAACATGCTTTGATCATCATCTGATCATCATGAAATTAGCTCAAATCAACATTTGATCGATCTAAGTATAATCAACATGAAAACATGCTTGATCACTTAGCCTAGAGGTTCGGTCAACTAGAGGTTCGGTCAAGACATGCCTGGGAAGACTTTAACATGCAACTTCAATCATCAACTTCAACTGACATTGATTTTAAGAAAAGTAGCCTAAATATGCAATTTTTTAAGCTAGACCGACCAAAGTAAATCAAAATCAACATGATTAGGTTTGGCCAAGCTTGATTGAAGTATAAAGTGAACTTAATCGTGCAATTACTTTTAAATCTCACTTGCATGATCCTAGGTTCTAGATCAATTTTGTTTCAATTCTATCATATCCTAGTCTTTTTTTTTTATAATAGATCGAAGTATGACTTCGATTTAAACTATAAATCAAGTTGCCTCATCAAATGATCATTGAGAGCTTGATCAATCAAGTCTGTTAGACTTGACTTTAGATTAAGGAATCTAGCGAGCGCTAGGAGAAACCGAGCTAGAAACCGAGCTAATCCATGAATCTCCAACGAGAAACTAGTGAAACTCAGGCCAAGTCTTACTTGAAGACACCTGAAGGAATGGTGTCGCAAGCTTCCATTGGCAAGGGACGATCGGCGAGCAGCCGGAACAAGCATAATCTCGTCAAGCTCTGGCATGGAGCATGTGAACCTGCACAGAGGGAGGGAGAAGTCTATAATCCCAAAAAATGAAGTGCAATCGTGAGAGAGGAGAGAGAAAATGGCTTATATATCATGGTTTGGCAGGAAATTTGAATTCTAGATTGAATTAGGGCCCTAAGATTGATCTAGGGGTTCTTCTTGAATCCTTAATGATTAAGCTACGTTCTTTTCATGATGACATGTCACCATGAATGGCCAAGATTAAGAGAATGAGATTAGGCCTTCAAAAGATTGAAGACATGGCCAAAGGTTTTTCGGTGATTTCATGAAGAGCAATTTTGTAATTTCCTTGAGTGTGAGGGATGGCTGGCCGGCCGGCTAGGGTGGCTTGGTCGCATGGCTAAGTTGGCCAAGAAAAGTGGTCGGGTCAACCAGGTTTGACCGATGGCCGGTTGGCTATCAAATCTTCTGATGGTTCGATTTTTCTAATTTATATAAATGGTTTGGATAAATTTTTCATGTCATTCGGAAACCTTTTAAATTAAATTCCATTGAATATGTATTTCGTGGGATATTGCACTTTTGTACACATTTTCAGAATTGTTCATATTCTATTTTTGGGGATTTAGGTCTAGATTTTTTATGGACTTGCTCGTTAATCGGCCAATTTCATTCTTATATCCTGATCAAAGGTCAATAATCTTCGTTTATAAGTTACTAAGGAATTTGTTGAAAACTATATTCTCATGGACTAGTCTAATAAATTTAAACCCATTGACAAAATCTGGAGAGAATAAACTGTTAATGAAAGATATGAGATATTATTTGTGGGAATGTAGGCTCCGTTTGTTTCAAAAAAATGGAACATTTTTAGAAAATATTTTCCAAGAAGTCACTTTCCAAAAGAATGGCAATATTTTTTGGTATTTGGTTGAAAATCTAAAGATAAATTGAAAAATATATTTCGTTGTTTGTTATATAAAACTTAATTTTATTTTCACAAAGAGACGTTAATTTTATTTTCATAGAGAGACGTTCACTATTCAGGTGCTAGTGACTTAGGCATGGGGAGCAAAAGAACGAGGCATGAGCATCGAAGTCTTGAGCTCGGCCTTGGGGGGCTTGGTCCGGCAAGGTCGAGCCCTCACTAAAGGCCATGAGGTCACGGCACCTCATGGCGTCTAGCAAGGGCTCAAGCTCACCATGGCCGGGCAAGGCTTGACCTTGCCGGATCTAGCAAGGTCGTGCCTTGCCTAGCCATGGTGAAGTTGGCCAAAGGCTAGGGGGCCTCGCCTTTGGCTGGTCATCAGACCTCAGCAGCCAATTGAAAAAAAGAAAAATGAATAAATATAAATTCAGAAAAAAAAAAAATATTATCAAAATTTATTTATGTTAGTCAATTAGCATTTATGTCAGTAATATCCAGCCAAAATTAATTGAAATGACTGAATTGACACTATCTCAAAAGGTTTAAGACTAAATTTGTATCAAATACAATAGATTTATAACTTTTCAAATACTTTTACTAGAATCTTAATGCATGTGCGAATCAAATTAGTATAAAAAAGTTGAAGCAATTTATACGATGGAAAATAGGTGAAAAACGAAATTATAATAACCCTATTAGGACAGAAAAAATTTAGAAATCTCTTGAATAGAAAAAAAGAATTTGAAACTTTCCATTTAAATTTAGGGAAATTAGAGTTGGAATGTAATTAATGAATTTTATAAGAACTATGGCCTGATTTTACAAAAAATAAAAATAAAAATTCACAATCATAGTTTAGATTGTTACCCTGAATATTTCTCTAGCTCCCATCCCTTGTTGCCATCAACTTCTTTAAGAGCTTGCCGCCACATCTCTACATCCTCAGAGCTGAACTTCCTCTTTAGATCCTCCATCTTTTGCTTCAAATTCGATATGGTGTTGCTGTACAATGTGATTTTTAGTTTCATGTCATCGGGTTTCATGTCATAGAAGATGGGCAATATGACCTTCTTCTTCCCATCTTCTTTAGATTTGGAGGTGTTCTCCACCATCTTCACAAGCTCACGGAGGCACTAGTGACTTGAAGTATAATTTTTGGAGAAGATGGGTATATAGAGCTTAGAGTTGTCAATCGCTCATAGAATGTTGTCACTAATTCTTTCATCTAGTCAAAGCTCTTCGTCATCAATGAAAATGCAAATATCGACATCTACCAAGGCATGGTAGAGGCTATTGGTGAATTCACGACGAGTATCGAGCCCTCTAAAAACAGGAAGACCTGACACTCACCTCATAATGTGTTGCTTGTGGTTGTTCCTATCTCTAAGTTCATCATAGGAGCTCACTTTGCACTTAGCAAGGTCACCCCTCTCTTTCTCTCTAACAGGCACTGTTGAAATACTTCTTCCTCTAGTACATTATAATGGGTATAAGCAATTCCGCACAAAACTGAAGATGTTTTGCGGCTCTCGGATGTGAGTGGGGGACTTCAATGTTAAAGCCCCCATTGAGATGTTTAACCTGCCGTGGAGTCTTCAAGAAGATGGCGTCCTTCGGGAATCTATCTCCCCGTACGTGTCCTCCACGTCATGTCATGTCTTTTGAGGCCTATTGAGATTGGTGGCAGCTAATAAAACAAATCATCTCCTAGCCAAAAAAAATCAAGAATCACCCATTTTGGTCCTATTTGTTAACCAATCAAATATAATTTAATTATGTTATTTTATTCTTGGAAATAAATTTAGCACAAAATCCGTTTGGTAAAATTGTTATTCAAGAGAATAAATTTGGAACATAATAAAAAATAAAATAAAAAAGTTGTTTATTATTCTCGAAAACAATTCCCAGAATCAGTTTTTTTCTTTTTTCTTTTTCTTTCTTTTTCCTCTTCTTCCTCCCAACTTACTATCGCCCCATCGCTGCCTGCCGACTACCAGTGCCAGCATTGGCGATGGCCGGCAAGCGGTTGGGCAAGGTCTGATGAGCTCGCCTAGCCACTAGCGAGCTCAATCTCACAAATCTGAGTGAGGGCAAGCCTCACCAAGTCATTAGTGAGGCTCAATCTTGCCCAAGCGACGCAAGTTGGCCTCATCCTGACTTGGCAAGGCCCAACCCCATGCTGACTAGCGAGGCCTAGCCTTGTCGGTGATTAGGCAAGGCTCTCTTTACTGAAATCTAGCAAGGTACGCCTTGCCAGCCACCACTGAGGCTCATCGAGCTAAGCAAGGCAAGCCTCCAATGAGGTTGTTGGACCTTGCCTAGCCACTCGCTAGCCATCGCTAGTAGTGGCGACTAGCCACAAGAGAAGGAGGAAGAAGAGAAGAGGAAAAAAAGAAAAAGGAAAAAAGAAGAAAAGAAGAAAAGTACAATAAAAGTATTAAAAAATTAGAAAAAACAAAAAAAATTAAGAGTTTTACCAAATGCATTTCTATTTCGGGAATAAAAATTTTCGGCAGTTACCAAACACTTTCAAATACTCAGAATTTATTTCCGAAAATAGAATAAAAAAAATTATTTCTGATTAGAAATTATTTTCGAGAACGTAATGATTACCATTCGTACCCTTTATTATCCAAATCAAAAGAAAGTCGATTAAAAGAAAATTATGGAGCATCTCAATAATTGTACCAATTAGTCTTTTTAAATTATTAAGGCATCTTTCTGGAACTAAAGGTGACTATGGGGCCCAATGTGTAGCCGGCCTTAGTTGGCAAAGATTCCTTTTTTCTAGTATAAATAGGCTAGTTTTCTTCATTCAGAAGCATGAATCACCGAGAACCTTTTAGGCACTCTCAAGGCTTGATTTAAGCCGAACCACTATAATATTCATGTGCAATTTCTCTTATCATTTAATCTCTAATTGTTTATTGTTATAATTTATTGTGCAAGTGCTGGGTGCTTTTAAAGCCTAATTTCCATAAAGCAAATTTAGAATCTTGTTATAGAATCTTTGATTATTGTTCAGACTTCTGAGTTGTGTTGCTTTTGCTGACATTTAGACTTCTATTTCGAATAGTTTTATTCCACATTTTTATTTTGCTAAGATTTTATTGTATCACTTATTCACTCCCCTCTAGGTGATTCTTGCTAGCCACCCTCATAACTTGCCGTGGACTCTTCAAGAAGATGGCATTCTTCGGGAATCTATCTTACCGTATGTGTCCTCCACATCATGTCATGTCTTTTGAGGCCTATTGAGATTTGTGGTAGTTAATAAAACAAATCATCCCCTAGCCAAAAAATCGAGAACCACCCACTTTGGGCCTATTTGTTAACCGATCAAATAGAATTTGATTATGTTCTTTTGTTCTCGGGAATAGATTTGGTGCAAAAATCTGTTTGGTAAAATTGTTGTTTAGGATAATAGATTTAGAACAGAATGAAGAATTAAAAAAAATAGTTGCTTCTTGTTCCAGAGATTAATTCCAATAATCAGTTTTTTTTCTCTTTCTCTTTCCTTTTCTTCTTCTTCCTCCCAGCCTACTGTCACCGCATCGCTGCTCGCTGACTACCATCGTCGGCACTAGCGGTGGTCGACAAGTGGTTGGATAAGGTCTGGCGAGCTCGTCGGAGGCTCACCTAGCCACCAGCGAGCTCAATCTCGCAGATCTGAGCGAGGAAAGCCTCACCAAGCCATCGATGAGGATCAACCTCACCCAAGCGATGCAAGGTCGGCCTCGTCTTAACTTGGCGAGGCCTAGCCTCACACCGACTTGTGAGGCCTAGCCTCACACCGGCTTGTGAGGCCTAGCCTCACACCGGCTTGTGAGGCCTAGCCTTGCCGGTGACTAAGCAAGGCTCTCTTTGCTCAAATCTAGCAAAATAAGCCTTGCCCAGCCACCACTAAGGCTCATCAGGCTAGGTGAGGCAAGCCTCTAGTGAGGTCGTTGGACCTTGCCTAGCCACTCGTCGGCCACCGCCAACAGTGGCGATTGGCCACAAAAAGAGGAGGAAGAAGAGAATAGGAAAAAAAAGAAGAAAAATATAATAAAAGTATTAAAAAATTAGAAGAAACAAAAAAATTAAAAATTTTACCAAACGCATTTCTATTCTAGGAATAAAATTTTTGGACAGTTACTAAATACTTTCAAATACCAAGAAATTGTTTCTGGGAATAGAATAAAAAAGAATCATTTCTGATCAGAAATTATTTTCAAGAACATAATAATTAGCATTCGCACCCTTTATTATTGAAATCAAAAGATAATCGATTAAAAGAAAATTATGAAGCATCTCAACAATTGTACCAGTTTAAACTTTTTTTAATTATTAAGGCATCTTTCCAGAACTAAAGGTCACGATGGGGCCCAATGTGTAGCTAGCCTTAGCGGGCAAGGTTTCCTTTTTTCTAGTATAAATAGGCTATTTTTCTTCATTCAGAAGCACGGATCACCGAGAACCCTCCAAGCCCTCTCGAGCCTTGGCAGAAATTCTCACTCTCCAAATCCCTTCCTTGTAAACATCCTTTTGTACAAATTTCCAGTTTTATAATAAAAGAAGCAGAAATTTCTCAGAAGATTTTTGAGTTCTTTCAAATTTTCTTCAGACTAAGGGGACTTCCCGAAAGGGAACACCCCGAAAGCTTCCCAGGTATTCCTAAAACTTTGCTCTATTTCTCTTTAGCCTAGTAGAGATAGTAAGAAGTTTAGTAGTTTGCAATAAGCTAGTTCCAACAGACGTAAGCCGTTGAAGTAAGCCAGGAGTGCGTGTCAGGGGAATTTAGGCGAAAAGGTGAGGACTAAGTCTATTGCTCAAAACTATAGGCTTCTGAATGGATCAAAGCTAGGAACTACTAATAGAGAGATCAAGTGAAGAATAAAGAAAAACTGGGAAAGCGAGTAGGTGGTAAATACTGAGTAGGATCAAGTTCATCATAGGAATCCTTGAATATTTTGAAGAAAAATATTTCTAAAGAATTTCTAGATTTTTGGTAGGAGAAAGCTGAGAAACCTGTTTTAATAAATTTATAGCCACAGACAAAGTTAAAGAGGCTCAATCAGACTTCATAAAGACAGTTATAAATCTAATTAGCCATAGTGATTCTAGTTATAAATAAGTATTTATAATTATCAGAGACCATTTTAAGCAGATAAATCTAGAAATAGACCACAGCAAAGAAGGCTTTTTTAGACATATATTCAGTTTATATTTATTTAAAGGCGTAATAGATCCTTGGAACAATTGTAGTTTAGAATACACACCAGAAATCGCAGAAAATCTATTTAGATTACATTCAGTAGACTCACCAATTTGGAGACTTGCATAATTAGTTTTATTGAATTTGCAGGCATTTCTAGCCTTGGGAATTTGCCAGTCTTATTCAAAAAAATAGACTAAAGAGATTAAACTAAAATGAGTAGAACAAGAACAACCGCATTTGAAGGAGGAAGCGGAGTGTCCGGAGGCACACGCTTACCAGAAGGATCCACCTCCAGAATAGGAACAAGAATTAGGCAATGCATCCCTTGCCTTAGACAGCCTGAGAGACAACCCGTAGAAGAAAAATTAGAACTAGAAGAAGTACTGGACGTAAATGAAGACTTTAGAGCATTTTCCAATAGACAGTTAAATCTATTAAGACCCAAAATGATATATCAATCTCAAGGACTATTTAGACAGAATACCGGACTATATAGACACTATTCAGAAAAGCCAATCTCTTGCCCAAGTAATAGTGAAGTAAGAATACCATTAATTAATCATCAAGCCGCCAGACAATTATTCAGAGAAGGTGACGGATTGATACATTTAGGATTGATAACTATAGGAATAAAGAATTTGGTGAGACAAGAGCTAGGGGCAAAGGTATTACTAGTAATTTATGACAGTAGATGTGGAAAAAACATGCAGAAGGCTACTATAGGCACGATAGAAGTTGACATGAATAACAACATAGGAGTATTTTATTGCAGCCCGGACTTTTCAATGAAGATATCAGAATTTGTAGAACATATTAGAATAGGAATTCAGACAAAAGGATATGATAATTTGGATGGAGACAACTTATTAGTCTGCTTAGGATTTTTAGGAAAATGCATGAACAACAGTAATACCAACTTTAAATTAGACCCAATTATTTCCTTGGTAGAAAGTAAAGGTATTAGATTCATAAAGTCACAAGGATTTAGTCCAGAAGAATTAGCAGGATTAGAATGGAATTTACAAAGATTTGCAGAAGAAAATAATACAGTGATTACCCCAGAGCAAGGATACACGTATACAGACCAAGAAGGTAGAACATTCGTCAGATCTTCAGACAATAGACAAACTCAACAAAGAGAGGAAGATGATGAATCTGCGTATGAGACCAGTTCTGAAATTAGGAGATAAGACTTTTTAGAAAATTACCAGGAGCATTAGGAGCAGAAATAACAGAAAGATGGAAACCTCCAGCAGAGAGCAAGTAGACAATGCCTCCTCCGCTCGCCTTACTCTGTCTCTTCGTCCCTCTTCGCGACCCTCCGTGCCTCCGATCCCGACCACGCCGCCGCCTCTGCATTCGCCGTCGCCTCCTGGAGTCCCATTGCGGCTTCGATTTGTCGTCTGCATCCGACCAGCCCAGGTTAGGGTTTTTCCCTCTTTTGCAAAGCAAACTACTCTGCGCTTTCTGTTCGTCCCTCTTCACTTCACGACCTTCTCCCTCCCCCTCTCCCTCTTCACCGAAAGCTCCCTCTTTTTATATTGAATCCAGATTTTCCTTTTCTCATTTTCTCAGGTTTCAAGGAACGAGAGCGCCCAGGAGGCATCGGCAGCTCCAGCTTTGTGCCTCCCATCCGCGGTCTGGGTCCAGCGTGCTCGTCGACCCCTTTGCTCCCATTATGTCTTTCTGCTCAGTCCCAACCGCTTCCACCTCCGCCCTTGCCTCCAGGAGCCCCCTTAGCGGCTCCAATTTGTCATCTGCGCACGAGGAGCCAGGTCAGCGTTTTACCCCTCTTTCGCGATTATATTCCAACGAGCTCGAAAATTAACAGAGGAGGACACCGTCTCAAATTCAGAGTCTGTACGTGCTGAGCAATGCTTTATAGAAATTTTGTGTGGGTTTGCAGGGACTGACTTATATTCGTTGGATAATGTTCAGCTTATGCATTTGTGTTTGTTTAATGGGCATCTGACTAGTTATTTTTACTGGATTGAGATTTTTGTTTGCTGGTGGTGTATTCCCTTAGCCAACTAATTGGCATTGTAGTTTCAATTTGGCTTTGCTTCAAGACCCTTTATACAGGGTCATCAAACTCTTTACGGCATCCTGGGATGAATGAATTGAACGAGGGTGATTCCGGCTGAGTGCATTCAGCACTGCAGCTTAGTTAAATCTTATTTACAGATAATATGCTCAGCACTACTGCACAGTCCATTTATTTGGATTTGCACAGTGTTGAAGAATGGGTAATTGATAAGAACTTCCATGCTACTCTTTGTGGCTACTTGGTTGAACGTGAATGCTTTAGTATTGAGTATGCTAAAAGGATATTGGCTGGGAAGGAGTACTGACCTGTTTATAATGCTGGTGTTGTTGGAAGTAACTGTTTTCTTTTCCTTGGCTGTGAAGGTTGAAATCAAGTTTTGATTGTTATCTGATTGTACTACTAACTTGTCAGAATTGTTGGCAATTTAGCATATTTGTTGTCTAGTGTGCAGTGGGAGTGTGAAGGTTTGAGAATGTCAATGCCCGGAATGGGGATTTTGAATTCTTGTTCAGGCATGATTCTTGTATTATAAATGGGATTTACTTGGATTTCGGCAGTCTAGGAATATATTCTGATTTGAGCTCAACTTGTTTCAGCTTATTTAAGCTGTGGGTTGGCAAATTTTAGAAGCAATGCCATCCAACACGCTTATGCTTGGTTTAGTTCTTCATTATGTCATTCTTTTTCTCTCTTCCAAATGGTAATTCTGGATTTAATTTTTGCCACAGCAATGAGGAAACTTTAATTGATCGGATTGTTTTCTGAATTCTATGCAGGCACTGAAAAACCAGTTTTAACATTGTAAAGGAGAATGGGTAATTGATAAGGACTTCCATGCTACTCTTTTATGCAGCATGTTAGAGATCGTGGTTTATAGCAAATTCTGTAAGACAAGAGAAGGTGCCATCAAGGCTATGAATTCATCTGAATTTGAAGAGAAGGTTTCTGAAGCTGATTTTTATCTGCAGTATTCATGGAAACGTTGCAATCTAGTACTGTTGAGTTGAATTAATTTGGAAGTGCAGTTGTGAAATGTGGGGTTCAAGTTAGCTGTAAGTGATAAGTGAACGATGGGGAAAAGGTTGCTGCCATAGTTTTGCATCACCTTAGGTAGAAAGTGATTTAAGTTGATTTAATATGGAATTTTCTTTTGTTGTTGAGGCCTAGAGAAAAGCTTACTTGTATGTTTGATTTGAAATGCAGAAGTGGAAATTTCGGTGGAATTTATGGACAAGCCAACAAATTCCTTGACCAAAGCTACTCCCTTCAAATAGGGTCATTGCTCCGGCCCAGAATACGATTAATCCGGCATGGGCTACATGTGCCCCCAATAGTTTACCAGATAAATTGATAAGTCATGCATTCCCGGCCCACCAAGCGAAACTCATGATGGATGTGTTAGAGGTATGTCATGTTTTTCTAATATGTTTTCTTATTTACTTTTGTTCTTCTGAATGATGGATGTGATGAGATATATAGGCCGGGGACTTCCCTTTTCCTGCAGGCGCTTTGGATTGTATGAAAATGCAGACTCCCTCCGTGGAAGTAGACTTGACTTTTATTATGTGACTTTTTCCATGTGATGGTGGTTGTTTCTGCAAGTTTTCTGGTTACATCTTCATGTCTTTCCATCATTTTTTGTGGTCTTTCTAATTTTCATTAGAAATTAGTATTGCTTGGTTGTTACATGAGGATCTATAGAAATATATTGCTGGGTCGTGACAAACTAATGTCTTTGTTCCTTGTTCATTGACCCATATGTTTTTGTTATGTTTAACAGGAAACTATGTGGGTTTGGGGGATCGGAGCAAGAGTAAATTATTGTCCAATTCTTCCTACGTGCAAGTTGCTGTGGTAAAGAAGCTGGTCCAATCTCCAGTCCAAGCATTGCACCCTGGTCTTTACGTCAAAACTGTGAAAGTAGTGATTACGAGGATTGAACCATTGGACATCATTTGTCTTGTAACTGAATTAGCTGTTTTTTGCAGTTTCTTAGAACAAACTAGTAGAATGTTGTAACAATATTATATTATAAGCATGTTTAGACCACGTTGCTCACGAAAATGGAAGATGGGTTAATGTTTCCCTGGGTCTATTTTAGCTTTCCTGCTTGCATTTTGATTTTTTGCATTCTACACGTCAACTTTATAGTGGATCAAATAGATAGGGTGAGAAACATGAATATACCATTCTAAGAGTAAAAGTTCTTACAATAGTCAAAACAGATTTCCCAATGTCCTCTTGTCTCTCATTTGGATCAGGTATTTTATAATTTTTAGGGAGAATTTCTCGCCCTCAAGTACCCTCACCCCCACCTTGCGATGAGACAAACGTGCCCTTCCTTTTTTATCATAAAGCCAAAAAAAAGAAAAGCAAGTCTCCCATTTCTTTTTCGCGAATTCGATTCATTATTGCCGCTTTCTTTTGAATCGCATTGTACCCAATCAAAACTAATGATTATAATAATAAGCCGGTATCCATAAATAAGGGGAACATATGATGATATTTAGATACACTAAAAGTTTTTCTGAGAGTAACTAAACATCCTATTCCTTCGTGACAAAATCATTTGAAGGTAATTAAACATGGAGTCCCATAGATTGTTTAAGAGCAAAGGCAAAGAAGCACAACAAGAGAAGAGTCGGGACATCTCTGTTAAAATAATCCATCATTCCATACAATTTGCTTTTTCAAAAGTGGTTCTGTGACCTACTTCCATCTTTCATCACCATGAAAGCGTACTTAAGAGCCAGACGGTATGGCACGTCCAACAGGCACCACAGGTTCTGGCAATAGTGAGGGATGAGAAGTCCATGTCGCTTCCTGGCTCGTGCTATGAGCACCCTTAGGAGAGGCCGAAGACAATGAGTTAAGAGGCACAGAAGCAGCACCGGAAGGTAAATTAGAGACCAACAGCCCACGGCTAAACACCAACAATTCAGTGTCAACAGCCAACGATTCCTTATCTGCATGGTTGAAGCATTCATCACAAGATATCTTAGGCAAAGGTCATCCGCTTCTTTCTAATAGGGTCAAATGCCTCCACCCCCTTGATCACAAACAAAATACAGCAATGTTCAATGATACTCATCCGTCTCAGCTCATACGAAACCTTCTTCACTGTATTTGTCTATAGTATACCAACCCCTTCACACACAAATTGGGAAGATTTCTGCTCTACATTTTAACTTGATGTACATAATGATACTACAACAGACGAAGTAGAGAGCCAAAATAGCGTGAATAATCAATGGGCCATTTTGAAACAACTCGTGGAGTGGAATTTCGGCTTTTTGGTAGCTTACACTAGCAGCTTCTATAATGAAATCTGCTCTTCTTTCATTTTCAAGGTGACACCAAATGATTAACTACTCCATCATTAGCAACAACCTTTCAAATAATCCAGTCAATAAAATGTAAAATGGTCATCTCCTACAGGTACACTATATGTAGGGGGAAAAGTCAAGTCTCCTATTTTATGGAAGGAAGAGACTATCGGCAGATATGACCCATTCAAGCTTTCATATAGAAATAGGAGGTGAAATATAAGTGAAGCACCATATGTTCTGTGCGCACATTCAGAAACCAATTAGATTCACCAACATGATTGACTCAAAATGATAAGAATTCCTCCCATCCAAAAATTGTGTGTTACTTCGGCCAATTGGTATACGTTCCTCCAATCTAAGAATTATGAGGGTTCCTTTTGACTATTTATGTTGCAACCATGCATTGTCTCTAACTTCTAAATTGCTCATATTCATTCATCTCGGGTTGCTAAAAAGAGTTTGATGATCCCGTACAAAAGAATAAAAATAATATTTACATTTTACTAAATAATATGCCTACATAAATATTGTCTCAAATAATCCCACATCCATAAAGGGCAAATTATACCTGACTTAAAATGATTCCATGAGATCTATTATGGTAATCCAACATCCATCCACAAGAAACCATTAACAATAAATAATATAGTAGTACCAAAAAGATGAAACAATAGTGGGATCTAAATTGATTTCATAATAAGCACCTGACTGGTGAATGGGGAAAATCCATTCATAATCCCTGGCAACATAATATATGATGATTGTATCTACATAAAATAAATGACCCCATTAGTATAATTTAACTAAATGCTTCCATGGATCCATTATGTTGCTCCAAACTATTAAATACCTGATTAGGGAATTGATAAAATCCATCATAATCCCCGTGCGTTATGATGTATGGTGGTTGCATCTATATAAAAAAATGACCAAATTAATATAATATGTAAATACATCTTGTAAGACTAAGAGCGTCATACCTAATTATGAAAATTTAGATTTACTATATGATCACCAATGTTGCTAGGATAAAAGGCACTTCGAATCTAATTTGGATTTCTTGAATAATCATGAAAATGAGTTCCATCATGTGTGCTTGGACAACCAAGTCTACATTACATGATAATATATATGTTAAATGGCATCATGTGGCATAAGTGGACAATTTAACTAAGCAAATTAACTATAACAATATGTGACTCACCTCGACTTTCTTTTTGCATTGGAAGTGTTCTTTTGTTGGACTTTTTCTTTTTCTTTTTTCTCACTTGAGCTTTTAAGTCTTCTATAACTTATTCCCTTTTACCTTCCTTGGAAGGGGGTCTAACATTGATATCTTGCACAAAGACGTTTCATTATCATCCCCATCATGACTAGCATCATCCATCACATCCATGCTTGATTTGTATTATGAAATTTCAGCCTTCGTTTTTCCAAATTCTTCCTCGCTATTCTCATAGCATTTCTATCTTTGGCTTCCAAACTCATCACTTTAAAAGATTCTTGCATTAACGTGGAAAATCGATTAAATTTAGATGAACCGGGTGACATTTGATGAGATTTATCATTCACAATTTGCTTGTTTGGCACATCTTGTCCCACTTTTCAAAATATAGGAAGATGGAATGTCCATAACCGATATATTGTCATTCAACACGTGCAAGGCATGGCGACACAACCACCCATTTGATTCAAATAATTTGCATTCACAAGAAATTGAAAAGTCTGCAATGGCAAATCTGACAATATGTTCATGTTGAATCCCCTTGCACTTGAGAGTATATACATAATTCAATCCATCGAAAGCAATACTTGAAATATGTTCATAGAGACTTTGTAAAAATTCTTCATAAAACCTATTAAAAATGGTACGATTATACACCGAAGTAGCATATGTCAAGATCCCATTATGCAAAACCTTTAGTTTAGGCACCCATGAGAACTATAATCATCTTGATTTTCAATTTTTCTCATGCGTTTGAATTGTTCTTCCTAGTAATGGACCAATTTTATGAGATGTTGACTCTTAATCAATATATGTTGAAAGACATTATTGGTACCATTGCTCTTTTGACTTGAAGCAAAGCTAAATTGAAACCACAACAAGACTAAGAGAATACACCACCTAGCAAACAAAAATCTCAATCTAATAAAAATAACTAGTCAGATGCTGATTAAACAAACATAGATCCATAAGCTGAACATTATCAAATGAATATAAGTTAATTCTTGTAAATCCACATAAAATTTCTTTAAAGCATTGTCCAGCACGTGCAAGACTCTAAATTTGACACTCTAAAACCAGTGTCCTCCTCTGTCAATTTTCGAGCTCATTGGAATATAACTGTGAAAGATGGGTAAAACGTTTCATATGATCTTAAGCATTTCCCGATTAACTCTTCAAGCTATCCATTTTATCAAGGAATTGCTGCTTCATATGATCTCAAGCAGTTTGATTATATTTGAGCAATCACAGAGCTCATCTACTTGAATCAAGCAATTACCACTTATCAGACGACCTGATTTCCACCATTGCACAGCTTCCACAATGTGTGCTCTTGCACAAAGCACCAAACAATGTCGAAAAACGCTAATTAGTCGCCTACTGCCACTTTCTTGTACACAGAGTGCCAACGCGCATGTTATTTTCATCAACTTAGTCCAGATACCAAACAAAATTGACATGCCTTAAGGTTCACTTCACGACAATTGTAGGCAATGACAGATATGAAACAACCAGAGCGAAGAAGCCAAAACAAGGCAAAAAGACAAGCAAAACGAGCCGAACAAAGGCGAAGGAAGGATTCAAATGAAGCCAAAATGAAATCATTAACGCTAACCTGAGCTCGTTGTGCCAGACAAATCGGAGCCGCCAACGGGGCTTCGAAAGGCAACGGCGAAGGCAGGGGCGGTGATGTCGAGAGTAAAGAGAGAAACACTACACAACATTGGGAGCAAAAGGGTTAGCAAGTTCGCTCAATCCAAACCGCCAAGGCACAAAGAGGTCGTGAATAGTGATGAAGGGAGAGAGCAGAGCGGCTCGCTTTATGAAAGAGGGGGATAACCCTTGCTGCTCAAATGCAGAGGGCAAATCGAAGCCGGCAATGAGGCTTTAGGAGGCAACAGCGAAGGTGGAGGCATGGTCAGGATCAGAAGCACGAGGAGTCGTAAAGATGAAGCAGAGATTAGAGGTGTCAAAATGAGTCCATACCCATTTTGTGACCCATATTCAACCTAGCTGTAAAATACATGAGTCTTTTCGACCCATCTTCCATCCACTTTTAACCCAACGTGTTTTTCTTCGTTGCCCCCAAGGACGTTTGGCTCCAACCCCGTCTCCTCCCCCAACCTCGCCTCCATCCTCCGCCAGCGAAGCTCTCCAACCAAGGACGTTCAGCTCCACCCCCATCTCCTCCCCCCACCACCTTGCCTCCATCCTCCGCCACTTGAAGCTCTCCAACGAGAGGGAACATAAGCAATCCTTGTCGATCTGGTCGCCTTGGCCCAGATCGATGCCTTACACCTTTGTCAGTAAGTTTCCCCTCCTCCCTCATCAATTCCCCCCGTTCTAATTTGATTCTCTCAAAACCCATCTTTTGATTCTTGTCGTAGGGGAAGCGCGCGACCGGGTGCAAGTTGGAGTTTCAGATCTACGACTAGGTAATGTTGAATGTTTTGTGCTTGTTTAGGGCCCGGAAACCTTAATCTGTGTTGAACGATTGACATTTTGAATGCCCGTTTGAATTTGACGTTTCTCTGTATTACTTCTGTCGGGTTTGTTTTTTCTACTGCCTATTTTTGTGAGAAATGCTTACCATTCGTGTAGCTAGGGACTGCTGCCATGTTAGTCTCCTTTTTAGGACAGTTTATGATGGATATGTTTTCTAATTCGTGCATTGTGGACTGTACAGACTTCTGTGCTTTCGCTTTGTGTGTGAGGGAGTGAACAAAAAGTCATGGTTCGAGAAAAGATGCTGCTTTTGGGTGGATGGTTTGTGCAGTGTAGTGTACTATGGAATAAATTTCAGCATCTAAGAGACGCCATGGAAGAGATTTGATGTTTGGATTGGCTTAGTCTTGGGTTAAGGCATATTAGTTATTAGGAAAGATGGGTAGTGAAGGTATATGATGGATCTAAATTTGAGAAGTAACTTGGAATATGAAAAGCGATCTTTTAGCATAGGACTTGAATGTCTCACATAATTAATCATTATTTCAAAAGGACCCTGCCTATAAATTATTGTTATTTCTTTACTTAGTTTACTTTCTGGAGGATGGGTCTTGATTGAACTATTGATGCATTTGGTGGCTGATTTGTTGATGTGAAGAATGAATTTCAGCTGGCTAGGTAACAAAATGTATCGATATTGTTCATGTCATATGTGGGATGGCCTGTTCTTATTTGGAATGTTGGATGAATGATGGTTCCACATCCATCTAGTTGCAGATGATGCCTTTGAAGCCACATTTGGAACTCTTTAAGTGCTGTAGTGCTATTTCTGGAGTTGTCTCAGGTTTTCGAAGAAATGGTCAGATCTTTCAAGCTTATATAGGAAAAAATTGAATTGAATGGTCATATGCCAAATGGATATAAGTAAAATTGAGGAACAGATGAAAAATTTGGAAAAACTATGCACGGTTAACTGAGAGGCTCTGCTGTGCTCTGGAATTTCATTATGTATCTTTGTCAATCCGCATATGGGAAACCCAAGTAGTTCCTCCTTGATTATGCTGGTTAAACATGTCGCTGAGATTTTACTGAGGATGCTTCACTGTTGGGCGGTCTCTTAATCGTTTGGAACGACTTGGTAGGCTATGCTAAGATAGCACTTTGTAGTCTTTGATTGCTAATCGATTTTCACCACCTTTGTTCTTTTGGCAATGTTGGAACACTGAATTGAGATGCCACAGCATATGATAGAGTAGATTAGCAAAGGCATTCTATGAGAATGAGAAGCCATGAAAGTTAACTCGAAATAACAATGGCAAGGTTTTAAAAAGTAAACAAGCTATGTCGGATAGAATATTGAGGAAAAAAGGCGGCGGTCTTGGCAAGTTGCTTTATATGCTCAAAGATCTTGATTCATCTTCAGGTCTCCGATTTATTGTTTCTTTTTCCTTTTGTTTCCTCTTCATGGAGGGGAGCTTGAGAGCATTTTCATGATATACATCTAACATAAGAGGAATGCAAGTTTTATGTTGCTGAAATTCTCCTTGCACTGGAGTACCTGCACAAGCTTGGAGTAGTGTACAGAGACCTAAAGCCGGAAAACATACTGGTCCGAGAAGATGGGCACATCATGCTCTCGGACTTTGACTTATCACTCCGATGTGTCGTAATTCTATATATACACAGGCCCATGATATGAAACAACTAAGAGTTCTTGATGAGAGAAAAAGTAGTGATGGCCATTTTATGTGGAATTACAAGATTGCTGATGTTAACAGAATTCAATTATCTAGGATGCTTTGAGTGCATCTGCTGGTGAAATCAATTTATAGATTTTTATATTTTTAATTTTATTTACTATTTGATTTATTTTATTTACTATTTTTTTTTTTTTTTTTGATTTATTTGATTTACTATTTTTAATTTTTTTAATTTGATTTATTTGATTTACTATTTTTAATTTTTTTAATTTGATTTAAAGTTTTATTCATTTAGCATAGAACTTAGAGTGGGCTTGGGTTTCTCTATAATAATAATAATGACTTTTAGCAATACGGATCGGATCGAGTATATGTTATTATATTTATATTGCATGAATATGGGTCAAAATGGGTTAAATGAATTAATATGGATCAGACTATTTTCAACCAACCCAAACCCGACCCGACTCACCCATTTGACGAGTCTAGCAAAGATAGAGTAGAGCGAACAAGTGAGGGAGAGGGCAAAGCGTGCTGCCTTTGGTCATAAGGACAAAGAGAGAGCAAAGCAAAGGAGGGAGGGAGAGAACGGACTGGTCGCAAAGAAGGACGGTGTGAGAGAGAACAAAGTGAGGGAGGAAGGGATGGTGCAAAAAGAGTGATCGTGAAAAAAGATGGTGTTAGAGAGAGCAGAGTTGGTCATCTGTCTCCCTCAATAAACGGAACAGCTAACGGCGAAGAAACGGGGAGTGAAAAGGGAGGGAGTTGAAAATGTTCCGACATGGTGGGGCCGCCAAGCCACGTGGCGCACCATGAGCGGACTATCTCATCGATGATGTGGATAGACAGTCTCACACAATATTTTCTCCCTAGATTCCATTGCCAGACACAATCTAGACACGTGGAGCAAGAAGACAAGCAACTTTATTTAAAGCCGATTTAATGCGGCACCTTCGTAAAAGTAGAGAACCTTTTATGACAATCCGTAAAATATTACGCTCTTTGTTTATACCATGTTAAGAGTGAGGAGATTGGTATCAACTCCTTTAAGCATGCAATCTATTTTATTTGTTATTTTCTTTTTTTCCTTTTCGCCTTCATAAATATATATATATATGGCGACATAAATATGAACTAGAATTTATATGCATGAATGTAAATTAGATGCCAAATCAATATGTTATATATACAAGGATTTCATGAAAATTTGCAGTGCACTCGCTTGGAATTTCAACCTTCGTGCGGGACCGTGTTAATGCCCACCAGAAAATAAAGAAAACTAAATCAACATAATGCTATGAATTAAAATGAACATAATCCAATGGTTGATGAATACATCTATACTAATTGTTGAAATTAACTGTTAATTAAAAATAAAAAAATTTATTTTTCCTACATTGTACTAGTCTAAACTGAATTAAGATCGGTGTTTATGCTTATTAAAACACAAGGAACAATCTAATAACAGAATACATAATAGTTCATCTCTAATTTCATACCTAGAGCTCTTCAAATTAGCAAAAGATCATCACCAAAAAGGTAGATTAACACAAAGAAGCAAGAAAGATCTAATTATTGCTAGAGAAAATTAAGAGACAGTTTGGAGAAGATTTTAACAACCAAAACCGATCAACTTGCAGATCATGGACTCACAAACAACATATTGTAATTTCTGTTGATTCTAACAAAGTTTCACTATCGAATCTAGATTACCAATTGTCTTCTTCAAAGCAAAGCTCTCGGCATCTCTCTCTATAACAACAAATTGCTCTTCTCTCTCTCTTCTAAATCAAGAACATTCAAACCTGTCTTTTTCTTTTTATTATTTAAGATGATGAGATAGGCCCCACAAGAGGTGGACCTAGCCCAACAAATCTCCCCTTTGCCTCACAAGGGAAGTTCCATCATACCCGCCTTATCTATACAAGAATCAAGTTTCATCACTTGGCAAAGTTTTACTTATCATATCAAATCCATTATTATCAGTGTAGACTTGCACAAATAAGAAAAGTTTGTCTATTAATATATCTTAGATCCGATGATAAGTATAAATCATTAGTTTGGGTAAAGCAACCAGATGCATTTCTAATGAATGTCACTCTGTCTTCAGCAATATGACAAGGATAAAGCGTCCCACTTAAAGCCGTCTTGTATTTGCACCAAACATCTGATCTTGATGGAGGCAAGACCAATTTGTCTCTAACTAATAACAACAGCTACCAAAGAGGCAATGTATCTAGAGTTGTATCATGAATCACTCTCTAAGGATAAACACCCTCTAGAAATGCCATGAGGGTGCCTTGATGACACCATGGATGAAGTACCTTGTCCATCGCCAATCCAATGTCGCCTAAGAATGGACCTAACTTTTAGAAGCAACAGACCATAAGGAAATCTATTACAACAAGTAAGCATTAACCCAAGTAACCAAAATGGACTCTGCTTTTAGCAACAACTTCTACAAATTCGTGACATGTTTATAGCTTCTTCAAGCCCAAACCACCTCCACATGTCATAACTAAGGTTTGTGTTATAAGGAGTTTGCACTGCTATTTAATATCCCTTTTCAAAGGGCGAAAATACGACATTGAAATGGAGAGATCAGTTTTCCTATGTCTTGTTTAGTTTGCGTGCAAACCATAAATGGTGGTAGTTGAGATCAATGGAGTAACCTGACAAGCCTAATTTTCAAGCCACTAAAGCATGTGTGTTTATAGTATTGTCTCTTTTACTATCTAATTTTTTGTTTGGATAGGGCATTCTTTCGAAACATATTAAAACTGACATCAAAGGCACTTTTACAGCAATAATATTAGGATATATTAGTGTTGTGTTTGTCCTAGACTAAATTGGTGCATAGCTTCAAGGAAATTTAACAATATATCGATTGACCAAATTAAAGTTCAACACAACCAAATGCTAGCCTCTTAAGAAGTACTATCTAGTAGAAAGACTTGTCGATTGAGAAATTTAGCTGAAGCTCTCTCTGTTTTTCTTTTACACTCTAACGGTGGGCTCTAATAATAATATAAAGTTTCATTTATCATGTTAGATATTATTTCCTGGAAACTAAACACAGCTAGTCAAATTCAAGTGAGGCATTTGACACTAATTATGCTACATTTGTTTTATGGAAAACAAATAATTTGGAAAATATTTTCCAAAATGATCTCTTATATTGCTGGAAATGATTAATAAATGAATAATGTTTTTATTGTTGATAATAATTTATTTCTAAACATTTTAGTGAACGATAAAAAAAAATTTCCGATCATTCATTTTTGTAAGCGATGCAAGTAATTTTTTAAATATTTTGTAAGTAATTCATTTCCTAAACATGGTGAAAAAAATTCAGCTGAAGAAAATGGACAATTGGGCCCAGTTTCGTCGGCCCAAAAAGCCTCTGGAGCTTAACTAAACCTTCATAATAACGAAAGTAAGTCTCATCTTTCAGTCAACTTGAAGAGCACTTTTGTATTCTAAATCGAGCTCAAACCTTCATTTGCTCCCTGATTCATCTTCGAACAGTAGACTGGTGAGGTCTTCGAGGAGCTTCTGCAAGCGTTTTTCACTACTAATCGTTACGCCGCTGCTTCTGTTCTTGCTGACGAGATCGTCTTTAAGATGGGGCCGCATGGTTTCTGGTAGCAAGAAAGTAGTGGAGATCTCTTGTGGTGATCGAGATAGATAGTAGTGTAAGAGGGTGAGATGAAGACTTCAGAAATGTTTTGCCCGTAGTTGCGTTCCAGTCGTAATTGCTGATGGGGCCGGGGAATTTCTTCTGTTGGATGTGCTTGTTTGTCTAAATGGCGGTGCTTTCTTTGAACTGGAGATTATTTTGTGCTTGAGTCAGAAATTGGGAATGCGAGCAATTTGAGCATGGGCCCATCTTCTCCAATTGGAAAGAGAGATGTGGTTCATTCCCTCTTTTTGATGTTAATACGCATGCGATTGTTCAAAACAAAGTTGAACATGATCTGTTGCTACATTTATAGTATCGTTACAATCCTTGACCTCATGAAATTTTGTAATTCTCTACTTTTTGTGCTTGAGTTGCTGAGTTCTTAGGTGGCACATTTTAGATTTGATTCCGTGTTCATTGATATGTAGCATACTGGCAGATGGGTGAGCTCGCTGGCAATAAACATGTAGAGTACATATGACAATGTTGAAGAGGTACGTATGAAATTTTAACAATTCTCTTCTTGTTCTCTTGTCCACTTCCTGCCAGTTACTGAAAATGACTCAGTTTTATCTGGATCTGCTACTATTCAGCATGTTGGAGTTTACTGATTTAAGTTTTTGGGTTGATCTTGCACTCGGAAAAAGGATAGTTTTGAGTCGGCGGTATTGGAGCGCTAGAGACTGAATAGAGCATATTTGGGATTGACCACTCTAGATCTTCTTGGAAACTTGACGCCATGGACTCAAATGAAGTTGTTTCGTGGATCCTGCAATGCCAGCATGAGTCTGGTTTATATTTATTTGTCTCTTGACTTCTTTTTCATGATTACTCATGAAAAAACATTCAGCTAATAGAATCTCCACTCCACGTTCAATCAAATATATCTTATTTGACAGTATGATTAAGATTTTAGCCTGGGATTAAAGAATTCTATCTATTGCAATGATCATGTCATAGGAGTGATTAACGTTGCTTTATTTATTTATATTCTAAAACTTGACTCTAAAGAACAAAATGTCAATGACACTTAGGGCTGCTTGTGCAGGCGGCTTTGGTGCAAATATTAGAAATGATCAGCATCTGCTGTATTCACTCAGAGCTGTGCAAGTTTTGGCCCTTTTTGACAAGTTAGATGTTCTTCACATCAATAAGGTGACAGATTGTATGCTTTGGAATAAAGTGTCCTAGATTTGCAAACTCTCACCATCGACAGAAGTTCCTTGGCGTTGTTCTATGTTTTTAAGTTTTCAATATCACGAGAGTGACAAACTCACCTTAGGCTCTGGTTTGCTTGTAAGAGGTCAGATTATGTCATGTTATGGAATTTTGATTACAGTTACTTTATTATAGTGTGTAAATTGCCAGGCAGACATTGATGAGGGGGCTCTCTCTATGGAGATTGAAGTTGCTACTGTTGGATAATCTTTGGTATCAAATGTTCTACATCATTGTGACTGAACTATGATTCAGACATCAGAGTAGTGCAAAATGAAGATGATAATTGGTGTCTTGTCCTCGTCTTTGATAACTTATAATTTTTGTGCTTCTTGAGGATGTTTCTTAAATAATTGACGTCCCTTTTACCCCTTTTGTCCATTCCAAGGTTCTCTTATTATGCTATATGCTATCTTGCGACATTAAAACGGTTGGATTCAATAAACGTGGAGAAGGCTGTCAGATATAGAGTGAGTTGCAAAACTTTGGATGGCGGGTTTGGTTGCATTCCTGGTGCAGAGTCTCATGCAAGGCAAAGTATGCCATAACCTTATGCCGGAGCTCTTCGCTTGTCTCTAATGTCTTATTGGTGCTTAGTAAGGTATATATTTGCTTAAGCACATGGTGGTCTTCTAATTATGTTATGCTTTCTTCAAAATCAAATGTTGGTGTTTGATGCTAACTCTGCATTCAGGCTTCCTGATTGTAAAGACCTAGCTCCAACTGATCGATGGCTTGAATTCTTGAAAGGCAATGATCAGAGTATGATAATTAACCGTATTCCAAAAGGTTTCTTTCGTTGCTGAATGCAACAGAGAATGGACAAGATCTTGTCAATTCAAGCAATTAAGAATCTCACCTTGAACATTATGGGCACTCTTGGTTTGATGGTAGATAACAACCAAGAAGCTTGAGCGACTTACTTTGTTCTTATAGGAGTACCATCAATTTACCTTATTTTACAGCAGTCACCAAATGATCTGACAAACTATAGCCGAATATTTTAACAAATGAACAACATTGAACTACTCGAGTCACATTTCTTTTGAGTCAGTTTCATATTCCCAGCATTGGTCATTCTCTTATAGCCACAAAACGCTTGTATGGTTTTAAGCGATGGCACATTGAATTTACCATTCAATGAATCAGTACACACGAAAGCAACCCCAGCAAATCAGCTTCGAAGAGGGTGTGCATTCATTTAAATATATTCATTTTGGAAGTCATAAAAGCTAAAAAATTCTCCCATGGCATTTGTCAATCCACAGATGGTGAATCAATATGGACACAATTTTAAGACATTTCTTTGGACTAATCTTAGACGTGAGAAAGTAGGAAATGTATCAAAAAGCGGATACTCATTAAAGTGAGTCGCCACAGTTTAGGCACATTCTATACAACCAACCCACTAACTTCTAGTCGCTTCAATCATATTTAGCAAGCCTCAAATTCCCAGTGGAAAATACAACTGCCCAAAATATGAAAAAAGAAGAAGAAGCTGGATATCTCATTTAATTAGGCAGATGAACCAAGAAGAGAAGCACTGTTTGCTTCATTTTCAATCATCAAGAGCTCCTCACAGTAATAAAGAGACAGTCGATACTCATTAAAGTGACCATTATCCAAACCTTAGAATATACTTATAGATAAACTCTTCATGAGAAGATGCACACGATTACACTCAATCGAGCAATCCACAAAAGCATAGCAACATAACTAGACTAGGCACTCAAATAGTCAAACAATTGCAAGAAAGTAGACCCTTACACAACTATTACCATATGAAGCTAGAGCTGGAGCTTGAGCTACGCAATGACAAAGCACACCATTACATTCAACTAACCACCAACTGCCACACCACTCTTACCTGTTCTTCAGCGATTAGCTAGTGATCCAGAGCTTGAGTTCAGGCGCGAGACTCCCGCCACCGATGGAGTTAATGAATGCACTAAATTCCTCCAGCTGAGCGGCACAAAAGAAGAAAATGTGCACTAGAGTGAAAAGTGGCACTGGAGAAGGACTTGAAGCTCACGGACATGGCACTTGAAGTTCGTGAAGAAGGACATGAAGCTTGCGGACGACAGAAACTGGGAAAGAAGAGATGATGGCAACCGACACAGCGAACGATGGACTGAAGCTTGTGAGGAACGAGTGAGTAGCGACACGGATTGGGCGACAGCGATTTGCTTGAGCAGCGGGAGAGAGGAAGGAGAAAACGTGGAAAAGAACCCTAATCCCAATTCAATCCATCGTTCACGAATGATAATCGAACGCTTCCTGCAGAAGGAAATGATAAGGTGAGTTGAGGTGAGGTCTCTTGGGCCTAAAAATTTCTCTTAAGAATGGCTCTTTTGTTATAGACGGTGAGGGATGTAAGATCCCTAACGTCGCCACAGAAGTGGACACGCGGCATATGGAGATTCCCAGTAAGAAGGGGAATTTTAATAAATTAGTCCTTGGTTGCACGTTTTAGAATCAGTTCATTGTTGTCTCCTCACTAGAATAAAGTTTCAGAGATTCTTTCTTCAACTACCGTAACCATAGAGCAAAGGCGTGAAACATGCCCTGATGATTTCTCAAATAAAAAGAAGGCGCACCGTTCTCTATAGAGGATCCCCTGTTTCTGTTTCAGAGTCCATTGTTTCAATTTCAAGGCCCGACGGTTGCCTTGTTCCGTTTAGAATCTTCACTCTGTAAGACTCCCAAGACATGATCATGCTATAACCACCAGTATCGGGTAACTTCCCACTAAGTCCTATGTTTATATGGCACTTATTTGGTATTGTTGATCTTGATACATCAAAAATCGTTTCCAATGATGTGCACTCATCAACTGACAAGACGCACAAAAACTCTAATTCCTCAATGCCCTCAATAACCCGCAGGCTCGGGCACCGGATAATACGTAACTGCATCAAGTTCTTCAAGTTTGACAAACCACCTAAGCTTTTTAATGAAGAGCACTCTTCAACAGAAAATTGGTCCAACAATTTGAACGTAGAAACAAATTGAATATCCTGTACCTCTGGGAACCCCGACAAAACGCATCGTCGAAGCATCTTTTGGGAGCTTGGGAAAAGGAAGGCTCCCTTCCAATGATCAATCAACTGAGGAGCTTGTAGTTCATTGTACCCCAGCTCCTTCGGCTGACAAACCAACTTCTCGGAAGATCTGCAATCCTGAATATGTAATCTCTCAAACGATTCTAAGACATCGGGAGATTGAACATCAAGTTGCTCATACACCTTGTTTTCTCTCGATTTTCCCAAACTTGTTGAAAGGAATGGAGTCTCCTTTTCCGGTGGAGGAAGCCCATTGAGGTGTACTTGTTTTCCTCGAGATTCATAGAGCTCTAAAACTATCAAGTCTGACGGAAGTTGTTTGAAAGCTGGCAAGTCTAGTCCATGTAAAGTAAGTTCTTTCAACAAAGAAAGGGAACCCAACTCTCTGGTTGGTGCGTAGACATTTGGAAAGCGAAGGTGCAGCTTGCTCAGTTTGGATAATTTCCCTATCCATCGCAAGTCACCAGTTTGAATTACGTCATACCTAGCCAAAGAATCAGAGCCATCGGATAGGACCAGCTTAACTAAATGAGTAAGGCATGAGAGGTTGGGGACAGACAGCAAAGAAGTAGAACGCAACTTTAGAGTGGTCAAACTCATGGGGAGCTGTGGCAACTCTTGGATCTCATTACAATTTTCCAAGTTCAGTGTTTGGAGTTGACAGAACTTGCTCATTGTACTAGGCATTTCTGCAATTGGTGTGTGTGATAAATGGATAGATGACAAGTTTGGTAGTTCACCAATGGTATCTGGTAATCTTGTAATTTTCGTCATTGATACATCCAGCTTCGTTAACAACTTTAATTTCAAAACTGAGTTGGGGAGTTCAATCAAGCTACTACAATCCCTAAGACAGAGTTGCCGCAAATTTTGTAACTCTCCAATTTGTTCTGGCAATTTTCTAAGATGCCAACATGACTCAAAACTCAAGTGAGTCAGCCACCTCAGTTTTCCAACGGAGCAATCAATTTCCATCAAACTACAGAAATAAGAAATATTCAACTTCTCTAAAACTGAGTACTCGGGGAAGGTTGATATCCCATGTATTGACACATTATAGTCAATAGTGAGAACCTTCAATTTCCTTGCCCCCTACAAAAGCCAACGAAATATCAGGATAGCAAGAAATAAATATGGATTTAGGCTACCAATGAGAAAATTAGATTATAAATCCATCAAATTTTGTCCCCTTTATTGAATGAGAAAATTAGATTAAGAGGGAAACTGGCATACCTTGATTAGGCTCTCCAACATATCTTCTGTGATATCAATCGAGTCAAGATTCACCACTACCGCTTTTTCAAAATTCACCACTACCGCTTTTTCAAGGTGCAATAAATTGGTTGGCCCAGCGCGGATTTCGTTCTCCAAAGAGCAATCCAAACTAATCCATTTCAACTCGGAAAGACAGCCCGTAAAGTCACCTCGGCAAGCTACCCTCGTCAACCAGAGAAACCGTAAATGTGAGAACTGCTTAATTTGCTCCGAAGAGACAGTCGAAGGACCCCACAAATAGAGTGCTTGAACACTTCCCTTGGTCTGCCAATGACATTGAGGAGCAGAAGCAGGAATTTGTCAATATCCCGCTATTTTATTTCGTAGAAGATAAGACAAAACAAAACAGGAGTAACTCCCAAATCAAAAAGTGAATCCCCAATTAAGAGGAGGGTTTAAGTAATTTTTTATTCAAATTTGGCCATACTTTACCTCTGTTGATCCTAATTCGCAAATGATGTCATCTTTATCCCACAATCTAGTGCGCTCTTTTTTGGCAATTTTCCCTTCCAAGATCTGTAAACTGATCGTGCATCCGAAATTCATCATCTAAAACCTTTATCATGCACCTCTGAATAAGGACTTTGATGTTAAGCTCTAGGCAAAACTCACAATCTTTCCATATGTACATTGGATTAGTCTTATTCTTATCAATGAAAAAGCATGCAACATCAAGAAATATCTGTTTTTGATCCTCATTTAAGGCATCGTAACTAATCCTTAGCTATCCCAAGACATCCTCATGAGGTGTTTTCCTTAGCTTCTTTAGTATCTCTTCCCATATTGTTTTCTCTTTAATATTAAAAAGCATTGAAGCCATAGCTTCAAGAGCTAAAGGTAGTCCACTTGCAGCAGAGACAATATTTTTTGAAATAGTGTAGTAATCGAGTGGAGGAGAGTTCTCATTGAAGGCACGCTTACAAAAAAGTTTTAAGTGCATCTTCATTGCTCAACCCCACCATTTCATAATCGTCAAGTTCATACTTAAATCCCTTGATATTTATAACGTTCTGGTCCCTAGTAGTAACAAGGATTCTGGTACCAAGGCACAAAGATTTCTCCCCAATTAGATTTTTGATCTGGCTGTCCTCATCAACATCATCCAATACAATGAGGGTCTTCTTGTTGCAAATTGTTTCTTCAATTGTATTGATCCCATGATCAATGTTAGCAATGTTAGGAGCCACTCTAGAATGAGAGATATTAGACAATAACTTTTTTTGCAGCTCAACTAAGTCCTTGGTTTTTGCCTTTTCCCTCACATCATCAAGAAAGCTGCAGTATCTCCCAAAGCAATGATAGAGTTGATTGAAGATAATCTTGGCAAGTGTTGTTTTACCGATCCCGCCCATCCCGTAGATTCCAATGAGCCGCACACCACCAGAATCAATGTCTAATAATTTTTTTATGTCTGCTATTCAATCCTCCATTCCAACTAAATCTCTAGTAATACGTCTATGTCTTGTCTCAAGCTCGACCACAACCGTGTCAACAATCGCCTAGATAAGTTTTGTGGCTGCCATAAAGTTGAACAGTTTCAATTGAGCAAAGGTGACAAATTTGCATGTTCACCAACCATCTACTAAGCAACCAAGTGGGAACACGATCAACTTTAGGATACATCAAAATTTAACATTACCCCCAAAGCTTTGGGAACATGATGAATTACAAACTTGAACATCCATTACAAGTTCAAGTTAAAGGAATAGAGGAAGAGAAATGTTCTCTTTAAATACGAAGAGGAAGAGCTCTTAATGAGAGCTCCAAGGACTGCACAGAGGAGATTGAAAATTTCCTCTTAGGGGTTTAATTTGGAAAGATTTTCTTCGTGAAATTACATAAAATGAAGTTGATTAAATTTTGTGTTAACATTCACGTCATTCTTTAATGAGATTGAGAGATTATTTTGAGAAAAATAGTGAGAAGTGAAGACAGAGTTATTAGTTGTATTTGAGGGATGAAAAATATCAAGAGTATGTGAGTGAGTCGAGCATGATTGTAACCTCCATTGTATCGTTTAATCTATAATGACATCATATGCTCATTTCCTCATAGATGTAGGTCACATGACCGAACCACGTAAATTTGGAGTCTGATTCATTTCCTTATTTTAGTATATTTTATAAGATCACTTGTTTTATTTTCAACAATGTGGTTCGAAGAAGAGTGAAACCAAACTAAATTGTATTATAATCAATATCAAACCAAGCCAAATCATTTTTTGTGGTTTGACTCAGCTTAATCATTTTTTCTTCTTTTGTTTTTTTTTATTCATCATTTGTAATTTCATGAGAAAAAAAGGAAATTCTGTGTTGCAACCCTTCTAGGGTGAGATCCTAGAGGAAGTTGCTGGGTTACCAAGCCAGCACAAACAGTCCCTCTAGCAAGGTGACATTTGCTTTTGGCATGACCAATGTTAACTTGGTTTCTATTAAATATTTCATTTGATAAAGAGTCACCACTAATTTTGTTATGAATTGATTAGGAATTAAGTAAAACATGGGAGCCTATCTACTTCTGCGGAATAGAGGTTGGATTGAAAAGTTATAATTGATCAAAATTTAATCAAATTTTTTGAAAAATATTATTTCTTTTGAAAAACAAAAAGAATTATGACGTCATCCCTCACGTCCACCACCACCAGCAATTGCCAAATGTTGCTTCCAACGTCAACCCGATGATGGAATGGCGACAATCCGCACGTGAACTAAAGCCCCACCAGGCCCAGTTGCAGACTAGCCTAGCGCACCTAGGCCGCATGTCCTATCACATGACTGGGCCCAAATGGTGTAGGGCCACATGTGAAGCTAGGCTTTTGAAGCCCCGTTCCGCACCTATGAATCCTCCATCATTTTTAGGCCTTTCGCCACATTTGCCTTATGTTATGCATCATTTCCCTTATGAAATGCATCATACCCCTTTGTTTTCGAAATTTTCCTACTTCATTTACTCATTTTGATGAAGGTAATGCATTTCAAACCTCTCTCTTTCTATTTATGCACTCAAATTATAACAACTAACTTGATGTTGTTTTATGAAAAAAATCCGGTGAGAGGTCAAGTGCGCAAAAATTGGTGATCCTAGGTGGGTATGAAAAAAATTTTGTTCAGGCAATAGATAAGTGTTCTAAACCCCCTTGAATAAAATTGATATCATTATGTTGTTGAAGCTAGGCTTGAATTTGTTACTCTACTGGTTTAAAATTAGGTTTTTCATGAATAAATGAATTGTCATAATGCCTAAATTACTCCTTGAAGAAAATATAAAGCCGTGATTTTGCAGCTATTATTCCACTTCAATAAATAATGATCATAGTTTCTCTGGGCAGTTATTTTGTTTGTTAAAATATTTGCATTGGAAAATCCGTTGCATGAAGCCAACCCATAGATTGAAATGCCGTGAGAATCGGTCTAGGCAAACTCAAAAGGCTGGCGACTAAGGGCCCCCGGTTTGTGAACCCAGGCCCCACTGATATTATGATTTTCTATAATACTTTCAAAAGACAATAGTTGTTCTCCCTAAAAATATTTTTAGCTCTCAAAGGTCCTTATTATCTATGACCAAAAGATTATAGTAATGCCGGCACATAAAATGACAAATGAATTTCCTTGATTACATCTTCGGAAAAATCATAAGTTGCATCGATAGTGATCATAATTATTTGAGAATTGCATTTAAAGGATGTAATTGGAAAATGTGGTATCGAAAGAGTATTGTGGGGTGTCTAACCCTTTCCCACACATAACGAACCCCAAAATGACTAGAAGTTTCTTTGGATTTTGCAAATGACCAATGCTTTCACACATGCATCTAGTTTCCAATTAACCTAGTTTTCTTAAATTGATTGGTGGCGACTCCATCTCCTATTTTAAGCAAAACCCTGGATTGGCCCAAAATTTCCAAAACTCCTTTTCCAACCACATCGTTGCTCCTCCTACCAAATAAGACTTATCGACACCTAAATTTCATTGCTATATTCAATTCTTTATTGCATAAGAAACTTAGGGGTTAGTCCAACCCCTAGACAAAAAATATTGTTTACAAAGTTTGCATTCGCATTTCATGCATTGCACATGCTTCTAATGTGGCCATCCCATCGCATTTGTGTGCACAAGCACACATGGAATTAATTCCAATAGATAACCCGCAATCACATCCCCTCAATCTCGATTTTGAATTCAAAAGAAGGAGAAGAGATAACCTTAGCGGCTCGTAAGTTGTTGATAGAAGATAGAATTTGAGATTTTAATTTTTGAAGCAGAAACTCATCCATGCAGCCACCTTTCTATATCTAGTCTTGGGGGTCTATATATGAGCCTTGTAAGGGGAGGGGAGCACGCACACACTGGATACTATGCACGGCCACAGAAGAGAGAGACTAGTGGGTCCTCTCTCGAGGGCTTCATTCACAGTATTCGCAGGTACACGATACGATACGATACATAGGGAAGGAGAGGGGAGGGGAGCCTCTTGGCCGAGCCCCTTCACGGCCAAGTTCCCTCCACCGTAGTCGATCTCTGCTGCCGCTTGCCCACGTTGCTGCAGCCGCCCTTTGCCGAATCTTCCCACCGCGACGACGGAATACGTCCAGCAAAGTGAGTCCCTTCGTGGCCGCCGTTTGCGTCTATAGGAGCCAGATTTTCACACCTCGAGTCCAGACTCGCCTGCGAGTGCTCCTATCCAGCGAAGCGTTTGGTCCAACGAAGTCCAGACATTCTCGATCAAGACCAACAGCTGCTCCATAGACCAGCGAGCTTCTGGCGCACATCACAGTTCTCCAGGTTCCTTATTGGTTTTCCAGTATTTCAATCGATCCAGCCATCTTCAGCGAGACACTTCCGCAGGCGTTAAGGTTTCCTAGTGATAGCACGTACCCTTCAGCGACCACACTAGTCCCATGGCAATACCAACATGGCAGCATCTTCAAGTCAAGCTCTTAGCCTTCAACGTCTCCGCTATGGCACCCCCGAGTGCTTGTTTCTTTGCTCAGTGGAACGAACGGGGTCAACGAGTCATTGTGTCCACTATACAATGCAGTTTTTGCAATCTGGTTTGGTTTGATTTTGAAAAAGTTGAAACCAAACCAAACCACAAAAAATGGTTTGTTTCATGGGAGAGATGGACATAGTTAGAGGGGTCGTCAAGCTCGAAGGGAAAGTGTTTCGGTCGCCAGCAGCATAGTGGGGCTTGGAATAATGCGAGGCTGCATCGATCGAGATGGATGGGGCTGGCGACGCCATGGACGTGCGGCTTGGTGCTAGTGGCAATGCTTGAGGGTTGTAGTCGGATAATGGAGATGGTCATCTTGCTTATCGAGGTGTTTCTTGCAAAAATAAATTCAAGAAGAAGAGAAATAAAATTGAACGGTTCAAAGAAAACAAAAACAGGAGATGTATGTCCTTCATCAATCAAGGGGGATAGTACACCTCACGCCTATAATCGATCAAGGGGATATAACCACGAGATTTTCTATAGGTGTAAAAAATTAGGTCAATCAGACGTTAGAAGGGGAAGATATGAATAGTCGAAATTTTTGGAAAATATTATTTTTTAATTTCTTCTTAAAAAAAGAGAATGATGACGGCACCTGGCCGATGCGGCGGGTCTCCACGTGTTGCTTCCAACGTCAGCCTGGTGATGGAATAGCGGCAACCCACACGTGAGCCCAAGCCAACTCGGGCTAGTCGCACACCAGCCCGGCGCACCTGGGCCGCATGTCTTAACACATGACTAGGCTGGAATGGCACAGCACCGCATGCGGGCCGAAGCTGTCCCCACAACCGTTTCGTTTGGAGCCCAATTTTGCACCTATAAAACCTTGTCCATCATTTTTAGGCCTTTCACCCCATTTGTCTTATGCTATGCATCATTTCCCTTGTGACACGCATCGTTCCTCCTTTGTTTTCAAAATTTCCCTACTTCATTTGCCCGTTTTGACAAAGGCAATGCATCTCAAAACTCTCTTTCAATTTATTCTCAAATTCTAATAACTAACTTGATCTTGTTTTATAAGGAAATTCTAGTTACAATCAAGCAGGCGGATACCATTTTTTTTTTTTTTTTTTTTTTTGATCCTAGGTGGGTATGAAGAAAATTTGTTCAATATCAATAGGCAAGTGTTCTAAATTTGTTCCCCTTGAATAAAATTGTTATCGTTATGTTGTTGGAGTTAGGCTTGAATTAATATATATATTAGTTGTTACTCTACTAGTTTAAAATTAAGCTTTTCATGAATAATTGAATCATCGTAATGCCTAAATTACTCTTTGAAGAAAATATTAAAACATGATTTTACAGCTATTATTCCACTTTCAATAAAAAGAACATCATAATTTTTCCGGGCAGTTATTTTGTTTGTTAAAATATTTGCATGGAAAAATCCATTGCATGAAACCAACCCATAGATTGAAATGCTATGAAAATCGATTTGTGCAAACTTGAAAGCTAGAGACTAAGGATAAGGGTGCGTTTAGTTTAGTATCCCCAAGGGGCCTCTAAAGTCCCTTGGGGAAATACTGGACCGTTAGACAACCATTTTGAAATAGCTTTCAAGTGAAAGTCAGTTTTGGGAAGGTCGAAAGTCCATTGTTAATAGGGACTAGCTCTGGCTTTTAGCATTTAGTCAAATGTTGAAACTCATTTTTTTCCTTCCAAAACTACACTCATCAATTCTTCAAAATTCTGATTTTGCCCCTCATTATTTTGTTTTGGTGAAAAAAAATTTTATTAGAGAAGTGCCAAACCCTTCGTCGATTTGACAAAGGGCGAAAGTCGCTAGTGAGTGTTGCACGACCCAACCAACCGCTGCCTAGGTCTCACGGTCGACATCATGCAACCCTCACGAGACCCAAGCAAAAGCTGCCTAAGGTTGTGAGACCCAAGCGACAATCGCTTGGGTCATACGCCGCCTAGGTAGCCTGAACTTAGGCAACCTTGATTGATGGCCGCTAATGCCAGATCTGGCTCGTTGGCAGCCATAGCACTTCGCCGAGTTGGTGAAGGGTTTGATCTTCTTTAATATATATATGATTTTTTTTAACATTATTTTCAAAATTTATTTAAAAAGTTACATACATTATTTTTTTCAATTTTAAACAAATAAAAATTACAAATTAATATTAATCACCCAAAAGGTTTTTCAAATGTGTTTTTTAACCAAATGGCATTTCTCTCAAAGTTGCTTTGAGATCTCAGTTCAAGTTTTCAACTTGGCAATCCCATTTTCAACGTTTCTAGTACCCGAAAATTTTTGAAAAATAATGAGGTTAAAGTCTAATAATTTAATCCTGACGTCTGAAAAGTCCGATAACCAAATTTGAATTAAAAATCATGGCGGAGTCAATCAATCAGAACTTTAGTGGGTCTCAAACTAACGGGCGGCTTTTAGGACTCACGTGTGCGCACGAGTCCTCAATATTTTCCCTTCGGTTAGTATCTCGTGAGTGATCAGTTCAAACAAGACTCAACTAACAATGCATTAACAAAACATTTATAATTAAAGCCAATAATAATTTGAAAAATTCCAGGACGTCACATATACTGCTTTCCTCAGGCTAACCTTGCAGATAAATATAAAAGTAGTGCTCTTGTTGTTCTACTATTGCATACCTTCTACTATCCATATCGGTTGTTGGCTAGGTGTTTGATTTTGCTTCCACATGTGCTTAACGATAAAATAAAATGAACCGGTTAGCGACAGTACTTGGGACGTCGCGACCTCAAGTGAATTAGAGTTGTCGCGAGTTCGAGGGTTGGGAAGTAACACTTTTTCTCTTTGACACCATTGAAGTTCGTTCCTTCACCGTAGTACCACCCCACCCATTCAATGAACATGCAAAAATGGACAAAAAAGAAAAAGAAAAACATTACCATTTTGGATGAATCGGTACAGAGTGACAAGAGACGCAAAATGAGAACAAAGAACACTCGTTTAGATTCGAAACAGGGTCAAAAGTGAGTATATGGAGGGGTCGTCGTCGAGCCTTTAGACGACAACGTACTCCCAAGCCATCGAGTTGACTAAAGGTGTCGGCCATTTGACTGACCTTTGAAGAGCTCCTGTGGTTGATGCTTGTTCCGTCCCCAACAGTCTGGCAAAATACTTCGAAACTCTGCTTGATTCTTCCCCAGCCCTCACCTAGATTTGCATGAGGGTGTCTGCGTGTCGCAGCCCTTGCTTGGACTGGGTGAGGGCCGCAATGCCCTTGCCTTACCTTTTCGATCAATTTTTGTTTGTCAATCTTCTCTCTCATTTCTGCCCTGCCTTTTTGTAGAGCGCAAATGCGTCCCCCATCTCTATCCCTCCCTACCGGCAGAGAGCTAAGTGCCTGCTGACTAAGCCACTATTAATTGATTTGTAGTTTAATCTATCCACTATAAACACAATCAGGGAGACTGGAGATTGGAACAGTATTGCAAACAGCTTCTTTCTTCTCATCAATTGCCTCCCTCTCTCTGGACTAAGATCTGGAAGGCTAATACAAACCCAAAGATCTGATATTTATTATGGAGAATGTGTCAAAATGCTCTGCTGAGTAAGGAAAATCTATTTACGCGACGTATAGTGAAAGATAGTACCTGTGAGATATGCGAGCAGCATCCAGAAACAGTAGAACATCTCTTCTTGCTCTTTCCATGGAGCCATCAAGTTTGGCAGGACCCTGCAATACAGATTCAACCCTTTGGCCTTCGCCGAATTGACGAATGGCTACTCAAATTCACCCATACCTCAACGAGTTTCCATCTCCTAGCTACTGTACTCTGGCACATCTGAAAAGAAAGAAACAATTCCATTTTTCACAAACAGACACTCATCAGCTTAACCACGGCAGAAAATCTTTGCTTTACAAATCAGGCGAATTCAAAGAAGAAAGCGCATGTTGATGAAAGCCTCTTACCCCAGATCTGGAACGGTCCGATTGATAATACCCTCAAAATCAACATCACGGATCCTACACTTCAGATTCGTTGGTCGGAGCTATCAGCTGTATTTGCCGGGATAAAGATGGAGAATTGCCGGATGGTTTCGCGAGACTGGCGAGACCGAGCTCAGCTGAGCAGACGGAGACAATGGCAATGGTGGAAACCCTGAAGTACATACACGCACGTTCTGAACAGAAGCTACAGTTGGAGACAGACTGTACGCTTTTGATTAAGAGAACCCATTTCAGCAGCTAAAACGAGCAACAATCAATCAAGACGATAAGTTTACCCGCTGTAATCAATCGGAATCACAAGCTATGTTTTGATAAACCCAGAAGCGCACGGAACTCTAATCGACACGGACTCAAAGTCACAGTCAGCAGCCTCACTACCTTCTCTCTGGCGCTCTTAAAAGTGGGTTCTTGTTATTTAATACAAACAGACCACGAAAAGCACAGATATAAGCAATCGAAAGCAGAGCCACGGGAGAAAGAGGAGACTTGCCTGCGGAGAGATGCGAATTGAAGGCGAGTGAGAGAGCGAGCGATGGATGAGGAATTGAGCCGAAGAGGGGAGGCTCGTGCAGCCGAGCGAGGGAAATGAGCAAGAGCGGAGGCTCTGGCAACTGAAGCGTAGTTGAGCGTCGAGCGAGGGAATGAGAGGCGGAACCGCGTTTGCAGCAGAGAATTTGGAGGAAGAATCTTTATGTTGTCCGAGTGCTCTGGCAACTGAAGCGTAGATGATTGTGATGATCTAGGGTTTGATCTCTTCTGACACCAGGGACTGTATTTGCAGCAGAGAATTTGGAGGAAGAATCTTTATGTGGAGGGTTGTAAGAACTTGGCATCTCTCTTTCCTGTTCTTGGCCTCCCGGTTCCATCAATCTTGCCCAGGCCTGGTGATAAATACAGCCTTGATCTTCGAATCCAAGCCCTCCTTAGACAAATAATTTCCAAGGCACACTTACTTTCCATAATTATAGATATAATAACGATGATGATGATTTTTTCAAATTTTTTCAATGTACCATAATAATAAAAAAATAAAAAAAATACCATAATAAATTGTTAGGTCATCGACGTGTAAAACACGTGCTGTCGAAAATTTCCAGTCGGGTGCTGTCGAAAATTTTGACACCACCAAGCCAAAGACTTGATTGAAACTTGACCACGTCTTAGGAGTGATTAGTGTTGCTTTATTTATTTATATTCTGAAACTTGACTCTAAAGAACAAAGTGCCAATGACACTTAGGGCTGCTTGTACAGGCGGCTGTGGTGGGAATATTGGAGATGTTCACATTTGCTGTATGCACTCAACGTCGTGCCAGTTTTGGCCCTTTTTTGACAAGTTAAATGTTCTTGACATTGATATGGTGACAAATTTTATCCTTTGGAATATAGCATCCTAGGTTTGCAAACTCTTACCATCGATGCGAGTTCCTTGGTGGTGTTTGATGTTTTTAAATTATCAACATCCTGAGAGTGATAAACTTACCTTAGGCTTTGTTCTGCATGCAAGAGATTAGACCATGTCATGTTGTGGAATTTTATAGTGTGTATATTGCTAGCCAAACATTGATGAGGGGGCTCTCTTTATGGAGATTGAAGTTGCTACTGTGGGATAATCTTTGGTATCAAATGTTCTACATCGTGTGCCTAAACATTCAGACATCAGAGCACTGCAAAATGAAGATGGATCTTTCTCTGGGGGATATATGGGTAGAAGTGGATGCTCGGTGTCTTGTCCTTGTCCTTGATCAATTATAATTTGTGTTTCTCAAGGATGTTTCCGAAATAATTGACATCCCTTTCATCCCTTTTTCCCTTCGAAGGTTCTCTCATTGTGCTGTATGCTGTCTTGTGAAACTAAAACGGTTGGATTCAATAAATGTGGAGAAGGCTGTCAGATATATAGTGATTTGCAAAAGTTTGGATGGCCAGTTTGGTTGCATTCTTGGTGCGGAGTCTCATGCGGGGCAAAGAATGTCATAACGTTATGCCGGGGCTCTTTCGCTGGTTTCTAATTTCTCATTGGTGCTTAGAAGGTCATGTGTTTGCTTAAATACATGGTGATCTTCTCATTATGTTCCAATGAACACATCGAAAGAATAAAACTGAGTTGCCACAGTTTTAAGACATTCCTTAGGAATCATCTTAGACAAGAGAAATTGAGAAGGAATTGCTGATTCCGGAGGAGAATTAGGCATAAAACAATGAAGCACCAAGCAAGCAAATTAAGATGCACAAGAGCCTGACCAAGCACCTTGCTACAAAGTGGCTCATTCTTCTCTCTTCTTTCAATTCAAATAAGAAGATATTTGCAAAACAGGGAAATAAAATGTGAGAATAATCATGAAGCGACAAGATTTGGTGTTTCCGTTTCAATAGATGACAAAGCCGTATGTAATTTTCTCCAGCCAATTGTCTAGTCGGTCACGTAGTAAATTTGAGCTGTGGAATCCCCAAAGATATGCAGCAGACCTCAAATTACCAATGGAAAATACAATTGTCCAAAATATGAAAAAAAAGGAAGAAGCTGGATATCCCATTTAATTTTGTACAATGAACCAAGAATAGAAGCATTGTTTGCTTCATTTTCAATCATTAGAGCTCCTCACAGGTAATAAAGCGATATAATCATTAAAGCGACCATTATCCAAACCTTAGAATATTCGCTCTTCACTAGAAGATGCACAACATCCTGTGCACATGATTACACTCAATCGAGGAGTCCACAAAAGCATAGCAACAAAACAAGACTAGGCATTCAAATAGTCAAACAAATGCAAGAAAGCCGACCCTTATACGACTATTACCATATGAAGCTAGAGCTAGAACTCGAACTCATGCTTAACTACGCAAAAATAAATCACACTTCACACGACTGCATTCAACTAAACACCAACTGCCACACCACTCTTACCTGTTCTTCAGCGATTAACTGGTGATCCGGAGCTTGAGTTCGAGCCATGCCTCCCGCCCCTGATGGAGTTAATGAAGGCAACCATTCGAGCCTCATGTAGCACCAATTTCCACCAGCTGAGCGGCATTGAAGAGGTAAATGTGCACGAGAGTGAAAAGTGGCACTGGATAAGGACTCGAAGCTCATGGACATGGAACTCGAAGCTCATGAAGGGCTTGAAGCTTGCGGACGACGAATTTGAATATCGCGGACGACGGAACCTGGGAAAGAAGAGACGATGGTGAACGACCAGCTGAAGCTTGCGAGGAGTGAGTGAGTAGCGACTGAGGATTGGGCGACAGCGATTTGCTTGAGCAGCGGGATAAAGGAAGAAGAAAACGTGAAAAAGCACCCTAATCCCAATTCAATCGAGCTTTCTTTTTCCTTTTTGTTTTGCCGACTCTGCCTGCAGAAGGAAACGACAAGGTGAGTTGAGGTGAGGTATCTTGGGCCTAAATTTCTCTTAAGAAAGGCCCTTTTGTTATGGAAGTGAATCCTTAACCTCGCCACCAAAGTGGACACACACAGCATATGGAGATTCCCAGCAAGATGGGGAATTTTAGTCAGATTGTCTTTGGTTGCACGTTTTAGAATCAGTTCATTGTCTCTCTTCACTAGAATAAAACGAAATAGAAAGCATGCAAAGCAGAAGAAAGAGCAATGATCTATGAATAAAAAGAAGGCGCACCGTTTTCTGCAGAGGATCCCCTGTTTATGTTTTAGAGTCCATTAATTCAATTTCACGCCTCAACGCTTTCTGTAGCTTCAACGCTTTCTGTACTTGCACCGTGTTCTCAGCTGGACATTCACTGATATATAGCTTTTCCAAAGAAGTTAATTTTTCTAGGCCTTCAATTTGACAGATCATTTTGCATCGACTGATCACTAAAACTTTCAGTGACTTCAAGTTTGAAAGATCGGGTAAATTGAGGTAATCACGATCGAGATAGAATCAAACTTCTCGGTGAGGTTAATTGGCCAAGCCCATTGAGATTTTTCATTTTGCGGTTTGAAATATCTAGTCTCTTCGGGGCTTCAAGCCCTTCAAGCCCTTCAATCTCTTCTATTGCGGAGAGCGGTAGAGCTTGAACACGACAACGTCTTGGGAAGCTCGATACTTCTTGATGGCTTGAACCGGGAAGGGTAAGCATTTTGAGCCTTTTGAGCGAAGGCATATCCGTCGCTCAAACTTCAGCTTGATAACCCGTGAAAGAGACAGTTCCGGTTTCCTCGCTTTAGGAAAAATATTGAGAAGGATTGCTTGTCAATCATTCGATTCATGTTCGATTCAGGCATTGGCTGTTTTGAGGGAGGTTGGTGTGCCTTCGGCTCCCCATCACTTAGGAACAGCTCCTCCAATTCTTTCAAATCTTCAAGAAGGGGTATTGCTTTCATCCTGTTAGAACTCACATGCAGACAAATTAGAGAAGGGGGAAGCTTTGGCAACTCTTCAATTTCATTGCAGTGAAGTAAATCCAGTGTGTGAAGACTAGATATTGTGGAGATTTCAGAGGGTAGGCTAGATATATTGGAATGCCCCAAATCAATAATCTCGAGATGAAGTAGTCCCCCAATATCACCGGGAACGGCCCCCTTCAAACTCCAACACCGGGAAGCATGTAGTTCTTCAAGCTTGGTTAGATTCCCAATCTCCTCGAAATGCTCGAATGAAAGTAGAATCCATTCTCGGCACTCTCAAGCTTCGCAAATTTCTCATTGAATCGGGAAGATTAGAGATACTAGTCGCCGATATATCCAACTCCTCTAATGAACCCATTTTACCGATAGAATCTGGAAGTTCCTCCACATCACGGCAACCCCTCAATGACAAGAGTCTTAGATTACTTAGCTCCCCGGTGAGCTTGGGAGCTCATTGATTTTGGCACCATCTAATGAGATTTTGGAGAGAGCGATGGGTAACTAATTGAACTCGGCGGGTAAGTCAATGGGAAGCACTTGAAGCCACCGAGAATTTCAAGTTGCTTCAAATTGCCTATGGAGCCGGGGATCCGCCGTATGGAAGTCCCGTCAATAGAAAGCTCTTTGAGAGCCGTCATGCAACCTAGTTCCACCGGCGCACTGTCCAAATAGGGAGCGAACTTCAAATTCGGTGAGACTAAACATTTCAAATGGCTAATTGAAGGATCTAGCTTCTCCAAACGAGAACATCGTTCGAGAATCAGGATTTCCAAATCTGTGTATCTAGAGAAGTCAGGGGTGGACAATAAGTCAGAACACTGAGTAAGATTCAAGACTTTCAGTTTCTCCATCTGTAAAGCCAAAACAGAAACCCACACGTGGTCAATTTGGAGATATTATATTCAAGAAAGCAAATATAAAACAACCAAATACCAAAGCACCTTGATTTCACTCCAACCTCGCCGCCTTCCGTGACTTTGCTCCAAGACGATCAAGAACAACCAACTCTCTTAATACAATATTTTCTGCATTAAAATCCGTGGACACCTTTGCCAACAGAGCCACTTTACACTTGGAAATGCACCTGTAAAATCTCCCAAATCTTTTGCATTATCCAACTTGAGAAAAGTTTTGTCTGGCGAGCTCTCAAAATCTCCAGCTGTGAATTTGCAAGAGTCATGATCATCTAGGTCAATGCAGAGAGCTTCAACATTTTCCATTCCCTACATTTGACATAAGTAGCAAAATCATCAGAAGCTGTAACCCAAATACCCATCGAGTAAGGATGCTTTCCTTGCCCTATATGCTAAAGAATACATATACGAAATGATTCCTTCGAAAATATGACCAAAAAAAAAGAAATCGTAGCCCAAATTTCAAGGTATTTATTTTTAGGATAATGACACAAGTCGTCGTTGAACATTAGGCTAATGTGCAATGCGATCCATGAACTTTTAATTTGTTTAATGTGGTATTTGAACTTTTGTCCAATATGCAATGTGGTCCTTGAATTTTTAATTTGTTCAAATGTTGTCTTTGAACTTTTGTCCAATGCTTAATATGGTCACTAAACTTTTAATTTGCTCAATATGGTCCATGAAATTTTGACATGTGTTCAATTTCATCTCTAAATTATGTGAAAATGTTCAATGTTGTCCTTTCATTAATCAAGTCCGGCAATAACATCGAATATTTTCGTATAGTTCAGGAACTAAATTGAACATGCACCAAAGTCCAGGGATCACATTGAACAATTTAATAGTTCATGGACCACATTGCATATTGGACAAAAGTTCATGGACCATATTGAATAAATAAAAAATTCAAGGACTACACTCCAAATTGAATCAAAGTTTGAAGACTATTTATATCATTCCTTTTATATTCCAAAAACATACTGAACCAAAAGGTTTTACCTTGTCTCTCGCTTCTCGACTTTGGAACCATGTCCGGGTGTAAAATTTTCTCCGAGTTGGATCTCCGGATCCCTTTTGATTTAAAATTCTTCGGCCAACACATCGTAGCAATCTATGCATCCGCAATTCATTGTTTTCTCCAATTTTTGCCGGGGGCATCGAATGCAATCGAGAAGATGGAAGATGAGAACGGGGCCACATATATGAAGCAATTCGGACATCCACACCGAGAGATAAAACATGCTATGTCAAGAAATATATGTTTTTGCTTTGGATCTAATCCTTCGTAACATATATCCAATATCTCTCGCAAAGCAAACCGTAGTCTTTTGAGAACTACTCATAAATCTTTTTATTGACTCCTCCATCTTTTTCCATTCTCCTATTGGTTTTCCCCTCAAAGATGAACCGATAACTTCAATTGCTAATGGAAGTTTCTCTGTAGCATTGACAATGCAGTTTGCGTGTCCATCATAACCAGGTATGGGAGATTTCTTCCCGAATGCATGCTGGCAAAAAAGTTCAAAAGCTTTATCATCATCCAACTTGCCAACCATGTAGGTGTGAGCCTTCTCGGGATCATACTCTTTGAGAATTTCCTCATTTTGAGAAGTCACAATTATTCGACTACCTAGACCAAACCAAATAAGCGCGGTCTCCTACAATAGCATGAAGATAAGATTGCTTTTCCACGTCATCGATAACTATTAGAACTTTCATTTCACGAAATATATCCAAGAAATCTTCTATTCTTTCATCAAAAGAAGGATCTACATTATGTCGTTCAAGGATATCCTGTATCAACTTAGTTTGCAAAAACTGAATACCACTAGGATTTTGTGCAGTTTCTTCGACTTCTGCTAGAAAGCTACAACTGTCGAAACAAGAAGAGATGCGGTCATATACAGCCTTGGCCAGTGTTGTCTTGCCAATTCCATCAATTCCATAGATTCCAATAATGCACGGCTCATCATTGACTTCCATCTCCAGTAAGTCGATGATTTGCTTTACACCATCATCAAGTCCAACTACATTTTGAACAGCAGCAATTGCATACTTATTTTCTGAGTTTTCCATGTTTGCTACTTGTTGTCTAGCTTCATCATTCATTTTCTCCATGCTCTGCAAGAAAAACATAATTTTTCACCAAAGTATTACTACAGATGGAGAAAAGAACATGAACATCACCTGATCGGTTTTTCTCTTGTAACATTGCTTCACTTCCACATATTGATACAAGATATCTGTCTCAAATTCCTTTTGTTGTTGCGAGAACTATGCAAAAATTATTCTAGCATACTCTACTATGTAATCTAATAACTGATCTGATACACTATTAACAAGGAGACTTAGCTAGTAAATTAATCTAATTTGGTGACAATCCTATCTTGGAAGTTGGATCTACTTATTTGCTAACCAGATATTTTAATTTTCAAGAAAACTTGATATGCAAATCACAACAATGGTCACTCTAATTAAATTAATTATGTTCTTATCTCTCGAAGTGTAAATAAGATCCAAATAGCAAATGAGCTACGTTCATATTAAGTTCATATTCTTCGAATACATACAACTTTCTTTTGTTCTTCCGCCTCATCTTTCCTCACATTTTCTTGTGTTGCTAGTTCCAAGTTGAATAAACTAGGTTCGCTTTTTGGTGATAGTGATCTTGGACTAAGTGAAAGCACTTTTTAAATATTCGACTTAATTCCAAATACTAGTATGCTCCGATACCACACTCGTTTATGGCACCGAGCATTTCTTGATTAATTTACTCGGGTCACTTGGTTACTTCTATATGCAATCCTATCCTCAAATTAAATATCAATTATCATTTAAGAATATTGTCTCCTCGCTAAGATCTTACAAATTTCTTGTTCAATTCATGTGTTGCCTCTTTGCGTTGCCTCCAGGGGCGTCGAGATGGGTCATTGATCCATTTTGTGAGTCATGTTCTATCTTAATGGGTCGAAAATGGCCCATTTTCGACCCAATTATAGAATGTATAAGTCATTTTCAACTAACTTTCAACCCATATTTGACCCATTTTTTTATCCAACTGTAAAACATATTCTTTGAGTCATCCTCAAGCTCGTTGATTGGTGGTGACCTACCGGTGATCGCACTCCACTCCGCCGCTTCTCCTCCGCCACTCGCCTCCACCCCATCTCAATTTATAGGTTTTTATATATTTAATTGATGAAATTCTTTAAAAATATTTCAATTTATAGGTTTTTTACATTTTTTATTTTATTTCCTATTTTTAATTTTTTTAATTTGATTTAAAGTTTTATTCATTTAGCATAAAGTTTAGAATGAGTTTGGGTTTCTCTACAATAATAATGGCTTTTAGCAATACGGGTCGAGTCAGGTATGAGTCGGGTATGGATCACTAGATCTACATTACATGAATATGGGTCAAAACGAATTAAATAAGTCCATATGGGTCGGACCATTTTTGACCCGACCCAAATCTGACCCGATCCACCCATTTGACGGGTCTAGTTGGCGCTCACATATTTTTTTATGAGACATGCACAAATTCACAAAAATCAACGAGCGAGAAAGAATGGAAAATGATTGGTATGTGGGTGAGGGATTGGCACCTACGTTTAAAGGAATAAGAGATGACTAACGGAACGAGGTAGAACTTACTGCTTGGTTGAAAAAAGAACGAATCTCTTTGGGGGGAAGATATAGGCTTTCTCCATATGTTTTTCGCAATTCTTCACTTTGGTCCTATTTCTTTCACTCATTTTAATTCGTAGAAGAGAAGAAAAAATGAAACAGGCATAACTCCCAATTCAAATACTCAATTAAGTAGAGAGTAAGCAATTTTTTATTTAATTTAGCCATGCTAGACCTCTGTTGATCTTAATTTGCAAGTGATGTCGTCTACTTAGCATTGTCACATCTATTTTATGGTTGCACGTTTTATAATCAGTTTATTGTCTCTCTTTACTAGTATAAAGCAGAAATATCAAGCATGTAAAGCGAGAAGAACCAACGATGATCTATGAATAGAAAGAACACGCACCCTTTCCTCTCGTTTCTGTTTTCCTTTTTTTTTTTTTTTGGTCGGTAATTCTGTTTCTCGTTTCGAGTCCGATCTTCCAAATCTAGAGCTCCAGTCCGGTATTGTAACCATAGAAGAAAGGTGCAGCGGAGCATCCCCTCCTTCTGTTTCAGATTTCTCTAATGTAAATAGAGAGCTCCCCTGTTGTGGTATCCAAAAACCCTCCGTTGTTACATAAGAAGAATCATGGTGCAGCGAAGGATCCCTTATTTCTATTTCGGAGTCTGGTTCAGAGTCCGTTGTTTCAGTTTCAGTTCCATTCAGAATCTTTCTGTAAGACTCCCAAGTGTTGGAAGTTCGACCAGTGTCGGGTAACATCCCACTACGTGTTATTTCTATTGAGCACTTATCTGGTATTTTTGAGCTCGAAGGATCAAGAATCCTCTCCACTGATTCGCACCGATCAATTTTCAACCGATGCAAAAACTTTAATTCATCAATGCCCTCGACAACCTCTAGGCTCCAGCACCGGTTAAGAGTCAACTCCGACAAGTACTTCAAGTTTGACAAACCGCCTAACCTTTTCAATGAAGTGCACCCTCCAACAGAAAATATTAACAACGGCGCAGGAACGAATTGAATATCCCGTACCCCTGGGCACCCCCACAGAACAAGTTTTCGAAGGGTATTTATGGAGCTTGGGAAATGGAAGTCTCCCCTCCAATGATCAATCAACTCAGGAGCTTGTAGATCGTTGCACCCTGGCTCATCCCGCAGATGAACCCAGCCCTCCGACGATTTATGGTCTTCGATGAATTTAATTTTAATTTGCCGTAACACCTTGTTTTCCCCCGATTCTCTCGAACTTGATGAGACGATTGCAGTCTCCTTTTCCAATGGAGGATGCCGTATTTGTTTCCCTCGAGTGTCGTAGAGCTCTAGAACTATCAATTTTGATGGAAGTTGTTTGAAAGCTGGCACGTCTACTCCATGTAGAGTAAGTTCTTCCAGCAGAGAAAGGGAACCCAATTCTATAGTTGAAACGCAGACATTTGAAAAGCAAAATTGCAGCTTGCGCAGCCTGGATAAACTCTCAATCCACTGCATGTTGCAAGTTCGAATTATATCTGATTTGGCCACAGATTCAGAGTCATCGGATAGGGCCAGTTCAACTAGATTAGTAAGGTATGAGAGGTTAGGGACGGTTACCAACGAAGTAGATGTCCACTGTAGAGTGGTCAAACTTCTAGGGAGCTCTGGCAGCTCTTGTATCTGATCACAGTTATTCAAATGCAGTGTTTGGAGGCAAAGAAGCTTGCTCATTGAACTGGGCAGTTTTTCAATCGATGTGAATGATACATTGATAGATAACAAGCTTGATAGTCTATCAATGGAATCCGGTAATCTTGTAATTCTTGTGCCTACCACATCCAGCTTCATTAAAGACGTTAATTTCAAAACTGCGTCGGGGAGTTCCCTCAAGCTATCGCAACTCCTAAGAGAGAGGTGCTGCAGTTTCCATAATTCTCCAATTTGTTCAGGCAATTTTTCAAGCTCGACACATAACTCAAAACTCAAGTCAGTCAGCTCCGACAGTTTCCCAATAGAACAATCAATTTCCTTCAAGGAAAAGAATTTAGAAATAGTCAACTTCTCTAAACCTGAGTTCCAGGGAAAAGTTGGTGTCCCATGTATCGACGTATTATAACAAAGAGTGAGAACCTTCAATTTGCTTGCCCCCTACAAAAGCCAATGAAACATCAGGACAGACAAGAATAAATATGGATTTAGGCTACCAATGAGAAAAGTAGATCATAAGTCCATCATATTTTTACCTTCATTGAATGAGAAAATTAGACTAAGAGGGAAACTAGCATACCGTGATTAGGCTCTGGAACACATCTTTTGTGATATCAACCCCAGAAAGATTCACCACAACCATGTTTTCTAGATGCTGCGAACTAGTTGCCTCAAACCATTGACGATGGGCTGCGGCAGGTCCAGAAGGAAAAGCATAACTGTTATCCCAACTGATCCATTTCAACTTGGAAAGACAGCCCGTAAAGTCACCTTGGCAGATTACGTCACACAACGAAAGAAACCGAATCCGCGGGAACCGCTTAATTTGCTCCAAAGTGACAATTATAGGATCTTTTGATGAATCCCTTTTCAAACGGAGTGCTTGAATGCTTCCCTTGGTCTGCCAATGACAGTAAGGAGCAGAAAGAGGAATTTGTCAATATCCCACTGTTTTATTTCGTAGAAGAAAAGAAAAAAGTGTAGCAGAAGAGTAGCTCCCAATTCAAAAACGTGAATCATCAATTGAGAAGAAGTTATAAGCAATTTTCTATTCAAATTTGGCCATACTTTACCTCAGTTGATTTTAATTCGCGAATGATGTCATCTATATCCCACAATCGGGTTTTTCTTCTTTGGCAATTAGCCTTCCAAGATCTCTAAACTGATTGTGCATCCAAAGGCTACCATCGTCTAACTCCTTTATCATGCATCTGTTAATAAGGACCTCGATGGCATCCAGCGGGTAAAACTCACAATCTTTCCACATGTACATTGGATTAGTCTTATTCTCACCAACGAAAAGCATGCAATATCGAGGAATATCTCTTTTTCATTTGGCTCTAAGGCATCATAGCTAATCCTTAGCGTTGCCAAGACATCTGTATGAGGTGCTTCCTTTAGCTTCTCTAGGCACTCTACCCATATTTTTCTGTTTTTCCCAAAAAGCGGTAAGCCTATTGCTTGAAGAGCTAGTGGTAGTCCATCTGCAGTAGAGACAATCCCTCTTGACAGAGTATAGTAATTGTCTGGAGGAGAGTCATCCTTGAAGGCATGCCTACTAAAAAGTTTAATTGCATCTCCATCGCTCAACTGCACCATTTCATAATCCTCGGATTCATACTTAAATCCCCTGATATTTAGAACGCTCTTGTCCCTAGTAGTAACAAGTATTCTAGTACCACCATACAAAGATTTCTCTCCAATTAGTTTTTGGATCTGGCAGGCCTCATCAACATCATCCAACACAATTAACATCTTCTTGTTGCAAATTGTTTCTCCAATCATATTGATCCCATGATCAATGTCAAGAATCTTACAAGCTACTCCAGAATAAGAGATATCACACAATAATTTTTCTTGCAACGTCTTTAAACCCTTGCTTTTGTCTTTTGCCGTTTTCCTCACGTCTTCAAGAAAGCTGCAGTTTTTCCTAAATCGAGGACATAGTTGGTTGAAGATAATCTTGGCAAGTGTTGTCTTACCGATGCCGCCCATCCCGTAGATTCCAATTAACCGCACACTATCAGAGTCGATGTCTAATAAATTGTTTATGGCTGCTATTCGATCCTCCATTCCAACTAAATATTTGGTTACTTGTCTTTCTCTTGTCTTGAGCCTGACCACAGCCTCTTCAACAACTGCCCTGATAATTTGCATATAGCTGCCACAAAGTTGAGCAGTTTCAATTGAGAAAAGGTGACAAATTTGCATGTTGACCAACTATCTACTATGCAACCAGGTGGGAACGTGATCAAGTTAAGGATACATCAAAATTCTACGTTACCCCCCAAAGCTTGGGAACATGATGAATTACAAAATTGAACATTCATTACAAGTTTAAGGAATACAGGAAGTGAAATGTCTGATCTTTATGTCAAGTGGAGATCAGATTTTCTGACAAAAAAGGGCAGAAGAATCAATATATAAACATCTAATCAATTACTTTAATAGAAGATTTATTTACTTCTTTTGACGTGGAAAACAACTTTGAGAAGGCAACAGTTCCTTAATCTCTAGCATCCAACAGGAATCTTAATACATGCATGGATCAAAGCCAAATTTCTCATACGATGGAAAATTGGTGAAAAATGAAATTATAATAACCCTATTATTAGGTCAGAAAAAAGTTGGAAATCTCACGTTTAAAAAAAAAAAAGAATTTGAAACTTTCTGTTTAAATTTAGGGAAATTAGGGTTGGAATATAATTAATGAATTTTTATAAGAATTATAGCCCGATTGTACAAAATAATTTTCACAATCACGGTTAGATTGTTACCCTGAATCTTTCTTTGGCTCCCATCCCTCCATGGCACCAACTTTTTGGAGAGCCTGCCGCCATTCCTCTATATCCTTGGAGCTGAACTTCTTCTTCTGATCCTCCGTCTCTTGTTGCTCCAAATTCGATATGTCGTTGTTGTACAATGTGGTTTCCAACTTCACGTCATTGGGTTTCACGTCGTAGAAGATGGGCAATATGACCTTCTTCTTATCTTCTTTAGAATTAAAGGTGTTATCCACCATCCTCGCAAGCTCGAGGAGGCACCAGCGACTTGAAGCGTATTTTTGGAGAAGATGGGTATGTAGAGCTTGGAATCGTCGATCCCTCGCTGAAGGTTGCCATCAATTTTTTCACCCGGTCGAAGCTCTTCGTCATCCATGAAAACATGAATCCCGGCATCTATCATGGCTTGGTGGAGGATACTGGTGAAACCATATCGTGTATCGGGTCCTCTAAAACTCAGGAAGACCTGGTACTCACCTCCTAATGTATTGCTGGCGCTCGTTCCTGGCTCTGAGTTCCCCATAGGATCACTTCGCACTCAGCACTGTTGAAGTACTTCTTCAAGCCATATTCACACAAAGCCTTGCGGCGGCTGAGGAGGAACTCGAGGGACTCGAGGCAACGCTCGAACAGTACAAACAGATTAGAGAGAGGGAGAAGGTTACCCGTTTCTTGCCGATTCTGGACGATAGCTTCTCGACGTTCCGGTCACAGATCCTCACCATGGATCACGTCCCTCCTCTCGGCCGGATCCATCAATTGGCGGTCCAGTAAGAAAATCAGAGGCTGGCCACGACGGAGTACGTGAAAGGAGGAAAAGGAGTGGCTCTCGTCACTCCGGCGGAGTCACGCTCGTCGCAACAAGCGCCTGGCGCTCTCGGGCCACCGCCACGCACAGACAGCTCGCTCGGATCTCACCGAGCAGTCAAGACTCTGAACTGGGAAGACGAAGGAGACACTAACCCTAGAGGCTCACGGATGGACGGCCCAGATCTAAAGAGGAAATCGGACGGCCCATATTTTATCAGCAAAGGAGCCCAATCGGGCGGCCCTCCTCATGCCACGTCATCTCGGCCTTCCAGATCATCTAACGGTCCTCGAAGCGCCGCGTCATCAAAAGGAAATGGGCCATATTTTAAAAATGAAGGTAAATACTGTGAATATTTCAAACGCCTACATCATACAATTGATACTTGCTAGAAAATCAACTGATAAAGAAAAATGAGAGACAGATTTTTCTACTTATCATGTCATGACCCAAGGGATTGCAAATGCAAATAAAACAATCATTCATGATTAGTATCAAAATATCATGAGGAGCTTGAATCATTGGAGGATTGCAAACAAAATGCGGGTTTCTCAGGTACCTTTATTTCCAAGAATAATAATTTCTCAGTTGATGCATGGATAATTAACTCTAGTACTAATGACAACATAATTTGTGATAATCGATTTTTCTCTGATATATACAAAAAATCTCATCATGTATATCCGTCTTTCTAATGGTATCATTACTTATGTTATCAAAGTTGGTATTGTCCACCTTAGTCAACACATTACCCTTAAAAATATCCTATACATCCTTGAATTTGAGTTTAATCTTATATCAATATCTAAGATTTGTGAGGACAATCATTGCCATATTATATTTAATTCCAAAAATTGTCTCTTTTCGGACCATTCGATTGATAAATTAATGGGCTTGGGTGGTGATACAAAAGGATTGTATTTTTGTATCAGACTTCCAAAGAACTTTGATTTCTCATTGCTAAATAAAGACATTTCATGTAATGCTATAGGTAGCAATAAAGTTCTATTTTCATTAGTGTTTGGGACATAGCACTCGTTTTCCTTATCCAAATTTTCCAATTTGCCCTTTAGCAAAACAATCTAGATCATCATTTCCTGTGAAAACATCTTAAGCTACTAGTGCTTTTTCCCTAATTCATGTGGATATATGGGGTCCATACACACTACTCATCGTGATAGATCCCGTTTCTTTTTAATGATCGTGGATGATTATACTCATCTCACCTAGGTTTTTCTCATGCAATCCAAGAGTCAAACATTCTCAAATCTGTCAAATTTCTTTTCATTGATTAAAAATTAATTTGATAAATCTATCTAAAGGATTAGCATAGATAATGAGTGTGAGTTTTTTACAACAAAAGGCAAGTCTTTCCTTGCTTCTCATTGGATACTTCATGAAACTTCCTACATTTGTACTCCTCAACAAAATAGGATCGTAGAATGCAAACATTGTCATCTTTTAAAAGTAGCTCGTGCTTTTAAATACCAAGCATCAATTCCATAAACATATTGGGGAGATTGTGAGGTTAGGTGGCTTACTTGATTAATCGCATGCCGACTATAATTCTTGAAGGACAATCCCCTTTGAAGTACTTTTTGGAAAAATCCGAAAATTAGACACTTGAGGGTTTTTGGTTGTTTATGCTATACAACGACTATGGGTTCTCGAAGATAAAATGGACCCTCATGCTATTCGATGTGTATTCATAGGATACCGCCTTTGGAGATATCCACATGTCGGTTTTCTATTAGTCGAGATGTTGTTTCTCATGAAGACATTTCCATTCCAAGAATTGCAAAATTCCTTTGAAGCACATGGATTGAAGTCCAACCATCAACAATTTTTCTCAAAAGAAGATTTATCTACAACTTCACAATATATCTTTATGCCGCCGAAGCAAATGTCAACAATCCCGAAATTCTCTAATAAGGTAGTTGAGTCACCAGCACCACTTAATGAAAGGGACGATTCACTAGTCTCGTCTCCACAGCAACTTGTGAGTGAACCCTTTGTAGCACCATCTCCATTGGAAATTGTTGAACTGCTTCGACATGGACAAAGGACTACATATGTACCACTTTAAGTTCTCAAGGTACAACTTACCCTATATCCTCTTATGTTTCCTTTGATCGACTATTATTAGAACATATATATTGTATTAGTCGCATATCTAAGTAATACGAACCTTTCACCTATGAGGAAGTGACGAGTGACCAACGATGGCAACGGGCTATAGAGGTAGGATTGGGTGCTCTTATGGATAACCATACTTGGGACAAAGTTTCGCTACCTCCAAACAGAAAATCAATTGGATGCAAATGGGTAAATAAAATTAAGTACGAGGTAGATAATTATGTTGAGCATACAAGGCTCGGCTAATTGCTAAAGTGTTTACACAAAGTGGGAGGTTTCAATTATCATAACACATTTTCTCCTATTGCCATGGAAGTAACAGTCCGATCTTTTCAATCCTTCACTACCTTCCATAATTGGGAGCTACATAAGATGGATGTCAATAATGCTTTTCCCTATGGAGATTTAGATGAAAAAATCTACATGGAACTATCGTAGGGTTTGCGTAGATAGGAGAAGACTTGGGTATGTCGTCTATGTAAATCCCCATACAGACTTAAATAGGCTTCTAGACAGTGGTACCTAAAATTTACTGCTGCTCTTACAAATGCGGGTTTCCAACATTCTAAGCATGGCTATGTACTATTCACATGGATGGAAGGTACTTTGTTAATTTACTTGTTGAATTATGTTAATGACATTTTCATTATGGGAAACAATGATCTTGCCATTAAGAAGCTTAAATTTTTTTTTGCATTTTCTTAGAATTGAGATAGCTAGATTCGATAAATGAATATGTCTCAACTAGCGAAAGTTCATCTTGGAGATTATATGTGAAGCATGATTATCAGGATGCAAACCAATAGTGATTCCCATCTAATAAAATGTCAGAACTCATGACATTTGAATTTCATAAAGGCTCATCATCACCTATGAAGACCCATTGCTTCATGACCCATTAGGTTATCAAAGGCTCGTTGGGAAGTTGATTTACCTCACTATGACTAGGCTTGTTATGTAATATACATACTTCGTTAGTTCATGCATAATCCAAACTAGTCCCACATAAAATGTAGCATTGAAAGTTGTAAAATATTTTAAAGGCAATCCAGGACTTGAAATTTTATTATCTTGGGATTACAACTTGAAAAATACGGCACATTGTGATAGGATTATGCTACTTGCTCAATAACGAGAATATCTATCACAAGTTTCTACATAAAATTAGGAAGATCATTGATCATGGAATACTAAGAAGCAATCAACCATCTCTTTATCATCAGCTGAATCGGATACCGAGCCATGGTGAAAACGATTTGCGAAATAGTTTGGATACAAGGTCTACTATCAAATCTTGGAGTAGAGGTTGATAGGGCAAGCAAGCTATTTTGTGATAATGATGCCACACTTAAACTGGCTACAAACCCTATCTTTCATGAAATGACAAAATATATAGAAGTTAATTGTCATTTCACTTAAGAAAAAATTCAAGGAGTCATAACAAATCGAGATATTGGAATTGCGGAACAACATACAAACATCCTTACTAAACCTTTATCCTAGAGACAACACAAGTATTTATTGAGCAAGTTGGGCATCTTCAACATATATGAGTCACTAGCTTGAGGGGGAGTGTTAGAAGAAGATTTGTTTCGGTACTCTGATTACAATTACAAAAATCATGGGAAAATTAATTTAGTCATAGAATATTTTCAAAATATTCAGGAGATATAATAGGAATTATAATCTTATTGATTTTTTTTTCATTTTTTTTGTTCTATAAATGTAGACATGTACATGTACAGGATACATAGTGTAATACAATTACAATTCCTTTCATTTTTTTCTCATTTCTTGTCACATACCATTGGCCATTACCTTCGGTCATCATCATTCGCTAGGCGTTATCCCTTTTACTATGACTTACCGAAGTAGACGGAAACTGAGGATATAAAGTAAGACCACTGCGTAGAGATAAACTTGAGCATTTTATGAACGATTGGCTAGTCCAACATCAACTGCGGCCAAGCTTTCACTAGTAACCATCATTTATAGGTATTGGAACAAATAAAACACAAAACAATAAACCCAAGAGTTCATAAAGAGATTTAGCTATTGAGACGTCACTAGAACTCATATGTAAATGACTTGAAAACCTAGTTAAGATCATTTTATCTAAGCCGGTATACTTTCAGATTATGCAAAAAACAAGGTTGACTTGTTCTTTAATAAACATTTCATGGAATAGGTTGCATCTCAAAAATGATCTAAATGCAGTGATTTATTGATGCAAAACTGCACAATGAGTTCAAAACACTAAAAAAAGGAAAGTTGTAAAAATTTAGTTCCTCCTTTTTTTTTACTAAGCGGCAAGCTGCCGTTTCGAGGATTCAAACCCCCGTATAGACTAGTAGCTTCATCCCCACATGTCACTCGACTAAAGGCACCGATGGTGCCCAAACTTGCTTTCTTTTTTTTTTTTTTTATTATTTAAGGCAAAGTCATTATATGATCCAATCTCGAAAGATCCAATATATATACAGTTCATCTTTCCTTTCTTAACAAATCAAGATGTCCCTATCATAGGTGATGCCCAAGGAAACATGTTTCTTTACTTGAAATTTCAAAGGCCTTAGTTCTTCATTTACACCATTGTTTTAGCAACTTTGCCCTGTCCTTAGCCTAACTCGAATAGTCTTAATTGCATCCATTGACTACCAGACTATGTTTGAACTAATGATCCCAAGTTTCCTAACCTCGTTCCATTAGACTGGAGTTTGACAAGCTTGACCATATTTTTGCTATACCACTCGAATACTAATTTTATTCCACAAGTACTCTCTCTTTCTTAGTGCATAGTTTAGTTTATCCCTGCCCCCTTCGACTTCCTAGAAGCTTGCCAGGAGTCGCTCCTTACTCAGGCCCTCTGGCCCTGGCGACCACTCCCCACCCTCGTTGGATCAGTCGTCATAGGCATCATTGAACTACACATCAACTAGCAAAAGTCCATTTTGGACAAGCATTAACTCATAGAGGTATTATCCGTCCTAGCCCGTCCCATACCGAGCCTCACGGTCTTAACCTCGTCTAACCATCTCAGGACTGCAAAAGCTTCCTCTAGCTTGTCAATCCATGAGGTCGTTTCCACGGAATCACTCATTGATACTTGAAATTCATTCCCACGAATTTCCCATCAAATCACCATCCGATTTTCTCAAGTTCTCAATTCATTTCAACCACTTGAGATTAGTGCAACCCAATTTTTATTCATTGCATCAAAAGCTTTTGAGTACTTCTTCAGGTCTTTACTAACACCTTGAGAAGACATCATCAATGATGCTATTTCGCCACATGTCCATCTAGCATCATGGGATAATTGATTCTTAATCCAACAAGGACAAAAATTCATTTCCTCAAATCCCAATTTGAATTGTCTCTCAAAATAATTCACCATAGTTGCAATGATGCATTTTCGCTTGTTGGCATATTAAGCATCACATGCTTGGCAAAGTCCAATTGCATGTCATTCTGCCATTAGTATTATCGCAAATTCTGATACATCTTTGTACTACCCTAGGTAGATACTATAAAAATTACAACGAGCTTCCAAAAAGACTTCCTCCATAAGGTCGATATTTTTGGACACGCACAATTGTCCACGAAACTACATGCCTATCCTTGGATACTTAAAAATCAGGTTTCCTCTTAGTTGCATCTAATTGCACAATCCTTTGGATTACAGAGCCTGTAGACTGCATTGCTTTAATCTTGGTTTGCATTTTGGGCTCTATTCTGAAGTAGCCATTAGACTTGCAATGTGGCCTACCTCAAACTTGAAATTCAAACCTTGAACTCCTTTGAGTAGGAACCATTCTTGAACCATCACTTGCGCAATCAATGACTTTCGATTAAGCGCATCTACTATCTTGTTAGCCTTTCTAGGATAGTACAAAATATCGCAGTTGTCATCATGGAGAAGTTTCATCTATCGACCATCTATCAAGGTAGCCTCACGTTCAACTCCTTCTGGGAGAACAAATACTTTAGACTTTCATGGTTCGTAAAAATCTGGGACTTTTCTTTGCACAAGAAGTGCCTCCAAATCCTTAGTGCAAAAATGATTGCTGCTAATTCTAAATCACACATTGGATAATTCAACTCCTAAGGTCCTAGCTGTTGGGACGCATATACAATCATTCTTCCTTATTGCCTTACAACACAGTCCAATTCCTTTGTACGACACATCGCTATAAATTTCATATCCCCTAGGATCATTTGGTATTGTCAATACAGTGTGGTAGTCTACTTATACTTAAGCTTTTGAAAACTACGTTTACACTTATCTATCTATTCATCTTTACGGCCTTCTTTAGCATTTGCGTGAAACGCATAGCTATTGTAGAAAACATTTTTACCCATCGTCTATAACAACCTGCTAAGTCTAGAAAACTCCGAACTTTTGTCACTATCATAGGCCTTGGCCAATCTTTAACTGTTTCTATCTTGGTCGGGTCCTTGGATATTCCTTCTCCAAGAATTTCATGATCAAGAAAAGCTATGCCAGTAAGCCAAACTCGCACTTACTGATTTTAATGCATAGGGCATAATCTTAAGGGCTTCGTAGCACCATCCTCAAATGCTATTCCTGTTCTTTTGAATTTCTGAAATATATCAATACATTGCTTATGAACATGATTGCAAACTTATCCAAGTACGCCTTAGACACTCAATTCATCCGATCCATAATACTGCTGACGTATTGGTCAATCCAAACAATGTTGTAGTAAACTTCGTAGCAATCATATCGCATTTGGAATGTTGTCTTCGGTATATTCTTCTTTTAATCATTGGCCAAACATAGCCCATTCTTGGGTCTATTACAAAAATACCGAAACTCTTGACATTGGTCAAACAAGTCGTCTATCCTCAACAAGGGATACTTGTTCATGACCATGCCTTAGCTAAACTGCCAACACCTGATCCAAAGGTACAGTGTTTTAGTCTTTCTTTCTTACGAACAAAAATGGCTCTCCCTACGGAGACGCACTAAAGCAATTAGATCCTTTGTCCATTAAACATTGCATTTGCGCATTAATTTCCTTTACTTCCGATAATGTAACTTAGTAAGATACCTTGAACGTCGGATCCATTCCATGGGCCAATCCAATCGCAATTTCCATTTCTCACTCTAGGTAATCCAAGCAATTCCTCTAGAAAAACATTAGAATAATCCTGTATAGCGACAATGTTTTTCCATCCTTGGTTCCTCATCCAATGTATTAATTGCGGTCACCTAATTAACTCTGGTAACCCATATCCAATAACCCAGTCATCTCTAGTGACGAAATCAAATAGATCGAGGATCCTTATCGATTTCCAACGAACTCATAACTAACCCTTCCTAACGGGTTAAACTAGATTACTTTCCAATAGTGATCCATTACAACTCATTACTTGGTGAGTCAATCCTTTCCCGACGATGACATCAAGTCATCTATCGCTTAGATAGTCAAATCCATCAATTCTTTTTGATCACCAATGACTATCTTACCACCTAAACATCTTACTGCAAAATACGCCTTGTTCATTATCGGGGTAGAATTACTAATAACCGTTTCCAATGGTCTCAGTCTTAACCCCACTAACTTAACAAGCAACTCGGCTATACATAAATGCGTAGTTTCCAATCAACGAATGCATAAGCAATTGATTGCATAAAGAGACCGCACTCATAATTACGGCTTGTGAATCCTTCGCTTCCTTTCTTGTGGCACATACGCTTTTCCTTTTGCCAACAGGCGATTGAGGTTGCTCTGCGGAGCGTTATCTGTAAGTTATCCTCCTTGCGACTATAACACTTGCACTTCCATAGGCCTATGCATACAATTTCTCATTTGGTGGCCGCATTGACCACATCCATAGTCGACTTCTATCTTAAGAGGACATGGGGCATTTCCAGCCAATTATCCCAATTGCGGTTGTTGAGAGTGCTTCCTCGGCTGTCAACGAGAACACTTCCTCATGACGTGGCCTTGTTAGCCGCATTCAAAATACGTTCCTCTCTTAACAAGACACGTAACTGTCCCATGTGTCTCCCACATAATTGACACTTGGCATTTGAATTGTATGCCACTTTTCCAACACCATTCTTCCTATTGGGTGGAATGAGATGTTTTCCTCCTGTCATTGACATTTTTCCCAAGTCGATGATCATCTCGATGAGACATAACCACAATCCAAATGCGGTTGCTTGTTCCATCATATTCTCTTCAACTCGTTAGGCCTCTTCGTACCATTAATCAAAATCATTTAATTTCAGGGATATCAACTGATTTTTACTTTCCGGTGTTAGACCCAACTTAGACCTCTCGATGCGGTCTAGCGGATTCTCAATCATTCTTGGTGCACACTTCAAGAGCTCTACAAACTTAACATTGTATTACTCGGTTGACAAATGATCCTGACGAAGTTGTAGGAATTCAGCTATCTTTGACTCTCGTGCGCATTGGGAAAAGCATTTTTCGTTAAATACCTCGACCAAGGCACCCTACTCTCGAGTCATGCCTTCGGGAAAAACCTCTTCCTTGGGTTACTTCCCACCAATCATTGGCATTACTTGCTATTGGTACTTAGCTAGGATTATCTTTTCTTCCTCCAAGCACTCTAGCAGCACAAAGACTTCTTCAGTTCCTTGATCAAGAGAGTTGTTGTCTTAGGATCACCCGTCCTAACGATCTTGGATGGTTCCAGCTTTAGAAACTATTCAACCAACTTAAACATTGATCGATCGCCATTCTCTTTTCTAACCAATGGAACTTTACTAGGCAAAACGACAACAACAATGGTGGTAGCAATAGCATCTGTAAAAGCAACAACTTAAGTCCGAGCTAGCTACACCCTATCAAAACTCGAGGCTTACAACTCTACGGGACCCTATCTAGCTTAGGACTACTTGGTGCATAACCTCTAGCACTTGCTTGACTCAAATTATCCTTCCTCTAGGACTCTAGGATTAGGACTGTTCATTTCGCAACATTTTCACAGAATCTGCATTCCAATTCCCTCAAGGAATTAGGAACTATAAACAACTCGCTTATAGCAAAAGATCCTATAAGCAATCACAAGCATATGAAATAAGTGTCTTTCCTATCTTACTATCCTGTAACCCATCGCACCTTATCACTTCAAGTAATAATCGGGCTTTGATACCAAAACCGACGGGGATGTCACGTCCCAAATCCCGAGTAGGCAACAACCTCTTCACCTTGGTCAAATGAATGCGATGTCCCAGGACGCGTCGTCGACCATTCTTTTTATCTTGCGATTAAACGCATGCGGAAGCAAATGAACAACACTTAGTCAATAAACAACAGGGATAGCAGAAAGACCACAAACAACAATAGCAACGTCATTTTTATTTTTGTACTAATTAACCCTAGGAAGTTTATACACAAGCCCCTCAATCGGGTGACTTCCTCTATAGTCATCAAAAGATACTAAGCAAGGTTAATTGACTTCCTTCAACCATTGGGCACACCAACCTGTTGCCCTCCACAACGTGCTCCAGCACTGTCCAATCCATGGCAATATAGATGCTATAACTATAGACCTGAAAATGTTTAACAACGACGAATGAGATATAATCTCAGTGAGTTATCGCTCTAAGTCCCGGTTAGGACATCAACTCGCCTTGGGGTTCTTAATAAGCAAATCCTCATAACGATGGCAGATCAATTGCAAAGCAACCCTCGCTTTGACTTAACTATAAATGTGATATACCCGGTAAACCCCATAAGAAACAATCAACAATCAATCGACTCACAAGCATCCTTACCCGGTCATGCCATACCCTGCACGATATAAATTCTTATGCTTGCCATAAACAATGCAACTAGCATTTTAATCACTACAGTGATCAATCACAGGTGAGTCGATTCGTAGGCAATCTTACCTTGCCATTGCCATACTCTGCATGATATAACTTCACACATGCCGTGGTCAATACAAACAGCACATGCATAATCAGAACACGTCACAATATATTTTACATGCATCCTTACATTCATACGTGTTTCGATTATTAACGCTCCTCAAGGCCACAACCGAACTCCTGCTGGTGTTTATTGGCATAGCCAGGCATCGCCCTTCCTCATGAGGCGTGGCTACGTCGAGGGCTACCTCCCAAAGATGGCATTCCCGAAGAGCATGGGCTCAGCCTCTACCGCAACTCCGCATCCAGACTCCCAAAGATGGCATCCCGACAAGTTAGACTTCGTCCACTGATCTCCTACCGGGATAATAGGTTCAATTTAGTGACCACATAAGCATACCACCATATCCCATTTTAATCTTGAATATTAGCCAATGCATACGTGGTATATGCTCGCAGGATTAGCCAAATAATCACATGTGGTCATGTTTTATTCCAAAAACTGTCCAACTTCCATGCCTTATAAACAAAACATGCCATTCCAATTTCATGGCAATATTTGACATAAACATACACCCGACACCTCAGGGTTTTCCTTTTTTTTATATGCCCATGCGATTTCATTGTAATGCCAATGCATTTAACAATTGGTAATGCAAGTTACACAATCAAATTATCATCCATACAAGCAAAATTCGCTTTTGCATGAACAATATTGCATGAACAAAGTATCTAGTGAATAGTAATTTCCATAATTTAATAAATAATAATATAAATTCTAAATTTCATAAATCAATAAATTATTACAAGAAAAAAATTCTTTTTAATAAAATAATGCTAATCAAGATTGACCCCTAATTTTTTATTATTCTAATCAATCACAATTAATGAGTACTAAGCAAGGTTAATGATTTAATCCAAGCTAACCATAGTTAACCAACCAAACCATACTTCAACCATGATTAATTAACCCAACCCTTGGTTAATTAATCCAACCACAAACCAACCATAGTTAATTAACCCAACCTTGGTTAATTAACTAATCATAGTTCACTTTTCCAACTAAACTAACCATAGTTATCATTCTAACCACCTATCTTAACTCTAATTAATCTTAATAAAGCCCCATAACTAGGATTAACTATAAATTAATTTACCTTAAGCAAGTTTAACGATCTAATCGAGGGATTAGAACGTAAACTCACTCGACAACGATTTCGACAACACGGACGTGATGGTGGCGGCGAAGGCTACACACGTTTACATCCAAAACGTCGAGGCGGCGCTCAGCAAAAATGGGTCTCGGCGGAGGTGGTTTCTGATCCGGTGAGAACGGCGGGTGAACAGCTTGTGAACAAGTGGCGCGGCTCTTCGGCAGTGGATGACGGCTTGCAGACGGTGATGGCGCACGGTGATGGCGCAAAATGGTGGTTGATTTGGGAGAAAAACAGCAGCACAAGGTGCTATTTTGGGAAGCAAAATAGAAAAGAAATAAGAGAAAGAGAAAGAGGGAGAAGAACGTGGGAGTAGGGAGGAAAGGAGAGAGAGAGACGTGGGAGTGGGCTGCAAAATGGGGAGAGAGAGAGAGAGCAAGAAGCCAAATCCAATTTCCCTTTCTTATCATCATTCCCCTTCATAAATTTCCCTTGACTTTTCTCTCTCTTTGTCCTCCAACCATAAATGCAAGAAGGGAAATTTTGTAATTTCCCCAAGTATAGGCTACTGTACTATTCACGTATATGGGTCAAGATTTTATACGGGCTTGAATAAAATTGGTTTAGGCTCAAATTGTGGAGAAATGAGCTAGAAAATGCGATTAGGTTCAAGGCTTGAAGTTGGGCTCATGGGCTTGCTTTGTAACATCATGAAAATCGTCCCCATTTTGGGATTTTATAAAATGGCAATGTTAGTTGAAGGCCTGATCAGTATAAATATTTAGAACTATTCATTCGTGGGATAACGGATTATAGGGAGGCACCGATAGGAAACAATACACGTACGACTCGCAATTTCGATCAGGAATGAACCCTTCGACCATGAAGACCTGGGTGGGAACGATATCTTCTAAGTACTAGACTATTAAGGAAATGGAAATAAATCGATTCAGCAGAAGTACGGAGTCAAACTATGAGTGATTTCCGCACGACTTCGATATGAACTACGAACGACGTTAACTCGAATCCTTTTCATCTAGTATTCAAGATTATCAATTGAGCCCCCGGGATCACACGACAATCGAGGGATGTCCCTGACTTGAGAATTGGCATAAACATGGATCAATTAATGTTGACCATGGGTCAAATGTGAGAAAAAATTCTAAAGGAGCGCTCGATAATCCAAATTGTACTACGGTCATAATTGACTTAATTTAGTCTCGATTTTGGAAACCAACTTCTTAGTGATGTCAGGACTAAATATTTGGGCATCACATCATTCATTTTGGAATTTTCCGTTGGACTCAGAAGTGTCGGAAAAGAAAAATTTAGACCGGGTTTCAGGCCCGTGGGTGGGCCGACCTAAGACCGGCGGCCTAATGGGCCTTGCACCCATCCAGCTCAGCCCAAAGGAGGCCCAAGCTAGCCCATTCTCCTCTCCCTTTTTAGCCCATGGGCTTCTCTCTTTTGGCCTTTTCCCTTTTTGCCCAAGTGGGCTTTGTTTATGCTTGTTTCTTGCTTTGTTTTAATTGGTTCTTGAGCAAGTGGGCAAGGCTTCTTGACCAAGTCTTCAGCAGCTCTCTCTCTTCTCAATCTCTCCCTTGCAGCCGCACCATCCCATCTCTCTCTCTCTCTCTCTCTCTCTCTCTCTCTCTTTCTCTTTCTCTCTCTCTCTCTCTCCTTTTTTCTCTTTCTTTCTCTTCCTTTCTGCTGTCTTTGCTGTTTTCCCGCCAGAAACCAGCCTTGCCGCCACCGTCGGAGCTACCACCATAGCCCAAAGTGTAGTCACTGAAGTTAGGGAGCCAACCGCTCACCGCCGAGCACCCCTGGTAGCCACCGGCCGCCCATTGGACCCATTTTCACTTAGCTACTCCCTTCCACGTGAATAATGTTTCAGCACTGTTTTGGCTTGTTTCAGCTGCCGTTTGTCATCCGTTGTCGTCCCCGAGCTAACTCCACGTAGCCCTCGTTCCCCGTTCACAACGATGTCGCTGGATTTCCGACCAAAGTGAGTTAATTTCCTAATCCTTGTTTAGGAGTTAATTAGTGTATTTGTGTGCTTATGATTAATGAAAGTTGATTGGTTGATTATGCTGGTTAATTAAGATTGATTACAATTAGTTGATTGACCATAGTTAGTATTAAAGTAACTAGGGTTAATTAATTAAAATAACTAAGGTTAGTTTTAAAATAATCAATATTAGAATTTAATCATGGTTAGGTTAAATTGACTATGGTTGGGTTAATTGATTAACCATGGTTAGGTTTGTTTATTTTTATTTAATTAATTAATTTCAAACGAATTTACTGTTCACAATTTACTGCTCATGGCACTATTCATGATACTATTCATGTCACTGTTCACACAAAAGCAAAAATTTTTAGAATAGGATTTGCTCTTGATTGTTGTGATTTATTGAAGTGACGGTTGTTAGTTATACCCTTGTATAATGAGGAAATGCGTAACCGAATACCAATTGGAATTGAAATCGCTTAGTTTATTGAATTTTGGTTTGTCGTAATTTTCGCAAGTGATTGGACTATACTACATGATATTTTGCGTGTGTTAACTACAATAGCATGTTACGTGAGCATGAATTGTATGTGCATTCACGACAGAGCAAAGAAATGAATTGATTGATTGAGGATTTATTGCATTGTCACATTAAGAGGAGAACCCGGCATTGCCAGTTGACTGCTAATCCTTCGGGGTTGTGCTGTGGCTGTTTGGTCGCTTAACTTCGGTCGGATGCTTGACGGGGGATGGTAGTGGGGCTGCGGTAATGGGCGAGATCTATGTTCCTATTAGTTGCAGGGCTGCGATAGTGGGCGGGCCCTATGCTCTTTCGGGAATGCCGTTAGTGGAGAATAGCCAATGACATCGCTGTGCCTCGAAGTAAAGAGGATAAAGCTGACATAAGCTAGAGATCGCTAGCCATAAGGTTGTGCTGTGGCCTAAGGGAGGGGTTATAATAATCGGAGCATATGTGGATATTGAGACATGAGAAAGCTGTGTACAATACTTTGATTATTTGCATGCCTCTTAATGTCGTGATGATTTAAATGACAGTTTCTGCAGGTCGCGTGTGCCAAGGCCAAGTAGGGTCGCCTGTGAGTGCATCTATTTATTAAATTGTCTTTTGCTTTCATTTCTCTGTAATGTCGTCATTATTGGTTGATGGAGTAGGTTGTATGTTAGACTCCCGAGGCAAGCGAAGTTCCTAACTGGGGCTTAGAACTTTCACTTGCTGAGTTTATTTCAACCCGTCGTGGTTAACTTTTTCAAACCCTAAATGACGCAGTACTGGGTACACTTCGACGTCTCGATGGACATGAGTACCACCGTCACCATGCAGCTCGCCTCAAGCCGCAATTTTGTATACGAGCACCACGTGACGACCGTGTGGGTGAATGAGGGGTCATGAGATCATTACGCACCTCACGTCTTCAAGGCGTGGTTTATTCGAATAGGAGATATTCAGTACGGCCCCCTTTGAGGTTTTGATGGACCGGTCCCTCCTATGGGGCCAACCGAGGGGGTCTGAGATCCTATGGACTTGGATCCCCCTAATAGCGAGATCTGCAACCCGAGGATTGAAGAGAGTGATCCATCTAAAGCCAACGAGTAGGCTGTTGTAGCCTATTCCCCTTTTTGACGAGCCCCTCCCCCACTTGTACAGTGTTAGGTTAGCCAGGCTAGTCTCTTTTTGAGTATGCCTTAGCTTTTTGCCTATAGCAAGGCGTGTTTATATGTGCTGTAGTTTGGGCTAACCTTCAGATATATAGGTGTTTTTTTTTCCTCTGTATCTCTATTGCTATCCCTATTGTTTTTGATTGTTGGTTGGGAATTCTGTTCGTTTCCACATGTGCTGTCACGCCCCGACCCTTGAGCACGCAACAATCCCCATCTTCTTTTTCGGTTATTTGAATGCGACATCCCAAGATGCGTCGCCGACCATTCTTTTTATCTTTCAATTAAGCACATGCGGAAGCAATAATTAATCACCGTACAATTTAACGAATTAGGATAGCCAGGAAAAACAAACAAAAACACAATCAATGATGCCAGTTTATTCATCTTCTGATTAACCTTAGGAAGTCTACACATACAGGCCCTTACTACGGGCTACTTCCTACAAAGTCAACCGAACAAATAGGCCAAGGTTAATCTACTTCTTACAAAACGCACCACCTGTCGAATCTGCCACCAATGGACTTGAAAATGGTTATACAATAACTAGTGAGATATAAATCTCAGTGAGTTTTTGCCCTAATCCCCGGCTATGACACCAACTAGCCTCGGGGTATCTATAGCACGGTCTAATACCTCAAGCAGGTCAATAGCAGAACAACTATACATCATAGGCAATGACTTAATACCATTAGTAATATTACGAATACATCAAGCAATCGACTCGCAAGCAACCTTACCTGGTCATGTCATATCCTGCACGATAAACATACATGCAATTCACCATTAATGCATCTTGCACTCTCAGCATTACATTAATCAATCACACTCGAGTTGTATCGTAGGCGATCTCACCTGGCCATTGCTACACCGTGCACGGTACCAACTCAGGCATATCGTAAACAGTGCAACAAGCATAAATATAATCAGAACACAATGTCAACTTGTCTCTCATGCACTTTTGCACTCATGCGTGTTCCAATTATTACGACCTCGTAGGTCACGACACAACCCTCTGGTTGGCGGTCTACTGGTTATAAACCAGGCATCGTCCTCTCTCGTGAGGCATGGCGACATAATGGGCCTCCCACCATACAACATTCCCTAAGAAGCATAGGTCCGACCTCTACCGTGACCCGCATCCGGCCAACAACTGGGGTGTCACGGCGCTACGGCGCTCTTCCTCCGCAGAAACGCAACCGTGCCCTCGCTGGGTTTCCGACAAATCGAACTTCGTCCCCCGATCTCCTACCGGGGTGACGGGTTCACTTAACTGACCACACAAGCATGCCACCATGATCCATTTTAATCTTGCAAATTAGCCACTGCAAACGTGGTACATGCTCACAATATAAATCATGCACATTTCTCAAATATGATATGCGGGAAAGAGTGATATGTGGTCACATTTTATTTCCAAATCTCATTTTCATGCCTCATCCAAGAATATATTATTCACACTTTTCTCGTAAAGCTTGACATATATACGCCCGACACCTCGGGGTTTTGCCTTTTTATAGCCCATACAATCAATACGCGTACGTCAAGGCATAAATAATTAGAATAGTCAAGCATACTATAATTTCCAACAATCACACAATTAATCCAATCAATAATCCAACATGCTTCCATAATAAATGACCACAAATAATCCCCACAATTTAATTATAAATAAATAGCATTATTTATAATTAAACTATAGTCAATTATTATTAAAAATAATAATGATAATTCCAAATTTAAATAAATACTAATAATTTCGAATTTTCACAAATAATATTAATTCCGAAATTCCACAAATATTAATAATTCCGAATTTCAATAAACAATAATAATTTCTGAATTTAATAAATAATATAATATTTTCGAAATTTAATAAATAATATTAAAAAGAAATTATTTCTTTTTTTAATCAAATAATACTAATATGGATTATCCGCTAATCCTTAATTATCCAACTAATCACTGATAATTATCCTTAAACAAGTTTAACTACATAAACAACAAATAATCGCGATTAACTCTAATCCTCCTCCTAACTAAAATTAACCCTAATCTAATTTTCCCCTAAACGAGTTTAACGGACTAATTGAGGGTTTAGAACTTAAACTCACCTGGTAATGAGACCGATGACATCGGTGCGATGGCGACGACGAGGCGGACAAGCGGTGCCTCTGGTTCACTGAAACCAATTGTTTCGGAATCGGGTCTTGGCCGAAATGTCTCGGACAAGGTTGACCATTGGGGAAGGAAGGCTCCGTGGTGGCTCCGGGCGGCGGAGGAGGTGCAGGAACGGTCCTCCAGCAACGGTGAGGCTGCTGGCCGCTTGTCCTGGTCACGGCCAAAGGGGCCAAGAAAGAGAGGGAGGGCACGACGATGGCAGCAGCTACTGGGATGGCTCCCGGGTGGCTCCCAGTGGCGGTCCAGGACGGCGGAGGGCGTTCGGGACGGCGAGGGCAGCCATCCCGACTCCAACCCGAACGTAAAAGAAGGAGAGACAGGCAGAGGCGACGGCAGCTTGAGTTGGGGCGGTCGGGCGAGGGATGGCGGCAACAGAGCAACGGCGAGGCGGCGGCTCGCTGCTTCGACGTCTAGGTGAGCGGCTCTGGCGAAGGCTGAACCAAAATCGAGAAGGGCAAGGGGAGGCGGAGTAGTTGCGTGGGTTCGACAGTTAGCTCGGCTGGCCGGTTGGTCGACTTTCGGCGGCGACCAGGGCGGAGGGATGGCGGCAAGGCGACGGAGGTCAAGCTAGGGGCGGCGGCTTGGATAGAAGAGGAGAAAAGGAGCGGTGCAGCTGGTTTGGCTTGAGGCCGGCAGAGCGCGACGAGCCGCTAAGACAAACAGGGGGTTGCGGCAGTGACAGGCGGTGGGTGCTAGTCTCGCCGACGGGGAAGCAAATCAACAGCAGCGGTTCGGCGAGGGAGAAAGCAGCAAAAAAGAATAAGAAGAAGAAGGAAGTTGCTGCAACAGGGGGCGTGTACGTGCATGAGGAGGAGAGAAGGAGAGAGAGAGAGAGAGAGAGAGAGAGATCAAAGTCAGAGGTCAGAGGGCAGCAAGGGAGTGGGTGCTGATATGCATGGGGAAAGAGGAAAAGAAGGAATAAAAGAGAGAAAAGAGGGGAAGAGAGGACGTGCGGCAGGGGGTGCAGGAGGAGAGAGAAAGGGAGCGTGCGAGAGAGAGAAAGAGAGGGAGAAGGGAGAAAAAAGGGGGGGAAAAGGGGAGAGAGAAAAACCCTAGAAAATTGAAACAAGCTTCTAGAAGGGAGGGCAATTCGGTCTTTTTACCCTTGAAGCATGATTCCCAAAAATCCTGTCCTAATCACAGCCCGTTAATCCAGCTCGTGCAATTTCCGGGCTTACAGAAAGATTTGGGAATTAATAAGGCGTTGTCCAATATTTTTGTCCCGACGTCCTTGAAAGTTCAGTACCCGAAATCGGACTGAATTTCGTGATTAATTTCAACCAGTTGCGACTTTGGCACGACTTGACTTTCGGGCAGCATTTAGGGGGTTCCATGCGTTTGACCCATGGTTGATAGCTTTTCAATCCATGATCGTGTCTATTTAGATCAGGACGATTCTCAGTTGTCATGTAATCGTGAGGGATCGATTGCTTACCCTAAATATAGGGCCAATAGGAAATCGGCTTAACATCGTTCGTCGTTAATATTGAAGTCGGGCGGAATCACCCGCAATCCGACCTCGTACTCCACCAAATCGATATTTCCGTTCGCTAATTGACCTGCAACAGCGTGGTATCATCCTCGCTTGATCCTTATGGTCGAGTGGCCAGTCCTTGATTGAATTCACTAATCGTACGTGCATTCGTCCTTAATTGCCTTTTCGAACAGTTAGTTAACTCATGAGGGGTCAACTCCGAGTAAACGTAACTAAGAGCACATTAATGAAATAATCATTTCACACGTGCCGAAGTGAGTCGAAATCCAGGACGTCACAATTCTTCCATCATTACAAGAATTTTGTCCTCGAAATTTGCAAAACTTCCAATATTCTTAACTAGGTGAGGGATTGACGCCTCATTGTACTCTCACTTTCCTAGACCGTTCTTCCGCATTCTGATAACATCAACTCACTTCCAATGCATGAAGGGCTCAGTTCTACCTTCCTGTCTAGTCTAGATGTCCCTCTCGTTGGCGACACCTTAAGGAAGACGTAGTACTGAACTCACAATCCCAAAAGCTTTAGTCTCTTGTCTGTATCACTTCTCTGGCGACTTGCAGTGTCTTGAACTTGTCCTTGACAATCTTAACCACATCCGCTCATTGTCAAACAATCTTTAGACCAGTGATCCCACTATCTCGGACCTCGTTCCAATAAACCAGAGCTTCACAGTCTCGTTCATTCTGTTACACCACTCCAGTAAAAATCTTATTCTCTTAACCGATACATAGTTCATCTCATCTTTGCCCCCTCGACATCCTAGAAGCCTGCCGGGAGTCGCTCCTTGTTTAGGCTCTCTAGTCTCGGCGACCACTTCCCACCCTCGTCGGATTAGTCGATATAGGCGTTCTTGAACTATATGCCATTCCAAAAAATCCTTCTTAGAGGTATTTTCCGCTTTGGCCCGTCCCGTACCGAGCCTCATGATTTCAACCTCGTCTGAGCACTCCAACTTGCAAAAGTTTTCTCAAGTTTGTCAAACCATGAGGTCATTTTCTCGGGATCACTCATCAACACTCAAACCATGATCCACTAAATTTCCGTCAAACTGCAATCTGAATTCTTGGAATCCTCATTTTACCTTTGACAATCCATCCATTTCAATTATGCACCTACTCCAAAGATGTTATCGAAACCACTCAAAGACTAGTGCGGACCAATCCTTGTGTGGCACTAAAATCTTTTGGTACTTCTTTGAGTCCACTAACATCTCGAAAGTAAATCATCGATAATGATATTTCACGACGAATCCATCCACTATTCTCACGGGATAATTAATCCACAATCCACCAAAGACAAAAATCAACTTCTTTCGATCCCAATCTTAATCGTCTCCCAAAGTAATCCACGAAGAACATATTCCTCTCTTATGGCCATTCAAGCTTACCACTTCAAAAAATCAATTCCTATTACGCTAAATACCATCAAGCAGTGTCTCCAAATCCCACGACCGAAAATGCTCACTGAAAGTCTCAAATCACAAGCCAAGTAATTCGACTCACGAGACCTTAATTGTCTCCAAAATAATTAATTGTAGCTCTTTACAACATTTGAAACTTCCAAACACTTGTCCACCATAATACTTATCCAAGGTCATCGCCAACTAAGGAATCATTACTTATGATGCAATACATACCGCTTCTCAAATCCCCAAGATAAGACTTATCCGATTTCCATTAAACCCAATAGCCTCAATCGTCGTGACACGTAAGCAGCAACCTTTCTCGTTAACTTACAATGCCATCCAATCCTTTATATGATGGCTCATGGTAAATCTCGTAACATCCGATACTAGATTACATCCTCAAAACAGGCTTAGTACTCAGCTCCTATTTAAGCTCCTGAAATTTACCCCCACACTTATCCATATATCCAAATTCTACGCCTTTCATTGATCTTCGCATCAGAGACGTAGTCATCATAGAGAACCTTTCTACGAATCATCTGCGATAACATGTCCATCTTAGAAAATTACAATCATCTGCCACTGTCACAAGTTTTGGCATATTCATGAACTGTCTTAAGCTGGTCTATAGAAATTTACTTCATCCAAAATCACACGACCAACAGAAGCTACGCGAGTAAGTCCAAACTCATACGTACTAGACTTGGCATACTGTTTATGCTTTCAAAAAGGGTCCATGGCACCATCCTCAAGCGCCATTTGTGTTCCTCTGAATTTCTCGAATTTTCCAATATACCACTCAATCCATCGAATTCATTAAAGCACTAGCGTATTGGTCAATCTAAATAATATTGCGGTAAATTTCGTAATGACCATATTGCATTTGAAACACTGTCTTCGACATACCCTTGTCTTAATCAGCCAAACATAATCCATCCTCATGTCTATCTCAGGAGGTATCGAAACCCTTGAAATTAGTCAAACCGGTTGTCCATCCTCAACAATGATACTTGCCCATGACCAAGCCCTCGGCTAAACTTCTAGCACTTGACGCAAGGTACAATATTTCAACCATTATCTCTTAAAACCAAAATTGGCACTCCCCAGGGAGACGCGCTAAAATAATCAAACCCTTCATCCATTAAACCTCGCATCCATGTATTGAACTCCTTCATTTCCAACAACGTAACTCGGTAAAATACCTTGAACCTCGACTCCCATCTAGGGTCAATTGAATCATAATTTCCCCTTTCTCACTTTGGGGTTACTCCAAGCAATTCCTCTTTGAAAAGCATTAGAGTAATCTCGTATGACAGCGATGTGTTTCCATCCTTAGTTCCTCGTCCAACGTGTTAACTGCGGTCAACTAGTTAACTTAGCAATCCTCATCCGATAATTCAATCACTTGAAGTGACAAAATCCAATAAATCGAGGGTCCTCCTTGACTTCCAACAGACTTGCAATCAACTCTTTCCAACTGGTTAAACTGAATTGCTTTCCAATAGTAATCCATCACAATTCATTATTTGGTGAGCCACTCATTCTCAATGATGATATCCACATCATACATTACCAAGATAGTCAAGACCTTCAATTCCTCTTAATCCACCAGAACCGTCTTAGAACTTGAACACCTTGCCACAAGCAGTACCTCATCCATTAGTGAGGTAAGATTACTGACAACCATTTCCAATATTTTCAGTCTTAATCCCCACTGATCTGACAAGTAACTCAACCATGATTATCTTTCCTTGCTCTGCGCACTCCAATAGCACGAAAACTTTATCCGGTTCCTTGTTCTAGGGAGTCGTCATCTCAGGATCTATCATTCCAACAAACTTGGATTGTTTACACTTCAAGCACCATTCGACCAACTTAAACATCATCCGATCACCATTCTTCTTTCCAACCAGATGAACTTTACTGAGCGGTACAACAACAGCAACGGCAACGATGGCAGTGGCAGCTACAACAACAGCAGCTTAAATCTAATCTTGCTACACCCTAGCAAAACTCAAGGCTTACAACGCTTGCAGAACCCTATCCAGTCTAGGATCCTCTGGTGCATTACCCCTAGCACCTGCCTGACCTCGACCTGCCTTCCTCTAGGGCTCTGGAATCAGGACTGTTCATCTTGCAGGTTCCTAAGGAACCATGAACAACCCGCTTACAGCAAAAGATTCTACAAGCAATCACAGGCATATAAAAAAAATGTATTTCCTATCTCACTATCCCATAACCCATCGCACCTTATTACTCCAAGTATTGACAGGGCTCTGATACCATGACTGACGGGAATGTCATGCCCCGTCCCTTGAGCATGCGACGATCCCCATCTTCTCTTTCTGTCATTTGAATGCGACGTCCCAGTTCACGTCGCCGACCATTCTTTTTATCTTTCAATTAAGCACATGCGGAAGCAATAATTAATCCCCGTACAATTTAACTAATTGTGATAGCTAGGAAAAACAAACAGAAACACAATCAATAATGCCAATTTATTCACTACAAAAAATAAAAATTTAAAAAAAAGCTCCATCTAAGCACTACCTAAGCAAATATTTATTGCCCGCTATGAAATATTTGTTTGATCTCTTAGCGTTAAAGACGTATCTTTTATCATAATTAATTACCTTTAACCATTCAAATACTGTCACAAACGCGTCTTTATATTAAAAAGAAAATATTTTACAACACTAATTTTCTGATTGAGAACTAATAGAATGTGAGCATGGTATAGTGGTGCCATTAGCCAAACCAAATTATATAAATGCGGAAATTTATCACCGGCCGAAGCCCGACCGATCAAATTAGACTGGCCGGGAATTATGGACGCTCAACCTCAACTCAAGAGTGGGGAGAGGGAATGAAATGATGGCTTGTCCATGGCATTGATACCGTCCCATCACGGTGTTGCTTAGAGTGGAAAGAAAGTGAGGCCATGATGGTCTCGACCATAAGGAGACAGCTTTGCTCAGCTGAAGAAAGGGAAAAGACAGATTGATGATGGGACAAGAGGGCAAGGAAAACGACGAAGAAAGTTGCAATAATGGTGTCTTTTGACGGTGGCCACTCATTGTTTCCTTTCTTCTTCTTTATTTGCTTTTAGTGAATTTTCTCTTTACTTCCGAAGAGACGAGTCCTCCGAGGACTGCAAGGAGGAGATTGAAAATTTCCTCTTAAGGGTTTGATTCAGAAAGGTTTTATTCATGAAATTATACAAAATGAAGCGGATTAAATCTCATGTTAATATTCATGTCATTCTTGTATGAGATTAAAAAATTATTTTGAGAGAAATTATAAGAGCTAAAGACGGAGTAATTAGTTGTATTTGAGGGATGAAAAACATTCAAAGTATATAAATGACTCGAAAATATTTATTACATCGTTTTATCTATAATGAAATTGTGTGCTCATTTCTTCGTAGATATAAGTCACATGACCGAATCATATAAATTTGATATCCAATTAACTTCATTATTTTGTGTATTTTATTCGATCACTTATTTTAGTTTCAACAATAAATATGATTTGAAGAAAAGTGAACCAAATTAAACCGTATTATAGTCAAAGATCAAATCAAGCCAAATCATTTTTTTTTGGCTTGATTTGGCTTAATCGTTCTTTGTTCTTTTATATTATCTCTTCATCATTTTTAATTTAATGAGAAAAAAACAAATACCATGTTGCCACCCTTTCAAGGTGAGATCCTCGAGGAAGTTGTTGGATTGCCAAGGAAGCACAGTCCCTCTAGCAAAGTGACTTGCTCTTCGCATGATTGATCACAACTTAGTTTCTATTAATTATATCATTTGATTAAAAGTCACCACTAATTTTATATGAACTGATTAGGACTCAGGTAAAATGCAAAAGCCCATCTTACTTATGCAAGCTAGAGATTTATGGGTTCGGGAATTGATTAATATAGATATATTTAATACCCAATTTGGTATATTTTCTCTTTTTATGAAAACAACTATTCATGCAGTCTTCCCAATCTTAGTTACCCATTTCATTCTCAATGTTGAGCAATGCAGGTGATCATGCATAAATTCACTCAAGCAAACACATATAAAATCCAGTAGTACCAAGACAAATTAAGAAAATAAAAGGTAGGACAATAAAGAACTTGAGCCGTATCCAGGAAAAAAATCAATACAAAGCCTAGTTATTAAGTTCCTAGATAGGACCCCTTGAGCTATAGATAGAAACTCAATGTAAAATTTCCAAAAGATACTATGGCTCACAATCAGAAAGTAAATAAATGATACTTCATGAATATCTACAATATAAACTACTTTACTAAAATGAACTATTACGTCTAGAAGTCAAATCTACTTAATGCAGTCTAGAGTGCAATGCCATGTTAAGAAAACAAAATTTGTTCATAAATTTGCATGATTCCTAAAATTCACTCTCACATGTGTATACATATATATATATATATATTAATGAAAATGCAGTTGATCTTTTTATTTGTTTTGTTTTTTGCATTTCCCCCTTATTTATTTATATAATTTTTTATTGAAATGAAATTAAACTAAAAATGTACAATGTGCAGAAACAAATTTGAACTAGAATCTATATGCCAAAATAATATGTAATATAAAACCAAATTTTTATGAAAATTTGCACTATGTTCATTTGGATTTTTTTTTTTGGTCAATTGGAATTTTAACCTTAAAATTCAAAATTCTTGCGTTCACCATAAAAGAAAGAAAACTAAAGAGACATAATGCTATGAATTACAACGAAACTAACCCACACTATAGCAATATCAATGGTGGATGAATACACCTATACAAATTCCCCATTTTCTCTTTCGCTTTTTTTACATTTAATTGAAGGCATGCTTACAAAAAATTAAGTGCATCTTCATCGCTTAACCTACCAAGTCATAATCCTTGAATCTTAATATTTGTAACCCGAGTGGCAACAAGTATCCTAGTACCAGGATACAAAAAAATTTACTCTGATTAGTTTTTGGATATGGTTTCCCTCATTGATATCATCCATTACAATTAGCATCTATCAATGCTATTAAATGTCACGAGTCACTCTATAAGAAGAGATATCGGACAATAATTTTTCTTGCATCTACAATAAGCCCTTGGTTTTTGGCATTTCACTCACGTCATCAAGAAAGCTGCTATTTTTCCCAAAGCGAGGATATAGCTAGTTGAAGATAACCTCGGGGGTGTTGTTTTACTAATGTTGCCTATCCCATAGATTCGAGTGATCTGTATACCCCCATAACCAATGTCTAATAAATTGTTTATGGCTGCTATTTGATCACTTGCCTTTGTCTTGTCTTGAGCCTAACCACAATCTCTCATCAACAACTGATTTCATAAGATTTCCATAGCTGCCACAAAGTCAAACAATTTCAATTGAGAAAAGGGTGACAAATTTGCATGTTGACAAACCATTTACATATATCAGAGCCCAAATCTACCTGAATTCATTTCGAATGTATAGCTATTGTTTGTCAAATTTTAGTCATTCTTTTGGATTGCACATTTTAAAAACAATAACATTACATTTTATTACATTCTTATGTTAAAAGCTTCTCCACAAATCATCTGCCTTCAAAAATTTACAAAAGAAGAACAAGAGCATTATAAGGGAAAACTGTCAAAAAAGTCATAAACCTATTACATTTGTGCTAATTTAGTCCTAATCATTTTAATTGTGTTAATTTAGTCATAAACCTTATAACTTGATGTCAATTTAGTCCTAAACCTTTTGATTTGATGCCAATTTAGTCATAAACTTTTTAATGGTATTAATTTAGTCCTAAACCTTTTGAATTAATGTCAAAAATTTAATGATTAAAGTGGCACTAGTTCAAAAGGTTTAGGATTCAATTGGCTTTAAGACTAAATTGACACAAAATTAAAAACTTTAAAATTAAATTAACATCATTAAAAAATTTATGATTAAATTAATATCAATGTATTAAATTTATGATTTTTGTTGACACTTTTTCCAACTTGCAATGGAAAAGGAGAAAAGGCTATTGATTGTAACAAATGAAGAAATTCTTGATTTGAACGCTCGAAGTCCAATGCCACTTTTGGCGAGAGACATCATTTTGGACCTTTGTATTGCCTGATTCACGGGGTTTGAGTGAAGGACAGGCAACTTCACAGCAGTTGCGGCTTTTAATTTATAGTCAAAAAAGTTGATGGCTATAGAAAAAAACGAGGAGGAGGACAATCAAGGAGGTGCACCTTTTCAGAAAAAAATGAGGAGGAGGACAATTATGGGGTGTACTTCTTGAAACGCGCAATTTCTTTCGAGTTTCTTCTTGGTGCTTTTTTGAAATTTTGAATAAAAAAATCTGATTTTCAAGCTTTTAAATCACAAATGATCTAGATACTTTTATATGAATACATAATATCAAAATATTCCTAAATAATTGCTTCTTATTATGACACATGGACTCTGGATAACTAGAAAATTTTCCTTCATACTACTGAGATTGGATTTGCTGTATTCATTACAAAAAAAAAAAAAATGCTCCGCCTGAACACTCCTAAGCATATTCTTACTACTCACTATGAAATATTTATTTTGGTCTTCACCTTAAATGTTGAAATATATCTTGCGCTGGAGCCAGATCAAACTAAGACCAGAAGAGAATAATGGACACTCATCCTCTACTCAAGGTAGTCAGAGGAAATGCAATGATGCCCTGTCTATGGCCGTGATGCCATCCCATCACGGTGTTGCTTTGAGCGTGGAAAGAAAGAGAGAACGTGCTACTCTTGACCATAAGGGACGACTTTGGTCAGCTTAATAAAGGGAAAAGAGAGATTGATGATGGCTACTGCTGATATGGGACGAAAGGGAAAGGCAAAAGACGAAGAAAGTTGCAAGAATGAGGTCTTTTAACGATGGCCACTAATTGTTTATTTCCTTTCATCTTCTTTATTTGCTTCTAGTGAATTTTCTCTTTAACTATGAAGAGGAAGAGCTCTTAATGAGAGCTCCGAGGACTGCACAGAGGAGATTGAAAATTTCCTCTTAGGGGTTGATTTGGAAAGGTTTTCTCTGTGAAATTACATAAAATGAAGTTGATTAAATTTTGTGTTAACATTCATGTCATTCTTTTATGAGATTGAGAGATTATTTCGAGAGAAACAGTGAGGATTGAAGACAGACTTACTAGTTGTATTTGAGGGATGAAAAATATTAAGAGTATGTGAGTGAGTTGAGTATGATTGTAACTTCTATTATATCGTTTCATCTATAATGAAATCATATGCTTATTTCCTCATAGACGTAGGTCACATGATTGAACCACGTAAATTTGATGTCCGATTCATTTCTTTATTTTTGTATATTTTATAAGATTGCTTGTTTTATTTTCAACAACAAGGTTTGAAGAAGAGTGAAACCAAAGTAAATTGTATTATAATCAATATCAAACCAAGCCAAACCATGTTTTGTGGTTTGATTCAGCTTAATCATATTTTCTTCTTTTGTTTTTTCTATTCATCATGTGTAATTTCATGAGAAAAAAATGGAAATTCTGTGTCATGACCCTTCTGAGACGAGATCCTAGAGGAAGTTGTTGGGTTACCAAGCAAGAGCAAATGGTCCTTCTAGCAAGGTGACACTTGCTCTCGGCATGATCAATGTTAACTTGATTTCTATTAATTATTTCATTTGATTAAGAGTCATCATTAATCTTTTATGAATTGATTAGGAGTTAAGTAGAAAATGGCCATCATCAGCCGGTAGTGGCGGAGGAACAGATGAGGATGGCACGCAAGAAAGGAAAGGAGCGCTGGAGAAGAATGAAAAAAAGAAAAAAAATTAAAAATTCGAAATTTTTTTGCTAAGATAAAACATTTAAATTGCAATCATTTTTCAGTGAGGTCCAAACATTAAAAAAAAAAAACGTTTTACATTATCAAATAAAGAAAAAATAAATATTTTCATAAAAATTGTTTTATTTAAAATATTTTTTTATCATTAATTTTTTTGCAAAATAAATGCATTTTTAACGTCAAAAGCTTCTCCATCAAATTATCCTATTTCAAAAAGGATAATGCCACGAAAAACACTAAACTTTACCTCATGTGACACATTTACCATAAACTTTTTTTATGATACCAAAAACCCCAAACTTTGCTCTGTGTGACATATTTATCCCAAACTTTATCCCGTGTGACACATTTATCCTAAAATTTTTTTTGTGACACAAAAAATGCCAAACTTTGCTATGTGTGACACATTTACCCCAAACTTTTGTTATGAAGGGCATTTTCGTCTTTTACTTTTTATTTTTTCCTTTTTCTTTATTTCTTTTTTTTCCTCCTTCACCGCCGCCGGAGGAGCTGCTGGAGGAGCGCCAGCGTCGGCCCTTGCCCGACTTAGGCGAGGGCGGCCCTCAACCAACGCTGGCGAGGGCAGCCCTCAACCGACGCTGGCGAGGGCGGCCCCCGTCGGATCTAACGAGGGTTGCCCTCGCTTGCTAGGGCCAGGGTGACGGTGAGGGTTGCCCTTGCCATGGCAACCCTCGCCAGATCCGGCGGGGGCCGATGCCAGCGCTCCTCCGGCGGAAAAAAAAAAAAAGAAAGAAAGAAAAAGGAAAAAAAAGGAAAAAAGAAAGAAAAAATAAAAAGCAAAAGACGAAAATGCCCTTCAAAATAAAATTTTAGGGTAAATGTATCACACGGGGCAAAGTTTGAGGTTTTTTGTGTCACAAAAAAAAGTTTAGGGTAAATGTGTCACACGGGGCAAAGTTTGGGGTTTTTGGTGTCATAAAAAAAATTTAAGGTAAATGTATCACACAGAGCAAAATTTAGGATTTTTCGTGGCATTCTCCTTTTCAGAAATTCACAAAAGAAGAACGAGCACAGATCATTAGAAAAGGAGAAGGCTATTTGTCGTAAGATATGATTACGAAATTCTTGAATTTCCGACCACTTTCATAAGTGAGAGACATCATTTTGGACGTTTGTGTTACGTGACTCACGGGATTTAAGTGAAAGTTACGGATAGATGACTTGACAGGAGCCGTAGCTTTCAATTATAGTGAATAAAGTTGATGGGTTCAAAAAAATCAGATGGAAGGACAATTATGCGTGTACCTTTTCACATGCCCAATTTCTTTCGAGTTTCTTCTTGGAGCCATTTGAACTTTTGAATTAAAAATGAAACTTTTGAATTATGGATGCAAGAGGTTATGGTTGAAAATGAGAACAGACTATTTTTTGTAAGATACAAACAATGAAATTATTGATTTGAACGCTCGAAGTCTAATGTCACTTTTGATGAGAGACATCATTTTGGACCTTTGTATCGCATGACTCACAGATTTGATTGAAGGATAGGCAACTTCACAGTAGTTGCAGCTTTCAATTTATAGGCAAAAAAGTCGATGGCTTTAGAAGAAATGAGGAGGAGGACAATTATGGAGGTGTACCTTTTCAAACGCCCAATTTCTTTCGAGTTTCTTCTTAATGCTTTTTTGAACTTTCCAATTAAAAAAATTATTTTCAAGTTTTAAATCATTTCTAATTATTCTTAAAGAAAACTAAAGTGGCATAATGCTATGAATTACAATGAAACCAACCCACACCATATGAAAATCAATGGTTGATGAATATATCTATACAAATTCCCTATTTTCTCTCTTTCACTATTTACATTTAATTGAAGGCATGCCTACAAAAGAGTTAAGTGCATCTTTGTCACTCAACCCACCAATTCATAATCCTGGAATTAATACTTAAGTCCCCTAATATTCCAAACGGTCTTGTCTCCAGTGACAACAAGTATCCTAGTACCAAGATACAAAAAAATTCATTGCGATTAGTTTTTGGATATCGTTGCCCTCATTGACATCATCCATTACGATTAGCATCTATCAATGCTATCAATGTCACAAGTCACTCTAGAATAAGAGACATCAGACAAGAATTTTTCTTGTGGCTAGAGTAAGCCCTTGGTTTTTGGCGTTTCACTCAAGTCATCAAGAAAGCTACAGTTTTTCCCAAAGCGAGGATATAGCTGGTTGAAGATAACCTTAGGGATGTTGTTTTACTAATGCTGCCTATCTAGTAGATTCTAGTGAACCGTACACTCCCAGAACCAATGTCTAATAAATTGTTTATGGCTACTATTTGAGACTCCATTCTAGCTAAATCTTGATCACTTGCCTTTGTCATGTCTTGAGCCTAACCACAATCTCTCATTACTAACCGACTTTATAAATTTCCCATAGCTGCCACAAAGTCAAACAATTTCAATTGAGAAAAGGTGACAAATTTGCCTATTGACAAACCATATACATATATTAGAGCCTGAATCTACCTTGATTCATTTCAAATTTGCAGCTATTATTTGTCAAATTTCAGCCATTTGCACGTCTTAGAAACAATAACATTACACTTTATTACATTCTTAATTTGAAAAGCTTCTCCACCAAATTATCCTCCTTCAAAAATTTACAAAAGAAGAACAAGAGCGTTACAGTTGAAAAGAAGATAAGGCTATTGATTGTAAGATACAAACAATGAAATTCTTGGTTTGAGCGCTTGAAGTCTGATGCCACTTTTAGCGACAGACATCATTTTGGACCTGTGTATTGCATGACTCACGGGATTTGATTGAGGGACAGGCAACGTCCTAGCAGCTGTAGCTTTTAATTTATAGTCAAAAAAGTTGATGGCTATAGAAAAAATGAGGCGAAGGACAATTAAGGAGGTGCACCTTTTCTGGAAAAAATGAGGAGGAGGACAATTATGGGGGTATACCTTTTCAAACACGCAATTTCTTTTGAGTTTCTCCTAGGTGCTTTCTTGAAATTTTGAATTAAAAAAAAATCTGATTTTCAAGCTTTTAAATCATTTCCAATTATTCTATAACTATATCTATGGTTAAACAATTATCTAGATGAAATCATAGTTTTATATAAATACATAATAGCAAAATATTCCTAAAGAATCACTTCTTATTATGACACATGGACTCTAGATAACTAGAAAATTTCCCTTCATATTATTGAGATTGGATTTGTTGTATTCACTACATAAAAGATGCTCCACCTGAGCACTGCCTAAGCATATACTTACTGTGAAATATTTATTATGGTCTTCACCTTAAATGTTGAAATATATCTTGCCCTGGAGCCAGATCAAACTAAGACCAAAAGAGAATAATGGACACTCGTCCTCTACTCAAGAGTAGTCAGAGGAAATGCAACGATGGCCTGTCCATGGCCGTGATGCCATCCCATCATGGTGTTGCTTTGAGCGTGGAAAGAAAGAGAGAACGTACTAGTCTTGACCATAAGGGACGACTTTGGTCAGCTTAATAAAGGGAAAAGAGAGATTGACGATGGCTACCGCTGATATGGGATGAAAGGGAAAGGCACAAGACGAAGAAAGTTGCAAGAATGAGGTCGTTTAACGATGGCCACTAATTATTTCCTTTCATCTTCTTTATTTGCTTCTAGTGAATTTTCTCTTTAAATATGAAGAGGAAGAGCTCTTAATGAGAGCTCCAAGGACTGCACGGAGGAAATTGAAATTTCCTCATAGGGGTTTGATTTAGAAAGGTTTTCTTTGTGAAATTACATAAATTGAAGTTGATTAAATTTTGTGTTAACATTCATGTCATTCTTTTATGAGATTGAGACATTACTTTGAGAGAAATTATGAGGGTTAAAGATAGAGTTATTAGTTATATTTGAGAGATGAAAAATATCAAGAGTATGCGATTGAGTCGAGTATGATTGTAATCTCCATTGTATCATTTTATTTATAATGAAATCATATGCTCATTTCCTCATAGACGTAGATCACATGATTGAACCACGTAAATTTGATGTCCGATTCATTTCCTTATTTTTGTATATTTAATAAGATCGCTTGTTTTATTTTCAACAATACGGTTTGAAGACGAGTGAAGCCAAAGTAAATTGTATTATAATCAATATCAAACCAAGCCAAACCATTTTTTTGTGGTTTGATTCAGCTTAATCATTTTTTCTTCTTTTGTTTTCTTTATTCATCATTTGTAATTTCATGAGAAAAAACGGAAATTCTGTGTCATGACCCTTCCGAGGCAAGATCCTAGAGGAAGTTGCTGGTCCACTAAGCAAGCGCAAACAGTCCCTCTTGCAAGGTGACACTTGCTCATGGCATGATTGATGTTAACTTAATTTCTATTAATTGGTTCATTTGATAAGAGTCACCACTAATTTTTTATGAATTGAATAGGAGTTAAGTAAAACATGGAAGCCCATCTTACTTCTGCAGACCAAAGGTTGGATTGAAAAGTTATAATTGATCAAAATTTGGTCAAACTTTTTGAAAAATATTATTCTAAATTCCTTTTGAAAAACAAAAAGAATTATGACGTCATCCCCCGCCTTCGCCACCACTGACGGTTGCCAAATGTTGCTTCCAGCATCAACCCGATGACGGAATGGCGACAATCCACACTTGAGCTAAAGCCCTACCAAGCCCAATTAAACATTGGCCTGGCGTGCCTAGGTGACACGTCCTATTGCATGACTGGCCCAAATGGTGCAGGGCCACATGTGAAGCTAGGCTTTTGAAGCCTTGTTCCGCACCTATGAAGCCTCCATCATTTTTAGGCCTTTCGCCACATTTGCCTTATGTTATGCATCATTTCCCTTATGAAGTGCATCATACCCCTTTGTTTTCGAAATTTTCCTACTTCGTTTGCTCATTTTGCCTAAGGTAATGCATTTCAAAACTCTCTCTTTCTATTTATTCACTCAAATTCCAATAACTAACTTGATGTTGTTTTATAAAAAAAATTCCGTTGAGAGGTCAAGTGCACAAAAATCGGTGATCCTAGGTGGGTATGAAAAAAAAAATTTGTTCAGGCAATAGATAATTGTTCTAAACCTCCTTGAATAAAATCGATATCATTATGTTGTTGGAGCTAGGCTTGAATTAATATATAAATTAGTTGATACTCTATTGGTTTAAAATTAGGCTTTTTATGAATAAATGAATCGTCGTAATGCCTAAATTACTCCTTGAAGAAAATATGAGAACGTGATTTTGCAGCTATTATTCCACTTCAATAAATAATTATCATAGTTTCTCCGGGCAGTTATTTTGTTTGTTAAAATATTTGCTTTGGAAAATCCGTTGCATGAAACCAACCCATAGATTGAAATGCCGCGAGAATCGGTCCGGGCAAACTCAAAGGTTGGAGACTAAGGTCCCCCGTTTGTGAACAAAGGCCCCACGGATATCATGATTTTCTATAATACTTTCAAAAAGATTATAGTTATTCTCCCTAAAACCATTTTTGGCTCTCAAAATCCTTATTATCTATGATCAAAAGATTATATTCATGCTGGGATAGAAAGTGACAAAAGAATTTCCCTGATTACATCTTCAGAAAAATCATAAGTTGCATCGATAATGTTCGTAATTATTTGCAGATTGCATTTGAAGGATATAATTGGAAAATGTGGTACCGAAAGAGAATTATGCGGTGTCTAGCCCCTTCCCACACATAAATGAACCCTCAAATGACTGCAAGTTTCTTTGGTTTTTGCAAATGACCAATGCTTTCACACGTACACCTAGTTTCCAATCAATTTAGTTTTCTTAAAATGATTGGCGGCAACTCCATCTCCTATTTTAAACAAAATCCTGGAATCAGCCCAAACACATAGCTATTGCTCCTACCAAAAACCTTGGATCCCAAGAGCATCAGCAAGTCGCTGCATGGCCTATATAAAGACTCCAACGTGTTGATCAAGGTTGGAAGGCTATATATTGCACCAAAGCGGTTGTTGAAGGTTGGCGCAGTTGATCAAAACAGTCTCAAAGCTTTTTTTTTTTTTACTTCTTTGCTTATTCTATGGAAAACAATATCTGCTTGTAATTCTATAAGAGAGTGCCGATGTAATTATTGTACAAAATGCTTGGAGTGTAGCTGAAATTAATTTACTTGCAGAGTGAGCTACAATTCCTCTTGAAGAGGCAATTTCATTTGTAAATGCTTCTAAAGGTTTCAAGTATTGCAATAGTCGATTCCAACCGTGTTGTTAGACACTGAAATTGTTCAAAAAGTGATCACTTATTATATGGCAGTTAATTTAGTTCTAAACTTTCAGTATGGCACATTTAGTCCTCAACCTTATGACGATTTTCCAATATCCTTCATTCTTCAAATTTTGGTCGAAAATTGTTGACATGTCAATCCAATCAATGCTGGCCATCTTACATGGTGTAGTTGCATGGCCATGGCTGATGTGGATCAATTTTGCTATTTTTTTGAATTTTCTAAATTTTTTTCTTCTTTTTCTTTTTCTTCATTTGAATAGAGTTTGAGGCACTTGCCTTGTGAATCTAGTGCTTCGATATTACCACCTCACTATAAATCCTGACCAAAAGCACCATAAATTTTTCTAATTTTCAGTGACTCAAGAAATTCAATCAAACTTATTTCTTCCATTCTTCGTCGTAAAAGCTAAGTGACTTTTACCGAGAAAAGAGACGGAAAGTAGAAGGGTAAAGAGCAAGGGCTTTGTAAGCTCTTTCCCTCATCGCATGGTGATTATAAAGGTCCCTACAAAGCGTAATAGTTGAATGATTAAACGTATGCTTCATTTGTTTTGTAAAAAAAATGATTAGAATGATATTTTTCTAAAATTGATCGTTTGTATTGCTTGAGATAATTAGTCCAATATTATTTATTTATTCATTATTGTAGATGATATAAGTTGTCATCTTTAAAAAAATATTTTCTAAATTATTATTTTTTCACAGAATAAATGCATCCTTAACTTCTTGCTTTTCCTCTTTGACACCATCGACGTTTGTTCCTCCATCGCAATACCACCCCACCCATTCAATGGACATGCAAAAATTGACAAAATAGGAAAAGAAAAACATTACCATTTTGGATGAATCGGTAAAGAGTGCTGAGAGACGCAAAGTGAGAACAAAAAGCATTTGTTTCGAATCAAAACAGGTGGAAAGTGAGTACATGGAGGGGTTGTCGTCGAACCCATTGAGCATTCAGACGACAATGTAGCCCCAAGCCATCGAGTTGACCAGAGGTGTTGGCCATTTGACTAACCTTTGAAGAGCTCTCATGGTTGATGCTTGCTCCGTCCCTAACAATCTGGGAAAATACTTCAAAGCTCCCTCTCCTAGATTTGCATGAGGATGTTGGTGTGTTGCAGCCCCTGCTTGGACTGGGTGAGGTCCGCAATGCCCTTGTCTTGCCTTTTCGATCTTTTTTAGTTTGTTGATCTCCTCTCTCTCTAATTTTTACCCTACCTTTTTGTAGAGCGTAAATGTGCCCTTGTCTCCACCTCTCTCTTTACGTTTCATATGATAGAAGATATTTTGTATACTTGGCATATTTTGGCTATAAAAACTATTTCATCTCTACACATTGTTTTGCACGAAAATGTTTCAAAAATCTTAAAACAACCAACTCACCCCCTCTTGATTGTTTACCTAAGTTCATTCCACACACTGGCATTTTATTTGTATAAATGTTAGGTAAAATGGCATCCATTGTCCGTGTAGCCTTGCCCAAAATTCAAGACCGTCCTTGTGCCCTTTTTTTCGTTCAAAATCATCCTTTACTTTTTAAAAAGGGTCATTGTTCATTTTTCTATCATGTCGCTACTTTTTCTAATCGGTTTATGCTGATGTGGACAATTGGAACATCGAGTGACAGCCATATGGCGGCCATGGCCAGTCAAGCTCGAAGCTCAGGCTCACAAATATAGCCATCTTTGAGCTCAAAGTTTGCAACCATTATGGTCACTTGAGCTCGTGGCCATGGTCGCTTGAGCTTGAAGTCTGTGACCACTATTGCCACCTATGGCTTCGAAGTTCATAGTCACCATGGCTGCTTCAGCTTGAAGCTTGTGGCTGCTACGACCTAATCTGGTTTTAAAGCTTGCAGCCATGGCCATATAAACACAAAGCTTGCAGCAGTCATGGCCACATCAGGCTTTGAAGCATTGCTGCTCGAGCTTGAAGCTTATGGCCAAATCTGGCTTCGAAACTCATGACTGCCATGGCTGCTCAAGCTCCAAAATCATGGCCATGGCCATTTGAGCTCAAAACTTGTAGCCTATATGACTAGTCTGACTATGAAGCTCGCATTCCATGGTTGTTTGAGCTCAAAGCTTGCAATTTGCCATGGCTAGATCTACTTCAAAGCTCACAACCGCCATAATTACTTGAGCTCAAGTGTTAGAACATTTAAATAATAACCATGTTTTCATATAACAGTTTAAGTTTTTATAACAGTCGGTTGTGGTTTCACAAAATCTTACATGATACCAGAGCAGGAAGTCCTAAGTTTAAATCTTCCAAGCCCTTATTTGCCTCTCTAATTAAATTTTCACACTTAGTATTAGGCAACAAGACCAGACTAAACGTGAAGGAGAATGTTAAAATATTTAAATAATAAACCACACCAAAGTCTGCGTCCTTTCAAAAAACTTGACATTTCTTGAGCCCATAAAATATAATTTAATCCATCCAATATAGTTTAAATGGGTATTAGCACGTCCATTTTCTCCATTGAAAATGCACTGACTTATGTAATAAATACCAAGAAACTAGTACTAGGAGTGCATATAAAGAGAAAATAATGCCAAAAATGGAATCGGCAAGTCAATATACCTCCAGAAGAGATCGGCCAACTCTGGTCAACCGTCAAACCTTGATGACATGGTAGATGATGGGGAACTGACGTGGTCGATGATGTGGCTAATGATGTACTGGATAACATGGACGATGGTGTGACGAATGGCGTGGTTGATGACGTGTTGACGATGTGGCTAATGATGTGGTGCTGGCGTGGTGGTGACATAGCGGGGTGTCGTGGCTGATGTCATAGCAAGTGACATCACGTCAGAGGCAAGTTCAATCGCGTGAGAAGCACGTGAGTGCCTTCAGGTGGCACATGTGGGCACGTGTAGGGTCGGTTGATAGTGCGGTTTGGTTGATCGGATTCCTTCGGTGACGGAGAGCTTGTTTGTGGTATTATATTTTCAATACAACCAGTTGAGTATATCCAAAATTGACTTATAGTATTGATAACTCCATTTTTAATATAGTATTCTTACTAATTTAGACTTGATATTTGCTAAATCTTGATGAATTTTGGGTGAATTTAATTGTTACTCACATAATTTTATTTTGTAGGAAATATTTTTAGATCTTCCTAAATATTGCAATATCTTTCATAATATTTCATCTTGAAGAAAAAGCCAGCCTAGATCATAAATTTAGAGAATTTGACCATAATTGAGGATAAGGTTCAAAGAAAATTAAGAAGATAAGGATGAATCTTTTCCAAATCCTAGTGGGAGCCGACTTAGGGCAGATTTTTGGAGCTATATAAACCGCTTTTGTGCCGCATATGAGGAAAGAGAGAATCCTTGGAGACACCATCTTTGCATAATATTTTGGGTTTTCTTACTTAGATTTTATTCTTCTATTGTAGTGGAGTTGGCGCATGTCAAGGAGAGAAGGAGAAGACAAACTTGAAGCTTCTTGTATCTCAAATTTGTGAATTTGTTTTTATTTAATATTATGTTTTCTTTAATTTTTGTTTGTTTAGTTTTTACCATGTTCTAAATTTCTTTTATTAGAGCTACAATGGATCTTAATCATAATTAATTGATTTTCAAAGACTTTCTCATGCAATAAAATTGTTTTGATTGTGTCATTCTCTATCATGATCTTAATGCTTTTAGAAGTTTGGCCAACGTTTGAATGATTTTTTTATGTATGCATGATACTGAGTGGAGATTGTGTGCATGTGCATTAGTGATATTGAACCATAAATTAAATCTAGGTCAAGGTACACTAGGTTATTTATGTGGCTGCGGTAGTAGATCTAGGTTGAGACTACTTAGATTGAATCTAGGAATTTCCACAAGAAACTTAATGCTCTTTTAGGTAGTTTAAATTCCTAAGGTTAGCGTGGGTTAACATACCTAAATAGCGATTATTAAATCAAGGTTGGCTTGTAATTCATCTTAGGGAAATTTTGCCAACACAATTGGAAATTAATTTGTTGCATGAAAAGTTAAGAAAATTAATTATGAATGGTTAAGTGAAATTGGATGCTCTAACACTTTGTGATCTTGATAATTAGCCTTATCAATTTTCAGTTTGCTTTAGATTATTTTTACTTTACAATTTAATTAGCTTTTGAATTCTTTAAGTTTTGACTCTTTTATATTTTAGTATTTTAATTGGTTTAGTTCACTTTTTATTTGTCTTTTCGATTTGGTTAGCTAGATTTTTGGATTGATCATTTTCGGTAAGTAATTGGATAATTAAAAAAAAAATCCTTGAGAGAACGACACTCACTCATTACTTTATTACTTGTCAATATTGTGCACTTGCAATTCACCTAACAATAAGACCCATAAGTGTTCAGGGTAACAGCACGTGGTGACGTTGTTTGATGATGTATCTGCAACTTTAGTCGAGCGACATGGCCTAGCATCATGACACCTTCGTGGAGCAAATGCGGCCTACTTGGCTAGCGTTGGAAAAAAAAAATTCTCAGGAAAGAGGCTTTTATATAATCAAACTTCAGACTCGCGGCCTTCATGGCTTCTTGAGCTTGAAGCTCATGGCTTGGGTAGAGCTTGAGCGGCCATGTGTGTAAAACCTGAAGGTTGTAGATCTCAAGCTTGCAATCGCCATGGTTGCTTGAGTATTTGGGCTGCGGCCATGGCCGGTGGAAGAATGGTCGTATGTGGGTACTGAGGAATTGCTTGCCGAGGTTTAAATAATTTGAAGAAGAATTTAGGTCAAAGACAGAGTCAATGTTTGAATATAAAGAAAAAAAATAAAAATAAAAAAATATTTTAACAACGTTTACGCCACACCACCAAAAATTCACAACGGCCCCAATGTGTATAGCTACATTTGAACCTAGTTGAGGTTTCAGCTTCAAAAACATTTGAGTTTCAAAAGCCCAAAAGTGAAAAAGTAATAGGCCCAAAATCTACTTAAAATCAAAAAGTATAAATGAAAAATAAAATAGAAGGCCCAAGGAACGCTTCGGCATCCACGGTAAATAGTTCTTGGATGGTTTGAGTAGCCTTTAATTATTTTCTTTGATAAAATAAGTTGTTTTTCAAGTGATTTATTTGATATAATTAATCTATTTGCTTATTTCAGCTTTTAAGAAGAAATTCAAAGTGTCATTTTAAACTCAATGGAAAAAGAATTAAAACTATAAGTATAGATCTCCATAGCAAGCTTGCATTGAAAGTAAGAGCAATTTTTTTCTCAACAAAATTTATATGCTCATTGCGATTCTTGTGTCTATTTATTAATTCTTATGGTCATTACTCGACATCTAAAAGATAGGAGAAAAATATTAGTAACAATCCCCAGCTCAATCGTCATCTTTGTTGTCAACCCCCCTATGAATCCCTCAATTACACCATTGATGTTGACAACGAAGATGAATTGGCCGAAGTTGAAACCCTACAAAACTCAGTCATTAATCTCTCATCGCTCACTTCTCCATGACTGAATTCACAATAGGCCCAAATCTACTTAAAATTGAAAAGTACAAATGAAAAATAAAATAAAGGGCCCAAGGAATGCTACGGCCTCTACGGTAAATACTTCTCAGATGGATTGAGCTCTTGCGTTGGATTATTTTCTTTGATAAAGTTATCTCAAGTGATTAATTTGATATGATAAGTCTATTTCCTTATTTCAATTCTTAGGAAGAAACTAGTATGTATGGATCTCCAAAACAAACTTGCATCGAAATCAAGAACAATTTTTATTTTCTCAGTGAAGTTTATATGCTTTTTGCGATTCTTTTGTCCATTTATCAATTCGTATGATCATTACTCGGCATCCAAAAATAGGGAAAAAAAAATTAATAACACCACTGATGTTGACTCAATCATCATCTTCGTTATGAACTGCCTATCAATCTTTCAATTGTGCCATCGATGTTGACGACGAAGATGAATTGGCCGGAGCGGAAACCCTACAAAACTCAGTCATTAATTTTCCCAGTGATTAACCTATCCATTATTTTTCCTTCTCCTATAGTCCCTTTAAGTAACAGAATAAACAATATAAAAAAACTTATATATATATATATGAATAAAAAAGAAGTATAAATTTGTATCTTCCGGAAAAGTGTTACGCAATATCTTTTGACCAGCCGGTTTTCATTATGTTAGTAGCTTGAAATTTGTCGATGTTGATCATCATGTATGTCCACCAAAAGTCAACTTTCACGTTTGCCCCACTAATTTAGTATTTAGGTTAATTCCAAGTTCTATTCTTACAAAAGCGCATTCAATCATGATGTTATGTTTGAGTCCGAGTATGTCTTTAATTATTGCTTTGCCTAAAATTGTATTATTGACGTAATCAGAACAATAATTGTGCCCTCCACATGATAAAATGACGTCAACTTATGTGAGATATTAGTATCTCCTAGGTATCGAGCAAAATGTTTCATAACGATCCCAAACTTTAGACAACAAATCCCAAAAACTTTATAATTTTCTTTTGCAAGCTATCATCTTATTATGGAATAAAGCTATTGAAATTCTCTTAAGTTTGTGCAATGTCACCTTTGAATTTTTCTTGTTTGCAATCAAATTCTGTTCACTCCAATTAGACCTTCCATTAAAAAAAAGAAGAAAAAAATGTTTATATGACCGTTAAGTATCACAATGGCTCATGTGTGGCTGCCACATGGCTCCTACGTGCTATTCTTGAAAGATTACATATAATAAAAGTAAAATTTTCTTCTTAAAGGTAATTTGGAGCAACAACACCATTGTGAGCTCGAGCCCACAAGCAACGACTGGTTGTGTTCAAGTTTGATCAATGGAGCAAGGACAGAGGTTGGAATCTTTTTCCAATAGAAGCCCCCTCGATTAGCTCCACCTTTTGAACTAACAAAAGTAGCATCTCGACAAGGTGGTGATAGCTCAAATGGAGAGGCTCTCCTTTAACCTTTGATGGCTCTATCAATAATGTTGCATCAATTTCCAAGAGTTTTGTGGAGACTGAAAATGACTAGAGATTCTTCACATCTTTTTATTCAATCATATTTGGAGCTTGGCCTGGACTGAACCAGACAAGGTCCAAATAATTTATGCCGAATCCATAGGACTTATTTAGGCTTGATGTAATTGGGTGAGGGCTGTTTTTCAATGAAAAGCAACTCACAAACTCACATCATAATATGCCATTTCCCACATATTCTTTACCTAAAGTAGACAAACAACCATTCCTCTCCCGTAACATGGCTAGGATACGGACTTTCGCAGCGAAGCATTACCATGCGAATCACTCCATTAGATACTGCAACAATCAAAGCGAATTCCATGTCCCAAGTTCCAACAGGACTCCTCATACCCATCAGTTCTAGAAAGGAGGACCTGATTGTCTTTGGGAAAGCACACTAAAAAAGCAAATGTCGTCTAAGATTCAAGAGCAGCTGAGCACAAGTCACGTTGATCAACTACACATTTTTTCATCCTCCCGAAAGTCTGCAAACTATTCAAGATGGCTAATCAAGGGCCAAAACAGAACTTAGGAGTGTTTGGATTAACCCAATCATTTTATGACATACAACCTTCGGCCTTCTTTCTCTAGCCAGGTTCCAAGCATCAATCCAAGTAAAACAACTAGATGCGTTTCCAGTGAACATTACTCTGATCGTCAGCAATATGACAACCCTAAAAGCATCACGCATAACGTTGTCTTGTATTTGCACCAGTAGATCTATTCTTGTTGGAGGCTATACCACTCATCTCTAACTAGTAACAGTAGCTACCAAAGAGTTGATAAATCTAGAGCAGTATCATGAATAACTTTCTGAGGACAAACATCCTCTAAAAATGCCATGAAGGTGCCGTGATCACACCACAAATGAACTTTCCTGTCCGTTGCCAATCACTTGTCAAGTATGTCGCTTAAGAATGGGCCTAACTTTTACCAGCTTCCCCCGAGTATAAGTTAGTTACTTTTGGGAGTAATAGAGCAAATAGGAGTCTGTTTCAGCAACAAATGGACCCTGCTTTTAGCAACAACTTCTACAGATTCCTGAGAATAAAGCTTTATTCCATGTTTCTAGTTTCTTCAAGCCTAAAAAACATCTTCACATTTTGGAGTGCAAACTTCATCCAAACACACCTTAGGACTCTCTGCTTCTCAAGATTTCCTTTCCACAAAAGAACGAAGTCTTTACTCTCAACCAGCATGACCATCTTCCTTTGGTAAAATAAACTCCTGATTGCAAAAATTAACCAGGCCATAGATTACATCCTCGATTAACTAAGCTTTGCTGCATAGGAAGACGTCTCTTAATCTAACCTGAAGTTTCCTTTTTCTAAAACTACTCGTCAGCATCATAGCTTGCCAAAAGAGCTGAGTTTTCAGGGGATCGAGCTTCAAAACTGAAAGCTCTTTGAATTCCGCAAACAAGGACAAGATTTCTAGCAAGCTCATCCTCTTTATAGAAAATCATTAGCAAAACTTCTCACTTTCTCTGGAAAATAACTAAGATCATGTTATGCCTAAGTTTATATTAGTGTTGAAACCCGCACGACTGTGCGCCTAAGCGCACAATTGATCTCCCTTTTCAAATGGTGAAAATAAGTCATTGAAATGGATAAACCAGTTTACCTATATCTTGTTCTGTTTGTTTGAAATCCATAAATGGTGGAAGTTGAGATCAATGGAGTAAAGCCTAAGTGATGTGCCACCAGAACATTTGCATTTATAGCATTGTCTATTTCATTGTCCAATCATTTGTTTTGATAGGGCATTGTTCGAATGATGTTAAAGGGGGAATGACTCTAATGTACAATGTCATATTTAGATTTTTTATTTTTTCGATATAGTCATTGAACTATTCCTAAATTTTCAATATAGTCCCTAAATTTTTAATTTGTCAATCTAATCCCTCAACTTTTCAACAAATGACAAATCACATCTTTAGTGCTATTCATAAGTTTTCTTGATTACATTACTATCCGGATTTTGGAGTATCTTTTTATTCCAATCATTTTCCTAAATCAACAGCAAATATGCTATTTTTTTATTATATATATTTTATCTTTACAATTATTACGATAGTTCAATTTAAGTAAAAGTAGAACCTCATTTAGAGTTCAATTTAGGGACCAAATCTACCAATAATGCTAGAATTCGATCCCTAACCAAAAACACCTACTCCGCACGATTTTTGCAATCATCCCTTGCATTCGTGATTAGAGGGGCATAAAGACGAAGGGCATTTTCGAGTCCCTCGAATCTCTGAAGACATTCGAGGCCACTCAACATTGCCCCATTGATTTCGTCCTTTTAAGTTGACCCATTTTTGTGCGTACCATTAAACCTCAGCTAACCTCATCGCTTTAGCCTTATTGGGGACATGAACTAAGCCAAGATATGGGCGATCTAGTCAACAATCGGCCAAGAGTTTGGCCTGGAACCAGAGAGCAAGAGCGTGCGAAACAGGAAAGGAAATAAAGCAGAGAAGAGGGCAGTCTTGGCAATAGGAGGAAATGACAAGAGTGGGACGTGTTCAGGCAGCTGATCACGCTGCATATTGAAAGTGAATTATTGGGTGGACATGCAGGGAATGTTTTATCATTTTCTTACCTGTTCCTCCGTTAATCTCACGTACCAACCAATCATCGCTGCCATCAAAGCCAATTCGTTTTGAAACCCACCCTTCACATTCGTCGTTTTGACCCTCCACGGCCTGAACAATCATCTTCTCTCGAATCTGTGGACTGAGCCATCGCTCAATGAGCTCATCGCTTCCCCGCCTGACCAGACAAATCCTCGCCTTCCATCGTGTTGCCACGGCAGCGTAGTCATTGTGTCACCTCGCGTTTCATGGGTTACTCCTCCTGGCTGCTCTTTGCCGGCCAAATTTACCCGTGCTACTTGCGAGTTTCTCATATATCTTTCATCATCCGAGGCGCTGGTTTTGTCCTCTGTCCTCCCCTGTTGACGCCATGTTTTGTTGAATGAAAAAGTAGCCAACGTCACCGAGTGTAGGTTGCTCTCCTGACCAGTCCAAAAGCACCATCGCATCGCCGTCTCGTGCTCATCTCACTTCATATACTTTGACGGCAACCACTAAGCTGAGTCAATCATGTATTTTCTTCTTCTTTTGATTTTGCTCGGTTTCAAAACACTTGACCGTGCGTTTTCTCTTCACAGAGTATCCTCTCCACAAGCAAATAATTTTCTCTCAGATGGATTCAGCTCCGCCGCTTTTCAAATCGAAGTGGACAATATTGCTCTCACGAGATATCTGCAACATAGACGTGAGCATTAGTCAAGCTTCAAAGTCCTGCTCAGAGAACTTGCGCGCCTCCACGCCTATCAGGTTGTTTCTGTCCGACTCAGTTTTGGAGTTGATTTTACGTTCGGTTTGTCTCCTTGATTTGTTTCTCTGTTTCTAGTCTTGCATGTTCTTCCGGCTGAGTCGCGGGCAAACTGAGTTGACGTGCTTTCGTGCCGTTGCGGATCACTGAACGGAGTTGCTGACTATAACTGTGAGCGTTCGGTGAGGATTAGAGATTTTTAGCCTTTGCTTATTGGAGATTTAAGCTTATGATTTGAGTTAGCGGAAGTGAGCACAGAGAGAGAAAAAACAGGGCAGATGATGAGTAAGGATGAAAACGTACTTGGCATATAAAGGAAAATATCAAAAAGATAAGTCTATAAAAAAGATCAAAAAAATGATTAGATTGTATTTAGGTGTTTTATCTCTAGTTTCATTACTAGTTTAGTATTCATTACTGCTCTCATCCTTATCATAATTGAACTTGTCTTCTATATATATTTAAATCAATAAATTTACATTTATTGACACAATACACATCTATTTATATACACCGCTCACGGGGGTCCTATCACAAGACATAATAATATGATTGTGTATATTCTTTGCCAAACTTATATTAGGGTTTTACTTACTATGCTTTAATATTTCATTGTTATCGTACCTGATTTGATCACTTGGATATGGATATAAGTATTTCTGGTATTTAATGTTGACATTGTTTAATTCAATTGCACACGATCCTGTAAATGAACATGTTTATGAATTAAAATTGGAAAGACCGCATGATTCACGTTTTTTGATAAAATAATGAGCTTAGGTACCAAAAGGGCATTAATTAGACTATTGGCGTAATCAAATCCTCTAGTTCGTGAAAATAAAGCCACCTCCCGCACTTTACTTGGCTCCTAACCAGTCTACAAAATAGTTAGTGGTGACTCTTATAGCAAGAACGGTCTTCATAATTAATCGAGAAAACCAAATTACAACCGAAAGTGTTTGGGAGAACCTACGCCAAGCACAAGTGTCTCCTCGCGTTCACTCTCGCTTGACAATCTGTCAAAGCTCCGGCAGATCCACCTTGGGATGGTCGCAACGGTAATCTTTTACACCCCCAATTGTGAAACTTGGCATCAACCTTAAAAATAATAAAAAGAAATGCTGCTTCAGCCACCACTTGCTGCATAAATTTATTTATGGTTGATTAATACTAGCTAAGTCTCTTAATAGTGCGCATCTTCACAGCCGTCACTTGGGGCACATTCTGTGCAACCAACCCACGAACTTCTAGTCCCTTCAACCATATGCAACAGCCGTCAAATTACTGATGGGATATACAACTGCTCAAGAAGAGAACCTGGGGAAAAGTGGCACTGAAGGACTTGAAAATGTGCACTAGAGTGAAAAGTGGCATTGAAGGACTTGAAGCTCACAGACATGGAAATTGAAACTAATGAAGGACTTGAAGCTTGCAGATGACGGAACCTGGGAAAGAAGAGACGACCGCGAACGATAGACTGAAGCTTGCAAGGAACGAGCAAGTAGCGACAAGTGAAAGAATTTGAGGAACACAAGTGAAGATAGAATATGACGTGTGGAAAAATTGTATTTTCTGTCATACTGAATGTACAAGTTCAAGGCTGTATTTATAGTACAAATAGGATCAGGAAAATAACAGAAAATATTTTGCAATATTGTCTCTTGATCTTATCTCGCTAAATATCCTGATCTTCAATCTTCAACAGCATAATATCCAATCTTTAACAGCATATCTTCCAACACTCCCCCTCAAGCTGGTGGCTTATAGATGTCTAAGACACCTAGCTTGCTCAGTAGATATGCATGTTGTCTATGACAAAGAGGTTTAGTGAAAATATCCGCCGGTTGCTCCATGGTTTCAATCCCTCTCGTCTTGATTATCCCTTCTTAGATCTTGTCTCGAGTAAAGTGACAATCCACTTCAATGTGCTTTGTTCTTTCATGCACAATAGGATTAACTGCTAGTTTGAGCACGGCATCATTATCACAGAACAACATGGTCGGTTTCTTCATTTGTACCCCAAGATCCTGAAGTAGACCTCGCAACCATACTATCTCGCAGGTGGCCTTTCCCATGGCTCGATACTCTGCTTCTGCTGAGGATAGTGATATAGTTGGTTGCTTCTTCGTCTTCCATGAAAGCAGTGACTCTCCCAACTTGATGCAAAAACTAGTGGCAGATCTTCTGCTCATAGGACAAGTGGCATAATCAGCATCACAATAAGCTGTCATTTCCATGTTGCTTTTCCTAGAGAGAAGTATCCCAAGTCCTGGACATTTCTTCAAATATCTCACAACCTTCAGTGCTGCATTCATGTGAGATTGTTTGGGCCTATGCATAAATTGGCTGAGGGTCTGCACAGCATAGCATATATCTGGTCTAGTCATGGTCAGATATATGAGTTTCCCAACAAGTCTCTGATAACTGGACGGATCTTCAAGTACAGCATCATCATCCTGTGATGTTCCTGCATCATGCTCTGCTGTAGTTAATCTAATATTCTGCTCAATTGGAATAACTGCTGGTCTGCACCCTGATAGGCCTGCTTCTGATATAATTTCCAGTACAAACTTTCGTTGACTTAGTGCAATCCCTTGATCAGATCGAGCAATTTCAATCCCAAGGAAATATTTAGGCGCTCCAAGATCTTTGATGCGAAAAGTGGAATGCAGATATTCCTTGAGGTTGTTTACGGCATTCAGATCATTGCCCATGATTAGTATATCATCAACATATATCATTAAATAGATGGATGACATACCCTTTTTCCATGTGAACAAGGCATAATCATATCTAGATTGCTTGAAACCCGCAGCCGTGAGAGCATTGGTAAACTTGGCGTACCATTGTCTGGAGGCTTGTTTTAAACCATAGAGGGATTTGCGGAAACGACATACTTTATTCTCCCCCTGTCTCCGTAATCCTTGAGGAACTTCCATATAAATTTCTTCATCTAAATCTCCATGAAGAAATGCATTATTCACATCTATCTGATGCAATGACCAATCATTAACAGCTGCAATTGATAAGAAGGAACGGACCGTAACGTCTTTTGCTACTGGAGAGAAAGTTTCGTGATAATCGAAACCTTCCCGTTGGGTGAAACCTTTCGCTACCAGCCGAGCTTTATAACGCTCAATAGACCCATCTGCTCGATATTTAATCTTGTATACCCATTTGCATCCGATGGCTTTCCTGTTTGAAGGCAATGTCGCCAGTTCCCATGTGTCATTCTCAATGAGGGTTTGCAGTTCTGCTGCCATTGCTTCTTGCCATTTTGGGTTAGTAGATGCCTCATCATAATTGGATGGTTCATGCTCTTCTGATATGCGATTGACACAACATCTATGTTCCGAAGATAGCTGGTCGAAAGAAACATAGGATGAAGTAGGGTAGCAAATACCTGGTGAGTTCATCGTAGCGCAGACGTAATCCTTTGTCCATGTTGGCGGACGCGTCCTTCTTCCTGAACGTCGTGGGGAATTTTTTGGCAAAGGAAGTTGTTCTTCTACCAGCTGTTCCTCATTGCTGTGAATAGCATTCTCAATGGGTGCATCGTCTGATGTGTCTTCTGATATCCTCATGGATGGAGGATTCTCACCTGGACTTGGTCGGGTGGTGCTATAGAAATTTTGTGGAATCAAGACATATTCTGGATTTCTAGGTGCCTCTTCTTCATTTGCATAGCCCCGCAAGTCACTGCTGGTGCTTGTTGTTTCTCTTGATGATTTTTCCTTAGTAAAAGGAAAAACATCCTCATGAAACAAACAATCTCTGCTTACGAAAAATTCCTTCGTGGTTGGCTCAAAAACCCGATATCCCTTCTGAAGATTTGGGTATCCCATGAATATACACCTCCGGGCACGGGGACCTAACTTGTCCCGAGGACCCACTGTGGTGGCGTAACATAAACATCCAAAAACTTTGAGATGATTCAAGTCCGGCTTCTTCCCAAATAATAACTCGAAAGGTGTTCGTCCATTCAGCACCTTTGTGGGCATGCGATTGATCAGGTAGGCTGCTGTCATGATACAATCGCCCCAAAAATCATCTGGAACAGAAGCCTGAAATTTTAAGGCACGTACAACTTCCAAAAGGTGGCGATGCTTCCTTTCCACTACCCCATTTTGTTGTGGGGTGTAGACACACGAGCTTTCATGCAGAATCCCGTGAATTGAAAATAAAGAAGTGCATTCATGATTGAAGAATTCTCTCCCATTATCCGTCCAAATCCGCTGAATAGACTTCCCAAATTGATTCTTTGATAAGGAAATGAATGCCTTCAAATATGAAAATACTTGACTCTTGGATTGCATAAGAAATATCCATGTGGCTCTAGAATAATCATCCACAATAGTGAGAAAAAAAGTGACCCATCATAATTTGGAGTATGATAGGGTCCCCAGACATCAACATGGATTAATGAAAAAATGACATTTGCATGAGTGTTGCTTAAAGGAAAAGCTGTACGTGACTGTTTTGCAAGAGGGCAAACATGACATTGAGGGAAAGGATAAGTGGCACTATGACCCATTCTTAAATGCATAATGGAATCACTGATAGTGGCATTACACATTGAATTTTTATTCAAAGGAAAGCTAGACAAATCAAGAGTCTTTTGGGAATCATTCCACAAGAAAAGTCCTTCAGATAAACTACCCGAGCCCATCAGTTTGCCAGTCGAAAGGGCCTGAAATAAACAAGTATCAGTATTGAACAAGACTCGACAAGAGTTTTTCTTACAGACTCTAGACACTGAAATGAGATTGAATTGAAACTCTGGGACATAAAGGACATTTTGCAGGATAATTTGGGGGCTGATTTTTACTGTGCCTGTGAAAGTAACATGAGTAACATTTCCATTCGGCAGATGCACAATAATAGGAACATTTAGTTTTTTATATATCTCAGAAAAAAAATCCCTATTGCAGACAATATGATCGCTAGCCCCTGAATCAATAATCCAAGTATTTCTTGAAATGGAATTTATCAGGCAATGAGAGATACCTAAAAAAACGCTTCCTTTGTTGGAAGTGTCCAATTTTTGCAATGCCTACATAAGCTGCTGAAATTGTCCATGTGTCATGGGCTGATCAATATTGGGATCTATTGGACTAACAACATGATAAGCTGCAACTAACGATTTTTTCCTTTTTCCCCAGGCTTTCCATACAATTTCCAGCAATTATTAATAGTATGATGCGGCCGCTTGCAATAATCACAATATAATTTACCTTTCCCTTTGTTATTTTGCCCAAAATTCTTTTCTGACGTGGCAAAATTCTGACCGTTGGATCCTTTAATTCCGGCCCCATGCCCACCGTTGGATTCTTTATGCCCGTCGATCCATCTGGAACCGTCCGATCGCCCCAAATGATCTGGGCCATCGATTCCTGGGTATTTATATGCGGGCGGATCGACAGGAAACCCTAGCTCAGCCCTCTCTCGCCCTTCGCTCCCCTGTTTTAGGGTTTGGTGGCCCAATCCGCGGCGCTCGCCCCATGCCGAGAGCGCGACGCCCTCCGTTGCCCTCGTGCTTTCCGGCGCCACAAGTCGCTAGCTTTCCTCCTGAACGGCGAGCTGGAATATCCGGCCGAGAGGTGGTGGGGGCTCCATAGCCAAGATCTAAGATCTGAAACTCAGGTATGAGTCGTTGAGGATGAGTAGGAATCGAGTGGCCTTTTCTCTGTCCTTTATCGCCTTATACTGCTGTAGAGTTGTTTCGGGTCCTTCGAGCTTCTCTTCCGCCGCTTCCAGCTCGTTCCAGAGAGCTGAGAGCTTGTTGAAACATGCCGTGACTGTCATGTTTCCTTGTTTGAGTTCCGAGATTTGCTGGGTAAGAGAGAAGAGCTTTGCTCGATCTAGTTTCCCATACATCTCTTTAATATTATCCCACATCGTTTTTGCGTCGTCTGTCGATGGTAGTCCGGCTGCAATTTCTGGCTTGATGCAGTTTCCGATCCATGTCCTTACGAGTTGACTGCATTTTCTCCACTGCTTTGCCATTTGTTCGTCTCCGGGTATCGGCACAGTTCCGTCAACGAAACCGTCCTTGTCTTTCGTCACTAGGGCTCTTCGAAATTCTCGTGCCCAGTGTGAATATCCCTCGGATCCAGTCAGTTGATGGCTGATTAGTCGCAATTCCGGTCCGTCGGCGGTGGAAACATAGAGGGTATCGCCTGGTTCTAGCCGACCGGCGACGGCTGCCACCGGGTATGGCAGGTATCCTGACGGGAGAACCGGGTAGGGATTCATGCCCATACCCGGTCCGATTGACCCGCTTCCTGGGTTTGGAATTCCCGGCCCATTTGAATAACCCGCATTTGAAATGCCGGGTCCATTGGTAGCGCTTGCCCCACTTAAGGCTGGTGGGCCGCCATTGGGCCCGGCGAGACCCTGATTAAAAATAGGCGATGATGTACTTGGGTTTAGCCCAAAAAATGGTGGGTTCTGATGGCCCGTAATGGGCCACTGAAGAGGGACCCATTGGTATGGATGGCTCGCCGTTGGCTGGCCCGAATTGGGCTGGCCTGTAGTGGGTTGGCCGGAATCGGGCTGGCCCGCGATGGGTTGCCCCAAATTTGACTGAGCCTGGCCCAATTGTTGATCCTGAACGCCTAAATGCCCATATGTTGGAATAGGCGGGTCAGACGTTTCTGTGACAACTTCTTCTGGGTGCTGTTGTGCAGATTCCAGTAAGTCTTGAGCCATGGTAAGAGATTGTTCACTTGTTTCCAAGAATTGGTTTCCTCTGCCGGAATGGAATTCTATTTTGCAGGTTAGAATCCTCCGATCAGCAGGCCAATAGTAGACAGAAAGGAGAGAGAAGAGAGAAGCGGAAGCTGAAATCAGGAGCGAAGGCGCTCTGATACCATGAAAGAATTTGAGGAACACAAGTGAAGATAGAATATGACGTGTGGAAAAATTGTATTTTCTGTCATACTGAATGTACAAGTTCAAGGCTGTATTTATAGTACAAATAGGATCAGGAAAATAACAAAAAATATTTTGCAATATTGTCTCTCGATCTTATCTCGCTAAATATCCTGATCTTCAATCTTCAATAGCATAATATCCAATCTTTAACAACATATCTTCCAACAACAAGGATCGGGTGGGCGGCGGCTGAGGTTTGAGCAATGGCGATTTGCTTGAGCTTCAGGGAAGAGGGAGAAGAAATCGTGAAAAAGAACCCTCATCCCACTTCTTTTTTTATGGAATTCGGGATTTTCTTCAATGTTTTACCCAATTAAAAATTTGGCATAAAATTGATATTGTTTCAGAAAATGTCAGTCAATGAACATTTGGTCAACTGGCAATCTAAGGTCCCTATTTGAGAATTACTTAATTACTTTAGACCTCTTTTTAAAAAATGACTCCACTTTATGGGTACATTTATTTCACGAAAAATTCAAAATTGAAGTAATATTTTTCAAAAAATAATAATAAGGTTCTGCAAAAGGAAATAATAAGGTGAGCTGAGGCCTCGGGAGCCTAAATTTCTCTTAAGAAAGGCCCTTTTGTTATAGATGGTGAGGGAAGCAAGATCCCCAACCTCTCCACCGAGGTCGAGATGCACACATCATATGGAGATTCCCAGTAAGATGGGAAATTTTTAATGAGATAGTTCTTGATTTCACATTTTAGAATCAACTTATTGTCCCGCTCCACTAGAATAAAGCAAAAATAGAAATCAAACAAAGCGTAAGAAACAGTGATGATCTATGAATAGAAAGAAGTGGACCATCAAAGGACCCCCTGTTTCTATTGTAAAGTCCGTTGTTTCAATTTCAGAGTCTGATGATTGTATTGTTCCATTGAGAATCTTCTCTTTGTAAGACTTCCAAGTGATACAATAAAGAGATGGATCGTTGCCAAGTAACTTCCCACAACATGCTATGTTTATCTTGCGCTCTTGGTATCTTTGAGCTCAATGCATTAAAAATCATTTCCATTGATTTGCCCCCAAAAGTGCTCAACCGATGCCAAAACTCTAGTTCATCAATGCCCTTGACAACCTGCAAGGTCTCGCACCATCCAATATCTAACCGTCTCAAATTCTTCAAGTTTGATAAACCACCTAACCTTTTTAATGAAAAGCACCCTTCAACAGAAAGTACTTTCAATGATTTCAATATAGAAACAAATTGACTATCCTGTACCTTGGAGCATCCCCACAGACGGAATTCTTGAAGCATCTTTAGAGAGCTTGATGCTCCCCTCCAACCATTAGTCAACCCGGGAGCTTGTAGCCCATTGTAACCCAGCTCCTCTGACAGACAACCAACCTCTTCGAAGATTTGCAGTCCTAACCATGGGTTCTCTCTGACGATTCTAAGACATCGAGAAATTGAACATCGAATGGTCCGTGCACCTTGTTTCCTCTCGATTTTCTCAAACTTGATAAAACAAGTACAGTCTCCTTTTCCAATGGAGGAAGCCCGTCAAGATATACTTAGTACATTTTCTCTTTTATGAAAGCAATTACTCATGCGGTCTTCCTAACCTTATTTCCCCATTGTTGAGCAGGGGTGATCATGAATAAAATCACTCGAGCAAACACATATAAAATTCAATAATACCGAAACAAATAGAGCAAATAAAAGGTAGGGAAAAAAAAGAAGGAGCCCTATGGGGAATAAAGTCCCATGTTGTCCTTGAATTGCCAGACATTCCGTTGACTCCACCTCCAGACATCCTCCCAATGGGTGGCCCCTCTGTTTCTTTCTCAAACCCTCAAATTCTCACATGATTTTCGTCTCCATCTTCGTCCTCCAAGCTTGTCTTCATCATCTTACTATTTGCCAAGTGAAGCCTCCATCTCCACCACCGTCCCATGATTTGATGTTCTTGGACCAAAGACTCGCCGCCGTACACCCCGTGATCCAGAGCTTCAAGAACACCGTCACTGCCGATCCGCTTGGCATCACCACCTCTTGGCTCGGCCTTGACATCTGCAACTACCAAGGCTTTTATTGCGACCACCCGCCAGACAATCTCACAACCACTGCACTCGCAGACATTGACTTCAACAGTTACCACCTCAGCATGCCGACCCTCGAGGGCTTCGTCGACCAGCTCCCAGATCTCGCAATCTTCCACGCCAACTCCAACAACTTCTCCGGCATCATCCCGCAGAAGATTGCGCAGCTCCCGTACTTCTATGAGCTCGACGTGAGCAACAACGACTTCTCCAGGGGATTCCCGACCGCAGTGTTCAGGATCACCAATCTGTCGTCCATGGACATTCGTTTCAACTCCTTCCCTGGGTCCGTCCTGCCACAGGTCTTCAAGCAAGCCATCGACGTGCTCTACATCAACAACAACAACTTCATGCAAAAGATCCCAATCGACTTCGGCTCGACCCGGGTGCTCTACCTCATCCTGGCCAACAAGTTCACAGGCCCGATCCCGAGGAGCATCGCCAACGCCTCTTCGACGCTGATTGAAGTGCCCTTTTTGAACAACCAGCTCATGGGTTGCATTCCTTACGAGATCGGGCTCTTGAGAAAGGCCACCGTCTTCGACTTGGGGGGGAACTACCCGACAGGACAGCTCCCATGCTCGCTCGGCTGCTTGGACAAGATCGAGCAGCTCAGCTTCGCTGGGAACTACCTGCATGACGCGATCCCCAAGGTCGTGTCCTCGTTGCCAAACCTGTTGAACTTACCACTATCGAACAACTACTTCAACCACATCGGGCCTTTGTGCTGGAAGCTCGTGAAGAGCGGGGTGCTGGACGTGAGGATGAACTGCATCTTTGGGCTTCCCAATCAGAGGCCGCACTGCGAGTGCGTGAAGTTCTATTTTCACTCGTTCTGGTTCAATTGGGTCTGTCCGTGGCAATACCTGATGAGCGCCACAAGATCAATTCATCTTATATTAGTCATCCGCCAAGCGCTCGGACAGCATCGGTCACTTACCCTGCTCTTATTCGACACAGATTACTGTGAGGATGGCTTGTGGTCGAGCGTGCGTTATTCGTATTCATGAAGAAAATAATGATGGGAAGACTAGCTATAATAACCAGAGAGGATGGTTATATGGTTAGGGAAATTGGGTAGGCTTCTGTACTTGCTGTCGAGTCACTCGCACGCGATGTGCAATCTCATGCTCACGTCATAGCTGAAGTTGTCCTCTTTGAATAAGGTTATCAGGTAAACAAAGGGTGACATGAGAAGCAGGGGCGTTTTAGAAATTATATGAAACCTGGTGGGACCTTAGTGCAGGTTCCAGTGTTGCATCACGAGCGATTTCTGTTTCATTAGACTGAGTTTACTAAATAATTCCTCAACATTAGAGGAAATTTTCTCCAACCATGCCTATGGCTGATGAATTACAAGTACGGACATCATTCGCATGCAGATTTAGATATGGGGCAATAATCTTTCCCAACACGTTTTGGAGAACATATTGGTAGGTTACGAGATATCAATATCACCCTCTTGCAAATCTAATTAGAATTAAATGCTGGTGATTTTATGTTTGTAGCATATCAGTCAAAAGTGTCATTAGAGATAAATAGAGGTAATGTCTACATTTGTACTTCGCCAATAGTCGGGTACATTTTGCCCCGCACTCATTGTACCCGCCTTTTGCATCCATCATATGTGAATATAAATTCATTCAAACATCTTATTTGCACCATGTGTTTGCTAAAAACGTATTTGACAACTACAACTGAAAAAATCTCATGATTCTGATAATAAAATCTAGGATTGTGGAGAGGCAACTTCACCGTAAAAGCTTTCAAAGTTTCAAATATTGCACTAACGGATTTTAATCTTGTTATTGAGGTATTAGAGATGGGATAATGGAGGAGGTTAAGTGGATAGGCCAAGCCACTATAAATAGCTTTGTAAACACTTCTATCTGCTTTGTATAGAAGATATTTGATCTGCTGTGCATATTTCATCTGCAAACACTATTTCATCCTCTACACATTGTTCTGCACGAAAAGGTTTCTAAAAGATCTACAACAACCATTTGATTTGTAGAAATACTAGGAGAGATGACGACGGTTGTTTCTGTACCTCTAGCCAAAAATTAAAACTGTCAATGTTCTTTTTTTGATCGATTTATGCTGATGTGAACAATCAGATCGCTAAGAGAAGGCATATCATAGCCATGGACGCTCAAGCTAGAAGCTCACAGTCATGGCTATTTGAGAACGAAGCGTCCAGCCAGCATGACCAATTCCGACTGCAAAGCTTGTGAACGCCATGATTGCTAGAGCTTGAAGCTCACAGCATGGACATTTGAGCTCGAAGCTTGCAATTCCAAAATCTACTTAAAATCGAGAAAATATCATACAAGCTAAAATAGAAGAAGGCCCAAAAGACGCTATGGCCTCTACCATAATTAGTTCTCCTATGGTTTGAGTTCTTGAGTTTGATGGTTTATTTATTTATGAAGTTTCTTTCTTCAATTCATTAATTTGATATAATTAGTCTATTTGCAGGAGAATTATCAAAAAAGTCATAAACATATTGTATTTGTACCAATTCAGTCCTAAACATAGGACTACTAATAGTTGCCCTAGAGGCCACCCTACCACCCTTACAACATAGGAAGGGGGAGGTGGGAGTTTGATTTCCTACCTTCGCAAGGGGGCTAGGGGTGGGCACGTTTAGCTTGACTCCCACGCTTTGTAAAGAGGTAGGGCAAAAGTCTAAGAGTAAGTTGAGAATTAGAATAGGATAGACAAAAAACAAAAAGTCCTAAACCTTTTAATTTGACCAATTTAGTCCCAAACCTTGCCAAACTAGGCATAAATCTTTCAATTAAACCAATTTATTCTTACATTTTTTAACAATTGGCCAATTTAATCCTAAATGTTTGATGATTTGCTAATTTAGTCCTTTCGACCAAATTGACTAGAAACCACTAATGTGGCAATCTAGTTACCACCAGCTATTGTGCGTGGCATGTCCGGTGCTAACGTAAATTTTTTTTCTTTTTTTCCCTAACCTTTCACCAGCAACCTTGCTAGCCACAAGCGAGGGCCCTTGTAACATCCTGAAAATCGACTCAATTTAGCCCCGATTTTTAATCCGATTTTGGGAACCGACTTCTCAGTGATATCAGGACTAAATACTTGGACATTGCCTCATTTATTTTGGAATTTTCCGTTGGACACGGAAGCGTCGGAAAAGGGAAAAATTTGACCGGGTTTCGGGCCCGCGGGTGGGCCGGCCCAAGACCGGCGGCCCAATGGGCCTTGCACCCATTCAGCCCAGCCCAAGAGGGGCCCAAGTTGGCCCAAGCTCCTCCATTTCCGGCCAGCATGGGCTTCTCTCTTTTGGCCTTTTGCTTTTGTGCCCAAGTGGGCATTGTTTTTTCAGCTTGTTTTTGATTGGTCCTTCTGGCAAGCAGTGGCAAGCCCACTTGCCTTGCTCTTATCCTTGACCAGCAGCTTCTTCTCTCTCCTCTTTCTCCCCCAAAATTCGTGCACCAGCCCAGCCACCCTCTCTCTCCCTTTTTCTCTTCCTTTTCTCTTCCATTTTTGCTGTTTCTTGCTGTCCTTGCTGTTTTCCAGCCCAAAAACAGCCTTGTTGCCATCACCGGAGCCGCCGCAACCGCCCAACGTGTAGTCCTGGGAGTTAGGAAGCCAGCCGCACACCCCTGGTCGCCCTTGGTCGCCCCGGACCGCCCGTTTTGGCCTTTTCCGCACTGCTGGTCGATTCGCATGAACAGTAACCAGCAGTGTTTTTTGGCCCGTTCGCCATCGTTTGTCACTCGTTGTCATCCCCGAGCTTACCCCTCGTAGCCCTCGTTCCCCTCTACGCGCCGGTGTCGCCGGATTTCCGATCCAAGTAAGTTAACTTCCTAATCCTTGTTTAGGGTTTAATCTTGCTTAGGGGTTAATTAGTTTAATTTTTGTGCTTGGTTAATTATGGGTTAGTTTGTTAATGGTGGCTGAGTTAAATAAGCTGACTAGGGTTAGATTAATTGACCATAGTTAGTAATAAAGTAACCTAGGTTAATTAATTAAAGTAACTTAGGTTAGTTTCTAAAGTAACTATGGTTAATTATTAATCATGGTTGAGTTAATTAACCTTAGTTAGGTTAAATTTAGTAACCATGGTTAAGTTTAATATTATTTTATTAATTTCGGATTAGTTAATGTTCATAGTTACTTTTTGCTTCACGACATTTGTTCATAATTACTGTTCACAAATTACATTCACGGATTCATCGTTCACGGCACTGTTCATGCAGAAACCAATTTTTGGCTTATTTTGATGTGTTATTGGTTGTTATGATTTATTAAAGTGCCGATTGTTAATTATACTCGTGAATATTGATGAAATGCGTGATCGAATGCTGATTGGAAATTGGATTTTGGAATTGTCGAGTGAGATCGTATGACATGTTGCGTGGATTATCTGAAATGGCATGTCGCATGAGCATGAGTGATGTTGCATTCATGACAGAACAAAGATATAAATGGATTGCTTGATGATGTGTTGCATGATCACATTAAGAGAGGGAACCCGGCGTTGCCGGAAGACCGCCAATCCTTATGGGGTTGTGCCGTGGCCAGTGGGTCGCCTGATTTCGGTCGGATGCCTGACAGGGAGGGGTTCTATGTGGGACTAACGGTATGGGGGGCGGGTCCCGGGCCTCGTCGCGCTTGCGGGGCTGCGGTAGTGGGCGGGTCCTATGCTCCTTCGGGAATGCCGTCTTGGGAGTGAGCCCTTGACGTCGCCGTGCCTCGAGGTAAAGAGGACGAAGCTGGCTTGGCCAGGAACCGCCAACCATAAGGTTGTGCCGTGGCCCAGGAGGAGGGGTCGTAATAATCGGAGCATATGTGAGTATGAGACATGAGAAAGTTGTGTGAGATGCTCTGATTATTCGCATGCTCTTAATGTCGTGATGGATTAAATGACAGTTTCTGCAGGTAGCGTATGCCAAGGCCAGGTAAGGTCGCTTGTGATTGCACCTGTTTATTAAACTTTTTTCTTGTCTTTCTCTCGAGGTGGTATTGCATTGATTGCTGTATTAGGTTGTATGTTAAACTCCCGAGGCGAGCAAAGTTCCTAACCGGGGCTTAGGACTTTAACTTGCTGAGTTTATCTCAACCCGTCGTGGTTAACCTTTTCGGCCCTAGATGATGCGTGCAGAGGATCAAAGAGAGCGATCCTCTCGAGGTCCGTGAGTAGGCAGCTGTAGCCTATTTCTTTTTTTGGCGAGCCTTCCCCCACTTGTACAGGGTTAGGTTAGCTAGGCCGGTCCCTTTTTGAGTAGGCCTTAGCTTGTCGCCTATAGTAAGGCGTGTATGTATTTGCTGGTGTGCCGACTAACCTTCAGATATATAAAATACTATTTGTCTTTCCTCTATTGCTGTTGTTGCTATCCCTGTTGTTTGGTTTGGGAGTTGTTTGTTTCCGCATGTGCTTAATTACAAGATAAAATGAATTGGTCGACGACAGTACCTAGGACGTCGTACAGATAGACCTCAAGTGAAATGGGGTTGCCGCGAGCTCGAGAGTCGGGGCGTGACAGCCCTCGCCTGGATCCATGCAAGTGTTGCGATGCTTGTCACGACCCTCCTAAAACTTTTTGGGCTTTTGGAATGATTTATAGGTATTGCTCGAAAGACAACTCAAATGGTTCATCGAAAAGATAGTTCTAAGGACTTGTTTGATGATGATCCAAGAGGTCCCAATGGAGACGTGAGAATGTTGTCTCAATTCTTACGTAACTAGATGTTCTAAGTTTGAGAATATGTGTATACTAATATTTCTATTAATGCCCTTTTGATACTTAAGTTGAAAGTGTGTTAAGTGGCCATTCACTCTTAATACCATTTATAATCCTAGAGGTATCAATCCACTAAGTGAGCATGCAAATGTTTCTGTAGGGTTCATTGAAAGTCTAAACTAGCCCTATTTTATTTTGGAAAATGAAATTAACAATCAATTAATTGAAAGGTGATGCGGTAAGTAAACACCTAAGAAATTGAAAGTATCTATTTAAGTGCTAAAAAAGAGAACTCGATACAAGTGGGGCAAAGAATACTACACAATTTTATTATTGAGTCTCGAGACATGATCCCTTAGAAGCTCAAGAGTTAAATTTAATCTAGGGAGAGCCTAATTCTGACTATTTTATCATAGGGAAACTCAGGCTAAACTGCCCTAACCATTTATTAAAATTAAGGCTAAGTGTATTTAGTTTTTTATTAAATAATGATTTAAGCTAATTAGAACCAAAGTTCTCTAAGTACTAGTCTAAACTAAACTAGGCTAAAGCTTTTACCAAATATCAAAGACCGGGATGGACATCGGTCAATCACCATCTTCAGACGCCTACTCTATGGACCGCCACTCACGACCACCACCCTATGGTGTCGGTTTCATCCATTCATTCATAGAATCATGCATTCAAGCAAATCAAACAATTAGCAATATTCACCAAATCAAAAATCGCGTGACATTAGCATCAGCCTTTGATTACCCATGCAATTCGGTCAGTCCCAAGCCACTTCCTAATCAACTAAGGGTTCATTAATTAGGATTAATAATAATTAATCGCAACTTGCATTCACAAAGCAGAAGATTAATATTGCTAATCACTAGTTAATTCTAATAACCCACACTAATTTACCCACGAACCAACATGTGTTGCAAGCTTAACCATTAGTCTAGAAATCACATGCAAGATCTAATTAAGCATGTAATCAGGCCAAAGCTTTGGGTAGTTATCAATGAGTGAGCCAATATGGATCACTTATTCAATTAATAATAGGTTCTGGACAATTATGATTTGATTCAATTAAGTGCCTTAATGATTTACCCATGAATGACTCAAGCATCATTGGGAAGTTTGCAATGTGTAGTTTCATTGTTACTAGACCATTTGACCTGATTCTAACCCAATGAACTCAAAATTAATTAAATTAATAAACAGTTCCAAATATAACCTGAATTTCAAAATTAAGGGAAAAATTACAAACCCGCTCAAAACGGTTTGAAATTTTATAGGTAAGTTAACTATAATTGTCTGCTTTGACTTTCGTTCTTTAAATTTTGCAAATAGGCACTTGGACTATGTCAAATTTACTGACTCCTCCAGGGACTCAATTGCAAAACTGTTTTATAGGCCGAATTGACCTTGTCCAATATTTTGTACATAGGCACTTCTAAACCTGGCTGAAACTCCCTCAAATTTTCCAGTCTAGCTTCAGTTTTGAGTTTTGCGGAAAATGACTCCATTTATTTTATATTTGTGAAACAAATTCGGAGAAAACTGAAACTAAGATTTTTATGTTAAGCTTAAAAACTCTTTGGTGATTTAATGGAAGAGAGACTTTCGATCAAATGACATCAGTTTTTTTTACAAAAGTTGTATCATTACGAAGCTCTCGTTATGAACTTGTAGTGATATCTCATAAACTTTTCCAAAATTCTGATCGAAAAAATTTCTTAAAATCCAAGAACACATAAAGGTTAGAAGACACCGAATTTCGAGGAAACATCCATCATCATCAAAGTAACATTGTTCATTCCCATGCATATGCAAGCCTCTTTCCAGCATACATAAACACATTCAAGCAACTTTGAACATCATATAATAGCATTCAACCTCGATCATTGAAAAGCACCTAAAGCAATCATCTAAACATGCTTTGATCATCATCTGATCATCATGAAATTAGCTCAAATCAACGTTTGATCGATCTAAGTATAATCAACATGAAAACATGCTTGATCACTTAGCCTAGAGGTTCGGTCAAGACATGCTTGGGAAGACTTTAACATGCAACTTCAATCATCAACTTCAACTGACATTGATTTTAAGAAAAGTAGCCTAAATATGGAATTTTTTAAGCTAGACCGACCAAAGTAAATCAAAATCAACATGATTAGGTTTGGCTAAGCTTGATTGAAGTATAAAGTGAACTTAATCATGCACTTACTTTTTGATCTCACTTGCACGATCCTAGGTTCTAGATCAATTTTGTTTCAATTCTATCATATCCTAGTCTTTTTTTATAATAGATCAAAGTATGACTTCGATTTAAACTATGAATCAATTTGCCTCATCAAATGATCATTGAGAGCTTGATCAATCAAGTCTGTTAGACTTTACTTTAGATTCAGGAATCTAGCGAGCGCTAGGAGAAACCGAGCTAATCCATGAATCTCCAACGAGAAACTAGTGAAACACAGGCCAAGGCTGACTTGAAGACACCTGAAGGAATGGTGTCGCAAGCTTCCATTGGCAAGGGATGATGGGCGAGCAGCCGGAACAAGCATAATTTCGTCAAGCTCTGGCATGGAGCATGTGAACCTACACAAAGGGAGGGAGAAGTCTACAATCCAAAATGAAGTGCAATTGTGAGAGAGGAGAGAGAAAATGGCTTATATATCATGGTTCGGCAGGAAATTTGAATTCTAGATTGAATTAGGGCCCTAAGATTGATCTAGGGGTTCTTCTTGAATCCTTGATGATTAAGCTACGTTCTTTTCATGATGACATGTCACCATGAATGGCCAAGATTAAGAGAAGGAGATTAGGCCTTCAAAAGATTGAAGACATGGCCAAAGGTTTTTCGGTGATTTCATAAAGAGCAATTTTGTAATTTCCTTGATTGTGAGGGATGGCTGGCCGGCCGGCTAGGGTGGCTTGGTCGCATGGCTAAGTTGGCCAAGAAAATTGGTCGGGTCAACCAGGTTTGACCGATGGCCGGTTGGCCATCAAATCTTCTGATGGTTCGATTTTTCTAATTTATATAAATGGTTTGGATAAATTTTTCATGTCATTCGGAAACTTTTTAAATTAAATTCCATTGAATATGCATTTCGTGGGATATTGCACTTTTGTACACATTTTCAAAATTGTTCTAATTCTATTTTTGGGGATTTAGGTCTAGATTTTTTATGGACTTGCTCGTTAATCGACCAATTTCATTCTTATATTCTGATCAAAGGTCAATAATCTTCGTTTATAAGTTACTAAGGAATTTGTTGAAAACTATATTCTCATGGCCTAGTCTAATAAATTTAAACCCATTGACAAAATCTGGAGAGAATAAACCGTTAATGAAAGATATAAGGAGATATTATTTGTGGGAATGTAGGCTCCGTTTGTTTAGAAAAAATGGAACATTTTTAGAAAATATTTTCCAAGAAGTCACTTTCCAAAAGAATGGCAATAGTTTTTGGTATTTGGCTGAAAATCTGAAGATAAATTGAAAAATATATTTCGTTGTTTGTTATATAAAACTTAATTTTATTTTCACAAAGAGACGTTAATTTTATTTTCATAGAGAGACGTTCACTATGCAGGTGCTAGTGACTTAGGCATGGGGAGCAAAAGAATGAGGCATGAGCATCGGAGTCTTGAGCTCGGCCTTGGTGGGCTTGGTCTGGCGAGGTCGAGCCCTCACTAAAGGCCATAAGGTCACGGCACCTCATTGCGTCTAGCAAGGGCTCAAGCTCACCATGGCTAGGCAAGGCTTGACCTTGCCGATCTAGCAAGGTCATGCCTTGCCTAGCCATGGTGAAGTTGACCAAAGGCTAGGGGGCCTCGCCTTTGGCTGGTCATCAAGCCTCAACGGCCAATTGAAAAAAGGAAAAATGAATAAATATAAATTCGAAAAAAATGAAATATTATCAAAATTTATTTATGTCAATCACCGGCATTCACATCAATAATATCCAATCAAAATTAATAGGAAGGATTGAATTGACACTAGCTCAAAAGGTTTAAGACTAAATTGGTATCAAATACAATGGATTTAGAATTTTTCTGATACTTTTACTAGAATATTAATGCATGTGGGAATCAAATTAGTATAAAAAGTTGAAGCAATTTATACGATGGAAAATTGGTGAAAAACGAAATTATAATAACCCTATTAGGACAGAAAAAATTTAGAAATCTCTTGAATAGAAAAAAAGAATTTGAAACTTTCTATTTAAATTTAGGGAAATTAGAGTTGGAATGTAATTAATGAATTTTATAAGAACTATGGCCTGATTTTACAAAAAAAAAATATTCACAATCATAGTTTAGATTGTTACCCTGAATATTTCGCTAGCTCCCATCCCTTGTTGCCATCAACTCCTTTAAGAGCTTGCCGCCACATCTCTACATCCTCAGAGCTGAACTTCTTTAGATCCTCCATCTTTTGCTTCAAATTCGATATGGTGATGCTGTACAATGTGATTTTTAGTTTCATGTCATCAGGTTTCATGTCATAGAAGATGGGCAATATGACCTTATTCTTCCAATCTTCTTTAGATTTGGAGGTGTTCTCCATCATCTTCACAAGCTCATGGAGGCACTAGTGAGTTGAAGCATAATTTTGGAGAAGATGGGTATATAGAGCTTGGAGTTGTCAATCGCTCATAGAATGTTGTCACTAATTCTTTCATCTAGTCAAAGCTCTTCGTCATCGATGAAAATGCAAATATCGACATTTACCAAGGCATGGTAGAGGCTATTGGTGAATTCACGACAAGTATCGAGCCCTCTAAAAACAGGAAGACCTGATACTCACCTCATAATATGTTGCTTGTGGTTGTTCCTATCTCTGAGTTCATCATAGGAGCTCACTTTGCACTTAGCAAGGACACCCCTCTCTTTCTCTCTAACAAGCACTGTTGAAATACTTCTTCCTCTAGTACATTATAATGGGTATAGGCAATTTCGCACAAAACTGAAGATGTTTTGCGGCTCTCGGATGTGAATGGGGGACTTCAGTGTTAAAGACCCCATTGAGATGTTTAACCTGCCGTGGAGTCTTCAAGAAGATGGCGTCCTTCGGGAATCTATCTCCCCGTACGCGTCCTCCACGTCATGTCATGTCTTTTGAGGCCTATTGAGATTGGCGGTAGCTAATAAAACAAATCATCTCCTAGCCAAAAAATCAAGAGTCACCCATTTTGGTCCTATTTGTTAACCGACCAAATATAATTTGATTATGTTATTTTATTCTCGGAAATAGATTCGGCACAAAAATCTATTTGGTAAAATTGTTGTTCAAGAGAATAGATTTAGAACATAATCAAAAATAAAATAAAAAAGTTACTTTTTGTTCTCGAAAACAATTTCAAGAATTAATTTTTTTCTCTTTTCTTTCTCTTTCCTTTTCCTCTTCTTCCTCCTAGCTTACTATCGCCCCATCGTTGCCCGCCGGCTACCATTGCCGAGCATTGGCGATGGCCGGCAAGCGGCTAGGCAAGGTTCGACGAGCTCGCCTAGCCACTAGCGAGCTCAATCTCACAGATCTGAGTGAGGGCAAGCCTCACCAAGTCATCAATGAGGCTCAATCTCGCCCAAGCGACCCAAGTTGGCATCATCCTGACTTGGTGAGGCCCAACCCTGTGCCGACTAGCGAGGCCTAGCCTTGTCGGTGATTAGGCAAGGCTCTCTTTGCTCAAATCTATCAAGGCAAGCCTTGCCAGCCACCATTGAGGCTCATCAGGCTAGGCAAGGCAAGCCTCCGGTGAGGTTGTTGGACCTTGCCTAGCAGCTCACCGGCCATTGCCAGCGGTGGTGACTAGCCACAAAAGAAGGAGGAAGAAGAGAAGAGGAAAAAAAGAAAAAGGAAAAAGAAGAAAACAAGAAAAATATAATAAAAGTATTAAAAAATTAGAAAAAACAAAAAAAAAAATTAAGAGTTTTACCAAACATATTTATATTTCGGGAATAAAAATTTTGAGCGGTTACCAAACACTCTCAAATACTCAAAATTTATTTCCGGGAATAGAATAAAAAAAATCATTTCTAATCGAAATTGTTTTCGAGAACATAATGATTATCATTTGTACCCTTTATTATCCAAATAAATAAAAAAGTCGATTAAAAGAAAATTATGGAGCATCTCAATAATTGTACCAATTTGTCTTTTTAAATTATTAAGGCATCTTTCCGGAACTAAAGGTGATGATGGGCCCCAATGTGTAGCCGGCCCTAGTTGGCAAAGATTCCTTTTTTTTTTCTAGTATAAATAGGCTAGTTTTCTTCATTCAAAAGCATGGATCACCGAGAACCTTCCAGGCACTCTCGAGGCTTGATTTAAGCCGAACCACTATAATATTCGTGTACAATTTTTCTTATCCTTTAATCTCTATTGTTTATTGTTATAATTTATTGCACACGTGCTGGGTACTTTTAAAGTCTAATTTCCATCAAGTAGATTTAGAATCTTTTATAGAATCTCTGATTATTGTTCAGACTTCTGAGTTGTGCTACTTCTGCTGACATTTAGACTTCTATCTCAAATAGTTTTATTCCGTATTTTTATTTTGCTAAGATTTTATTGTATCACTTATTCAACCCCCTCTAGGTGATTCTTGCTAGCCACCCTCATAACTTGCCGTGGAGTCTTCAAGAAGATGGCATTCTTCGGGAATCTATCTCACTGTATGTGTCCCCCACATCATGTCATGTCTTTTGAGGCCTATTGAGATATGTGGTAGCTAATAAAACAAATCATCTCCTAGCCAAAAAATCAAGAACCACCCACTTTTGGCCTATTTGTTAACTGACTAAATATAATTATGTTCTTTTGTTCTTGGGAATAGATTTGGCGCAAAAATTTGTTTAGTAAAATTGTTGTTTAGGAGAATAGATTTAGAACAAAATCAATAATAATAATAAAAAAAGTTGCTTCTTGTTCCAGAGAACAATTCCAATAATTAGTTTTTTTTCTCTTTCTCTTTCTTCTTCTTCTTCTTCCTCCCAGCCTACTGTCACCCCATCCTGCTCATTGGCTACCATCGTCGGCACTGGCCGTGGCCGGCAATCGACTGGACAAGGTCCGGCGAGCTCGTTGGAGACTTGCCTAGCCACCAGCGAGCTCAATTTCGCAAATCTGAGCGAGGGAAAGCCTTGCCAAGCCATCGATGAGGCTCAACCTCACCCGAGCAATGCAAGGTTGGCCTCATCTTAACTTGGCAAGGCCTAGCCTCGCACCGGCTAAGCAAGGCTCTCTTTGCTCAAATCTAGCAAAATAAGCCTTGCCCAGCCACCACTAAGGCTCATCAAGCTAGGTGAGGCAAGTCTCCAGTGAGGTTGTTGGACCTTGCCTAGCTACTCATCGACCACCGCCATCGGTGACGACTAGCCACAAAAGGAGGAGGAAGAAGAGAATAGGAAAAAAAGAAGAAGAAAAATATAATAAAAGTATTAAAAAATTAGAAGAAACAAAAACAAATTAAAAATTTTACCAAATGCATTTCTATTCCAAAAATAAAAATTTTGGACGATTCTAAACACTTTCAAATAGTAAGAAATTATTTTTGGGAATAAAATAAAAAAGAATTATTTTTTATCATAAACTATTTTCGAGAACATAATAATTACCATTCACACCTTTTATTATCCAAATCAAAAGAAAGTCGATTAAAAGAAAATTATGAAGCATCTCAATAATTGTACCGGTTTAGTCTTTTTAAATTATTAAGGCATCTTTCCGGAACTAAAGGTGACGATGGGGCCCAATGTGTAGCCAGCCTTAGCGAGCAAGGTTTCCTTTTTTCTAGTATAAATAGGCTATTTTTCTTCATCCTGAAGCACGGATCACCGAGAACCCTCCAAGCCCTCTCGAGCCTTGGCAGAAATTCTCACTCTCCAAATCCCTTCCTTGTAAACACCCTTTTGTACAAATTTCCAGTTTTATAATAAAAGAAGCAGAAATTTCTCAGAAGACTTTTGAGTTCTTTCAAGTTTTCTTCAGACTAAGGGGACTTCCCGAAAGGGAACACCCCGAAAGCTTCACAGGTATTCCTAAAACTTTGCTCTATTTCTCTTTAGCCTAGTAGAGATAGTAAGAAGTTTTGTAGTTTGCAATAAGCTAGTTCCAACAGACGTAAGCCGTTGAAGTAAGCCAGGAGGGCGTGTCAGGGGAATTTAGGCGAAAAGGTGAGGACTAAGTCTATTGCTCAAAACTATAGGCTTCTGAATGGATCAAAGCTAGGAACCACTAATAGAGAGATCAAGTGAAGAATAAAGAAAAACTGGGAAAGCGAGTAGGTGGTAAGTACTGAGTAGGATCAAGTTCATCATAGGATCTTGAATATTTTGAAGAAAAATATTTCTAAAGAATTTCTAGATTTTTCGCAGGAGAAAGCTGAGAAACCTGTTTTAATAAATTTATAGCCACAGACGAAGTTAAAGAGGCTCAATCAGACTTCATAAAGACAGTTATAAATCTAATTAGCCATAGTGATTCTAGTTATAAAGAAGTATTTATAATTATCAGAGACCATTTTAAGCAGATAAATCTAGAAATAGACCATAGCGAAGAAGGCTTTTTTAGACATATTTTCGGTTTATATTTATTTAAAGGCGTAATAGACCCTTGGAACAGTTGTAGTTTAGAATACACACCAGAAATCGCAGAAAATCTATTTAGATTACATTCAGTAGACTCACCAATTTGGAGACTTGCATAATCAGTTTTATTGAATTTGCAGGCATTTCTAGCCTTGGGAATTTGCCAGTCTTATTCAAAACGATAGACTAAAGAGATTAAACTAAAATGAGTAGAACAAGAACAACCGCATTTGAAGGAGGAAGCGGAGTGTCAGGAGGCACACGCTTACCAGAAGGATCCACCTCCAGAATAGGAACAAGAATTAGACAATGCATCCCTTGCCTTAGACAGCCTGAGAGACAACCCGTAGAAGAAAAATTAGAACTAGAAGAAGTACTAGACGTAAATGAAGACCTCAGAGCATTTTCCAATAGACAATTAAATCTATTAAGACCCGAAATGATATATCAATCTCAAGGACTATTAAGACAGAATATCGGACTATATAGACACTATTCAAAAGAGCCAATCTCTTGCCCAAGTAATAGCGAAGTAAGAATACCATTAATTAATCATCAAGCCGCCAGACAATTATTCAGAGAAGGTGACGGATTGATACATTTAGGATTGATAACTATAGGAATAAAGAATTTGGTGAGATAAGAGCTAGGGGCAAAGGTCTTACTAGTAATTTATGACGGTAGATGTGGAAAAAACATACAGGAGGCTACTATAGGCACGATAGAAGTTGACATGAATAACAATGTAGGAGTATTTTATTGCAGCCCGGACTTTTCAATGAAGATATCAGAATTTGTAGAACATATTAGAATAGGAATTCAGACAAAAGAATATGATAATTTGGATGGAGACAACTTATTAGTTTGCTTAGGATTTTTAGGAAAATGCATGAGCAACAGTAATACCAAATTTAAATTAGACCCAATTATTTCCTTAGTAGAAAGTAAAGGTATTAGATTCATAAAGTCACAAGGATTTAGTCCAGAAGAATTAACAGGATTAGAATGGAATTTACAAAGATTTGCAGAAGAAAATAATACAGTGATTACCCCAGAGCAAGGATACACGTATACAGACCAAGAAGGTAGAACATTCGTTAGATCTTCAGACAATAGACAAACTCAACAAAGAGAGGAAGATGATGAATCTGCGTACGAGACCAGTTCTGAAATTAGGAGATAGACTTTTTAGAAAATTACCAGGAGCATTAGGAGCAGAAATAACAGAAAGATGGAAACCTCCAGCAGAGAGCAAGTAGACAATGCCTCCTCCGCTCGCCTTACTCTGTCTCTCCGTCCCTCTTCGCGACCCTCCGTGCCTCCGATCCCGACCACGCCGCCGCCTCTGCCTTCGCCGTCGCCTCCTGGAGTCCCTTTGCGGCTTCGATTTGTCGTCTGCATCCGACCAGCCCAGGTTAGGGTTTTTCCCTCTTTTGCAAAGCAAACTGCTCTGCGCTTTCTGTTCGTCCCTCTTCACTTCACGACCTTCTCCCTCCCCCTCTCCCTCTTCACCGAAAGCTCCCTCTTTTTATATTGAATCCAGATTTTCCTTTTCTGAGGTTTCAAGGAACGAGAGCGTCCAGGAGCCATCGGCAGCTCCAGCTTTGTGCCTCCCATCCGTGGTCTGGGTCCAGCGTGCTCGTCGACCCCTTTGCTCCCATTATGTCTTTCTCCTCAGTCCCAACCGCTTCCACCTCCGCCCTTGCCTCCAGGAGCCCCTTTAGCGGCTCCAATTTGTCACCTGCGCACGACGAGCTCAGGTCAGCGTTTTACCCCTCTTTCGCGATTATATTCCAACGAGCTCGAAAATTAACAGAGGAGGACACCGTCTCAAATTCAGAGTCTCTACGTGCTGAGCAATGCTTTATAGAAATTTTTGTGTGGGTTTACAGGGACTGACTTATATTCGTTGGATGATGTTCAACTTATGCATTTCTGTTTGTCTAATGGGCATCTGACTAGTTATTTTTACTGGATTGAGATTTTTGTTTGCTGGTGGTGTATTCCCTTAACCAACTAATTGGCGTTGTAGTTCCAATTTGGCTTTGCTTCATGACCCTTTATACAGGGTCATCGAACTCTTTACGGCATCCTGGGGTGAATGAATTGAACGAGGGTGATTCCGGCTGAATGCATCCAGCACTGCAGCTCTTTGTGGCTACTTGGTTGAACGTGAATGCTTTAGTATTGAGTATGCTGGAAAAATATTGGCTGGGAAGGAGTACTGGCCTGTTTATAATGCTGGCATTGTTGGTAGTAACTGCTTTCTTTTCCTTGGCTTTGGAGGTTGAAATCAAGTTTTGATCGTTATCTGATTGTACTACTAACTTGTCAGAATTGTTGGCAATTTAGCATATTTGTTGTCTAGTGTGCAGTGGGAGTGTGAAGGTTTGAGAATGTCAATGCCTGGAATGGGGATTTTGAATTCTTTTTCAGGCATGATTCTTGTATTATAAATGGGATTTACTTGGATTTCGGCAGTCTAGGAATATATTCTGATTTGAGCTCAACTTGTTTCAGCTTATTTAAGCTGTGGGTTGGCAAATTTTAAAAGCAATGCCATCCAACACGCTTATGCTTGGTTTACTCCTTCATTATGTCATTCTTTTTCTCTCTTCCAAATGGTAATTCTGGATTTAATTTTTGCCGCAGCAATGAGGAAACTTTAATTGATCGGATTGTTTTTTGAATTCTATGCAGGCACTGAAAAACCAGTTTTAACATTGTAAAGAAGAATGGGTAATTGATAAGGACTTCCATGCTACTCTTTTATGCAGCATGTTAGGGATCGTGGTTTATAGCAAATTCTGTAAGACAAGAGAAGGTGCCATCAAGGCGATGAATTCATCTGAATTTGAAGAGAAGGTTTCTGAAGCTGATTTTTATCTGCAGTATTCATGGAAACGTTGCAATCTAGTACTGTTGAGTTGAATTAATTTGGAAGTGCAGTTGTGAAATGTAGGGTTCAAGTTAGCTGTAAGTGATAAGTGACGATGGGGAAAAGGTTGCTGCCATAGTTTTGCATCACCTTAGGTAGAAAGTGATCTAAGTTGATTTAATATGGAATTGTCTTTTGTTGTTGAGGCCTAGAGAAAAGCTTACTTATATGTTTGATTTGAAATGCAGAAGTGGAAATTTCGGTGGAATTTATGGACAAGCCAACAAATTCCTTGACCAAAGCTACTCCCTTCAAATAGGCTCATTGCTCCAGCCCAGAATACGATTAATCCGGCATGGGCTACATGAGCCCCCAACAATTTACCTGATAAATTGATAAGTCGTGCATTCCCGGCTCACCAAGTGAAACTCCTGATGGATGTGTTAGAGGTATGTCATGTTTTTCTAACATGTTTTCTTAATTACTTTAGTTCTTCTGAATGATGAATGTGATGAGATATATAGGCCGGGGACTTCCCTTTTCCAGCAAGCGCTTTGGATTGTATGAAAATGCAGACTCCCTCCGTGGAAGTAGACTTGACTTTTATTAAGTAACTTTTTCCATGTGATGGTGGTTGTTTCTGCAAGTTTTCTGGTTACATCTTCGTGTCTTTCCATCATTTTTTGTGGTCTTTCTAATTTTCATTAGAAATAAGTATTGCTTGGTTGTTACATGAGGATCTATAGAAATATATTGCTGGGTCATGACAAACTCATGTCTTTGTTCCTTGTTCATTGACCCATATGTTTTTGTTATGTTTAACAGGAAATTATGTGGGTTTGGGGGATCGGAGCAAGAGTAAATTATTGTCCAATTCTTCCTACGTGCGTGTTGCTGTGGTAAAGAAAGCTGGTCCAATCTCCAGTCCAAGCATTGCACTCTGGTCTTTACATCAAAACTATGAAAGTAGTGATTACGAGGATTGAACCATTGGACATCATTTGTCTTGTAACTGAATTAGCTGTTTTTTGCAGTTTCTTAGAACAAACTAGTAGAATGTTGTAACAATATTATATTATAAGCATGTTTAGACCACGTTGCTCACGAAAATGGAAGATGGGCTAATGTCTTTCACTGGGTCTATTTAGCTCTCCTGCTTGCATTTTGATTTTTTGCATTCTACACGTCAACTTTATAGTGGATCAAATAGATAGGGTGAGAAACATGAATATACCATTCTAAGAGTAAGAATGTTCTTACAATAGTCAAAACAGATTTCCCAATGTCCTCTTGTCACTCATTTGGATCAGGTCTTTTATAATTTTTAAGGAGAATTTCTCGCCCTCAAGTACCCTCACCCCCACCTTGCGATGAGACAACGTGCCCTTCCTTTTTATCATAAAGCCAAAAAAAAAAGCAAGTCTCTCATTTCTTTTTTGCGAATTCGATTCATTTTTGCAGCTTTCTTCTGCATCGCATTGTACCCAATCAAAACTAATGATTATAATAATAAGCTGGTATCCATAAATAAGGGGGAACATATGATGATATTTAGATACACTAAAAGTTTTTCTGAGAGTAACTAAACATCCTATTCCTTCGTGACAAAATCATTTGAAGGTAATTAAACATGGAGTCCCATATATTGTTTAAGAGCAAAGGCAAAGAAGCACAACAAGAGAAGAGTCGGGACATCTTTGTTAAAATAATCCATCATTCCATACAATTTGCTCTTTCAAAAGTGGTTCTGTGACCTACTTCCATCTTTCATCACCATGAAAGCGCACTTAAGGGCCAGATGGTATGCCACGTCCGACAAGCACCACAGGTTCTGGCAATAGTGAGGGATGAGAAGTCCATGTCGCTTCCTGGCTCGTGCTATGAGCACCCTTAGGAGAGGCCGAAGACAATGAGTTAAGAGGCACAGAAGCAGCACCATATTTTCTCGTAAATTAGAGACCAACAGCTCACGGCTAAACACCAACAATTCAGTGTCAACAGCCAACGATTCTTTATCTGCATGGTTGAAGCATTCATCACAAGATATCTTAGGCGAAGGTCATCCGCTTCTTTCTGATAGGGTCAAATGCCTCCCACCACCTTGATCACAAACAAAATACACCAATTTTCAAAGATACCCATCTCAGCTCATACGAAACCTTTTTTGACCGTATTTGTCTATAGTATACCAACCCCTCCACACACAAATTGGGAAGATTTCCGCACTACATTTTAACTTGGTGTACATAATGATACTACAATAGACGAAGTAGAGAGCCAAAATAATATTGCGAGAAGCATGAATAATCAATGGCCCATTCTGAAACAACTCATGGAGTGGAATTTCGGCCTTTTGGTAGCTTACACTAGCAGCTTCTATAATGAAATCCGCTCTTCTTCCATTTTCAAGGTGACGCCAAATGATTAACTACTCCATCATTAGCAACAACCTTTCAAATAATCCAGTCAATAAAATGTAAAATGGCCATCTCCTACAAGTACACTATCTGTAGGGGGGAAAAGTCAGTCTCCTATTTTAGGGAAGGAAGAGAATTGGTAGAGATGACCCATTCAAACTTTCGTAAAGAAACTGGAGGTGAAATCTAAGTGAAGCACCATATGTACCGTGTGCACATCCAGAAACCAATCAGATTCACCAACATGATTGACTCAAAATGATGAGAATTCCTCCCATCCAAAAATTGTGTGTTACTTCGGCTAATTGGTATGTGTTCCTCCAATCTAAGAATTATGAGGGTTCCTTCTAAGTATTTATGTTGTGACCATGCATTGTCTCTAACTTTTAAATCGCTCAATTCATTTATCCAAGGTTGCTAAAAAGAGTTTGATGATCCCATACAAAAGAATAAAAATAATATTTACATTTTACTAAAATATATGCCTACATAAATACCGTCTCAAATAATCCCACATCCATAAAAGGCAAATTATACCTGACTTAAAATGATTCCCTGAGATCTATTATAGTAATCCAACATTTATCCGCAATAAACCATTAACAATAAATAATATAATAGTACCAAAAAGATGAAACAATATTGGGATCTAAATTGATTTCATGATAGGCACTTGACTGGTGAATGGGGAAAATCCATTTATAATCCCTAACAACATGATATATGATGATTATATCTACGCAAAATAAATGACCCTATTAGTAGAATTTAACTAAATGCTTCCATGGATCCATTATGTTTCTCCAAACTATTAAATACCTGATTTGAGAATTGATAAAATCCATCATAATCCCCGCGTAACATGTTGTCTATTGGTTGCATCTATATAAAAAAATGACTTAATATAATATGTAAATACATCTTGTAAGACTAAGAGTGTCACACTTGATTATGAAAATTCAGATTTGTTGTATTGCTAGGATAAAAGGCACTTCAAATCTTATTTGGATTTCTTGAATAATCATGGAAATGAGTTCCATCATGTGTTACTTGGATAACCAAGTCTACATTACATGATAATATATATGTTAAATGGCATCATGTGGCATAAGTGAACAATTTTACTAAGCAAATTAACTACAACAATATGTCACTCACATCGACTTTCTTTTTGCATTGGAAGTGCTCCTTTGTTGGAATTTTTCTTTTTCTTTTTTTCTCACTCGAGTTTTTAAGTCTTCCATTACTTATTCCCTTTCCCTTCCTTGGAAGGGGGTCTAACACTGACATCTCACACAAAGACGTTTCATTATCATCCCCAGCATCACTGGCATCATCTGTCACATCCATGCTTGATTTGTATGATGAAATTTTAGCCTTCGTTTTTTCCAAATTCTCCCTTGCTATTCTCATAGTATTTCCATCTTTGGCTCCCAAACTCATCACTTTAAAAGATTCTTGCATTAATGTGGAAAATCGATTAAATTTAGATGAACCAGGTGACATTTGATAAGATTCATCATTCTCCATTCCTTGTTTGGCGCCTTTAGTCCATCTTTTCAAAATATAGGAAGATGGAATGTTCATAACCGATATGTTGCCATTCAACACGTGTAAGGCATGGTGATACAATCACTCTTTTGATTCAAATAATTTGCATTCACAAGAAATTGAAAAGTCTGCAAAGGCAAATCTAACAATATGCTCACATCGAATCCCCTTTCACTTGAGAGTATGTACATAATTCAATCCATCGAAAGTAGTACTTGAAATCTGTTCAGAGAGACTTTGTAAAAATTCTTCATAAAATCTATTAAAAATGATACGAGTATACATCGAAGCAGCATGTGTCAAGATCCCATCATGCAAAACCTTCAGTTTAGGCACCCTATGAGAATTGTAATCATCTTGATTTTCAATTTCTCTCATGTGTTTGAGTTGTTCTTCATAGCGATGGACCCATTCTATGAGATGTTGACTCTAAGTCGATATATGTTGAAAGACATTATTGGTACCCTAGCTCCTTTGACTTGATTTTATACCGCATGTAAAAGTGTCATGACCAAAAGCTGAACTCCATTTATGTATGAGGTTGTATAATCTCCAAAGCCAATTGTTATTTTCAGTTATCCATTTTTCTTCCATTTCCCTCCAAGTATATTCAAATTCGTCCTCCAATCTGCATCTATACATAAGCACTGAAAAATCTTTATCCTCAAACTCCGACTTGTTGTAGAGATGTAGAATGTTTTGACTAACATTTTTCCTAATATGCCAAGTGCATAAACAGTGTTGTGCATTCGAAAACACCATTGTAATTGCTGTTGCCATGGCTTGGTCTTTATCAGTGAATATAGTTTTCAGTCTTATCTCCCATAGACTTCAAAAATACCTTAAATAATCAAATAAACAAATTTGCAGTCTCATCCAACAAAAGTGCACAGCCGAACAATGTATTCTTCCAATGGTGATTAACCCCAACAAAAGGTGCATATATCATGCTATATCTGTTGGTACCATATGTGGAATCAAACGCAAGCATTTTACCGAAACAATCATAATCAAATTTGAACAAACTATCTCCAAAATAATTTGTCAATCTACCATTTTGATCTACCTGTACAATGTTAAAAAAACATTGGATTTTGCATTTGCATGCAATGAAAATGATTCAGAAGACTTTGACAATCCGCCCCACTTATAACATTTGATCTTTCCGTCTACAAAACTTTTTGACAATTACGTATGATTAAACCCAAATTTTTGCTTTCTCCTGCTTCATTTGCTAAGAACTTATATGCCGTAATCCTACCAATGCTAGCTTTAATCATGTGAACTAAAATACCTTTGCAAGTATTAGATATCATTATTCCATATTTTATCAAATGTTTTTAATTTTCTGGAATAAATGCATAATTATGCTTAGAAACATACTCTATGACTTCATAAACACCATTGTTAACCTTAAATTTGATACAAGCAAAACAACCACATTTAACTTCAAACCTCTCATATTTCCTTTCTTAATCATATGAGCTAGCAAAATGCCCCTCACAATTACACACAAAAGTCCATCGGATTATTTCTCCTTTGGTATTTCTAACCATCTTAGCCTTCCTCACTTCAAATCATTTGCTAATTGCATAAGCCACATAGTTATGATATGCTTCAAGTTCATTTGGAAAAGCCATTCCCACTCCAAACTCAAAATCTTTTTCCATATTACACATTACATACGCAAGATGGGAAGTTTCATGCTGCAACAAAAAGAAAAAGAAGTACTCAATGTAATGTTTTTACAAACAGAACATCTCATCCATTACTTAACAAAGCAAACATGTTTCACATGGTATGAGTGAAGATTACCTCTGATTCAGCCATCTAGTAACTTTATACATGTGGATTAACTGATATGATACAACAATAATCTTGGAAAAACCCAAGTTCACTGGAGCAAAAATAACAATTGATGGATATTCTAGTGGCTTTCTCTAGTTGTTCAAAATTGGGTATTAAAAATTTATACCCAAATTGATTAATCCCCTACAATACGTTCTCCTCATTAAGAATTGGCTTTGGAAAGTTTAAATGCAAAACAAGCACGATATGATATTTAACAGCACTCAAAGAACACCATCAAAAGTGCTCATAGCCACATATCTCACATAAATGTCCTCTTGCAAGTGCACATCTTTATTATGAACAATTACACAACATATTCACAAGAAAGAAATAACAAATCATTCCAAACTTGGTCAAGATCACATCTAGCAAACACACGAAATAGCAAAGAATTCCTAATTATATGTATTTGATGTTTTATGCATCTCTATTTTGCTCTTTACCCATGCCTCTTGATGACTCTTCACCATTGTTTTAATTTTGAAAAATGCGAAATTATTAAGCATCTTGAAGCAAAGCTAAATTGAAACCACAACTAGACTAGGAGAATACACCACCAGCAAACAAAAATCTCAATGCAATAAAAATAACTAGTCAGATACTGATTAAACAAACATAGATCCATAAGCTGAACATTATCAAATGAATATAAGTTAATTCTTGCAAAACCACAAAAAATTTCTTTAAAGCATTGTCCAGCACGTGCAAGACTCTAAATTTGACACTCTAAAACTAGTGTCCTCCTTTGTCAATTTTCAAGCTCATTGGAATATAATTGTGAAGAATGGGTAAAACGTTTCATATGATCTTAAGCATTTCCCCATTCACTCTTCAAGCTATCCATTTTATCAAGGAATTGATGCTTCATATGATCTCAACCAGTTTGATTATATTCGAGCAATCACAGAGCTCGTCTATTTGAATCAAGCAATTACCACTTCTCAAACGACCTAATTTCCACCACCACACAGCTTCCACAATGTGTGCTTTTGCACAAAGCACCAAAAAATGTCGAAAAAACCAATCAGTCGCCTGTCACCACTTTCTTGTACACAGAGTACCACAATCCACGTGCATGTTATTTTCATCAACTCAGTCCATAGACCAAATAAAATCGACATGCCTTAAGGTTTACTTCACAAAATTGGTAGGCAATGATAGATATGAAACAACTAGATTGAAGAAGCCAAAACAAGGCCAAAAAGACAAGCAAAACGAGCCGAACAAAGGCGAAGGAAGGATTCAAACGAAGCCAAAATGAAATCATTAACGCTAACTTGAGCTTGTCCTGCTAGACAAATCGGAGCCGCCAATGGGGCTCTGAAAGGCAACGGCGGAGGCAGAGTTGATGATGTTGAGAGTGGAGAGAAACACTACGCAGAAATGGGAGCGAATAGCTTAGCAAGTTCGCTCGATCCAAACTGCCAGGGCACAAAGGGGTCATGAATAATGACGGAGGGAGAGAGTAGAGCGGCTCGCTTCATGAAAGAGGGGAAAAATCCTTGCTGCTCGGATGCAAAGGGCAAATCAAAGCCAGCAATAAGGCTCCGGGAGGCAACGGCGAGGGCGGAGGTGTGGTCGGGATCGGAGGCACGAGGAGTCGTAAAGAGGAAGCAGAGATAGAGCAGAGCAGACAAGTGAGGGAGAGGGCAAAGCGTGCCTTTCGGTCATAAGGACAGAGAGAGCAAAGCGAAGGATGGGAGAGAGCGGACTGGTCACGAAGAAGGACGGTGTAAGAGAGAGAAAAGTGAGGAAGGGAGGGAATGTGCAAATAGAGTGATCACGAAGAAGGACGGTGTCAGAGAAAGCATAATTGCTCATATGTCTCCCTCAATAAATGGAACAACTAATGGTGAAGGAGAAAATATTGGATGCAACCCATGTGCCATTGTGGCAAATCGGAAGGGCCTCCAGAGTGTGCCACATGTCCCGCGGACCCACCTATTTCTCTCTCTCCTCTCTCCTCTCTCCTCTCTCCCTCCTCCCCCCTTTGCACCCTGTCCTCTCTCCTCTCTCTTCCCCTGCGCTCTCTCTCTTTATCGCCCGACTCTCTCCCTCCGAGTCACAATCGGAGGAAGCAGCAGTGGCTCATCTGACGAACCGCGCACAGCCTCCGCCTTTGCCATGAAAGGTTCTCTCTCTATCGCCCGACTCTCTCCCTTCGAGTCACAACTGGAGGAAGCAACGGTGGCTCGTCTGACAAACCGCACGTGGCCTCCGCCTATGCCACAAAAGGTTCCCCCACCGTTGCTCGTCAGTCAAGCACGGTGGTTTGTCAGTTGGACGAAGACACGATTGCTCGCAGAAGGCTGCCACTAATTCATTCACCCGATTGAAGCTCTTCATCATCAATGAAAACACGAATCCCAGCATCCACCAGAGCATGATATAGGCTGTTGGTGAATCCACGACGAGTATCAGGCCCTCTAAAACTCAAGAAGACTTGGTACTCACCTCCTAATGCATTGCTGGTGCTTGTCCCTATCTCTGAGTTCACCATAGGAGCTCAATTGGTACTCGCACTTAGCAAAGTCAACGCCCTTCCCCCTCCCGCTCCCCCGGTCTAATAGACACTGAAATACTTCTAGGCAATTTCGGACAAAGCCTTGCGGTTCTCGACTGCAATTGGGGGACTTTCAATTGGAATTTTGGGCAACAATAATAATAAATTCAGTAACGTGAAGAGCGTTTATTACATCATTAATGTGAAAAGCTTCTCCACCAGATCATCCTCCCTCAAAAATTTACAAAAGGACAACCAATGCGTTGCATTAAAAAAAGGAGAAACAGATATTTAATTATAAAATATAAACGATGAAGTGCGATGCCACTTTCGTTCGTTAGAGACATGATTTTAGATGTTTGTATTGCATGACTCACGGGTTTAATTGAAAATTACGGACAAAGACTCTTAATTCCATGTGCGTGACTCACGGGGTTTTGTCGGGTGGAAGCTAAAAGGTTTCAAATAAATATCAGAATTGACACAAATTTAAAGGGAAACAAATATTACTATAAAATCTTCTTCCACAACCATTTGCCATCAATTACGCGCACAGCCAACATCCCAGCAGGTGCAGAAAACATTACATATTATGGTCCCATCTGACATAAAAACACGTCAAGACAACTCCGCAGCGGGGCCAGAGAGCATTACATATTGTGGTCCCATTTGGCATAAAAACTACGTCAAGGCAACTTCGCAGCGGGTGCAACTTCCAATTTATCGTCACTAATGTCAATGGCTTTATAAAAAATAAGGTAGAGGACAATAATGAAGGTGTACCTTTTCTATAGTTGGACATATTTAAAATCTCAATCCCATATTGTAAAATAACAATTTATCTTTGTAAATGCATAATAACAAAATATGTCCAAGAAATTGCCTCTCATTATGACATGAGATTCTGGAAAATTGGACAAATTTCCTTCATTCCAATTAGATTGAATTTGCAGCATTCACTACAAAAAATCTCCACCTAAGCGCTACCCAAGCATATACTTGCTATTCACTATGAAATACTCGATTTGATCTCTTCGCCTTAAAGACTTACCTTTTATTATGATTAATCGCCTGTATCCACCGGAGTATTCTCATTAAATGTGACTTTATATTAAATAGCAAATGATTGTGCAAATCTTTTTCAACACTTATTTCCTTATTGACAACTGTTGGAATGTGAGCATGGTTGTTGACCCCTAACTTTTTGTGGTTAGGTTGTCATTGCATTTCTTAAAACAAATTTTAGGGACCAAATTTGCCAATAATGCTAGAATTTGATCCCTAACCAAAAACACCTACCCCGCACGATTTTTGCATTCATTCCTAGCATTCGTGACTAGAGGCATGTTGATTTTGATACCTAGGGCCCAGCATCGAAACAAATTTTGGACAGACAAAGATGGCAGGCACTTTCGAGTCCCTCAAATCTTTGAAGAAATATTCAAGCCTACTCAACATTACCCAATTGATTTGCTCCTTTTAAGTTGACCCATTTTTGTGCGTACCATTAAATTCACCCATACCTCAACGAGTTTCTATCTCCTAGCTACTGTACTCTGGCGCATCTGGAAAGAAAGAAACGATTCCATTTGTCGCAAACAGACACTCATCAGCTTGGCTACGGCGGAAAATCTTTGCTTTACAAATCAGGCAAATCCAAAGAAGAAAGCGCATGTTGATGAAAGCCTCTTACCTCAGATCTGGAAGGGTCCGATTGATAATAACCTCAAAATCAACATCACGGATCCTACACTTCAGATTCGTCGGCCGGAGCTATCAGCTGTATTTGCCAGGATAAAGATGGAGAATTGTTGGATGGTTTTTCGAGACTGGCGAAACCGAGCTCAGCTGAGCAGATGGAGACAATGGCAATGGTGGAAACCCTGAAGTACACACACGCACGTTCTGAACAGAAGCTACAGTTGGAGGCAGACTGTACGCTTTTGATTAAGAGCACCCATTTCAGCAGCTAAAACGAGCAACAATCAATCAAGACGATAAGTTTACCCGCTGTAATCAATCGGAATGACAAGCTATGTTTTGATAAACCCAGAAGCTCAGGGAACTCTACTCGACACGGACTCAAAGTCACAGTCAGCAGCCTCACTACCTTCTCTCTGGCGCTCTTAAAAGTGGGTTCGTGTTATTTAATACAAACAGACCACGAAAAGCACAGATATAAGCAATCGAAAGCAGAGCCACGGGAGAAAGAGGAGACTTGCCTGCGGAGAGATGCGAATTGAAGGCGAGTGAGAGAGCGAGCGATGGATGAGGAATTGAGCCGAAGAGGGAAGGCTCGTGCAGCCGAGCGAGGGAAATGAGCAAGAGCGGAGGCTCTGGCAACTGAAGCGTAGTTGAGCGTCGAGCGAGGGAATGAGAGGCGGAACCGCGTTTGCAGCAGAGAATTTGGAGGAAGAATCTTTATGTTGTCCGAGTGCTCTGGCAACTGAAGCGTAGATGATTGTGATGATCTAGGGTTTGATCTCTTCTGACACCAGGGACTGTATTTGCAGCAGAGAATTTGGAGGAAGAATCTTTATGTGGAGGGTTGTACCCCAAAGAACTCGGCATCTCTCTTTCCTGTTCTTGGCCTCCCGGTTCCATCAATCTTGCCCAGGCCTGGTGATAAATACAGCCTTGATCTTCGAATCCAAGCCCTCCTTAGACAAATAATTTCCAAGGCACACTCACTTTCCATAATTATAGATATAATGATGATGATGATTTTTTTTAAAAAATTTTCAATGTACCATAATAATAATAAAATAAAAAAGTACCATAATAAATTGCTAGGTCATAAACGTGTAAAACAAGTGCTGCCAAATATTTCCAGCCAAGTGCTGTCGAAAATTTCGACACCACCAAGCCAAAGACTTGATTGGAACTTGACCATGTCTTAGGAGTGATTAGTGTTGCTTTATTTATTTATTTTCTGAAACTTGACTCTAAAGAACAAAGTGCCAATGACACTTAGGGCTGCTTGTACAGGCGGCTGTGGTGGGAACATTGGAGATGTTCACATTTGCTGTATGCACTCAGCGTCGTGCCAGTTTTGGCCCTTTTTTGACAAGTTAAATGTTCTCGACATCGATATGGTGACAGATTTTATCCTTTGGAATATAGCATCTTAGGTTTGCAAACTCTTACTATTGATGCGAGTTCCTTGGTGGTGTTTGAGGTTTTTAAATTATCAACATCCTGAGAGTGATAAACTTACCTTAGGCTCTGTTCTGCATGCAAGAGATTAGACCATGTCATGTTGTGGAATTTTATAGTGTGTATATTGCTAGCCAAACATTGATGAGGGGGCTCTCTTTATGGAGATTGAAGTTGCTACTGTGGGATAATCTTTGGTATCAAATGTTCTATATCGCTGTGCCTGAACATTCAGACATCAGAGCACTGCAAAATGAAGATGGATCTTTCTCTGGGGATATATGGGTAGAAGTGGATGCTCGGTGTCTTGTCCTTGTCCTTGATCAATTATAATTTTTGTTTCTCAAGGATGTTTCCGAAATAATTGACATCCCTTTCATCCCTTCGAAGGTTCTCTCATTGTGCTGTATGCTGTCTTGTGAAACTAAAACGGTTGGATTCAATAAATGTGGAGAAGGCTGTCAGACATATAGTGATTTGCAAAAGTTTGGATGGCCAGTTTGGTTGCATCCTTGGTGCGGAGTCTCATGCGGGGCAAAGAATGTCATAACGTTATGCCGGGGCTCTTTCGCTGGTTTCCAATTTCTCATTGGTGCTTAGGTCATGTGTTTGCTTAAATACACGATGATCTTCTCATTATGTTCCAATGAACACATCGAAAGAATAAAACCGAGTCACCACAGTTTTAAGACATTCCTTAGGAATCATCTTAGGCAAGAGAAATCGAGAAGGAATTGCTAATTCCATAGGAGAATTAGGCATAAAACATTGAAGCACCAAGCAAGCAAATTAAGATGCACAAGAGCCTGACCAAGCACCTTGCTACAAAGTGGCTCATTCTTCTCTCTTCTTTCAATTCAAATAAGAAGATATTTGCAAAACAGGGAAATAAAATGTGAGAATAATCATGAAGCGACAAGATTTGGTGTTTCTATTTCAATAGATGACAAAGCCGTATGTAATTTTCTCTAGCCAATTGTCTGGTCAGTCACGTAGTAAATTTGAGCTGTGGAATCCCCAAATATATGCAGCAGACCTCAAATTACCAATGGAAAATACAATTGCCCAAAATATGGAAAAAGAAGAAGCTGGATATCCATTTAATTCTGTACAATGAACCAAGAATAGAAGCATTGTTTGCTTCATTTTCAATCATTAGAGCTCCTCACGTAATAAAGCGACAAAGTGATAATCATTAAAGCGACCATTATCCAAACCTTAGAATATTCGTACAGATAAACTCTTCACTAGAAGATGCACAACATCCTGTGCACATGATTACACTCAATCGAGGAGTCCACAAAAGCATAGCAACAAAACAAGACTAGGCATTCAAATAGTCAAACAAATGCAAGCAAGCCGACCCTCATACGACTATTACCATATGAAGCTAGAGCTAGAACTCGAACTCATGCTTAACTACGCAAAAATAAATCATACGACTACATTCAACTAAACACCAACTGCCACACCACTCTTACCTGTTCTTCAGCGATTAAGTGGTGATCCGGAGCTTGAGTTCAGGCCATGCCTCCCGCCCCTGATGGAGTTAATGAAGGCAACCATTCGAGCCTCGTGTAGCACCAATTTCCACCAGCTGAGCGGCATTGAAGAAGTAAATGTGCACGAGAGTGAAAAGTGGCACTGGATAAGGACTCGAAGCTCATGGACATGGAACTTGAAGCTCATGAAGGGCTTGAAGCTTGCGGACAACAAACTTGAATATTGCGGACGACGGAACCTGGGAAAGAAGAGACGATGGTGAATGACCGGCTGAAGCTTGCGAGGAGTGAGTGACTAGCAACTGAGGATTGGGTGACAGCGATTTGCTTGAGCAGCGGGATAGAGGAAGAAGAAAACGTGAAAAAGCACCCTAATCCCAATTCAATCGAGCTTTCTTTATCCTTTTTGTTTTGCCGACTCTGCCTGCAGAAGGAAACGACAAGGTGAGTTGAGGTGAGGTATCTTGGGCCTAAATTTCTCTTAAGAAAGGCCCTTTTGTTATGGAAGTGAATCCTTAACCTCGCCACCGAAGTGGACACACACACAGCATATGGAGATTCCCAGCAAGATGGGGAATTTTAGTCAGATTGTCTTTGGTTGCACGTTTTGGAATCAGTTCATTGTCTCTCTTCACTAGAATAAAACAGAAATAGAAAGCATGCAAAGCAGAAGAAAGAGCAATGATCTATGAATAAAAAGAAGGCGCACCGTTTTCTGCAGAGGATCCCATGTTTCTGTTTCAGAGTCCATTGATTCAATTTCACGCTTCAACGCTTTCTGTACTTGCACGGTGTTCTCAGCTGGACATTCACTGATATATAGCTTTTCCAAAGAAGTTAATTTTTCTAGGCCTTCAATTTGACGGATCATTTTGCATCGTCTGATCGCTAAAACTTTCAGTGACTTCAAGTTTGAAAGATCGGGTAAATTGAGGTAATCACAGTCGGATAGAATTGTCGCGACCTAAAATTTCGGAAAATGATAGGTTTAGGGGTATTGTTAATCTCGGGCCGACGGACCTTAATTAACTCGGGCTCTCCCAAGCCCATACCCCGCGCGACGTTGGAATATCGTGAGAATCTTCAAATAGGGAGTCGCCACTAGTCTATTGAGGTCGACTAGGAACCGAGTGAGACATGGGAGCGTGTCTCACTTTACGCAACCAGAGAATCTAGGGTCGGGGACTTGATTACGTTAATCACGCGACTAACGCCCTTTCGGTACCTAACTTAATTGTGTGTTTCAAAATGTCATGACAACCTATTCGAGAAATCTAAGGCCTGTTCTAACCGTTCTAAGGTAAGGAAATAATATTTAAAAATTACGACAAAACACGGCACGAGAACATAACATGAAATAAAAACCTATTGTAGAGCCCTAAAGGCTTATTCAATTTTGATCTTTTTTTCTTTTTTAAGGCTTTTCTGAACTTTTGCAATTTTTTTGATTTTCTGAATTTTTCTGAATTTTTTATATATTTTTTTAATTAATTTTTTTTTAATATTTTCAAATTTTCCGAAATTAAAGAAAACAAGATTTCAAGATTTTTTATATTTTTCTGACTTTTCTGAGAATTTAAGAAAAACATTTATTACTGTTTTTGGAATTTTCTAATCCTTTTTTTAATTTTTGGAATTTTTGAATATTCGGAAAAGAAGAAAATTAAAATAAACTTTTAAAACCTTCCCGAAATTAAAACAAAACATTTTTTATTTTTTAATAATTTTCGAAAAGAAAATTTTAAGATTTTTTTAACATTTTTAATATTTTTGAATTTTTTTATTTTTTGAATTTTTTTGAATTTTTTTATTTTTAATTAATTAAATAAAGTGATTCGGACCGGGTCGGGAGACCCGACCCTACTAAACCGACCCGGACCCTATCGGTCCGGCCCGGAGCAAGTGACCGGGCGGGCCGAATGGCCCGGTCGAAAATTCTTCTAAATGGCCCATTAACAACAAAATAAAACAAAATAAACCCATTTCCTATTTATAAAAACCCGGCCCAACTCTCAGCCTAGGCTCGTTCGGACAATGCTCAGCCCAGCCCCTTTGTTTAAACCTTCGGCCCCTTTTTGTTTTTTCTTTTCTTTTCTATTTTTTATTTCTTTTTCCATTTTCCCATTTTTTATGTTTTCCATTTTTCTCTCTTTTTTAACCCTTTTTGTCCTTTTCTGCATGCATATTTCTTCTGCAGATTTCCCTCGCCCCATGCAGGTCTTCCATTCCCCATGCACGCCTGCCACTCCTACTTCTTCTTATTTCATTTTATTTTAATCTTTTTTGTTTTTTGTTTTTTTTTTTTGGTCTTCTTCTTCACGTCTTCTTCTGCATGCTTCCCTCGACGCTGCAGCACGCTTGGAGCTCCATCCCCGGACCGACGACACCGGCGACCGGCGAGTCCTCGCCGGCCCTTGGGAAGTCGCCATGTCATCGTATGACGTCGGCCGTCCCACTGTCCGGCGCCGAGCGCCGTCGACTGCCGGTGACCGTGAACACTCACCATCGCCGGAATCGGGGACACCCCGTCCGACTCGACGCGGCCCACTCATGCAAAATCGTCATAACACTAAGAAAAGACGCGAAGGCAAGGGCGGATTCGCAATATAATAACAAACATCCACGAAACTAGGCTACTGAGCACGGATCCGGCGACGAAAAATTCTGGACTTCATTCAGGCATTTTAACAAACAGGTGGTATGCATCATCAAAACGAACTATTTCTGACTCGAACGGGAATCGACTCGGATCTAAGCTTCCAGTTAAGCGTTACAGCACGCTGAGAGACATTTATGGAGGGACGACAAGGGTCGGGGCTCGCGCGAACTGGTCGGCACGAGCTCCGGCCCGCGACTTCCTCAATAACAAACCGGGATGCTTGGGAGGAAGCCTACCTGGTTCAGCTTGAAGACGCTGGCTGAGGAGGCGTCGGACGGAGCTTGCGCGTGGCCGAGGCGTTGGCTGAAGCTCTCTTGTTCTTCCTCGGTCACTACCTCTCTCGGTTTCACTCTTGGTCCGTTTCTCCTTTCTCGGTTTTGCCCTTTTTTTGTTCCCGTGCTCTCTCTCGGTCTCTCTCTTTTTCTCTCCGTTTTTTTTCTCTCGGATCTTTTTTCTGAAGAACCTTTTACGAGCTGCTCCCTCTCCTCCCCGGTTCCTTCTCCCTCCTCCTTTTTTTTTTCTCTCAGATCTCGTTTTTCTTTTTAGAACCGCGCCCTGCTCTCTTGCTCTCTCTCCCTCTTCTCCTTTTTTCCTCTCGGGCCCCCGTGAACCTCCTACCTTGCCGACCTAACCCCCGCCTGACCCGCTGATCGCGCCGGAGCTACCCTCCCTGATTTTCTGCTGCTGCCTTGACTTGCCTTCGTTTTTCTATTCTTCTTTTTGCAGGTGTCCGTTGCCGTGCGTGGGAGGAGAGGGGAGGAAGAAGAAGTCCAAGTGGGCCGAGCTGAGAAAGAAGAGAAAAGGAAAATGGGCCGAGCCCATGCGGGGAAAAGAAAGAAAAGAAAGGGGCCAGGCAGGCCCAGCCCTGGCCCGAACCCAAAAATTTTTTTTTTAATTCTCTTTTTTTTCGATTTTTTTTTTAAAATTCTTTTAAATTTTTTTTCTTTTTTAGAAATTAATATGTATTTATATAAGCAAAGAAAATGGGCATTTAAGACAAAATAAACAAAATTTCGGGTGTCAACAGCTGCCCCTCTTTGAAAAGGAGCTCGAAGAGGTTCGTTTCAAAGATTAGGTGACACCCGACTCTTACCAATGAGCCATGGAAGCACGAATTTATTCCATTCATTTTTTTTTCTTTTCTTCTTCTTCTTTTTTTTCTCTCTTTTTTTTTTTTTTTACTCACCTCCTTTTTCTTTTCTTTTTTTCTTTTCTTTTTCGATTTTTTTTGAGATCTCGGCTCGTACGAACGAGTTTCGACCTAGGTAGTAGAGTCTCACCGTGTAATAACGGGTTTCGACTAGGTTATTGGATAAAGGTCTTACCGTGTAACAACGGGCTTCGACCGAGTTAGTAAAGTCTTACCGTGTAACAACGGGCTTCGACTTGGAGGGAGGTCTTACCGTGTAACAACGGGCTTCGACCGGGTTAGTAAAGTCTTACCGTGTAACAACGGGCTTCGACTTGGAGGGGGGTCTTACCGTGTAACAACGGGCTTCGACCGAGTTAGTAAAAGTCTTACCGTGTAACAACGGGCCGACTTGAAAGGAGGTCTTACTGTGTAACAACGGGCTTCGACCGAGGAGTTAGTAAAGTCTTACCGTGTAACAACGGGCTTCGACTTGGAGGAAGGTCTTACCGTGTAACAACGGGCTTCGACCGAGAATGCATGGTTTAAGGAGGACCCATGAACCTTTTTGGAAATTGCATGGTTTCAGGTTGACCATGAACCATGTGGTTTAAGGATAGACCCACGAACCATGTGGTTTAAGGATATGCCCACCAACCTTGTGGTTTAAGGATAGACCACTAACCCTTTGGAAATTGCATGGTTTTAGGTTGACCATGAACCATTGAAATTGTGGTTTCACTGAGTGAACCTATTAGATTTAACTTGAGCAAATGTCATTGAAGACAATATCAGAAACATGCATTGACAATATTGTAGCATTAATTGCATGAGCAAATCAAGCTAAGTCTGATCACATTGGAAGTATTTGATGTCTTCGGTATCATGTACCACAAAATTGTCATCAAGCTTGGAAAGTATCATTAATCATCAAATCCCTTTAAGAGAAAAATTATGTCAGAATGATTCTCTTCATGAAAGAGGTTTGTTAAGCATGCCAAGCAAGAGCTCTTAGTTAGAAAGAGCCTATCACATGCTCTCAAGAAAGGCTATTTGATCCCATCCATTCATGTGGGAAATAATTTGATCACTCAATTTACCTCGCATTCCCAATGTCGAAGGATTTGAGAATCATTCGCAATAAGTACATCTTGACCAATCCAAAAGGTCTTTCGAAGGTACCATAATGCGGGTTTGGTCATGGCTTTAGCAATGGATATGCATCATTGGTCATAAAATTATATGTCAACATCTTCTCTAGGTTTACAAGTCAAGTAACCTTAAGATGAGATAAGACAACCTTGCCTCCACTTCTTCGAGCAAGCTTCTTTGGAGAGTTCTTATTTCCACTTGAATCATCCCAATCGAAGAGACTTCACGAAGGGTTGTAGTGTTGGTTTGGTTAAGGCTCAAAAGGCTCAGAACTTTTCACAAAAAGGGATTTGAAAGTTGGTGATTATCAGGGCACCATTGTCATATTACTCGATCTTCTCGAAAGCACTTGACTTTTGAAATCTGAATTGTCTTGAAAGTCCCTTGACTAATCAAATAAGAGCTTTGTCCTTCTCAATTTTTCTTTGCATTTGCAATGACGATTTTTTGCAAGCATTTTGAATTTGATATTTTTTTCACATAGGAGTTTTTCGCCCCCTAATGCAAATCTTCTTTTTTTTTTTTTTTTTTTTTTTTTCACGTGGGCATTGGCCTTGCTTTTACCGGTGCACACTTTGCTTTTTTATGCCCCTTAATTTTCATTGGACTTTTTGCTCTTTTGAATTTTTTGAGCTTTTAGGACTTTCGAGATGCTTTCCGCCTTTTCACGTAGATGCCAATGGCCTTGGTCAATCATGTGCATTGCCCCAATATGGGGAGATAATCACCACTTGGGTTTCAGAAATGAACACTTAGGCTCAACTTGGTTTAAGCAACGGGAATCAGTGTTTGGGTAGAGAAAGGAATGCTCTTCTTCACCTTGGGATGCTCCAAGCTTTCATAAGAATTCATCTGAAATTACCACAAAAAGATTAATGCAAGTGAGAGCAAAGAAGTCCTTCCCATCTTTTCACTACATGATGTCAACCGAAACCTCTAAATTTGCCCCATCGTGGGGTGGTCTTGACAGGGGTATTTTTGATTTCTTCGCATTTAAAAGCTCAAAGGGGCTGACTATGGTCACCTGCGATGTGTAAGATAGAGAGAAGAAATGCCTCTTTTCATTTTGGTCCATGTACCAATTGCGAATGACTCTTTTGTCCTTAAATGACATGGGTCTTCTTTTTCGCTCAACTCTCACAGTGTTTGAAGGACGTGTTTGGGAATGGATTGCCTTTCATCATCCTAAGCATTTCTTACTTGGCATCATCAAACATCTCAATTTCATTTAGTCGAGATCATTTTAGTAGATTAATCTCCATGGGGGATTTTAATTCAAAATGAGTGATCTGCCAAGCGGATATACAATTTTGAGATAAAAAACAATGCTCAGAAACTTTTGTGAAATTTTTTTTTTTTTTCAATTTTTATCTTTTTTTTTTCTTCTTTTTACATGCTCCAAGTAAAATGCTGAAATTTTTTGTTTTGAAAATTCTCAATTCTGTCTTCCTTTTGATTTTGAGAAGAAGGGTACTTACCTGCAACATGGCGACTTAGTAACCCTGTAAAGAATAAGAAGGAAAGTATTAGTGCAAGAATCTTCAAGGATTGAAAATTGGAGACGATACATTATTACCCTTCACTCGCGTTTATCACTTAAAGTGCCGACATTATCCTCTTGGATATTTGGTAACCCCAAATTGCCCTTCACTTGCAATTTTTTTGTGTGTATTTGATGTCTCCTATCAAAGGAAAAAGGGATTATATCAGAGACCAATATCAATATGAGCAATTGGAATCGATACAATTTACCCTTCACGTGTTTCTATTCTTCGGGTATGAGCATTTATGTCTCGACATTGGAGGGCATTGTTTCTTGGATGCTTTGCCCCATTTATTGCCTGTGAAGAAAAGGATTGGGCAGTGTTATTTCCACACTCAATTGGAAATCTTTTAGGAACGAAATACATCCTTTCCGCCAAAATGGATGATTGGGCTTTAACATGCGTCTTTGTGGAAAGCATTGCCCCCGCAGTCATTGTGCATTTTTTCCTCATGGGAGTGAATTATCATGCTTTGGCTGACTTGTGTTAGTGATCACCCTGTGATAAAAGAAGATGAACTGTGTTATCTCCATACTTAATTAGGCTCAATTTGGGAACGATACATCCTTTTGTGATGAATTTTTGCCCCAGCACTTGTCATCAGTGGGGAAGGAGAGATGTTGCCCCAGAGTCAAATGTCGAAATTGGACTCTCATTTCTTTGAATCCCAAGATCAAGACTTGTGAGAGTATTTACTTGCGATCTAAGTCAAATACCAATGTCAAAATTGTTTAGTTCTCTCCCAACGGGAAAATGTATGAACAAATCGGTTTCGAATAAATTGATTCCATTGGAACGATCACGACTTTACCATCCCAGATTATCTTTCTCAAGATTTCCTGCAATGGACGAATACGTGAGAGAGACAATGTATTGACTTTCCAAAACTCATGGAAATTCAATAGAATACACCCACTTCCGAATTGCCCTCGAAGTCAAAGGGGTTTATAAATTTAAATTTCTTTACCCCAAAAAAATGAGTCACTTGTGCTTATGATCAACTTGGAATTGAATACATCATCCGTAAAAATCACAAGCTGTAGTGGTGGCAGGTTCGGTCAAAACCAGAACCGAGCGAGGGGGAGAGAGAGAAGCGGCTGATGGAGAAGGGGAAAAGGGCACAAAAATAAAAGTTGCAAAAAGTTGGTTTTCGCCTTTTTTTTTTTTTTTTTTTTTTTTTTTTTTTTTTTTTTTTTTTTTTTTTTTTTTTTTATTTATGCGGCCACTGCCGCTTTCGGGATTCGAACTCCCGATCGGACCAGGCAGATTCCTCCCCGGATACCACTCGGCTAAAGGTGCCGACGGTGTCCAAAGTTGCTTTCTTTTTCCATTTAAGGCCAAAATCCTTATCTAATTCCAAAACCCAAAAGAAGTGAACATTCCTGGACTTTGCAACTTTCAGAACAACAAAAACAAGCATGTCCTCCTTATGTAACTTCTCTATCTATGCGATTGCAACAAATGGTCCTGACGGTCTCTCATCTTGTGCTTTGGCGGATCAGTGGGTGGGATTTCTCGCCTCTTGTGTCTTCCTTGATACATTTCCATTAATGATCACGCATGTCGTGTTCATCTCGAATTCCAAGGGTTTATGCTTTTGTCCTTTAGAGAAGGTAATTAACTACCTCAAATGACCTCTTCATTTTACCCGATTAATCAGGAAAAAATGGATGAACAAGTCGCTTGTTGCACAAGAGATTCCCACTTGAACGATTACAACCTTACCATCTCAAAGTATCAACTTGCGGGTCAACCTATTAAAGTGGTTAAGAGAAGAGATAAAATCATACACGAGTTCTTCCAGAAACTCATTTTTCGACATTTTTTGAAGCTAAAAGCATAAAAGTTTGACCTTGAAAGTTCGTCTGAAACGCTTCAATTTTTCTTTTTCTTTTTTTTTTTTTTTTTTTATTTATTTTTTGAAATTGGATTTCATTACTAAAAATGTGTGTTTCATGATTTTGAAAAGTGCCAGTTGGGCCTACAATCAAAACCTAAAATGGAAAACATGATTGTTAATAAGAATGAAAACAATAATAGAACACAAGAAAACCATGTATCGATGAGTGTAAAAATCAATTCTCGTTCGAGTTCAAAGTCCACTTATTTGCATGGTCAAGCAGATGTCAGAGAGTAAATGTTACTCGCACCCCGCAAGAAGGAAATAATGTCGGGCGAATGAGAAAATGATCTTTCAATGATGTCATCTCTTACAATGAAATTAAGACAACGGCACATGCCCCATGGTCCTTATTACGGGATTTTGGTATTTTGCCGAGATTTTATCATAAGAGGAGACATCATTAAAAGATCGATTCGCGACTGTCAATCGAATGTTCACTCTATTCCCAAAAGCTTCATATACAAAATGTGGCATTGATTTTGAAGGACTGATTTGTGCTTCCACTGTTGCCAATATGAGGTGATTTTTATTTTGAGAAATCTATATACAAAATGTGATTTGAATTTTCAATCTCAAAATGTGAGGGAAAAAATTTGGTTAAAAGTGCGATTTCAAAATTTTTTTTTTTTTTTTGTACCCCAAAACATAATCATGAATTGGAAGAACTTTTTAACAAGATGTGATTTTAAGTCCATGATTGGAAACTTTGACAAAATCATCCGTTGTGCGGGGCCAAATTAATGATTTTTGAAATTGACACCGGATGTTCGCTTATGAAGAGTAATTGCCAATTTTCCCGGTTAGAAGCCTACACCGAGGGCATTCGATTGATCTCCGCAAATTTCAAAAATGAGAGTTCCAATTAAAAATGAACAAGTAAAAGGAGAAATCATACTTACCAATGGTGATGATTTTTTCTTTTTCTTTTTTTTTTCGATCACATAGACACACGCATGAGATGTGGGTCGATTTCTACTCTAGACGGCTCAAATGAAGCCACGGGATTACGGACCGAACCAGCATGGTCGCGGTTAGGTCGGGGTTCCCATGACTCGGCTTTGTCAAAGAGTCGACCCGTGTTGCGCGTTTGCAAGCCGGGGTGGAAGCTCTCGACGTCAGAAGAATTTCGGAATTGAGATGGGCGACTCGTACTACATGGTGGTAGTCGGAGTGGCATTCATCTCAACACCATCCTAAGTGATCCTATGCGGCCTGTCCCATGCGGCAGATTGTGTGTGCTAAAGTGTAGTGCCATGTAAGGAAGACATGCACAACAGTTTATATAGCAACCAACACTTCAAAAATTTTAACCATACAATCATTCATCCCCATTCACCAACCTACAAAACAAAGTGTTAGCAAAAACTCCACCCCTTATTACTCCAATCCTGCACCAACATTTAACACGAGGTTAGTGGACTTACCTCACCTTCTCGAATGCGCTGCCAAAGAAACACATTAGATAACACACAATCAAGCTAATTAGGCCTAAATCCTCTAAGGTTTAGAACCAGTCCCCAGTGGAGTCGCCAAGCTGTCGCGACCTAAAATTTCGGAAAATGATAGGTTTAGGGGTATTGTTAATCTCGGGCCGACGGACCTTAATTAACTCGGGCTCTCCCAAGCCCATACCCCGCGCGACGTTGGAATATCGTGAGAATCTTCAAATAGAGAGTCGCCACTAGTCTATTGAGGTCGGCCAGGAACCGAGTGAGACATGGGAGCGTGTCTCACCTTTTTACGCAAACTGCAGAATCTAGGGTCGGGGACTTGATTACGTTAGTCACGCGACTAACGCCCTTTCGGTACCTAACTTAATTGTGTGTTTCAAAATGTCATGACAACCTGTTCAAGAAATTTAAAGTTTGTCCTAACCATTCTAAAGTAAGGAAATAATATTTAAAAATTACGACAAAACACTAGGCACGAGAACATAACATGAAATAAAAACCTATTGTAGAGCCCTAAAGGCTTATTCAATTTTGATCTTTTTTTTTTTTTAAGGCTTTTCTGAACTTTTTGCAATTTTTTTTGATTTTCTGAATTTTTCTGAATTTTTTATATATTTTTTAATTAATTTTTTTTTTTAATATTTTCAAATTTTCCGAAATTAAAGAAAACAAGATTTCAAGATTTTTTATATTTTTCTGACTTTTCTGAGAATTTAAGAAAAACATTTATTACTGTTTTTGGAATTTTCTAATCCTTTTTTTAATTTTTTGGAATTTTTGAATATTCGGAAAAGAAGAAAATTAAAATAAACTTTTAAAACCTTCCCGAAATTAAAACAAAACATTTTTTATTTTTTAATAATTTTCGAAAAGAAAATTTTAAGATTTTTTAACATTTTTAATATTTTTGAATTTTTTTTATTTTTTGAATTTTTTTGAATTTTTTTTTATTTTAATTAATTAAATAAAGTGATTCGGACCGGGTCGGGAGACCCGACCCTACTAAACCGACCCGGACCCTATCGGTCCGGCCCGGAGCAAGTGACCGGGCGGGCCGAATGGCCCGGTCGAAAATTCTTCTAAATGGCCCATTAACAACAAAATAAAACAAAATAAACCCATTTCCTATTTATAAAAACCCGGCCCAACTCTCAGCCTAGGCTCGTTCGGACAATGCTCAGCCCAGCCCCTTTGTTTAAACCTTCGGCCCCTTTTTGTTTTTCTTTTCTTTTCTATTTTTTATTTCTTTTTCCATTTTCCCATTTTTTATGTTTTCCATTTTTCTCTCTTTTTTAACCCTTTTTGTCCTTTTCTGCATGCATATTTCTTCTGCAGATTTCCCTCGCCCCATGCAGGTCTTCCATTCCCCATGCACGCCTGCCACTCCTACTTCTTCTTATTTCATTTTATTTTAATCTTTTTTGTTTTTTGTTTTTTTTTTTTTGGTCTTCTTCTTCACGTCTTCTTCTGCATGCTTCCCTCGACGCTGCAGCACGCTTGGAGCTCCATCCCGGACCGACGACACCGGCGACCGGCGAGTCCTCGCCGGCCCTTGGGAAGTCGCCATGTCATCGTATGACGTCGGCCGTCCCACTGTCCGGCGCCGAGCGCCGTCGACTGCCGGTGACCGTGAACACTCACCATCGCCGGAATCGGGGACACCCCCGTCCGACTCGACGCGGCCCACTCATGCAAAATCGTCATAACACTAAGAAAAGACGCGAAGGCAAGGGCGGATTCGCAATATAATAACAAACATCCACGAAACTAGGCTACTGAGCACGGATCCGGCGACGAAAAATTCTGGACTTCATTCAGGCATTTTAACAAACAGGTGGTATGCATCATCAAAACGAACTATTTCGACTCGAACGGGAATCGACTCGGATCTAAGCTTCCAGTTAAGCGTTACAGCACGCTGAGAGACATTTATGGAGGGACGACAAGGGTCGGGGCTCGCGCGAACTGGTCGGCACGAGCTCCGGCCCGCGACTTCCTCAATAACAAACCGGGATGCTTGGGAGGAAGCCTACCTGGTTCAGCTTGAAGACGCTGGCTGAGGAGGCGTCGGACGGAGCTCGCGCGTGGCCGAGGCGTTGGCTGAAGCTCTCTTGTTCTTCCTCGGTCACTACCTCTCTCGGTTTCACTCTTGGTCCGTTTCTCCTTTCTCGGTTTTGCCCTTTTTTTGTTCCCGTGCTCTCTCTCGGTCTCTCTCTTTTTCTCTCCGTTTTTTTTCTCTCGGATCTTTTTTCTGAAGAACCTTTTACGAGCTGCTCCCTCTCCTCCCCGGTTCCTTCTCCCTCCTCCTTTTTTTTTTCTCTCAGATCTCGTTTTTCTTTTTAGAACCGCGCCCTGCTCTCTTGCTCTCTCTCTCCTCTTCTCCTTTTTTCCTCTCGGGCCCCCCGTGAACCTCCTACCTTGCCGACCTAACCCCCGCCTGACCCGCTGATCGCGCCGGAGCTACCCTCCCCTGATTTTCTGCTGCTGCCTTGACTTGCCTTCGTTTTTCTATTCTTCTTTTTGCAGGTGTCCGTTGCCGTGCGTGGGAGGAGAGGGGAGGAAGAAGAAGTCCAAGTGGGCCGAGCTGAGAAAGAAGAGAAAAGGAAAATGGGCCGAGCCCATGCGGGGGAAAAGAAAGAAAAGAAAGGGGCCAGGCAGGCCCAGCCCTGGCCCGAACCCAAAATTTTTTTTTTTTAATTCTCTTTTTTTTTTTCGATTTTTTTTTTTAAAATTCTTTTAAATTTTTTTTTCTTTTTAGAAATTAATATGTATTTATATAAGCAAAGAAAATGGGCATTTAAGACAAAATGAACAAAATTTCGGGTGTCAACAAGAATCAAACTTCTCAGTGAGGTTAATTGGCCAAGCCCATTGAGATTTTTCATTTTGCAGTTTGAAATATCTAGTCTCTTCAGGGCTTCAAGCCCTTCAAGCCCTTCAATCTCTTCTATTGCAGAGTGGTAGAGCTTGAACACTGACAATGTCTTGGGAAGCTCAGATACTTCTTGACAGCTTGAACCAGGAAGGGTAAGCATTTTGAGCCTTTTGAGCGAAGGCACATCCGTCAGCTCAAACTTCAGCTTGATAACCTGTGAAAGAGACAGTTCCAGTTTCCTCAGTTTAGGAAAAAATATTGAGAAGGATTGCTTGTTAATCATTCGATTCATGTTCGATTCCCGGGCATTGGCATGTTTTGAGGGAGGTTGGTGTGCCTTCGGCTCCCCATCACTTAGGAACAGCTCCTCCAATTCTTTCAAATCTTCAAGAAGGGGTATTGCTTTCATCCTGTTAGAACTCACACGCAGACAAATTAGAGAAGGGGGAAGCTTCGGCAACTCTTCAATTTCATTGCAGTTAAGTAAATCCAAGGTGTGAAGACTAGATATTGTGGAGATTTCAGAGGGTAGGCTAGATATACTGGAATCCCCCAGCGTCAATAATCTCAGATGAAGTAGTACCCCAATATCACTGGGAACGGCTCCCTTCAAACTCCAACACCAGGAAGCATGTAGTTCTTCAAGCTTGGTTAGATTCCCAATCTCCTCAGGAAATGCTCGAATGAAAGTAGAATCCATTCTCAGCACTCTCAAGCTTCGCAAATTTCTCATTGAATCGGGAAGATTAGAGATACTAGTCGCTGATATATCCAACTCCTCTAATGACCCCATTTTACCGATAGAATCTGGAAGTTCCTCCACATCACGGCAACCCCTCAATGACAAGAGTCTTAGATTACTTAGCTCCCCCAGTGAGCTTGGGAGCTCATTGATTTTGGCACCATCTAATGAGATTTTGGAGAGAGCAGACAGGTAACTAATTGAACTTGGGCGAGTAAGTCAATGGGAAGCACTTGAAGCCACTGAGAATTTCAAGTTGCTTCAAATTGCCTATGGAGCTGGGGATCAGCCGTATGGAAGTCCCATCAATAGAAAGCTCTTTGAGAGCTGTCATGCAACCTAGTTGCACTGGCAGCCTGTCCAAATGGGAGCAGAACTTCAAATTCAGTGAGACTAAACATTTCAAATGACTAATTGAAGGATCTAGCTTCTCCAAACGAGAACATCGTTCGAGAATCAGGATTTCCAAATCTGTGTAACTAGAGAAGTCAGGGGTGGACAATAAGTCAGAACACTGGGTAAGATTCAAGACTTTCAGTTTCTCCATCTGTAAAGACAAAACAGAAACCCACACGTGGTCAATTTGGAGATATTATATTCAAGAAAGCAAATATAAAACAACCAAATACCAAAGCACCTTGATTTCACTCCAACCTCGCCGGTCTTCGTGACTTTGCTCCAAGACGGATCAAGAACAACCAACTCTCTTAATACAATATTTTCTGCATTAAAATCCGGTGGACACCTTTGCCAACGAGCCACTTTACACTTGGAAATGCACCTGTAAAATCTCCCAAATCTTTTGCATTATCCAACTTGAGAAAAGTTTTGTCTGGTGAGCTCTCAAAATCTCCAGCTGTGAATTTGCAAGAGTCATGATCATCTAGGTCAATGCGAGAGCTTCAACATTTTCCATTCCCTACATTTGACATAAGTAGCAAAATCATCGAAGCCGTAACCCAAATACCCATCGAGTAAGGATGCTTTCCTTGCCCTATATACTAAAGAATACATATACGAAATGATTCCTTCAGAAAATATGACCAAAAAAAGAAATCGTAGCCCAAATTTCAAGGTATTTATTTTTAGGATAATGATACAAGTCGTCGTTGAACATTAGGCTAATGTGCAATGCAGTCCATGAACTTTTAATTTGTTTAATGTGGTATTTGAACTTTTGTCCAATGTGCAATGTGGTCCTTTAACTTTTAATTTGTTCAAATGTGGTCTTTGAACTTTTGTCCAATGCTTAATATGGTCACTAAACTTTTAATTTGTTCAATATGGTCTATGAAATTTTGACATGTGTTCAATTTAATCTCTAAATTATGTGAAAATGTTCAATGTTGTCCTTTCATTAATCAAGTTCGGCAATAACATCGAATATTTTCGTATAGTTTAGGAACTAAATTGAACATGTACCAAAAGTCTAAGAATCACATTGAATAATTTAATAGTTCATGGACCACATTGCATATTGGACAAAAGTTCATGGACCATATTGAATAAATCAAAAATTCAAGGACCACACTCCAAATTGAATCAAAGTTTGAAGACTATTTATATCATTCCTTTTATATTCCGAAAACATACTGAACCAAAAGGTTTTACCTTGTCTCTTCTTGCATCGACTTTGGAACCATGTCCCGGCATGTAAAAGTTTCTCGAGTTGGATCTCCGGATCCCTTTTGATTTAAAATTCTTTGGCCAACACATCTTAGCAATCTGTGCATCTGCAATTCATTGTTTTCTCCAATTTTTGCCAGGGGCATCAGAATGCAATCAGTAGATGGAAGATGAGAACAGGGCCACATATATGAAGCAATTCGGACATCTACACCAGAGATAAAACATGCTATGTCAAGAAATATATGTTTTTGCTTTGGATCTAATCCTTCGTAATATATATCCAATATCTCTGCAAAGCAAACCGTAGTCTTTTCAGAACTACTCATAAATCTTTTTATTGACTCCTCCATCTTTTCCCATTCTCCTATTGGTTTTCCCTGCAAAGATGAACCGATAACTTCAATTGCTAATGGAAGTTTCTCTGCAGCATTGACAATGCAGTTTGCGTGTCCATCATAACCAGGTATGGGAGATTTCTTCCCGAATGCATGCCGGCAGAAGAGTTCAAAAGCTTGATCATCATCCAACTTGCCAACCATGTAGGTGCGAGCCTTCTCGGGATCATACTCTTTGAGAATTTCCTCATTGTGAGAAGTCACAATTATTCGACTACCTAGATCAAACCAGTGCAGGTCTCCTACAATAGCATGAAGATGGGATTGCTTTTCCACGTCATCAATAACTATTAGAACTTTCATCTCGCGAAATCTATCCAAGAAATCTTCTATTCTTTCATCAAAAGAAGGATCTTCATCATCTCGTTCAAGGATATCCCGTATCAACTTAGTTTGCAAAAACTGAATACTACTAGGATTTTGTGCGGTTTCTTCGACTTCTGCTAGAAAGCTACAACTGTCGAAACAAGAAGAGATGCGGTTGTATACAGCCTTGGCTAGTGTTGTCTTGCCAATTCCATCAGTTCCATAGATTCCAATAATGCACACCTCATCATTGACTTCCATCTCCAGTAAGTCGGTGATTTGCTTTACACCATCATCAAGTCCAACTACATTTTGAACAGCTGCAATTGCATACTTATTTTCTCGAGTTTTCCATGTCTGCTACTTGTTGTCTAGCTTCATCATTCATTTTCTCCATGCTCTGCAAGAAAAACATAATTTTTCACCAAAGTATTACTACAGATGGAGAAAAGAACACGAACATCACCTGATCGGTTTCTCTCTTGTAACATTGCTTCACTTCCACATATTGATACAAGATATCTGTCTCAAATTCCTTTTTTGTTGATGCGAAACTATGCAGAAAATTATTCTAGCATACTCTACTATGTAATCTAATAACGATCGATACACTATTAACAAGGAGACTTAGCTAGTAAATTAATCTAATTTGGTGACAATCCTATCTTGGAAGTTGGATCTACTTATTTGCTAACCGGATATTTTAATTTTCAAGAAAACTTGATATGCAAATCACAACAATGGTCACTCTAATTAAATTAATTATGTTCTTATCTCGAAGTGTAAATAAGATCCAAATAGCAAATGAGCTACGTTCATATTAAGTTCATATTCTTCGAATACATACAACTTTCTTTTGTTCTTCTGCCTCATCTTTCCTCACATTTTCTTGTGTTGCTAGTTCCAAGTTGAATCAACTAGATTCGTTTTTGGTGATAGTGATCTTGGACTAAGTGAAAGCACTTTGCTTAAATATTCGACTTAATTCCAAATACTAGTATGCTCCGATACCACACTCTCGTTTACAGGCATTGAGCATTTCTTGATTAATTTACTCGGGTCACTTGGTTACTTCTATATGCAATCCTATCCTTAAATTAAATATCAATTATCATTTAAGAATATTGTCTCCTTGCTAAGATCTTACAAATTTCTTGTTCAATTCATGTGTTGCCTCTTTGCGTTGGCTCCAGGGGCGTCAAGATGGGTCATTGATCCATTTTGTAAGTCATGTTCTATCTTAATGGGTCGAAAATGGGCCATTTTCAACCCAATTATAGAATGTATAAGTCATTTTCAACTAATTTTCAACCCATTTTTTATCCAACTGTAAAACGTATTCTTTGAGTCATCCTCAAGTTCGTTGATTGGTGGTGACCTACTAGTGATCGCGACACTCCGCTGCTCTCCTCCGCCACTCGCCTCCACCCCATCTCAATTTATAGGTTTTTTACAAAGATATATTTAATTGATGAAATTCTTTAAAAATATTTCAATTTATAGGTTTTTTACATTCTTTTATTTTATTTCCTATTTTTTAATTTTTTTTATTTGATTTAAAGTTTTATTCATTTAGCATAAAGTTTAGAGTGAGTTTAGGTTTCTCTACAATAATAATGGCTTTTAAGAATACGAGTCGAGTCGGGTATGGGTTGGGTATGGGTCACTAAATCTACATTACATGAATATGGGTGAAAACGGGTTAAATAAGTCGATATGGGTCGAACCATTTTTGATCCGACCCAAATCCGACCCAATCCACCCATTTGACGGGTCTAGTTGGCGCTCACATATTTTTTATGAGACATGCACAAATTGAAAAAAAATCAACAAGTGAGAAAGAATGGAAAATGATTGGTACTTGGGTGAGGGATTGGCACCTACGTTTAAAGGAATAAGAGATGACTAACGGAACGAGGTAGAACTTACTTGCTAGGTTGAAAAAAAAGGAATCTCTTTGGGGGGAAAATATAGGCTTTCTCCATATGTTTTTCGCAATTCTTCACTTTGGTCCTATTTCTTTCACTCATTTTAATTTGTAGAAGAGAAGAAAAAATGAAACAGGCATAACTCCCGATTCAAATACTCAATTAAGTAGAGAGTAAGCAATTTTCTATTTAATTTAGCCATGCTAGACCTCTGTTGATTTTAATTTGCAAGTGATGTCATCTACTTAGCATGGTCACATCTATTTCATGGTTGCACGTTTTATAATCAGTTTATTGTCTCTCTTTACTAGTATAAAGCAGAAATATCAAGCATGTAAAGCAGAAGAACCAACGATGATCTATGAATAGAAAGAACACGCACCCTTTCCTCTCTCAAGTTTCTGTTTTCCTTTTTTTTTTTTGGTTGGTAATTCTGTTTGTTTGAGTCCGATCTTCCAAATCTAGAGCTCCAGTCCGGTATTGTAACCATAGAAGAAAGGTGCAGCGGAGCACCCCTCCTTCTGTTTCAGATTTTCTAATGTAAATAGAGAGCTCCCCTGTTGTGGTATCCAAAAACCCTCCGTTGTTACATAAGAAGAATCATGGTGCAGCGAAGGATCCCTTATTTCTATTTCGGAGTCTGGTTCGAGTCCGTTGTTTCAGTTTCGGTTCCATTCGAATCTTTCTGTAAGACTCCCAAGTGTTGGAAGTTCGACCAGTGTCGGGTAACATCCCACTACGTGTTATTTCTATTGAGCACTTATCTGGTATTTTTGAGCTCGAAGGATCAAGAATCCTCTCCACTGATTCGCACCGATCAATTTTCAACCGATGCAAAAACTTTAATTCATCAATGCCCTCGACAACCGCTAGGCTCCAGCACCGGTTAAGAGTCAACTCCGACAAGTACTTCAAGTTTGACAAACCGCCTAACCTTTTCAATGAAGTGCACCCTCCAACAGAAAATATTGACAACAGCGTAGGAACGAATTGAATATCCCGAACCCCTGGGCACCCCCACAGAACAAGTTTTCGAAGGGTATTTATGGAGCTTGGGAAATGGAAGTCTCCCCTCCAATGATCAATCAACTCGGGAGCTTGTAGATCGTTGCACCCTGGCTCATTCCGCAGATGAACCCAGCCCTCCGACGGTTTATGGTCTTCGATGAATTTAATTTTAATTTGCCGTAACACCTTGTTTTCCCCCAATTCTCTCGAACTCGATGAGACGATTGCAGTCTCCTTTTCCAATGGAGGAAGCCGTATTTGTTTCCCTCGAGTGTCGTAGAGCTCTAGAACTATCAATTCTGATGGAAGTTGTTTGAAAGCTGGCACGTCTACTCCATGTAGAGTAAGTTCTTCCAGCAGAGAAAGGGAACCCAACTCTATAGCTGAAACGCAGACATTTGAAAAGCAAAATTGCAGCTTGCGCAGCCTGGATAAACTCTCAATCCACTGCATGTCACAAGTTTGAATTATATCTGATTTGGCCACAGATTCAGAGTCATCGGATAGGGCCAGTTCAACTAGATTAGTAAGGTATGAGAGGTTAGGGACAGTTACCAACGAAGTAGATGTCAACTGTAGAGTGGTCAAACTTCTAGGGAGCTCTGGCAGCTCTTGTATCTGATCACAGTTATTCAAATGCAGTGTTTGGAGGCAAAGAAGCTTGCTCATTGTACTGGGCAGTTTTTCAATCGATGTGAATGATACATTGATAGATAACAAGCTTGAAAGTCTATCAATGGAATCCGGTAATCTTGTAATTCTTGTGCCTACCACATCCAGCTTCATTAAAGACGTTAATTTCAAAACTGAGTTGGGGAGTTCCCTCAAGCTATCGCAACTCCTAAGAGAGAGGTGCTGCAGTTTCCATAATTCTCCAATTTGTTCAGGCAATTTTTCAAGTTCGACACATAACTCAAAACTCAATTCAGTCAGCTCCGACAGTTTCCCAATAGAACAATCAATTTCCTTCAAGGAAAAAATTTAGAAATAGTCAACTTCTCTAAACCTGAGTTCCAGGGAAAAGTTGGTGTCCCATGTATTGACGTATTATAACAAAGAGTGAGAACCTTCAATTTCCTTGCCCCCTGCAAAAGCCAATGAAACATCAAGACAGACAAGAATAAATATGGATTTAGGCTACCAATGAGAAAATTAGATCATAAATCCATCATATTTTTAGCTTCATTGAATGAGAAAATTAGACTAAGAGGGAAACTAGCATACCGTGATTAGGCTCTGGAACACATCTTCTGTGATATCAACCCCAGAAAGATTCACCACAACCATGTTTTCTAGATGCTGCGAACTAGTTGCGTCAAACCATTGACGATGGGCAGCAGCAGGTCCAGGAGGAAAAGCATAACCATTATCCCAATTGATCCATTTCAACTTGGAAAGACAGCCCGTAAAGTCACCTTGGCAGATTACCTCACACAACGAAAGAAACCGAATCCGCGGGAACCGCTCAATTTGCTCCAAAGTGACAATTATAGGATCTTTCGATGAAATCCCTTTTCAAACGGATCGCTTGAACGCTTCCCTTGGTCTGCCAATGACAGTAAAGAGCAGAAAGAGGAATTTGTCAATATCCCACTGTTATATTTCGTAGAAGAAAAGAAAAAAAAAGTGTAGCAGAAGAGTAGCTCCCAATTCAAAAACGTGAATCATCAATTGAGAAGAAGTTATAAGCAATTTTCTATTCAAATTTGGCCATACTTTACCTCTGTTGATTTTAATTCGCGAATGATGTCATCTATATCCCACAATCGGGTTTTTTGTTCTTTGGCAATTAGCCTTCCAAGATCTCTAAATTGATTGTGCATCCAAAGGCTACCATCATCTAACTCCTTTATCATGCATCTGTTAATAAGGACCTCGATGGCATCCAGTGGGTAAAACTCACAATCTTTCCACATGTACATTGGATTAGTCTTATTCTCACCAACGAAAAAGCATGCAATATCGAGGAATATCTCTTTTTCATTCGGCTCTAAGGCATCATAGGTAATCTTTAGCATTGCCAAGACATCCTTATGAGGTGTTTCCTTTAGCTTCTCTAGCATCTCTTCCCATATTTCTCTCTTTTTTCCAAAAAGCGATGAACCTATTGCTTTAAGAGCTAGTGGTAGGCCATCTGCAGTAGAGACAATCCTTCTTGAAAGAGTGTACGAATTGTTTGGTGGAGAGTCGTCATTGAAGGCATGCCTACTAAAAAGTTTAATTGCGTCTCTATCGCTCAACCGCACCATTTCATAATCCTTAAATTTATACTTAAATTCCCTGATATTTAGAACGCTCTTGTCCCTAGTAGTAACAAGTATTCTAGTACCAGGATACAAAGATTTCTCCCCAATTAGTTTTTGGATCTGGTAGGCCTCATCAACATCATCCAACACAATTAACGTCTTCTTGTTGCAAATTGTTTCTCCAATCATATTGATCCCTTGATCAATGTCAAGAATCTTACAAGCTACTCCAGAATAAGAGATGTCACACAATAATTTTTTTGCAACGTCTTTAAACCCTTGCTTTTGTCTTTTGCCGTTTCCCTCACGTCTTCAAGAAAGCTGCAGTTTTTCCTAAATCGAGGACATAGTTGGTTGAAGATAATCTTGGCAAGTGTTGTCTTACCGATGCCGCCCATCCCATAGATTCCAATTAGCCGCACACTATCAGAGTCGATGTCTAATAAATTGTTTATGGCTGCTATTCGATCCTCCATTCCAACTAAATATTTGGTTACTTGTCTTTCTCTCATCTTGAGCCTGACCACAACCTCTTCAACAACTGCCCTGATAATTTCCATAAAGCTGCCACAAAGTTGAGCAGTTTCAATTGAGAAAAGGTGACAAATTTGCATGTTGACCAACTATCTACTATGCAACCAGGTGGGAATGTGATCAAGTTAAGGATATATCAAAATTCTATGTTACCCCCAAAGCTTTGGGAACATGATGAATTACAAAATTGAACATTCCATTATAAGTTTAAGGAATACAGGAAGTGAAATGTCACTGATCTTTATGTCAAGTGGAGGAATCAGATTTTCTGGCAAAAAAGGGCAGAAGAATCAATATATAAACATCTAATAAATTACTTTAATAGAAGATTTACTCATTTCTTCTGATGTGGAAAACAACTTTGCAAAGGCAACAGTTCCTTTATCTCTAGCATCGAATAGTAATCTTAATACATACATGGATCCAAGTCAAAATTTTCATGCGATGGAAAATTGGTGAAAAATGAAATTATAATAACCCTACTACTAGATCAGAAAAAATTTGGAAATCTCATGTTGTAAAAAAAAAAGAAAGAAGGATTTGAAACTTTCTGTTTAAATTTAGGGAAATCAGAGTTGGAATATAATTAATGAATTTTTATGAGAACTATAGCCCGATTGTACAAAATAATTTTCACAATCACAGTTAGATTGTTACCCTGAATCTTTCTTTGGCTCCCATCCCTCCATGCCACCAACTTTTTGGAGAGCCTGCCGCCATTCCTCTATATCCTCGGGTTTGAACTTCTTCTTCTGATCCTCCATCTTTTGTTGCTCCAAATTCGATATGTCCTTCTTGTACAATGTGGTTTCCAACTTCACGTCATTGGGTTTCACGTCGTAGAAGATGGGCAATATGACCTTCTTCTTATCTTCTTTAGATTTAAAGGTGTTATCCACCATCTTCGCAAGCTCAAGGAGGCACCAGCGACTTGAAGCGTAGTTTTTCGGAGATGGGTATGTAGAGCTTGGAATCGTCGATCGCTCGCTGAAGGTTGCCATCAATTTTTCACCCGGTTGAAGCTCTTCATCATCGATGAAAACATGAATCCCAGCATTTATCATGGCTTGGTGGAGGATACTGGTGAATACCACATGACGTGTATCAGGTCCTCTAAAACTCAGGAAGACCTGGTACTCGCCTCCTAATGTATTGCTGGCGCTCGTTCTTGGCTCTGAGTTCTCCATAGGATCACTTCGCACTCAGCACTGTTGAAGTACTTCTTCAAGCCATTTTCACACAAAGCCTTGCGGCGGCTGAGGAGGAACTCGAGGGACTCGAGGCAAGCTCGAACATTACAAACAGATTAGAGAGAGGGAGAAGGTCACCCGTTTCTTGCTGATTCTGGACGAATGTTCTCGACGATCCAGTCACAGATCCTCACCATGGATCCCCTCCCTCCTCTCGGCCGGATCTATCAATTGGCGGTCCAGGAGGAAAATCAGAGGCTGGCCACGACGGAGCACGCGAAAGGAGGAGAAGGAGTGGCTCTCGTCACTCCGGCGGAGTCACGCTCGTCGCAACGAGCGGCTGGCGCTCTCGGGCCACCGCCACGCACAGAAAGCTCGCTCGCATCTCACCGAGCAGTCAGGTCTCTGAACTGGGAAGAGGAAGGCGACACCAACCCTAGAGGCTCACGGATGGACGGCCCAGATCTAAAGAGGAAATCGGACGGTCCATATTTTATCAACAATGGAGCCCAATCGGGCGGCCCTCCTCATGCCACGTCAGCTCGGCCTTCCAGATCATCTAACGGTCCTCGAAGCACCGCGTCATCTAAAGGAAATGGGCCAAATTTTAAAAATAAAGGTAAATAACGTGAATATTGCAAACGCTTACATCATACAATTGATACTTGCTAGAAAATAACTGATAAAGAAAAATGAGAGAAAGATTTTTTTACTTATCATGTCAAGACCCAAGGGATTGCAAATGCAAATTAAACAATCACCCATGATTGGCATCAAAATATCATGACAAGCTTGAATCATTGGAGGATTGTAGACAAAAATGCGAATTTCTCAAGTACCTTTATTTTCAAGAATAATAATTTCTTAGTTGATGCATGGATAATTAACTCAGGTACTAATGACAACATAATCTGAGATAATCGATTTTTCTTTGATATGCACAAAAAATCTCACCATGTATATCCGTCTTTCTAATGGTATCATTACTTATGTTATCAAAGTTGATGTTGTCCACCTTAGTCTACACATTACCCTTAAAAATATCTTATACATCCCTGAATTTGAGTTTAATCTTATATTAGTATCTAAATTTGTGAGGACAATCATTGCCATATTATATTCAATTCCAAAAATTGTCTTTTTTTGGACCATTCGATTGATAAATTGATGGGCTTGGGTAGTGACACAAAAGGATTGTATTTTTTATCAAACTTCCAAAGAACTTTGATTTCTCATTATTAAATAAAGACATTTCATGTAATGCTATAGGTAGCAATAAAGTTCTATTTTCATCAACGCTTGGGACATAGCACTTGTTTTCCTTATCCAAACTTTCCAATTTGCCCTTGAGCAAAACAATCTAAATCATCATTTCTCGTGAAAACATCTCAAGCTACTAGTTCTTTTTCCCTAACTCATGGGGATATATGGGGTCCATACACACTCCTCATCATGATAGATCCCGTTTCTTTTAATGATCGTGGATGATTATACTTGTCTCACCTAGGTTTTTCTCATGCAATCCAAGAGTCAAACATTCTCAAATATGTCTAATTTTTTTCATTAATTAAAAATTAATTCAATAAATCTATCTAAAGGATTAGCATAGATAATGAATGTGAGTTTTTAACAACAAAATGCAAGTCTTTCCTTGCTTCTCATTGGATACTTCACGAAACTTCCTACGTATGTACTCCTTAACAAAATAGGATCGTAGAATGCAAACATTGTCATCTCTTAGAAGTAGCTCGTGCTCTTAAATACCAAGCATCAATTCCATAAACATATTGGGGAGATTGTGAGGTTAGGTGGCTTATTTGATTAATCGCATGCCAACTAGAATTCTTGAAGGACAATCCCCTTTGAAGTACTTTTTGGAAAAATCCGAAAATTAGACAATTAAGGGTTTTTGGTTGTTTATGCTATACAACAACTATGGGTTCTCAAAAAAAATGGACCCTCATGCTATTCAATGTGTATTCACAGGATACTCCCTCTAGAGATATCCACATGTCAGTTCTCTATTAGTCGAGATGTTGGTTTTCATGAATACATATTTCCATTCCAAGAATTGCAAAACTCCTCTGAAGCACATGGATTAGAGTCCAACCATCAACAATTTTTCTCAAAAAGAAGATTTATCTATAACGTCACAATATATCTTTGTGCCACCGAAACAAATGTCAACAAATGAAAGGGACGATTCACTAGTCTCGTCTCCATAGCAACTTGTGAGTGAACCCTTTGCAACACCATCTCCATTGCAAATTGTTGAACTGCCTCGACATGAACAAATGACTACATATGTACCACTTTAAGTTCTCAAGGTACAACTTACCATATATTCTCTTATGTTTTCTTTGGTCGATTATTATCAGACCATATGTATTGTGTTAGTCACGTATCTAAGTAATATGAACCTTACACCTATGAGGAAGTGACAAGTGACCAACGATGGCAACGGGCTATAGAGGCAGAATTGGGTGCTCTTATGGATAACCATACTTGGGATATAGTTTCACTACCTCCAAATAAAAAACCAATTGGATGCAAATGTGTATATAAAATTAAGTACAATGCAGATAATTTTGTTGAGCGATACAATGCTTGGCTAGCTACTAAAGTGTTTACACAAGGGGGAGGTTTCGATTATCATGACACATTTTCTCCTATTGCCATGGAAGTAACGGTCCGATCTTTTCAATCCATCTTTGCCTTCCATAATTGTGAGCTACATCAGATGGATGTCAATACTGCTTTTCCCCATGGAGATTTAGATAAAAAAAATCTACATGGAAATATCATAGGGTTTACACAAATAAGAGGAGACTCAGGTATGTCGTCTATGTAAATCTCCATACAGACTCAAATAGGCTTCTAGGCAGTGGTACCTAAAATTTACTGCTACTCTTACAAATGCGGGTTTCCAGCATTCTAAGCATGGCTATGCATTATTCACTTGGATGGAAGCTACTTTGTCAATTTACTTGTTGATTTATGTTGATGACATATTCATTACGGAAAACAATGATCTTGCCATTAAGAAGCTTAAAAAATTTTGCATTTTAATTTCCATATCAAAGATTTGGGACCTCCTAAATACTTTCTTAGAATTGAGATGGCTAGATTCGATAAATGAATATGTCTCAACTAGCGAAAGTTCATCTTGGAGATTATATGTGAAGTAGGATTATTAGGATGCAAACCAATAGTGATTCCCATCAAATAAAATGTCCAAACTCACAACATTTGAATTTCATAAAGGCTCATCATCACCTATGAAGACCCATTGTTTCATGACCCATCAGGTTATCAAAGGCTCGTTGAGAAGTTAATCTACCTCACTATGACTAGGCTTGATATATGCTATGCAGTATAGATACTTCGTTAGTTCGTGCATAATCCAAAATAGTCCCACATAAAATGTAGCATTGAAAGTTGTAAAATATTTTAAAGGCAATCCAAGACTTGAAATTTTATTATCTCGGGATTGCAACTTGAAAAATATGGCATATTGTGATACGGATTATGCTACTTGCTCAATAACGAGAAGATCTATCACGGGTTTCTACATAAAATTAGGAAGATCGTTGATCATGGAATACTAAGAAGCAATCAACCATCTCTTTATCATCAACTGAATTGGATACCGAGCCATGGTGAAAACAATTTGCGAAATAGTTTGGATATGAGGCCTACTATCAAATCTTGGAGTAGAGGTTAATTGGGCAAGCAAGCTTTTTTGTGATAATGATGCCACACTTAAAATAGCTACAAACCCTATCTTTCATGAAATGACAAAATATAGAGAAGTTAACTACCATTTCACTTAAGAAAAAATTCAAGAAGGAGTCATAACAAATCGAGATATTGGAATTGTAGAACAGCCTGCGGACATCCTTACTAAACCTTTATCCTAGAGACAACACAAGTATTTATTGAGCAAGTTGGGCGTCTTTGACATATATGAGTCACCAGCTTGAGGGAGAGTGTTAGAAGAAGATTTGTTTCCGTGATACTAATTACAATTACAAAAATATGAGATAATTAATTTAGTCATAGAATATTTTCAGAATATTCAGAAGATATCATAGGAATTGTAATCTTATTGATTTTGTTTGATTTTTTCTTTGCTTTGTAAATGTAGACAAGGATACATAGTGTAACACAATTACAATTCCTTTCAATTTTTCTCATTTCTTGTCACGTACCATTGGCCATTACCTCAGACCGTCACCGTTCGCTAGGCGTTATCCCTTTTACTATGACTTACCGAAGTAGACAGAAACTGAGGATACGAAGTAAGACACTGCGTAGAGATAAGCTTGAGCATTTTATGAACAATGGGCTAATCCAACATCAACTGGAACGAAGCTCTCACCAGTAACCATCATTTACAGGCATTTGAACACATAAAACACAAAACAATAAACCCAAGATCTCAGAAAGAGATTTAGCTATTGAGACATCACTGGAACTCATATGTAAATGACTTGAAAACCCAGTTAAGATCACTTTATCTAAGCCGGTATACTTTCAGATTATGCAAAAAAACAAGGTTGACTTGTATTGAATCTTTAATAAACATTTCATGGAATAGGCTGCGTCTCAACTGAATGATCTAAATGCAATGATTCATTTTCATATTGATGCCAAAACTGCACAATGAGTTCAAAACACTTACAGAAACTCATTTTCATTGATCTAAACATAATCAGTCCCCAATGCCTCCTAGACAGGTTCCCAGTTGTCACCAGTTCATACAAGATGCTAAAGCTTTTGAATTACTATAATTCTATATGATAAGATAATCAAAACTAAGGAATCGCTATTATAGGATCAAAACATGATTTCAGATGATGAAATGGGAGATTACTTTTACTCGATTGATGCAGTTCGAGCACGGTTCCTCATGACATTGAATTTAAACGATCTCATCTCATTTTTAAATCATTTATTCTCAAGGAAAATCACATTTTATTGGAACAAATGCAGTGCTCTAAAGTTGTGTGTGATCCCCATTATCAAATGATGAGTAATGCCTTGATGCTGAGCAAAACCACTCAAGAGAGAGAGAGAGAGAGATGGAATAGGACTTGTCATTCAATCTTCCCTTCTCCATAAATTTGACCTTAAACCATGAAAAAAAAAAAAAACCTGCTAACATTAATGTTCTCTCGATCAGCTTTCATTTAACGAACTAGCTCCGTTTGTTCAGTAGAAAATGAATGATTTAATAAAATTAATCACTTATATTGTTTGAAATAATTAGGCAATCAAAAATGATTTTATTTCTAATAATATGTCTCAATATTTTCACCAATGATAAAAATATTTTTGGTTCATGGATTTTTGTTAGCAATACAAGAGATCGTTTTTTGAAAAATATTTTTTAAATGATTCATTTTTTGTGAAATAGACCGAGCCTAGATTATAGATCCTTCCGCCATTCTTCTCCAAGCAGATTATTTACTGATTCTTTGTTGGGTAATGACATTTTCACAATTGAGATATCTTCTTCCACAGAATTTTCTTATTCTATTATTTGATTGGACTGATTTATTTTAAAAAAATTCATCCCCAATCTCTATGAGGATCCTTGAAAATTAAAAAAACAAATCGACCTAATAATCATGTAATCTAAACTTACCCTTTTCTTTCTCCACTTTTTTTTTTCATTCTAGGGGCAATGGCCTTGGCAGAGAGTCCTCGCTCTCATTTCGTCAAAAGGCCTCGAGCAGTCATGGGGCGTCCAGTTGCATACTCGCATTGTTTTCTTTCTTTCTTTATTTTCTTTTTATCGCAGGTTTATCTCTTTAACAGCTTTCGTTTAACATGGTTTGGACTTTAGGTCATGTTTATCATAAATAGACATGAAAAAGACCAGAAAAAATGATAAATGAAAAAGATAAAAAATCGAAATTGCATTTAGTCCGTAATTGCCTCTAGGATCCATTTAATGAGCGTTTGATAAAAAAAAACTTTCGCAATGGGCTTTGATGAGTATAATATATATGTATATATATATATATATATTTTAAATTAAACTAAACCCTTCGTCGATTTGGCAAAGGGCTACGGCCGCCAGCGGTCGTTGGCACCAGATTTGGCGAGGGTCGCGCAACCCAGTTGAGGGTCGCTCGACCCAAGGGCCACGTGACCTAGGCAAGCACCGCTTGGGTCGGGCGACCTCCAACGAGGGTCACACGACCCAGCTGAGAGCCGTCGGAGGTTGCCCGACATTGGGCAACCCTCAGTGAGGGTCGCTCGACCTAGGGGCCATGTGACCCAGGCAACCACCGCCTAGGTCTCGCAAGGGTTGCGTGACGATAGTTGGAGTCACAAGATCCAGGTGAGGGCCGCCTGCAACCGTGAGGCCAAGGCGGGCAACCTTCGGCGACCCTTGGCTGGGTCATGTGACTCTCACCAAAGGTTGCCTGAGGTTAGGCGACCTCCAGCGACCCTTGGCTAGGTCGCACGACTCTCGGCTGGGTCGCACAACCCTCGCCGGAGGTCGTCCAACCTCGGAAGGGAAAAAATAATTTCAGCATTCGGAAGGCCAGTTAAAAGCTGAAAGTTGAATCAAACAGTCCAACATTTTCCCTTAGGGCTTTCGGGCCTGAAAGCCTCTTGGAAATGCTGTATCAAACACAGCCTTAGTGCAAGTGTAGTTTCACTTTAGTTGGTTAAATATCTCATAACATCATCTAATACAGGGAATTTGCATTCCTTAGTCTAGGATGTCTAATTTATGTGTAACTCATAGGTGATCCTATCATGGGCCTTAATAATATGACAGCGTGATATTCTTTGCCCGGTATGATCGGGTTCTACTTTATCATACTTTAATCGTGTTTATTTGGCTTATCTTGCTTCATTAGGGCCTTGTTTGATTTTGAATATATGAGCATACTTACGCATGGCAACATAAATTCACATGTTTTAGGGGTAAAAGTGGAAAGATGGCATGAAATGTTTTCCATAAAAGAGAAGAGGTACCGATTTTGGGCATTAGATCAATCTTTAGCATAGTCAAGTTCTTGTGCTCGAACATCTAGTTTGTAGAAGTAAATGACCTCCCTTGTTTTACCTAACCTTTAATTGAGGCTTGTGAGATTAGCAACAGCTCCTAAAGATAACTAGTTGTTGTAATCAAGTAAACTAATGTCGCAATCGGTAGAGTTAGGAAGAGCTTGTGTCAAGCGCAAGCGCCCATCTTGCAAAGGGATCACTTGGTCTTTGTCTAGTAATCCATTAAATCCCATGTAGAGATGCCTAGTAGAAAATCTCCTCAATAGGATTGCGACAAGGTACTAGACTTAGCCCAGGTGAAATACTAAATTCGACCAAGGGGCTTACTAAATTGAATGAGGCACTTAATCACTCAATCAACTCTTTTTAGGGGTTAGTCAAGGGATCACTATTCCATCGATCCGCATGTGATGCCAATTGCCACTTACGAGTGCGTGGGTTAAGAATAACTGTCGTTTTGTTTTGCCTAATGTAGTGGCAAATAGCTATTTCCACGATCCCATGTCCTTATAGTAGCCATGATAGTTGTGTCCACAAAACCAACTCCCCACAACTCGAAGTTGGGTCTCTCAATTGGACCAATTGCTCCCTCATTTGACCTCACCCCTCTTCGAGTGGCTATTGGATCGTTGCCTCCTTTGAATGCGAACACTCTGGTTAGTGCAAAACTATGGACCAAGAAAGCAATTACTAGCTAGATCCAATTGCCAACTATAAGTGGACAAGATAAAAAAACATGGAGGTTTTATTTTATGTGTATTATCAGTTCTATGATCATCATTATAATTTACTGGTATATCACTTTCGAATGTGCACATTACCGATTCTAGGAAAGACTTAAGATTGGTATCTATCTTTTGTATGACGGGCTTGTCAAAAGGATGTCTTGAGGATGGTAACATATAGGGTACGAGTGCCAACTGCCAACATCGTCTCTTACTTCACGTTTGAAGACAAGGTTTGAAGGTAACATTATGTTAGATCACGTTAAGGAATGTTAATTTGAGCTACACTACTGCATCAACGGACGACCGGTAGAATTGCTTAGCATTTGTGATAATGGTTGTTGTTCAACAAGGATTCAGAGAGACATTATGATGGCAATGATTTAGTGTTGGTGACTTTGCTGGTCGGAGTTGGTTTTCGAGATGTTGTCTTCAAGTACCCACATAATGTGAGTCCTTATTTTGGTAATTAATAGATTTATATGAGAAATGTTCATTATCTATAGTATTTTTGAAAGTCATATTTTGAATTTGGTAATGAATTTGATTCAAAATAATTTAATTTTTTTTGTCATTGATTAATATTTGTCGATATCATCTAATCGGGGACAAATCATATTAATGATGACCCCTTCACTAGTTTTTCCAACAAGTCACTTCCAAATTCAAAATATATTTATGTTTTAATTCAAGTGAAAGATTCCTTGTGTTTCAACCTTAATCCTTTATTTAATTCTTAAGAAAAAGAGATATGATATCGAAGGACTTATCTTAAATTATACAAGTTGTGAATCTATTTTTGATATAATTGATAAGATATATATGCTTGCGAGGAGGATAAAAAAAACTTGGAATTTAATTAAGAGCCTTGCTTTGAGGGAATGAGAAAACGAGGGAGAACGGCAGCCGAGGGGGGGAAAAAACGGAGAGCAGGAAGACGAAAGAAAACCAACGAGCAGATGGCTGACGATGGAAACCGATTGCATTAAGCATGTTCGCTATTGTCATCGATGTCAACTATATGGAGATAAAATCAATGCTCCGCCAAATGAATTGCATTTAATGACTCAGTCGTGGCCGTTCTCTATGTGGGGAATTGACGTAATTGGGCCAATCAACCCTAAGGCTTCTAATGGACATCGTTTCATTCTGGTGGCCATTGATTATTTCACTAAGTGGATCGAAGCAAACTCATATGCTAACGTCACCGCAAGGAATGTGGCCAAATTCATTTGGCGTGACATCATTGCACGTTACGGCGTACCTGAAGCCATCATTACAAATAACGGTTCCAACCTGGATAACAAAATTGTTGATGGGTTGCTATGTGAATTTCAAATCCGTCACTTGAACTCGTCACCCTATCGTCCACAGATGAATGGTGCTGTAGAAGCGGCTAACAAGAACATAAAGAAGATTCTATCCAAGACAGTGGATAACTATCGTGATTGGCATGAGCGGTTGCCGTATGTATTAATGGCGTACCGAACTTCGATACGAACTTCAACCGGAGCAACACCGTTCTCGCTAGTGTACGGTATGGAGGCTGTCTTACCAGTAGAGGTGGAAATCCCTTCGTTGAGAATTCTCTCACAGAGTAAACTCTCTGAAGCTGAGTGGTTGCAGCAAAGATATGAACAACTGAACATGATCGATGAGAAAAGACTCGTTGCACTATGTCATGGTCAGTGCTATCAGAAGCGAGTTGCAAAGGCTTTTAATCGCAAGGTTCGACCCAGACACTTCCAAGAGGGCGACCTCGTGTTGAGGAAAGTTTTATCTATCATACCGGATCCACGTGCGAAGTTCACTCCGAACTACGAAGGACCATATGTCATCAAGAAGATACTGCCTGGGGGCGCGTTAGTTCTGGTAGAGATGGATGGCCAAGAATTGTCAAAGACTGTAAATGCTGATTCAGTAAAGAAGTACTTTCCATGAATAAAATCAGGAGGCCTTAGAGCCTTTTTTGATACAATCCGAGTCACTTAGATCATGTATTGTCCATAACATACATATCATGCATAACACGCATTTCATGTATATTTGTGTATATGTTTTTGATTCGCAGGACCCCGATGATTTTCAAGAGAAGTCGCTAGTCATACGACTTTGTTTTTCTGAGGTAATCATTAAATGTCTAATCGGTGTCACCATAGAAAAAAAAATAAAAAAAATCTCAAATTGGTAGGTTACTCATTTTGAATCAAAATCCCCTAGGGAGATTAATCTATTCAGATGATCTCGAGTAAATGAAATTGAGATGTTTAATCATGCCAAGCAAGAAATGCTTAGGATGATGAAAGGCAATCCATTTCCAAACACGTCCTTCAAACACTGTGAGGATTGAGCGAAAAAGAAGACCTATGTCGTTTTAAGGACGAAGGAGTCATTCGCAACTGGTACACTGACCAAAATGAAAAGAGGCGTTTCTCTTCTCTATCTTAAACACCACAGGTGACCATAGTTAGCCCTTTGAGCCTTAAAGTGGAGAAATCATAAAATACCCCTGTCAAGAACCACCCCACATTGGGGCAAATTTGGAGGTTTTGGTTGACATTATGTGGTGAAAAGATGAGAAAGATTTCTTTGCTTTCATTTGCATTAATCTTTTTTGTGGTGAATTCATATGAAAGCTTGAAACATCCTGAGGTGAAGAAGAGCATTCTTTTCTCTATCCAAACACTGATACCCTTTGCTTAAACCAAGTTGAGCCTAATCATTCATTTCTAAAACCCAAGTGGTGATTATCTCCTCATACTGGGGCAAGGCACATGATTGACCAATATGATTGGCATTTTATATAAAAGGCATCTCGAAAGTCCTAAAAGCTCAAAAAGTTCAAAAGAGCAAAAATCCAATGACAATCAAGGAGCATGAAAAAGCAGTGTGCCGGTAAAAGCAAGGCCAATGCCCGTGAAAAAAAAAAAGAAGAAACAAAAAAGGGAAGATTCGCACCAAAGGGGCAAAAAAAAAACTCCTATGTGAAAAAATAGTTGTCAAATTCAAAATGCTTGCATTGAAAAAAAAATCATTGCAAATGCAAAGAAAAAATTGATAAGGACAAAGCTCTTATTTGATTAGTCAAAGGACTTTCGAGATAATTCAGATTTCAAAGGTTGAATGCTTTCGAAAAATTGAGTGATATGACAATGGTGCCATGATAATCACCAACTTTCAAATCCCTTTTTGTGAAAAGTTCTGAGCCTTTTGAGCCTTTACCAAACCAACACTACAACCCTTCTCGAAGTCTCTTCAGATTGGGATGGTTCAAGTGGAAATAAGAACTCTCCGAAAAAGCTACCGCTCGAAGAAGTGAGGGCAAGGTTGTCTTATCTCATCTTAAGGTTACTTGACTTGTAAATCTAGAGAAGATGTTGACATATAATTGTTTCATTTCATGACCAATGATGCATATCCATTGGGTGGCCATGACCAAACCCGCATTACGGTCCCTTCAAAAGACCTTTTGGATTGGTCAAGATGTACTTATTGCGAATGATTCTCAAATCCTTCGGCATTAGAAATGTGAGGTAAATTGAGTGATCAAATCATTTCCCATATGATTTGATGAGATCAAATAGCCCCTTCTTGAGAGCATGTGATAAGTCCTCTCTAACTAAGAGTTCTTGCTTGGCATGCTTAATGAATCTCTTTCATGAGTAGGATCATTCTGACATAATTTTTCTCTTAGGAGAATTTGATGATTAATGATACATTCCAAGTTTGATGACAATTTTCCGGTTCAAAAAAAAATTAAAATTAATTAAATGCTTTCAATGTGATCAGATTAGCTTGATTTGCTTATGCAATTAATGCTACAATATTGCTGATGCATTTTTCTGATATTGTCTCTAATGACATTTGCCCAAGTTGGATTTGACAGGTTCACTCAGTGAAACCATACAATTCCCAAAGGTTCATAGTTAACCTAAAACCATACAATTTCCAAATGGTTCGTGAGTCATCCTTAAACCACATGGTTCATGGTCATCCTGAAACCATGCAGTTTCCACGGTTCGTGGGTCTATCCTTAAACTACACGGTTGGTGGGTGTATCCTTCAACCACACGGTTCGTGGGTCTATCCTTAAACCACACGGTTCGTGGGCCTATCCTTAAACCACACGGTTCGTGGGCCTATCCTTAAACCACACGGTTCGTGGGTGTATCCTTAAACCACACCTTTCTTCGTGGGCGTATCCTTAAACCACACACACCGTGGGCGTATCCTTAAACCACACGGTTCGTGGGTCTATCCTTAAACCACACGGTTGGTGGGCGTATCCTTAAACCACACGGTTCGTGGGCCTATCCTTAAACCACACGGTTGGTGGGCGTATCTTTAAACCACATGATTTGTGGTCATATCCTGAAAACCACACGGTTCATGGGTCTTCCTTAAATCATGTGTTCTTGGTTGAAACTCGTTTGTACGAGACAAGACCTCAAAAAAAAGAAAAGAAAAAAAAAAGAAGATGAATGAAATGATTTCGCAATTCCATGGCTCATCAATAAAAATCGGGTGTCGCTGTCTTTTGAAATGAACCTCTTTGAGTTAAAACAAAGAAAAAGAATGCGACACCCGAAATTTTGTTTATTTTGTTTTTTTGAAGCGCCCATTTATTTTGTATATATAAATATATATTAATTCATAGAAATTTTTTTTTTTTAAAAAAATCGAAAATTAAAAAAAAATTAATTCGGTCGGTTGGGCTGGCATAGCCCAGCTAAACCTTTTAATTTCCCAGCCCAACCTTTTAATTTCTCAGTCCACTATTTTAACTTTTTAGCCCAGCCCATCTTCCTTCTATTTTCATTTCATTTGAGCCCATCACTGTCTATTGGAATTTTTTTTTTTCTCTTCTCTGACCCATACATACAGGGAAAACACACGCACGAAATACCACACGCCAGAACAGAGCAGCCACGAGCAACGACGTGGTGCGGCTCCCTCGGACCTTGACGTCGGCCGCATGGGACGGAAATGGTTAGAGAGCAGAACGTGGGGGGAGAGGGCAACGTGCCCTCTCGAATAACCCCCACCACCGAGAGAAAACGAGGGAGAACGGCAGCTGAGGGGGGGAAAAAAACGGAGAGCAGGAAGACGAAAGAAAACCAGCCAGCAGAGAGAGACTGAGAGAGCTCGAGGGATTCTTCGGGGCTTTTCGAAAAAACGTAGCAAGAAAAGAGAAACGGAGGGAGGAAGCTGGAGTGACGAAAAAGGAGAAACCAGAGAGAAAAAAAAAAAAGGGAAAAAGGAAGAAAGAAACCGGAGAAGGAGAGGAGCGACTCGAGAGAGGAGATCCAGGAAGGAACTGCGGTCGTATACCCAGTCGTTCGACGATCCTCTCGGCGATATCCTCAGGCTGAAACAGCTCCTTCCGAACCAGGTCAGTGTCCTCTGCTCATTTTCTGCCTTGTTCGGACAAGGGAGCGCGCCAGAGCTCGTGGGCGACTGGTTCCTACAAACTATGGCCCTGAAGATGATCCATAGATGTTTTTCTACTTGCTTGTATGCTTTTTTAGAAACTCAGAATCGATTTGAGCCCTCATCGAACCCGATAGCCCCTCGTTCACATAATGCATGTCAACTGTTTGTAGAAATGTCCAAGAGAAGGCCGAGAGAGTAACCTGTGTTTAAGTTTGATCGTTTCATGTTTACGTATATGTTTGTTGAAGTACATCTGATTGTGGTGTTTTTGCCGTGCTTTCATGCCATTTCTTTAAAAAATCGGCCATCGTTGGTGGGTTGTTTTTAGTCTAGATTTTTTTTTTCTCTTGCGTTTTACGGTGGCCGGAAGGGTACGTCGGAAAAGATGGGTGTCGATCGTTGGAAGTGGCTGGTGGTTGGGGTCGGTTCCGTGCCGGCATGGGTTGATGTTCGGCGGCCGAAAGTGTGGTGTCGATGGAGGCAGTCTCGGCGAAGTTGCAGGAGCAGTTGCAGGCGTGCCTGGAGGGGAAAGACGTGCATGGGGCGTGCTGCAGTTGGAACGAGAAGAAGACCCAAAAGAGTAAAAATAATAATAAAAAAGAAAAAAGAAAATACATAAAAAAAATCAGAAAAAAGCAAAGAAAAGAAAAAGAAAAAAGGGCGCTGGGTCAAGAGTTTGAATAGGAGTGGGGCTGGGCTGATTTCGAGTGGGCCGATTGTTTTATGTGGGCTGAAGAGGATTGGGCTGAAAATAGAAATAGGAAATGGGCTGTCTTTTTAATTGCTTTCACTATTGGGCCATTTAAAAAAAAAATTTCGACCGGGCCGTTCGGCCAGCCCGGTCGCTAGTCCAGCCCGGCCCGATAGGGGCCGGGTCGGTTTAGTAGGGCCGGGTCTCGCGACCCGGTCCGAATCACCTTTTTTAATTAAAAAAATCTTTAAAACAAAAACCAAAAAAATTTCAGAAAATCAGAAAATATAAAAAAATACGAAAATTCAGAAAATGCACGGAAAAATTCAGGAATCTGGAAATTTCGAAAACAAATATTTTTATTTTATTTTATTTTCGAAAATATTAAAATATTTAAAAATTCCAAAAAAATAGAAAAAATCAGAAAATTCCAAAAACATTAATAAATATTTTTCTTAAATTTTCAGAAAAGTCAAAAAATATTTTCAAAATCTTGAAAAGTTGTTTTGTTTAATTTCGAAAAATTCCAAAATATTAAAAAATATTAAAAATATTAAAAATTCAGAAAAATTCAGAAAATTTCCAAAAAAAAAGAAAAGAAAATCCTTTAAAAAAAAAAAAAAAAGACTAAAATTAAATAAACTTTTAGGGCTTTACGATAGGTTTTCCTAGTTTACGTTATTAAGATTATTCCCGCACCTTATTTTTGCGATGGCATTTTGAACGTTATTTTCTTACCTTAGAAGCGGTTAGGACAGATCTTAATTTTCGAATATGTTGCCATGACCTCATTAATACATGATCAAGTTAGGTACCGAAAGGGCGTTGGTCGCATGACTAACGTAATCAAGTCCCTGACCCTAGACCCTCAGGTTGCGTAAAAAATGAGACGCGCTCCCATATCTCACTCGGTTCCTAGTCGACCTCAATAGACTAGTGGCGACTCCTTATTTGAAAACTTTTACGAATATCCCAATGTCGCGCGGGGTATGGGTTTGGGAGAGTCCAAGTTAATTAAAGGCCATCGGCCTAAAATTAACAATACCCCTAAACCTATTATTATTATTTAGAAAATTTTAGGTCGCGACAATAACTTGCTAAACCAGTTATGTGATTTTGGTTCAAGTTTAGGGACTCTAAATGCTACGCTTTGGATTAATGTTTTTTCTTCATGTATTTCCATGGGGGGAAATTATTCATTTTGAATCGAGAGACAATTATATAGTTTGCTCAACATCGGCAAAAATACTTGGAACTACTTAATTTTGTCAATATATTTGTGTTCTTTGAAATGTTCCACTTCTCCGAGAGCAAAAAGAGTCAACTTAAGAAAGTATGTCGGATACATTCTAATGGTTTCAAAACATAGACTGATCGACAAGTTGCCATAAAAGAATGTCACAATAACCAGCTTTCTAAGCCTTTAGAAATGTTATGCATTTTCAAATTGATAGAGCAACGCTGTGGATAAGAAGGTTTCTATCAATATGGTATCCATAGATAGAAGCTAGGTACATTCAAAATATACTATTTGTAAAACTTTCCTTAGTAAATGTAGCATAACTTTGTGTTAACTTCATTGCCTATGCTGTTACTGCAACTATGAAGAGGATTAAGATAGCTAGTAAAAGGTTAGTATCACGAAAAATCTTAAATCTATACATTTATGATAAATTTACTCCAAAAGAACACTGTAATAAATTTAACCTCCGTTAGTTTTTATTAAATTTTATTGTCAAATTATTGAGTTAGATGACATGTGACAATTGATAAATGTACTTATTTGGGATTTTACACTCTGTTTGTCATAGTGTACTAGTTTTTAAGTATTTCATGGTATTAATTCAATTTAATGAAAACTAATTAAAGGTAAATTTATCATAAATATATCAGTTTGATGTGGTGATAAAAAAATTAATTTAGGAAAAAATTATCACATACATACTAGTTCGGGGGTTTTTGATGATATTAACTTACTAAAAAATGTGAAAAAAAAATATAAACTAACGATATGATTCTATATAACATTTGCCAATAAAAAAATTTCTAGATAACATTTAGATGAAAGATCTTTATACTTTTCTTTTCATATCAGAAAGGAGAAGAAGAAAAATGGAGAATTTATTATACATGAAGTATAAGCTAAATTGAATCTGAAAATGGCAAGTCCTGTCAGATTTGATGGTTTGATGATATTTAGTATATTTGTTAAGTTTATGGAATATCTGTTGAGATAAATGTAATTCTATACTAACGGATTAAATATATGATGACATGGACACAAACTTTATGCCCAATTCGACCTTGCTCCCCCTACCGTGGAAAAGAGAGAAGATCTGACGAATCATTCTTAAGGAAAACCAAAAGAAAATTACTCCACAACATCATTTTAGTATGTCGGCCAAAGCCTATGTTGAATGTCCAAGATGAAATCAAAAGCAAGCATGCGCAATGTCCACCGAGGACATTGCTGCAATCCCCAGTTATGACGTATTTCGTGTGGAGAAACTTCTTGATTGCTGGTGTTGTAAATGGACTGCAGTGATAGGCTCACCATGCAGGCGATGGAGAGTATCTACGACTAAAATTGTAACATTTTATAGCCGATATGTGATGCTCATAGTAATGCTTAGATGGCTGCTAGTTGCTTTGTTTCCGCTCTTTTATTTATAAAATAGGATGAAGATATATGGATTGGAAGTTGGACCTTTGAACCCCGAGGACAAGACCATCTCTAGATGACTCATCAACTATTACTTCTCATAATGTTTGTAACAACTTTAATCATTGTTGCCAAACACTTTTTCGTAAAATTTTGGGTCGTCTCAATTTACAGAAAAATAATTCGACTTCTTCTATTTATCCTCTCAAGACCCCGTAGGACCTCATTAACTATTTTCAACCAATGTAATTGGAGTTATTTAATTTTCAAAAGAAAAATTCGTGAATCTGCAATTATTTTGAATTGGTAGTTCCATTTCTAGTGCTCCAATACATAAGAATCCATAAATCACCAGAAGCAAATTGCCACCGTTCTATTGAGATATTTAGAAAACTCTTATATTGAATAATTGGTATGACATAAAACAATTAATTTATTACAGCTGACCCATAACTCGATGCCTTAAATCTTTTACTGAATATTGATCCAAGTTGATATGTTAATAAGCTCGGATTGGGCTCTCTCTATGATTTCCTCAGGTAAAATATCATTTTCTACTCATTGCTCACAATAAATAGCGTATCACTGTTTAGTGAATCTCATGACTAGTTAATGTACATGATATGCACCAGTCACAATGCTCTTTAATTTCTTCTCACGTGGATAAACATCACAAGAAAATTTAATAATATTTGGAATACAGGAGAGAGAATTATTTAATTTGACTTACACAATCCATATCCACATAATATAATATAATATAATATTAAATCTCCCATGTTGTCCTTTTTTTTTTAATAGCAAAAATAGGAGCTTGCGTTATTAATTCATGAAGGAAGTTTGTGACATAGGAAAGTCCATACATAAAATAGACCATAATGAGTTAGGAGGTTGAGTTACCTAATTCGCGGGGAGGATATTATCTTGATGGGCCTTTGCGACCCAATCCGCAACCTTATTTGTTTCTCGTGGGTTATATTGTAGGTAAACTCATTTCAACTCATTCAAGAAAGTTCGGCAGTCCAGGATTAGAGAGTGGGCCGCCAATGAAGGAGCTTCACGGCCCATTACCCATTTGCAGACTGAAGTATTGTCTGTCGATGAGCACATCCGCAGATCAGGGGGGTCTTCGTGCAGATCAGTTCTGTTTGAACTCTTTTCCTTCAGCCACAACAGAGCACTTCTCACAGCAAGGGTTTCGGCTATTTGAGCAGATGGAGCGTGGATCGAGCGAGCGAAACCGTCGACGAGTAGCCTGGCTTCGTTCCTGCAGACACCAGCGATGGATCCGGTAAGCGTTTGACAGTTCCACGAGCAGTCGACGTTGAGCTTCTGTTCTTTGTTCTTCGGCGCTGTCCAGATATGTTTTTCTGATGCGCAGCTCTGGGTTCTGCTATGTTGTTGCTGGTGCCATCTTTCGTGTTGTCCTTGAATTGCCACACATTCTGTTGACTCTGACATTCTTCCAATGGGATTTGACAAAAAAAAGAAGAAAAAAAAAAGACATCCTCCCAATGGGTGGCCCCTCTATTTCTCTTCTCAAACCCTCAAATTCTCACATCATCTTCGTCCTCCATCTTCGTCCTCCAAGCTCGTCATCATCATCATCATCTCATTATTTGTCAAGTGATGCCTCCATCTCCACCTCATCCCAAGATTTGATGTTCTTGGACCAAAGACTCGCCGCCGTATAACCCCGTGATCTAGAGCTTCAAGAACACCATTACCGCCGATCCGGTCGGCATTAGCATCACCACCTCTTGGGTCGGCCCTGATATCTGCAACTACCAAGGCTTTTATTGCGACCACCCACCAGACAATCTCACAGCCACCACGCTCGCAGCCATCGAATTCAACGGTTACCACCTCAGCTTGCGGATCCTTGAGGGCTTTGTCGACCTGCTCCTGGACCTCGCAATCTTCCACGCCAACTCCAACAACTTCTCTGGCGTCATCCTGCAGGCTTCCATACTTCTACGAGCTCGACATAAGCAACAACAACTTCTCCAGGGCATTCCCAGCGGCGGTATTGGGGATCACCAACCTGTCGTTCTTGGACATTCGTTTCAACTCCTTCACTGGGTCCGTCCCGCTGAAGGTCTTCAAGCAAGCGCCGCGACGTGCCCCACATCAACAACAACTTCATGCAAAAGACCCCAATCGACTTCGGCTCAGCCCGGGTGCTCTACCTCAGCCTGGCCAACTAGAAGTTTACAGGCCTGATCCCGAGGAGCATCACCAATGCCTCTTCGACGCTGATCAAAGTGCTCTTCCTGAACAACCGGCTCATGGGTTGCATTCCTTACGGGATTGGGTTCTTGAGAAAGGCCACTGTCTTTGATGCGGGGCCAGGGGAGGGGGAACTACCTGACAGGACAGCTCCCATGCTCGCTCAGCTGCTTGGACAAGATCGAGCAGCTCAACTTCGCCGGGAACTACCCGTACGACGTGATCCTGGAGGTCGTGTGCTCAATGCCAAACCTGTTGAACTTATCGCTATCGAACAACTACTTCAACCACATCGGACCGTTGTGCTGGAAGCTCGTGAAGAGCGGAGTGCTGGACGTGAGGATGAACTGCATCTTTGGGCTTCCCGATCACAGGCCGCACTATGAGTGCGTGAAGTTCTATTTTCACTCGTTCTGGTTCAAATGGGTCTGTCCGTGGCAATACTTGATGAGCGCCATTCCCTGCAAGATCAATTCATCTTACATTAGTTATCCGCCGAGCACTTGGACAGCATCGGTCACTTACCCTGCTCTTAATCGACACAGATTATTGTGAGAATGACTGGTGGTTGTGTTGGGGTTTCATGAATCATGTATAGGCAAATTAATATAAACGCAGCGGAAACAAGATGAAATATTTCTATATATGAATCTCCAAAGGCGTTGTTCGTGCGTTTCAATCAAAAATCTGAATATAAAAAAAGGGATTGAACAAATTACCTCTCGAAGCGCGCTTTAAACGAACTAGTTCAAATATTCTTCAGTTCGAGCCCCACAAATGTCGGACTTCTAGTTCAGACACACCACCAATAGACGTCGAATGAAGAGAGAACTTGCGGATAATCACCACTACAATTGTGCTAGCAACTTCGTGGAAATAATCCTTTGTATCCTTGATATTTTAGCCACAACCCAAATGAGAGAATCCTTCGTTTTCTCTTATTTTCGTTTTCGTACGTACGCGCACAAAACCGCACACTCACGCTTTATATAAGAATTATTTTACGAGCGGTTACGATCGGCAACGACTGCCGAATGACCCATGACCACCAACGGTTGCTGACCATCATGCCCACAATTGAAACGTGCACATGAGTGCAATGCACGCGGTCAGCAATTGTTGCTGACCGTTTGTATAATTTAATTGATTAATAAATTAATCAATTCCAAAATAAATAAAAAGACGTGATCTTTGTGTGTGCGCATTTAGGGTACATTAACATGTATCTACTTTGGGTATGCATGTGCATCATATGCACGTAAGCTTGTGACTATAATACAAATTAAATTAAATCACATTTAATTTAATTTCATGTCGGCTCAATGCGACTTTAATAATTACAAACATATTTGCAAAATTACTTCTCTCTTGTTCCACGTTATCCTGATTGGCTATGGTGTATGACATCCCTAGGTTCATCACTAAGCTGGTAGTAAGACTTGTACTAACACATTAGTACTCCCAAAATAATTAATTGTCCCGATTAATCTTTGGGTCTTACAAGCCATGATTAACATCTAGCAATATGTCATGGCTACCCAGATAGTGTGAATGCTTTAAGAACATAATGAACCTGTCGCTTTGGCTACGGTGTAATTTAATCCCTCTGTCTTACTATGTCCCGATCGAACAAAGACCATGGAATATTTGTCAAGTCACCAATTCGATCATATGCACAAATCTAATTGACATGCATTTGTTCGAGACATAAACAATTTATTCTCGATTACAACCTCGGCCGAGGATTTCAATACATTGTCATAATTAGATTGCATAGGACATCATTATAATACCTTGTATGTAACAAGGAGACAGATTCCATATTGCGTACATGTGCAACTTCGTATATGAACAAACTATGACCATCAGGTATAAAGACGGATCAACGACCCGGCATTATATGCACCCGTGAACCATAGTTGCTCGATACACAAGTTAACATTGTATCTCAGGTCTAAGGATTATTTACACAAGACCAAAGCATGAACAATTAGACATTGACCACGCTAAAAGCTTCCATGTTGCTAATCGTTCCATATGCGTCACGTTCGGTGAATTTGTCTAATACAAACACCTGTGTTCTAACTCGGGTATCATAATACCTAATGACTTGCAACTCATCATTCCCTTAAGTATCCAATACTTAATGGTGAAGTTAAGAACACACCGGTCTCAACGGATTATAAATATCCACTCAATAATCCATTGACCGAGAACAGTTTAAAGATTCAATCTAACTATGAACCCGTCACAATATTCTTGACGTCTCAAGAATAGGTCTAGTTGCAACTGATCTTATGGAATCATTCATAAATATAAAATAATCGGACAAATGAATGAATACGTCATTGCCATTAATGATAATAGTACAACTGAAATCCCTAATATGTAACTATTACATAGTAGCTTTAGGGCATACATCCAACAGTTTGAGCGTGCGTTCTTCGTATTCATGAAGAAAATAATGATGGGAAGACCAGCAATAATAACCGCAGAGGATGCTTATACGGTTAGGAAAATGGGGTAGGCTTTTGCACTTGCTGTCGAGTCACTCGCATGCGATGTGCAATCTCATGCTCACGTCATAGCTGAAGTTGTCCTCTCTGAATAAGGTTATTAGGTAAACCAAGGGTGATACGAGAAGCAGAGGCATTTTAGAAACTATATGAAACATGGTGGGTCCTTACTGCAGGTTCCAGTGTTTAGTCCCAAGCGATTTCTGTCTCATTAGACTGAGTTTACTAAATAATTCCTCAATATTAGAGGAAATTTTTTCCAATCATGCCTATGATTGATGAATTACAAGTACAGACATCATTCGCATGCAGATATGGGGCAATAATCTTTCCCAACACATGTTGGAGAACATATTGGTAGGTTACGAGATATCAAGATCACCCTCTGGCAAATCTAATTAGAATTAAATGCTAGTGATTTTATGTTCGTAGCACACCAATCAAAAGTGCCATTGGAGATAAATAAAGGTAATATGTCTACATTTGTACTTCATCAATACTCGGGTACAATGAGTGCGGGTACATGTTGCCCCGCACTCATTGTACCCACCTTTCGCATCCATCAGATGTGATTATAAATTCATTCAAACATCTGATTTGCACCATGTGTTCACTAAAAGTGTATTTGACAACTGCAACTTAAAAAATCTCATGATCCTGATCGTAAACGCTTTCAAAGTTTCAAATATTGCACTAACGGATTTTAATCTTGTTATTGAGGTATTAGAGATGGGATAATGGAGGAGGTTAAGTGGATAGGCTGAACCACTATAAATAGCTTTGTAAACACTTCTATCTGCTTTGTATAGATGATATATGATCTGCCGTGCATATTTCATCTGCAAACACTATTTCATCCTCTACACATTGTTCTGCAGGAAAAGGTTTCTAAAAGATCTACAACAGCCATTTAATTTGTATAAATACTAGGAGAGATGACGGTTGTTGTTCCTGTACCTCTAGCCAAAAATTAAAATGGTCAATGTTCTTTTTTTTATTGATTTATGCTGATGTGAACAATCAGATTGCTAAGATAAGGCATATCACAGCGATGGACACTCAAGCTAGAAGCTCACAGTCATGGCTATTTGAGAACGAAGCGTCCAGCCAGCATGGCCAAATCCGACTGCAAAGCTTGTGAATGCCATGGTTGCTGGAGCTTGAAGCTCACAGCATGGACGTTTGAGCTCGAAGCTCGCAATTCCAAAATCTACTTAAAATAAAAAAAATATCATACAAGCTAAAATAGAAGAAGGCCCAAAAGATGCTATGGCCTCTACCGTGATTAGTTCTCCGGTGGTTTTGACTTCTTGGGTTTGTTCTCTTATTGTGCTATATGCTGTCTGGCGGTACTAAAACGGTTGGATTCAATAAATGTGGAGAAGGCTATCAGATATATAGCGTTTTGCAAAACTTTGGATGGCGGGTTTGGTTGCACTCCTGGTGCAGAGTCTCGTGCAGGGCAAAGTATGTCGTAACCTTTATGCCAGAGTTCTTTTGCTGGTTCTAATTTCTGATTGATGCTTAGTAAGTCATGTATTTGCTTAAATACATGGTGGCCTCCTAATTATGTTCCGATGAACACATCCAAAGGTTAAAACCGAGTTGCTGCGGTTTTAAGACATTCCTTAAGACTCATGTTAGACGTGGGAAAATCAGAAGGAATTGCTGATTTCAAATGAGAATTAGGCATAAAACAATGAAGGACCAATCAAGTAAATTAAGATGCACAAGTGCCTGACCAACCTCCTTGCTACACGGTGGTTCATTTTTCTCTCTTCGTTCAATTCAAATAAGAAGATATTTGCAAAACGGCGAACAGGAAGTTGGGAGTAATCATGAAGTGACAAGATTTGGTGTTTCTGCTTCATAGATAACAAAGCCGTGTGTACTTTTTCTAGCCAATTGTCCAATCGGTCACGTAGTAAAATTGACCTGTGGAATCCCCAACCATATGCAGCGGACCTCAAATTACCAATGGAAACCACAACTGCCCAGAATATGAAAAGAAAAAAGAAAAACTGGATTTCCCAGTTTAATTCTGCATGATGAACCAAGAAGAGAAGCATTGTTTGCTTCATTTTCAATCATCGAGAGCTCCTCACAGGTAATAAAGAGATAGTGGATACTCATTAAAGCGACCATTATCCGAACTTTAGAATATACTTACAGATAAACTCTTCACAAGAAGATGCACCCAATTACATTCAATCAAGCAGTCCACAAAAACATGGCAACATAACTAGATCAGGCACTCAAATGTTGAAATAGTTTGTTATCATAAAAGATGTGTCTCTTCATTAAGAGAAGACGTGGCTCTTGGTTAAGAGAAGACGTGACTATTGGTTAAGAGGACTATCACGACTCGCCCTTGACGACGGTCGGTGTTGTGAGGGACGGAGTTTAGGGGTACTTACTCATGAGATAGTCATCAAAGACACTCGAACACATCATCAATGACAACCATATCCACCAAGAGGCCCATCAATCGCTAATGTGGATTCTCCCAAATCCATACCCTGCGCAACAGTGGGAAGATTCATTTTTATCTATCTAAGTTGATTAACAACCTAAGATAATTGTTTAGGATTCGCCACTAGCCTCGATTGGGGGCCGGCTAAAAAGCTCAATCGAGGGTCGGGAGAGGTTCCCTCGATTCCTATGCAACCAAAACTCTAGGGTTCAAGGGCTTAGGTTACATTGATTATTTCTATTAGCACCCTTTCGAAACCTAACAGTTATCGTGTTTAACCTATGGTGTCCATGCATGTCTTATTACTTTTGTTGTGCCATTTATAAGATGAAAGGTGATCATGCATGAGTGTCAGTTTCATGCCATTGTAATTCTAAAAAAATGAAAATAGAAAGGCAAACAATTTTAATTGAAATTGCAATTTGTGAAGTAAACAATCAAGGATAGCAGTAAATCTACATGTGCAATCCTAATGAAAAGTACATGTAGAGGGAGAAGGAAAGAGGAAAGGAAAGGAACCCGCAACTCGTCGGGTTTTTATACAATACGATAGAAAACCTAAGACATATGTCATGTGTCAAATGAATAATACAAAAGAAAGGTCAGAAAGGACATCAACCACCACCGTCTTTGGGGCTGCCTTTCTCACATACCCTAATTCCTAACTAATTCTAAATGAACGGTTTATAATGGAAGCAAACACCCATTCAACCAAAAGCCAACCAAACATGGCAAGTAAACAAACAATGATCATCCAATCGATAGATTAGGAATGGCCTCGAGGTCAGCCTTTGGAGTTACATGCACAACGTACCCCAAATGTTATCCCCATTCATTGTTAGACAGGGGTCATGATCATTAAACATCACAAGTATTCACTTGTGGTGATTAATGTCATCCCTCCTAAAGTTGCATTCTAATGTGTAACCTAAGATTACCCGTGAACATGCATCAGTTTAGTGTGACTATCTACCAATCAAATGCATTGAACTTGAAAAATAAGCACATGAGCAGGTCCAAAGACCTTATTTCCCAATCAATCAAGCAATTAGTGTATCAACACTGGTTCACTTCACTCACCAAGCATGCATCGGTCACACTTTCAAATGTAACATGTCATCAATGGCCTTTTTATTTTTCAATAATTTTTGTATTTAGAGTTTGAGAAAATACAATCAAAAGTCATGAAGACATCATGGATCAGTTCAGCATGTATTATTTTCTAAAAATCATAGAACACACATATATCACAGTCAAACAAAACAAGGGATCCAAAATGCATTGAAAAGAAACAAGCAATTGAACATGATTAATTGAACAATCAGCTTCAAAAATTCCAGTGAGTAGCACACTTAATGAAGAGTATTTTTCATGAAGACAACTCCTTAAGATGAGTTATCTGTAAATTTATAAAAATCCAAGAATGCGACAACATGCATCAGAACAGTACAGGGCAGCAGCAAATGAAGGCAAGCTTATGAGAATATGAACAAGTTAACGATGTCTAAAATTCATGAAATTTTACCACATGATGGTCCAGAGGATGTCAAACAAAGTTCATGAGGATCCGAGTTCCATACCACAATAGAAAAATTTCAGAAAAAATGACAAAGTGCAGACATGCAGATGACCATGTACGTATTCCAAATTTTAGGTTTTTCCCAAATTACAGGGCAACTTTTTAAAAATGGAAAAGTGGGGAAAATGGTGTGATTTTGGTGTCATTAGAAAGCTTGATGAATTTCCTAAGACTTTCTAAGAGATGACATGATCAATTAAGGTCATTTACTCATTCAATAATGGACATTTTCATGGACATGCAAATTGACTCAATTAATGGCAGCAAGCACATGAACAAATTGCATGGTTTAATTTTCCTATATGACGAGGAAAAAGTGTGAGATGAATCATGTAGATCGATTATCAAATCATAAACAATTTTCATTAAGGGGCTGAGGTCCTAATGCAATCATTAAGCATGATATGAAAATGATAATGATGGGACATACATTGAACATGTTCATGATAACAGAACCTAATTACATGAAAACATGCAACGACGGGATGAAGTGATGTTCAATTAACATGGCATAATTGTTCCTAAGGTGACATTATGACATGCAATGACATTCATGAGGTGTTCATGGACAAACGATCACAATCAAGTGCATAATCACACACAAATGTTTTCTTGAGTTTGTACAGGGCAATACATGGGTGAGGACGATTTTTGGGGAAATCAGCCTATTCAATGACACTCAAAAATCACAAGAAAAATATATGACATGACCAACACTCATATTAACAAATTTATAGAAGGAATCAACTTGAAAAGAGTTCGGAAAAAATGACAAAAAAATCGGCAAAATCAAAATTTCAGATTCAGGACTCTGCAGACCCGCAGAGCAAAGGACTTGTTTTAGAGAATTTGACCTAGTTGTGCTCATTAGAAAATTCTGAGAAAAAATTATGTTATGACCCTCATTTATATGCTCAACTTTTATAGAACTCCATATCATATTTTGAAAACAAAAATCAGAAAAAATTCATAAATCCGACACATGCAATTAGGAACTTCGAAAAATAGTAGATGTGACGGTGATGTTAGGGTCTTTTGCCCATCATGATGATCTCTAAAATTTTCAGAAAAAAAATATATGTTCAAGATCAACATGTTATGAACGTTTTTCGTGAAGGAATCATCTCGAAATTTCAATCATAAAAATAAATAAATAAATCACAGAGCAGCAAAGGTCGAATCCATAATAGAACAACAGTCATCAGCACATCATCACAGGACATAAACACGATTTTGAGGAAAGTATTCAAGTAGCAAATGAAGGTCGATCGGGGTGATCTATAGCTCGTCGGAAAGCTTATCAAGTCTATATCAAAAATCGAGAAGACCTCAAATTCATTTGAACAAGATTTTAAGCTCAAGCAAATAGGTTTTTCAGATCAGTCAATCTGGAACCCGATTTTAACAAATCAAGAACAATCACCCAATCAAACCTAATCACACCACATTCATTCAAGCAAATCCATCCATGAACATCATAAAACATCACAAGAACCTCATCAATCATAGGATCAAGCCTTAACTCGAGTTCTAGTCCCGATCGCCTATTGTGATCTCGTTTCGTCAAACTCATGATAAGGAAACCTACCTTTGATAAGATTTTATGACGAAACTGAGCTTAAACTCACAAGATCAGGTGACCACCGCACAGACGGATGTCGGAGGAAGGCTAGAACTGTTTTCGTTGTCGGAGGATGAAGGATCAACGTCGGAGGATCACCGGTCTTCTACTGGACAGAACCGGTCCAAGTTGAACCGACCTTTAATCGCCAAGGGAAGATTGCCTCACACGGGATGATGGGAGCAAAACCGAAGCTCATACTGGTTGTCACGCCCCGACCCTCGAGCACGCGGTAACCTCTGTTCTCTTGCGGTCATTTGATTTGCGACTCCCCAGGATCCGTCGCCGACCGTTATTTTTATCTTGTAATTATGCACATGCGGAAGCGAAACACAATACCCCAGTCAATTACAAAAACAGGGATAGCAGGAAAACCCAACAAGAACACATTAAAAGTATCACTTTATTAACTAACTGATTAACCCTAGGAAGTTTACAAGTACAAGCCCTTACCACGGGCATTTTCCTAACAAGCCAATGAAACCGACAAGCCATGGTTAATCTACTCCCTTCAAAGACGGCCACGAGCCGTAACACGCGTCGATCCACCATCCTACGGACCTGAAAATTGTTAACCACGACGGGTTGAGATAAACTCAGCAAGTCAAAGTCCTAAGCCCCAGTTAGGAACTTCGCTCGCCTTGGGAGCAATCTAACCATGCAACCTAGTTCCGGCAAACAACACATACCCACCTCAAGCGGTATTATCGACGACGCTCAATAGCGAGATGCAAATACAGGCGACCCTACCTGGCCTTGGCACACGCAACCTGCAGAAATTGTCAATTCAATCATCACGACATTAAGAGCATGCGAATAATCAGAGCATCTCACACTACTTTCTCATGTCTCACACCCACACATGCTCCGATTATTAACGCCCCCTCCTGGGCCAACGGCACAACCTTATGGTTGGCGGTTCCTGGCTAAACCAGCTTCGTCCTCTTTACCTCGAGGCACGGCGACGTCAATGGCTCACTCCCAAGACGGCATTCCCGAAGGAGCACAAGACCCGCCCACTACCGCAGTCCCGCTTTACCGGCGAGGCCCGGGACCCGCCCCCATACCGCGGTCCCACATAGAACCCCTCCCCGGGCATCCGACCGAAGTCGGGCGACCCACGGCCACGGCACAACCCCATAGGGATTGGCGGTCTTCGGCAACGCCCGGTTCCCTCATTTAATGTGATCATGCAACACATCATCAAACAATCCATTTATATCTTTGCTGTCGTGAATGAAATATCACTCATGCTCATGCGACATACCATTTCAGATAACCCACGCAATATGTCATGCGATCTCGCTCGACAATTTCCAAAATTCAATTTCCAATCAGCATTCAATCACGCACATTCCCTAACTCTTGGGAACAACTTCAAGTCACAGTCTGTCAATCAATTCCGACCAATCAACATCACGATACTCTGATACCCAACCACGTATCTCAATATTTAATAATAAATAAACACACGTCTCAATATTCAATTATCCCAAAAATAAGTATAAACTATAATTATACTCAAAAATACTCATTTAAGAAGCATGATATAGTCGATTGTTCCCATAAAATAATTTACTCCCACAAAATACTTGCAATTATTTTTCAATCCCATAATTAATTATCCAACCCAAATAATTCCATTTAGTAAAACTCTTCTTTAATAAACCAATGTCATTTAATAATGTAGTATATAAATACTATTGACTTTGGAAAAATAGACCATAGTAATTTTCCCCCAAAATTACTCAATTAAAACCATTTCCAATAAATAATCACAATTAATTATTTTCTCCAAAAATAATTGATTTTCAGCAATGAATAGTAATAACAATATTAATATTAATAATTCGAAATTATAAATTAATTTAATTAATAATTCCGAAAATAATAAATTATTATTATTATTTATTCCAAAAATAATAATAATATTTATTAATACTAAACATGATTAACACTAAGCAAAGCTTAATCAAATAGTATTAAAACACTAATAATCATCATCCAATCACTAATCAATAATTAAACTACTCCTAAGCAAGATTAACCCCTAACTAAGGGATTAGGAAATCGACTCACGGTTTAGCGATTCCGATGACACGAGCGCGACGGCGGCGGCGGCGGCGAGGGGAACGAGCGGTGCCTCCGGTTCACCGAAACCAAGTGTTTCGAACCGGGTCTCGCCGAACGTCTCGGACCAAGCCGACCCTTGGGAAGGAAGACTCCGTGGTGGCTCGGGAGGCTCGGGAACGATCCTCCGGCGGGCCTACGGCGGTGACCGGCGGCGGCGGGCAGCGGCGAGGCTGCTGGCCGCGTGTCCAAGCCACGGCCAGAGGGGTCGAGAGGGAGAGAGAGGGCACGGCGAAGCGGCAAGAATCGGTTCGAGGGGGCGGCGGAGGTTGGCTGGTCGGTCGGTTGGCCTCCGACGATGACTAGGGCGGAGGGACGACGGCGAGGCAGCAGCTCGCTGCTCCGGTGTCCAAGCGGTCGGTTGGCCAGATCTGGTTCGACCAAGACCAAGAAGAAGAAGAAAGATGGATGGGCGGCGGCGGTTCGGTCGAGGTGGCCGGGCGAAGGTCAGGCGGACGACGACGTGGCCAAGCGACGGCGAGGCGGCAGCTCACTCCTCCGGCGTCCAGGCGGCGACAAACGAAGCAGAGGAGGAGAGGAGCGGTGCGGCTGGCTCGCGGGGGCCGGCGAACGACAAGACCGGCGGACCGCGGGCGGGCGCGAGCCGGCGGGACGGTGGAGCTGCGGCGGTGATGGGTGGTGGTTGCCAGCGTCGACGGCAGCAAACCAGCTTCGGCTGGAAGAGAAGAAGAAGAAGAAGAAAGGAAGAAGGAGCTGCAAGGGGGGGGCTGAGCGTGCAGAGGAAGCTGCCCGTAGAGAGAGAGAGAGAGAGAGAGAGAGAGAGAGAAAAGCAAGTGGGGTTGTCGGGCGAGTGGGGGGAGAAAGAAGAAAGAGATAAGGGAGAGACTAGTCAAAGGGGGGGAAAGATGGGCAAGTGGGGCTGTCGATAAGGGAGAAACGTGAGGGGGAAGGAGAGAGAAAAGGGAGGGAGAGAGAGAACGTGCGGAGGAGATGGGGGGAAAAGAAAAGAAGAAAAGAAAAATAAAAAGAAAAGAGAACAAGACAAAAATTCAAACAAGCTTCTAGAAAGGGGTAATTTGGTCTTTTTACCCCCTGAAGCACAAATTCCCAAATATTTGGCTTCAAAACTCGGCCCATTGAATCCTTTTCCGATAATTCCCGGGCTTACCAAAATTCGGGATGTTACAACTCTTCTCCCCTTAACAAAATTCCGTCCTCGAAATTTGCAAGACTTTCTGCATCCTTAAACCGATGGGGGTATTGATGCCTCATTGCATCCTCTTATTCCCAAGTCGTTCATTCTGCCTCATAATGCTGTCAAATACTTCTAATCCTGTCCAAACTGTCTTTGGTTCCAAAAGGCTAAGCACTTGTCCACTTTTGCAAAAAGAGACAGTTGCAAAAAGTTGGTTTTTCTTTTTTTCTTCTCTTTTTTTTTTTTCTATGCGGCTACTGCCGCTTCCGGGATTCGAACTCCCGTCCTCGGACCTGCGGCTTCATCCCGCGATACCACTCGGCTATAAGTGCCGACGGTGCCCAAACTTGCTTTCTTTATCCATTTAAGGCCAAAAATCTTTATTCGCTCCAAATTTTGAAAGGTTCGATATGTCTAGGGCTCAGCTTTCCTTTCTTAACCAATCGAGATGTCCCTATCATAGGCGACACCTTAAGGAAAACATGATTCCCTACTTGAAATTCCAAAGGCCTTAGTCCTTTACTCGCATCAACTTTTTAGCGACTTTGCACTGTCTCTGATATCTTCATAACATCCATCAACTGTAAAACCATCTCTGAACCAGTGATTGTCCTTTCTCTGACCTTGTTCCAATAGACTGGAGTTCCACAAACTTGACCATATTTCTGCAATACCACTTGGATAAGTTTTATCCCACAAGCATTCTCTTTTTGCCAGTTTGTAGTTCAATTCATTTCTACCCCTTTCGACATCCTAGAAGCCTGCCAGGAGTCGCTCCTTGCTCAGGCACTCCGGCCCCGGCGACCACTCCCCGCCCTCATCGGATCAATCGTCATGGGCATCTGTGAACTGCACCACTACTAGCAAAAGTCCATTTTTGACATTTATCATCCCATAGAGGTATTATCCGCTTTGGCCCGTCCCATACCAAGCCTCACGGTTTTAACCTCGTCTGAGCACTCCAAAGTACAAAACTTCCTCCAGCTCGTCAACCCATGAGCTCATTTCCACGGGGTCACTTATCGACACTTGAATTCTGATTCACTGAATTTCCATCAAATCGCTGCCCAAATTTCACAAGCTACCAATTTTCCTTTCAACATTCCTTTCACGTCCATTTGATACCTAGTCCAAAATATCACCTCAACCTCTTGAATACTAATGCAAGCCAAATGTCATTTATTGCACCAAAAGCTTTCGGGCACTTCTTCAAATCCTTTCTGATACCTCGAGAAGAAAATTATCGATAATGCTATTTCACCATTTATCCATCTAACATCAAGGGATAATTAATTCTTAATCCACCGAAAACAAAAATCCATTTCTCAAATCCCCATTTTAATTATCTCTCAAAATAATCCAGCTTGGTAAATTCATATCTTAATTGAATCTGAGACCTCTGAGCAATAAATCATCCATTGTAAATCTTATCAAAGATTATCGCCATTTAATAGATCATCACTTATGATCCCATACCTACAACTCCTCAAATCATCAAGATAAAACTTATCTGACTTCCATTAAATCCAATGACCTCAATTGTCGTGACGTGTAAGCAACCAATCTTCTTTGTTGCCTTACCACGCAGTCAAATCACTTATACGACACCTCACTGTAGATCTCGTAATCTCTGATACTAGACTAAATCCTCAAAACCGGTGCGGTAATCAGCTTATACTTAAGCTCTTAAAAATTTCACTTATTCGTCCATTCAAAGTCTTACATCCTTCGTTAACCTTTGTATCAGAGGCGTAGCTACCGTAGAGAACCTTTCTACGAATCGTCCATAATAATATGTCCGGCTTAGAAAACTTTGAACTTCTGTCACTGTCATAAGTCTTGGTCAATTCCTGATGCCTTGATCTTAGTGGATCCTTAGAATTTCTTTCGTCCAAAATCACTCGACCCACAAAAGCTATGCGAGTAAATCCAAACTCGCACGTATTATACTTGGCATACTGTTTATGCTCTCGAATGGTCTATAGCATCATTCTCAAGTACTGTTCGTGTTCCTCTAAATTCTTCGAATATTCCAATATGTCGTTCACGAACATAATTACGAATCAATCCAATTACGCCTTAATCGATCAATCCATCAAATCCATAAAAACAACTGGCGTATTAGTTAATCCAAACAACAGTACGGTAATCTCTTAGTGACCAAATCACACCCAGTGTGTCATCTTCGGTATATTCCCCTTTTTAATCATCAATTACTGATAGCCCGTCCTAAGGTCTATCTTGGAACATATCGAAGTTCCTTGAAGTGGTCAAACAAGTCATCCGTCCTTAGTAATTGATACTTGTTCATGACCGTCCTTTGGTTACACTACCGATAATCAATGCATAGGTGCAATAATCCATTCTTAATTCCTCAATTAACAAATTAACCACAATCGTCTAACAACCTTAACAACCTTCATCCAATAAACGAATTACTTCCAATGATAAAATCGAAGAGATCAAGGGTCCTCCTTGATTTCCGATTTCAAACCATCTCCGACCTTTTGACTTGGTCTACCAGATTCTCAATCATTCTCTGTACATACTTCGAGAACTCTGCAACCTTAACCTCCTATTGCACAACTGACAAATGATTCTGACGAAGTTGCAGGAATTCAATTACCGTTTGCTCCCATGTGCACTTAGAAAAGTATTTTCCATTGAACGCTTCGTCGCCAATACTCCACTCGAGGACAATATCTTTGGGCAAAGCCCTTTCTTGGGTTACTTCCCACCACATGCTCACTTTACCTTGCAATTGGTACTTTGCCAGGACTATCTGATCTTCCTCTGAGCATTCTAGCAATGTGAACGCTTACTCCAATCCTTTGATCCAGAAGGTTGCAACCTCAGAGTTACTCATCCTAGCGGACTTGGACAACTCTAACTCTAGGAACGGTTCAACCAACTTAGCACTAGCCCATCCTTCAACTGCCATTCCTCAAGAACTCTCGAATCAGGATCGTTCGTCTAATATAATTATCATAGAAACCTTATTTCCAACTCCACAAGGAATTAGAAATCAAGAACGACCCGCTTAAAGCTAGAGAATCAAATAAACAAACACAAGCACGGGGTGTTTTCCTAACTAACTATCCCAAAACCCATCGCACCTTATCACTCCATGTATTGACCGTGCTCGATACCAAAATCGACGGGGTTGTCACGCCCGACCCTCGAGCACGCGGTAACCCCCTTCTTCTCTTGGTCATTTGATTTGCGACTCCCGGGATCCGTCGCCGACCGTTATTTTTATCTTGTAATTATGCACATGCGGAAGCGAAACACAATACCCCGTCAATTACAAAAACGGGGATAGCGGGAAAACCCAACAAGAACACATCAAAAGTATCGCTTTATTAACTAACTGATTAACCCTAGGAAGTTTACAAGTACAAGCCCTTACCACGGGCATTTTCCTAACGAGCCAATGAAACCGACAAGCCATGGTTAATCTACTCCCTTCAAAGACGGCCACGAGCCGTAACACGCGTCGATCCACCATCCTACGGACCTGAAAATTGTTAACCACGACGGGTTGAGATAAACTCAGCAAGTCAAAGTCCTAAGCCCCGGTTAGGAACTTCACTCGCCTTGGGGAGCAATCTAACCATGCAACCTAGTTCCGGCAAACAACACATACCCACCTCAAGCGGTATTATCGGACGACGCTTCAATAGCGAGATGCAAATACGGGCGACCCTACCGGCCTTGGCACACGCAACCTCGCAAACTGTCAATTCAATCATCACGACATTAAGAGCATGCGAATAATCGAGCATCTCACACTACTTTCTCATGTCTCACACCCACACATGCTCCGATTATTAACGCCCCCTCGGGCCAACGGCACAACCTTATGGTTGGCGGTTCCCGGCTAAACCAGCCGTCGTCCTCTTTACCTCGAGGCACGGCGACGTCAATGGCTCACTCCCAAGACGGCATTCCCGAAGGAGCACAAGACCCGCCCACTACCGCAGTCCCGCTGCGACGAGGCCCGGACCCGCCCCCATACCGCGGTCCCACATAGAACCCTCCCTATCGGGCATCCGACCGAAGTCGGGCGACCCACGCCACGGCACAACCCCATAGGGATTGGCGGTCTTCCGGCAACGCCGGGTTCCTCATTTAATGTGATCATGCAACACATCATCAAACAATCCATTTATATCTTTGCTCTGTCGTGAATGAAATATCACTCATGCTCATGCGACATACCATTTCAGATAACCCACGCAATATGTCATGCGATCTCGCTCGACAATTTCCAAAATTCAATTTCCAATCAGCATTCAATCACGCACATTCCCTAACTCTTGGGAACAACTTCAAGTCACAGTCTGTCAATCAATTCCGACCAATCAACATCACGATACTCCGATACCCAACCACGTATCTCAATATTTAATAATAAATAAACACACGTCTCAATATTCAATTATCCCAAAAATAAGTATAAACTATAATTATACTCAAAAATACTCATTTAAGAAGCATGATATAGTCGATTGTTCCCATAAAATAATTTACTCCCACAAAATACTTGCAATTATTTTTCAATCCCATAATTAATTATCCAACCCAAATAATTCCATTTAGTAAAACTCTTCTTTAATAAACCAATGTCATTTAATAATGTAGTATATAAATACTATTGACTTTGGAAAAATAGACCATAGTAATTTTCCCCCAAAATTACTCAATTAAAACCATTTCAATAAATAATCACAATTAATTATTTTCTCCAAAAATAATTAATTTTCAGCAATGAATAGTAATAACAATATTAATATTAATAATTCGAAATTATAAATTAATTTAATTAATAATTCCGAAAATAATAAATTATTATTATTATTTATTCCAAAAATAATAATAATATTTATTAATACTAAACATGATTAACACTAAGCAAAGCTTAATCAAATAGTATTAAAACACTAATAATCATCATCCAATCACTAATCAATAATTAAACTACTCCTAAGCAAGATTAACCCCTAACTAAGGGATTAGGAAATCGACTCACGGTTTAGCGATTCCGACGACACGAGCGCGACGGCGGCGGCGGCGGCGAGGGGAACGAGCGGTGCCTCCGGTTCACCGAAACCAAGTGTTTCGGAACCGGGTCTCGGCCGAAACGTCTCGGACCAAGCTGACCCTTGGGGAAGGAAGACTCCGTGGTGGCTCCGGGCGGCGGAGGAGGCTCGGGAACGATCCTCCGGCGGGCCTGCGGCGGTGACCGGCGGCGGGCGCGGCGCGGCTGGCTGGCCGCGTGTCAAGCCACGGCCGGAGGGGCCGAGAGGAGAGAGAGGGCACGGCGAAGGCAAGCAATCGGTTCGAGGGGGTGGCGGAGGTTGGCTGGCCGGTCGGCGGCCTCCGACGATGACTAGGGCGGAGGGGACGACGGCGAGGCAGCAGCTCGCTGCTCCGGCGTCCAAGCGGTCGGTTGGCCAGATCTGGTTCGACCAAGACCAAGAAGAAGAAGAAAGATGGGGGGCAGCGGCAGCTCGGTCTGAGGTGGCCAGGCGAAGGTCTGGGCGGACGACGACGGTGGCCGAGCGACGGCGAGACGGCAGCTCGCTCCTCCGGCATCCAGGCGACGACAAATGAAGCTGAGGAGGAGAGGAGCGGTGCAGCTAGCTCGCGGGGCCGGCGAACGACAAGACCGGCGGACTGGCGGCGAGCTGGCGGGACGGTGGAGTTGCGGCGGTGATGGGTGGTGGTTGCCAGCGTCGACGGCAGAAACCGAGCTTCGGGGGAAGAGAAGAAGAAGAAGAAGAAGAAGAAGGAAGAAGGAGCTGCAAGGGGGGCGAGCGTGCGAGGAAGCTGCCCGTAGAGAGAGAGAGAGAGAGAGAGAGAGAGAGAGAGAGAGAAAAGCAAGTGGGGTTGTCAGGCAAGTGGGGGAGAAAGAAGAAAGAGATAAGGGAGAGACTAGTCAAAGGGGGGGAAAGATGGGCAAGTGGGGCTGTCGATAAGGGAGAAACGTGAGGGGGAAGGAGAGAGAAAAGGGAGGGAGAGAGAGAACGTGCTTAGGAGATGGGGGGAAAAGAAAAGAAGAAAAGAAAAATAAAAAGAAAAGAGAACAAGACAAAAATTCAAACAAGCTTCTAGAAAGGGGTAATTTGGTCTTTTTACCCCTGAAGCACAAATTCCCAAATATTTGGCTCCAAAACTCGGCCTATTGAATCCTTTTCCAATAATTCGGGCTTACCGAAATTCGGGATGTTACACTGGTCATCGGAGATATGAACAGATAAGGAGGATCGTTGGGGACAGTGGCCGATGAGGCGTCAACGCTAAGAGGTCCGGTGAGGGCGACTAGGCGGCGGTTGAGGCAAAACTGCCGCTGGTTTTTGAGAGAGAGAAAATGGGTGGGAAGAAGAGAGAGAGAGAGGTTTTAGAGAGAATTTCGGCTATAAAGAGAATGTAAATCTAAGAAAATGTGGCCTTCTCCAAAATTTTGGAGGGAGAAGGGTATATATACCCCTCCTTAATCTCAAATCCTAAAAATAAAAAATAAAAAAAAATCTTAAATCCTAGCCGTCGGATTAATCCGACGGTTAGGGATTAACCCATGTGCCTAACTAACTCTTTTGAATTTCTAATCATGATTAACACATTTAATATGTGCTAATTTGAAGGGCTGAGATTTAATGCGATCAACAGTTCAAATTTTTTTTTGCGATTAAGGACCTAGTTAAGGGAAATTTTATAATTTCACCAAAATCTAGGGACTATTTTGCAAATTTGAAAAATGTAGAGGTATGGGGGACTGGATTTGGGCTGGGCCACTACAAGATGGTGGTTGCTGGTCGAAAACTAACCGAAGGATGGCCGAACCGGCCTCCTCCACCGGTGATTGGTCGAACTAGTTTTGGACCAGTTTGACCGATTTAGTGGTTTTTGGGGTGCTTTGGTCCAATTTTTTTGGTTTGTACGATTTAGTCCCTAATGGACTAAATTGAAAAGAAAACTTGTTTAATTGGAAAGAAAACAATCCGATTTTGAAGAGAAACAAACCAATTTCAAACCAATTAGGTTAATTAAACCACAAAAATTCAATTTCGTGATTTTTTTTATTAACATTATTATTTAATTGTCATGAAAACTATTGGACCCATGTCATGGGCACACCAAATTGGACCTTCTAGGACTTAAATTGGACAATTCTACCTAATTATTGGTCTTAATTCGCAAATTAATTGAAATTAAGCTCAATTGAAGTTGCGAGACATCTATTAGTTTGATTGCCCATGCCTAAGGAAACTCATTGTATCCAAATTGACCTTTAATTGACGATACAACATTTTTGCCAAAATTAAATTAAGGGTCAATGTTCAAATTGAACCTCAATTCATCAAAGTAAAGCCTGGTCATAAATAGGTTAACTCAAATTTTTTGAATCGAAGCTTAACAACCCTATTTTTCTTAAGGCCTAGTAAACTAGATTTCCCAAATCAATAAGTTAACAAGTGAATTTGCTTAAATTTACCCCGAATTTAGACTTAACTCACAAAATTGAGTGGAATGGAGGTGTTAGCTTGTAAATCATGAAGAATCGATTTAGACCCCTAATAAGGGCAAAAAATGTCAATTCGCATTTCGCTTTGCCCGATGTCAAAATTGATTGAATGGTTAAATGGGTAAATGTCTCTAGATTAAATGTCATAAAAGGTATTGAGCCTAATTATAACTAGAATGAAAGTAATTTCATTTTTGGTTGATTTTGAACCTAAAACCGAAAAATTCGGAAAATGAGGTTTTTGATCGATTTTTGAAAAATTCTTGATGCTAAAGTCAAATTGAAGCTAAAATGAGGTGATTTTATGATTTTTATATTTTTCAATTTTTTGGTCAAAGGTTTGACCAAAAGTCAAACTCTAATTGACTTTTCACTAAGAGTTTGATTTTATGGTCAAATCTTTGAATTTTTCTAAAATTTCTACCTGTAAAGTGAAATTAAACTCAAAAGGGACATTTCAGTGCAAAAGCCAAAATTTGACTCGAGGTTGACTTTTAGTCAAATGGTTGACAATAAAGTCAACTCGAAAGTCAATCGTTTGACTTTTCAGGTTTTTGTATGAGATGAATAGGAAACTACTTTCTAATGCTAATGCAATAGACAATTGAAAACTGACACTTTTTATTCGAAAAACGGGTTTCATCGTGATTGAAAACCCTTCATTCGATTTTTTTACTTTTATTGACATGTCGACTAAAAATCAGATGTCGATAAGGATGTGACCAATTCATATATTGTTTATAATAACCGCAATTGTTCAGAAATACTTCTACTTTAGAACTTTCTTCTTATCTTTTCATACATGCAACTTTAAAATATTCAAGGAGAAATTCCAAGAGAGAATTGAGTAAACTCATTTCTCTGTGGCTTTGATGTATGCTGGAGGTATATTTGTTCTAAACCCGACATCAATAATAGTGGGGGCAAATAATACCTCAAAGACAGTGATAATCATCACGCATCAAAACATCAAAGATCAAGTAGTACTTCTCTATCTTCTTCAATAATCAAATTTCCCCCACATCAAATAGTCAAACAATTGCAAGAAAGCATGCCCTTACCCAACTATTACCATATGAAGCTAGAGCTAGAGCTAGGGCTAGAGCTAGAGCTCAAGCTCATGCTCATCTACGCAAAGATAAAGCATGCCATTACATTCAACTAAACACCAACTGCCACACCACTCTTACCTGTTCTTCACCGATTTGCTAGTGATCCAGAGCTTGAGTTCAGGCCCGTGACTCCCGCCACCGATGGAGTTAATGAATGCACCAAATTCCCCCAGCCGACCACCGCTGAAGAAGCAAATGTGCACTAGAGTGAAAGGTAGCATTGGAGGACTTGAAGCTCACGGACATGGAACTTGGAGCTTGCGAAGGACTTGAAGCTCACGGACATGGAACTTGGAGCTTGCGAAGGACTTGAAGCTTTGTGAACGACGAACTTGAAGCTTGTGGACGACGGAACCTGGAAAAGAAGAGACGATGGCGATCGATGGCGAATGACTGACTGAAGCTTGCGAGGAGCAAGTGAGTAGTAACTGAGGATCAGGCGACAACAATTTGCTTGAGCAGCGGGATAGAGGAAGAAGAAAACATGAAAAAGAACCCTTATCTCAATTCAATCCATCGTTCACAAAATGTCATCGAGCTTTCTTTTTCCTTTTTGTTTTGCCGACTCTGCCTGCAGAAGGAAACGACAAGTTGAGTTGAGGTGAGGTATCTTGGGCCTAAATTTCTCTTAAGAAAGGCCCTTTTGTTATAGATGTAAATCCTTAACCTCGCCACCGAAGTGGACACACACACAGCATATGGAGATTCCCAGCAAGATGGGGAATTTTAGTAAGATTGTCTTTGGCTGCATGTTTTAGAATCAGCTCATTGTCTCTCTTCACTAGAATAAAGCAGAAATAGAAAGCAAGTAAAGCAGAAGAAACAGCGATATTCTATTATAGAAAGAAGGCGCACCATTTTCTGCAGAGGATCCCCTGTTTCTGTTTCAGAGTCCATTGATTCCATTTCACGCTTCAACGCTTTCTGTACTTGTACCGTGTTCTCAGCTGGACATTCACCGATATTCAGCTTTTCCAAAGAAGTTAATTTTTCTAGGCCTTCGATTTGATGGATCATTTTGCACCGTCTGATCTCTAAGACTTTCACTAACTTCAAGTTTGAAAGATCAGGTAAACTGAGGTAATTGCAGTCAGATAGAATCAAACTACTCAGTGAGGTTAACTGGCCAAGCCCGTCGAGATTTTGTATTTTGCAGTTTGATATATCTAGCCTCTTCAGGGCTTCAAGGCCTTCAAGCCCTTCAATTTCTTCTATCGCAGAGTGGTAGAGCTTGAAAACTGACAACGTCTTGGGAAGCTCAGATACTTCTCTACGGCTGGAACCAGGAAGGGTAAACATTTTGAGCCTTTTAAGCGGAGGCATATCTGTCAGCTCAAACCTCAGCTTGATAACTTGTGAAAGAGACAGTTCTAGTTTCCTCAGTTTAGGAAACGATATTGAGAAGGATTGTTTGTCAATCATTGGATTCACGTTGGATCCTGGCATTGGCTTTTTTGAGGGAGGTTGATGTGCCTTTAGGTCCCCATCACTGTGTAACATCCCGAATTTTGGTAAGCCCGAATTATTGGAAAAGGATTCAACGGGCCGAGTTTTGGAGCCAAATATTTGGGAATTTGTGCTTCAGGGGCAAAAAGACCAAATTGCCCCTCTCTAGAAGCTTGTTTGGATTTTGTTTTGTTTTGTTTTCCTTTTCTTTTTCTTTTTCTTTTCTTTCCCCTCATCTTGTCCGCACGTTCTCTCTCTCTCCCCCTTTTCTCTCTCTTCCCCTTCATGTTTCTTCTCCCCGTCGACACCCTCACCCACTTGCCCTTATCCTCTCTTTTCCTCTCTTATCTTTGACTAGTCTTTCTCTCTTATCTCCTTCTTCTTCTTTTTGGCCCCACTTGTCTGACACCCATGTGCTGCTGCTCTCTCTCTCTGTCTCTCTCTCTCTTCCGCGCGCAGCTTCCTCAGCACGTCCCCCCACTGCAGCTTCTTCTTCTTCCTCTCTTCTTCTTCTTCTTCTGGCCGACGTCCCTGGCTTGCAGCTGCCGCCCTTTCTTTTGCTGCCACCGGCGCTGGAAACCACCACCCATCACCGCCGCAAAGACACCGCCGCCCCGCTGCCGGCTCGCCGCCGGTCCGCCGGCTGTCCCGCCGGCCCCCGCGAGCCAACCGCACCGCCCTTCCTCCTCCTCTGTCTGACGGTGCTGCTGTCCCGCTCCAACTCTGGTCGCGCCGCCGCCGCTGCAACGCCGGCCGCCTTGCCCAGACGCGGGACCGCCTCAAGCCAGCCGTTCCTCCTTCTCTTCTGGTCTGGCCGGCGCTGCCTTGTCTCCTCTGGTTCTGGTGTGGATCTCCGCCGGTCGCCGAAGCAGCGAGCTGTCACCTCGCCGTTGCTTGGCCATCGCCGTCCTCCGCCCTGGCCACCGTCGTCAGCCCAGACCTTCGCCGGACCACCCCGAACCGAGCTAGCTGGTCGTTTTCCTTCTCCTCCGATTCTCTCAGCTTCGGTTTGGCCGAGCTGGCTAACCCTCGTCGGTCGGCCGCCCTTGCTGCCGCCCCCTGCCTCCGTTCGGTCGCCGGTCACTGGCGCCGGAGCGAGCGAGCCGCCTCCCTCGCCGTCGCTCGGCCAGCCAAGCCCAGTCACCTTTGTCCTCCACCCCACGAACCAGCCCTCCGCCTCCCTCCAGCTTCGGTTTTCCCCTTCGCCGGAGCCGTTGCCTAGCCGCCGGAGCTGTTGGCCGCCGTCCGGAGCTGCCGGGCCGCCCACCAGCCAGCCTCGTGCCACCACAGCCGCCGGTTCCTCCGTTTCGCAGCTTGTCGCCGCGTGGACAGCCGCCCTCGGCCGAGACCCGGTCCCGGGCCGCCTCGTCCCGACGTGCCGGAAGTTCCCGGGCGTTCTCCTCGTCGCCGCCGTCGCGCTCGTGTCGTCGGAATCGCTAAACCGTGAGTCGATTTCCTAATCCCTTAGTTAGGGGTTAATCTTGCTTAGGAGTAGTTTAATTAGTTTAAGCTTGGATTAATGCTTTGGATGATTATTGTTAGTGTTTTAATACTATTTGATTAAGTTTTGCTTAGTGTTAAGCATGGTTATGATTAATAAATATTATTATTATTTTTAAATAAATAATAATAATTTATTATTTTCGGAATTATTAATTAAATTAATTTATAATTTCGAATTATTAATAGTAATATTGTTATTACTATTCATTTCTGAAAATTAATTATTTTTGGAGAAAATAATTAATTGTGATTATTTATTGGAAATGGTTTTAATTGAGTAATTTTGGGGGAAAATTACTATGGTCTATTTTTCCAAAGTCAATAGTATTTATATACTATATTATTAAAGGACATTGGTTTATTAAAGAAGGGTTTTACCAAATGGAATTATTTGGGTTGGATAATTAATTATGGGAATTGAAAAATAATTATAAGTATTTTGTGGGACTTGACTTATTTTATCGGAACAATCGACTATAGCATTATACGCTTCTTTAATGAGTATCTTTAAGTATAATTATATTTCATACTTATTTGGGATAACTGAATATTGTTGGAAATAGTTGATTGGTGTTGTCGTGAGGACACGTATTTATTTATTATTAAATATACGTGATTATTTGGGAAAAGTGCGCAAGTATCGTGAGGTTGATTGGTCGGAATTGATTGACAGACTGTGACTTGAATTGTTGGTTGTTCCCAAGAGTTAGGGAATGTGCATGATTGAATGCTGATTGGAAATTGGATTTTGGAAATTGTCGAGTGAGATCGCATGACATATTGCGTGGGTTATTTGAAATGGTCTGAAATGGCATGTCGCATGAGCATGAGCGTATGAGTGGTATTGCATTCACGACCAAGCAAAAGCAAAGACAAGAATGAACTGAAGCTTGTTTGCCGATGTGTTGCATGGTCAGATTAAAGTTGATAGCCCGGTTGAGCCGGATGACCGCCAATCCTTCGGGGTTGTGCCGTGACCATTGGGTCGCCTGACAGTGGTCAGATGCGGAGTCGCGGTTGAGGCCGGGCCCATGCTCCTTATGGAATGCCGTCGGTGGGGGAAAGCCCATGACGTCGCCATGCCTCACGGGGAGGACGATGCAGTTTACGACCGCTTGACCGCCAACCATAAGGTTGTGCCGTGGCCTAGAGGGTCGTAATAATCGGAGCATATGTGTGGGTATGAGGCATGAGAAAGCCGTGTGAGATGCTCTGATTATTTGCATGCTCTTAATGTCGTGATGATTGAATTGACGGTTTCTGCAGGTTGCGTGTGCCAAGGCCAGGTAGGGTCGCCTGTATTTGCATCTGCTTATTGAACTGTCGTCTGATAATGCTGTTTGAAGTGTGGTATGCGTTGTTTGCCGGAACTAGGTTGCATGGTTAGATTGCTCCCAAGGCGAGCGAAGTTCCTAACTGGGGCTTAGGACTTTGACTTGCTGAGTTTATCTCAACCCGTCGTGGTTAACATTTTCAGGTCCGTAGGATGGTGGATCGACGCGCGTCACGGCTCATGGCCGTCTTTGAAGGGAGTAGATTAACCTTGGCTTGTTAGTTTCATTGGCTCGATAGGAAGATGCCCGTGGTAAGGGCTTGTACTTGTAAACTTCCTAAGGTTAATCAATTAGTTAATAAAGCGATACTTTTGATGTGTTCTTGTTGGGTTTTCCCGCTATCCCCGTTTTTGTAATTGACCGGGGATTGTGATTCGCTTCCGCATGCGTTTAATTAAAAGATAAAAATAACGGTCGGCGACGGATCCTGGGGAGTCGCAAATCAAATGACCGCAAGAGAACAGGGGTTGCCGCGTGCTCGAGGGTCGGGGCGTGACACACTGAGGCACAGCTCCTCCAATTCCTTCAAATCTTCAAGAAAGGATATCGCTTTCATCCTGTTAGAACTCACATGCAGACAAATTAGAGAAGGGGGAAAGCTTCGGCAACTCTTCGATTTCATTGCAGTGAAGTAAATCCAGGGTGTGAAGACCAGATATAGTGTAGATTTCAGGGGGTAGGCTAGATATACTGGAATGCCCCAGCGTCAGTGATCTCAAATGACGTAGTACCCCGATACCAATGGGAATGGCCCCGTTCAAACTCCGACACCAGGAAGCATGTAGTTCGTCGAGCTTGGTCAGATTCCCAATCTCCCCAGGAAATGCTCGAATGAAAGTAAATCCATTCTCAGCACTCGCAAGCTTTGCATATTTCTTATTGAATTAGGAGATTAGAGATACTAGTCGCTGATATATCCAACTCCTCTAATGACCCCATTTCACCTACAAAATCTGGAAGTTCCTCAATGTAACGGCAATCCCTCAATGATGAGTCTCATATTAAGTAGATCCCCCAGTGAGCTTGGGAGCTCATTAACTTTGGCACCATCTAATGAGAGTTTGCGGAGAGCAGTTTAACTAATTGAATTGGGCAGGTAAGTCAATGGGAAGCACTTGAAGCCACTAAGAATTTCAAGGTTCTTCAAACTGCCTATGGAGATGGTGTTGTTTTCGAAAGAACAGAGGATTTGACAGCAAAAGCTATATATATTATTCAGAAAACTGAAAAGTGCTTAAATATATACTAAAACTTAACCATAAACCCACGTTGCCCACTAACAGCTTGCTTAGTCCACAAAACCAGCAACAAACTAACGAATAGCTAAAAACGTGCAGCTAATCAAGCTCCTACAAGATAGGATTGACCAAGTAAAACAACAATTAACTAAATCCTAGAAAACAGGACATCAACAAACTGACTTAACAAAACAAAAGAAAAACAGATGGTGCGGTCTTGATACATCAACAGATGGGGATCTGCCATACAGAAGAACCGTCAATAGAAAGCTCTTTCAGAGCTGTCATACAACCTAGTTCCACTGGCAACTCGTTCAATTGGAAGTAGAACTTCAAATTTAGAGAGACTAAACCTTTCAAATGGCTAATTGAAGGATCTAGCTTCACCAAACGAGAACATCGTTCAAGAATCAGGATTTCCAAATATTTGTAACCAGAGAAGTCGGGAGTGAACAAAGTCAGAACAACCAGTGAGATTCAAGACTTTTAGTTTCTCCATCTATAAAGCCAAAACAGAAACCCACACATGGTCAATTCAAAGCTATTAACTTTGACAAAGCAAATATAAAACAACCAAATACCAAACCACCTAGATTTCACTCCAACCTCGCCGCTTCCGTGACTTTGCTCCTAGACGATCAAGGATAACCAATTCTAGTTGATGCAAAATTTTCTGCAATAAAATCCGAGGGACACCTTTGCCAACTGAGCCACTTTACACTTTCAAATGCACCTGTAAAATCTCCAAAAACTTTTGCATTATCCAACTTGAGAAAAGTTTTGTCTGGCAAGCTCTCAAAATCTCCAGCTGTGAATTTGCATGAGTCATGATCATTTAGGTCAATGCAGGCAGCTTCGACATTTTCCATTCCCTACATTTGACATAAGTACCAAAATCATCAGAAGCTGTAACACAAATACCCATCAGAGTAAGGATGCTTTCCTTGCCCTATATGCTAAAGAGTACATACATGATATGATTCCTTTAGAAAAATACGACCAAAATAAAATAAAAAAAATTGTAGCCCATGTGTCAAGGTGTTTATTTTCAGTAAACAAATTGAAACCAAAATGTTTTTACCTTCTCACTGCTTATTGCCTTTGGAACCATATCCGGTATGTAAAATTTCTCCGAGTTGGATCTCCAAATCCCTTTTGATTTAAAATTCTTCGGCCAACACATCTTAGCAATCTGTGCATCTACAATTCGTTGTTTTCTCCAATTTTTGCCAAGGGCATCAGAATGCAAGCAGAAGGTGGAAGATAAGAACTGGTCCACATATATGAAGCAATTCGGGTGTCCATACCATTGATAAAACATGCCAAGTCAAGAAATATATGTTTTTGCCTTGGATCTAATGCTTCGTAACATATATCCAATATCTCTGCAAAGCAAACCATAGTCTTTTCAGAATTACTCATAAATTTTTTTATCGACTCCTCCATTTTTTCCCATTCTTCTATTGATTTACCCTGCAAAAATGAACCAATAACTTCAATTGCCAATGGAAGTTTCTCTGTAGCATTGACAATGCAGTTTGTGTGTCCATCATAACCAGGTATGGGAGATTTCTTCCCGACTGAATGCTGGCAGAAAAGTTCAAAAGCTTGATCATCATCCAACTTACCAACCATGTAGGTGCGAGCCTTCTCGGGATCAATACTCTTTAAGAATTTCCTCAATTTGAGAAGTCAAAATTATTCGTCTACCCAAACCAAACCAGTCCAGGTCTCCTACAATAGCATGAAGATGGGATTGCTTTTCCACGTCATCAATAACTATAAGAACTTTCATTTCACAAAATATATCCAGTAAATCTTCTTCTTTCTTTCATCAAAAGAAGGATCTTCTCGATCTCGTTCAAGGATATCGCATTTCAACTTGGCTTGCAAAAACTGAATACCACTAGGATTTGTGTGGTTTCTTCGACTTCTGCGAGAAAGCTACAACTATTGAAACAAGAAGAGATGCAGTTGTATACAGCCTTGGCCAGAGTCGTCTTGCCAATTCCATTGGTTCCATAGATTCCAATAATGCACGCCTCATCATTGACTTCCATCTCCAGTAAGTTGGTGATTTGCTTCACACGATCATCAATTCCAACTACATTTTGAACAGCTGCAATTGCATAATTTTTATCTGAGGTTTCCATGTCTGCTACTTGCTGGCTAGCTTCATCTTTCGTTTTCCCCATGCTCTGCAAGCAAAACATAATTTTTCACCGGAGTATCATTGTAGATGGAGAAAAGAACACAAACATTACCTAATCGGTTTCTCTCTTGTAACATTGCTTCACTTCCACATATAGATACAAGATACTTGTCATTAATTTTTTTTTTTTTATTGATGCAGGACTATGCAGAAAATTATTCTAGCATACTCTAGTCATAATCTATTAACTGATCTGATACACTATTAACAAGGAAACTTAGCCAGTAAATTAATCTAATTCAGCAACATTCCTATCTTGGAAGTTGGATCTACTTATTTTCTGACCAGATATTTCAATTTTCAAGAAAACTTGATATGCACATCACAACAATGGTCAATCTAATTAAATTAATTATGTTCTCATCTCTGAAGTGTAAATAAGATCCAAATAGCAAATGAGCTACGTTCATATTAAATTCATATGTCTTCCAATACATACAACTTTCTTTTGTTCTGCTGCATCATCTTTCCTCACATTTTCTGGTGTTGCTATTTCCAAGTTGAATCAACTAGGTTCAGTTTTTGGTGATAGTGATCTTGAACTAAGCGAAAGCAATGCTTGAATATTCTGACTTAACCCCAAATACAAGTATGCTCCGATACCACACTCTCGTTTACAGGCACTGAGCATTTCTTGATTGGTTTACTCGGGGCACTTGGTTACTTCAACATGCAATCCTATCCTTAAATTAAATATCAGTTATCATTTAAGAATATTGTCTCTTCACTAAGATTTTACAAATTTCTTGTTCAATTCATGTGTTGCCTCTTTGCGTTGGCGCTCACATATTTGTTATGAGACATGCACAAATTGACAAAAAATCAACAGGTGAGAGAACAGAAAATGATTGGTATGTGGGTGAGTGATTGGCATCTACGTTTGAAAGAATAAGAGACGACTAACGGAACGAGGTAAGACTTACTCCTAGGTTGAAAAAAGTAGGAATTTTTTTCGGGGAGATGTAGTTTTTCTCCATGTGTTTTTCACGATTCTTCACTTTGGTCCTATTTCTTTCACTCATTTTAATTCGTAGAAGAGAAGAAGAAATGAAACAGAAGAGTAGCTCCCGATTCAGGAACGTGAATCCTCAATTAAGAAGAGGGTAAGCAATTTTCTATTTAAGTGATGTCGTCCACTTAGCATGGTCACATATATTTTATGGCTGCACGTTTTATAATCAGTTTATTCTCTCTCTTTATTAGTATAAAGCAGATATATCAAGAACGTAAAGCAGAAGAAACGGCAATGATCTTTGAACAGAAAGAAGGCGTACCCTTTCCTCTGTTTTTGTTACAGAGTCCGTTGTTTCAAACATAGAGCTCAACTGTAGTGTTGTATTAATAGAATGAAGACGCAACATTTTCTGCAGACAATCCCCTGTTTCCGTTTCAAAGTCTGTAGTTTCAATTTCAGTTCCATTCAGAATCTTTTCTCTGTAAGACCCCCAAGTGTTGGAAATTCGACTAGTCAGGTAACTTCCCACTACGTGTTATGTGTATTGAGCACTTATCTGGTATTTTTGGGCTCAATGGATCAAGAATCCTCTCCACTGATCCACACCGATCAATTTTCAACTGATCCAAAAACTCTAATTCGTCAATGCCCTCAACAACTTGTAGGCTCCAGCACCGGTTAAGAATCAACTCCATCAAGTACTCAAAAATTTGACAAACCGCCTAATCTTTTTAATGAAGTGCACCCTCCAACAGAAAATATTAACAACCGCGTAGGAACAAATTGAATATCCTGAACCCCTGGGCACCCCCACAGAACGAGTTTTCGAAGTGCATTTATGGAGCTTGGGAAATGGAAGTCTCCCCTCCAATGATCAATCAACTCGGGAGCTTGTAGCTCATTGCACCCTGGCTCATCCCGCAGATGAACCCCCCCCCCTTCCGACGATTTATGGTCTTCGATGAATTTAATTTCAATTTGCCGTAACACCTTGTTTTCCGCTGATTCTCTCGAACTTGATGCAATGATTGCAGTCTCCTTTTCCAATGGAGGAAGCCGTATTTGTTTCCCTCGAGTGTCATAGAGCTCTAGAACCATCAACTCTAATGATGGAAGTTGTTTGAAAGCTGGCACGTCTAGTCCATGTAGAGTAAATTCTTTCAGCAGAGAAAGGGAACCCAACACTATAGTTGAAACAGAGACATTTGAAAAGCAAAATTGCACCTTACTCAGTCTCCATAAACTCCCAATCCACTGCAACTTGCAACTTTGAATTATATCTGATATAGCCATAGATTCAGAGCCATCGGATAGGGCCAGTTCAACTAGATTAATAAGGTATGAGAGGTAAGGGACAATCACCAACGAAGTAGATGCCAGCTGTAAAGTGGTCAGACTTCTAGGGAGCTCTGGCAACTCTTGTATCCTATCACAATGATTCAGATGCAGTGTTTGGAGGTGAAGAAGCTTGCTCATTGTACTAGGCAGATTTTCAATCGATGTGAATGATAAATTAACAGATGACAGACTTGATAGACGGAATCTGATAATCTTGTTATTTTCGTGCCTAATACATCCAGCTTTGCTAACAACTTTAATTTCAAAACTGAATTGGGGAGTTACCTCAAGCTATCACAACTCCTAAGAGAGAGGTGCCGCAGATTCCGTAATTCTCCAATTTGTTCAGGTAATTTTTCAAGTTTGACCAATAACTCGAAATTTAAATCATTTAGTTTCCCCAGTTTCCCGATAGAGCGATCAATTTCCATCAAAGAAAAAAATTTAAAAATGGTCAACTTCTCTAAAACCGAGTTCCAAGGAAAGATTGGTGTCCCAGGCATCGACGTATTATAACAAAGAGTAAGAACCTTCAATTTCCTTGCCCCCTCCAAAAGCCAATGAAACATGAGGACAAACAAGAAATAAATATGGATTTAAGCTACCAATGAGAAATTTAGATCATAAATCCATCAGATTTTGTCCTTCATGGAATGAGAAAATTACACTAAGAGGGAAACTTGCATACATTGATTAGGCTCTCGAACACATCTTTTGTGATATCAAGCCCATAAAGATTCACTACCACCACGTTTTCTAGATGCAATGAATTAGTTGCCTCAAACCAATGACGACGGGCGGCAGGTCCAGGAGGAATACTATAAGGTTAACACAAATTGATCCATCTCAACTTGGAAAGACAGCGTGTAAAGTCACCTTGGCAAATTTCCTCATCCAACAGGAGAAACCGTATGCATGGGAACCGCTTAATTTGCTCCAAGGAGACAGTTAAAGGGTCGCCGAAGTCCCTTTGCAAACACAGTGCTTCAACGCTTCCTTTAATCTGCCAATGACATTGAGGAGCATAAGCAGGAATTTGTCAATATTCCACTATTTTTATTTCGTAGAAGAGAAGAAAAAATGAAATAGAAGAGTAGCTCCCAAATCAAAAACGTGAATCCTCAATTAAGAAGAGGGCATAAGCAATTTTCAATTCAAATTTGGTCATACTTTACCTCTGTTGATCTTAATTCGCAAATGATGTCGTTTTTATCCCACAATCTGGTATGCTTTTCTTTGGCAATTGCCCTTCCAAGATTCCTAAATTGACTGTGCATCCCAAATCTATCATCATCTAAAACCTTTATCATGCACCTCTCAATAAGGACCTTAATGGCATTTTCCGGGAAAAGCCCACAATCTTTCCACATGTACATGGGATTACTCTTATTCTTGCCAACGAAAAAGCATGCAACATCGAGGAATATTTGTTGTTGATTTCGATCTAAGGCATTATAGCTACTCGTTAGCTTTGCCAAGACATCCTTATGAGGTCTTTTCTTTAGCCTCTCTAGCCACTCTTCCCATAGTTCTCTGTTTTTCCTAAAAAGTGATGATCCTATTGCTTGAAGAGCTAAAGGTAGTCCATCTGTAGTAGAGACAATGTCCATTGAAAGAGTGTAGTATTTATCTAGAGGAGAGTCCTTATTGAAGGCATGCCTACTAAAAAGTTTAAGTGCATCTTTGCAGCTCAACCCGATCATTTCATAATCCACAAAATCATACTTCCCGCAAATCAGAGCGTTCTTGTGCCTAGTAGTAACAAGTATTCTAGATCCAGGATAGAAACTTTTCTCTCCTATTAGTTTTTGGATTTGGCAGGCCTCATCAACATCATCCAATACAATTAACACCTTCTGGCTGCAAATTGTTTGTTCAATCATTTTGGTCCCATGATCAACGTTTGCAATGTAAGGTTCCACTCCAGCGACATCAAACCACAATTTTTTTTGCAACCAGTCTAAACTCTTGTTTTTTGCTGTTTCCCTCACGTCGTCAAGAAAGCTGCAGTGTCTCCCAAAGCGAGGACATAGTTGATTGAAGATAATCTTGGCAAGTGTTGTTTTACCGATGCCGCCCATCCCGTAGATTCCAATTAGCCGCACACCAATAGAGCCAATGTCTATTAAATTGTTTATGGCTGCTATTTGATCTTTCATTCCAACTAAATCTCCGGTTACATGTCTCTGTCTTGTCTTGAGCCTGAACCCAGCCTCATCAACAACCGCCTGGATAAGTTTTGCATAGCTGCCGCAAAGTTGAACATTTTCAATTGAAAAAAAGGTGAGAAATTTGCATGTTGACCAACCATCTACTAACCGATTAGGTGGGAACGCGATCATGTTTAGGATATAGAAGAGAAATGTTTGATCTTTATATCAAGCAGAAGAAAAAGAATTTCTGGCAATAAAGGGGAGAAGAATCAAAATATAAACATCTAATGAATTACTGTAATAGAAGATTTACTTTAATATAAAATGGCTCGATTGTACAAAATAATTTTCACAATAATGGTTAGATTTTTACCTTAGATAATTATCCAGCTCCCATCCCCTGGTAAAACCAACTTCTCTGAGCGCTTGCCGCCATGTTTCTATATCCTTGGGGCTGAACTTATTGTTTGGATCCGCCAAATTCGAGATGGCATCCTCGTACAACGTGGTGTTTAGCTTCACGTCATCGGGCTTCACGTCATAGAAGATGGGCAATATGACATTCTCTTTCCCATCTTCTTTATGTTTAGAGCTGTTCTCTACCATCCTCGCAAGCTCGTCGAGACAACGGTGACTTGAAGCGTAATCTTTAGAGAAGATGGGTATGTAGAGCTTAGAATTGTCAATCACTTGCAAAAGGTTGTCACTAATTCTTTCACTTGGTTGAAACCCTTCATCATTGATGAAAACACGGATCCCAGCATCTACCAAGGCTCGGTGGAGGAAATCGGTAAATGTACGACTAGTATCAGGCCCTCTAAAATTTAGGAAGACCTGGTGCTCACTTCTTGAAGTATTGCTGGTGCTCGCACCTGTCTCTAAGTTCGCCATAGGAGCTTGCTTTGCCCTTAGCAAGGTCAGCCTTCTCACCTGCAGCCCTCTCACCTAATCTCTGAGTTCGCCATATGACAATTCACATATTTGAATCAGATTGTCACACCCCAAATCCTAGATAGAAAGGGGATGACACAACCGTCCTTTCTCTCAAAGGACGCAGCCTCTAAGCTCCCAAAAGCCTGTTCTCAAAAGTCCCTTCATGGCTATCGCTCTTGTACTATTCATCACTAGCTGAAAAACCTGAAAATATTGGAAGAATAGAGGGGTGAGCAAACTACAGCTCAGTGAGTAATGCATCTCTTCTAAGCCGATCAAACACCCACTATGTATATTTACAGACAAACCACAACTCTTTTAACCCAATTTCAGAATAAAACAAATATGTAATAAGAGAATAAATCACATATGTTTCAACATAGCTATATTTATGGTATAAATATTTATTTCACAATAATATCAAAACAAACATCAATGGTCTAATCCATTGATTAATCTCATTAACTCACACCAATGGTCCATTCCATTGGTTAATCTCATGCCATACATCAATGGTCTATTCCATTGATTCATCTCAAATAAACAACAACTCGATGGTCCATTCCATCGACTAAACTCAAATCACATGTCAATGGCATATTCCATTGACCAAACTTAGCTCAAATATCCAGCCATAGTCACGAATAACGCTACGTGACAAAGCGACCAAGATTCCTCCATTGATTAGGTCTCCACTTACTATAAACCAGTGGCTCGGCCCACAAGGATATCCTAGACTAGTTTGCGCATACCCATAAGCCCCTCATTAGGCTCACAGCGATAATGAGCATCAACATCAATCCGTGATAATATTATCAACAAGCCATAAAGCCCAAATTAAAAATCATTTCACAACTCAAGTTTAATAATCAAACCACAACTTTTCACCATTGCAATTCAAATATCAATGGTCGAGTCCATTGATTAATCTCTATAAAATCACACTTTATAAATCACCATACATTACCCAAACTATTCCCAATTCCATTTCATAAACCAGTTCACAAATCAATATATAACTTTTCATATGCCATCTTTAAAATCAATGACTCCTCATGAGTCTCTTCCAAAAGGTTTCATAAACTCAAAATATATATTTATACCAAACAATCCTCACACCGTTTACATATATCAAAATGTAGTAAATGCTCGATCCAAATTTTATGCAACAAATATGCTTATTCATAACTCATAATATCTCAAATCCATATCATATTGAAGACATGAATTTACAAATTCTTTGAAGAGATAGCACCACTCACCTCAGAACGCCTATGCTTAAATGATAAAAATTACTTGAACCGTTAGGACCCACAATCCTATCAAATATGTGAGAAACAATATTAACATCAAATAAAACACTATCTTAATCATGGCTTGACTAAACCATACTTGTTTGTCAATAAAACGACTCCTACGCGCTAACAAATCGCATATCCAAAGCAATTATTTAAGTCGTTCGCGACGCGGAGCTTAAATACGCAACTTGATCATGCCATAGCTTTCTCCACCGAGCTCCATTTTAAACATTCTTATAGTCAATAGAAAGCTCTTTCCACGTATTCTAAGAACCCTAAATTAGCCATCCCAAAATCAAGCCAAAAATCGACGAAATATGGCTCCAAAGTGTTCGACGCGCACTATTCATCAAGCGTGGGAAACTTCAAATTTTCATTTTGAGCAAACTGTAAGCTCAAATCAATATCCGTAAAATCCTATAGCTCCACAACATCCTAAACTAGCATTTCTATGAAAATGCGCAGCTCAACGACTCAAAAATTAGACTTCGCTGCTCAAATATCCAATGATTCCGAATTTTGAGCCCTAAATCCGAAACTACTCCGATTGAACAAATGAAGGACGCGAGCATTTACCAGGTGTTACAATACCAAGTTGAATCGGCTTGGCGAGGTCCCCATGGCGCAAAACCCTCCTCTCTTCTTTCTTCCTTCTTCTTCTTCTTTCCCTCTCCCTCTCTTTCTTTCTTTCCCTCTGTTCTGCTCGAGCTCCCACCCTTTCTTTTCCTTTTATATCCTTTTCTTTTTCTTTTTCTTTCTTTCTTTTCTTTTCTTCTCTCTCTTCTTTTCTTCCTCTCTCCCGAAGACTCATTCTCTCTCTTTTCTTTTCTTTTCCTTTTTGACCATTCGACTCTTCTTTTTCTCTCCTTTTTTTTTTTTTTCCTTTGACGGGGTCAAAACCCATATATTACATAGATCCCATTTGCCATCCAAAACGCGTACAAGAAACTTCGTAGCAAGTGCAGTTTCCGGTTTATAGTCAATAAAGTCAATGGCTTTAAAAAAGAAAAATATGGCGAAGGACAATTATGGAGGTGCGCCTTTTATATGTCCAATTTCTTTCGAGTTTCTCCTTTGTGCTTTTTGATTTGTGCTTTTGAACTTTTGGATTAAAACTATTTGATTCTCTATATCTATAGCTGGGCATATTTAAAATCCCAATCTAGTATTGTAAAATGACAATTTATTTATATAGAGTAACAAAATATTCCTAAAGAATCGCCTGTCATTCTAACACCTGAGTCTTTGGATAATTAGAAAATTCTCCTTCATACTACAAAGATTGGATTTGCTGCATTCTCTACAACAAATGTTCCACCTAAGCATTACCTAAGCATATACGTACTACTACTTACTATGAAATATTTGTTTTGATCTCTTTGTCTTAAAGACTTACCTTTAATTATAAGTAACTTCCTTTAATGACTCAAATATTCTCATGAAAGTGCCATTATATTAAAAAGAAAATAATCATTTATTTCCTACCGACGATTATTAGAATGTGAGCATAGTATAGTTACAATGGTTTGGATGCTAAACCAAACAAAATTATATAAATATGTTGGAATATATTTCAAATTTAAGCTTGTTGAATGAAATAGGACCGGATGAGAATTATCAACGCTCGACCACTGTTCAAAATTGGTGGGAGGAAATGCTGGGGTAACGTGAGCATAGTATAGTTAGAGTGGTTTGGATGCTAAACCAAACCAAATTATATAAATATGTTGAAATATATTTCAAATTTAAGCTCGTTTGATGAAATGGGACCGGATGAGAATTATCAACGCTCGACCACTGTTCAAAATTGGTGAGAGGAAATGCAGGGGTGGCCTGTCAATTGGCCACGATGCCCCTCCATCGTGGGGTCGGCACGAAAGAAAGAAAGAGAAACCATGATGGTCTTGACCATAAAAGACGGCTTTGCTCAGCTGAAGAAAGAGAAACCATGATGGTCATTGCCGATACGGGCCGAAAAGATGAAGAAAGTTGCAAGGACGGTGTCTTTTCATGTTGGCCACTCAGTTGTTTCGTTTCTTCTTCTTTGTTTGGTTCTGTTGAATTTCCTCCTTTAATGCCAAGAGAGCGCTGAAGGCTGCACAGAGCATATTGAAGAGGGTGACGAGAGTTCCCCTTGATCACACCAAATATTTTTGCTCCGAAGCCGATTATATCTTTTGTTAAGATTTGTGTCATTTCTTCACCAAAAAAAAATTTTAAATGTTAAAATTATTAAATATAATTAAAAGCTAAAAAATATAAAAGTATTTAAATCACTCGAGTGTGATTATAACTTTCATTATATTTTTTGATCTATAATGGAATCTTATACTGCTCTTCCGATGGACATGGATCACATGACTGAATCATGATATTCATTCATTTTCTTTTTTGTGCAAAAAAATGAATATGTTTTGATGGAAAATGACACCAAACTAAAAGATATTCAATAGCATTAGGTATTCATGAATAAATGCATGAAAAAGTATCTTTTATTTTATTAAGATATCGATCAATATATATAAGCGTATATTCATGGTTGACGATGGAATTTGACCCATCACTTGGTTGACATTAACTCGATCATAAGGACGAGATTCAATGCCATCTACATGACCCGTTTCTTATAAGATCTCTTTGACAATGCATAGTGATGTTCTTTTATTGCCCTTCTCTCCCTTGAATCGTGCGAGCCCATGTGTACCTTTCCCTTTGCTTCCTTCATTTTCCATGATTTTATGGTCGCATATATTCTATTATTTAGTTTTTGATGCAACATATCAAGAAAATCATAAATTTGCAACTACAATCTTGACATATTAAATAAGTCTGTTTTGCATGGTTTGACATAGATTTTCACTACCTTTGTTAGCGATGCACTTTTTTTTTTAGCATGATTTAACATAAATCATTTTCATATTTCATCTCTTAATAAATATTTCATGAAAAATTGAAAATCATTATGAATATTATCCCTCGAAATTTGAATTGCTGTAGCAGAAGTAATGTAAGATCAAATAGAGCGTAGCCACAATTATTTATTTTTTTGACTTGTTTTATTTATATATGTTTTTTTGTGGCGTTATTAGTTGCTTTGATTTGTTGACTAAATTAGCATATTGTAGGAAGTTTTTGAGAGGATGACTTGTCCACATTTATTTTTTCTCATTTATAATAGTAGTATCCAAATCATTTGAGTGAATTAACAATGATTTATACATGCAAATCGCTCCATTCACATGCATTAGGTTAGCTCTATTCAAGGATGGCTAGCAAGACTCTCCAGGGTAATAAGTAAAGGACATCGTGGTCAAATTTGAACAAAATATTGTCTTAAGAATAGCTTTCAAAATATACATAATGCATTCACGATGGTTTTACGAACCCAACTTTGCACAAATTATCTATAAAACAACAATCCTTCCAAAGAAATAGCAATCGGATATCATAAGAATGGTCATCTTTGATGCACTACTTTACACAACTTAGCAACACCTCGTGGAAACGCTACGAGCATTCACATCCCATGCTTTCAAGCCATTGCTTCAAACAATTGGAATACATAAAAAGCATTAATGCTTACTTTTTTAGTAAATTAGAAGATCATGCAATACCATATTACAAGATCCTCAAAAGATACCGAAATGCCATTTGTCGAAATTATGTTTGTACCTTTTAATTAATCACGCATACTACATACAAGTTTAATAAATCCAAAAGGTTTTAGGCATGTGGAAATCGATGTTATCGGACATTTAGTTTTTGGACTTACTGCTTCAAGAGCTAAAGGTAAGCCATATGCAGTACAGACAATGCCTTTTGAAAGAGTGTAGTAATTGGCTAGAGGAGAGTTGTCCAAGGCATGCCTCCGAAAAGTTTTAAGTGCGTTACTTTGAGTGCACGGCTCATTGTTCGTCAAATTTCAACTGTTCTTTTAGATTGGACATTTTAGTAATAATAACATTACATTCAATAATGGGAAGAGCTTTTACTACATTCTTAACGTGGAAAGCTTTTACGCCACATCATCCTCCTTTGGAAATTTACAAAAGAAGAAAAAGTGCATTACATTAGAAAAGGGAAAAAATGATTTTTATTATAAGAAATGATAAATTCTTGATTTTAATGACCGAAGCCCGATGTCACTTTCGTCAGTGAGAGACATCATTTTTGACATTTGGTTGGTGTGACTCATGGGACTAAATTGAAAGTTACTGATGGACAACTTCATAGCAACTGTGGCTTTCAATATATAGTCAATAAAGTTGATGGCCGTAGAAAAATGAGATGGAGGACAATTATGGAGTGTGCATTTGATACGCCCAATTACTTTCGAGTTTCTTCTTGATGCCTTTGATATCTTGAATTAAATAAAATCTGATTTTAAAACGTTTAAATCATTTATAATTAGTCTATAGCTATATCTACAATTAAACATATTTATATAGATAAAACCACGATTTATTTATATAAATGCTTAATGACAAAATTTTCCTAAAGAATCCCTCTCATTATGCAATATGGGACTATGGATAATTAGAAGATTTTCCTTAATATTATTGAGATTGGATTTGTTGCATTCACTACAAAAAAAAAAAAAAAAGCACTACCTAAGCATATACTTACTACTCACTATGAAATATTTGCTTTGATCTCCTCACCTTATAGGCTATTGTCATAAATACGCCTTCATATTAAAAAGAAAGTCTTTTACAACACTTATTTCCTTATTGAGAATTATTAGAATGCAAGCATGGGGTGGTCAGGGCCATCAGCCAAACCAAATTATATGAATGTGGAAATATATCTCCAACCGGACCCCGATCAAATTGGACCGGATGAAAATTATGGACGCTCGACCTCTATGCAATGATAACATCCCATAATGGTGTTGCTTTGAGCGTGGAAAGAAAGGGAGACCATGATGATGTGACCATAAGAGACAGCTTTGCTTAGCTGAAGAAAGGGAAAAGAGAGATAGATGATGGGACAAAAGAGCAAGGAAAACGACGAAGAAACTTGCAATAATTGTGCCTTTTAACGATAGCCAAACATTGTTTCCTGATTGGCTCGGCCGGCAACCTCGACCCCGACGAGCTTAATCGCTATGTCCTATCGTTCCAATAGATTATTGGGGCTTGAGATGGACAAAATTGAGAGGTTTTGTATGATGATTTACGGTTATTGTGTTGTGAGTGTGCTTCAATTGTGTAAAAGATAATTGTTTTCTCTTACTTCATAAAAAAAATAGGGTTACAATATATATATGCTTATATGTACCTAACCCTACTCACAAACTAAGTTACTATTTTACCCACAATATTTTCCGACACTCCCCCTCAAGTTGAGATGTAGATATCAAATAATCCCAACTTGTTACATAAGAAGCTCACCCTATTCCCCCGTAGAGATTTCGTAAAAATGTCTGTGAGTTGATCCTTCATCTTTCTGTGTTGAAAAATAATCTATCCTTTCTGAATTTTTCTCGCACAAAATGACAATCAATCTCAATGTGCTTAGTTTGCTCATGGAAGACAAGATTAGATGCAATATGAAGAGTGGATTGATTATCACAGTACAAGGTTGATGGATTTGAAGGCGACATTTCAATCTCCGATAATAACATTCTCAACTATAGTAATTCACTCATCACATGTGCTATCGCTCGATATTTAGCTTCAGTGCTTGATCAAGAAACTACCTCCAAAAAACATACAATAGCCTGAAGTAGATCTCCTATACATAGGACATCTAGCCCAGTCAGCATCACAGAAGCCTGTGGTGTTTAGATAGCCATAATTCTTAAATTGTAGTCCTTTACCTAGTGCTCCCTTCAAATATTTAACAATTCGAAGCACCGCATCCCAATGAGTAGTACGAGGAGAACTCATAAATTGACTTACTATACTAACTGCGAAGGATATATCAGGTCTTGTGACAGTAAGATAGTTTAACTTACCAATTAATTTTCGGTACTTTGCTAAATCACATAGTAATTCTCCATGTTCTGCATCAAGTTTTATATTGGAATCCATAGGAGTATCTACTAGCTTTACTCCAAGAAATCCAACCTCACCAAGGATGTCCAGTAGATATTTTTGTTGTGATAAGTTGATACCAGCGTGTGAATAGGATACTTCAATACCAAGAAAATATCGAAGATGTCCAAGATCTTTAGTATTGAATTCTCTATGCAGAAATTGCTTAAGTTTTTGAATACCACCTGAATCACTGCTAGTAATGATAATATCATCCACATATACAACTAGAAGAATACAACCTACTGAAGATACATAGCTGAAAACTGAATGATCTATTTGACACCATTTTAATCCAAATTTGATAACAGCATCACTAAATTTACCAAACCAAGCACGAGGAGATTGTTTAAGTCCATTCAAGATTTTGTGTAAACGACATACCATATTCTCCCCCTAAGCAACAAACCCAGGTGGTTGCTCCATGTAGACCTCCTCAGCCAGATCACCATGTAAAAAGGCATTTTTTACATTCAAATGATGAAGGATCCAACCAAATTGTATTCAGTGAAATAAAAACACGGACAGATGGAATTTTGGCCACTAGAGAAAAGGTATCATCATAGTCGATACCATAAGTTTGAGTATAACCTTTTGCAACTAATCTTACCTTCAATCGATCAAGAGTGCCATCCAGATGAACCTTAACTGTGAAAACCCAATGACAACCAATGGGTTTTTTTATTAGTAGGTAAGAAAGTAAGTTGCCAAGTTTGGTTGTGAATTAGTGCCTGCATTTCGTCCTCCATAGCACGACGCCAACCCGGATGAGCAAGAGCTTTAGTAACACTGCTAGGCACAGAAACAAAAGACAACGACGAGACAAAGGCAGAAAAGGTAGGAGATAAATGCTCATAGGATAAAAAATTAGAGATAGGACGACACATACTAACATAATCAGAAAGACCAGAATAAGGAGCATAACAATCAATAGGCCGACCAACACAAGACCGTGTACCTTTTCGAGAAGCAATATACAGATCAAGGCTAGAGGTTAGCACTGTAATTGATGGGGGAACATATGAATTAAATGTTGATGAAGAATGTACTGTCATAGGTGGAGCTATACTATGTCAATGATAAGTGCAATCAGCAAATTGAAATTTTGTAGAAGTAGTTGAAGAAATGGAAGGTAGTAGAACCATTGGTAGGACATAATCATCACCATCACCATGTGTTGGTGAAACCACCAGAGAAGAAAAATATGACTGATCTTTAAAGAATGTCACATCTACAGACACAAACATACAACGACAAGTAGGATTGTAATATTTGTATCACTTTTGAGTCTGAGAGTATCCCACAAAGACACATTTTTCAGCATGAGAAGCTAGTTTATCAAGACTTGGAGTAAGAAAATGTACAAAACATACACACCCATATACTTGAAGAGGTAAAGAAAAAGGATGACGATTTGAATGTAAAATTGAGAATGGTGTCTCCCCTTGAAGGATAGAAGTTGGAAGTCTATTAATTAAATAACATGCTGTAAGAACAACATGGGCCCAAAAATGTTTAGGTAGATGCATATGAAACATGAGGCAACGAGCAACATCAAGAAGATGGTGATTTTTACATTCAGCTATGCCATTTTGTTGTGGAGTGTATGAGCAGGAAGTCTGATGAATAATACCATGGAATTCAAAAAATGGATGGAAACCAGAAGTGGTAGCTATGTATTCTCTAGTATTATTTGACCGTAAATATTTGATAGAGATATTATATTGATTCAACATTTCGAAATAGAACAATTGAAAGCAATGGAAAATCTCAGTATGGTCTTTTATTAAGAATAACCAAGTCATTCGGGAAAAATCATCCACTAATGTAACAAAATATCTAAATCTAGAGACATCAAACACACGACTCGGACTCCATAAATCTGAGTGAACCAACTCAAATGGACTAGATACACAACTTTGAATGTGAGAAGGAAAAGAAGCTCTATGATGTTTGCCAAGTTGACAAGCTTCACACTAAAAGGAACTCATAGACTCAGACAATGGAAATAGACGCTGAAGTATGTGTGGTGGTGGATGACCAGCACAACAATGCATCCGATATACATTAGTAGATGTATGCTTCCTAGCTACAGTAGCTAAAACCTTCTTATCAAGACAGTACATGCCATTTGATTCATGTCCCCCACCAATTATCTGTCCAGTCTTCAGATCCTGAAAGACACAACATGAAGAGGAAAAGGTTACAGAACAATTCAGTTATTTGGTCAACGAGCTAATAGAGATCAAATTATAAGGAGATTTTGATAGGTGAAGGACATATGACAAAGAAAGAGAGGGACTCAAATGAGCAACTCCTATACCAGTAACCTGAGATTGTGACCCATTTGCTAATGTAACTGAGTTTGATAATAAAGGAGATGTAGAGTGAAAAGAAGATAGTAGGTTAGAGTTACCAGTCATGTGATTGGTAGCTCCAAAGTCTATAACCCAAGAATCAGATGCTACAAACAACAAACAAGACGAACTACCTTTAGAAGTTTGTGCCAAAGTTGCAGTAGGAGCTGAAGATCATGTCACTTGTTGGGAGCAAACCAATGTATCATACTCAACACGTGTCAATGTAACGGGATCACCTGTCTTCTCGACTTTAGTCGAATTTGGTAGAACCGTGGAGGGAGGACCAAGAGAATCTTCAACCTTTGCATATACAGCAATGGATGGTTTGAGTTCCAGGTGAAGCATATAACAATAGGCATCTGTATGTCCAGCTCTTTGACAATGATGGCAATAGCGAAAACCACGACCATTCCCAGAACCAATGGTACCACGATTCCCAACTCTCGCTCCACGAGCTCCACAACCTCCATTATGAACAAAACTGCATCCACCAGAACCTCCACAATCTCAATAACCACGACCTCGACCTCTACGTCCACTTAGACCATGAGAAAGCATAGCACTAGTCTCCGCTGTTGGTGTGGAAGGAATTTTCTCAGGAATTGTAGAATGGAGGGCCTGGGAGAAGAGTACTCTAGGATGTAATATGTTGACGAAGAGATGAATACTCAAGCCCAAGGACTTAAGATATAGAATTACCCTCAAATCCTCTTGACATTTTGTCAAAACATTTAGATCATTTGAGGTAGGAAGATAAGTATCCAATCGTTGTCAAAGAGTTATGAACCAAGCATAATGATCGGATAAAGATTGATCTCCATGCTGAATATCAAACAACTTTTCCCACGTATCACATACTTGTATCATATTATTTTGCGCCAAATAGAGTAATGCGCATTTATCCCAAACTGCCTTAGCTAAGTCACATTGAATAAAGTGAGGACTAACCTTAGGGTCCATGCTATTCCACAATAGGGTTCAAATCATTGCATCTCTTGCAATCCAATCTGTGGCATTACTCTTGTCAGACAATACTGTAGATGTGAGATATTTTAAGTTGTCTAGTGGCAGTAAGATAGACCTCAATTGCTTTAGACCAGGATGGATAATTAGTTCCATCTAGCTTGACAGATGTTAACTAAAAATGGCCAAGAAGGGATCCAAAAGTTGATCTAGAAGTCGGTCCATTTTTTGTCATTAGTGAATAAAAGTGTGATTGAACCCAAGAAATGAACTCCATAGTCACCAATACTTAATTCCAATGATGCACTCAAATAAACAATAATTTCAAACAGAAGGACCTCAATTTAATCACCACTAATTGGATGAATTTGATCACACTTCATAAACTCATTTCATCTATCAACAACAATACGAATCACCCAAGTACTAGCATATTTATTCTCACCATCTCCTTCAGTTCAACATATAACACGAATATAGACTAGACCCAAAAAATTCAGCGGCAAACCCAAATATTCAGTAGCTTTGTCCTCATCATAAAGCAATTTAGCTGCTCTCTAGCCAATCTCTCACCATGACAAGAACCCGATCATACGTGGCTCTTCTCTTGTCTCGTGACGATGTCCTGAGACACCAGCAACACCAAGTCGCCACCTTGTCGACTAATCCAGAGGATTAAGGGTGCAGGCAATTACTATTAAGCCTCGACTTCCCGCTAGACGCACAAATGAATGCAAGCAACCATACATGAGCCGCACCGCACTGCAATCGTCGAGGGATCTGTGCACTAAGAGATGGATAGTGCACCACCAATCAGGATGGCAACCTCTTAAGATTACTCTCCCAGAGGCCAACACCAACTTTGTGGCCGGTGACGATGGATGGGGGGATGGTAAAGAGCGGCCGAGGGACACCGTGGCTGGTTGACGTGTTCCCAAGACTAGTCAATGCAAAGCAACTCAAACGACAACGGCTGGGATTTCAGTTGGCGTCATGGGTCGCCGGCTGGCAGCGCGGCCCTCTTTAAGACACCTAGGCATTGTGGCGATGCAAATAGCACCGTTGTTGGTCGGTGACACGGCCTTTTCCGGTGACGGAATAGTGGTCTCCGGCAATATGGCGGTTAGGGTTTTTCTTTTTCTTTTACGTATGGCTCTGATACCATATAAAAGATAATTGTTTTCTCTTACTTCATAAAAAAACAGGGTTACATATATATATATGCTTATATGTGCTTAACCTTACTCACAAACTTACTATTTTACCCTTATTGCTCACAATATTTTCCAACAAATTGTGTAGATGATATGTCCTTTCTCTGGAGATTTGGAAACAGAACTCTAATGATTTCTTCCACCAAGAAAAAGAAGCATTCGAAAAACTCATTTATGTCTGCTTTTTCTAATTTTTCTTTCTTTAGGGGACAAAATGAAGCTACTGATTTGTAATTTTCCATGCTATCACACTAAAAATTTGCACTTATATTATTTTGATTCGCCACCTAAGATAATCATTTGTATGAGAAGAAATGCGTTCGTTTATGCTCTGTTTAGAGAAGGTGGGCATTGGGATTTTTTTTTTGAGAGGTGAAGAAAAAGAAAAAGAAAAGAAAAGAAAAGAAAATTTAAAATTTTTCCAAAAACAAAACTCTATAATTTTATCCTTTTAATACCACACCTCCCATGGTCCCCCTCGCTATCATTTCCAAGAAGACTATTAACGTCCTGACCTAGTTTGTGTGAGTTTTTGATAATCTTTTGAAATTTAATTAATATTATAAAATTTGACGGGAAAGAATATTTTTGTTAGTTTTCCTTGATCCTATACAAACTAGGTTAGGACGTTAATAGTCTTCTTGGAAATGATATCGAGGGGGACCATGGGAGGTGTGGTATTTAAAGGATAAAATTATACAGTTTCGTTTTTGAAAAAAATTTAAAATTTGTTTTCTTTTCTTTTTCTTCACCTCTCAAAAAAAAATAAAAATCCCAATGCCCACCTTCTCTAAACAGAGCATAAACGAACGCATTTCTTCTCATACAAATGATTATCTTAGGTGGCGAATCAAAACAATATAAGTGCAAATTTTTAGCGTGATAGCATGGAAAATTACAAATCAGTAGCTTCGTTTTGTCCCCTAAAGAAAGAAAAAGCAGAAAAAGCAGACATAAATGAATTTTTCGGATGCTTCTTTTTCTTGGTGGAAGAAATCATTAGAGTTCCGTTTCCAAATCTCCAGAAAAAAGACATATCATCTATACAATTGAAGCACGTTCATAACGCAATAACCATAAATCATCATACAAAACCTCTCAATTTTGTCCATCTCAAGCCCCAATAATCTATTGGAATGATAGGACATAGCCGTTAAGCTTGTCGGGGTCGAGGTTGCCGACCGAGCCAGTCAGTCCTCCTTTTAACAAAATCTCTCAATTTTAAGGTTTTGATTCGGAAAGGTTTTCCACGTGAAATTACCCAAAATGAAGTCGATTAAATCTTGTGTTAATATTCTATGTCATTCTTTTATGATATTGAAAAACTATTTCTAGAGAAATTACAAGGGTTAATATTAGTTATATTTGAGGATGAAAAATACTAAAATTATCTAAGTGACTCTAGTATAATTATAATATCCATTTCATATTTCATTTATAATGGAATTGTGTGCTCATTTTCTCGTGGATGTTAGTCACACAATTGAACCACGTAACTTTGTTAAATCAATTGTTTTATTTTCAATAATAAATATGATTTGAAAAAAAGTGGAACCAAACTAAGCTGTATTATAGTTAAGATCAAACCAAGCCAAACCATTTTTCTGACTTGATTCCACTTAATCGTTCTTTCTTCTTTTATTTTATCTCTTCATCATTTGCAATTTCATGAGCAAAAACCAAATTCTATGTTGCGACCCTTCCTAGGTGAGATCCCTGAGGAAGTTGTTTGATTACCAAACAAGTGCAAATGATCCCTCTAGCAAGGTGACACTTGCTCCCGGCATGATCGATCCTAAGTTGGTTATTTGATTAAGAGCCACAATGAAGCAACTAGGAGTCAAGTAAAACACAGTAGCCCATCTTACTTCTGCAAACCATAGATTTGTAAGTTTGAGGACTTGATTAGGCTATATATATCTAACACCCAATTTGGTATTCTTTTATCTTTTGTTATAAGCAATTATTCATCCAGTCTTCCCAATCTTAGTCACCCACTTTATTCTCAATGTTGAGCAAGGCAAGAGATCTTGCAAAAATTCACTCAAGCAAACACATATAAAATCCAATAATATGAAACAAATAGAGCAAATAAAAGGCAGGAAAATAAAGAACTCAAGCTGTATGGGGGAAAAAATCAATACAAAGCCTTGTTATTAAGTTTCGGACATGACCCCTTAAGCTATAAATAGAAAATCAATGTAAAATTTCCAAAATAAAGTATGCTAAAAACCGGAAAGTAAATAAATCATACTTCATGAATATCTACTATAGAAATTACTTTCCTAAAATGAACTATTGCATCTAGAAGTAAAATCTACTTGATGCAATCTAAAGTGCAATGCAATGTTAAGAAAATAAAATCTATCTATGAATATGCATGATTCCTAAAACTCACTCCCATATGTGCTTTTTTAATAAAAAATGCAATTTATCTTTTTATTTTTATTTTTTTCACATTTCCTCCATTATATATATATATATATTGAAACAAAAAATTTACTAAGTGCTTCAATAAATTTAAACTAGAATCTATGTAACACCCCTGATTCCAATCCCTTGAGGAATGGCTATAAGGTTCGGAATGGATTGACCATGGACCATTGGTCATGGAATCAATTAGTTTGATCAATAAAGAATCAGGGATTGGTCATGGTCCGACTGATTGATCAACCATGAATCGGCCGAGGGATCGGCCATGAATTTGCCATCAACCATACAAGTGGGATTGGATCACTAGCCCATAAGATGACTTTCGGATCATGAGAATTGCTAATGAGATGATCATGGACCATCATGAATCAGTGGACAATTGTGAATCGATTGGTCATGATTAGTACGTGTAATTCTACCGACCATGCTCCAATACACGGACAATTCGACTTGACCAGTTGCGATTGTGTCCCAACTGAAAATGCTTTATTCTCCATTTAATCCTTAGTGATTGGAAGAGAATCTTGAATTAGTGATGTTCGATCACGGATCAGTTATGTATTGGCCGTGAACCCATGTGGATGGATCGAGGACTAATCGAAATGCCCTCGAGATAGACCCGGCGATTCCGTCACTCAGTCTAGGATTCACGAGTGCCTTGGCTTAGTCCTAGGTCATGGATGACCCTAGAATCATCCTTGAATCGATCAATGAATCATGGAGCATGTATTGAGTTCGGTCATAGGCGAGTCCTACGATAGGCCCAAGGGCCAGTTTAGGACCTGAATGGACCGAATGTGTTGACCACAAGGCCGACCATTGAGCCAACTTGTGTGCCAACCCTCCTAGCCGAAGGATGCCTGAGAGAATGGTTTGGCCATGCAAAGGGCATGATGACTCGAGCCTCGGGCACATGAGAATTGATTATTCGGGATGTACCTTGTAATCCCTCTTTCGGCCCCGGAACAACCCAAATGATTGGTTTCTTGTGTTGGCCTCATTCTTAAAGAAATAGAAAAATTATAGAATTCTCTATAATCATGTCATTTAATGACTTTGATGACTCATGAGCTTAGGTGGCCTGAAGGAGATTTTGTCATGATGGCCTTAGATTTTCCTTGGGGAGTAAGTTGATGAATTATGGCTCATGTTTGTCATGTTCTTAGAGATATGGACAAAGAATGGAATTCTATAGAATCCTCACTCATTAATGACTATGGTGAGTCATTAGACGAGGTATCCAAAAAGAGATTTAGCCATCATGACTTGAGATTCTCCTTGCAAGCTAAGGTAAGAAGTCATGGCAAAAATGGATGAAAGAGAAGACGCTAGAATACTTGCCTTGGAAAGAAAGTTATGGATAAGAACAAATTTAAAACTCAAGATTGCACCAAATCTAAATATTTAATGAGGATGGTGAGTCATGAAGCATAGTTGTCCTCTACATCATTATACCTCATTAAATGCAAAGTGATTTATACATTAGGTGGACCAATGAAAGGAGGACCAATTGTCCCTTAGGATTTAGCCTTGCCACCTTTCTAATCTAGGTGTGACACCTCTACCATTTAGGCATGCCACTTCAAGAAATTTGATTGGAATGTCTTGAGAGGCAATCATGAGGTCGGATGCTATAAATAAGAGGAGTCACTTCTTATTTCCTACCAATTGCTCACCTTCTTCTCCTCTTCCCCTTGGATGCTCTCTCTCATCTTTTTCTCACCCTCCTCTTTCCTTCGACCGAGTGATCGTTGAGCTCACCAAGCAAAGTCTTTTGGTTCTTGAGGTTTATCCAAGTAAGTGGAGCTTCCTACTTCTCCCTAGTATTGCCATTGTCATCATTAAGTTTAGATGGCATGCTCTTGACAAACCGTAATTTGTATAGGAGATTATATATATTTGCTTGTACATGAATCTTATGCATGTGTTTGAGTTTTTCACGACTGGAATGATGCCAAGGTTCATTATTTGTGTTCAACGCAAGTCAGGAACACCCAAAGCCATAAGGCTTGAATTGGTAATAGGATGTTTTGAACTCAAGGCTTGAGCAGCACAAGGATTGCCCAAAGCCGCGAGGTCTTGGACCAACATTGAGGCATACCAAATCCTAGTCTCGTTTGGTACGGGGATCGTTAAAGCCGCAAAGTCTTGGTTGGCATCAAAATGTACCGAGCTCATGCCTAGAATTGGTGTGAGGTGCTTGATACTTGATAGTTGAGCTAAACCTTAGACTTAAGGCCATTTACGGCATCAATAGAATCGGGTCGTAGAAAGCATAGCACACATGACTATGTATGAGCACGTCCTTGTTGGGCCATGAATGAGTCGGCTTAATGAAAAGACAAGAATTAGCATATGTGATGTATTTGTGCGATCACTTAATAAAAGATACGAACCATCGCCACATGAAATGGATGATGATGCCCCACGCCAACGAGATGCCCGAGTTAAGCCTGAAAGCCTCAAGAAGCTAGCCTTGAGAAGCCTCGGTTGAGCTGAGAGGGCCTAATTGAGTTAGGACGATGTTAAGTGATCTGCACGAGTGCCGGTTATGCTTAAGTCTGATTGTATGTGTCTCTGTGTTAGCCGATGAATGAGTAAGTGAAACTTTTGCACATAGTTATGGCATAGCATGTGAATTTGCAATTGATTTGCCATCAATGTTATTTGTATGAGTTGTTCTAGCTAGTCTTTAATGAAGAAATGTTTTACTAGCCGAGAATTTGGAGTTTTACTAAGTTTCCAAAATTCACCTATTTACCTTTATAGGTTAGTAGGTATAACTAACTTACCTTCTATATGTTTGGTTTCCCTATAAAGATGGAAGGATCGACTATAGATGTAATACATGCTGAAGTAGGAATAACGTATCGGAATATACTACTATCGTTTGGGTTGATGAGGGACAGAAGAAGTTGGTCTATCACCGTTACGAGGCTTGGTATGTCTAGTCTAACGGAGATTTTATTGATCCCTTTCATGGTTTTAAGGGGCCCATGAACCCAAGTAGTGGGACAACATCTGATAGGATAGACTTTAATCCGTAGTATCAATTAGTAGGGGGAAGGGTTCCCAATTTTGGAAGTCACAGTTGTAACAAAGATAGGGATGCCCTGGCCTATTGCATCATGTAAAACAAGCTTAAGCAGAAAGTTAGTTTGTATATGAAACTATTTATGAAAAATAGTAATATGTTTGTATACTACTTGCCATGCTCTTCCAGTGATGTTTGTTGGTGTTTTATATGTTAATGCTTCCGCATGTGCATATAAATAAGATAAAATGAATTGGGTCAGTGACAAGCTTGGGATGTCGCAAAAATAACCTATAGCTCAGCCTTTGAGTCAAAGGGGTCATGACAATCTATAATCCAAAATAATATGTAATATAAACCCAAATTTTTATGAAAATTTTGCACTATATTCACTTGGAATTTTTTTTGGGGTCAAACTTGGAATTTTAACCTTAAAGTTTTTTCAAGAATGAGTCAGTGCACAATAGAAAATAATGAAAACTAAAGCGACATAATGCTATGAATTACAATGAAACTAATCCAGACTATGCAAAAATCAATAGTGGAAGAATACATCTACACAAATTCCCCATTTCCTCTCTTATGTTTTTTTACATTTAATTGAAGGCATGCCTACAAAGGACTCAGGTGCGTCTTCATCGCTCAACCCATCAATTCATAATCCTTGAATTTATACTTAAGCCCCTTGATATTCGAAATGCTTTTGTCCCTAGTGGCAACAAGTATCCTAGTACCAAGACAAAAAATTTCACTCCGATTAGTTTTTGGATATGGTTGCCATCATCAACATCATCCATTACAATTAGCATCTACTAATGCTATCGATGTTGCAAGTCACTCCAGAATAAGAGACATCGAACAATAATTTTTTATGCAGCTAGACTAAGCCCTTGGTTTTTGGTGTTTCCCTCACATCATCAAGAAAGTTGCAGTTTTTCCAAAAGCAATGATGTTGCTGGTTGAAAATAACCTTGTGTGGATGTTGTTTTACCAAGGCTGCGCATCCCATAGATTCCAATGAATCGCACACCACTAGAATCGTTGTCTAATAAATTGTTCATGGCTGCTATTCGATCCTCCATTCCAACTAAATCTTCGATCACTTGTCTCTGTCTTGTCTTGAGCCTAACCATAATCTCATTAACAACTAACTTGATAAGATTCCCATTGTTGCCACAAAGTCAAACAGTTTCTGTCACACCCTAAACCTCGAGCACACAACAATCCCTTCCCTTAGTCAATTGAAAGCGATGTCCTAGAACCCGTCGACAATTATTCATTTTAATCTTTCATTATGCACAAACAGAAGACGAACCATCCCCCAGTCAAATAGATAATCAAACAGGGATAGAGGGATGAACAATATAACAACAACTACTCATTTATACAATTTTACTAGATTAACAAATGGAGGATCGTTTCCGATTTACAAGCCCAACAAAGGGTTCAGATCCCTCCTCTAGCCAAACCCAAAAAAAACTAGGCTAGGCTAATCCATTTTTACAAAAAGAACCCTCGAGTTCAGCACCACTATTACTTAGATCCATTGGACTTAAGCTTTGTTAGGTTGTAGTCGGAGGTGTTTGGGTCGATCACTGGTGGAGCAGGGGCAAGATTCTCCACTGTGTAGTCAAGAGAATCTAGTTCTATGGGATCACAATTGGTGTCCTTGGGGCCCTTACTAGGCGGCCTGTCAAAACCCCATAGATGACTTATTAGTAGATCGTCCTCCCGAGTGTACCACGCTAGAAACCAATGGGGTATCCATTGCCCTAGTCCCTTATCCACCTAGATGGTGGAGAGATACTTCTCGTAACGATGCACTCGACCCAAGAAGCGGTGGTACATCATGACGGTCTCCCAGTCCTTAGGGATGCCGAATCGTACCAGTGGGTGCGCCATTCTAATGGCTTGAAAATAGTTATATAATAACCAATGAGATAAAATCTCAACGAGTTCTCACCCTAAGCCCCAGTTAGTACACCAACTCAACTCAAGATATCTCTTTAGAACCACCCCTCAAGCAAACCAATAACCAAACAACAGCTAAGGTCAACCAATAATCAAATAGTCAGTTCATATGCAACCTTACCCGGTATGCCATATCTTGCACGTTAAAACTTCAATACAATATGCACAATGCATATAGCCATCAAATGATGCAATTCATCGATCACATGCAAGTCGTGTCACAAGCGATCTCACCTGGCCATTACCACACCTTGCACATCATCAATTCATGCGTGCCATAAATAATGTGATCAGCTCATGCATCCACATGTGTTTCGATTATTACTGTTCCTTGGGGCTACAATCGAATGCTTGCCAGTGTCTACTGGCATAGTTAAGCATCATCCTCCCCCTTGAGGTGCGGCGACGTCGATGGTTCTCTTCCAAGATAGCATTCCCGAAGGAGCATGGGCCCGACCTCTACCGCAACTCCGCATCTAAACCCTTGTTGGGTTTCTGACAAGTCGGACTATCACCCCCCGAACTATGGTTGAGGTGGTGGGTTCAACTTAGTGATCATGCAAGCATACCACCACATTCCACTTTTTATCTTTGAGCATTAGCCAATGCACACATGTTGCTTATACAACCTCAAATCATTTTCTCATAAAAGCGGTTTCGTGTCCCTTAGACAAATTGTTTTTCTGTTTTTGTGAAAACCATACGATTCAGGCAGATGTCCATACAATGACACATCCCATTCACACTATAGGACCAAATTACATGAAACAAGATAATTTTTCACTTTCATATGAACAATGCACGTGAATAGTGCACATGAACAGTAATTTATGAACAATGTAATTTTAGAATTCAATAATAAATAAATTAAATTCAGAAATCATTAAAAACATTAATTAAATCAAACAATCAATCAATCAACATTAAACATGCTTAATTAAACACAAACCACAATTAAGCAACATTAATCAAAATAAATCTAAACTAATCTTAACCATCTATCTTAGAGCTAATACAACTTAATTAAACCCCCTAAACCAGAATTAACCCTAACTAGACCAACCCTAAGCAAGTTTAGGCACTAAACGAAAGATTAGGGCTAAACTCACCTATTAAGCAGGCTGATGACACGAATGCAACGACGGTGACAAAGGCGACGCACGGGGACTTTAACCACAACAATCGAAGGCGGTCCCAATGTGATGTCCTGAAATTCGAGCCCTTTGTGAAATGACCGAACGTTAATTTCGCCAATGTATTGTTAGTTGATTTCACTTGGAACTGATAATTCCCGAGATACTGACCTTGAAGGGGAAAGGCTAATGAAGACAGAACTTGTGCGACTAAAGAACTTGATATGGGAAAACAACTTGACCATGAGAATTGTGTGAGGACGATCCTATAGATATGCAGCCGATTTTAGGGACAACTAGAAGTCGATTCGTGGACAGAACATAATGGAACGACGGGTGATTCCGTTTACTGTTATTTAGCCCACGAACGACCATATGTCGATTATCGATAATCGTGTACTTTGAAATAAGAATCTATCCTCCGCAATTTCATGTTAGTCAAGGACATCCATGTGTCGAGATGTCTTGAACATGGTTTGGCATGAGTTGGTTACACGTCAATCCTCGAAGTCGCCTATTAGTCTGAGACGTACCAAAATGACATTTGGGTGAAATTGATATGGCATGAGAATCCAATATTGGACTACGAATTTTTAGGAACGTCTAAGACGGACTTTTGGATGATGCTACTTTGACAGTCGACAGTGTCGGTGAAGTTGAGTTTTTAGAAAAAGGATTTACAAACCGAGGAAACGAGCCTACAAGGGTGTAGGCCAGGCAAGACCAACGTGGGCCTCACACCCAAGGTGGGATAGCCACATGGTAGGCTTGAGACAAGCAAGTGAGCCCTTTGGACCCCAACCAACCATTCAACCTTTCCTAGCCATCGTCTAATCTTGAGCCGTTTTGAGCCCAACTGATTCCCGATCCCGTTCCCATTCATTTTATAGCTCATTTCTTAGGATCGCCCTTCATTTTAGCCTAAGGGCAGATTGGGAAATGTGTAAGATGGAAATAACCATTTTGCCCCTAAATATTATGAGGAAAAGACAAAAGAAGAAAGAGAAGATGATGTCATGTTGCATGGGGAGTTGGGGCTAGCATTAATGGCCTTGATGAAGCTTGACATTTAGCCCTCACTTCACTCTCTCCTCCTTCTCTTCAGCTAAGCAAAACCACACACTTTCTCTCCCTTGTTCCTCTCACTTTCTTCTTCTTCTTCTTCTTCTCCTTCAAACGTTCCCCAAAAACTTGAGTTGTTCGTTGCCTTCCCATGCTGATCACTGCCCGTGCCACCCACCACCATACTCAGGAGGCTCGATTCGTGTCCCCCACGACGACCGTTCGTCAGACGAAGCTGCCGGCCGGAAGTCACCGCTAGCCTGTCCACCTGCTTCTGTGCTATTATGCCCAAACCAGCTATTTTCCTCTTGTCGGTCCCCCTTGACCCCTGGTACTGCCGATCGTCGGCAAGCTGGTCGCTGGAGCTTCGACTAACCCACTCAGCCTTTCTCCTCACCCCGCAGTTCTGTTTTTCTAGAGTTGCAGAGAGAGGCAGAGTTAGTTGCCGCTGTTTTGACCCCGAGACCACCTTGGATTTGTCGTGGTTGAGGTCCCATGCATAGCCTTCATCGCTACCACCATGTCCGAGTCTTTAGCCCGCTTAACGGGTGAGTTTAGCCCATAATCATTGTTTAGTGCCTAAAATTACTTAGGGTTGGTTTGATTAGGGTTAATTCTAGTTTAGGAGGTTTAATTAAATTGTATTAGCCCTAAAATAGGTGGTTAGATAGATGGTTAAGATTAGTTTAGGTTAATTTTGCTTAATGTTGATTACTTGTGTTTTATGATTAATTAAGTATGTTAGCCTTAATTAAGTGATTGTTTCTTTAATTAATGTTTTTAATGATTTCTGAATTTAATTTATTAATTTTTAAATTATGGATTTTACTGTTCACATTGCACTATTCACAATTTATTGTTCATGTGCATTGTTCACGTGCACTATTTATCTAGAAATGAAAAATTACCTTGTTTCAAGTGTTTTGATCTTATGAGGTGAATTGGATGTGTAAATGCATGGACATCCGCATGAATCCTATGGTTTTCACAAAAAGGGGAAAATGATTTATTTGAGGGACACCAGAAATGGACTGTTTTTATGAGAAAAGGATTTGGGATCATACATGCAAGCATGTGTGCATTAGCCAATGCTCAAAGATAAAAAGTGGATTGTGGTGGTATGCTTACGTGATCACTAAGTTGAACCCACCACCCCGGTCGAAATTTAGGGGGTGATAGTCCGATTTATTGGAAACCCGACAAGGGTCTGAATGTGGAGTCGCAGTAAAGGTTGGGCCCAAGCTCCTTAGGGAATGCCGTCTTGGGAGAGAACCCTTGACATCGTCACACCTCACGAGAGAGGGTGATGCCTAATTATGCCAGTAGACACCAGCGGGGGTTCGGTTGTGGCCCCAAGGGCCAATAATAATCGGAACATATGTGGATGCAAGAGTGCATGAGAAACATGGCATTATGGGTTCCGATTATGCATGAATTGAGCACATTGTTTATGGCATACATGAATTGATAATGTGCAATGTGAAGCAATGGCCAGGTGAGATTGCTTGTTGCATCATCTAATGACCATGTGCATTCCTTGAATTGTGTTGGAGTTTAACATGCAGGATATGACATACCGGGTAAGGTTGCATGCAAACCAACTATTTAATTGTTGGTTGACCCTGGCTATTGTTTGATTGTCAGTTGTTGGTTTGCTTGAGGGGTGGTTCTGGAGTGATACCTCGAGTTGAGTTGGTATACTAACCAGGGCTTAGGGGGAGGACTCGTTGAGATTTTATCTCACTGGTTATTGTATAACCATTTTCAAGCCTTTAGAATGGCGCACCCGTCAGTGCGATTCAGGATCCCTAAGGACTGGGAGATCGTAGTGCCGCACCGTCGCTTCCCAGGTCGGTGTATCTTTACAAGAAGTATCTCTCCACCATCTAGGTGGACGAGGGACCGGGGCAATGGATACCCCATCAATTCCTCGCGTGGTACATCCGGGAAGACGATCTGTTAATTGGTCCTCTGTATGGTTTTGATGGGCCGCCTGGTAAGGGCCTAGAGGACGTCGACTGGGATCCCATAAAGCTAGACCCTCCAATGGTGCAGTGGAGAATCCTATCCCTGCTCCACTTGTGATTAACCCGAACGCCTCCCAGCCTTGTTTCTTTTTGGTCTAGCTTAGAAGATGGATCTAACCCCTTTATTGGGCTTGTAAATTGGAAATGATCTCCCGTTGGTTAATCCATTAAAGATGTATAAATGAGTAGTTGTTGTCGTTCTGCTATTTATCCTTCTATCCCTGTTTGATTGTTTGATTGTCTATTTGATTGGGGGATGGTTCATCTTTCGCTTATGCATAATGAAAGAATAAAATGAATGGTCGTCGATGAGTCCTGGGATGTCGCTTTCAATTGACCAAGGGAAAGGGTTGTTGCGTGCTCGGGGTTCGAGGCGTGACACCAAAGGTTGAAACAACAACAACTAACTCTGTCTCTCACTGTAACTCCTGGAAACCGAATTGCACCGACGGAAAAGGAGTTGGTTGGGCTGATTGGAGCTTTGGCGAGGGGCTGGTCGGTGATCGGCAGTACCAGGGGGTTAAGGGGAACTGGCTAGTGGTTGGGTTGGGCGACGGTTGGGTCGGAATAGGAGGAAAACAGATGGTTTGGGCAGAACAGCATAAGGATAGGCGAGTTGGTTGGTGGTGGCTTCTAGCCAGCTGGTGGCTCCGTCCGGCGAACGGTGACTATGGGGGACACGGATTGGGTCCCCTGAGCATGGTGGTGGGTGGCATGGGTAGTGATCAGCATAGGAAAGCCATGAACAACTCAGGTTTTTGAAGGAATGTTAAAGGAGAAGAAGAAGAAAAGGAAAGGAAACAAGGGGAGAGAGAGGGTCGGCTGGGTAGGGGGCTGAATGGGGAAGAGAAAGAGTGATGGGAGGGTTGGTTGCACTTCTCATTAAGACCATTTAATGCTAGCCCTCATCCCCAAGCAATGACATCATCTTCTCTCTCTTCTTTTGTCTTTTCCTCAATAATATATAGGGGCAAAATGGTCATTTCCCCCTTTGCACAATTCCAAGCTGCCCTTGGCTGAAATGAAGGGTGAACCTAAGAAACAGGCTAAAAAATGAATAGGAACGAGCTCAGGAATTGGTTAGGCTCGAAACGGCTTAAGGTTAGATAATGAGCTCAAAAAGGATAAAATGGTTAGTTGGGTCCAATGGGCTCACTTAGGTGGCCATCCCACCTTGAGCGTGAGGCCCATGTTGGTCTTGCCCATCCCACATCTTCGTGGGCTCGTTTTCTCGGTTCATAAATCCCTTTTCCAAATACTTGAGTTAATTGATATTATCGACGGTCGAAGAAGCATTGTCCAAAAGTCCGTCCTGGATGTTTCCGAAAATTCGAAGTCCAATATTGAATTCTTATGCCTTGTCAATTTTGCCCAAATGCCATTTTAGTACAACTCAGATTGACAAGCTGTTTCGAGGATTCACACGTAACCGACCCATGTCAAACCACATTCAAGACATCTTGACACATGGACGTCATTGACTACATAAAATTATGGAGGATAAATTCTTATTTCAAAGTACACTTATTGAGAATCGACACAGGGCCGTTCGTGAGCTTGATAACAGTAAACGGAATCGTTCGTCGTCCCATTATGCTCTATTTGCGAATCAACTTATAGTCGTTCTTGAAATCGGCCTGCATAACCACAGAATCGTCCTTACGCAAGTCTTATGGTCAAGTTGTTTTCCCAGGTCAAGTTTTTTAGTCGCACGAGTTATGTCCTCATTAGCCTTTCCCTTCAAGGTCAGTATCTTGGAAGTGATCAATTCTGAGTGAGATCAACCAATAACGTATGAACGAAAGTCACATTCATTCATCCTTCAAAGGACTCGAATTTCAGGACATCATAGTTTCAATTGAGAAAAAGTAGCAAATTTGCATGTTGACAAACCATTTACATATATCATAGCTCAAATCTACCTCAATTCATTTTGAATGTACAACTGTTGTTTGTCAAATTTCAGTCTTTCTTTTGGATTGCACATTTTAGAAATGATAACATTACATTCATTAATGGGAAGAGTTTTCTTACATTCTTAATGTGAAAAGCTTCTCCACAGCATCATCCTCCTTCGGAAATTCACAAAAGGAGAGCAAGTGTGTTTTTCATTAGAAAATAAGAAAAGTATATACGATGAAATTCTAGATTTGAACGCCCGAAGTCCAATGCCACTTTCGTTTGGGAGAGACATCATTTTGGACGTTTGTATAGCATGACTCATGGAATTAAATTGAAAGTTTTGGATAGGCAACTTCACAACGACTATAACTTTTAATTTACAATAAGTATGGTTGATAGCTTTAGAAAAAAAGAGACGCAAGACAATTACGAAGGTGTACGTTTTCACATGCCCAGTTTCTTTTCGGTGCCTTTGAACTTTTGAATTAAATAAAACTTGACTTTCAAACATTTAAATCATTTATATTTATTCTATAGTTATATCTATGGTTAAACATATTTATATAGATAAAATCACAATTTATCTATATAAATGCATAATAACAAAATATTCATAAAGAATTCCTCTTATTATGTCACATAGGACTATCGATAATTAGAAGATTTTCCTTCATGTTATTGAGATTGGATTTGCTCCGCCTAAGCACTACCTAAGCATATACTTACTACTCACTATGAAATATTTGTTTGATCTCTTCACCTTAAAAACTTATTTTTTATCATAATTAATTACCTTTAACCACTCAAATATTGTCATGAATGTGCCATTATATTAAAAAGGAAATCTTTTACAATACTTATTTTCTTACTGAGAACTAATAGAATGTGAGCATGGTGAAGTTGGTGCCATCAGCCAAATCAAATTATATAAACGTGGAAATATATCTCCAGTCGGAGCTTGATGAAATCAGACGGGACGAGCATTATGGACACCCGACCTATTCAAGAGTGTGAGAGGACATGAAATGATGGCCCGTCCATGGCAATGTTACCATCCCATCAGGGCGTTGCTTTGAGCGCGGAAAGAAAGGGAGACCACGGTGGTTTCAACCATAAGAGACAGCTTTGCTCAGCTGAAAAAAGGGAAAAGAGAGATTGATGATGGGACAAAAGAGCAATGAAAACGACAAAAAAAGCTGCAATAATGGTGTCTTTTGACAATGGCCACTCATTGTTTCCGTACTTCCGCTTTATTTGCTTCTACTAATTTCTCTTTAAATTCGAATAGATGAAAGGGGCGAGGACTGCACCGAGGAGATTGAAAATTTCCTCGCAAGGGTTTGACTCGGAAAAAAGGTTTTCGTCGTGAAATTACACAGAAAGAAGCCAATTAAATCTTGTATGGGTTAAAGATAGAGTGATTAATTGTATTTGAGGAATGATAAATACTAAGAACATTTAAGTAATTCGAGCATAATTATAATATTTATTGCATAGTTTCATTTATAATGGAATTGTGTGCTCATTTCCTCGTAAATGTAGGTCACACTACCAAAGTACGTAGATTTGGTATCCAATTCATTTTCTTATTTTGCGTATTTTATTCGATCACTAGTTTTATTTTCAACAATAAATATGGCTTGAAGAAAAGTGAAACCAAACTAAACAGTATTATAGTCAAGATCAAACCAAGCCAAACCATTTTTTGCAAATTGATTCGGCTTATCGTTCTTTCTTTTTTTATTTTATCTCTTTATCATTTGTAATTTCATGAGAAAAAACCAAATTCTATCTCACGACCCTCTGAGATGAGATCACCAAGGAAGGTGTTGGATTAGCAAGCAAGTGCAAATGGTCCCTCTTCCAAGGCGACATTTGCTCTTGGCATGATTGATCTCAACTTGGTTATTTGAATAAGAGTCACAACTAATTTTTTATGAAGTGATTAGGAGTCAAGTAAATGCAAAAGCCCATCTTACTTGGATTCGTGAGTTATGGGAGTTGATTAGGTTGAATATATCTAATGCCAAATTTCATTTTTTTTCTCTTTATGAAAACAATTATTCATGCAGTCTTCTCGATCTTAGGTACCCATTTTATTCTCAATGTTGAGCAAGGCAGGTGATCTTGCATAAATTCATCCAAGCAAACACATATAAAATCCAATAATACTAAAACAAATAGAGCAAATAAAAGGTAGGAAAATAAAGAACTCGAGCCGTATTAGGGAAAAAGAATCAATACAAAGTCTTGTTTTTAACTTCCCGGATAGGACCCCTTTAGATATAGATAGAAACTCAATGTAAAATTCCAAAATAAAGTATGGCTCAAAACTGGAAATTAAATAAATGATACTTGATGAATATCTAATATATACACTACTTTCCTAAAATGGCCTATTACAACTATAGAAGTAAAATCTACTTAATGCAATCCAAAGTGCAATGCAATGTTAAGAAATCCAAATCTGTTTATGAATATGCATGATTCCCAAAACACACTATCGGATGTATTTTCTTTTAGGAAAATGCAATTTATCCTTTTATATTTAATTTTTATCGCCTTCCCCCTTCTATATATATCCTAAGGGGGTGAGGATCGACGGATCTATGGATAGAAGAGAAGGTATGACAGAAGTTTCCAACAAATCGTAGATCTGGGAAACCTTTATGGTTTGGGAAGTAAACTAGAGCTAAGACGCGTATAAGACGTCGTAGAATGTATATATGAGGTCGTATACCGATTCAAAGGTTATGGCTATGGTGTATAGGAAATCAACTAAGTGAAGGAAGGAAACATAGAAGAAAATGAAACTAAGCAATATCATGAACATTAAATATTATATGTAAGGCAAAGTATGCATAAAGTATGAAGAGAAATATTATGTAAAAACAGATGTGAAAACCAACCATGTAGGTGGTATATTAAAGTATCAATATGGAATTGTAAATTACAAGTGCAGGAACTGAATCAACTGCAAAAAGTAAAGTACAAATATGGGACTGTAAATTACAAGTGCAGGAATTAAATCAACTGCAGAAAGTAAAGTACAGTGAGAACTAAAGATCAGTTCTAGATCTGGGGCAGTAATCCACATTCCGTCACTAAACTGATATATGAGATATGGGTTAGATCAACCGACTATGAGTGAGTCAGGATTTGATATGTGAAAATACTGATATGATTTTGAAAACTTACTTCAAAACTAGAGGGATACTCCGGGTGAAAAGGGTATTGGAGGGTTTCTGGGTTTTCAAAAGGAGGATGAGGCTCTGTGAAGAGAGGAGGGGGACTCTAAAACTCTCTCGAATGTGGTACACAAATGCCTGCTCTTTCCATTATGGTTGTTCTCTTTTATAGTGCTCCTGCTACGGTGTATTTCTACAATACTGAGTGAACAATGATGAACAGTAGTAAGTGCACAGTAAAAGTGTGAACAGTAAATTAACAGTGTTTTGTTGCCATTGCTACAGTGTTTTGCTTCTCGCTTTTGCAACAATGTCAGCATATGGTCTTTTTATGGAGATGCCAATTTGTATCTCAAAGTTTCTTCTTGGCTATTGTCTTGGTTATTTTCTGATTGCGATGATTCGCAATTTGATTTTTGGTCGTCCTGGTATAGTTGGCTGATTATTCGGTAGCACTCTTGTTTAGTGCTTGCTCCAGCAAGGGCCGATATGATCAAGGATTTTTCTTGAAGGTGGGATACTTGAGGGACCGAGTATATGGGTTGGTTTGTATTGGTTTTATTCAACCATTTACGAACCATTTCTTCCATTCCCCAATTTTGAAATTTGAATTTATCCCACCATTTGGTTTTATGACGTCATATTAGGATGGCTATATTGCTTGCTTCAACAGGGGAGTAGTCGAATTCCCAAGCGGTAACCCATGAAATTTTAAATATGATAAAATAATGGAGGAGGCAGGGGAAACGGAGATCATGTTGTGTTGGTCAAAATTGTTTTTTAAACAATGACCATCCTGGTATGAGTGAAGGATGAAGAATATCTGGTAATGGGCCAAAGAGATCCCACCACTGGTAAAACCAATTTGGTAGATTGGTTCTATCAAACTGGCCTTTGAAGTATACCAACCAAGTATGTTTGTTGGTAGAATTCTGTCTATAGAATACATTCCACCATGCTTGTTGGTAGTCCTAATATGTGTAGGTTGGACAATATGGTAGCCTTTGAGTAACTCTGGCATTGAGCTTTTTTATGGATATGAGGTTCCTCGTCCCATTCATTGGGGTGAATGACCCTAAGAATGATTATGGTGGAATAGAGGATATGGGTGGAATATGTTTTATTAGAGAAATGAGTGAACTTGGTTGATTCAGTTTCAACTGGTATCTGCTCATAATATGCTAAAGGTTTGTTCATATCGTATGGTTTGTAGAACCAACCTTCAAGAAATATGTTTGCTGCAAAAATATTTGGATTTGAGTGATGAAAGCCATCCTCGATTGTGAGGAAATTTTGATATTTTTCTTTTGGAAAAAATGCTGATCTTTTTTTAGGGGCAGCCGCTGGCCTAATAACCACCTCATTAAAAACCTTTTTATTGTCCATAACTGAAACTTGCATTGCCTTTGGGCTGCTAGTGGTGATGGGTTATCACTTGTTTGTATGGCACCAGACGTTTGTCCTTTTGCTTGTTTGAGCAAAGATTAGGCAAATAATTTGAGTGCTTCTTTTGGTGATATTTTGGAAAGTTTCGAGATATCTAGTATAGATTCTAGGGTGCTTTCCATGGGTTGGCTGTCAGGTTGATTATCGTGGTATGTTTGTTCTAATATGAGACCAGATTCTTCTACTGCCTGTGCCTAGGACTTTATAGGTGGTATGGGGTTTTTGGTTATTCTTGTATTGGACAAAGAGGAAGGCTCTTCTGTGGCCTTTTTTTTGTTTTTTTTTCTTGGTTCGTGGTATGGTTGTATCCCCTGTAAGAATTCTCTTGTAAGAAATTCAAGCAAGGAATGTGAAGAACCATTTATGAATTGTATGTCAAAGTCAAAAACAGAAAATATGGCTTGCCATCTGGCAAAAATCTATTTTGATACAATATTTAAGACATCTTTTTGCAAAATATCTTTTGCTGATTTGCAATCAATTCGCAAGAGAAATTTTTGGTATAAAAGATTGCCTTGAAATTTGGATATGGAGATGACTATTGCAAGAATTTCTTTTTTTTATGGTAAAATAGTTCTGTTGAGTAGTGTTCCAATGCTTGGATATAAATTGAACTATTGACTCTTTGTTGCTATGGACTTGTTTAAGAATACCACCATACCCTAATTTTGAGGCATCTGTTTTAACTATTTTGAAAGCAGTTGGATAAGCTAAATGGAGACATAGTATATCTTTGATATGGGATTTTATGGTTCTGACTGTATTGTTATGGATTTTTATCCATGGTGGAGGATTCTTTTGTAGTCTCTGGTGTAGAGGTTTACAAATGACATTGATATTTGGAAAGAAATCTAAGACATAATTAAGGCTTTCTAAGAAATGCTGTAATTGGTTTTTGTCTTTGATTTCGTCTGGGAATTTATCAGTGAAAGAAATTGATCTTTCTATGGGGAATATGGTTCCTGAGTGAATATGGAGCCCTAGGAACCTAATCCTAGTTTTGAAGAGTGATATTTTAGTAGAAGAAACTACTAAACCACTTTTTATGATGATTTTTATGAATATTGAAATATGCTTGAAGTGTTGTTCAAAATTTGAGGAGAAAATTAATATATAATCTATATAAGTTATGATGAATTCCGAGTAAGGATTAAAGATATCATTCATAATCCTTTGGAATTCTGATGGAGTGTTTTTTAGACCAAAAGGCATAACGTTCCACTCATATTGCCCAAAAGGGACCATGAAGGCTGTCTTATATTTGTCTTTCTCACTAATTTGTATTTGCCAAAAACTTGACTTCATATCAAATTTTGAGAAGATTTTAGCCTTACAAAGTCTATTCGATAAGTCTTTTTTGTTGGGGATAGGGTACCTTATCCACCTAAAGGCTGTATTGAGGGGTTTATAATTTATGACCAGTCTAGGTACACCTCTTTCTAATTCAGCATTCTTATTGACATAGAAAACAGAACAACTCCAAGGTGATTGACCTTTTCTTATGAGTTTTTTGGTCAAGAGGTCTTGTATTTCGTCTTGACAAAATTTTAAGACTTCTTGATTCATCTGAGTTGGACGGGCTTTTGTTGGTATATCAATTTCAACAAATCCTAGTTCATAAGGGAGAGTAACAATATATTTTTTTCTTTACCAAAAAGCATTGGGTAAGGTAGAACATATAGTTTTCTCTATTTGAACTTGTAAGGATTTTATTTTTATTTGACGTTTGGTTTTAAAATATTTTCTTCTAAACTTTTAAACTCCAAGTCTTCTTTTAGAAACTCAAGTCGAGTTTCTTTATCTTTTTTGAGACAGTTAATTTTAGAAATTGATTTTTCTTGTAAGATGTTCAAAGTTCTCTTCTAAGGTTTGGTTATGAAACTGAATTTTATTTTTCTATTTAAGGACTGGGTTTCAATTCCTTCATTATTGACTATGAATGGTTGAATTAATTTTATGAAAGGAGTACCAAGAATCACTTCTTGCCTCATATTCTTAACTAGAAGAAAAGAGGTCTTATAGGATACTTGGTCTTTTATGATTAAAGCTTCTGGTAATTTATATTTGATATTGAGCCTGTCTTCTGAGGTTGATTTCATGGTTTCTGAGGTTTTTTATCAAAATATTTGGTTGGAACAAGGCCTTCTTTGATGCAGTTGAGGTCTACTCTTGTATCAAAGAGTGTTGTTGTTTCAATTATATATTCATAATTAATTTTTATAGTAATGTTGATTATCCATTTCCTAGATGTTATTTTTGTTAATAACATTAGAAAGTTTGGATTTGTCTCAATATTGGTATCTTCTCTTTCTGGATAAATCATTGTGTTAGTATCTTCAGAGGAATTTATCCTGGACTTTGAAAAAGTTATTTGGATTCTGTGCATTTCATTGGACATATTCTTTTGGGTAAGTTTTAAGGCTTGTATTTCTATTTTTTGTGCTTTTATCTCATTCTGGAGATCATTTATGTTTATAGGTCTGGTTTGGGATTTATTTCTACTGAGAATATCTTTGAGATTATAAGAAGAGCTGGGTTTGAAGACTATGTTCATAGAAGAGTGAAGTCTATCTAGATATTCTTGCTGTGCTTCTGGGTCTTCTATTTGGTCAGCAGTACTAAGGAGGAATTCTTCTTCTTTAATAAGCATATTGATTTTTGGATTAGGAAGAGAAGCATCCTCATATTCAGATTCTGAATATGTTTCTAATTCATTAATCTGCAATCCTTCTTCCGTTGATTCATTAGAGGAAGAACTAGTATCGGTTTGAGCTAGTATGTTTTTTAGCTGGTGTATGGTGTTATCTTCTAAACAGAGTTCATCTATTTTTTTTTTGCTAATCCTGTAGTGTTTGGCAGTATGGCCTTTATTACTACAAGAATAACACTTGATATCCGTGTAATTCATTTTGGTATTACTTTGGTAATTCCTATGTTTGGAATTTTCTTTATGGGTTTTGGAAGTTCTATGAGCAGAATTCTCTGGTCGAGATTTTCTATGGTAGGTCTTGTGACGACAATGTTTTTTCTCTTTGGGGCAATCACCTATACATTTAGATTTTTCGTTTCTTGAGTTGTCTCTGGAGTTTGATGGTGTTGCACACCTGTGTGCCTTGCCAATAAACATGTGAGACTATCTCTCCATACGAAAGATGGTCATAAGGGATTTGGCCATTATTATCTTCTCGTATTTTGTCTCGGATTTGGTCTCCTATGGGTTTTAGTATACCATCTAAGAACTTCTCTTTCTAGAATGGTTGATTGCAATTCGACCTAACTAGAACTCTATGGAGAAACAAATCTTTGTATTTGCAGAATGCACCTAAAGACTTGCATTTCATATTGGACAAGAGTTCTTCATTTCTATCTCTATTATGGGATGGATCTCCTATGAAGTGTTGAGAAATGGAATAAATGAGAGTATTGACGGCATCAGGAATGGAATGGCCATCATTGTCATAGATGATTTGGCCGAAGTCATCTCGCTTATAAGCCAACAAGATCTGGTTTTTCTGTTCATCTGTGAAATAATTATCCCACCAACCTTTTAGTTGTCCCGTAAAATCAACTATTAAAAGGTTAGCAACAACTTGACCAGAAACATCTTGTTGAGTCTTATAACCGTTAGCTAGCATGATCATATTATTGAGTATGTTCAATAAATTGGATTCTGCTATGCCATCGATATTCCATTCGTAGATAGCATTTGGAGAGTATTTATGCTGGATTCTTTGGGAGGGTGATTCTTCTAGGGCTATATTAGGAGGAGTGGCCTTATTATGGCATAATTTCTAGGGTTGTTTCCAATTAAAATTGTTTATTTCATTGATGGATTCATCATCAAAAGTATTATGGATTTTGTCAAGGACATTGATACTGGCTTTGAATTTATCAGGAGTGTCTTTGACTGTTAGACCTTGAAGCATGGGGGTCTCAAGTATGGGTTTTGACTCTTCTTTTCCTATCAACTTTTTCCTTTGTTCTATGGCTTTGGTGAACTCATGACTAAATTTTTTAGGAAAGTTGAATGTTTTGAATAAAGTTTGTTTTATGGGATCTGCCTTAGGAATTATTTGGGTAGTATTTTGAATTGATGATTCAATTCTAACCAATTGTTTTCCTATTGTTGACAGGCGTTGATTGGTGTAATTATATTGTTCAATTATTTTAGGGATATTTATGGATTCTTCCATTTTATCTACTATTTTGAAAGGGGCTTGTTGTTATCCGGCTTTCTCCTACTTGAATATTTATTTTCCTAAGTGGAGGATGTAATGATTCTATGATTACTTCATTATGAAGTTTCCACTTGTAATGATGATTAAGTACCATTATTTCCTTAGATTCTAGGAAATAATCTTCAAGCCAATCAAAAAAGAATATATGAGTTTCATATTTATATATGAAGTCATAATACTGCTTTTTGATTTTCATTACTGATTCAACGAATGTTTTGAAGAACCATTCTCTAATGGTTTTGTTTTCTATTGAATTAAAATATCGATTTAGAAATGCTTTATTTGGTTCAAAGTCTTTTTCTAAGATATTTAATTCACTATTAATTTGGGAATATGTGGGAGAATCTGTTTTTTGTATGATAGATTCAGATTCATGTTGTTGATAAACCGGTTGGGTTACTCCTGACCTATTATCTATGCCACTAATTTCTGGTTCAGGAGGTGCCGTATGAGTTTCTCTATGTACTTGAGGAGTGGTAACTTGTCTTGGAGTAGCTCTATGAGTATTAGAAGTATTGGGTGGTATAGTAATTATTCTAGGAAGATCAGGACGGTGATCAACCAATCTTCTTGAGGAAGTTGTATGGAATGAGGGATTAAATCTTAAATCAAGAGATCTTCTTGGAAACTGGATGGTTACCCTTCCCTCAGGGTGTTGGACTATATTAGTGGGTTCAGAGTTTTGAACAATTGGTTGGGGGACTTGGTTCTCTAGTTCCCATTGTTCTGGTAGAGTCACTTCATCCCAGTTTATTGATCTAGGGATGGTAGTGTTTGCTCTGGAAATATCAGTTTGAACGAAGAGGGTTTCACCTTTTGGATTGCGTTTGAATGCATTTTCTCTAAAGGCTGAAGCCATGGCTTTATACTGGACTCTATAAACAATAGCTAGAGGGATGGATCCTTTAGCTACATTATAGTTATGGATTTTTACTTGTAAGGTAAGGGATTTGAGGATATTTCTATCTCTGAGTGATACCATGAAATTGGGGTAACAATCAAAGTGTATGGGTCCTTTGCAAAGGCTAGTTTCTATGGTTCCAAATATGGATTCTTCATAATCTAAGAGACAAGAATCTCTCAAGACTAAGAGAAGGGCGGTGTTTAATCCTTCTTTTGTAAGAGGTTTGGCTCCTACTTGGACTAAACCCATATGAAGATAGTTATACTTATCTCTATGTTTCTTAATAGACTCAGGATCTAAAAGATATATTTTTTGGTATGAGTTGGAGAGATGTATATCTCTTTCTTCAGTGGCTATAACATAGTTTGATTTCTTATAGAGATTTTTTTTTATCTTGGATTGTTTGTAAATCTCTTTAAGCTGGACTTTGGGGATTTCCCAATTATCAATGGATTTATTGAAATCTTCTATCTTGATTTCTTCTCTATGAATAGGGCCTAGATCTGGGTCCCTAACAGAAAGAGAACCGAAGGAAGACATGTATGCTCTACTAGGTTCATACCTACTAATTGAAAGTGTTCCTTCTATTTGTGAACCGAAACTAACTCTCCATATCCCCAAAGGGCCTTTACCAAGCTAACCAAAGGATTTACTACCTCCCTAGGACTTATGACCAGTACCACTTGATTGAAATGTGAAGAGTGCCAACGAATGGCTCTTGGTCTACTGCTAAGAAGAATCCCAACAAACGGGAGCTCGATCTCCCGCTGGTATGGGTCCCTATATACTTGATCTATGGCTTTCCCTTGGCTCTGCTACCTTAAAGGGGTGACCTGTACCACTTGGTGTGTGTATACATATATATTATTGTGAAACAAAATTAAACTAAAAATTTACTATGTGCTGAAATAAATTTGAACTAGAATCTATATGCCTCAATAATATGTAATATACACCCGGATTTTCATGAAAATTTGCACTACATTCACTTCGATTTTTTTTTGGTCAAAACTTTCATTTGAAATTTTAACCATAAAATTCTTCTGAGAATGAGTCAGTGCACACCATAAAATAATGAAAACTAAAGCAACATAGTGCTATGAATTGTAGCGAACTAGTCCACACCATGTGAAAATCAACGGTGGATTAATCCATCCGTACATATCCCCCATTTTCTCTCTTCCGCTTTTTTACATTTAACTAAAAGCATGTGTGCCAAAAAGTTAAGTGTGTCTTCGTCGCTCAAGCCACCAATTTATAATTCTTGCATTAGTCCCCTAATATTCTAAATGCTCTTGTCCTAGTGGTGACAAGTAGTACCAAGATACCAAAAAAATTCACTTCTATTAGTTTTTGGATATGGTTGCTCTCATCGTCATCATCCATTACAATTAGCATCTATCAATGCTATCAATGTCATGAATCACTCTAGAATAAGAGATATCATACAATAATTTTTTTTGCGGCTAGACTAAGCCCTTGGTTTTTGGCGTTTCCCTCATGTCATCAAGAAATTGCAATTTTTCCCAAAGCAAGGATATAGCTAGTTGAAGATAACCTTCAGGGTTGCTATTTTACCAATGCTGCCCATCTGGTAGATTCCAGTGAACACACACCACCAAAACTAATGTCAAAAAAATAAATTGTTTATGGCTACTATTCGATACTTGATCCCACTTAAATCTTTGATCACTTGTCTTTGTCTTGTCTCGATGCCTAACCACAATCTTATTAACAAGTGACTTGATAAGATTTCCATAGCTACCACAAACTCAAACAATCTCAATTGAGAAAATGTAATAAATTTGCATGTTGACAAACCATTTACATATATTAGAGCTCAAATCTACCTCAATTCATTTCAAATGCGCAAGTGTTGTTTATCAAATTTCGATCGTTCTTTTTAGATTGCACATTTTAGAAACAATAACATTACATTCATTAATGGGAAAAATTTTATTAAATTCTTAATGTGAAAAGCTTCTCCACAAGATCATCCTTCTTTAGAAATTTATAGAAGAAGAACAAGTGTTTCATTAGAAAAAGAGAAAAGGACATGCAATGAAATTCTAGATTCGAACACCTGAAGTCCAATGCCACTTTCATTAGTGAGAGATATCAATTTAGACATTCGTACTAGGTGACTCACAAGATTAAATTGAAAGTTATGCATAGGCAACTTCACAGTAGCTACAACTTTTAATTTATAGTCAATAAACTTTTAATTGAAATGTGTATGTTTACTTTTAATTGAAATGTGTATGTTTTCACATGCCCAGTTTCTTTCAAGTTTCTTCCTAATGCCTTGAACTTTTGAATTAAATAAAATCTGATTTTCAAATGTTTAAGTCGTTTATAATTATTCTATAGCTATATATATGGTCAAACATATTTATATAGATAAACCACTATTTATCTATATAAATGCATAATAACAGCATTTTCCTAAAGAATCCCCCTCATTAAGACACATGGGATATGGATGCCCTCATCGACATCATCCATTACAATTAGCATCTATCAATGCTATTGATGTCATGAGTCACTCTAGAATAAGTGACATCAAACAATAATTTTTCATGTAGCTAGACTAAGCCCTTGGTTTTTGGCATTTCCCTCACATCATCAAGAAAGTTGCAGTTTTTCCAAAAGTGAGGATATAATTGGTTGAAAATAACCTTGGGGGGTGTTGTTTTACCTATGTTGCCCATTCTATAGAATCCAATAAACTACACACCACCATAACCAATGTCTAATAAATTGTTCATGGCCCCATTCCAACTGAATAGTCGATCACTTGTCTCAATCTTGTCTTGAGCCTAACCACAATCTCATTAACTTTCCCGTTGCTGACATGAAGTCCGACAGTTTCAATTGAGAAAATGTAACAAATTTGCATGTTGACAAATCATTTATATATATCAAAGCTCAAATCTGCCTTGATTCATTTTGAATGCGCAATTGTTATTTGTCAAATTTCAGTCTTTCTTTTGGATTACACATTTCAAAAACAATGACATTACATTCATTAATGTGAAGAGTTTTATTACATTCTTAATGTGAAAGGCTTCCCCACAAGATCATCCTCTGGAAATTTACAAAAGAAGAGCAAGTGTGTTTCAATAAAAAAAGGAGAAAAGGTTATACAATGAAATTCTAGATTTGAGCATCCGAAGTTTGATGCCACTTCCATTAGTGAGAGACATCATTTTGGACATTTGTATTGGGTGACTCACGGCATTGAATTGAAAGTTACAAATAGGCATCTTCACAGCAATTGCAGCTTTAATTTATAGTTAGTACGATTGATAGCTTTAGAAAAAATGAGATGCAAGACAATTATGAATGGTACGTTTTCACACGCTCAGTTTCTTTTGAGTTTCTTCTTGATGCCTTTGAACTTTTGAATTAAAATCTGATTTTTAAACGTTTAAATCATTTATAATTATTCTATAGTTATTTCTATGGTTAAACAAATTTATATAGATAAAATCACAATTTATCTATATAAATGCATAATAATAAAATATTCATAAGAGCGTGACAGCTTTACTCAGCTGAGGAAAGGGAAAAGAGAGATTGATGACGGGACAAAAGGGCAATCAAAACGACAAAGGAAGCTGCGATAATGATGTCTTTTGACGAGTCCACTCATTGTTTCCTTTCTTCCACTTTATTTGTTACTAGTGAATTTCTCTTTAAATTCGAAGAGATGAAATCACCGAGGACTGCACAGCGGAGATTGAAAATTTCCTCAAAGGGTTTGATTCGGAGAGGTTTTCTTCGTGAAATTACACAAATGAAGCCGATTAAATCTTGTGTTAATATTCATGTCATTTTTTATAAGATTGAAAAATTATTTCAAGAGAAATTATATAGTGTAAGATAGATTGATTAATTTTATTTGAGGAACGATAAATACCAAAAGTATTTAAGTGACTTGAATATAATTGCAATATTTATTACATCGTTTCATCTATGGTGAAATTGTGTGTTCATTTCCTCGTAGACATGTCACACAACAAAAGCACGTAAATTTGGTGTCTGATTAATTTCCTTATATTGTATATTTAATTTGATCAGTTGTTTTATTTTCAACAATAAATATGGTTTGAAGAAAAGTGAAACCAACCTAAACGGTATTATAGTGAAGATCAAACCAAGCCAAATCATTTTTTGGGATTGATTTGGCTTAATCATTCTTTCTTCTTTTATTTTATCGCTTTATCATTTGTAATTTCATGAGAAAAAACCAAATTCTATGTTGTGACCCTTTGGAGACAAGATCACCAAAGAAGGTGTTGGATTACCAAGCAAGTGCAAATGGTCCATCTTGCAAGGCGACACTTGCTCTTGACATGATTGATCTCAACTTGGTTATTTGAATAAGAGTCACAACTAATTTTTTATGAAGTGATTAGAAGTCAAGTAAAATGCGAGAGCCCATCTTACTTCTGCAAACCAAGGATTTGTGAGTCTGAGGACTTGATTAGGCTAGATATATCTAATGCCCAATTTGGTATTTTTTTCTCTTTTATGAAAACAATTATACATGCAGTCTTCCCAATCTTAGATACCCATTTTATTCTCAATGTTGAGCAAGGCAGGTGATCTTGCATAAATTCAATCAAGCAAACGCATATAAAATCCAATAATATTGAAACAAGTAGAGCAATAAGGTAGAAAAATAAAGAACTCAAGCTGTATTGGGGAAAAAAATCAATACAAAGTCTTCTTATTAAGTTCCTGGGACCCCTTGAGCTATAGATAGAAACTCAACGTAAAATTTCCCCAATAAATTATGGCTCAAAACTGGAAAGTAAATAAATGATACTTCATGAGTATCTAATATAAGAACTTCTTTCCTAAACTGACCTATTGCATCTATAGAAGTAAAATCTACTTAATGCAATCTAAAGTGCAATGCAATGTTAAGGTATCCAAATCTGTTTATGAATATGCATGATTCCTAAAATACACTCCCAAATGAATTTTTTTATTTATGAAAATGCAGTTTATCTTTTAATTTTTATCGCATTTCCCCTTATATATATATATATATATATATATATTTATATTATGGTGAAACGAAATTAAACTAAAAATTTACTAAGCGCTGAATTAAATTTGAACTAGAATCTATATGCCTAAATAATTTGTAATATAAACCCAGATTTTCATGAAAATTTGCACTACATTCACTTGGAATTTTTTTTGTCAAAACTTTCACTTGAAATTTTAACCTTAAAATTCTTCCGAGAATGAGTCAGTGCACACCATAAAATAATAAAAACTAAAGCGACATAGTGCTATGAATTACAACGAACTAATCCACACTACGGGAAAATCAACGGTGGATGAATCCATCCATACAAATTCCCCATTTTCTCTCTTCTGCTTTTTTACATTTAACTAAAAGCATGCCTACAAAAAGGTTAAGTGCGTCATCATTGCTCAACCACCAATTCATAATCCTTAGATTCATACTTAAGTCCCCTAATATTCTAAATGCTCTCGTCCCGGTAGCAACAAGTAGTACCAAGATACCAAAAAATTCACTCCTACTAGTTTTTGGATATAGTTGCCCTCATCGACATCATCCATTACAATTAGCATTTATCAATGCGATCAATGTCACGAGTCACTCTAAAATAAGAGATATCAAACAATAATTTTTCTTGTGGTTGGACTAAGCCCTTGGTTTTTGGAGTTTCCCTCGGGTCATCACGAAATTGCAGTTTTTCCCAAAATGAGGATATAGCTAGTTGAAGATAACCTTAAGGGGAAGTGCTATTTTACTAATGCTACCCATCTCGTAAATTCCAGCAAACCACACACCACCAAAACCAATGTCTAATAAATCGTTTACAACTACTATTCGATCCTTCATTCCACCTAAATCTTTGATCACTCGTCCTTGTCGTGTCTTGAGCCTAACCACAATCTCATTAATAAGTGACTTGATAAGATTCTCATAGTTGCCACAAAGTCAAACAATTTCAATTGAGAAAATGTAATAAATTTGCATGTCAACAAACCATTTTTGTATATCAGAGCTCAAATTTGCCTCGATTCATTTGAAATGCACAACTGTTATTTATCAAATTTCGATCGTTCTTTTTGGATTGCATATTTTAGAAATAATAACATTACATTCACTAATGGGAAAATTTTTATTACATTCATAATGTGAAAAGCTTCTCCACAAGATCATCCTCCTTCATAAATTTATAAAAGAAGAACGAGTGCATTTCATTAGAAAAGGAGAAAAGACTATAAGATTAAATTCTAGATTTCAATGCCCGAAGTCCGATGCCACTTTCATTAGTGAGAGATATCATTTTAGACGTTCGTACTAGGTGACTCATAAGATTAAATTGAAAGTTATGGATAGGCAACTTCACAGCAGTCACAACTTTTAATTTATAGTCAATGGCTTTAGAAAAAATGAAATGCGGGACAATTATGAAGTTGAATGTTTTCACACGCCAAGTTTCTTTCGAGTTTCTTCTCAATTCCTTTGGACTTTTGAATTAAATAAAATTTGATTTTCAAATGTTTAAATCGTTTATATTATTCTTATATTTATGGTTAAATATATTTTTATAGATAAAATCACAATTTATCTATATAAATACATAATAACAAAATATTCCTAAAGAATCCCTCCCATTAGAACATATGGGACTCTGGATAATGAGAAGATTTTCCTCTATATTATTGAGATTGCATTTGCTGCATTCACTACAAAAGAATGCTCCATCTAAGCACTAACTAAGCATATACTTACTGCTCGCTATGAAATATTTGTTTGATCTCCTAGCCTTAAAGACTTATCTTTTATCATAATTAATTACCTTTAGCCACTCAAATATTGTCACAAACGTGCCTTTATATTAAAAAGAAAATCTTTTATAACACTTATTTTCTTATTGAGAACTGATAGAATGTGAGCATGGTGCAGTTGGTGCCATCTGCTGCACCAAATTATATAAATGTGGAAATTTATATCCGGCCGAAGCCAGATCAAATTAGACTGGACGGGAATTATGGACGCTCAACCTCTACTAAAGTGGTAGTCAAAAAAAGTAAAAAAAAAAAAAAAAACCTCTACTAAGGTGTGGGGAGAGGAAATGAAATGATGGCCTGTCCATAGCAATGATACCGTCCCATCATGGTGTTGCTTTGAGCGTGGAAAGAAAGCAAGAGCATGATGGTCTCGACCATAAGAGATAACTTCGGCTGAAGAAAGGGAGAAGAGAGATTGCTGATGGGACAAAAGGGCAAGGAAAATGACAAAGAAAGCTGCAATAATGGTGTCTTTTGACGAAAGCCACTCATCGTTTCCTTTCTTCCACTTTATTTGCTTCTAGGGAATCTCTCTTTAAATTCGAAGAGATGTAAGCACCGAGGACTGCACAGACGACGTGAGGGTTTGATTCGGAAAGGTTTTCCTCGTGAAATTACACAAAATGAAGCTGATTAAATCTTGTGTTAATATTCATGTCACTTTTTTATAAACTTGAACAATTATTTCAGGAGAATTTGCATGGATTAAAGACAGTGATTAATTATATTTGAGGGATGACAAATACCATGAGTATTTAAGTGACTTGATTATCATTGTAATATCCATTGCATCATTCCATCTATAATGGAATTGTGTGCTCATTTTCTAGTAGGCATAGGTCACACGATCAAAGTAGTTAAATTTGGTGTCCGATTCATTTCTTTATTTTGTGTATTTTATTCTATCCTCGTTTTATTTTCAACAATAATTTGAAGAAAAGTGAAACCAAACTAAACCATATCATAGTCAAGATCAAACCAAGCCAAACCATTTTGTGTGGTTTGATTTGGCTTAATTGTTATTTCTTCTTTTACTTTATCTCTTCATCATTTGTAATTTCAAGAGAAAAAACCAAATGCTACATTGCGACACTTCTGAGGCGAGATCCCTGAGGAAGTTGTTGGATTACCAAGCAAAAGCAAATGGTCTCTCTTGCAAGGCGACACTTGCTCTTGGCATGATCAATCTCAACTTGGTTTGATTAATAGTAAAGTGATTAGGAGTCAAGTAAAATGTTGGAGCCCATCTTGCTTCTGCAAACCAGTGATTTGTGAGTTGGATGACATTTTATTTTTTTTGTTGGTCTTGTTCTAACTCTTACTCTTAGACTTGTATCTATTTTTTTTTTGTTAGTTTTACTCTTACTCGCACTTTTAAACTTTTGCCTTGCCTTTGTGCAGGATATAAGAGTTGAAACCCATCCTAAAGCTAAATTATCCCCACCCCAACCCCCATTGAGAATGTGGAGATTTGAATCTCTACCTTCCCTTTCTCATATGAGAAGTATGACCACTGAGACAAACCCCAGTAATTAAGTCAGAGGACCTGATTAGGCTAGATATATCTAACCCCAAATTTGGTATTGTTTCTCTTTTTATGAAAAATAATTTTTATATGCAGTCTTCTCAACCTTAGTTACCTATTTTATTCTCAATGTTGAGCAAGGCAGTGATCTTGCATAAATTCACTTAGGCAAACACATATAAAATCCAATAATATGGAAACAAATAGAGCAAATAAAAGGTAGGAAAATAAAGAACTCGAGTCGTGTTAGGGAAAAAAATCAAGACGAAGCCTTGTTATTAAGTTCCCGGACATGACCCCCTTGAGCTATAAATACAAACTCAATGTAAAATTTTCAAAATAAAGTATGGCTCAAAGCTGGAAAGTGAATAAATGATGCTTCATGAATGTCTACTATATAAACTACTTTCCTAATATGAACCATTACATCAAGCTGTAAAATCTACTTAATGCAATCAAAAGTGCAATGCAAAGTTAAGAGAATGAATATGCTTGATTCTCAAAATACACTCCTATATATATATATTTTTATGAAAATGCTGTTTATTTTTTATTTGTTTTTTTCTGCATTTCTCTCTTGTTTACTTATCTATATATATTTTTATAGTGAAACTAAATTAAACTAAAAGTCAACTGAGTGCTGAAATAAATTTGAACTAGAATCTATATGCCAAAATAATATGTAATATAAACCCGGATTTTCACGAAAATTTGCACCACATCCCTTGAAATTTCAACTTCTTGCAAGATCGAGTTTGTAAACACCAGAAAATAAAGAAAACTAAAGTGATAATTCTATGAATTACAGCGAAACTAATTTACACTACGTGAAAATCAAGGTGGATGAATACGTTTATACTAATTGCCAAAATTAACTATTAAAAAAAATTATTTTTTCTACACAGGTCCTTGTCTGAACTGAATTAAGATTGGTGTACAAATTGAACTACGTCAGTCATGCAGTTTTTTTACTATTTCCATGTTTATGCTTACTGAAACACGAGGAACAATCAATATCAACTAACACAAAAGGTGCTTGATTTAATCTCCTTTCTCTTCTTCTTTTTTTTCTCTTCTTACTTTCCACAGCTGCATCAAAATTCCTTTTCACTTGTGCTGGCTGGGTAAGCCCGTCGCATATTTTCCCCTTGGTCAAGCCCATGAAAGGTAGCCAGGCTCGAGCGGGCTTGGACTCGGAGGTTCAGATGAGTTCATGGCTCATTTTGCATGTTGGAATTGGGTCAAATTCAATTCACAACCGGACTAATTTGAATGAAATTCATAGGCGGTCTCATGTTTTCTTTGATGCAAATACGGTATTCCTAACAAAATGTTGGTAGTATCTAAATGCAGAAAATGCGGATGCAAATTTCAGGCGAACATTCTACGTTGACAACAATTCATAAATTCACACAAAATTAAAACCAAACCTATTTAAATAGCCATTTCATGCATAAATGGTAAAAAAAATTGGCAATATCAATAATTTGTACAATGTGGTTTCACAGTTGGTTTGATTTCAAAAAAGTTGAAACCAAACCACAAAAGATGATTTTTTCCATGGACGAGATGGACATTGTTAGGGGGGCCATCAAGCTCGAAGGGAAGGTGTTTTGGTCGCCAGCAACATCATTGGGCTCGGACTAAGGCAAGGCTGCCTCTGCCGAGATGGATGGCGTAAGCGACAACATCAACCCATAGATCAAAACTGGTTGGAGACTAAGGCCCCCGATCGTGAACCGAAGCCTTACGGATGTCATGATTCTCTAGAATACTTTCAAAAAGATCATACTTTCAAGCATGTTTTTACATGTCATTGAATTCTTTCAAAACCCAACGGACGTGGCACATGAAGTCATGCCGGTGCATAAAATGACAAAGGAATTTCCCTCGTTATGTCTCAAAAAAAAATAAAAGATTCATAAGTCCCATTGAGAATGATAAGAATTATTTGAGAATTGAATTTAGAGGACGTAATTGGAAAATGTGGTACCAAAAGTGCATTGTGGGCATTCTAACCCCTCCCCACACAGAAATGAATCCTTGGACCACAAGTTTCATTGACTTTCACAAATGACCAATGCTTCCACACATGTACCTAGTTTTCAATCAGCCTAGCTCTTTTAAATTGATTGGTGATGACTCTATCTCATACTTAAAGAAAACATTGGAGTTGGCCCAAAAATTCCAAAAATCCATTTCCAACCACATATTTGCTCTTCTTGCTAAATAATACCTTGGATCTCAAGAGCGTCGGGCAAGACGCTACATGACCTATATGAAGACTCCAACGTGTTGATCAAATTTGGAGGGTTATATATTGCATCAAAGTGGCTGTTGTGACATCCTCAATTCAGACCCCTATCTCAGACATCAAGAATGGCCTAAAACATTGATGCGCCAATAGCGGGAATAGATCATGAATTGATTCGAGATTGTTCATGAGCCAACTATCTGATTGGGAAAGGCAATTAAGGATTGAGATATGCTTGACCAAAAAATTCGATCATGGAAAGATGTAGGACGACCTTATGCATGCATGAGGGGCTAGGACACTCGGTTCCTCATTGCTTCATGGCTTTAGTTCGCATGGTTTGATGGGAATCTCTTTGGTCCTCTCCATAGGTTCGACAAACCTCTCGGTGGCCTTGGCGAAGCCTGACTAGATCCCATGGTGGCTAACCTTTCTGATGACACTGTGAGCAATCCCAAGTTCGACCCCGATTATGATCCCGAGCTTGAACCATAGTGAACCGGTCATCTTGCATGGGGAGACTGCTTTTTGGAAGTTACCCTCGTAATTAAAGGAGCTTGGACTAACCCTATCCCATTTTGATGAAATTGGAAAAGGCCCGTAGTAGTGGACTTGTAATTATCTCACTTCCGATTGCTAATGATGCATATATATGAAATGTGTTTTGTTTACATGTTTTCCTTGCTATCTATTTGTTGTTGTTGATTGGGAGATGTTAATGTATGCTTTCGTATGTGATTAATTAAAAGATAAAAGTGATGGGTCGGCGACGCCTCCTAGGACATCGCAAAACAATGACCTCGAGAATGTTAGGCGCCCACAGCTTGCGGAAGAAAGGTCCAAGGATTGACAACCCTTGCAATTTTGATATGAGAGCAAGGTCATTACCTAGAGTGGTAAGCTGCATTGGGAATTTTGGGATAGATCGTTGGGAAAACACCCTATGCTTGTAATTGTTGATTGATTTCTAGAGTAATATTCTTGATTCCTAATCTTTTGATGGGATTGTAGAGCAAGCTTTCCTAGAACCCTTGTAAGATGAGTAACCTAGGCCCAAGGATTCAAAGAGGAAGGGCAACTCAGGGCTAGTCAAGTTCATGAGGAAGACCACAGGAGGACTCCTACTGGAATTTTGCAAGCTCTTGAGACCATAGGAAACTTGATAGGAATGCAGACTCAGAATTAAGCCGTTGCTGTTCCTGGTGACTTTCTAGTAGCTAGAGCGAGAATAGTGAATGACCGATGAACAGGTTGGTTGAACAATTCTTGAAACTAAAGCCATCAAAGTTTCTTGGGATGGGTGATTCCGAAGAAGAAACTTCATGGATCGAGGAGCTAGAGAAACTTTTTACACTCTTGAGATACTTAGCCGAGGACAAGGTAACATCAATAGTGTACCAACTATAAGGTAATGCTAGTCATTGGTGAAAAGCTACCCAAGGAAGGATCTTTCCTGAATGCACAACCTCGACCTAAGATGCCTTTGTTGAGGCATTCATTGGGAAGTATTTCCCCTAGTGCACACATAAGCAGAAGATGTCAAAATTTCTACGATTTCACCAAAATCATTTGACAGTCGACCAGTACAATGCCAAGTTCGCTAAGCTATTAAAGTATGTACCTAGAATTAAGGATCTAGTGGATAAGGCAAAGAGGTTTTGGGATGGTTTAAAACCGGACATCTAAAGCCAGTTGGTGCCTTTGAATATGAAGAATTACAACAAACTATACGAGTGAGCCCAATTGATAAAAAGGGATTCGCTAGAATGGGCAGCTGTAACTAAACCATGCTATTCATCTTCCCAAGACAACCTAGTGAAGAGACCGATAATTAGCGAAATGAGTTTTGCCCCTCCTAACAAGAATAACAACATTGGGAAGCCGATGCATGCCGACTTTGCAGGAGGTGACATGAAAATGCTCTATGTCTAACCAAGACTGGAGCATGTTATAGGTGTGGCTAGTAAGGCCATCTTGTGAGGAACTATCCATGACAACTATCAGGAATGCAACCATAGCCACAATTGCAAGCAAGATCGCAAATGGGAACTACACTGCAAAATAACCCTAATCAACTGCAACACAAGGAAGAGTGTATGCCATTACTCAAGAGGAAGTTGAGGACTCTCAAACCATGATTATAAGTATGGTCTCCTTACATGAACATGCTGCTTATGTGCTCTTTGATATGGGAGCCACCTATTCGTTCGTAGCTAAACAATTTGTTAGATTAGCAAGGCTAGAACCAAAACTATTGGAAACAATCCTTACTATTTCCACCCTGATGAAGGATAAGGTGTTGTCCACCGTAAGATGTTAAGGATGTAAGATAATCATTAGTGGTGAGAAGGAAACCATAAACTTAGCTGTTTTGGCCATGCATAACTTTGATGCTATCATAAGGATGGATTGGCTTACAAAGTAATGAGCTATTGTGGATTGTTATAGTAAGGTAATTCAGTTTAATCCACCTGGCCATCCTAGCTATGAGTTTATAGGAAATGGAAAAAGGACCTTCTATACCCTTTATTTCATCGCTTGAAGTAACCCAACTGCTAAAGGATGCCAAAGTTATTTGGCAATTGTGATTAACATGCTTGTTGAAGAACCAAAGATGGAAGACATTGTTGTAACACAAGACTTTTCCGTTGTCTTTCCAAAGGAGTTATCAGGATTGCCCCCAAAATGAGAGATAGAGTTTGTCATCAAGTTAGCTCTCCATTGACTAGCATTGTTAGAATTAAATGAATTGAAGGTACAAATGCAAGAGTTGCTTGATAAAAGATTTATTCACCCTAGTGCATCCCTATGGGGTGTACCACTCCTGTTTGTAAAGAAGATAGATGGTTTGTTGCGTCTTTGTATTGATTATTGGCAGCTCAATCAAGTTATTGTCAAGAACAAGTACTCGTTATCAAGAATCGACAATACGGTCACTATGAATTCACAGTGATACCCTTTGGTCTAACCAATGCCCCAATTATTTTCATGGATTTGATTAATTGAGTGCTCAAGTCATACCTAAACCAATTTGTCATAGTGCTCATTGATGGCATATTGGTGTATTCGAAGAGCCCAAATGAGCACAAACAACATTTTAAGATGATACTGCAAACTCTTTGGGATAACACAATTTATGCTAAATTCAGCAAGTGAGAGTTTTGGCTCACATGGGTAGCTTTTCTCAGTCACGTGACATCCAGCGAAAGAATTGCAATGGATCCAACAAAGATAGAACCAGTCTTAAACTGGCCAAGGCCAACGATAGCAACAGAAGTTTGAAGTTTCCTACGCCTATATAGTTATTATTGACGATTCGTGGAACAATTCTCCAGAATAGCTTCTCCCCTGACATAACTACTAAAGAAAGAGGTAAAGTTCAAATGGACGGATAAGTGTAAGAGAAGTTTCCAAGAACTCAAGCAAAAATTGACTATTGCCTTAGTTTTGACAACACTGTTTGGCCCCGGATGTTATGAAATCTATAGTGACACTTCTCAAAAGGGATTGGATTGCGTCTTAATGCAACATGAAAGAGTGATGGCTTATGCATCTAGACAATTAAGGCCACACAAGTTGATCTACCTGACTCATGACTTCGAGTTGGCAGTGATCATCCTTGCCTTGAAAACTTGAAGGCATCTCTTGTGCGGAGAAATGTTCACGATTTACATGGATCACTAAAGCCTGAAGTATCTATTTTCCCAAAAAGAGTTGAATATGAGGCAACGGCGTTGCATAAAATTTCTCAAGGACTATGACTGCAACATTCTTTATCGTCTAAGGAAGGCCAATAGAGTAGTAGATGCTCTTGATAAGAAATCAACCATTGCTCAACTAATGGTTCGAGAATTGATTTTTCTCGAAGGAATACAAGACTTAGAGTACAAATTTGAGGTAAATCATCTTTTTAGCCGCTACACGTAGAATTGAGCTAGAAGTATAGGCAAAGATTAAAGCGATGCAATAGACAGACCTTGAAATCCAAAATATTCTACAAGAGAGTACGGAAAAGAGAAAGCCAGATTTCCAAGTAGTGGAGGACGGAATATTAAAATTCTTTGGATGATTGTGCGTAGCCAACAATACAAAACTAAAGGAAGAGATTTAGTCAGAAGCTCATAGAAACAACTATCCAGATAGCACGAAGATATACCATAATCTTCAGCAATACTATTGGTGAAATGGCATGAAGACTAATGTCACCAATAGCTAAATGCTTGACATGTTAGCAAGTAAAGGCACAACACTGCAAATTAGGTAGACATTTGCAACTGTTAGAGATTCCAGAATGGAAGTGGGAATCCATCACGATGAACTTTGGGATGGGATTAACAAAGAGCTAATGATGTAATGATTCTATTTGGGTAATAGTCGATAGACTAACCAAGTCAGCCCATTCCATCATTGTATGGAAAGATTTTGCTATGGATAGATATGCTGAGTTGTATGTGCGACAAATAATTCGTCTCCACGAGATGCTAGTGATAATTACTTCAAATCGAGATCCCGAGTTTACTACTACATTTTGGAAAAGTCTTCAGATTGCAATGGGAATGAAACCTCGATATACCACAGCTTATCATCCGCAGACAAATGGCCAATTTGAAAGAACTATTTAGATGCTTGAGGATATGTTGTGAGCTTGTATTTTGGACATTAACAGAGGCAAGGAAGAGCAATTACATCTTGTCGAGTTTGCCTACAACAACAACTATCAACAGAGCATCGAGATGGCCCCATTTGAGGCATTGTACAATTGAGCCTACAAAATTCCAGTTTGTTAGGATGATGTTGGAGAAAGAATGATTACTAGCACATAGCTAGTCTAACTGTCAGTGGATGCAGTTAAGATAATTAGAGAGAGAATTAGGATAGCCTAGAGTCGCCGAAAAAGTTACATAGATAAATGATGGAGACCTTTAGAGTTCTAGGTAGGTGATCACGTATTCCTTAAGGTGTCACCTATGAGAGATATGTTGTGATTCAATAAGAAAGGGAATTTTAGCCCCAAGCAAGTTGGACCTTTTAACATTCTAGAGCGAATAGGGATTTTAGCTTTTCGACTAGCACTTTTGCCCATACTTGCTTAGGTACATGACGTGTTTCAAATGTTTATTTTGAGAAAGTATAAGCCCAATCATGCATATGTGCTTAATTTTGAAGAGATCCATGTGGACGATAGAGTGTTGTATGTTGAAAAGCTGGTGCTGATCATGGATAGAAAAGAGCAGGTGTTGTATGTTGACAGGGTGGGGTGTTCGGCAATGGTTTCCGTAAGGAGCAAGGAGCAGCAGATGGTGGAGCACGGCTCATGGATGGGCGAACGGCGGCATGGGGACGCTTCAGTGCATAATAATGTGATGGTGGTGGTGATTCTAGTGAGGCATGGTATGGCAAAAATGAAGAATGAATAGGAATGGAAGCCAAAGGAGGAAAAGAAATGAAAGAGAAGTGAGGAGGGGAGGGCTGACGCACAGGAAAATGAGGGGGTAGAGAGAGAAGAAAAGAAATGTGGGGAGTGGGTAGAGAGAGAGAGAGTCAAAAGAAAAGAAACATGGGGAAGGGGGCTGCCGAAAGGGAAAAAGGTAGGGAGGAGAGAGAGAAAAATAAAATGAAATAAAATAAAATAACGCCTTTTGTCTTTTCTCTCCTTTATCCTTGTGTGCATAATAGGCAAGAGGGGCAATATGGTAATTTCACCCATGACACAAATTTCTCAAATTGCCCTTGAGTCAAAAATGAAGATGTGGGCCTTGGATTTGGGCTTAATGAATAGTAATAGACTTACAAAGTTATTGGGTTCAAAATGGGTTAGAATTGAAATTGAGCTTGGAAATAGGCTTGGAAATTGATTTGGGCTTGGTTGGGCTCAACTTGGGCTTAGGCTTGCTTGGGACCAAGTGGCTGAATTCCAAGCGGGTGTGGGGCCCATTTGGCCTTCATCCGGCCCAAATCTTTCGCAGGCTTCAAATCTCGGTCTATCAATTTATTTATTTTTGATATATCTATGCAAACCGATAAATTTGGGGATTAATGAAGTGATGTCCAATATTTTTAATCTTTTAAAACTTGAAAGTTCAATACTCGAAATCAAATTAAAATTCATGGATAAATTCGATCAACTATAGTTTTAGTACATTTCAGACTAATTGTTGGTTTTCAGGAGTTACTGTATTCGACCCATGATTGAGATATTGTCAATCCACGTTTAAGTCTCCTCGACTCATGGATAATCTCGGTTGTCATGTAATTGCAAGGGATCAATTGATTATTCTAAAGTACACGATTGTCAGGAATTTATTTAGGGTCGTTCACAATTGATATAATAGAAATACAGAATTACTCGCAATCCGATTATATTTTCTTTGTGAATCAACCTATAATCATTCCTTAATTGGCTTGTATTATCATAGGATCGTCCATCATCAATCCTTATGGTCGAATCATCAATTCATGGCCAAATTCTCTAGTTGTGTGTACTGAAATCCTTAATAGCCTTTCCTCTTAAAATAGTACCTCATAAGTGACCAACTTAAAGTAAATGTAACTAGCAGCGTGATAAATTAACCATTTCACATATCTCGAAATGAGTCGAAATTCAAGACGTTACAACTCTTCCCTCCTTAAAGAAATTTCATCCTTGAAATTTGCAGAATTATCTATCTCCTCAAATAAATGAGGGTGTTGATGCCTCATTGTATACTCACTTTCCTAGATTGCTTCCTCAATACCATAATGCTACCAAATCCCTTTCAATGCATTTAGGACTCAGCTTTTCTTTCTTGTTAAATCGAGATGTCTTTCTTATCGGCGACACCTTAAGGAAAATGTGATACTATACTTAAAATTCCAAAGGCTTTAGTCTTTCATCTTACTTTTCTAGTGGCTTTGCACTATCCTTAGCCTACCTCTGATAATCTTAATAGCATCCATTAACTGCCAAGCAATCTCTAGACCAGTGATCCTCCTTTCTTTGACCTCGTTCCCATAGACTAGAGTTTACAAACTTAACCATACTTTTGCTACACCCTTTTAATAACAATCTTATCCTTGAAATGCTCTGTTCTTGTTTGGTGCGTAGTTTAGTTTATTCTTGCCTCCTTCAACCTCCTAGAACCCTACCAAGAGTCGCTTCTTGCTCAAGCCCTTTAGCCCTGATGATTACTCCCCACTCTCATCGGACGAGGTTGTTATAGGCATCCTTGAACCACACACTTATTAGAAAGGGTTCCTTACTACTATAGACTAACTCATAAAGATATTATTCGTTTTGGCCCATCCCATGTCGAGCCTCACAATTTTAACTCGTCTAAGCACCTTAGAATGCAAAAATTTTCTCTTACTCATCAATCCATGAGGTCATTTCTTTAGGATCACCCATCAACACTTGAAGTATAATTCACTGAATTTTCATCATATTGCAATTTGAATTTTCACAAGTTATCGATTCTCCTTTCAACTTGCTATTCACTTCAATTACATGCCTAGCCCAAGGATATCACCTCAACACTTGCAGATTAGTGCAAATTGATTCTTATGATACCAAAAACTCTCAAATACTTATTCAAGTCCTTACTAACACTTCGAGAAGAGATCATGGATAACACAATTTCAAAATTAGTCCATTTGACCTCATGGGGTAATTAACTCTTAATCCATCAAAGACAAGATCCATTTCTTTAAATTTCAATCTTAACCGTCTCCTAAAATAATCCACCCCAATTCTTTATAGAATCTAAGACTTCCGAACAATAACTTGTCCACCATAAACCTTATCAAAGGATATCACCACTTAAAGGATCATCGCTTACAATCAAATACCTATAGCTTCTCACTTCATAAGATAAGAAATTACTAACTCCACAAAGTTGTTTTAAGTATAATCATAACCTACAATTCAAAGTCCACCATTGATTGCACCAATTCACCATGAGTAATTTATCTCTCATGGACATTCAAACTTATAACTTTTAAATCAATTCCAATTACAACAACTATCATCAAGTAATACCTCCAAATCTTGAGAGCGAAAATGATCACTACAAATTCCAAATCATGTATCGAGTAATTCAACTCATGAGATCTCACATGACGGAATGTGTAAGCAACCACTCTTCTATGTTCCATTAAAATGCAACCCAATCCCTTATACTACGTATTACTGTAAATCTCATAACCTTCGATACAAGACTATATCATCAAAACTAATACGGTAGTCAATTTATACTTAAGCTCTTGAAAACTACGCTGACACTTATCCATCCATGCAAATTTTTTGTCCTTCTTTAGCAATGGTGTAATTATCATAGGAAACATTTCTACGAATTATCTATAATAAATTGCCTAACTTAGAAAACTTCAAACCTCCGTCACTATCATAAGTCTTAGCTTATTCATGACTGCCTTGATCTTGGTCGAGTCCACAGAAATTCCTTCACCCAAAATCACACAACCAACAAAAGCTACACGAGTAAACCAAAACTCATACATACTAAACTTGGCATACTATTTATGTTCTCGAAAGGTCTACAGCATTATCCTCAAGTGCTATTCATGTTCCTCCAAATTCCTCAAATATTCCAATATATCATTCACAACCACAATTATGAATTGATCTAAGTATGCCTTAAACACTCAATCCATCAAATCCATAAAAGTAGCTGGCACATTGGTCAATCCGAACAGCACTATAGTAAACTCGTAGTGGTCGTTCCATGTGCAAAATGTTGTCTTCGAAATGTCCTCCTTTCTAATCCTCAACTAACATGTTAACAACGGGCGTTAAATAACTTTGATAACCTTCATTCAATAACTAGGTCACCTCAAGTGACGTAATCAGAGAGATCGAGGGTCCCCCTCGATTTTCAATGAACTCATAACTAACCCCACCTAACAGTTAAACTGGACTTTCTTTCTGCAATAGTTCATTATAGCTCGTTGCTGGATGAGCCAATCCATTTCAATAATGATATTGAAGTCATACATCACTAAAACAATCAAGTTTATCACTTCCTCTTAACCGCCAATAGTTATCTTACTACTAGAACATCCTACCATAGATAATAATTTCCTTTAATAGGGTTGAAATGCTAAGAACAACTTCCAATGGTTACGGTCTTAACCTCACTAATTTAACAAACAGTTCAACCATACACAAATATGTGTCTTCCAAATTTAATAATACATGAGCAGTATGATCATGCAAAAAGACCGTACCAGTAACCATAGCCTATGAATGCTTTGCCTCCTTCTTGGTAATGGCATATACTTATCCTTGTGCTAAAGGGAAATTGAGGTTGTTTTACGAAGGCGTTCCCTATAGGTTCTCCTTGCAGAGGCGACACTTGTACTCTTATAGGCTTGCACAAGCAATCATTCACTTGATGGCCATGTTGACTACATCCAAAGCAGACTCCCATCCTAGGAGAATGCGGGGCATTTCCAACTGATTGTCCTACTTGCAACTGTTGAGATCACTATTGACGAGGACAATCCCTCGCAATATGACCTTGTTGACCCATGCAAAACATATTCTAGTCTTAACAGGACACATGGTTACTTTGTGTTGTCTTCCACAGAATTGGCACCCAACATTTAAGTTCTATACTGTTTTCCCAACGCCATTATTCTTGTTGGGTGAGATAGAGTGTTTCCCTCCTATCATCGACCTCTTCCCAAATTGATGACTATTCTGATGAGATGCAAACCGCAATCCAAATGTGGTTGTTTGTTTTGCCATGTCCTTTTTTATTACCTGGATCCCTTCATACCATTCACAATAATCATTCAAGTTCAAGGTCATTAGTTGATCCTTAATTTCTAGTTTCAGACAGTCCCTAAACCTTTTGACTCGGTCTATTGGATTCTCAATCATTCTTGATGCATATTTCGAGAACTCTGCAAACTTAACCTCATATTGCTCGATTGACGAATGATTCTAATGAAGTCGCAAGAATTCATTTATCTTCTGCTGTTGTGCACGCTCAGAAAAGTATTCTCTATTGAACGCTTCAATGAAGGTACCCCACTCTAGCGTCACACCTTTAGGAAAAACCCTTCCTTGGGTTGCTTCCCATCAATTACTAACGTCACCTTGCAATTAGTACACTACTAGGGCTATCTTTTCTTCCTCTAAGCATTTCAGCAATGCAAATGCTTTCTTTAGTTCCTTGATCCAAAGGGTTGCAACCTTAGGATCTCCCGTCCTAGTGAACTTGGACGGCTCCAACTATAAGAACTATTCAACCAACTTAAGCATCAACCGTACGCCATTCCATCTCCAACCAATGGGACTCCATTAAGCGCGATCACGGTAGCAGCAGTGGCAACATTGGGAATAGCTTGAGTCTAAGCTTGCTTCCTTATCTAAATACCCAAGACTTCTAATGCCTATAGAATTTCATCCCATCTAGGATCCCCTAGTGCCTTTCCTCTAGCACTAGTTTGTCCTACAATTGCCCTTCCTCTAAGGGCTTTCGAGTAAAGATTGTTCATTTCATGTGATTCTTACAGAAACCTGCTTTCCAATTCCCTTAAGGAATTAGAAACCATGAATAACACACTTATAATAAGATAATCAAATAAACAAGCACAATCACAAAGTGTTTTCCTAACTAACCATCTCAAAACTCATCACACCTTATCACTTCAGGTATTGACCAGACTCTGGTACCAAAATCGATGAGGATATCACGTCTCGACCCTCGAGAATGATTTAAGGTTATATATGAGAAATGATTTAAGGTATTGACCAGACTCTAGTACCAAAATCGACGAGAATGTTTTCACAAAAAGATGAAAACAGTTTGTCTGAAGAACACCGAAATGGACCGCTTTTATGAGAAATAATTTAAGGTTATATATGCAAGCATGTGCGCATTAGCTAATGCTCAAGATAAAAATGGATTGTGGTGGTATGCTTGAGTGATCTCTAAGTCGAACTCGTCACCTCAGGCGAAGTTTGAGGGGTGATAGTTCGATTCGTCGGAAACCCGACGGGGGTCCAAATGTGGAGTCGCAGTAGAGGTTGAGCCCATACTCCTTCAGGAATGCCGTCTTAGGAGAGAACTCTCGACATCGCCGTGCCTCACAGGGGAGGGTGATGTCCGATTATGCTAGTAGACATCAGCAGGGGTTCGGTTATGGCCTAGAGAGGCAATAATAATTGGAACATATGTGGAAGAAAGAATGCATGAGAAACATGGCATCATTGGTTCCGATTATGCATGAGTTGATCACATTGTTTATGGCACACATAAATTGATAACGCGCGGGGTGTAGCAATGGTCAGGTGAGATCGCCTGTGACGCGACTCGTATGTGATTGTTGAATTGCATGACCTAATGGCCATGTGCATTGCGTGTATTGTGTGGAGTTTAACATGTAGGGTATGTCATACTGAGTAAGATTGCCTGCGAATCAACTCACCTGTGATTGATCACTAAGATGATTAAAATGCTGGTTGCATTATTTATGGCATGCATGAGAATTTATACCATGCAGGGTATAGCATGGTCAGGTAAGGATGCTTGCGAGTTGATTAATTGCTGATTGTTTCTTATGGCATTGCTGGGGTATATCACATTTATAATTAAGGCAAGTGAGGGTCGCTTTGCATTTGATCTGCTGTAGTGATGAGGGTTGTACTTGTTAGGAACCCCGAGGCGAGTTGGCATCATAACCGAGGCTTAGGGTGATAACTCACTGAGATAATATCTCAATCGTCATTGTTAACCATTTTTCAGGTCCATAGTTATGGCATCTTTATTGCTATGGTTTGAGAAGTGTTGGAGCAAATCATGAAAGGTAATAGGTTGGTGTGCTGTTGGGTTGAAGTAGATTAACCATGTTTAATATTTTGATGACTATAAAGGAAGTTGCCCGATTGAGGGGCTTGTGTATAAACTTCCTATGGTTAATTAGTTCAAGAATAAAAACAACATTGCTGCTGTTGGTGGTGGTCTTTCTGCTATCCTATTGTTTATTGATCGGGTGTTATTGAATTGCTTCTGCATGCGTTTAATCGCAAGATAAAAAGAATGGTTGGCAATGCATCCTGGGAAGTTGCATTCATTTGACCAAAGTGAAGAGGCTATCACGTGCTCGGGATTCAGGTGTTACACACACCAATCATTCATGCTCATTTCATTATCTTTTCATTTAACCAATGCAAACTTGATTCGTGCTCCCACAAAACAGTTCATCACAAACTTCAAACACACGATGCAACAATATTTCTTATATGATCACACGAACATGCCGAATGTACCAACTTTCCTTCTTCTTTTTTTAATTTTCCTACCCTAGTTTATAGGCAAACAAAAGATCCACAATCAAGGTCTCATGAACTAACTCAATAAAATACACTTTCAACAATACCTTTTATTCTCTCACAAAACATTCACTTTTAACAGTGAAACACATCTTAGACAGTAAGGTGCATATAATCCAAGCAAGAAACACATATACAATTCACCTACCATTTCAGTTATAATAATAACAACCCGCTATAATTAATTCACCTCCAAAGTATTAATTATTAATATCGCCTTAGAATAATCAACTAATTATTACCCAAAAGTAATTTGTCAATTATCAACCCAAATAATTAATTATTATCTGAAATAATTATTTATTTATTTTCCAAATATAATCCTTTACTCAAAAATAATTAATTAATTATTACCCAATAATATTTAATTAATTATAATTAGAAAATAATTCATCATATACCACCCACAAAATAATTAATTATTTAATATCCGAAATTAATTTATTACTCAAAATAAATAAATAATTAATTAATTATTACCCAATAATAGTTAATTAATATCCGAAAATGATTAATTACTCAAAAATTAATTAATTGTCATCCAAAAATAAATAATTAATTATTATCCAAAAATAAATCATTATAATTATTTCGGAAAATAATTAATTACTATTATTTTTAAAAATAAATTATTATTATTAATATTTAATAAAAATAATTAATTATAATTAATTACTATTTAAAATAATCAATCGTAATTAATTATTACTAAGCATGAATAAATTTAATTAATCTTTACTAACTAAATTTAATTAAGCTAATTAACCTCAACCCATGATTAATAGTACAGTTTAATATTAAACAAGATCAGTATACTAATTTACTACTAATAGGGATTAACTATAATTAATCAATCACTAACCATAGTTAATTATAATTAATCAATCACAAATCATAATTTGCACAAAGTATAATTAATTAATGCTAAACTAATCCTAACTAAGATTAGTCATAAATTAATCCAATGGTAATAGAGTATAATACCCTAATCAAGGGCTTAGGAAATTAACTCACCTGATGATGATTTCAATAACACGGGCACGACAGCAGCGACGAGGGTTACGCCCAGCTACATCCGGAACATTAAGGGATCGCCGTGTGAAAATGGGTCTCGACAAGGTGGGGTGTTCAATAGTGGTTTCCATGAGGAGACAGGAATAACAGACAGTGGGGCACAACTCATGGATGGGTGGACGGCAGCATGGCGACGATCCAGTGCGTAGCGATGTGGCGGTGGTGGTGATTCTAGTGAGATATGGTGCGGTAAAAATGAAGAATGAAGAAGAATGAAAGCCAAAGGAGGAAAAGAAATAAAAGAGAAGTGAGGAGGGGAGGGCTAACTGTTAGGTGAATTGCAAGTGCACAATATCAACAAGTAATAAAGTGATGAATGAGTATCGTTCCCACAAGGACTGTTTTTTATTTTATTTTATCCAATTACTTACTAAAAGTGATCAATTCAAATATTTAGCTAACCAAATCGAAAAAACGTGTAAAAAAAATAAATTAAACCAATTAAAATACTAAAATATAGAAAAAGTCAAAACTTAAAGAATTAAAAGCTAAGTAAAATTAATCTAAAGCAAATTCAAGATCACAAAGCGTTAGAGCATCCAACTTCACTTAACCATTCATAATTAATTTTCTTAACTTTTCATACAATAAATTAATTTCCAATTGTGTTGGCGAAATTTCCCTAAGATAAATTAAAAGCCGACCTTGGTCTAATAATCCCTAATCAGGTATGTTAACCCACACTAACCTTAGGTGAATTTAAACTACCTAAAAGCATTAAGTTCTTGTGGAAATTCCCGGATTTAATCTAAGTAGTCCAAACTTAGATCTACTACCGCAGCCACATAAATAACCTAGTGTACATTGACCTAAATTTAATTTATGATTCAATATCACTATCGCACATGCACACAATCTCCACCCGGTATCATGCATACATCAAAAATCATTCAAAAGTTGGCCAGACTTCTAAAAGCATTAAGATCATGATAAAGAGCGACACAATCAAAACAATTCTATTGCATGAAAGTCTTTGAAAATTAATCAATCATGATTAAGATCCATTGTAGCTCTAACAAAAGAAATTTAGAACATAGTAAAAATTAAACTGACAAGAATTAAAGAAAACATAGTACTAAAATAAAAACAAATTCACCGAATTGAGAAACAAGGAGCTTCAAGTTTGTCTCCTCCTTCTCTCCTTGACATGCCAACTCCACTAAAATAGAAGAATAAAATCTAACTAAGAAAACTCAAAATCTTCTACAAAGATTGTGGCTCCCAGGATTCTCTCTTCTTCTGCGGCACAAGAGCAGTTTATATAACCTCCAAAAATCTGCCCTAGGTCGACTCCTACTAGGATTTGGAAAAGATTCCTCCTTGATTTTCTTTGAACTTTATCTTCAATCATGGTCAAATTCTCCAAATATCTGATTTTGGCTGCCTTTTTCTTCAAGATGAAATATTTTGGAAGATATTACAATATTTTGGAAGATCTGAAAATATTTCATACAAAATAAAATTACGTGAGTAGCAATTAAATTCACCCAAAAATTCCTCAAAATTTAGCAAATATCAAGTCTAAATAAGCAAGAATACTCTATTAAAAATAGAGTTATCAATTACCCCCAACTTAGAAATTTGCTAGTCCTCGAGCAAACAATAAACAAATCTCATCTCTAATTATCAATATCCATTTATAATTACGTGAAATCACAACTCAAAAGAAAAAAATAAATCCCGTCAACCCAGAATCAATATATAAGCTATGTCTAACCTTAAACATGCAATCTGTGTGTATATGTGTCCCTTGACTTTCCAAATCATGTATACTCAAATAAATCAAGTTGATATGCAACACTCTAAACTTAGGATCCACTAACCAAGTCTCATAGATTTGTTTTTCAATTCTCTCTCCACTATTGAAAACTAATACTCATTCAAAAATTAATAGGTCTTTAAGACTTATAATGTGGCTTGGTTAAGGAGAGGGTATAAAGGATTTAAGCTCAAGAAACCCCATAACCATATCAATTCTCAAAGCATTTGAATTAAATAGGATTCAAGACACATCATCCATATGCTTACACTATTATAGCTATGCAATTCACAAACACTCAACACTTTAAAGCTTCCATTATTTCTCTTTCCACACTATACGACGAAGTTTCTTCCTAAGTCCCTTCCATAGTGCAATGCTAACCCATTGAGTATCCAAAAGGCTCACTCAAGTTGAAAGTTAGCGGCAGGGATCCGTATGAGCCGTACTAGAGTAAACAACTTTCACTTTATAACTTTCACTTTTTTCTTTTCCTTTTTCTTCTTTTTTTCTTTTTTCTTCTTTTTTTTTCTTTCTCTTTTTTTTTCTTTTTGTTTTTTCATGACTATTTCAAGCTTCAGCAACTTCAGACATATCAAGAATCCATAACTATTAAAGTAGCTTTAAGGATAAACATGCTTATGGGGTATAAGGTAAAGTAATACATTTGAATCAGCATTATAAGGTCATCAAAGAAAAATATGCCAATTAAGCTCAAAATGGTACTATGAATCAAGTAATAAGGTAGGCTTGAAAAGGCTCAAACGATCCAAAAAATGCCTATATCACTTTCTTGATTGAATATAGCATATTAATTTCAAGAGAATATCCAACAAATTCTAAGACTTAGGTGAGTTCTAGAGAATCACATACTTCCCATTGATATTTTCTAAGCACACATAACTCAAAAAGCAAGGATAAGTGCTCAAAATATGGATTGCATAATCAAGATTAAGACTAACTCATATATCAATAACCAATTGAACAAGATTTATATTCCCCTAAAAATCACAATAACTCATAACCATGAAAAGGATATCAATCTTGTAGATTACAGTTCAAAATCATCATGTCCTATAAAGTTTGCTTCAAAAATATTTCAAAAATTTTAAATAAGCGCAAATATTTTCAAGATTAGCAAAAGTTTTAGCACAAAAAAATTTCAAAATTTTCGATCCCCTACTCCCAACTTAAAATGAAACATTGTCCTCAATGCGTAAAAATAAAGAATTAAATACAAGCAATAAGGCAAACAAATTAGAGTAAAGTTCGAAATACTCCCCTTGGAGATGTGAAGATGGCAATTGTCCATGTTGAATCATGCCCAGTAAGGTGAGGAATGGTTCAGATGTGTCGTTAGAGGTTGCTCCCAGAAAATTTCTTAGCTTCATGATCGCATGGCCGTACGCCCCTAACCCCTCTTTGACTTGTCGTGCGTACTACTATCTCTGCAAAATAGAAAATTCATCACCACAAAAATTCTTCTCTTTTTTTTTTTTCAATTTTTTAAACAAAATGCAAACCAAAAAATAAAAAATAGAAGCTTAAAAACTTGGGTTGCCTCCCAAGAAGCGCTTACTTTATAGTTCGCTGCCGAACTCTTCCCATGCTTCTAAGTAGGTGGAACCAAGGTGATGACAGATGTTTGAGCATCAAAACCTCCTCCATAGTAGTGCTTGAACCTATGACTGTTTACTTTGAAAGTGCTCTCATTCTCATTGATAATCTCAACAACTCCAAAAGGGAATACTTTGGTGATGATGTAAGGACCGGTCCATCTAGACTTTAACTTTCCTGGAAACAAACGAAGACGAGAGTTATATAACAAAACTTTTTCACCCACATGAAACTCCTTTCTTAAGATGTGTCGATCGTGCCATCTCTTCGTTTTCTCTTTGTAAATTCTTGCACTTTCGTATGCATCATTGCGTATCTCTTCCAATTCATCTAACTGAAGCAATCTTTTCTCACCTATTGCATGCATATCAAAGTTTAGTTTTTGCAAAGCCCAATATGCTTTATGCTCTAACTCAATAGGTAATTGGCATGCTTTACCATATAAAAGTCGAAAATGTGACATACCAATAGGAGTTTTGAAAGCAGTTCTATAAGCCCATAAAGCATCATGAAGTTTCCTTGCCCAATCCTTCTTATTAGTATTCACAGTCTTTTCCAAAATTCTCTTTATCTCCCTGTTAGATATCTCAGTTTGACCACTAATTTGGGGATGATAAGCAGTAGCTACTTTATGAGTAACTCCATATTTATGCAAAAGTGACTCAAATTGTTTATTCATGAAGTGTGTGCCTTGGTCACTTATAATAGCCTTAGGTGTGCCAAATCGAGTAAAGATGTATTTTTTCAAGAAATTACAAAAAACCCTAGCATCATTAGAGTGCAAAGCTACGGCATCTACCCATTTAAACACATACTCACAAGCAACTAATATGTAAGTGTTACCAAAAGAAGATGGAAACGGACCCATGAAGTCAATGCCCCAAACATCAAATAATTCACACACCATGATATTGTTTAAGGGCATCTCATGCCTTCTAGATATATTTTCAGTCCTTTGACACCTATCATAATGAGAAACATAAGCATGTGCATCCTTAAAAAGAGTAGGCCAATAAAATCCACATTGTAAAATTTTAGCAGTAGTTTTGGCAGCACCATAGTGACCACCTGCCTCTCCATCATGGTAATGAAAAAGAATGTTAGGAATTTCTTCTTTAGCAACACAACGTCTAATTATTTGGTCAGCACATACCTTAAACAAGTAAGGATCCTCCCAAAAGTAGTGTCTAACATTGGAGAGAAACTTTTTCCTTTGTTGATAAGTCAAGTCAGGGGGAAAGATATCACTTACCAAATAGTTCACAATATCTGCATACCACGAAGTTTCGATCTTCAAGGAAAATAGTGCTTCATCAGGAAAGTCATCCAAAATCGGTACCTCATCGCTAGGGGCATTTGGTAACCTAGATAAGTGATCGGCCACAAGATTCTCGGTCCCTTTCTTGTCCTTAATCTCTAAATCAAACTCTTGAAGCAACAAGATCCAATGAATTAACCTTGGTTTCGCATCCTTCTTTGCCAACAAATACTTTAAAACTGCATGATCAATATAGACAATCACTTTAGAGCCAATCAAATAAGAACAAAATTTATCAAAAGCAAAAACAATTGCTAAAAGCTCCTTCTCAGTAGTGGCATAATTCAATTAGGCTCCATTAAGGGTTCGACTAGCATAATATATGACTCGAAAAAAAATTTCCTTCCTTTGACCAAGCACAGCTCCAATAGCATAATTGCTAGCATCGCACATCAACTCAATAGGCAAACTCCAATCTGGTGGTGTCATTATAGGAGCCGAAATCAGCTTCTCCTTTAATGTCTCAAATGCCTGCAAACACTTAGAGTTAAAATCAAACTTAACATCTTTTTCAAGCAATTTTGTGAGTGGTCTTGCAATCTTGGAAAAGTCATTTATGAATCACCTATAAAACCCTGCATGTGCTAAAAATCTTCAAAGTAATTTAACAGAAGTAGGAGGTGGTAATTTGGAGATAACTTCAATTTTAGCTTGATCCACCTCAATACCTCTAGCAAATATTTTATGGCCCAACACTATTCCTTCCTGCACCATAAAATGACACTTCTCCCAATTTAGCACAAGGTTAGTCTCTTCGCATCTTTGTAACACCAAAGCTAAATTATGCAAGCATGAATCAAAAGATGTACCAAAAACAAAGAAATCATCCATGAAAATCTCAATGTATTTTTCTATCATGTCAGAAAAAATAGCCATCATGCATCGTTGAAAAGTAGCAGGTGCATTACAAAGACCAAAAAGCATCCTTCTATATGCAAATGTGCCATATGGACAAGTAAATGTGGTCTTTTCTTGATCATTAGGTGCAATAGGGATTTGGTTATACCCTGAATATCCATCCAAAAAACAATAATATTCATGTCCTGCAAGTTTTTCTAACAATTGATCAATGAAAGGTAAAGGAAAGTGATCTTTACGAGTAGCATCATTCAATTTTCTATAATCCATGCAAACTCGCCACCTTGTAACTGTCCTAGTTGGAATTAATTCATTCTTTTCATTGGTTAGAACAGTCATACCTCCTTTTTTTGGCACTACTTGCACGGGACTTACCCAATCACTATCAGAAATTGGATAGATAATACCTGCATCAAGTAACTTAATTACTTCAGCCTTCACAACTTCTTGCATTTTCGGATTGAGCCTCCTTTGTGGTTGGATGATTGGTTTGTATTGCTCCTTCATCAGAATTTGTGTATGAAAATTGAAAGGCTTATTCCTTTTATATCTGCAATGGTCCATCCAATTGCACTCTTATGCTCTCTAAGCACTCTAAGTAACTTCTCCTCCATCACCCCTGTCAAAGAAGAGGAAATAATCACTGGATAAGAAACACCATCAAGAAAAGCATATTTTAAATAAGAAGGTAAAGGTTTAAGCTCAAGAGTTGGTGGTTCTTTAATGGAAGGCTTGGGCTTCTTTGCACTTGACTCCAATTCTTCAAATTTTTGTGATTTCCATCTCGAACATAGTGGACTTGCTTCTAAAAACTCAATGGCCTCTCTAATTTCTTCATGCTCAGTTTCTTTCTCTTTTGGCTGAACCAAACATGCCTCTATAGGATCTTGAGTTGTGGTCAATTCAAGCACGGTCTTTACTTCATTGTCTATGGTATCTATCTTCAAGCAATCACTTGGTCCCTCGGGGTTTTTCATGGCTTTGAGGACATTGAAAGTGACTTGATCTTCTCCCACTCTAAGGATCAATTTTCTTTGTTGTACATCAATGAGAGCTCTTCCCATGGCTAGGAATGGTCGGCCCAAAATAATAGGAACTTCATAATCCTCCTCCATCTCTAGCACGACAAAATCTGCCGGGAAGATAAATTTATCCACCTTTATTAAAACATCCCCCACCACGCCTCTTGGATATTTGATAGATCTATCTGTCAATTGTAAAGACACGGTGGTCGCTTTTACTTCTCCTACACCTAGTTTCACAAACACTGAATAAGGCATTAGATTTATACTAGCACCAAGATCACATAAGGCTTTATTAAAGTAAGCATCACCAATATTGCATGGAATAGTAAAACTCCCTGGATCTTTTAATTTTAGTGGTAGCTTATTTTGAAGGATAGCCGAACATTCCTCATTCAACTTCACAATCTCATACTCCTCTAATTTGCTTTTGTTAGCTAGGATCTCCTTCAAAAACTTGGCATAACTTGGCATTTGAGCTAGAGCATCTACAAAAGGAATATTAATGTGCAACTGTTTAAGATAATCAAAAAAATTTGAAAATTGCTTATCTTGCTTATGTTTGGCTAGCCTCTCCGGAAAAGGAATAGGTAGAACATATGGCATTGGAGATGGCTTGCTCTTTTGTGACTCATCCTTTTGTTTGGTCTCGGCGGAAGATTTGGCCCTGTTCTCTTCTTCTACATCCACATCTTGGTCTTGCTTTCCAACTTTTTTTCCACTTCTCAATGTAATTACCTTTGCATTCTCCATGGGATTCCTCTCGGTATCACTTGGCAAGGCACTACTTTGTCTCTCATTAATTCTCTGAGCTAGTTGCCCCAATTGCTTTTCTATGTTTCGAATTGATGCTTCTTGATTGTGGAGTCTTACATCGGTACTTCGCATGAAATCTTGAGTGGTTTGAGCTTGTTTTTCCACAGTTTGGGTTAGCTTTGCAACCAAAGCCTCCAAGTTGGAATTATGCTTCTCCATGGATGGTGGTGGTGTTCTCGATCCTTGTTGATTTTGACCTCCCCAAGATAGATTAGGGTGATTCCTCCATCCTGAATTGTAAGTGTTGGAGTAAGGATTGTTTTGAGGGCCCCTATTAAAATTTGAAACAAAGTTAGCATGTTCAGAAGAATTAGCATAAGGGTTACCTACTTGACAACCAGTGCTAATATGATTTCCACCACAAAATTCACAAGATACTCCTTGAGTTTTTAAAGAAGCAATCATATTGCTTAATGCATCAAGTTTTGCATTCAAAATTCTATTGGTGTCAACTTCATGAACTCCACTTGGCTTTCGGGCTTGGTATCTCTCGGTTGGCCATTGGTAGCTATTGCTTGCCATCTCCTCAAGTAGATAAAAAGCTTCTTCGGGTGACTTGTTTTGCAAAGTGCCTCCAGCTGCCGCATCTAGACTAGCACGAACGGTAGAATGTGCTCCGTTATAGAATGTATGTACTTGCATCCAAATTAGCAGTCCATGATGTGGGCATCTCCTTAGCAGGTCCTTAAACCTCTCCCATGCTTCATAAAAGGGTTCACGATCCATCTGCACAAATATAGTAATATCATTACGCATTTTGGCAGATTTTGCATGAGGAAAATACTTACTTAAGAATTTTTGAGCTAAGTCTTCCCAAGTAGTGATAGAGCCTGCAGGAAGAGAAGTCAACCAAGTCTTAGCTTTATCACGAAGAGAAAATGGGAACAATCTTAATTTAAGAGCATCATCAGTAACGCCATTAAATTTAACAGTGTCACAAATTTCAAGGAATGCTTCTAAGTGTAGATTTGGATCATCATTAGGAGATCCACCGAATTGCCCCCGCATTTTGAAGCATTTGAATTAAGGATGGCTTGATCTCAAAATTGTTGGCTTGCACTGCCGGCCTCCTTATACTTGATTGTGCTCCTTGAATTGTTGGTGTAGCATAATCTTTCAAAGTCCTCCTTGGAGGTGCGACTTCTTGATTTTCAGCCATTGCAATGTGAATTGCTTGTGATTGTTTTCTTCTTCTCCTAAGAAAGGTTCTTTCAATCTCAGGATTAAACTGTTCAAGGTCTCCTTGTTGGCTTCGGGTTATGCGATGCTCCACCACCTTTTAGTGAGTTTGCCTGCAAAAGAAATAAATTTAAAATAAAATAAAGGCTAGTCTAAACTAAGAATTGCTCGATATCAATAGTAATTGGAAAATTGTCAAAACAATCCCCGGCAACGGCGCCAAAAACTTGTTAGGTGAATTGCAAGTGCACAATATCAATAAGTAATAAAGTGATGAGCAAGTATCGTTCCCACAAGGACTGTTTTTTTTTTTTTATCCAATTACTTACTGAAAGTGATCAATTCAAAAATTTAGCTAACCAAATCGAAAAGACATGTAAAAAAAATAAACTAGACCAATTAAAATACTAAAATATAGAAAAAGTCAAAACTTAAATAATTAAAAGCTAAGTAAAATTAATCTAAAGCAAATTCAAGATCACAAAGCTTTAGAGCATCCAACTTCACTTAACTATTCATAATTAATTTTCTTAACTTTTCATGCAACAAATTAATTTCCAATTGTGTTAGCGAAATTTCCCTAAGATGAATTAAAAGCCGACTTTGGTTTGATAATCCCTAATTAGGTATATTAACCCACACTAACCTTAGGTGAATTTAAACTACCTAAAAGCATTAAGTTCTTGTGGAAATTCCCGGATTTAATCTAAGTAGTCACAACCTAGATCTACTACCGCAGCCACATAAATAATCTAGTGTACCTTGACCTAAATTTAATTTATGGTTTAATATCACTATTGCACATGCACACAATCTCTACCCGGTATCATGCATACATAAAAAACCATTCAAAAGTTGGCCAGACTTCTAAAAGCATTAAGATTATGATAAAGAACGACACAATCAAAACAATTCTATTGCATGAAAGTCTTTGAAAATTAATCAATCATGATTAAGATCCATTGTAGCTCTAACAAAAGAAATTTAGAACATAGTAAAAATTAAACTGACAAGAATTAAAGAAAACATAGTACTAAAATAAAAACAAATTCACCGAATTGAGAAACAATGAGCTTCGGGTTTGTCTCCTCCTTCTCTCCTTGACATGCCAACTCCACTAAAATAGAATAATAAAATCTAACTAAGAAAACTCAAAATCTTCTACAAAGATGGTGGCTCCCAGGATTCTCTCTTCTTCTGCGGCACAAGAGCAGTTTATATAGCCTCCAAAAATCTGCCCTAGGTCGACTCCTACTAGGATTTCGAAAAGATTCATCCTTGATTTTCTTTGAACTTTATCTTCAATCATGGTCAAATTCTCCAAATATCTGATTTTGGCTGCCTTTTTCTTCAAGATGAAATATTCTGAAAGATATTGCAATATTTTGGAAGATCTGAAAATATTTCATACAAAATAAAATTACATGAGTAGCAATTAAATTCACCCAAAAATTCCTCAAAATTTAGCAAATATCAAGTCTAAATAAGCAATAATACTCTATTAAAAATAGAGTTATCACTAACGCACGTGAAAATGAGTGGGGGAGAGAGAACAAAAGAAACGTAGGGAGGGGGTAGAGAGAGAGAGTGTGTGTGTCAAAAGAAAAGAAACATGGGGAGGGGCTGCCGAAAGGGAAAAAGGTAGGGAGGAGAGAAAGAAAAATAAAATGAAATAAAATAAAATAATCCATTTTGTCTTTTCTCTCTTTTATCCTTTTGTGCATAATTGTCAAGAGGGGCAATATGGTAATTTCACCCATTTTGGACACAAATTTCTCAAATTGCCCTAGGGTCAGAAATGAAGACGCAGGCCTTAGATTTGGGCTTAATGAATAATAACGGACTTGCAAAGTTGACAAGTTCAAAATGGGCTAGAATTGGAATTGGGCTCAGAGATAGGCTTGGAAATTTATTTGGGTTTGGTTGTGCTCAACTTGGGCTTGGGCTTGCTTGGGCCCAAGTGGTCGAATTCCAAGTAGATGTGAGGCCTATGAGGCCTTCGTTTGGTCCAAATCCTTTGCGGGCTTCAAATCTTGGTCCGTTGATTCCTTTTCTGACATTTCCCTGTGAATCGGTAAATTTGGGGATTAATGAGATGATGTCCAACATTTTAGTATTAACATCCCTAAAAGTTCAATACTCAAAATTGGATTAAAATTCATGGCTAAATTCAATCAATAGAATTTTTAGTACATTTCAAACTAACGGGCAGTTTACAGGAGTTATGCGCATTTAACCCATAAAATTATTATCATTCCATGTTTAAGTCTCCTCGACTCATGAATGACCTCGGTTATTATGTAATTATGAAGAATCAATTGCTTATTCTAAAGTACACGATCGTTAAGAATTGATTTAGGGTCGTTCGCAGTTAATATAATGGTAATATGGAATCACCCGCGATCCAATTATATTTTCTCTATGAATCAACCTATAATCATTCCTTAATCGGCCTGTATTAGCACAAGATTGTCTCTCATCAATCCTTATGGTCGAATCATTAATCCATAATCAAGTTCTCTATTCACGCGTATCGAAATCCTTTATAGTCTTTCCCCTTTGGTTAGTACCTCATAAATTGCCAACTCAAAGTAAATATAACTAGCAGTGCATTAATAAATTAACCATTTTACATATCCCAAAATGAGTTGAAATTCAAGATGTCACAAACTAAATCATATATAGTGTTTGTACTATGCATTGGTTCGCCGCCTGGAGCGATGGCACCACCGCGTGCAATCTGTGGGTATGGTTCAATTTTGATCACTGGAGTGGGGACAGAGGCTAGAATCTCTTCCGATAGCAGTCTGGCCCGATCGGCTTCAGCTTTCAAGGCGGTGGTGGCATTAGGTAAACCGAAGATCTTCGTTGCACAGATGATCGAAGCCTGTAACGAATGGAAGCTAGTGATTTGGGGGAGTTGGAAGAATCTTGTCTTCAGTAAATTGAAGAGCAATTTTTATTTTGAATCGAACTCACATCTTCATTTTCACCCGAATTTATCTCTGATCAATCAACTGGCAAGGTCCCAAACTTCTGCACGTTTTTTCACTTTTAATCATCACACGCTGCTTCTGTTCTTCAATTTGATTTTCTTTTTTCTGTATAAATTGATCTGCATTGAATTTTCTTGACATTGTGACTGATTTTTGCTGATTAGATCGTCTTAACTGGAGCCGTCTGGTTTCTTGCTCAGGTTTTGAGATAATAAGGGACATCTCTTGTAAAATAAAGAGGTGCAATTGGGAGATATAAGAAATGTATGTCGTAGTTGTTTTTAGAATCGTAATTGCTGATGGGTGTTCGTCGAATTAGTTGTCATGGAACTTGCTTTTTTGTCTGAATGACATTTTTTCTTAGAACTATATGCTAGTTTCATGGTGCAGAGGTTTCTATGATCAATAGAGCATTCATTATCGAGGAAAAACAACCAAAACGCCCCTCGAAGGATCCAAGTGCTTCCGGAACATTCTCAGGAATGGGCAATCCTGTAATTGTGCCGTGGTCTAGAATTTTCTTGGCATAAATGCCAGTAGGTGGGGCGGTATGATCTCGTTTGTCGAATCGAAACTCGATCAATGATTGTAGTTTGAGGGCCTTAAGTATAAGAAGGAATGCCCTCCCCCTCATTTGTATCAATCCAACCATTTAGCAATCTAAGTTTCTTTCTTTCGTTCAAAGCTTCTCTCTCTAGATTCTCTCTCTACGATCCGGGTGAGTTGAGTGATCGGTCGATCTGAAGAAGGCTTGGCTTAAGTCCCAACAATCCTAAGCGATCCGAAATAGCCTAAGTCTCCTAAGTGATCTAAAATAGCCTAAGTCACCGCACGGTCTCGATCCTAAACGATCGGCCCATGACAAGTGGTATTAGAGCAAAGAAGAGAGATTCGAGAAGCACAAATTGTTCGAGAGAATGTCAAGCCAAGATGCTATTGTGGATGGAGAGGTCGCTCAAGTCAGAGAGACTTGTGGCCGAAGCAAGAAAAGAGGAACCTTGTCGGAAGCCATTGCCATGCTCAATGAGAAGTTCGCGAGGATGCGAAGTGTCGTGGCCGAACTCATGGACGGACTTGATGATGTTCGAGACCAGATCATGGAGGTTGAAGTCTCTCTTCGCAAGGATTTCACGGATGCCATCAATGATGCGATGGTCCCTCTCCAAGCCAAGGACGATGCTCTCGAATCATTAATCGAAAACTTGAGGGAACGAGTCCAAGCATTGGAAGAGGAGAACCCCCGACAAGACAAGGTTGAAGCTATGAAGGTGGAGATCTAAGAGCTCAAGACAGAGCTTGCCCAATGCAAGCTGAGTATCACGAACGGAGCGGTGCCTAGCCAAGCGGTGCTGAAGATAGAGGTGCTGAAGCCCAAGGAGTTCAAAGGTGATCGATCCGCCAAAGAGGTGGACAACTTTGTAAGGAGCATGGAATAATACTTCGGAGCTGCCAACATTGAACACGAGGGTGTCAAGATACGAACTGCTACAATGTTCCTTACTGATACCGCAATACTTTGGTGGCATAATAGGTGTGATGAGACCAAGCACACCGCCCATCCTGTGGAGACATGGGATGACTTCGTGAAGGAGTTTCAGGAGTACTTCTTCCCTGAGTTTGCTCAACAAGAAGCCCATAACAGGTTCCATCACCTCGAGCAACAAGGTACGGTCTGAGAGTACATGAAGGAATTCACCAAACTCAAGCTCCAAATCAACAATCTTGGAGAAGAGGAAGCTTTCGGAGCATTCTTGGATGGACTCAAGCTATGGGCAAGGCAAGAGCTAATGCGTCGGGACATGAGAAGTCTCTTGAGGGCCTTAACCGTAGCTGAATCACTCATTGACCTCACCAAGTTCGATCCAACAAAGCATCAATCAAGGGATTGGAGGTCAGATCGGTTCTCTGAGGATGAAGGTGGAGACAACTCTTGTGGCCCTAAGGATCAAGGTGGCTAAATGAAGACTTGGGGAGAAGGCTCGTCCAAACAACCCGTCCAAGGAGGTCAACCACAAGCAAGCCACACAAGTAAGTACGATCAACCTCCAACCGCTCCTTGCTTCATTTGCAAAGGGAATCATTGGACGCAAAAGTGTCCACAAAAGCACCGAGTCAATGCCATCCTATCCGTGGAAGAAGAGGAACAACCCAAGGAGGAGAAGTGTCAAGTCCGACTTGACGAGATGACGCTCAACTCTGTGCAAACCCAACAATCGCCTAAGAAGAAGGAGCAAACGGACATGTACTTCGTCAAGCTCGAGGTATGTGGTATTACTCTCTATGCCTTGGTTGATATGGGTGCTTCCAATGTGTTTATGGCAACCGAGATAGCGAAAAAGTTGGGTTTGGAAGTGATGCCGAATGGAAGGCGATTCAAGACCGCCAACTCAGAAGACCTTGCAAGTGGAGGAACAACCCTGGAGGTCGAAGTCCAAATTGGCAGATGGAAAGGCAAGCTACCATTTGAAGTAGTCCCATTCAATGACTACGATCTCATCCTTGGAATGCAGTTCTTCGACCGAGCGAGAGCCATGATCGACATGGGGTCCAAGTGCATCATAGTGCTCGATCCTAAGTGTCCGTCGATGGTGCTGATGCTCAAAGGGGTGATGAACACAAAGACAATTACTGCAATTCATCTCCTTGACAAAAGCTTGAAGGCGGCCAAGCGCATGGCCGATCGACAACCAAAGACCCAACCATTGGAGAAGTCGAAGATAGAGTTGGGATCTCTTGCACCAACTCACAACATGCCGATCAAAGTCCTCTTCCCCAAAGTGGAGTACGTGCCGTGTGCCATGCCCGAGTCGAAGAAAGGATCGTGCATCCAACCAATCATGAAGCCACCCAACCAATCGTTCGAGAAGCTGTTCGAGGTACTATTCAAGTCAGTCAGGGCCAAGCGGAATAGGAAGAAGTGGGAAAGAGCTCGTGCCAAGATGAACTCTCTCCATGCTGTGAGTGCCAAGGACGTTGCTCGAATGAGTGGGGGAGAATGTCACGGAGCAGAGGTTTCTATGATCAATAGAGCGTTCATTATCGAGAAAGAATGACCAAAACGCCCCTCGAATGATCCAAGTGCTTCCGGAACATTCTCAGGGACGGGCGATCCCATAATTATGCCGCGGTCTAGAATTTTCTTGGCATAAATGCCAATAGGTGGTAGGTGGGGTGGTATGATCTCGTCTGTCGGCGAAACTCGATCAATAATTGTAGTTTGCAGGCCTCAAGTATAAAAAGGGATACCCTCCCTTCATTTGTATCGATCTAACCATTTAACAATCTAAGTTCCTTTCTTTCGTTCAAAGCTTCTCTTTCTAGATTCTCTCTCTACGATCCGGGTGAATTGAGTGATTAGTTGATCCAAAGAAGGCTTTGTTTAGCCCCCAATGATCCCAAACAATCCGAAATAGCCTAAGTCGCCGCACGGTCTCAATCCCAAACGATCGGCCCGTGACATTAGGATATTGTTTTATGCTTGATTTGGATATTGGGAGCGCAAGCAATTTGACCACGGACACATCTTCTCCAGAAATAGAGACGAGCTTCATTCCCTCTTTTCAATGTTTATATCCATGCGTTTGTGCAAAACAAAGTCAATAATAGTCTTTTTTTAAATTTATAGCACTGTTCCGGTCCTCGATGACCTCATGAAACTCCGTAACCACATGCTTTTTGCACTTGAGTTGATCAATTCTTAGGTGTAATATGTAAGGTTCAATTCCATCTTCATAATTATGTAGTCTCTTATGGATAGATGGGGTAGCATGTAAATTACATGTCCTTCGAAAAGTTTGGTATAAAAATTTTACAGTTCTCTTCTTCTTTTTCTCTTGTCCACTTCCTACCAGTTACTGAAAATGACTTTGATTTATTTGGATCTGCTATTCATAGAGTTGGAGCCAATGGATTTGAGTTTTTGGGTTGATTTTGCACTCAGAAAAAAGATAGTTTTGAGTCGGTGTTTATGGAGCCCTTGAGATTGAATGGAGCATAAGTTGTTTCGTGTATCCTGCAATGCCAGCATGAGTGTTTTGTAGATATTTGTCTCTTGGCTACTCTTTCATGATCACCCACGAAAAAGATGCAGTTAACCAAACTAACAGTTCCTCCCCTCTGCATTCCAATCAAATAATTCTTATTTGAAAGTATGATCGAGATTTTAGCTTGGTATTAACAAATTCCATCTACTACAATAATGACCGCCTCCTAGGGGTGATTAGTGTGAATGTCTCTTAGGGTTGCTTTTGCAGGCGGGTTCGGTGGAAACATTGAATATGATCCGCATCCATACACAATTAGTGCCGTCCCAGTTTTGGCCCTTTTTGACAAGTTGGATGTTCTTCACGTCAATAAGGTAACAGATTGTATCCTTTTGAACAAAGCGTCCTAGATATGCAGACTCTTACCATAGACTGCAAGTTCATTGTTGTCATTTTATGTTTTTAAGTTTTCAGCATCATTAGAGTCATAAACTTACCTTAGGCTCTGTTTTACATCTTAAAAGTCAGATTATGTCGACTTTTTAAATTTTAAGAAATTTTATCACAGTTACCATATGGCGTGTATATTGCTAGCCAGACTATGATTCAGGCATCAGAACCCTGCAAAAATGAAGACTCTCTTTCTCTGGGGATATGAGGGGAGAATTGACGAACGGTGTCTTTTCCTCCTCTTTGATGAATTACAATTTTGGTCTTTCTTGAGGATGCTGCTTAAATAATTAACATCCCTTTCACCCCTTTATTTCCCTTCGAAGCTTCTCTTATTCTGCCATATGCTTTCTTGCGATACTAAAACTGTTGGATTCGATAAATGCGGAGAAGGCAGGCTTGGTGGAGCTCCTGGTGCAGGGTCTCATGCAGGGCAAATATGCTGGAGCTCTTTCAATGTTTTGTATGGTTTTAAGATATGGGCAAATTGAAGTTACCATTCAATGCATCAGTACCCAGGTAACCACCCCAGCACAAATCAGCTACAAAGAGGGTGTGCATTCATTTAAATGTATTCATTCTGGAACACATAAAGCTACAAAATTTCTCCCACGGTATTCGTCAAACCACATGAGGGTGGATATCAAAATGGACACAATTGAGGAAAAGAAATCAGTACATATTCCAATGACCACATCCAAAGGATGAAACCAAGTTGCCCCGGTTTTAAGACATTCCTTAGGACTCATCTTAGAAATGAGAAAGCTGGAGGAATTGCTGATTCCGGAGGAGAATTAGGCATCAAAAAATGAAGCACAAAGCAAGTAAATTAAGATGCACAAGAACCTGACCAAGCACCTTGCTACAAAGTGGCTCATCTGTCTCTCTCTTCTTTAAATTCAAATGAGAAGACATTTGCAAAACGTAGAACAGGAACATGGGAGTAATCATAAAGTGACAACATTTGGTATTTCTGCTTCAATAGATAACAAAGCAGTCTGCATTTGGTCTAGTCAATTGTCCAGTTGGTCATGTAGTAAAATTCGACCTGTGGAATCCCCAACCATATGCACCAGACTTCAAATTACCAAGGGAAACCACAACTGGCCAAAAAAAAAAAAAAAAAAAAAAAAACTGGATATCCCTTTTTAATTCTGCAGGATGAACCAAGAAGAGAAGCACCGTTTGCTTCATTTTCAATCATCAAGAGCTCCTCACAGGTAAGAAAGAGAATGGATACTCATTAAAGCAACCATTATCCAAACCTTAAAATATACTTACAGATAAACTCTTCACGAGAACATGCACAACATCCTAGTCAACATGATTACACTCAATTGAGCAGTCCACGAAAACATAGCAACAGAACTGGACCAGGCATTCCAATAGTCGAACAATTGCAAGAAAGCAGACCCTTATAAAACTATTACCATATGAAGCAGAGCTAGAGCTAGAGCTAGAGCTAGAGCTGGAGCTCACGCTGAACTACGAAAAGATAAATCACTCGATTACATTCAACTAAACACCAACCGCCACATTGACCAAAAAGAAAAATGCCAACCGCCACACCACTCTTACCTGTTCTTCAGCAATTGGCTAGCGATCCAGAGCTTGAGTTCAGGCCCATGCTCCCGCCACTGATGAAGTTAATGAATGCACTAAATTCCTCCAGCTGATCAGCACTGAAGAAGAAAATGTGCGCTAGATTGAAAAGTGGCACTGGAGAAGGACTTGAAGCTCAAGGACATGGACTCGAAGCTCGCAAAGAAGGACTTGAAGCTTGCGGACAACGGAACCTGGGAAAGAAGAGACAATGGCAACCCACACGGCGAACGATGGAATGAAGCTTGTGAGGAGCGATTGACTATTGACACAGATCGGGCGACAGCAATTTGCTTGACCAGCGGGAGAGAAGAAGAAGCAAACGTGGAAAAGAATCCTATTCCCAATTCTTATCCATTGTTAAAAAATAAAAATCGAACAATTCCTGCAGAAGGAAACGAAAAGGTGAGTTGAGGTGAGGTCTCTTGAGCCTAAAAATTCCTCTTAAGAAATGCCCTTTTGTTATAGATGGTGAGGGATGTAAGATCCCTAACCTCGCTACCGAAGTGGACACACACAGAGCATATGGAGATTCCCACTAAGATGGGGAATTTTAATAAAATTGTCCTTGGTTGCACGTTTTAGAATCAATTCATTGTCTCTCTTCACTAGAATAAAGCAGAAACAGAAAGCAAGTAAAGCAGAAGAAACAGCGATGATCTATGAATAGAAAGAAGGCGCACCGTTTTCTGTAGAGGATCTCATGTTTCTGTTTCATAGTCCATTGTTTCTGTTTCTGTTTCATAGTCCATTGTTTCAATTTCAGAGCCCGACACTTGCTCTGTTCCATTCAGAATCTTCTCTTTGTAAGACTCCCAACAGTCATCAGTTTGACCAGAGTCGGGTAACTCCCCGCTACGTGTTATGAGTATTGAGCAATTATTTGGTATTTTTGAGTTCAATGGATCAAGAATCATTTCCACTGATTCGCACCGATCAATTTTCAACTGATGCAAAAACTCTAATTCGTTGATGCCCTCAACAACCTGTAGGCTCCAACATCGGTTAAGAGTCAACTCCATCAAGTTCTTCAAGTTTGACAAACCGCCTAACCTTTTTAATGAAGTGCACCCTCCAATAGAAAACACTAACAATGATTCCAGGGTAGAAACAAATTGAATATCCTGAACCCCTGGGCACCCCCACAGAACGAATTTTTGAAGCATATCTAGGGAGCTTGGGAAATGGAAGGCTCCCCTCCAATGATCAATCAACTCGGGAGGTTGTAGCTCGTTGCACCCCGGCTCATCCCGCAGATGAACCCACCCCTCCGACGATTTATGGTCCTCGATGAATTTAATTTCAGTTTGCCTTAACACCTTGCTTTCCCCCAATTCTCTCGAACTTGATGAGACAATTGCAGTCTCCTTTTCCAATGGAGGAAGCCGTATTTGTTTTCCTCGAGTGTCGTATAGCTCTAGAACTATCAACTCTGATGGAAGTTGTTTGAAAGCTGGCACGTCTACTCCATGTAGAGTAAGTTCTAGCAGAGAAAGGGAACCCAACTCTATAGTTGAAAGGCAGACATTTGAAAAGCAAAATTGCAGCTTGCTCAGTCTAGATAAACTCTCAATCCACTGCATGTCCCATGTTTGAATTATATCTGATTTGGCCACAGATTCAGAGCCATCGGATAGGGCCAGTTCAACTAGATTAGTAAGGTATGAGAGGTTAGGGACAGTTACCAACGAAGCAGATGTCAATTGTAGAGTGGTCAAACTTCTAGGGAACTCCGGCAGCTCTTGTATCTGATCACAATTATTCAAATGCAGTGTTTGGAGGCAAAGAAGCTTGCTCATTGTACTGGGCAGTTTTTCAATTGACGTGAATGATACATTGACAGATGACAAGCTTGATAGTCTATCAATAGAATCTGGTAATCTTCTAATTCTTGTGCCTACAACATCCAGCTTCGTCAATGACCTTAATTTCAAAACTGAGTCAGGGAGTTCCCTCAAGCTATTGCAACTCCTAAGAGAGAGGTGCTGCAGTTTCCGTAATTTTCCAATTTGTTCAGGCAATTTTTCAAGTTTGACACATAATTCAAAACTCAAGTCAGTCAGCTTCGTCAGTTTTCCAATAGAGCAATCAATTTCCTTCAAGGAAAAAAATTTAGAAATAGTCAACTTCACTAAACCTGGGTTCTCAGGAAAAGTCGGCATCCTATGTATCGATGTATTATAACAAAGAGTGAGAACCTTCAATTTCCTTGCCCCCTACAAAAGCCAATGAAACATCAGGACAGACAAGAAATAAATATGGATTTAAGCTACCAATGAGAAAATTAGATCATAAGTCCATCAGATTTTGTCCTTCATTGAATGAAAATTACACTAGGTGGGAAACCAGCATACCTCGATTAGGTTCTGCAACACATCTTCTGTCATATCAAGCCCAGAAAGATTCAACACAACCGCGTTTTCTAGATGCCACGCACTAGCTGCCTCAAACCGTTGATGATGGGCAGCGGCAGGTCTAGGAGGAATAGCATAACTGCGATCCAAACTCATCTTATAGGCAGCTGCAGGTCTTGGAGAAATATCACAATCATAATCCAAACTGATCCATTTCGACTCGGAAAGACAGCCCGTAAAGTCACCTTGGCAGTCTACCTCACACAACGAAAGAAACCGTATACAAGGGAACCGCTTAATTTGCTCCGAAGTGACAATTATAGAACCTTTCGACGAATCCCTCAAATTGAAATGGAGTGCTTGAACCCTTCCCTTGATCTGCCAATGACAGTAAGGAGCAGAAAGAGGAATTTGTCAATATCCCACTGTTTTATTTCGTAGAAGAAAAGAAAGTGTAGCAAAGAGTAGCTCCCAATTCAAAAAATGTGAATCATCAATTGAGAAGAGGTTATAAGCAATTTTCTATTCAAATTTGGCCATACTTTACCTCTGTTGAGTTTAATTTGTCAATGATGTCATCTATATCCCACAATCTGGTATGCTGGTCTTTGGCAATTACCCTTCCAAGATCTCTAAACTGTTTGTGCATCCAAAGGCTATCATCGTCCAACTCCTTTATCATGCATTTGTTAATAAGGACCTCAATGGCGCCCTCTGGGTAGAACTTACATTCTTTCCACATGTACATTGGATTAGTCTTATTCTCACCAATAAAAAAGCATGCAATATCAAGGAATATCTCTTGTTCATTCCGCTCTAAGGCATCATAGCTAATCTTTAGCGTTGCCAAGACATCCTTATGAGGTGCTTCCTCTAGCCTATCTAGGCACTCTACCCATAGTTCTCTCTTTGCCCTAGAAAGCGATGAACCTATTACTTGAAGAGCTAGTGGTAGTCCATTCGCAGTAGAGACAATCTTTCTTGAAAGAGTGTAGTAATTGTCTGGAGGAGAGTCGTCATTAAAGGCATGCCTACTAAAAAGTTTAATTCCGTCTTTGTCGCTCAACTGCACCATTTCATATGGCTCAAATTTATACTTAAATCCCCTGATATTTAGAACGCTCTTATCCCTAGTAGTAACAAGTATTCGAGTTCCGGGATACAAAGGTTTCTCTCCGATTAGTTTTTGGATCTGGTAGGCCTCATCAACATCATCCAATACAATTAACATCTTCTTGTTGCAAATTATTTCTCCAATCATATCGATATCATGATCAATGTCAAGAATCTTACGAGCTACTCCAGAAAAAGCGATATCACACAATAATTTTTCTTGCAATGTCTTTAAACCCTTGCTTTTTGCCATTTTGCTCACATCTTCAAGAAAGCTGCAGTTTTTCCCAAATTGAGGACAGAATTGGTTGAAGATAATATTGGCGAGTGTTGTTTTACCGATACCGCCCATCCCGTAGATTCCAATTACCCGCACCCTATCAGAGTCGATGTCTAATAAATTTTTTATGGTTGCTTTTCGATCCTCCATTCCAACTAAATATTTGGTTAGTTGTCTTTCTCTTGTCTTGAGCCTAACCACAATCTCTTCAACAACTGCCTTGATAAGTTCCGTATAGCTGCCACAAAATTGAATAGTTTCAATTGAGAAAAAGTGACAAATTTGCATGTTGACCAACCATCTACTAAGCAATAAGGGGGAATGTGATCAAGTTAAGGATATATCAAAATTCAACATTACCCCCAAAGCTTTGGGAACATGATGAATTACAAAATTGAACATCCATTACAAGTTTAAGGAATACAAGAAGTGAAATGTCTGATCTTTATGTCAACTGGAAGAATCAGACTTTCTGACATGAAAGGGCAGAAGAATCAATATATAAACATCTAATAAATTACTTTAATAAAAGATTTACTTATTTCTTTTGACGTGGAAAACAACTTTGCAAAGGCAACAGTTCCTTAAACTCTAGCATCCAATAGGAATCATAACACATACATGGATCAAAGCCAAATTTTTCATAAGATGGAAAATTGGTGAAAAATGAAATTATAATAACCCTATTATCAGGTCAGAAAAAATTTGGAAATCTCATGTTTTAAAAAAACAAAAGAAGAATTTGAAACTTTCTGTTTAAATTTGGGAAATTAGGGTTGGAATATAAGTAATGAATTTTTATAAGAACTATATTGTTACCCTGAATCTTTCTTCGGCTCCCATCCGTGGATGCCGCCAACTTCTTGGAGAGCCTGCCGCCATTTCTTTATATCCTCGGGGCCGAACTTATCCTTCCGATTCTCCATCTCTTGCTCCAAATTCAATATGTCCTTGTTGTACAATGCGGTTTTTAACTTCACATCATCGGGTTTCACATCATAGAAGATGGGCAATATGACCTTCTTCTCATCTTCTTTAGATTTATCCACCATCCTCACAAGCTCGCAAAGGCACGAGGGACTTGAAGCATAGTTTTTGGAGAAGATGGGTACGTAGAGATTAGAATTGTCTATTGCTTGCTCAAGGTTGCCCCTAATTTTTTCACCCAGTTGAAGCTCTTCCTCATCGATGAAAACACGAATCCTGGCATCTATCATGGCTTGGTGGAGGACATCAGCGAATACATGACGTGTATCAGATCCTCTAAAACTCAGGAAGACCTGGTACTCACCTCTTAATGTATTGCTGGTGCTCGTTCCTGGCTCTGAGTTCTCCATAGGATCACTTCGCACTTAGCAGGGTCAACCCTCCCTTTCTCTCTCTCTCTCTCCCTCCCTCCCTCTCTCTCAGATCTCTCTCTCAGTCTCAGAATAGACACCGTTGAAATACTTCTTCAAGGCATAATCACACAAAACCTCGCGGCGGCTGAGGAGGAACTCAAGGGACCCGAGGCAACGCTCGAACAGTACAAACAGATGAGAGAGAGAGAAAAGGCTACCCGTTTCTTGCTGATTCTGGACGATCGCTTCTCGATGTTCTGGTCACAGATCCTCACCATGGATCCCGTCCCTCCTCTCGGCCGAATCTATCAATTGGCAGTCCAGGAGGAAAATCAGAGGCTGGCCACGACAGAGTACGTGAAAGCAGGAGAAGGAGTGGCTCTCGTCAATCCGACGAAGTCACGCTCGTCGCAACCAGCTCATGGCGCTCTTGGGCCACCGCCACGCAGAGAGCTCTCGCTCGGATCTCACCGAGCAGTCAAGTCTTTAAGCTTACCTTTTTCCACCCTTTTTGGCCCACCAAGGACGATTCGTTTCATTATTGTGAAATGCCATTTCGTCCACTGCGATTGCTATTCCACCTGTCCATTCTTTCCAGGAACCTTCTCGGAGGAGGTTTGGTTAAACTGCTTGCATCGATGGCATATCATTCAGCAGTCCGGCTTAATGAATCCCACCCTGGAAATAGTGATGATCAATGATCATTGCCATCCTCTTTTCTTCTTTAAAAGACGAGAGAGCTCGATGAGAGTTGCAAGTGAATTTCACGATGGGTTTGAAGTTATTGTGAATGATCCAAATAATAAAATTATTTGCAATCGGCGTTGTGAAGAGTTGAATCTGTGTTGCATGTCCAATAATCATACATAATTTATTTCTTAATCGCTAAATCAAACTTTCCAATAATCATACATAATTTATTTCTTAATCGCTAAATCAAACTTACGGCCTTTCAAATAATCGAGTCTCTATACTTGAGCTCTAGATTATTAAGTGAAAAAAAAAAAATCAATCTCATGAGATTAATATAAGCACCCCATCCTTAAATCTATTAAACCAATGTCCAAAGTTGTGACGGAAGCAAAAGGGATGATTATTATCCATTAATGTATTGACAATTCATGCGCAATAACTAATAAAGTAAAGTATAATGTTCACAAAATAATTCTTCCTCTCAAACATAATCCTTATATTTGTAGTCTTGGTACATTAAAAAAGGGAAGAGGTTAATTTATAAGCTATTTACAGAAGATAGGATTCTATAATCTCTGTGCACTTTATTATTGACTTAGCCGATGCTCCATAGGGACCAAAAGAATAATTCAATAATCAAATCAAAATAGATATATTTAAGGGAGTCTTAGCGCAACTTTGTCAGAGCCCATTAATAGTGATTTTAAAATTGTAAATGTGATTTATATTGTGGATACGCTTGTTATAGGCTCGTGAGGACCAGTTGCTAACAAGATCCGATATAAATCAAGTATAATCCTAAAGCATCTGCCTCCCGTCTATATTAATCTCAACTCATCTAATCCACATTCTAATAAAAAAAAGTTTTTAAATGATTTTAAAAAGTAATGTCTAGATGCTATTTGACATTCATAGTATAGAGCAGTATACATAGGGAATTATTAGATTAGGAATTGAATGCCATATATTCAATTTGTATCAAGTGTATTGCAGATTGCTCTGATTTGAAACAATCTACATAAACTAAAATCTTTGTACTTAAGCGGTTAACGGGACTTGTAGAGCGTTTCACAAGCCTCCACACAACAAAAGCCATTAACTCATGCCCTTATGAAATAAAAAGTAATTACCAATGCATTTAATGGGCAATGAAGGCCAATATGCAATGGGCATCCAAGTCTTACGTTCTTAGTGCTCATTGAAAATTTGCCAAAGCACTTATATTTTCTGTCCTAAATATGAGTTATATTTAGCCATTAAGGAACATATTTATTTATAAATTAGGTGCACGACGCAAATTCAATAACTTGTAGAATCAAGAAGCATTTTTCCGTTGGGAATATCTATTCGAGTTTCAATTGGTATCTCTAAATCAGGGCTTTACCTACTGAACAAGGGTTACATAAATAAAATAAAATAAAAAATCATCCTAGGAGCATAGCTAATTAGTGAGTTCTGATAAATAAAAACTCGGTGATTATTATTACATTAGAATGCCGGAGCAAGAGGCTGCTCCTCCATGGATTAGTGGATGGGGAAAGTGGCTTCTAGCTGTTGCCCAAGAAAGGGCCATTTGAAAGAGTTAATCAAAGGGCAAGGTGATTGCTACGAGACAGAAAGGACAGATACATAAATAAGGATGCAGCATGATTAAGAGGACAAAAGGGGTATCTACTTTTGAAGATTTGTGATGTAGACGTTGGACTTTTTTCTTTAGCTAAGGCACCGAACAAGGTCCAATGAACCTAAACTCTACGGAATCACTTTTTTTAATCCATTGAATGATTCTAATGGTACTTTTATTATAATCTAGCCTTGAGATATAAAAGAAAAATAATACGGTTCTCATGTCTGAGTTATCTAGCTCAGTATAGTGATAAAGACTTTTTCATGACAGTATACACATGTCGTTTTTTATGGGTATCTAAAAGCCTCGAAACACATGTACCAATCTAATTTTTTTTGTCGGCATGTCCCTTTATCTCCGCAGAAATTATTCAATTGAATAAGCATTTGAATCTCAATATGACTTTACATAATTTGGAAATGAATGATGTTCTGGAAATAAAAAAAGAAATATCTTTCTATTTTTTTTTTCCGGAGATCATGCAATGGCCCGTAAATAGCTAATTCCGTGGGCATCGCGTGTTAATTAAAAATAGCATCGCCCCCCAAGCAAGGGAAATAACAGGAGGACAAAAAGGAAAAAAGAAGAAGCGATAATTCCAAGGGGTGTTTCGGTAACTTTCAACCTAAACAAACTCCATCCTCCCCGAACCCCTCCTCCTCCTTCCGTGAACTTGCAGTGGCAGCTTCTTCGATGAAAACGTCCGTCAGCAAACGGTTAAAAAAGAATGCGGTTAAAAAAGAAAAAAGAAAAGAAAAAAAGAATGAGCACTCGAGAGCTCTGTCGTTTAAAATGGGAGCACGCTCCGTCAAGGTCGTCGGGTCAAAGCTGCGTGTCTGTGAAGGGGCCAACGGCTACATTACCGCTCTCTCTCTCTCTCTCTCTCTCTCTCATCCAGCATCGGCGACATTCTTGTCGGAACAGAAAATATCGGCGAGATGATCGCGCCGTTGGAATCGACGACCCCCCTAATCTTGGAAAGCATCTGCACGGCCATCGCCATTTGATGGCCGCCCCTCCTCGATTTAAACCCTCACCATATGCTCCTTATGTTAGGGTTTCAAGAATCATGTATAGGCAAATTAAATTAAACACAGCGAAAACAAAAAAATAAAATATTTCTATACATGTATCTCCAAAGGCGTTGTTTGTGCATTTTAATCAAAAATCTAAATATAAAAATGGAGTTAAACGAATTACCTCTCGAAGCGCGTTTTAAACGAATTGGTTCAAATATTCTTCAGTTCGAGCCCTACAAACATCGGACCTCTAGTTCAGACACACCACCAATTAACATTGAACAAAGAGAGAACTTGCGGATAATCACCACTATGATTGTGCTAGCAATTTCATAGAGATAATCATTCGTTTCCTTTGATATTTTTAGCTACAGCCCAAATGATAGAGAATCCCTTTTCACTTTTTCGTTTCCGTACATGCACACACAAAAATGCACACTCACGCTTTATAGAAGAACTATTTTATGTGCGGGAAACCATCCATAACCAGCAACCGTTGCCGATCATGGGACGACCAGCAATCATTGCTAAACGTGTTATTCCACCCACGACCACGCTAAAAGCTTCCATGTTGCTAATCATTCCATATGCGTCACACTCAGTGAACTTGTCTAATACAAACACCTGTGTTCTAACTCATGTATCACAATACCTAATGACTTACGACTCATCATTCTCTTAAGTATTTAATACTTAATGATGAAGTTAAGAACACACCGGTCTCAATAGGATTATAAATATCCACTCAATAATCCATTGACTAGGAATGGTTTAAAGATTTAGTCTAACTATGAACCCGTCACATATATTTTTGACTTCTCAAGAATAGGTCTAGTTTCAACTAAACTTATGGAATCATTCATAAAATAATTTGACAAATGAATAAATATGTCATTGCCATTAATTAAATAATAATAATGGTAATACAACCGAAATCCCTAATACGTAACTATTACATAGTAGCTTTAGGGCATACATCCAACAATCTCCCACTTGCACTAAAGTCAACTTGTCTGGTACCTCAAACCCATTTTGTCAATATGTCTTTCAAAGAAAATTGAGGTAAGGCCTTAGTGAAGGGATCTATCACGTTTTCTACTTATGCAATTTTCTACAAGGCAATATCACCTCTCCCAACAATTTCTCTAATGGGATGGAAGTGTCTCTCAATGTGCTTAGACTTTTGGTGAGACCTTAGTTCCTTAGCTTGAGCTATTGCCCCATTGTTGTCACAAAACAATGTAATTGGTTGCTCAATTGAAGGAACGACTCCAAGTTCAGAAATAAACTTCTTCATCCAAGCGACTTCCTTTGCTGCTTCAGAAGTGGCTATATACTCTGCCTCCTTTGCAAGTACTTAAGAATATTCTTGACTACCATCCAGTGCTCTTATCCTGGATCAGACTGATATCTGCTAGTAATACTTACAGCATGCACAATATCAGGTCTAGTATATAGCATAGCATACATTATACTTCCAATGGTAGATGCATATGGTATCTTGGCCATCCGCTCTCTTTCTTCAGAAGTGTTGGGATACATCTCCTTGGAAAGATGGATCTCTTGCCTAAAAGGCAATAATCCTCTCTTTGAACATTGCATGTTAAAACGTGTTAACACTTTGTCTATGTACATAGACTGTGAGAGGCTAATCAATCGTCTTGATATATCTCCATAGATCTTGATACCTAAAATGTAGGTTGCCTCTCCTAAATCTTTCATGGAAATTTCGTGACAAGAATAGTTTTATCGATGATATTATCGGTACATCATTCTCAATCAAAAGTATATCATCGACGTACAAAACTAGAAACACAATTGCACTCCCACTGATCTTCTTGTATACACAAGGTTCATCCGAAATTTTTATGAAACTAAACGATTTGACTACATTATCAAAACGAATGTTCCAACTTCTGGAGGCTTGTTTGAGTCCATAAATGGATCTCTTAAGCCTACACACCTTCCGATTTTCGCTATTGGATTCAAAACCCCGTGACTGTTCCATATAGATGTCCTCGAGAAAACCATTTAGAAAAGTCGTTTTAACATCCATTTGGAATATCTTATAATCATGGTGTGCAGCTATAGCCAACACAATCCGAACGGATTTTAGCATGGCCACATGTGAGAAAATTTCATCATAATTGATTCATTCTTTCTGACAATATCCTTTCGCCACTAGCCGCGCTTTATAAATTCCAATTTGACATTTAGCATTCATCTTTTTCTTAAAGATCCCTTTACAACCAATTGGTACAATACCATTAGGCAGGTCAACTAAGGTCCAAAATCATTGGAATACAATGGATCCATTTTAGATTTTATGGCTTCTAGCCATTTACCAGAATCGATGTCTGACATTGCCTCCTCATAGGTTTTAGGATCACCTGGTTGATCACTATCATTCACAATGAATAATGGTTCAATATGATCAACCGAGTGTCTATAACGAGCAGGTGGGCGAGACGTTCTCGCACTTCTCCTAAGAGGTTGTGTATCAGAAGCTCCCACTGAATCAGAGATTGGTATCTGAACTCGGTTGTTTGGTACTTCATTATTTTCTTCTTGTAAGACTATTTTCCGCACAACACCACATTCTTGGACGAACTGATTTTAGAAAAGAAGCATGCTTGCTCACCAAAATTCTTTGGTCTAAATGAAAATAGAAATAATATCCAAGAGTTTCCTTTGGATATCCAATGAAGTGACCTTGTTTAGATCTTGCCTCCAATTTTTTCATATTTAGCTTTTTAACGAAAGCTGGACAACCCCAAATCTTAATATGATTAAGACTTGGTTTCCTACTATGCCATATCTCATATGGCGTAGTTGGAACAATATGGCGTAGTTGGAACATTTAGACGATACTGCTTCGGTATATATACAACAGCCAAGGGCATATCCCCAAAGGGATATAGGTAAATTAGTGTAACTCATAATATATCGAACCATATCTAATAAAGTACGATTTCTTCGTTCAGATATACCATTATGTTTTGGAGTTTCAGGAGGTGTCCATTGTGATAAAATGCCATTCTCTTTAAGATAGTTCAAAAATTCAGTACTAAGGTATTCACCTTCTTGATCCAATTGAAGAGCCTTAATACATTTTCCTGTTTGTTTCTCAACTTCAACCTTGAATTCCTTGAACTTTTCAAAGGATTTAGATTTATACTTCATTAGGTATAAATAACCATACCGTGAATGATCATCGATAAAAGTAATGAAGTAAGAATAACCACCTCTAACAGTTTCATTAATTGGTCAACATACATCTGTATGTATTAATCCCAATATGTTAGTAGCCTGTGCACTATGTCCCACAAACAACGCTTTGGTCATTTTTCTCAGAAGACATGCCTCACAAGTTAAGTATGCTTCAAACATTGATGGATCAATGTACCCATCAGTACTCAACTTGTTAATTCTATCTTCTCCAATATGACCTAATCGGAAATGCCAAAAATACTTTTTATTTGGACTGTCTCTGGGAGTTTATTAGTTATGACATTTATATCAATTATATTTTGCTTATTGACATTTGTAATCGCATTACCGGACATTGTAATGGTATAAAGATTATTGGTTAATAAACTGAAACCAACACATATTCTATTATGATAAATAGCACATACATCATCAGCAAAAGAAAATTCATAATTCTCTTTACCCAAACGAGGTATAGAGATGATGTTCCTAATAGCATTCTTATAATGCAAACGGTGTTTTAAAATCAATACATTTCCAGAAGGCAAACATAAACGAAAAGTCCATATAGCTAACGCAACAACTCTTGCTCCATTAGCAAATGTCAAGACAATCTCATTTCACGCTAGCAACCTGCTTGTTTCCAAATTCTGCAAAGACATACAAATATGTGAAGTTGCAGTAGAATTTAGAACTCATGAGCTGGATTCAGCACTAACCATAAGATTAGTTTCAATAAGCATAGATACCATACCTTCACAAGGTTGGTCCTTAGGCTTAACTTTCAAGCTCGCGAGGTACTTCTTGCAATTCCTCCTCCAATGTCCCTTGACACCACAATAATGACATCTCCCCTTTTCAATATTGGGTTTTGGTTGCACAATAAGTTTGAAAGGTTTTTTCCATTTCTTGTTCTTCAAAACAGTCTTGCTTTTTGAAGAAGAAGCCTTAGCTAGCCACTACATTTGGCCTCGTGTTGTGCATTTCCTTCTCATAAACTACCGGCATGCTATGTAACTCAGCAAGAGTTTTCTCCATCTTACGCATGTGAAAGTTTTGGACAAACCCAGAAAAGGGATCGGGTAAAGATTGGAGGATCAAATTCACAGTTAACTCGTTGTCCATAACGATATTCAACCTAGCCAATTCTTCAATGCGCCAGATCATTTTCAAAGCATGATCATTAATTGATGATCTTTCAGCCATCCTCATACGGTACAATGCCTTAGATATCTCATATTTAGAGGTTCAACCATTCTCATCAAAGTATTCCTTTAAGTGCAAAAGGATTGACCTAGCATCTTCCATAGATTCATACTTCTTCTGTAATTCATTATTCATCGAAGCAATCATATATGACCTAACTTTTAAGTCATCGTCACACCACTTATCATAAGTGACACGCTCCTCTTAGGTCTCACCCTCAAGAAATGAGTTTGGCATCTTTTTATCAAATGCATACCCAATTTTTTCCGAATTGAGAACAATTCTCAAATTCCTCACCTAGTTAGTGAAATTGGGTCCAGTCAAACAATTCTTGTCAAGTATAGATGCGAGTGGGTTTGTAGTTACTAGATTTAATTGTAATTTACAGACGAAAAACTTTATAGCGGGTGCAATTTATAGTCACTAAAGTTGATGACTTTATAAAAAATAAGGTGGAGGACAATTATGGAGGTGTACCTTTTCACACGCCCATTTTCTATAGAGTTTCTTCTTAGTGCTTTCCTCTTTGTCCTTTTGAACTTTTGGTTTAATATTATATGATCCTCAGCCGTTTAAATAATTTTACAATCAATTATATAGCTATATCTATGTTAAACATATTTATATAGATAAAATCGCAATCTAACGATATAAATTCATAATGATAAAATGTTCCTAAAAAATTGCCTCTAATAATGATAGGGAGAACTCTTGATAACTAGAAAATTTTCCTTCATACTACAAAGATTAGATTTGCTGCATTCATTACCAAGAAAAAAAAAAAATGCTCCGTCTAAGCACTATATACGCATCTAAACATATACTTACTACTCCCTATGAAATATTTGTTTTGATCTCTTCTTATAAATCATTGTGCAAAGCTTTTACAACACTTATTTTATGTATTGACAATTATTAAAACGTGAGTATGTCGTGTGGCTTGGATTTCAAATCAAATCAAACTATATGAATGTGAAATTTTGTTTCAAGTTTGAAATAGTTGGACGAAACCAAATCAAATCAAATCAAACGTGAGCATGTCGTGCCACATGTCGGTTGGCAACTGTTGGTCACCGGTTGCCAACCCACCCATCACCGGCACCGGGTGCTAAGTCGCCGTTCACCGAGCACCGAGTTGTCAATCACCGGTGCGGGGACGTCGGGTCACCGGTTGTTGGGCAAAGGGTGACAACAAATGTCTAGCAAACTTATGGGCGGCCAACGGCCGACGATTGGCAATCGGCATTCGATGGTGAGCAGGCGAGGGTGGTGGGTGAGCGAGGGCCAACGGTCGACGATCGATAGCGGGCGATCGGCGACCGACGGCAAGCGGCGAGTGGTCTCCAATAAATAAGTTTCTATAAATTATTCTCATGAGCAATAAACTACTTTTTTCTATTTCTCATTTCTATTCTAAATCTATTCATTGGAACAACTTTTTAGTGGACGTTACCAAACATATTTATATTCTTTTTTTATTCCATGGAACAAAAGAATAAAAAAAAACAGAAAAATTGGAATGATTCAAAATAGACCCTTAAGTGCCTTCGGTAAAATATTCCAGCCAAAATTAACACGTGATTTCTTAACTTATTTAACCAACTTTTTGTAGATCACTTAAATGCCAATTTTTTTGAAAAACGATTTTTCAATGCGAAGATTTTTTTAAAAAGATCTTAAGTGCCAAATTTTTTGAAAAACAATTTTTTTAGTGCCAAGATTTTTTTAAAAATGATCACTTAAATGCCAAATTTTTTGAAAAATAATTTTTTTAGTGCCAAGATTTTTTTTTCAATGCCAATCTTTTTTCAAAAAAAAAAATAAGTTTTTAGTGTCAATAAAATTTGGCCTTGAAAAAATCATTTTTCAAAAAGTTTGGCATTGAAAATATCATTTTTCAAAAAATTTAGCACTTAAAAAATCCTTTTTCAAAAGTCTTGACACTGGAAAAATTGTTTTTTTTTAAATTTGGTACTTAAGTAATCCGTGAAAAATTAGTTAAACGACTTTGTTTAGCATTCTTATGTTCTAGCAAGCCATGTAGGATTTCCAAATAAGCATAAATGATCATTTTTCTCCGATTTCGACACTTAAATACGCTGCCAAAATGTTATAGCACTAAAGTACATGCATTGATAGTGGACTTTTCCCACCAAGGGGTGGCCAAAACTTTGGTGTTATTAATGTAATCAAACCAATGATAGTGCACGCTCCATCTATTAAAACGACGTCAATGTAAGTGAGATATTGTCGCAACCTCCTGGAGCGGAGGCTAACGGGTTGCTAAGCTTAGTGCTTAAACCGGGCTTTCCCAGACCCACTAATTCACAATTAATGATTTGAGTTTTTAATCTACAAGTCAAAAATTTCAAATAGAAATTGCCGATGTCGATTTGGAGTAAATTGATTAGAAATCTAAATAAAATATTGAGAGAAATACTTTATTTCTACACAACTAGAGAGACATGATTATACTAATTAATCATTAGTAAATTTTTAGTACTTAATCTTGTTTGAATTTGAGGCTTATTTTTTTTATTTTTTTAAAGACTTTCCCTGCATTCGTGGAGAAAATTACTTAAAAATCATATTGTGAGATTTTTCTGGAATATATAAATTATTTTTTGATATTTTGGAATAAAAATAGTTTTTGGATTTTTTATTTAAAACATTTTTACATATTAAAATAATACAATATTTATAAAATAAACGACAGGGTCGGATCGCCGGATCGGAACCGACCCGGGTAGGCCGCCACAGGCCCAGACGCAGCCCCTCTAAAAACCAGCCTCGGACCCATAAAACTGAGCCCGCCGCCTAATAAAAGAAGTGTTCGGCCCCCGCCAAAATTTACCAAGCCCGTGCGGCCGCCCCACACGAAAATTAGAAATGAGCTGGCCCAAAGATTGCCAAGCCCGTGCGCCCAGCTCACATGCGTCAATACCGAATCGTCAGTAACCTTAACCGATTCACGCCCGCACCCGACCCGGTTACAGACCCGGATCACGGCCGCCGCTGGCCTCTCTTACCGCTAGTTCCGACGAGACAGCAGCGGCGGGCTTGCCCTCCTAGCCGTGCGTTCACTGCTGAAGCCGGCGCTTGGGCGGCTCCTACCTGCGCCGCCCCGGTGAAGGACCTGAACCCCCTCTCGACACAGCGAGTGCCATGGCGACGCCGGCGAGAGATCTGGCTTCCACGAACGCCATCGCCGCGCGTGTGCTGCAGCGTCGGGGAAGAGAGAAGAAAGGAAGACGAAGAAGAAGAAGAAGAAGGGGCTGGGCCGGGCCGGGCCGCAAAGGTTAGGGGGCCAGATGGGGCGGGGCCCATGTGGAAGAAAAGATGGAAAAAAGGGGGCCCAGCCCGCGTGGGCTCTCCTTTTTTTTTTAATAATAATTATCCGAAAATAGTGCAAAATAAGGGAAAATAAAAAAATAAAATAAAACTTAGTAAAATGCAAATAATATTAACACTTAGGTGATTTAAAAATCATTTTTGTTAGAGCCAAATTGGTCCCTAATTTTGTACGCAATTTAAATATAATTATTTAGTCAAAATTTAGATGTCAATAGATATAATCATCTCTTAGGCATTGAGAAAAATATTTCGAAGTGATGCTGAAATTTAGACAATAAACTACAAAATCTTCCCACCTTTCTTTTGCAAGTTATCATCCTATCATGGCATAAAGCTATTGGAAGTCTCTAAACTTTATTAGTTTGTGTAATTTAATTCTTGATTTTTTTATTTGTGCTATCAAATCCTTAACTTATGTTTTCTTTGTTCAAATTGATACTTCCATCAAGAAAACAAACAAAATTGCTTATGTGGCTGTTAAGTAACTATTCAATGCCATGCTGGCTCCCACTTGGCTCCTACGTGCTCATTCGATTCCGGAAAAACTTAAAAAGGAGCAAATAAATTTATTTCATGAAGGAAAATTTGGAAAAGAAAAATCAAAGAACAAACTCAATTTGGAGCTAGCAAGAGAATAAGGGAGATCTCTTATGGTAATCAAGACTGATATTAGTGTAGGAAGGTGACATTGATATTTCAGAAATGTTATGTTATAGTGAATCGTAATTGCTGATGGGTGTTCATCGAATTACTTGTGATGGAACCTTGCTTGTTTGTCCGTATGACGTGTTTTCTTTGAACTATATGCCAGGATACTGTTTTGTGCTTGATTCAGCAACTGGGAATGCAAGCAATTTGAGCACGGACACATCTACTCCAATAAGAAATGGAGATGAGCTTCATTCCCTCCTTGCAATGTTAATATGCATGCGGTTGTTCAAAACAAAGTCAAACATAACCTTTTGTTAAATTTATAGGATTGTCACGATCCTTGATGACCTCAGAAAAACTTTGTAACGATATGCTTTTTGCACTTGAGTTTTTGAGTTCTTAGGTGGCATTTGTAAGATTCAATTCCATGTTCATGAATATGTAGTCTCTTATCAACCGATGGGGGAGCTCATTGGCGATAAACACGTCAAGTATATATCGTCTGTTGAGATTGAAAATGACATAGTTTACTTCTCAGACATGATTTATCTAGATCTGTGATTTAGCATTTGGAGTTTACTGATTTGAGTTTTCAGGTTGATCTTGCACTCAAAAAAAGGATAGTTTTGATTAGGTGGTTATGGAGAACTTGAGAGTGAATGGAGCATATTAGGGATTGACTAGTCTAGATCTCCTTGGAAAAATTGGCACTGTGGATTCAAATGAAGTTGTTTCATGGATCCTGCAATGCCAGCACGAGTCGGTTTGCGTTTATCTGTGTCTTGTCTTCTTTTCCGTGATTACCCACGAAAAACATGCGGCTCACAAAACCTCGACTCCACATTCAATCGAATATTTCTTATTTGACAATATGATTAAGATTAACTTGGGATTAACAAATTTCATCTATTACAATGATGATCATGTCTTAGGAGTGATTAGTGTTGCTTTATTTATTTATATTCTAAAACTTGGCTCTAAAGAAAGAAGTGCGAACGACACTTAGGCTGCTCATGTAGGCAGCTTTGGTGAAAATATCGACATGATCCGCATTTGATGTATGCACTCGTGCCATACAAGTTTTGGCCATTTTTGACAAGTTAGATGTTCTTAAAATCAATAAGGTGATAGATTGTATCTTTTGGAATAAAGCGTCCTAGATTTGCAAACTCTTTCGATCGATGCAAGTTCCTTGGTGTTATTCTATGTTATTAAGTTTTCAACATCATGAGAGTGATGGACTTACATTAGGCTCTGTTTTGCATGTAAAAGGCCAGATTATGTCATGTTATAGAATTTTGATTGCAGTTACTTTATGGTGTGTGTATTGCTAGCTAGACATTTGTGAGGGGGGATCTCTCTATGGAGATTGAAGTTGCTATTGTTGGATAATCTCTAGTATCAAATGTCGTACATTGTTGTGTCTGAACAATGATTCAAACATCAGAGCAACTGCAAAATGAAGATGAATCTTTTTCTGAGGATATATAAGGAGAAGTTGATATTTGGTGTCTTGTCCTCATCTTTGACCAATTATAATTTTTGCTTCTTGAGGATGTTTCTTAAATAATGGACATCCCTTTCACCCCTTTTTTTTTTTTCCCTTTGAAGGATCTCTTATTGTGCTATATGCTGTCTTGCCATACTAAAACGGTTGGACTCGATATATGTCGAGACTCCTATCAGATATATAGTGAGTTGCAAAACTTTGGATGCGGGTTTGGTTGCACTCCTGGTGTAGAGTCTCATGCAGGGCAAACTATGTCATAACCTTCTGATGGAACTCTCACTTGTTTCTAATTTCCTATTGGTGCTTAGTACGTCGTGTATTTGTTTAAATACATGGTGGTCTTCTAATTATGTTCCGATGAACGCATCCAAAGGATAAAACCAAGTCGCCATAGTTTTAAGACATTCCTTATGTCTCATCTTAGATGTGAAAAAGTCGGAAGGACCATTGATTCCGGAGAAGAATCAAGCATGAAACAATGAAGCACTAAGAAAGTAAATTAAGATGCACAAGAGCCTGAACAAGCACCTTGCTACATATTGGCTCATTTTTTTCTCTTCTTTCAATTCAAATAAGAAGATATTTGCAAAACGGAGAGCAGGAACGTGGTAGTAATCATGAAGCGGCAAGATTTGGTATTTCTGCTCCAATAAATAACAAACCCGTATGTGTTTTGTCTAGCCAATTGTCCAGTTGGTCACATAGTAAATTTGACCGGTGGAAACCCCAAAAATATGCAGCAGACCTCAAATTACCAATGGAAACCACAACTGCCCAAAATATGAAAAAAAAAAAAAAACTGGATATCCCATTTTAATTCTGCATGATGAACCAAGAAGAGAAGCACTATTTGCTTCATTTTCAATCATCAAGAACTCCTCACATGTAATAAAGAAACAGTAGATACTCATTAAAGTGACCATTATCCAGACCTTAGAATATACTTACGATAAACTCTTATGGAGAAGATGCAAAGGATTACACTCAATCAAGCAGTCCTCAAAAGCATAACAACATAACTAGACTAGGCACTCAAATAGTCAAACAATTGCACCCTTACACAACTATTACCATATGAAGCTAGAGCTCTAGAGCTCGAGCTCATGCTTAACTACGCAAAGATAAATCACACGATCACATTCAACTAAACACCAACCGCCACTCGACCGAAAATAAGAAGAAGAAAAAAAAAAAACACACCAACGGCACACCACTCTTACCTGTTCTTCTGCGATTGGCTAGTGATCCAAAGCTTGAGTTCGGCCCATCACTTCCGCCACCGATGAAGTTAATGAATGCACTAAATTCCTCTAGCGAGCGGCACCAAGAAGAAAATATGCACTAGATTGAAAAGTAGCACTGGTAAGGACTTGAAGCTCACGGACATGGAACTTGAAGCTCACAAAGGACTTGAAGCTCGGACGATGAACTTGAAGCTCGTGGACAAGGGAACCTGGGATGAAGAGACGATGGCAATCGACACACCGAACATCGACCGAAGCTTTCGAGGAGCTAGTGAGCAGCGCCGCGGATCCAGCCACAGCGATTTGCTTGAGCAGCGGGAGAGAGGAAGAAGAAAACGTGGAAAAGAACCCTAATCCCAATTCAATCCGTCGTTCAAGAATAAAAATCAAACTTTTCCTGCAGAAGGAAACGATAAGGTGAATTGAGGTGAGGTCTCCTGGGCCTAAAAATTTCTCTTATAGATGGTGAGGGATGTAAGATCCCTTACGTCGCCACCGAAGTGGACACATACACAGAGCATATGGAGATTCCCAGTAAAATCGGGAATTTTAAAAAAGCAGAAATAGAAAGCAAGTAAAGCAGAGGAAACAGCGATGATCTATGAATAGAAAGAAGGCGCACCCTTTCCTCTATTTTCGATTCGATTTCGATTCTGCTTCCGCTTTTTTTCAGGTCCGATCCTTCAAATTCAGAGCCGCTATTGTAAGCATAGAAGAAGAAAGGTGGAACGAAACGTCCCCTGTTTCTTTTCAGATTTATCAAATTCAAATAATGGCTCCCCTGTAGTGCTAATATAAGACTCCCCGTTTCCCCTGTTTCTGGACCCCTTGTTTCTATTGCAGATTTATCAACTTCAAATATATAGGTCCCCTCTGGTGTTATATATACAGACTTCAAGGCAGCTTCCGCTGTTTCTGGATCCCTTGTTTCTGTTTCAGAGTCCATTGTTTCCATTTCAGTTCCATTCAGAATCTTCTCTCTGTAAGACTCCCAAGTGTTGGAAGTTCGACCAGAGTCGGGTAACTCCCCACTACGTGTTATTTTTATCGAGCACTTACCTGGTATTTTTGAGTTCAATGGATCAAGAATCCTCTCCACTGATCCACACCGATCAATTTCCAACAGATGCAAAAACTCTAATTTGTCAATGCCCTCGACAACCTGTAGGCTCCAGCACCGATTAAGAATCAACCGCCTCAGGAACTTGCAGTGTGACAAACCGCCTAATCTTTTTAATGAAGTGCACCCTCCAACAGAAAGTAACAACAACAGCGCAGGAGCAAATTCAATATCCTGGACCCCTGGGCACCCACATAGAACGAGTTTCCGAAGCGTTTTCATGGAGCTTGGGAAACGGAAGTCTCCCCTCCAATGATCAATCAACTTGGGAGCTTTTAGCTCATTGCACCCGGGCTCCTCCCGCAGACTACTTGACCCACCCGGTACTTTATGGCCTTCATTAAAAGTAATTTCAATTTGCCTTAGCACCTTGCTTTCTTCCGATTCTCTCGAACTTGATGCAACGATTGCAGTCTCCTTTTCCAATGGAGGAAGCTGTATTTTTTTCCCTCGAGTGTCATAGAGCTCTAGAACCTTCAACTTTGACGATGGAAGTTGTTCGAAAGCGGGCACGTCTACTCCATGTAGAGTAAGTTCTTCCAGCAGAGAAAGGGAACCCAACTCTATAGTTGAAACGCAAACATTTGAAAAGCAAAGTTGCAGCTTGCTAAGTCCGGATAAACTCCCAATCCACTGCAAGTCGCAAGGTTGAATTATATCTGATTCGGCAACATATTCAGAGCCATCGGATAGGGCCAGTTCAACTAGATTAGTAAGGTATGAGAGGTTAGGGACAGTCACCAACGAAGTAGATGTCAACTGTAGAGTGGTCAAACTTTCAGGGAGCTCCGGCAGCTCTTGTATCTGATTAAAATTATTCAAATGCAGTGCTTGGAGGCAAAGAAGCTTGCTCATTGTACTGGGCAATTTTTCAATCGATGTGGATGATGCATTGATAGATGATAGGCTTGATAGTCTATCAATGGAATCCGGTAACCTCGTAATTCTTGTGCCCCATACATCCAACTTCTTTAATGAAGTTAATTTCAAAACTGAGTCAGGGAGTTCCCTCAAGCAATCGCAACTCCTAAGAGAGAGGTGCTGCAGTTCCTGTAATTCTCCAATTTGTTCAGGCAATTTTTCAAGTTCGACACATAACTCAAAATTCAAGTCGATCAGCTTCCTTAGTTTCCCGAATAGAGTGATGAATTTTCTTCAAGGAAAGAAAATTAGAAATAGTCAACTTCTCTAAGATTGAGTCCCGAGGAAAAGTTGGTGTCCCATGTATCGACGTATTATAACAAAGAGTGAGAACCTTCAATTTCCTTGCTTCCTACAAAAGCCAATGAAATATTAGGATAGACAAGAGATAAATATGGATTTAGGCTACCAATGAGAAAATTAGATCATAAATCCATCCAATTTTGTCCTTCATTGAATGAGAAAATTAGACTGAGAGGGAAACTGGCATACCTTGATTAGGCTTGCGAACACGTCTTCTGTGATATCAACCCCAGAAAGATTCACCACAACCATATTCTCTAGATGCAACGTATTAATTGCCTCAAATGGTTGATCACGATTGGCGGCAGGTCTAGGACGAATAATATAACTGTAATCCAAACTGATCCATTTCAACTCGGAAAGACAGCCCCTAAAGTCACCTTCGCAGTTTACCTCACACAATGAAAGAAACCGTATACACGGGAATCGCTTCATTTGCTTCGAAGTGATAATTGTAGGATGTTTTGACGTACTCCTCCTTTTCAAACTCCTTTTCAAACAGAGTGCTTGAACGCTTCCCTTGATCTGCCAATGACATTAAGGAGCAGAAAGAGGAATTTGTCAATATCCCAATATTTTATTTCGTAGAAGAAAAGAAAAAACGTAGTAGAAGAGCAGCTCCCAATTCAAAACTGTGAATCATCAATTAAGAAGAGGTTACAAGCAAATTTCTATTCAAATTTGGTCATACTTTACCTCTGTTGATTTTAATTTGGGAATGATGTCGTCTTTATCCCACAATCGGGTTCCCTCTTCTTTGGCAATTTTCCTTCCAAGATCTCTAAACTGATCATGCATCCAAAGGCTATTATCATCAAACACCTTTATCATGCATTTTTCAATAAGGACCTTGATGGAACTCTCTGGGTAAAACTTACAATCCTCCCACACGTACATTGGATTAGTCTTATTCTCGCCTACTAAAAAGCACGCAATATCGAGGAATATCTCTTGTTCATACTTTTCTAAGGCAGCATAGCTAATCTTTAGCGTTGCCAAGACATCCTTATGAGGTGCTTCCTTTAGCTTCTTTAAGCACTCTACCCATATTCTTCTCTTTTTCTGAAAAAGCGATGAACCTATTGCTTGAAGAGCTAAAGGTAGTCCATATGTAGTATTGATGATGTCCATTGAAAGACTGCGGTAACTAGCTGGAGGAGAGTCATTATTGAAGGCATGCCTACTAAAAAGTATAAGTGCGTTTTCGCTGCTCAACCCCTTCATTTCATAAGACACAAAGTTATACTTGTTGCTAATCAGAACGTTTTTGTCCCTAGTAGTAACAAGTATTCTAGTACCAGGATAGAAATTTTCCTCTCCAATGAGTTTTTGGATCTGAATGGCCTCCTTAACATCATCCAATACAATTAGCACATTCTTGTTGCAAATTGTTTCTTCAATCCTTTTGGTCCCCTCATCAACGTTTGGAATGTAAGGTTCCACTCTAGCGACGTTGGACAATAACTTTCTTTGCAACTTCCCTAAACCCTTGGTTTTTGCTATTTCCCCACGTCGTCAAGAAAGCTGCAGTATCTCCCAAAGTGAGGACATAGTTGGTTGAAGATAATCTTGGCAAGTGTTGTTTTACCGATGCCGCCCATCCCGTAGATTCCAATTAGCCGTACATCACTAGAGTCGATGCCTAATAAATTGTTTATGTCTGCTATTGGATCCTCCATTCCAACTAAATCTTCGGTTACATGTCTCTGTCTTGTCTTGAGCCTGACCAAAACCTCATGAACAACCACCTGGATAAGTTTCACATAGCTGCCGCAAAGTTGAACATTTTCAATTGAGAAAAGGTGAGTAACCAACCAAGTGAGAACGCAATCAAGTTTAGGCTATAGAAGAGAAATGTTTGATATTTATCAAGTAGAAGGATAAGAAATTCTGGCAATAAAGGGTAGAACAATCAAAATATAAACATCTAATGAATTACTGTAATAGAAGGTTTACTTAAATAAATAATGGCCCGATTGTACAAAATAATTTTCACAATCATGGTTAGATTGTTACCCTGGATATTTCTCTAGCTCCCATCCCTTGGTGCGACCAACTTCTCCGAGCGCTTGCCGCCACGTCTCTATATCCTTTGGGGTGAACTTATTCTTTTGATCCTCCATGTTTTCTTCCAATTTCGAGATGGCAACCTTATACAACTCCGATTTTAGCTTCACGTCATCGGGCTTCACGTTGTAGAAGATGGGCAAAATGACATTTTGTTTCCCATCTTCTTTATGTTTAGAGCTGTTCTCCACCATCCTCGCAAGCTCGTCGAGGCACCAGTGACTTGAAGCGTAATCTTTAGAGAAGATGGGTATGTAGAGCTTGGAATTGTCGATCACTTGCAGAAGGTTGTCACTAATTCTTTCACTTGGTTGATGCCCTTCATCATTGATGAAAACACGAATCCCAGCATCTACCAAGGCTTGGTGGAGGAAATTGGCGAATGTACGACTAGTATCAAGCCCTCTAAAACTTAGGAAGACTTGATGCTCACTTCTTGAAGCGTTGCTGGTGCTCGCACTTGTCTCTAAGTTTGCCATACGAGGTCGCTTTGCACTTGGCAACAACGGCCCTCTCACCTGGTCTCTGAGCTCGCCATATGACATTTCACATATTTGAATCAGATCCCATTTGCCATCCAACACGCATACAGGCAACTTCGTAGCAGGTGCAGTTTCCAAGTTATAGTCAATAAAGTTGATGGCTTTAAAAAGGAGAAACAAGGCGAAGGACAATTACGGAGGTGTGCCTTTCACATGCCCAATTTCTTTCGAGTTTCTCCTTTCTACTTTTTGCTTTGTGCTTTTGAACTTTTGGATTAAAAATATTTGATTCTCTATATCTATAGTTGTGCATATTTAAAATCCCAATCTAGTATTGTAAAATAACAATTTATTTATATAGGGCAACAAAATATTCCTAAAAGATTGCCTACCATTCTTACACTTGGGACTCCGGATAATTAGAAAAATCTCCTTCATACTACAAAGATTGGATTTGCTGCATTCTCTACAACAAATGTTCCACCTAAGCATTACCTATGCATATAAGTACTACTACTTATTATAAAATATTTGTTTTGATCTCTTCACCTGAAAGACTTACCTTTAATTATAAGTAATTTCCTTTAACTCTCAAATATTCTCATAAAATATGTCATTATATTAAAAAGCAAATAATCATTTATTTCCTATCGACTACTGTTAGAATGTGAGCATAGTGTGGTTAGAGTGGTTTGGACGTTGAACCAAACCAAATTATTTAAATATGTTAGAATATATTTCAAATTTGAGCTCGTTGGATGAAATAGGACCGAATGAGAATTATGGACGCTGGACCACTGTTCAAAATTGATGAGAGGAAATGCAGGGATGGCCTGTCAATTGGCCATGATGCCCTCCATCGTGGTGCCGTTTTGAGCACGAAAGAGAGAAACTATGATGGCCTTGACCACAAAGACGGCTTTGCTCAGCTGAAGAAAGGGAGAACGAGATCAATGATGGTCATTGCCGATATGGGCCGAAAGGGAAGAAGACGAAGAAAGTTGCAGGGATGGTGTCTTTTCATGTTGGCCACTCAGTTGTTTCCTTCCTTCTTCTTTGTTTGGTTCTGCTGAATTTCCTCTTTAAATGCCAAGAGAGCTCTGAAGGCTGCACAGAGCACATTGAAAAGCGTGCCAAGAGTTCCCCTTGATCACGCCAAATATTTGTGCTCCGAAGCCTATTATATCTTTTGTTAAGATTTGTGTCATTTCTTCACGAGGGAGAAATTTAAATGTTAAACATTATTAAATATGATTAGAAGCTGGAAAGCATCGAAAGTATTTAAATAACTCGAACGTGATTATAACTTTCATTATATTTTTTGATCTATAATAGAATCTTATACTATTTTTCCTATAGACGTAAATCACATGATTGAATCATATAAATCTAATATTCCATTCATTTTTTTTTGTTTTGGGCATTTTATTTAATTGCTTTTTTTTCAACAAGGAATATGGTTTGAAGGAAAGTGAAATCAAACTAAAAGATATTCAATAGCATTAGGCATTCATGAATAAATGCATGAAAAAGTATCTTTTATTTTCTTAAGATATTGATCAATATTTACAAGCTTAAATTCGTGGTTGATGATAGAATTTGTCCCATCACCCACTTGACATTAACTCCGATCATAAGGACGAGATTCAAGGCCATCTGCACGACCCGTTTCTTCTAAGATCCCTCTGACAATGCATAGTGATGTTCTTTTATTGCCCCTTTCTCGCTTGAATCGCGCCAGCCCATGTGTACCTTTCCCTTTGCTTCCTTCATTTCCCATGATTTTATGGTCGCATATATTTTATTGTTTAGTTTTGGACGCAACATATCAAGAAAATCATAAATTTGTAACTACAATCATGACGTATCAAATAAGTCTGTTTTTCACTACATTTGTTAGCGATACATTTTTTTTGTTCAGCATGATTTAACATAAATCATTTTCATATTTCATCTCTTAATAAATATTTCATGAAAAATTGAAAATCGTAATGAATATTATCCTTCAAAATTTGAAGTGTTGTGGTAGAAGTAATGAAGATCAGATAGAGTGTAGCCACAATTATTTATGTTTTGGCTTGTTTTATTTATGTCTTTTTGTGGCGTTATTAGTTGTTTTGACTTGTTGACTAATTTGGCATACTGTACGAAGTCTTTGAGAGAATGACTTGTCCACATTTATTTTATCTCATTTATAACAGTAGTATCCAAAACATTTGAGTGAATTAACAACGATCTATACACGCAAATCGCTCCATCACCGCTCCATCACACACATTAGGTTAGCTCCATTCAAGGATGGCTAGCGAGACTCTCTAAGGTAATAAGTAAAGGACATTGTGATCAAATTTGAACAAAATATTGTCTTAAGAATAGCATTCAAAATACACATAATGCATTCATGATGGTTTTACGAACCCAAGTTTGCACAAATTATCTATAAAACAGCAATCCTTCCAAAGATATAGCAATAGGATATCATAAGTATGGTCATCTTTGATACACTACTTCATACAACTTAGCAATACCTTATGGAAACGCTATGAGAATGCACATCCTATGCTTTCAAGCCATTGCCTCAAAAGATTGGAATACATAAAAAGCGTTAATGCTTACTTTTTAAGTAAATTAGAAGATCATGCGGCATCATATTACAAGATCATCAAAAGATACCAAAATGCCATTTATCGAAATTACGTTTTTACCTTTTAATTAATCATGCATGTTACATACAACTTTAATAAATCCGCAAGGTTTTAGGCATGTGGAAATCGATGTTATCGGACTAATTAGTTTTTTGACTTACTGCTTCAAGATCTAAAGGTAGACCATATGTGGTACAGACAATGCCTTTTGAAAGAGTGTAGTAATTGACCAGAGGAGAGTTGTTGTCCAAGGCATGCCTTCAAAAAAGTTTTAAGTGCGTTACTTTGAGTGCGCGGCTCATTGTTTGTCAAATTTCAGCCATTCTTTTGGATTGGACATTTTAGTAATAATAACATTACATTCCTTGATGGGAAGAGCTTTTACTACATTATTAACGTGGAAAGCTTCCACACTACATCATCCTCCTTCAGAAATTTACAGAAGAAGAAAAAGTGCATTACAATAGAAAAGGAAAAAAAATTATGTTCACTATGAGAAATGATGAAATTCTTGATTTTAATGCCCGAAGCCCGATGTCACTTTCGTTAGTGAGAGACATCGTTTTGGATGTTTGTTTTGCGTGACTCACGGGATTAAATTGAAAGTTACGGATAGACAACTTCACAGCAACTGCAGCTTTCAATTTATAGTCAATAAAGTTGATGGCTATAGAAAAATGAGATGGAAGACAATTATGGAGGTGTGCATCTCACACGCCCAATTACTTTCGAGTTTCTTCTTGGTGCCTTGGAAATTTTGAATTAAATAAAATCTGATTTGAAAAATTTAAATCATTTATAATTAGTCTCTAGCTATATCTACGGTTAAACATATTTATAAGATAAAACCACATTTTATCTATATAAATGCATAATAACACAATTTTCCTTAAGGATGCATGGGATATGGTTGTCCTCATCGATATCATCCATTAAAATTAGCATCTACCAATGCTATCAATGTCACAAGCCACTCTAGAATAAGAGACATCGGACAATAATTTTTCATGCAGCTGGACCAAGCCCTTGGTTTTTGGCTTTTCCCTCGTGTCATTAAGCAAGCTGTAGTTTTTCCAAAAGCAAGGATATAGCTGGTTGAAAATAACCTTAGGGGGTGTTGTTTTACCAATGCTGCCCATCCCATAGATCCTAGTGAACCACATGCCACTAGAACCGATGTCTAATAAATTGTTCATGGCTACTATTCAATCCTCCATTCCAACTAAATATTCGATCATTTGTCTCTACCTTGTCTTGAGCCTAACCACAATCTCATTAACAAATTGACTTGATAAGATTTCCATTGTTGCCACAAAGTCAAACAATTTCAATTGAGAAAATATAACAAATTTGCATGTTGACAAACCATTTCCATATATCAAAGCTCAAATCTACCTCAAATTTATTTTGAATGCACAGCTGTTATTTGTGAATTTTCAGTTTTTCTTTTGGATTGCACATTTTAGAAACAATAACATTACATTAATTAATGGGAAGAGTTTTATTACATTCATGTGAAAAGCTTCTCTACAAGATCATCCTCCTTCGGAAATTTACAAAAGAAGAACAAGCGTGTTTCATTACAAAGGAGAAAAGGATATACGATGAAATTCTAAATTTGAACGCCCGAAGTTTGATGCCACTTTCGTTAGTGAGAGACATCATTTTGGACGTTTGTATTGCGTGACTCACGGGATTAGATTGAAAGTTACAGACAGGCAACTTCATAGGCAACTTCACAGCAACTATAGCCAGTACAGTTGATAGCTTTAGAAAAAATGAGATGCTGAACAATTATGAAGGTGTACATTTTCACATGCCTAGTTTCTTTGGAGTTTCTTGTCAGTGCCTTTGAACTTTTTAATTAAATAAAATCTGATTTTCAAACGTTTAAATAATTTATAATTATTTTATAGTTATATCTATGGTTAAACATATCTATATAGATAAAATCACAATTTATCTATATAAATGCATAATAAAAAATATTCATAAAGAATCCCTCTCGACACGTGGAACTATGGATAATTAAAAGATTTTCCTTCATATTATTGAGATTGGACTTGCTCCACCTAAGCACTACCTAAGTATATACTTGCTACTATTTGTTTGATCTCTTCGCCTTAAAGACTTATATTTTATCATAATTAATTATCTTTAACCACTCGAATATTGTCATAAATGCGCCATTATAATAAAGCGATATAAACTTGCTGGCCTTGGGCGAGCTCGAGCCTCACCGTCGGAGGTCGCGAGCTTGTTGGCCATGGTGGCGGCCAGCGAAGGGCTGAGAAGAAGAAAAGAAAGAAAGGAAGAAAAAGAAAGAAAATAAATTAAAATAAAATCGATTTTAAGGAAAAAATTGAAAAAAATCGATTTTTAAATAAAAAATAAAATTTTCAAAATTTCAAAAATACATCTTTATAAGAACAATCATTTGTTAACCAATATATTCGGAAATCATTTTCCAGTTATTTTAAAGGGGAAATCATTTTTCTAAATTTAAGAAATTTTTTCAATTGATTAGAAAAATATTTTCTGTTGGCTCATTTTGCTGAAAAATTAGGAAATTTTTTTTTCTAAAAGTATTTTCTACAAAATAAATACATCCTTAATGTGTCACATGAAAAAAAAAAAAACGTATATAATGTGAGATTAAGGTTAGAATTTACATAAGCAATAGTTTCTAGTAGAGAAAAAATATTCGCCGAAAACTTCACTTTAATAATTCTAAGAGAATCCAATTTCATTGATTGATTACACATCGTTGACAGATTTAGTGAACGCTTCTCATTGCAGACTCCCACATCCTAACGGGTCTCTCCCTCCGTAGCACGTACAACCACACCGCTGTCTCTCTCTCTCTCTCAAACGTAGACGGGGAGGAGGAGGAGGAAGAAGACAGCGCAAAGTCAGGTTAAGAGTTAACCAAGGTGCGGTTAAGCTGCTTTTTGACCGTCGTTGGTCACTTGCGCGTTATCAAAGCTTCATGTTATGTCAATTTCATGCTGCAGATGAGGAGTACGACCTGATACATCGTGGGGTCACGTGACAAATATCAAACCTCCTCATTATGTCAACACCAGGCCCAGGGACCCCACTCTGTCCTGGCTTTGGTTCTGCACGTCGTCCAGTCCAGGAAAATCCAAGTTGGATTTTCTTGTCCCAAGGAAAGGCGCACTTCTCCAACCACGAGAAAACTGCACCGACAGAAAAAAGTGACATGTGAGCCCGTCTGAAGAAAGGGAATAGGCTCTCTGGCCTGTCCTTGTCTAATGTACATGCGCTCGTCTTATACTTTTCAACCTTACATACTTAGCCCCCAGTATTCTTAATTTACTTTCACATAATATTACATCCTCCAAGCACTTGGTATACGGATAACTACTGTCCTCTTCTGGCTCCAATTTGATGCACCCTAAACCCAGGACTTAACATAATCACTTAAGCTCTTTGGTTAGAGATTGCAATATATGGAAATTATCTAACAATTTTCACCCCATTTCATCTCTCCCTTAAGAGAAATTATTCATTTCTTTTCTTTTCTTTAAGTATGGTTTTAGAGAAAACCATGCATTAATTGCACTGCCTATGTTGATTGATCCAACGAAGAGAACCCGAGAGAAAAATTTTCCCATGGGCCCACAAATTATTTCCTCTTACTTGTGAGAGGAAACAGAGGGAAATAAGAGAATCCAAGGAAGTCGAACAAGCTTTATATTAACGAGGCCCATAATCTTCCTGAGGCGTAATTTGAACATTTTATTTTCTTCCTAATCTCATGTAGTCGGGTTCTTATTCTATCATTATTACTCTGCTTGGTAATCAAATATTTGTGTTCTTTCACTATAAATTGTTGTTTTAATCATCCCTTCATCCATTACATATGATGTAATTAGGTCTCTTCAATGTTTTTAATTGTTGTTTCTTCTATTCCTTCAATTCAACTTCTTCATTATTTTTAACCTCTCCACAATATTGCTGCCAATCGCATCTCTCATTTCAGGCTAAGTTCAATTTCAGTCTAGAGTTTCGATCACGTCTTCAATTTGATAGACAGAAAGACGGAAGTGGTGCCAAACCAAAATGAAGATAAAGAAAAAAAAGGTGATGTTAATTGCTAATCATGGTAAATTTTAAGTTTCTTTTTTGTCTTCATCGTTCACGTAACAAATATTAAGTTTCGTATATCAACCTCATGCTCAGATGGCAGTACGACCTCTTACACGTACCGTTCTATATGTAGTTCGGACTTCACGCATATGAACACTATTATTAACTTCATTACGTAAATGTGGGCACAACCATATAATGATTACATGTCTAGTCCCAAATTTTTACCAATTATTTTACGAATAAGAACAAATGTTCTTGAAAAAAAAAAACCTTTTAATTTGGTCAATTACCCAAAATAAAAACTGATTTTAATCAATGGTAAAATATGCTTACCCATATAATTCAAAATTTAAATATCTTGACCGCGGACATAAAAAGTTCTAATTACAAAGGTATCATATATTAGATTTATAGTTGTAAACTTGTAATATTCAATTGTTATTCCAAAAACAATTGGCACAGAATTAAATTAAAATATAATAATTAGCGAAATTAAATAAAAGAACACCTCCCACCCCTGTATAATGCATCTCCATGCACCATTGCCGAGAATAAGTACGTTGTATTGTTCGTCCAGTTTGTTTCTCCATGCAAACCATCCAGAGCTCATCTCTTCTTCTTTCTTATTATGGATTGATGGGCTGAGCAAATGACAAGTAATAATGTTAGTGCAAGACGTAATTTGAGTTGAGATGAAAAATACTTAACCCACACTACTGACAGTACACGAGTGGACGATGACCTCTAGTACCCTTTATTAATATATATATGCTTCAATGTCGGCAATCCATGATTTAATTCAATTTTGAATATTTGAACTTTGATAAAACAAGACCAAAATCCCGATTCATCATCCCATACTTAAGTAGTATTACTCACAAATAGCCGGAGTTTTTAATGCAAACATATCTCGTAGATGACACCTAACATGAAAAATTAGAGTCCATGACACCGGAAGATTAGTTAAAACATTGCACATCTACCACAATCGCATGGCATTTTCTTACCATATCAGCTACTACGGTTGTTACACTTCTATCTCTATCTTGGTCAATCTCGACGCATTGAGCAACACATTTCAAGAGATCCACTACCTTTGGTCTCCAAGTACTTTAAAGACTAAGCTATTGCGGCTTCTCATGGGTCTTAGCTTAGGACAACCTTTCAGTTCAACATGCCTTGGCTTCTTCAAATTGCATAGGTCCGGTAAAGTTTCAATCGGATCACATGCAACAAAGATCCCGATTCCCCCAAACCTTGAACCTCAAGAACTCTTTCTAAATAAGATAGTTCTAAGGATTGTGGATTCCTCGAGCACGACGGATCGGGTGTCCTCGTGAGGCATTTGCACAGAATAATTCGTAATTTCCTCTATTTCACCAAGCCTTTCTAGAGGGAAAAGTGCACCGTCGAGGATTCATTGATGGCATTAGTCAACAAGTATTGCGTCTCCGATAATGCCCAATTTGACTGACAAAATGTAACAAAGATAAGACGAGAGTTGTGCTCAATTTCCCTGTTGTTATTTAAGCTAATTATGATGCGACCATCAACCAAAAGTTCTTCCACGCCCGTGCCCTAAAACTTCTGCCGTTAGATTTTAAGTAACCATGCATCATCATTTAAATCTAAAATTTAATGAAACTAATTTTCAGCCTCGTAACTACGCAAAGATTCCATCTTAGTTATTTTTTCACATGAAAAAAAACATATATAACGTGAGCTTAAGTTTAGAATTTACATAACTAATAACTTCCAGTATGGAAAAAATATTCACAAAACCTTCCCGGGAGATAATAATAAAAGGAATGGGAGCTCAGCTCCCTAATTTAGAAAGTTAAGCTGCCCAAATCAACTTCAAATGGAAATTGAGATAAAAATAGAAGTCAAATGTGGCAACTGACAGATTTTCGAAAAATATGTAGTATAAAATTTTTAGATCTTTGGTAATCATCTGTTATGTGTGGAATGAATTGACTGTGGCATATTATGAAATATTAGTCAGATACTCTAATAGTCATAAACAGTAAACACTCCATTGACATTTGAGAGACACTCATCGACTAATTTTTTGCACATGCACAGCTACTCCATCGTGAGAAATGAAGGTTCGTGGAAGATACGTTTTCATTTTTTTGTATTGGAGTTAACAATTATAATAATAATTTATATCACGAAACCTCAATTTAAGAGTTCTAAAACAACCCAATTTCATTGATTTGTTACGTCTTGTTAACGGATCCCAAACCCCTGAATTTGTTATCTTGTTAACGAATCCAATGAATATGAAGTGTACTTGTATGTAATTATATATCTCTCTCTCTGACATCTCTTTGCAAATAATCTCCACGTAATGACCTCTTTCCAATTCTCCGCAAACTCCAAATCCTTACTTGTCTCTCTCCATCCCTAACAAGTACCAGCCACACAAGTCCGCAGTTGTTGCTCCGGTGCTGCTCTCTCTCTCTCTCTCTCTCTCTCTCTCTAAAACGCAGACGAGGAGGAGGAAGGCAGAACAAAGCAAGTTTGAGAGTTTAATCAGGGTAGAGTTAAGTTACTTTTTGTCCATCGTCGGTCACATCGCAGTTATAAAAGCTTCGTGTTCCCGTCGACCTCTCCTGCAGATGAGAGTACGATTTGAATCGTGGATCACATGGCAATTTAAAGCTTGTTATTATGTTAAATCTCCACGTCCAGGGACCCCGCTCCACCGTACCGTCCTCTCTCTCTTTTTACACGTTGTTCCAATCCAAGTAACACCGACCGACAAACAAACGTGACATGTGAGCCCTCTCAAGAAAGGGGACCAGCTCTCTGGCTTGTCCTTCCTATTGCATGTGCTCGTCTTATCCTTTTCAACCTTACATACCCGGCTCCTAGTAATCTTAGTTTACTTATTTACGTAATATAAATCTACAAGCATTACGCGATATGGATAATCAATGTCCTTTTCTGGCTCCGATTTGGTTCTTCCAAACCTAGGGCTTAACATAATCATTAAATCTCTTTGGTCCGAGATTGGAATATATGGAAATTATTCTGGCAATTTCACCTTGTTTCATCTCTTCCTTAGAAGAAATTATTCATTTCCTTTTTCTAAAGTACGGTATTAGAGAAAATCACACGTTGATTGATCCGAAGAATTTTTTTTTTCCTATGGTCCCACAAAATATTAATGTGACATATATTCTTCCTAAGACATAATTCGAAAAAAATTATTTTCTTCCTAATATCTTATTGTCTGGTTCAAGTCTTGTCATTATTATTCTGCTTTGTAATCAAATATTTGTGTTGTTCCACTTTAAATTGTTGATTTGATTATCGCTTCATCTACGACGTATAATGTAATTAAGTTTCTTCAACTTTCTTAATTGTTGTTTCACCTATTCCTTCAATTCAACTTCTTAGGTATTTTTAACTTCTCTACCAGATTGCTGCCAATTGTACCTCTCATTTCAAGCCACATTTAATTTCAATCTAGAGTTTCGACAATTAAGGTGAGATTAAAAAATAAAAGTTTCACACATTTCAAGCCACATTTAATTTCAGTCTAGAGTTTTGAAAAAGAAAACATATATAATGTGAGATTAAGGTTACAATTTAGATAAGTAATAGTTTCCAGTATAGAAAAAAATATCCACCAAACCTTCCCAGGAGTTAAAAAAAGAAAAGGAAAGGAAGGGGAGCTCAGCTCCCAAATTTAGAATGTTAAGCTGCCAAAGTTGACCTTGAATAGAAATGGAGATAAAAAAGAGACAAAGGCAAATAATAGATTTTAAAAAGAATGTAATATAAAAATTACACGTCTCCAATAATTATTCAGTGTGTATGTGATGGAAGGTCCGTCGGACCTAATGAAGATTCGTCAGATGCTCAAAGAACCCTAGGCACAACATTGATATAAGCACCTACCTATTAATTTTGGGAATATGCATAGGTTTTCAGCTAAATACACAACTCCATTGAGATAAAATAAGGTTCACGGAAGATGGCATTTTCATTTTTTTATAGAAATTACTAATTATAATCATCATTTATTTTTCAGAACCTCACATTGATAGCTCTAAAAAAACCCAATTTTATGGATTGATTGCACCTCATTCAGTGAATATGAAGCGTACTTGTATGTAATTATATGTACGTTAAGGGGATCATTAACCCCATATGGGTTATATGGATCTGTCGCTATTCAATGGTTGAGCCTACTGGCTCTCTCTCTCTCTCTCTGCGCTAATAAGTAACCTCCACGTAATGAACCTCTTTCTGATTAATTCTTTGCAAAAAATAAGTAACGTGAACAATTCATCACAAAGCCAACGCTTCTCATTGCAAACTCCCAAATCCTTACGTGTCTCTCCCTCCCTAACACGACCACCATCGTTGTTGCTCTGATGCTGCTCTCTCTCCATAAAATGCAGAGGAGTGAGGAAGACAGGACAGAGTGAGGTCAAGTGTTAACCATGGTGGAGTTAAGTTTGCCTTTTGGCCATCGTTGATCACTCCGCAATTATTCAAGCTTTGCATTATGACAACCGCATGCTGCAGATGACAGTACGGCTGGGTCACGTTGCAATTATTAAAGCTTTCTTGTTACGTCAACCTCGCGCCTCGGGACCCAACTCTACCGTACCGTCCTCTCTCCCTTCCTACACGTTATCCTTTCCAGCTTCAAGTTAATGCGTCCACGACCACCGTATCTGATTAAATATCTGGTCGCAAATTTGTACAAGTTAAATGTTGTGCTGCAGATGTGGGGTCCGACCGATACATTGCGGGTCACATGGCAAGTTATTTAATTACCGGGAAGGATAGAAGACAGTGAGGACGCAGATGGGGAGATGGGAAATGTGATAAGATGCCTGAACAAGATTGGTCGAAGCTCCTACAACGTCAACCAAGTTGTCATCCCAACTTTCGGTGAAGGATAGAGAGGACGCAGAGTGATTGCGAGACAAGAAATTTTACAGATGTCCAAATTTGATGGGTTGAGGTTCCGAAATTAAAAAGAAAAAACGAAAATAAAGTAAAAAAATTCGAAGTTTTAAGAAAATAAAAAAATAAAACAAGAAACAGGTGGGGACTAGTAGAAACGTGAGCTGAGAGAAAGAGAGTATGAAAAATATTTTTCCCAATAAATTTTTTTTTGTGAAATGTGTCGGAAAACTCAGAAAATATTTTCCTATAAGTTAAGTTTTTTTTTTTTTTTTTTTTCTGGAATGAACAAAGCCTTAGTACAGTAGTGCTACTCTTGTGAAGAGTTTGTATTATTATCCTTGTACAAGCATCTCTCAAGTAATAAGTTTGCAAATGGCCCTAGCAATATAAGAGGATAACTTCGGAAAAATGTCATCACAAGTTCCTTTTTAATTTTTTAATCTAATTTAATTAATGGAATATGTCTAGGTTTAGCTACATACCCAACTCCATAGAGGGAAATTGAAGGTTCGTAGAAGATGCCTTTTACATTTTTGGTATAGAAGTTACTAATTGTAATCATCATTTATTTCTCAAAACCACACTTTAATAGTTCTAAGGAATATTCAATTTCATCTTATTGATTATACCTCATTAACCGATCCAATGAATATGAAGTGTATTTCTATATAATTATGTGCATGTTTAAGGGGATTATTACCCACATATTAATGTTGTATGCACTCGATAATGTTAGCTTATTTCATGGATTATATGGATCTCTCAATCTCTCTATCTAATATCTCTTTGATAATAACCTCCACATGATGACACTTTTTCAGATTCTCTACAAAAATGAGTGATAACAATTCACAAAGCTGACGCTTCTCCTTGCCATACTTCAAGTCCTTACACGTCCACCATCGTAGCTTTTGATGCTGCTCGCTCCCTCTGTCGGTCTCTGTCTCCCTCTCTGAAGCTCGGAGGAGGAGGATGAAGACACAACGAAATAAGGTTAAGAGTTAACCAAGGTGGAGTTAAGTTTTGTCTTTTGGTCATCGGTCATTCGACAATTAATCTCATCCATGCCGTAGATGGGCGACACGACTTTGATGCATAATGAGTCTCGTTACAAAGATATTTTCCTCGAAAAAGGGGAGGGAAGACAGGGGAAATGCAAAATGCAAAATGAGTTCCTCCTTCCCTCAAATGACGAGCTCAATGGACCCATAATCATTGCATTTTCTAGACTCTTAATCATTGACAAACGTCTAAGTTAGGGAAGGAAAGAAGACAAGACAGTGACATGAATGAGATTAGAAATGTGGATAGATGTCAAAAGATTGGTCGTCTAAAGTCTACGGGGGAAGGAAAGGGAAGGAAAGAAGACAAGACAGTGACGACGCAGATTGAATGGGGGAGATTAGAAATGTGGATAGATGTCTGAACAAGATTGGTCGAAGCTCCTAAAGCGTTAACGAAGCCGTCACCAACAACTTTCGGTGAAGGATAGAAAGGATGCACAGTGACTATGATAGAGATGTCCGAATTTTGATGGGTTGAGGTCCCGAAATTATCTGCGAAGGTGTCAGCAACACCTAAGGTGAAAGACAGAAGTCAGTGAAGGACGGAAGTATAGAATGGGAGATGGGAAATGTGATGGATGTTCGAAAGAGACGGGTTGAAGCTCCAAAAATATCTATGAAGCTGTCGGCAGCAGTTTCTTTTTGCGATGGAGCCTCGACCATTTGAAAATGTTCTAATGGTTGTGCATGAACCCGAATAGATTTTAGTTAGGATGGCCAATAGGCCGTGCCGGTTTGACCTGTGCTCTTGGGCCACATGCGCCCCAAGAAAAAAAGGGGCAGGTGTCGAGCACTTCGGTGTCAATTGCTGGTGAGGTGAATGAATATCTCAGCAAGGATGACGGAACTTACATTTAAAAAATTTGAGGAAGACAATGTCGATAGCAGTGGAAGGCCAAACCGTCGTGTTTTCCTATTCTTTCCATGGTGAACGTGACATGCTCACTTTATCAGATCGATTATTAGAAACGGTAGGCAAAGATTGAGTAATTAAAATATGAAAAATGTCTATCGCCTGCATCTCTTGGCTCGTTCTCAATGTGCATAGGTTGTCTATGCCTACATTTTAAAATATGCTTGACCTTAAAGAACCCAAATTTATTTTTTGAAAAAAAAAAGTCTACAAAGTCTCGTGCTCTACCACCATTCCTTTGTAAATATGAGATCTGTCTAACTGTCCTCCATTGTCATTTTCTATGGAAGCTTATCATTGGCCTTTAATTTGTTGTTATGACTTAACTATTGTAATTTCGCATGGATTGCAATTTCGCGTGCTAAAATATTAAACAAAATTCATACAAGAGAAGGATTTTGTTTTCTATAATTAATTGCGACATCATTATACACCCAATGAAAGCCAAACAACATAATCAAGAAATATTTGTTTTTCCCCATAATGTAACTTCTCGGAACTTGTCATCAACATTTCATGGACTTCCTTGGGAGAACTACCCATAATTTCTTCAATGTGTCTGTTCAAATTTGTTTTATCTTGACAAGAAAGAAATGGACCGGTAACCTCAAGAGCCAAAGAAATCATTTCTAGAGTTGAAATGGCATGCTCCGACAAGCTGTCATGACCATTTGTAAGCGAGTCTCTTTTTAGGGCATGTCTTTTCAAAAGTTGAAGGGCTTGATCAAAACCAAATAATAGTTCCTCGCTAGTTGCTTGAACCTCTCATTTTATGCCACGTGCGAAACGCAACAAGAGTGATGCAACACCGTGTCTAAGGTCTTGTTGTTCAAATATTCTTTTTCAGCATTTGAGCTCAAACCCAAAAAACAAAAATGAATGTCGATACTTCGTAGCTTTTTTCGTAGCTTTTTATCAAGGATTCCATGATCTTTTATCAATATGATATTATATTTCATCAAAAGCTTGATAAGTCTTTTAACTTAACCTGTGTTTTTTTACGTGGAATTTGGAAAGCTTGGCTCTATTTCGTCTTTGTTGATGCGAGTAATCGGCCCACGCTCTCATGTATCGTGTAAGACGTGTTCGTTAGCCACTAACGCAACTGTGAATGACGTTATCGGCAACAATATATGCAGGTGCTAATAAATAAATAAAAATCGAGAAATATACACATGTCAATTGTTTGAATATCCTAATAAATGAATAACTTGATTTTAGTTATATTTTTTTAAAGTTGCAGTTCTCTTATGTATTCATATTTCGGCTTGTCATCTGATCATCTTTCCACAACATCTACCGAAATCTCCAAAAGAGAAGTTGGCCATCTGAACGTTGATTGAAAACAAATGGACTATTCCACCATTTCTATTGTATTGAAATTGATTTCAGTCCTCACCAGCTAAAAATCACGAGAGCCATGCTTGGCTCTAGCATATCAGCGGCGGCCGGAGTCCAGATTTTGATTCGGATAATGCACTCCAATTCCAGTCACTTCATGAGTTCTTTACGTATCAGCTTTACTAAAGTTGGACAATAATAGAGTCCACTTAGTGCTAGTGCAATAATGCTTTCTCCTGTCATGCGTACTATATGGCCACCGTCTGTTTTAGCCAAAATGCTTTTCTCGTCAAGAGTTTGTATTATTTTCCTTGTAAAAGCATCTCTCAAGTAATAAGTCCGTGAATGGCACTAGCAATATAAGGTTAACTTCGGAAAAATGTCATCACAAGTTCCTTTCTCTATTTTTTAATCTAATTTAATTAATGGAATATTTATAGGTTTTGGGTTACATGTACAAACTGAAGGTTCATGGAAGATGCCTTTATTATTTTTTGTGTCGAAATTACTAATTATAATCATCGTTGATTTCTCGAAACCACACTTCAATAGTTTTAAAAAAGCCCAATTTTATTTGATTGATTACAATTCTTTAATAGATCCAGTGAATATGAATTATACTTGTAAAAAATTATGTATATGTTAAGGGAATCATTAACCCCATCTCAGTGTTGCATTCACTCGATAATGTTAGGTTACAACTTATTTCATGGATTATACGGATCTTTCTATCTCTTTGTCGAATCTCTTTCCTAATAGCCTCCACGTAATTCCCTGCAAAATTAAATAACGTCACAATTTACAGAGCCAACGCTTCTCATTGCCAAACTCCAAGTCCTTACACGTCTCCCCTTCCCTGACACGTCCACCATCGTTGCTTTGACGCTGCTCTCTCTCTCTCTCTAAAACGCAGAGGAGGAGAACAAAGACGGAACAAAATGAGGTTATGAGTTAACCAAGGTAGAGTTAAGTTTTGCTTTTTGACCATCGTCAGTCAATCGACAATTATTGGAGCTTCACCAATCTCATTTATGCTGTAGATGGGCGGTTGGACTTTGATGCATCGTGGGTCACGTTGCAAAGATATTTTCCTCCAAAAGGTGGAAGGGGATGAGAGGGGAAATGCAAAATGAGTTCATTCTTCCCATAAACGATGAGTTCAATAGACTCATAATATAGTGCATTTCCTTGACTCTTGTCATTTTGAGATCAGACGTGACAGATATTTGAATAAAATGGGTTGAAGCTCCAAAACTATCTATATGGTGTCGGCAACACAACACTTTCAGAAAATGACTCTCGACTCTCAAAAATGGTTTCAAGTTCTTTTTGCGTTTTGGCCATCATCAGTCACTTGACAATTATTAAAGCTTTGCATGACGTCAATCTCATTGATGCTGCGAACGGGCAGTACGACTTCGATCGATCGTGGATCACGTTGCAAAGATATTTTCCTCCAATAAGTGGGAGGAAATAGAGGGGAGATGCTGAGTTCTTCCGTCCCTCAAACGACGAGCTCAGTGGGCCCATGATGTATTACATTTTCCGGAATCTTAGTCATTTTGAGATGGGAAACGTCACAGACGTCTGAGTTACGGTGATGGATAGAAGACAGTGAGGACACGGATTGAATGGGGAGATGGGAAATGTGGATGGATGTCTGAATGAGATTGGTCGAGGCTCCTAAAATGTCAACGAAGCTGTCACCAATAACTTTCGGTGAAGGATAGAAAGGACACAGAGTGACTGCGAGATGGGAAATTTTACAGATGTCCGATTTGATGGGTTGAGGTTTCGGAATTATCTGCCAAAGTGTCGGCAACACTTTCGGTGAAAGACAGGAGACAGTGGAAGGACGGACATAAAGTGAATGCGACATGGGGAATGTGTGGGATGTTCGAACGAGATAGGTTCAAACTCCAAAAAAATCTATGAAGCCGTAGGCAGCACTTTTCTTTTTGTGAAGCATCCTTGACTATCTGAAACTGTTCCAACGTCTGTACATGAAGCCGAATAGATTTTAGTTAGGATGGTCAATGGGCCGTGCCAGTTCGGACCGGTGCTCTTGGGCCACATGCGCCCCAAGAAAAAAAGGGGTAGGCCTTGAGCACTTCGGTGTCAATTGCTGGTGAGGTGAATGCATACCTCTACAAGGATGATGAAAACTACATTTGAAAAATTTGAGGAAGATAATGTCCACAGTTGTGGAAGGCCAAACCGTTGTGTTTTCCTATTCTTTCCATGGTGAAATGTGACATGCTCACTCCATCAGCGTGGATTGTACTGTCAAAATCCACCTTTCATTACTATCAAACGGATGATTAGAGAATATGGAAAATGTCTATCGCCTGCATCTCTTGGTTCGTTCTCAATGGGCATAGGTTGTTTATGCCTACATTTGATTATGCATGAACTTAAAGACCCAAGCTTATTTTTTGGAAAAAAAATGTCTACAAAATCTTGTGCTCTGGTAATTTAAAACAAGTCGGGCCACTATGCCATTCCTTTGTAAATACGAGAACTGTCCAGTTGTCTTGCATTATCATTCTCCATGGAAGCTTATCATCAACCTTTAATTTGCCGTTATGACTTGACTCCTATAATTTCGCATCGATTGCAACTTTGCGTCCTAGAATACCAAAGAAAGTTTATACAAGAGAAGGATTTTGTTTTCTCTAATTAGTTGCAACATCATTATATACTCAGTGAAAGACAAACAACATAATTGAGAAATATATGTTTTCCCCCTTAATCTAACTTCTCCAAACTTATCATCAACATTTCATGGACTTCCTTGGGAGAACTACCCATAATTTCTTCAACGTGTCTATTCACTTTGTTTTATCTTGACAAGAAGAAATAGACCGACTCAAAAGCCACATATATCATTTCTAAAGTTGAAATGGCATGTTTCGGCAGGCTATCATGACCGTTTGTAAGCGAGTCTCCTTTTAGGGCCTGTCTTCTCAAAAGCTGAGGGGCTTGGTCAAAGCCAAATAATAGTTCCTCGCTAACTTCTTGAACCTCTCATTTTATGCCACGTGCCAAACACAACAACAGTAATGCAATACTGTGTCTTAAGTCTCTTCGTTCAAATATTATTTTTCAGCATTTGAGTTCACACCCAAAAAAACAAAAATGTAATAAAAGAAAAGAACATTAGATTCTCCTAAACAAACAAAAGGAGCAAATGAAACTTGAAGGGTCAGATGCTCAATGCGGACTACTCCGCCATATATTTGCCTTTTTCCCGTATGGAGACAAAATTGTCCATTATTATCATTATTATCGTAAACGATTATGGTTTTGCATGTGAAGGAAATTTTCTCGAAGTCATCATGGAAGAGTCACAGCCCGTCATCAAGGGGCATCAACAAAGATTCAAATGCTTCTGCTGGACATTCTATTTGGAGTTTCTCCAGCCCACAACAATCTTTGGCCACGAATAGGTGAATGCGTTCGCCACCGGATTCTCTTCAAATTAATTGCACCGAGTTATTTGCATAATTATCCCGAAATAGAGAATAGACTGGGAAATCAACTTGTGACTTTTGACTTGCAAATTAAGTCTAGGATCACTCGACTAACCACTTGATCGGTTTTTTAGGTGAAACTTTATAAAAATTGCTTTTTTCATAAATGTATGTTATTTTCAACATGTTTATTCATTTCTTTTGCTTTTTCCTCGACTCTTTGCCTTGTTTAATCATTTCTTCACTTTGAAAATTTTAAATAAATTGAAAAAGAATCCTCAAACAAGAAAAGTAAAACACAAAGGAATCATCTATCACTAAAGAAAGCCATCTCTCTCTCGCCTTGTAACGATCTTTGTGTAATCTTTCATTGTGATTTCTGGGATTTTGACCCACCAAATGGGCGAGATCAGACCTAGGGTCTCTATGAATCCGAGTCATAAATCAAGTCATTTTAAATGATTCAATATTTCAGCAGCACATATACTATTCTATTTGACTGGATTGTCCCATTTTTGTGGCCCATTTCTTCCATTGTTCAATAAAAAACTACTCCAGCCTTTGGTGAGTAATGATTTTACGCAACAAAGCAAACAACGTCTTGCACTTTGTCCGCGATGGCATGATATTCTTCTTCATATTTTAGGGAAAATATATTTGAAACTATTGACATCGAATGATAAAAGAATTATAAATTAACAAAAGGCTAATTTGGTCCGACTCATGCGGTCCACAAGAGCAACCCAATGATTTAATCCGCGGCCCAGACCACCCATCACCGCAACATTGCAGCTATTTTCCTCTCTTCTCTCTCTCTCTCTCTCTTCACGTTCCTTTTCTCTGCCTAGCAACGTCTCTGCCAGAAGACTTCCAAGCGCACCAGATGCCGATCATTATTGCCATCGCCGCTCCTTTCCATGAACTCAAGCTGCAGCTAATGATGTCCTGCCGTTGCTTCCTCCTTATTCGGCCATTTTGCTATTCAGCGAAGGTGCAACTCAATCCCTCTGATGCAGTGAGCTATGCAAGGTGGAATTGACTCCAGAGTTCCTTCTTCTGTCGGATTTGGACTTAAAAGCAGTTCGAGTTTAATCTTTACTGAGAGAGACAGGGTCGATCATTGAGATTTTGTGCACTTGGTTTCTTTTCCAAAACAATTAGCAACTCGAATCAAAATGTGGGAAATTGAAATGGTGAGCAAATTGAAAGTACAGGTGAAAAATTGAGTAGGAATATCTAGACTTGTATTGAAATCGACAATGTATTTAGAGAAAACTAGAAGCGGACAATGAAATTTACAGATGCTGACGTCGGCTTCAATCAGCTTCGTGTTGTTTTGAGCTTCACCGATGGAATGCTGTACCCTTTGTCTCACGTCAATCAACTTCACAGCTTCCTCCTTAAGGTTGCGAACATAGCCATCGGAGGATATCGTGTTGTCGCATACAATCAAAGGTCCAATTCGTGGAATTTCATGATCCAACTTGCAATGTGAAAGACAATTGATCGCACCACCACTTTAGGACCAAATATATCAAACGGAATCTTTCAATAAATGGAATCCTAGAATAAGCTTCCGTCCACAGAACCTTTCAATAAATGGTAAAATACCATTCCGGACATCTCGAATGTGTACACACACAGGAAGGTCCGAAGAAGGCAACCGGTATTATCGAAAGCAATCGTGACCCCACCTCCTTGGCTTATACCGTCACGGTCCTGCATCTGGCTTTTGGTGATGAGGAGTGTCTGGGCGCGACGACTCAACAGAGGTCCAACGAAGCAGTCAAGTGAAAGGCGAGAGAAAAAAACAGAATAGAGATCAAGAGACGAGTCTAGAAACAAATCAACACTGATAACAAATTTTAATTGGAGAAGAGACGACCTGATGATTTGGTGGCGATGACGGCACGAACTCGAGATGATGACTCAGCGACTTTCCAGACAGTGAGCACAACCTCACTATAGCATTAATTCTAATGGCCAGTAGCGGGACAGAATAACGGATAGAGTCTTTCGGTCATTTCATCGAACATTTCCTGAGCAGTATCCGTACCTTCGTTAGACGCGAGAGCAGCTTTGGTTCTGATTCACAAAGCTTGGAGAGTTCAATCGGTGGAGAGAAAATCCGAAATTTTCAGGAACCGGGGGCGAGACGTCATTTCCCATGTGATTCGAACTTACCGCAAGCTTCCACTGATCACGGAAGTGAAAAAACGAATCGAAGGAGCGTCTCGCAGTCAGAATAGCACACGATCGGCACTGCCACAAGACGACACTGGAACCGCAATCGAAGTCATGAATGGAGCCGCGGCTAATGAAGAGGAACTGATGCGAGATGGTGGAGACGTCACAACACTCGAATCTGACGGCTATTCAACTCCAGCGAACCTCAAAATCAACGAAAATGAAGTTTGGATTCCAGGATCGAGCTTCGTTTCTTCTGTGCTTGTATTGTGTGCCTTCCTTCGTGCTGCCTCACGTGGTCGGAGATGGAAGACCGGCGGTGGCTTCCGGTGGAACTGGCGACTGCCGGTCAAGCTAGAGAGGCCGTGAGAGGCTACGGACGCGAAGCAGAATCGAGAACTTGTCAAATCACGAAAGTGCCCTGCTTTAAAACGACGAAAATGTCCTTCTGGTTATTGCTATTTTTTAACCGAATTCAAGGGAGAAGGAAAAATACTTGTTTTGATCTTTTTTATGAGACGAACAACTTAATGATATTGTTAAAAGCATAGTTTTAGTTAGTAAACTTGTTGAAATCTATTTTGTGAATTTTTGAAAGAGCCTATATGCAGAAGGCAAACATAGTAAAGTCTTAATCGCACCCAGTAAGACATGTTTCGACCGTCGGATAGAGATATATTTAAATTTGTGGAATAAATAGTGAATGCGGCGTGGTTATAGAAGTTCAATTTGCAATAATCACCTTCACATTATAAAATTCGGAGAACTAACACAAAATGATAAAAACTGGGTTGCTCAATATTGCCAATTCCAACATAAAGATAACACTCCGAAGATGACATCCATCCACACACAAATGATTTAACTTTAATAAGACAAGGTCTTTCACTGGAAGAAACAAAATCACACGACAAATCACACACAAAAACAAATCAGTCCGAAAGCATAAAACACTACTCACTTTCACAATATCTCCAACTTGTAGCTTTTCCTAGGGGATGGGCTCCCACCGTCCATCTTGTAACCCGTCCACGTGAGTGTTATTTATTCTTTGTCAGCTTGAAAACGTTTCTGTTATGCATAAAAAGAGAGGTCAAGCATATTCTAGTATCTCCTCTAACGCAATTATATGACTTGGTATATAGGAAACAAAACCGACCCTTCAGAAACACCAAATAGCATCACAAGAACTAAAATTGCTGAATAAAAAAAGAAAAGTAGAAGAAGAAGAAGAAGAAGAAGAAGAAGAAGAAGAAGAAGAAATCTCGACAGCATGCAAAATAAAGACGAATTATGCATGAGATATTATATACTTATCCAGTCCTCATTTGCCTCTTTACCAAGAGATACAAGAAGAACCAAATAGAGGGGGCCCATACTTGTTGCAAGGCTCAAAGGACTGACAAATCAAAAGCAGGTCGCTACAGCTTTGAATCACAATAAAAAAGTACGAATTAATACGGACAAAATAAAGGTGCCTTACTTCATTGTCTATCTATATATGGTATAGCCATGATTGAAAATGCCCAAGAAGGTGACATAACTACACGAGTCTATGACGTGTCCGACATGAAAACAAGTAATAAGGTGATCATTACAAAGCAAGCACTCTTTCTAGAACTTTCCGCAATTTACAAGCACATAAAATCATGAAAACATACAAAAACATCTTGATCACATATTGAGAAATTAGAAACCTGCATGCTCAAGCATGATGGTATATTTGAAGTTACAACATTGGTTCTAGCACAGAGTTTCTAACAAACACATGAAACCAGAATTGAAAGTGAATTTAAAAGAGATTGAACTACCAAGATTGTTTTATGATATAACATTAATCCCAAATTGAAGTTCAATGTTTCAAATGGGCTACTTGAAAGGCGGAAAGGCACATTCGCTAGATTATATCTATCACCAACCAGGTTCTTCATTCTCTGCCCCTGAATACTCACTTTTTGCATGAATTGGCATAGAACATTGTATCATAAGAAAATAACTCCTAGGTTTCACAATGCACAGAATCTTAGAAATAGGCTATGAATGTGTAATATATGGAGTACTTATATTGCAAATAAGTGCATTTGAAGGTAGATGAACACCGCAAAACCATCATAGTTATGACCAAGGAAATGCCAAATGACAACTTCAGACATGATTGGAAATCATATGAAAAGCTCTAAAATGATGGTACCCAAGAGTGCACTAGTCTCAATGCTCACTCATACAAACAGCCTGGCCAGTATAGTTTAAGAATATTTTACATACCTAAAGGTATTGCCAACAAAATTGATATCGTGAGAAAGTACAAAGTAGCAATCCACTTGAATTGTCAATTTGATGACATAAAAGATGTCAGGCATCTAGTCGATTACGATCCCACATGACAGTAATGCACCAACACAAAACAATGTTTACTAAACGTGCAATGGGTATAAGTAACCATAAACTCCACCGCACAAAAGATTTCATGCCGATTTACCTGTTCAAACAACCCTTTAGGTATAAACATGAAGAAGTCGTACTTGGTTGTCGATATTGAGTTTCCCTTGACAATTGAAAACATGGCGGTTAAAGACAAAATAAGAGAGCAAGAACCCTTGGAAGCTCCATAAATGATAGAATGAAATGACAACCACAGATAATCTCATTCAAGTATCAAACTTAGTGAAATTCCATCTATGATAGATTGGATATAACATAAAGCTTTTGGTCAAGTTGGAGACTCCAAGCTCAAATGTTAGGGTCGCCAGTCAAATCTAAGATTATAATAAATGTAGCGAGACAAAGAAGATATGACCATATCCTCTTGATGAATTCTCCTCTTAGAATCCATATAACGAATCAATTAGCAGAACAATTATCTTGAAAAGGGCTCTTATCCATTTAAAAAAACTTAAAAAGGTCCATATACTTTAATTGTCATAAAAAATGAAAAAGCTAGAGCAAGTTTCAGCTCTTCTATGTAGTGAAAATAAAGTAACAACTTGTTCATCGAAGTCTCCTTTATTTATTTATTTAATTAAGTCTTCTTCATTGGGGTCCACTGTGAAATCACCAAGAAAAACGAACTTCCATGGGGAGAGACAAGCGATACAGAAGGCTAGCTAACAATCAAGGATAACAGAGACAAAGTTCGAGGAACGACAAGTACATTAAAGCAAACCAGTGATCTACTTTTGATATCTGTTAAATGAGTCAGTCTCATATGATAGTCACCACAAATCAAAAAATAGGAGATTTAATATTTTTCCCAGCGGAAAGATCAAAATTCACACGGCTCAAACTGTGGAGGGAAATTATAAAAAAAAGTCCTACACCAATTTCGCTTATACCAATTTAATTCTAAACCTTTCAATTTAGTTAATTTACTCATAAACTTTTTGATAATTTGCCGATGGGGTCCTCCTAGCCAAGGTGAGGCAAAAATTGGTGACATGGACAACAATCTTCCTACGAGGTATAGTTGATTTTGACATGGATAATTTGTTGTAATTTATAAAATCTTGTGATTTTTTTTTTCTTAGTCTTTTTTCTCTTTGTGGCCTGTGAGGGTTGACCCTTGTTGGTCACTAAGCCATTGGCAAGGCCCTTGCCAGTCATGAAGGGCTCACCTAGATTGAGCGATGGCCGCTTGGCCCGCAGCCGGTGAAGTTGCAAAAGCCCTCGCCGACGTGAAGGCTTCGCCCACGTTTGGCAAGGGCCTTTGCGCCCTCACCTATGATTGACAAAGTGGCAAAGGACTTGGCTGAGGTCATCGTGGCCTTGTCGGCTGCACACAAGCTGACCCTCGCTCAAGTTAGCGAGGGTTGCTAGAGACACTCACCAACACAATGAAAATAAAAAGCAAAGAGAAAAAATAAAAAAAATAAAACATTCAAAACATTCAAAAATTCTTTTACAAAATTGCAAAATTTGTCCATGTCAGCATCGATTATGCCACATAGAACATTTAGGGTCCACATGGCCAATTTCTGGCCAAAATTTACTATAAAGACTTAATTTATCAAATTAAAAAGGATGGCACAAATACAATGTGTTTAGGACTTTTTTGGCAATATTTCCAATTGCGAGTGCATATTAACAGATTAGTTGCTTCCGACAATAATTTCCTTAACGCGACTCCACCAAAATCAGATTTCAGTTTGACAGCTCCACCAATGGCTTTATCTACACCGTTCACCGGTACACCATACAATGGCACCAACTCTTACGAAATCTTACTCTACGGTATTAAGGTCAGCAAAGACTCATCATCATCTCGAGAGAAACCAAATTACTCATCACTAAAAACTCAGAGAAAGCCTATTTTCACATCACAACCGGAAGAAACCGAATTCATCCACTCTCCGCGATATCTGGAAAAGAGAAAATGAAAAAAAACAAAACTAATACTCTGTCTATTTCGCAAAAAATAACTTTTAGGAAAATGTTTTCCTGATTTTCTGGCATTCATTTTACAAAAAATAAATTGGTCGGGGAAAACATTTTCCACCAATGAAAAAAGCCTTATAAAATAGGGAAAAATATTTAGCTTGTTATCTTCTTTCTTTCACTTCTAAACCAGGCAATTTTATTCACCAAATACCTTTTCCTTTTATTTTTATTTTTTAAAAAATTTGAAATTTTAATTTTTTTTTTCTTTTAATTTTTTCCTTTTCTTTCCTTTTTTTATCCCCTTTTTCTTTGCGGCAAGGGTTCACCTCGCTTGTGTTCACTTGAGGCTGGTGGGTGAGCTTGAGCCTCGCCTAACTTGCCAAATTCGGTGAGGCCTGAGCTCACTTGACGGTCTCAAGCCTCACAAGATCCGGTGAGCTAGGTGAGGTTAGGGCTTGCCCAAGATTGGTGAGTCTCTAGCCACGTCTAGCTCGCTAGATATGGCAAGGCTAGAGCTCGTCGGCCTCATTGGATCAAGCAAGGCGAAGCCTCGCCACAGGTTAGCAAGGTTCAACCTCGTCAGTATCTGGCAAGCTAGAGCCTTTCTAGCCTATGATGAGGCTTGAGCTTGCTTGTGGCTGGTTGTTGGCCATTGCCATGGCTAGCGATTGGCCGAAGAAGAAAAAAGAAAGAAAAGGAAAATAAAAAATAAGTAAGAATTGATTTTAAAAAATAAAATAAAATAATTATTGAAAATTTTTGCATGAACGAAAAGATTTTCCTTATCAAACGGAAAAAAATATTTTCACTTCATTTTTCATGTCTCCACCAAACATTGAAAAATATTCATTTTCCTGAAAAATGACTTTTTGGAAAATATTTTCTAAAAGCATCACATTTTCCATAAAATATATGAAGCTAGGCTTTGTTTGTTTTGTGAAAATAAATAATTACAAACCTTTTTTTCAAAATAAGCATTTATATTGTTGAAAATAATTAGTTAATGAAAAATATTTTCATTATCGATAACAATTTATATTTAAATATTTTTGTGGACATGAAAATATTTTTTATTCATTCATTTTTTTAAACGATACAAGCAATTATCTTTCAAAAAATATATTTTCAATTATTCATTTTCAGTAAAAGAAATAAAGCCTAAATTAAATCTGACGTGTCAAACTTAGTACTCTCGAGTCCAAGCCTCTCCTGCAGCCTCTCGACTAGATGAATTTCCTCTCGCACCGCTTTCACCTCGCACATCTTGCGACCTAACATGAACGGATCGGAATGGAAGGGTACGAAACGAAATGCGACTGACCTTGAAGTTCATTGGCTGATTGGCCTCGCGATCGTTGCAGTAGATGGTGCGGAGGCTCCGCGAATCAGACTGTTCCCCGCTGCTGTTCATGGCCGCGGGTGGATCCATCACGCCACGGGAGGAGCTCCCTAGGTGTTTTGCTTCTCTTGCTTTTGGCTGGCTACCCTGGGATGGTATATGTACTACTGGTACAGCTGAAGGGACGGGCCTCAGGAGTCGAACGCAAGTCACCATATTGCACGTTGCTAGCTTAAGCTTATTTTAATTTGGTAACGGTGCAAGGGCAGGCCGCACGTTTCATTTTACGTGGTAGATTGTGGGCTTTCACCTTCTTTTCTTTTGGTTCACAACAACATACCAATAATCCATTAAAGGGATGATGATATCAAGACACATCAAACATGCGCCTACATTACACGTGTTATGGAGTCTGTTAACTTTTTATAATGAGACTTAAAAATTTTATTAGAGTAATTTCTAAGATGGCCTCGGAATTCTGAACTTGTATGAAAAGAAAAATAGTAAAGAAATTGTTTGTATAGTTCTTTTTCTTTGGCCATCAAGTATCCGTTCATAATGAATCAAATTTTATATGGACCAATAAAATCATAAATAGCTTCTGATCATGTTTATTTTACAATTTCTCATAATTCAATTGCAACATTGATACTAGAAAAAGTAATCAAGTTAATCTATGACGTTGAATCGGAACAAATAAATCATTTCATACTTCTAAATATCTAAATTGTGGTCGTTTTCTTTCTTTTCTTTTTTCTTGTTTTGTGGCCAACCTTTTCTAAATAAAAATTTCAGACATTGGAGTCGATGGGATTTGCCGAGAAGAAACATTGCGTTATATAAGTTCTCAATTTCCTAAGGACTGAGCAACCGTCGAATTTTCGAGCGTCGAGATTTCAAGCCTAGCATTAAGGTCCAAAGTTCCAAAATCTAGAGGTGCCAATGAAGGTTGAGGACGCAGGAAAATTTAAATCATCTCTCTTAAAAATAATTTTTAAAAAAATTACTTTCTAGCAACGTCCAATATTTGATGAAACAAAGCGAGTCAAAGTGAGAAAAAGAATAGTAGAATCACTTATTGTGTTTAAGCCGGATGATATGTATCCCTTTTTCCTCCTATCTTCTGCCTTCTTTTCGCCTCCTAAAATCAAAACGCTCGGGAACCAATTAAACTTATTTTTAACCAGTTGCCTCAAGGGAAATTAGTGGTGAAGAAGGCACGGTCATTCTTTAAAAAAAAGTAGCGGACCGTCGCATGAGCATTGTTCTTAATTAAGTTGAATGGTTGACATGTGACAAGTATATAAAAATGGTCAGCCCCTACATCAAATGTACAGAAGATAGACAAAACTCAGTCATCGGAAAATAGGAGTAAAGAATGTCTTTCATTCAAGCAAATGTATATACCTATACATCGAGTAAAATAGAAATTCAAAAGGAATGCTGAAAAAGCTTGGAAGCATCTCGTTAATGAGTGCACAACCATATTTAATGACATATTTAGTCCCAAATTTGTACATATTGTCCTACGAATAACGATAGCAAATATTCCAAGAAACACAACCTCTTAATTCAATCGATCATCCAAAACAAGAATAGTTTTAATCGATGGGAAACTATACTTATACAATAATCCAAAAATTTAACTAACCCGATATAATGAAATATTCATCATGCACGTATAATTATAGTAGTGCCACAATTGAAGCTATTTTGTATCAACCGTGGACCTAATAAAAAAATTTAGTCAAAAAGGTATATATTCCATTTGTAGCCGTGATATTCAATTTCTATATTGAAAAACAGATATTATAAGATAAACAATTACAAGAAATTGATGGACAAAATAAATTAAAAGAACCTTTTGCTCCTATATAAAACATTTACATGCACCACTGCAAAGGATGAAGATATCGCCTCGTTCATCCACTTTGTTTCTTTATGCATACTATTTATGGCTCATATCTATTTCTTCCTTCTTATCATAGCATATATAGTTAAGTCCATGCATATTGTTATTGAAGAGGACATCAATATTTATAAAGGAATTTGTACATATCAAATTTCAGGTCAAAAGGAAGATATTATTTATAAATAAAGAGCCACTCCAAATATTCGTTACCCTAATTTGTCTTTTAAAGGTTTGAACCCATATAGAACCGAGTCGGGTCATTCCATAGAGCAAAGCGGGTTTTAGGAATTGGGCCAAAAGGAGAGGAAATAAAGATCGAAGGAAATACTTGCCTTGCTGGGCTAAGAATAAGTGCGAGGGAAGTGAAAGAAATGTAGACAAAAATATTCCTGGGGGCCCCACAAATATATTCCTCCTAAAAGTGGGAAGAAAGAAAGAGATGGAAATGCAAAATGAGTTCCTTCTTCCCTCACACGAGGAGTTCTGTGGGCCCACAACATATTTGCTTTTTCCTCGACTCTTTCTCATGTCTTAATTTTGTGTCATTATTTGTTGCTTTTTTTAATCTCCTCTTGTTAGTTTAATAATCAACAACTACAAAAATTTGATGATTCACTGATTTATTGGGAGATTATTGAATTGGTAATTTACTAAAAACAGTTGTCCAATTCCAAAGAAGTTGATCAGTCAGTATATTAGTGGAATATAAGTAACTTATATATTATTTGTATATTACTAACATGCTCATAAAATTTCAAAAGAATTGATAATTAGTATTGTTTAGGCATTGATAAAATCCTGATAATGATGATAACTAACTTACAGGTTATTTTAAGTTAAAGGTCATATCTTTTTACAAGGTTGGAATCCTCAATCATCTTATCATTTCTTCACTTTGGAAATTTGGAATAAAGTGAAAAAGAGTCCTCTAACAACAAACAAAAATACGAAAATACCAACTTTCGCTAAAGAAGGCTCAGCCATCTCTCTCTCCCCCTCCCTCCCTCCCTCCCTCCTTGTAGTTAGTCTTATGGGATTTCAAACCTACCAAATGAGTGAGATTAGATCTGGGTTCAACATTAATCTAAGTCATAAATCAAGTCACTCTAAGTGGGTCGATATCTCATAAATGTATACCCAATTCTATTCAATTGGATTGTCCCATTTTTTGGCCCATTTCTTCCACCGATCAAGAAACTACTCTCACCTTTAATAAGTAAAGATTTGACACAACAAAACATAATATTCTTCTTCAAATACTAGGATAAATATATTTGAAACCGTCAAATCTGAATTTTAGTTGACAAATTAAGCATAAGTTTTTTCAAAAGGAAGAATACAGAAACAAGGAATGGTAGTCAAAAGAACAAAAGAAAAAGAATAAAAATAAATAAATAACAAATAAAAACCAAGTTGAAACTGGTGAGGCCCACAAGAGCAACCCAATAATCTGATCTGCGGCCCAGACCCATTAGCCCCATTACCCCAACATTTCAGCTTTTTTCCCCTGGCCTGGCCTTCTCTCTCCCCTTCTCCTCCGCCTTGCGAGGACGTCACAGTCGATCTGACCGAAGACAGGAGCGCTCGCTCTGCCGCTCGCTCTGCCTCGACGCTGAGCTTGGAATAGACAGAGATTCCAAGTCACGTTCGTTCTCTCCGTCTAGCAATGTCTCTGCCAAAAGACTTTCAAGCGCACCAGATGCAGATCATTGCCATGCCCGGTCGTTTCTATGAATTTAAGCTCCAGGTGATGTGTCGCTGTTGCTTCTTCTCATTCTGTCGTTTTGCCATCCGGGCAAAACTACTCATAGATGATCTTGCTTATATCAGACTGACGTATCGATGATTATCGTTCTGGATTGGGTCATTTTGTTCTTAGTGGGAGGTTTTTGTCGACTCAATCCCTCTGATGCAAAATTGACTCCAGAGTTCCTTCTTCCCTTAAATTCAGACTTTGACATTTTGAAGTCAGCAATTTGAGGTTTAATCGTTACTGAGAGAAAGTCATGCTCGATCATTGAGATTTCCTTTGCATCTCTTACCCCTGTTTTCTGCACTCTGTTTCTCATTTTTCATTAATTTTACATTTATCTTTTTTCCAAAACAATTAACAACTAGAACCAAAATGTGGAAAATTGCAAGCAAATTGAAAGTACAGAGGAAAAATTGAATAGGGAAACTAGACTTGCATTGATTAGATAAAATTAAGAGCAAACAACGAAATTTATGGATGCCAAGTAGAAGTTACTCACTTCATTTATCTAAAGTTACCGTTCTATTTGAGATTTTATTGAGTACATGCAAAAAATTATCAATGGCAACACATTTTTCTGAAAAAATCATTGAGGTTTGACAAATCAGACGTCATTGACAGTTAAGGCTTAAAAATGTCGTCTCGTAGGTGGTGAACTAGATAACTATCTTTGAAAGAAACGTATTATTTTTTTATTTTAATATGTTCAATTAAAAATTCTCTAATTACATTATAAGGATTAAAACTATCTTCTAAGTCCTTATGTTTTGATTTATGGCTGAGGATTCTTGTAGTAGACCTTTTGGAATTCACTCTGCGATTCGAGTGATCGGATGGCCTCGACTGTCCTCCTCACCTCCCTGCCAAAGACGATAATGCACCTTCAGGTTGGGAAGCCACCTGCGGGAGCAAGTTTTCTTGGCTCTTCTGTCGTTTTCCAGCACTGTTGCGCGCCTCGTCGGGGAGGATCTCTGCACCTGTATCCCATTTCTGGACGTCAGCTTCGATCGGCTTTGTGTTGTTTTGAGCTTCATCGATGGAACGCTGCACCCTTTATCTCGCGTTAATTAACTTCACAGCTTCCTCCTTGAAGTTTCACAACAGGTATCAGAACATAGACCAATCTTTCAGTTTAAACTGAGAACCACACGGCCTTTAAACAAGTAGATGGTGAGGATGGCAGAGAGTTCCGCCACAACAGGAGGACGAATCGGAGCCGCCAGTGGGGCTTTGTGAGGCAACGGCGTAAGCGTGGTTTGCTGCATCAGAGAGAGTAGAGCGGAGTCATTTCCCAGGAGAGAGAGAAAGCAGCAGAGGACGAATCGAAGCCACCAATGGGGCTTCGACAGGCCATAGCAGAGCTCAGAGAGGCGATGGCAGAGGCGGCGGGGTGGTTTGTAACAATAGAGAGGAGCCTTTGCAGCAGCAACACTAATGGGCCACGGCCGCGCTGCCTTGCTTCACCACGACGCGCACCATGTCCTATCTACAGTTGCAGCGTCTCTGCCTTGCAGTGTCTATGGTGCTGCCCCAACCAGCAGAATCAGTCCCCCATCCCAATCCCCACTATCATTGCCACCAGCGTCCCCCGCAGCAGTGCCGCGTTCAGAGGAGAGGTGGAGTTGGTTGCCCGAGTGGTCTTCCACAAGTAGAAGGCCCAGGTGGTCGATGTCTAGGCAGGCGAAGTAGTGGTGAAGCCATTCGCAGCCGCCGGAGCGGAAACCAGCAGAGATGATGACATTGGAGGCCAGCGAGTCCGAGGCATGTTGCTCGGGGTTTCTCTGCTTGCTATTTCTGGGGGAAACTCCTGACGGTTGTGTTCGGTTTGATTTGGGCGGAGGACCGCCCGCACTGAGCTTGTGAGGCATCCTTCCATTACGCATCGATTCGATGAACCTCTCATTAATGGGACAAGTGAATATGAGGTGCATTAGTATGCTTCTATATGTATGTTAACGGGATCAATAATCCATATCTGCTAATGCATAAACGCGATTAGAAGGCAATGGAAAATTGGCCAGATTTTGTAATTTCAAAAGTCACGATCAACATTCCACAAAGGAGAACTCACCAGTATGTTTGGGGACACTATACCAATGCTAAGCTACCTTAATGTGAAACTAGTATTTAGTGAAGCATGCTCGGAAATACAAGCTATGTTTGAACGTTTGTTGACCCATATAACCTACCGTGTTATGGTACAGGATTAGAAATTTTCTTTCCTTGCTGGGCTAAAATTAGTGCGAGGGATGTGAAAAAGAGAATGGCAGAGAAAATTTTTCTTGTGGACTACAAAAATATTTCCTCTTAAAAGTGGGAGAAAACAGAAGGAAATGCAAAATGAGTTCCTCCCTATCAGACTGCAGTCAAATGTTTCATTTCAAACCACGTTCAATTTCAGTTTAGAGTTTCGATCTCGGTTTTCATTTAATATCTCATGGTATTAATTTCGACTAGAGCTTTGTAATTTGGATGAATTATCACCCTTCTTTGTTTAAATTAGAAAAAAATAATACTCGAGAGTCTTTTGTTACCCAACAAAATCCCCCCCTAAAGTCATCGCAGATAATAATTTCTTTCATTGTTAATTTATTTTTTTGATTGTCAGATTTAACTAATCAATTTAATTTTTTTCATGAAACTTCATGGATCATTATATTGATATTTTCAATAGAAAATTTATTCAGATCAATTTCACTACTTTTCTTACCGTTTTATTATCGTAATGGTGAAGTATCACTCTGATCAAAGGATTTTGCACCCTTTTGTTATCAGCTCCATCGACTTCCTCTCCATTAATTCCTCATTTATATGCCTTCATTTAATTTCATCTCCCTCTCTCCTTCCTGCTAGGAAAGTTTGAAAATATCATTATCTGCTTTAATACTAAATGAACTTACATTCTGTTTTTAAAAGTTACCCACGTCTGAAAAAGAGAGGAAAGGTTGAAAATATTTAAGCCATAGAAGACAAGACTTTAAAGCAATGAGGATGGAGATCTTTAGTCAAACAAGCATTTGTAATGATAAATAAGAATAAATAAATAAATAAATAATTGGGCACAAGTATGCCAAAATGAATCAGCATGGGCATCCAAATTTCTAAAAACAAATTGTCCTCACTAACAAGTGTAGTCACGCAACGTGTATAACTAATTTTCATTGACTAGTTATATTAAAATTTATCTCTATTGAAAAATAACTCAAAAGCATAACGTAACCTTAAAAAATCATTCAATGAAGTGGGGGTTCCAATTGTGTACTTTTTCTCAATACAAACAAATTGTTTTGGGAAACAACCACAACAAATGGCTTTCTTTGGCGGGTTGGACCTATGCAATGGCCAATACAACTCTCCCGTGCACAAGCTATATAGCGATCTTGACACCTACTTTTAAAATTGACATTCACAACCCCACATTTGCGATAGTTAAGCCGATGTTTACATTTACCACCATAAAAAAATGGGTATGTTATTTCCTGATCACGAGAATTAATTGCTTTTTGTGATGAGTGTGGTCTGCTGTCGACGTCCCAAGGCAATCATGGCATGATCTACATTGCAAAGTTGAGATGGCATTCGATACTCGTGTTTCGATATGAAGGAAAAAAGAGAAATCGTGCATGTAGCATGACCACTTATCAGGCCGTGATGGACTAAAGCAAAGTCAAAGCAATTCAAAAGCGTCTTTTGATAAGTTTCCTATCAACCTGGAGTTGTTTTCGTATCACCGGATTCCTACATTGATCCCCAAAACAAGGAGTATGGAGGTATGACTTGACTCCACTGGAAATTTTATCTCTGAACCTTTTTTCAGTCATTTAATCCATTCATCCTCTAATTCCATAACCTCAACTTTCCAATGTGTCTGATTTGTGACCCTGCAACGCTTGCTGTTTTGTTAAGCTTACTAAATCATTAGGTCACAAGTATGAAAAGGGAGTAATTACTCATAGACCACCTCCAGTTCAGTATGGGAGGCCGGGTGGGTAGAATGCGTGATTGCAATAGAAACTATGACGGGCAAGGAGGTCAAGTGGCAAATAGACAACGGAGCCCTCAATATGGTTCATCAGGGACCTTTGCAGCGGCATGCTCCACAAAATTAACCTCCTCAGCAAAGTTATGATCCCCGAGGGCAAGGTGAAAGAAGAAATCCCATGCCAATGAGCGATATGGATCCTTTCCACCAAGGACAGAGGAGAGCCCCTGGTGGAAAGGATCCATATCAAGGACAGAGGAGAGATCCAGGGCATTCATACCGGGGAAACTACAGTCAATAAATAAGGTCATAACAACAATTGCTATCAGCAACATAGAGACTTGCCGCAAGGAGATAGATGGACCTCTGCACCCCCAGTGCAGAATGGATTATAGGAGAGACAATCGCCTACTCCTGGTAAAACATATGGGCAGGGTTCTGACGGATTTCAAGGGCAAGGTACTGGTGGTGCTGGTGACTAATCTTCCCTCCCCTGTAGAATTTGCAAAAGCAACTCACGAGCGAATTCTATGAGGGAGGGAGGAAAACAAAAATCGTATCTTTGAAACATCATTCTGAACAGCAGTGGCCAAGACTCTCGTGGCAATATTAAGCATCCATCTCATCAATTTAATCATGCCCATTCCAAGGAAGTTTGGATCACATGATATAAAAAAGGCAAATTCCAGCCCATTCCACAAATTCCAGTTCAGAATTGTAACAGAGCATATAAGACCGCAAGTCGTGATCAAAATGGCATCAATCCAAGACCAAATTAATACCAAATTTAGACAAAGCAGTTTTGGTCAGCATGCAATACTTCGATTTTAGCAATAGTTAATTTCGGTTATGACTATAATTCTAGCAAAATTGGCATGAGATTCACCATAATATTTTCCTAGCATGAACATATATGGTCCAGTAACCAAACTAGCCTCAAGTTGGAATCAAATGAAAACCAAATTGGAGATATCAAGACACGGGCAGCATACACAGATGGGTTTCCAATAGAATTTAATTCATTCACCACATAATTTCTTTTCAAGGGAACATGAAATTCACCATAACACAATCTTATATCACTAAATATGCTTACCTGAGTAGAATAGCATCAAATGAAGGACCAATTGACATCAGCTCATGGCCGCAACAGTCACGAATCAACATGTATTGACTAGGCTCTAGCAAATTCAAAATAAGTTCGAGATTGAATACCTGTGATTTTTTTTTTTTGAAGAAACAGAACTCAAATACGCTTATAAGACCAGAACAGATCAACAATCTAGTAATGAAGGAAATTCTCGGTCAAGAACTGACCCAAATACACACTTATTTAGTTCGGGAATTTCATCAAACAGGTGGCATACATTTTGGCCGAGAAGCACCAGTTCAAATCATAAATACAGCCTCAATCACAGTCGATTTGCACACAGACAGTAGCAATAGCAACGGAAAACAGAGCACATGCGGTCTAGTTTAATGAAGAACGATTAGCTATGGAACGATTGAGAGATCGGATATGAGTAAAGAGATGATAGAAGCAACGTCAAGGAATGGAATCGTCGAGGCAGACAGTCATGACCGAAGCTTGAGTACTCCGGCATTACAGACCACCTTCGCTGCGGCAGAACTGTTGAAATCACCCGAGTACCTTCGATCAATGCTCTCGGTTCTTTGCCCCTCTCAGCCAGCGATGGAGGTGTGGCGGAGGCTGAAGAACTTCTGGCGCCCACGCTGAGCATAAAAGGGAATCGACGGATGGTTAGTTAAAGAAGGTAAGGAAAAGAGCGAGAGAGAGAGAGAGAGAGAGAGGACAGAGGAGGGGCACGTGATGTTGAGTGCACGTGGGTCCCCACTGATTTTCGATTCAAAGCAATGAATACCTTACGTCTCCGGTAGTCTTCCGGGGCTTCCCAGAAACCACCAAGGGCTTGGTCCGGCTCTGCTTTACAGCTTTCTACGCGCGAGTATTTCAAGAATGGGAAGTCTTTCCGAGAGTATTTATCAGGTAAAAAGCTCCTGAAATTTGGCAACTTGATAAGTCCAAGATGCGTTAACTTGGAGAAGGTGATTGTCGTGTGGATCACTTCTTCCGATATTTCATGACCAGCAATTTGTTCCATATCTTCACATGACTCCACCACCAGCACTTCCATTTGCTCGAGAAATTTTGCCGTGAAGGTAGTGAAAAGCATTTTCAAATGGGGCACCTCACAACATGTACACTTCCCAAGTTTGGGAACGGGACGTTTGGGAGACCATTGGACTGCCAAATGTGCCTCAAGTTTTCAAGATCACGCAAAATCAACCTCTTTAATATACCACCCTCTGCATTTGTCTCATCACCTTTGTATATGATCTTGATTGAACGGCATGATTCCACTTCTAGGACCTTGAGACAGTGCTGTAGCCTCCTCCACAAATGGGATGGGCCAATACGTTAGAGATTGTCACAGTTCTTCAACTCAAGAGATCTCAATTTCAAAAAGGAATTGGTGGAAATTTGACTATTCCATAGCTCTTTGCACTGAGCACCTTCAATTTCTAGTTCTTCTAGATTGGGAAATGAGACCTGTAAGAGGATAATGTGAGAAAGGAGGATAAGTAGGACAAATTTATTACATTGTTCGTTCTAGAACATAATAATGCAAAAATACAGACGATCACAATAAGGAATAGAGCAAACCATCTCATTGAACAATTATTGTAGTGATTCATCATCTTCTTTGGCCATCTTGTCTAACTACCTCATGATACTTATAGGATGCTAGATGAAAACTCATCACACTGCCTTTGATCAACCACCTTCTTTTTTGGGAAACACTTCCTTAACTCATTTGCAACCCATCCACTCAAGTTTCCTTAGAGTTGTGGCCGTACAATAGGGAAGAGATTTCTTAAGTCGGAGAAACTTTCAACGTAGATATTTTTTAGATTAGGAAAAACCAAAACCATTTGGGAGTTTCCTTCTCCGCCCTCTTTTCTTTGAGGAATTTTCTTTTCTAAATATTATATGCACACATATAATGTTATAAGATTTATACTATAAAAAAATCCCTCAAAACAGACATATTGGTGTCATATTTAATGTAGATCGATTTTGGCATCATATAAAATTCCAAACCAGTACGTTTGTGTCATACCTTGAATCAATTTTTCATATCATAAAAAAAAAAAAAATACTCCTGCCACATTAGTTTGGGAGAAATGTGATGCATATGTACTGATTAGAGATTTATCACGTTATAAAAATTAGTTTGAATTAAATATGAAAATGGTGTATCGATTTGGTTTTTATTTTCATGATATTAACTCAATATAATATTATATATACTTTAGAATTGAGATGGAACGTAAAAGCAATGATCAAAATTGGAAAAGATATGAAAAGATTACTTTCTACTAACAAACAAATATATGGTGGGTGTTAAGAGCACTTTTGTGGAGGAAGAGCTAGTGATATTTTACTGGTATTATGAAGTGTTCGTATAATAGTAAACCCATCTAGAAAGATGAACATAATTTTCCTATCCTTTTTTTTCCTTAAAATAATGGTATGAACATGGACGGTGGGGAGCCGTGGTTAAAAGGTTTCTTTTGGTGGACGTTGTTCGGAGACGCACCCCATAATTTTAGTTATTTGTTTATTGTTTGTTCCACTTGTAAGTCTGAAAGGAGGTTTACGATTCTGTTGAGAGACTAAATAAATCCTTCAGTCCCAATTTCTACATTAAGTGCCATATTATACAAATGGCTAATTACCAAAATCGAACCACGATTTCGAGGAGGGATACTTTAAAACTCTTGACAACTTTCAAGTTGTGCAATCTCTCTATGATTGTGGAAGGGAAGACGTTGATTAGCTTGGAGCAATTTTTATGAGTGGGATTGGCTAATTGGCCGAAGGAACTTCCAGGAAGTTCATTGTGCCTTTTGCCATATTTTTTTTGAAGGATTTTACTGAGCAAAGCGTTAATTCCACCGAACTTGGTAAACCAATCTGCTTATAAGATTTATGTGTCACATCATAGCAATGAACATTTTGACAATTTAGCCTAATCCTATAGTTTCACTGGACACCTTACTCTAACAAGTGTAGTTATAAATTGTGAACACATATTAACTAATAAAATCAAGTAAAAATATTCAAAGAGATATTATTACTTACCCTCGCAAAGCAAGTGGCTGTGGCTATCATGGGTATTATCAAAAGAGAAGGGATGCATACCTTTCGATTGAAGAAGGAATCCGCACAAGCTTCTTGTGAATCCAAAGTAATGATTGCTGACTCTTTCTTTTCATAAGGACATGAGAAGAATTTCTTCGTGGGACAGTCATATATACGTAGTTGCTGCAGTAGCGAGAACTTTATAACATCATCTATGCCTCCATCTCTTCCTCTTTCATCCACAATCACTACCTTCATATTTCGACAATGCGCCACAATAATGTCTTTGATTTGTCCTCCTATCACGATAAGACAAATTATGTTGGCTAATTTTCCAAAGCTTTGTCGCATCTATATGACCTATTACAAGTCATGCAATGTGCATCATTTTGCACGACTTATTTTTATTGACTAATTCCATTAAAAAAAATCTCTCCTGATAAATAATTCAAAAGGACAAGGTAACCTTAAGTAATCATTCAGTCAAATGGGGGATTCCATTGTGTACTTTTTGCCAATCCAAACAAAACCTCAACTTAGGGCCTGTTGAAGGGTCATGAGTTTATAGTGAAATGAAGTTGAGGTCGACCTACTAGGGTTGCTAGCGATGGTCCCTCCAATGAGGGCGTCTAGTCTAACTGCATTCTTTATTTTAACACGTCGGTGCTCACACCCCTTGTTCCGAATTGTATATTTTTCTTCTCTAACAAAGTAGGAATACCCTTGTGTTTTACGTCCGAGAGTTTAGACGAAACAGTCTAAAGACTTACTCTGGCCCCAAATTGCCTCATTGTTAGGAGCTCTAAGTTTAAAAGTTCTTACCCAAATGAAAAAAGTATTTGGCGGATAAAAATTTCAATATCCGACTAAATTAAAGAACATAGTAATCCAATGGAAAAGATTATTCTTAAAAAGAAGTTATAGTCCTATATAAGGACAATTATCCAACCAAAATCTAAGTTGTGGCACTTAATGATTGTTTCAATAGTTTTGACACGAAATTGGTCTGACTCTGTTCCACAACTTAATTTACTCCAGAGATGCAAGGATGGGCATCGCTCGGCGTATTTTTGTGGCAAGATGCTCCTGAATTTCGGCAAATCAAAAAGTTTAAGATTAGTAAATATGAAGAAGGTGATTGTCGTATCGATTGAGAGACCATTGCACTGCCAGATGTGCGTCAAGTTATCAAGATGAGACAAGACAAGCTTCCTCAATTTACCACTCCCTGTATCCACACCATCACCTTCGAATATGGTCTCGACCGAATGGCATGAAGTCACTCGTACTTCCTTGAGACAGTGTTGTAGCCTCTTCGACATATGGGATTGGGCAATATGTAAGAGATTGGCATAGTGATTCAATTCAAGGAATTCCAATTTGCAAAAGGAATCATTGGGAATTTGATTGTTCCATAGCTCTTTGCACTGAGCGCCTTCAATTTCTAGTTTTCTTATATTGGGAAATGAGACTTGCATGAGGATAATGTGAGAAAGGATGACAAGTAGGAGAAATTTATTATATTGTTCGTCCTAAAACATGATAATGCAAGAATGCAAATACAATAAGGAATAGAGCAAACCATCTCATTGAACAACGGCTGTGGCGATTCGTCCTTTTCTTCGGCCGTCTTGCGTAACTGCCTCTCGACACTTGTAGGATTCTGGATGAACGCTCTAAAGTTATGGCACCCCACAATTTTTAGATCTTCTAAGGAGGCAAAATCATATGAACAACTTCTTGAACTAAAATTAATCAGTTTATCGAGCTCTTTAAGTGTTAGTTCACTTAAGCAAGGGAAACTCATCACTTCCGCCTCTGATCGACCAACTTCTTTCTCGGGAATCACTTCCTTCATCTGTTTGCATTTAGTAATTTTTAGCTTCTCAAGTTTCCCTAGAGTTGTGGCCGTATGATTGGGGAAGAGATACCTTAGGTTAGAGCAATTCTCAACATTGACAGTTTTAAGACTAGGAAAACCCAAAACTGTTCGGGAGTCACTCATCACCACGTGTCTCAGCCTTTCTGCTCCACTCACGCTCACTTCTTCCAATTTGGGGAGCGGTACAATTTTGTGTTCCGCATTTGAATAATGGGACCCACAATTAAACAACGATTCCAGGGAGGGACAACTTTGGACGTTGATGCTTCCCAATTTGGGAAGCAATACCCTTGTTTGTCCCGTATTTGAGTCCAGGGACCCACAGTCAAACAGCGATTTCAAGGATGGACAGTTATTAACCTCGACACTTTTCAGGTTGCACAATCTCTCTATGATTGTCGAAGGGAAGCTGTGGAGTAGGTCGAAGCAACTTTTAAGGATGATGGTGGTTAATTTGCAGAAGGAACTTCTGAAATGTTCATCACGCCATATCCTTTTGAAGGATCCTACCAAGCAAAGCTGTAACTCCTCCAAATTTGGTAAACTAACCTGCTCATAAGAGTAATACGTCGGATCACAGTTGTGAAAAATTTGACAATTTGGCCTAATCCTAACCTCCTATCTAATGCGGTGGAAGAACTAAGTTTCTCTACTAATGTAGTTATAAATTGTGAACACATTTGAACAAATAAAACCAAATAAGAATCTTCAAAGAGATATTGTTACTTGCCCCAGCAAACTGAGTATTTATGGTTATTGTGGGCAAAATCTCAAGAGAAGGGATGTTTACCTTTCTATCAAATAAGGAATCTGAATAAGTGTCCTGTAATTCAGAAGTAGTGGTTACCAACTCTATCCCTTCGTCTCCTCCTTCTTCATCCACAACCACCGCCTGAAAGAATATGAATGAACCCAAAGTGCACGAATGGGCTTGTTGCTTTTAAAAACGTCAAAAACTTAATTGATCAATAAAAAATATTTAAGATCTTAGCCTGAATAAATGGAGAAGGAAATATCCTCAAAATAGCTGACGTTGACACGGTTATGTTGGCATGATGTGTTGGAATCAGTTCCAACTTGCATGAAGTTGGGACAAGAATTATGTGGACTTTCTTTGTTCTGTAGCTCTTCATTCGCGTTCCGTTTATTTAATCTCTAGAGGTTGCTTTATTCATTTTGAAATTATTCAATTTCGTTCACTCCTTGAAGGTTCATTCGTTCAATATGCTGTTTATTCTACTGATTAAAAATGTTAAATGAGTAATAAATTAGTCATGGTAGAAAGCCTTGAGCCCAATTAATTCGTGCAATTATCTAAAATTGAAAAAAATAGAAATAAAAAGAAGTCGTAGGAAGACGTTTCCCTCTACCTATAGTTGAATGTGAATGAAAATGTGTAGTATGAGAGTGAAATTTATACCCTCTTAATAAGGCAAACTGACACGAGGAGAAAATGATGGAGTTACCTGAACTGGAGCACCCTTTGATGTCATTTCAGCTTCTATGCAAAAAGCCGTCATGTTTGGTAACTTAACCAAATCCAGACAATGTACGTAAGGGAACTCAACTCTGTCATCGACAAGAACTATATCTTTTCTTGCATCAATTGTGAAAATGGCTCGCATTGAGTCACATTCCCGTACTTTAATCTCTTCTAACCGCCCAAGTTTTGGAATTTGTGAAAGACACCACAAATATTTCAATTGTTTGCAGTTCTCGACTGTCACAGCTTTTAGTTTGCTTAAGCACTCTCCAACGATGTGACCATGGCATATCTTCTCCAGATTAATAAGATTTACGAGGAACAAAGACTCCAAAATCGGAAAAGCACCATTGGATGAACTAGCAATGTACTTTATTGATGGGCTATTTTCAATGTCGAGATGCTCCAATTGCTGAAATCCTCGAATGCACAACTCGTGAGCATTCTCCTTGAACTCTCTCAATCCATCCAAATGCAAGTATTGAGTCTTATGCAGGATTTTTTGAACCCATTCCTTTGAAAGAATACCATCATTCCCTCTCAATTCGAGCATCATGGTTCTCAGACCTTCAAATTCCCTCCCCCGAGCATTTCCTATGTTGATCCAAAATCTGATCATGTTCTCAAATGGTAAGTCAGCATCCTCTAAGAGTATGGTGGGATTAGGGATCGATATTTCCAAAGAGGCTATCTTTCTCAAGCTCTTCAACTCGGCAAGCGTAACATTACAAAATTCCGAAGGCATTTCATCCTTGCCCATCCATTGATCAAAGCTTTCCTTCATATGTAACTCTTCCAATTTGATTAAGCTTTTTAGGACACTAGACTCGATTATCTCAAGCTTGTAGCAATTGCTTAGATTCAACGATCTTAGATTTGTCAATTCCCCAATTTCTTGAGGTAGCCTAGAAATTGTAGACCCCGTGAAGCTGAGAATTTGCAATGCTTTGAGCTTGCCAAGAATTTGCAATGCTTTGAGCTTGCCAATGAGATTGCCACATCCTCCACATCGCCTTGGCCCAAAGCGGACAATATGTGTACAAATCTAAGTATAACGACTAGAGGTTCCTAAGAATTCTAATCGAGGAAGGTATACTAGTGATATGCATATTGCAAAGATATAGGACTCGAAGCTCCTTCATGTATGTGAAATCTAGTAGTCCCGAGCAATCTCCCAAATCATATTGGTTGGTGTTTCATGTATGTGAAATCTAGTAGTCCCGGCATCCAATACCAGCCTTTTGTTTGAGATAACATGAGTATCTTCAAGTCGGCAAACCGACACGTCATTAGTTTGTCAAGCCTATCTCTACTTACATCAACTTGGCATATTGCCCAACATTTCTCAAGCTTTTCCTTCGGCCATGAGCCGTAATTACTATTCATCATTAAGAATTCTGACCTGTAATTGGAGTTGAGGTGACCACCTTGCTGTAAAGATCATGTATGGTCACATTTTCCTTGTCATCGCCATCATCTAGCAACAAACAAGCGGAACGGAGTTTATCAAGCATAACATTCAATCTATCCCTTGAATCTTGTATCGTCTTTTTGAATTCCCCAAACAAGTCCAAACCCATGCCCAGTACCAATAGAGTTTCAACTTGAATGGTCCCGCCAATAAGACCGCAAATCAAGAATAAGGACTTGGTGCCCTCACTCTTCAAATGGTCATAACTCAACTTCACTATGGTTTCCACTTTTGACATGTCTATTTTTATTGAAGCGTTTCTCCATGCGTACGCACCGCTATCTTTCAAGGTGCGCGCAATGGAGATAATCAAAAGAGGCAAACCTGCAAGCTTCTTGACCAGTTGAACTGCTATTGCTTTCAATTCCTCGTCGTTTCTAAGCCTGTCGCCAACCGTCTTTTCAAATAGCCTAAAAGCTTCATCGTCCTCTAAACCTTTAAGATGAAATGTTTCATCAGCACACATCTCTTTCTTCAGCACATCCTCAAATCTCGATGTGAGCAACAACTTGCACCTGCTGCTCTCATCTCCCAAAGGAATTCCTACCCCCTTCAAATCAAGTTCGTTCCACAGATCGTCCAATATTATGAGAACCTTCGTCGGACAGCTCTGTATTTTCTGAAACAGACGGTCCCTTCTTCCCTCTTCGCTTGGCTCGTCCTTCAGATTTAGACGGAAGGCATAAGCAATATCGTCTTGGATTTTCTTCAAGTCTTGAGTCTGCGATGCTTTCGCTTTGGCGATCATGCCGAACAATCCCTTCTCGCTCTTCTTCTTGACTTCCTCCAACAAGGTAGTCTTCCCCACACCACCATGGCCGTAGACCCCGATCACTTTGAACTTCTCATCATTCAGCGCATCCATTATTTTTCTAGGAAGGAAGCTCGTGACTCAAAGATATTGTTGCCCTGATCACCGGCTGACGTATTCACGTCGGAAGTGCCAGTGACGTACCCTGGCGGAGCATTCTCGTAGTAGACCTTCGGGAAGTGACTCTTCGAGATGAGGGCCTGGATGTCGAGGACTGTCCTCCTAGCTTCCCTGCCGAGACGATAATGCTCCTTTAGGTTGGGAAGCCACCCACAGAAGCAATTTTCTTGGCTCTACCATCGTGTTCCAGCTCGTTGTGTGCCTTGTCGGCGACCGTCTGCACGCGTGTCACCCATTGCTCGACTTCAGCTTCGATCAGTTTCCCGTCACTAAGATGCAATCCATGCATAGTTATGGGCTAAAAAGCTAGTTTCATCAAAGTTTACAATCAAATGATGAGGCATGATCAATTAAAATCTAGTAGTACAAGTTTTGGGTCATGGGCTTGGAAGAACGAGGGGTTGATGGTCGCAGCATAATTTGCTTTATTTATTAAGAGCGGTAGGGAAATTGAGCAACTCTTATAGGGCTTATCTTCATTGCATTTTATCAGAGAAATTGGGCGTTATTGGAGACGCAATACCTATCAACTCTCATTATTGATGAATCCTTGGTAGTACATTTTCCTGTCTTGGAAAGCTAGATGAAGTTGAGGGAATGGTGAATGCCTTGAAATGACAATTGATCTATCGTGCTTGAGGAATCGAGAGTAGTTGAGATTCAAGGTGTGGGGGAATCGAGATCTTTGTTGCCTGCGATTCAATTGAAAGACTAATTAACCTATGCAATTTGAAAAAAAGCTAAGATGTGTTGAACTAAAAGGTTGTCTTAAGCTAAGAGCTATGGAAGGCCGTAATGGCTTAGAGTCTTTAAAGTACATGGAGACCAAAAGTTGCACATCCAATGATATCTTAATGGGAGATAAACATATTATAGTGAACATAATTTATTATTTTTTATGCCATAGAAAAATATCTAAGATAAATATGTCACTAATTGAGTGTAATTTATGGTTTTTGACGATATTTTCTTTTTCTTTTTTCTACTTCCCATCACTTTTTAGAGGAAAATATCTTATGGGCCCACATGAAAACCTTTGTCTACCATTCACTTTGTAATCCTTGGATCTTTATTTCCTCACTTATTTTCACCTGATTTCTAAAACCCACTTCGTTCTATGGAATGGCCCGTTCGATTTTATAAGGGTCTTGCTCTCAAAAGAAAAATCAAGGTAGTGAACATTTGGAGTGGTACTATCCATAAATATCATCTTCCATTTGATGTGAAACTCGAGATGATAAATTTCCTTACAAGTCGATGTCCACGTCAATAATACGTATCCACTTGATAATTGGTGCATTAGCATATGTTACTCAAAGAAACATAAAAAAATAGCAGTAAGTTTCTCACCCAAATTGTGTTTTGCACTCAGCATTATAGATTGCCGTTTGCTCGGGCCCGTCAATCTATAGTAAGAATGAAGAAGCAGAGTCGAGACGTAGATGGTTTGCACATAAAAACAAAGTGGATGAACAAGACGGCAACTTCATTCTGTGCAATGGTGCAAGGAGATGTTTTATAGAGGGGTGGCAGGTTCTTTTAATTTATTTCGTTGATCAATGTCTTGTAACTGTTTATCTAATATTATTTGTATTTGAATGTAGAAATTAAATGTCACGGTTATATATGGAAAACATGCCTTTTTAAGTAGAAATTTTTATTAGATCATAGTCAATAGAATAACAGTTTCTATTACGATATTACAATAATCCTATGTAGATGATGACTATTTGATTATATTGGGTTATTTAAATTTTTGGATTATATTTGTAAGTATGTTTGCCCATCAATTATGACTGTTTTTGTTTTGGGTGATTGACCGGATTTTTAAAAAAAAATTTGGTCAACATGATCGACCGAATTAAGAGATTGCTTTTTCAAGAATATTTGTTGATGTTATTTCGTAAAACAATTTGTACGAATTTGGGACCAAATATATAATCATACAAGATTGTGAACATGTTAACTTGAAGCCGCCTGGACAACGTGTACAAAGATAAATGGTACAGTACAGCGGAGTTGGTCCCTGGGCGTGATTTGACATAAGACGAAGCTTAATAATTATCCCATGACCCGATGTACCAAGTCGCACTGCCCATCTGCAGCATGAGGTTGACATATCACGGAGCTTTAACGATTGTCAAGCAATTGGTAGGAGTGTCAAATAGGTGGATCGAGTCAGATTTAAATCAGGTCGAAAATGGTTCGATTCACATCGATCTATTTAATCCATTTTGATCCATTTTCATGCACTGTAAATTTGATGACCCATACCCGATCCGATCCATACCCAACCCATACCCGACTCATATTACCAACACATATTAATATTTAACTTAATTTAAGAAAATATACTCCCACTTATTTAGTCCACTTTAAACTTTTCACATATAAATTATTTGAATAAAATTTCACATTAAATTTATAAAGTAAATTAAATAATAAAAAAAAGTAAATAAAAAAATGTGGATACCTCTAAATTGAAATAGTTTGAGGAAAATAATTTTAAAAAAAAATTGATTTTTTAATTATTGTTGAGTGAACTCCATCAGATTGGCAACGGAGGTCGAGAACGCATAGATGAGAGGGATGGAGAGGAGGGGGATGGAAGGAGAGAGATGATGGGTCTACCTAATAACTCACTCAACCCATATTTAACTTTCATTTGACCCATATTTAACCCATATTTAACTTCACTTAACCTATATTTGACCTATTTAACTAAAAATGTGTCATAATATGAGTTTATGACCCATATTAACACTTCTAGCAACCGACCATTTCCAAAAAGCAACTCAACTCTAACATGATTAACTCCTTAACCTCACTTTGTTCTGTCATCCTCGTCCACCTCCTCTGCGTTGCAGGTGCATAAGATAATTATTTTATTTTTTTCTTCTCAAAAATAAATTAAAAATAGAAATTAAAAAATAAAAAATAAAAATACTTCTTATCACTCACGCTTTTTACTAATCGGCTACCCATCCGCGAACCGTCCGTTGCCCACCCGTCGATCTCTTGTGTCATTTACAAATAAATTTTTATTTCGAAAATAGAAACTTTATATTAGATTTTTTTTTTAGAAACTTGTTTATGCAATACAGATAAAAAATCAATTTATGTTATAAAATTATTATTATTATTATTATTCACGGCCTTAGAGAGAGGGTGTGAGTGAGTGGATGTGTGTGGTTGGCGCTATAGTTGGGGAAGGAGTGGGACACGTGAGGATTTGGAGTTTGCAGAGGATTGTTACGTTACTTTTGCAGGGAATAGGAAAGAGGATCGTTACGTGGAGATTATAAGCAAAGAGAGGTGAGAGAGAGAGAGAGAATTACACACAAATACACTTCATATTAATTAAAACTGTTAACAAGATGTAATCATCAATGAAATTGGGTTGTTTTAGAACTATTGAAGTGACCTTCTGAAAAATAAATGATGATTATGTAGAAATTATTTACATAAATAACTAATTAATCAAGAATAATTATATCCATATATGAATGTAAAACACAAAAACCTATATGCACAGCGGAATTAAAATGTACCTGTTTGAACCATAGTCTCGCTTGATAAAAAACGGATCAAACCGACAAATGTCGGTGATCATCGAATCGCGATCTTCCTCTTTATGACCTATTTTGGTATAGCGAACTTTAATGGAATTCGGCGGTTGATAGGTATAACCTGCCCTTTTATAGGCTAGAGAGGGGACCTAGCAAACCCTAATCAACAGCGTGTCAATTGAGCCCCTCCCATTACAGGCTTCAGTTAAACACAATTGCCTACACTTTGTTGCTCAACTAGGCCCGTTATTAATAGATGCCAAAATCCAATTCAATAAGATTACTTTAGGGTTTAAAATATATTGGAATATCCATTAACCCGATTATATAAAGTAGAAAATTTATTAATTAATATAAGCCCATTATAGGAAATTTCCAACATTCTCCAATTAGGCTACATTAATTAATTTATTTTTATTTTGAAAACGATTTTATTTTGAAAACGACACTCTTGGGTTAATAACTGAAAATTTGTTTTATGTTGCCACAATTTTGAAAAATAATATTCCAATAACGGCATCTCAAAACCAATCCAATCCTATATAATCTCATTATAGGACTATGGTAATCAACGTGTTAAGAAAATACCATAACACATGACCTTCCATAATCACATATAATAAGCATTATATTTTCATGGATCATGGGCCTAGTAGTGTAGTAAGAAATAGTGCCAACATGTGATTAATATATACATTATTTCTTATCGGTCCTCAATGTAATTTCTTAACGACATGAAACTGCATTAGTGAGCAATTTATAAACAACATGAAATTGCCTCAGTGCGATTTCTAAACAATATGAAATTGCACAACTATGTCACAATCCAACATGAGATTTCATAATTAGTGATATCCAGTCGTCTTTAAACTAAAATTTGTTTAAATATACTGTTTCATATTTCTATTTCTCAGTCAACAGGAGAAAGGATAACAATAGAATCAACAGTGAATGATCATAAAAAATAAATGCTTTAATAGACATTATTAAAGCTTTATCAGTTTACATATAACTGTAATATCCAAAAATGTAAACTACACAGCTCCCACTAACAAAATAGATCAAAAGATTCTAAAACACCCATATCCACAATTCTCAAAGCAAACTCTATATCTTGCTTCCACCTCTTAAAATTTGATCTAGTTAATATCTCAACCGTGGCATTGTTGTTGTTCATAGCAAAAGTAACTGTTTGTCACACATAATGCAATATAATCAATTATGGGTAATAAATAATTCCACAAAATAATTAGTACGTTATAAACTTCCCTTTGGGCAGAGCGCATAATGCACCATTATTTTCCACAGTATGAAATTTGTAAAACAACAACAAGGAGAATTACATATAATTGTCAATGATCAATCCCCTTTAAGCAGACAAATCATTTAAATTATATATTCCCATTATCTTAACATAAAGGGAAATTACATATAACTCTCAAAATTTATCCCCTTTGGGTAAATAAACATTTTGAGTCACACATCCCATCAATTATCTCTAATATATTAATATATAGGGGAATTACATATAACTTTAAAAAATTTATCCCCTTTGGACAGATAAATTTTTTTCAGTCATACATCCCTATCTTTTAATTTTAGAACTTATTTTCATGCAATTTTCAAATTAATATACACAATAACCCCCTTTGGGCAGGTAATTGTATATACTAATTTTTATCAATAAGGAATTTTTGATAATTTACAAACTTTAACAATTTGTAAATAGTGTTCCATTTAATCAATGCCCAAAAATTCATCAAATAATATGAATCACTTTATGACATATGCTTCCCAAAATCATATTACATTTATTAAACAACAATTTTATCACTCTCTTTTTTTTAATCATTTATTATAATTATTGTTATTATTATTGCAATTTTTTTTTTGGCTCCAGCGGGCTCGGGCCAGAAAATTCTGGCCACCGGCCCGCGTGGGCCTATTCTAGAATCCCGGATTTTGGGCTTGCGCCCAGAAATCTGGAAGCCCGGCCTGCCTAGGCTTCTTCCATAAAACTGGAATCCCCATAAGCCCAAAAGATGGGCTTTACGCCCAATATTTCAACTAGTCCAAAAGATGGGCTGGAACGGGCAAGCTAAAAGCCCAGAGGACCGCCTAGCCCGGCTGGAGGTCTTCTTCAACCTCTAGCCGGGTCCTGAAGTCTGCAAACCGGGTCACATGACCCGAATCTCAAAAAACACAAATTAGGGTTGATTTTGATGAAATTTTTCCATGAGTTTTGCTTCTAACATCATCATAAATAGATTAAAGTGAATTAAATGAAGAACAAACGAACAAGTCATCAATATTGAAGCTTCAAAATTTTCAGATCTTATATACCCATGGAAGAAATTCAATTTTCTCAAGTTTAAGGCAAAAAAACTCACTTTCATGCAACCAAACAATTATAAAACATATATATATATAACAATACCCATGCAACAATTTATTACAAACATCATTCAATTGCAGCTAATTTAAAAAATTTCAGAACTTTTCAAGGTATAAACCCTAGAATTTCAAATTCAAAATTCTCTCTCAATTCTCAACGAAAATATATAAATTATATATGGTTGGAAAGATCTCGACATACAGAATAAAAACCCTAAGGTTTCAGAATCAATCGATCAAAGAGTCCACATGAAAAAATAATGACAACATTCGGTTCAAGAGAAGAAATTTTCTTTGTTCTTAAATTTTTTTTTTTGGATTCTACAATCATATATGACTAGCTTTGATACCACATGTAGAAATTATCTACATAAATAACTAATTAATCAAGAATAATTATATCCATATATGAATGTAAAACACCAAAACCTATATGCATAGCGGAATTAAAACGTACATGTTTAAACCATAGTATCGCTTGATAAAAAACAGATCAAACTGACAGTGTCAGTGATCTATCGGAATGCCAGATCTTCCTCTCTATGACCTATTTCGGTATAACAGCTTTAATGGGATTCAGCGGCTGATCAGTATAATCTACCCTTTTATAGGCTAGAGAGGGGACCTAGCAAACCCTAATCAACAGCGTGTTAACTGAGCCCCTCCCATTACAGGTTTCAATTAAACACAATTGCCTACACTTTGCTGCTCAACTAGGCCCGTTATTAATAGATGTCAAAACACAATTCAATAAGATCACTTTAGGGTTTAAAATATATTGTAATATCCATTAACTCGATTATATAAAATAGAAAATTGATAAATTAATGTAAGCCCATTATAGGAAATTTCCAACAGATTATACTAGAACTGAAACAACATCTTCCATGAACCTTCAGTTTCTCTAAAAGGAGCTGTGAATGTACCTCAAAATCCATGAACATGCACAAAATTAATAGTAGGTATTTCGTAGGTATCAATGGAGGGTCGCTAATTGACAATCTCTATTAGGTATCACACACACCTAATAATTAACGAAGACACAGTTTTTATATTGCATCCTTTTGAAAAGTTGTTAATTGGCACACTGAATATTTTCTCCTTCTCACACATTGCCATGATGCTTTGAGGCTTTTTTGGCAAGTCCTTTTTTAATTTCTATATTTCTAGGTATATAGGTAAATACATGTTCTTAAATAAAAGATATTCTTTGCTCTTCTCTTCCGATTTTTAGATTTGTCTATTTTCTGTACAATTGATATAGGGGGCTGAAAATCTTGCTATACTGTTCACATCTCAAATGTCGTACAGAGCATCTAAATAAAAGAAAGATGGGACCAATACGGTGAAGTTGGGTCCCTCGGTGATTGACTGAGCAGCCTTCACATACACGAAGTCGTACTGCCCCGATCTGCACCAATAGGTTGAAAAAACACGAAGCTTTGGCAATTGCCAAGCGATTGACGATGGCCAAACTGTAAACTTCAACTCTACCCTGGTTAACTCTTTAACATCACTTCGTTGTACCTTCCTCCTCCTCTACGTTTTAGAGAGGGAGAGAGAGAGAGAGAGAGGAGCATTAGAGCAACGACGGTGGACATGCGGTTTTGGCACGTGTTAGGGAGGGAGAGGCTCGTAAGGATTTGGAGGTTAAGCGTGAATTGTTACGTTATATTTTGCAGAGAGTTGGAAAGAGGGTCATTCATTTCGTGTAGGTTAACAGCAGAGAGAGGTCAGAGGGGGAGGTGGGCATGCTCGACCATTGAATAGCGTGAGATCCATATAATTCCTCAAATAAGCTTACATTATCAAGTCCATGCTACGCTAACATGGAGTCAATGATCTCCTTAACATGCATGTTTACATACAAATACACTTTATATTCACCGGTACAATTAATGAGGTGCAATTAATCAATGAAATTGGGTTTATTTGGAACTGCTAAAGTGAGGTTCTCACAAAAAACTGATGATTATGCTTATTAATCTTCATAAAATTGAGGTTTCGTTTGTTTGGTGGAAAACAATTTCCCAAAAAACATTTTTTAGATTTTTTAGCATTTGTTTCAAGTAAAATTAATTAATTGAGGAAAATATTTTTCATAAAAAAAATTCTTTTAAATTAGTTGAAAATGTTTTTCACTTTTCACATAAGGGAAAATATTTTCATTACTCACTCTTTCTTATCTCGTACCCTTGCTAGCTGTCACTTGTTTTTTTCTTTTCTAATTTGATTTTTTGTTAATTTTTTTCTTTTTATTCTTCCTTTTATTTTGCTTTCTTCTTTTTTGGCTGATCGCGGACAACCTACCATGGGCTAAGTCTCTAGCTCGTCAGCCTCTGGTGAGCTTAGGCTCGCTGGTCTAGCGAGACTCGAGGCCGGCGAGCTCTGACGCCATTGATCGCTGGAGCTGAGCACGTATGAAATGATAAGATGGACGGTGACAGTGGAAGCTAGCCGGATGATTCTCGCATTCCGCAAGCGGTGGGGTCTGAAGGCAATTTTAGCCCAAAAAGAAATGGCGGGGTGGGGGGTGGGGGTGGGGGTGGGGGTGGGGGTGGGGCCCACTTGTTTTAAATCAGTATCTTTAAGGTCAAGCATGATCGAGATACGATTAAATGACATCCCTGAATAGCCCGTGCGCATTGGAAGAGGGGCATCTTAGGGAACATCAATCTAGTAACGCGAAATTCCTAACTCTCGTTTCTCCACAAAGAAGAAGGAAAGAAAGCCAGAAAGGTAGAAGAAGTCGAAACGGGGTGAAAATGGCGGATATTGCTGTGTCTGTAGCTTGCGAAGTGGCAAAGTGGCTGGTTGCTCCCGTCGGTCGGCACTGTGGCTACATAATATTCTCCGACCGCTGCGTTCGCGAACTTAATGTTGAAATTGTGGAGCTGGATCACGCGAGGCAAAGGGTGCAGCATTCCATCGATGAAGCTCAAAACAACATAAAGCGGATTGAAGCCGATGTCGAGAAATGGATGAAAGAAGTGGATGCCGGCATCACCAACGCACGCAAAATACTGGAAAATGACGGGATAGCTAAGACAGCTTGCTTCTACGGGTGGCTTCCCAACCCGAAGGCGCGATATCGTCTCGGCAAAGAGGCGAGCAGGACGGTCAAAGACATCCGGGCACTCGCTGTGCGGGGTCGATTTGACAAGGTTGACTACGAGAATCCACCGCCGGGGCTTGTTCGCGGTGCTCCTGGTGCGAATTCTTCGGCCGGTGATGGAGGCAACTTTATCACCGATTCGCGAGCTTCCATCTTTCAGGACATAATGGAAGCTCTGGATGATGAGAAGCTGAAAGTGATTGACATCTATGGGCCTGGCGGCGTGGGAAAGACTACGCTGTTGAAGAAAGTCGAGAAGACACTGAAGAAAAAGGGGAGACCGTTCGAAATGATCGTCAAAGTGGAAGTCTCGCGGACTCCAGACTTGATTAATATCCAAGGCCAGATAGCTGACGCCTTGAATCTGAGTCTGAAGGACAAGGAAACCCAACAGGGAAGAAGAGATCTTCTGTTACAGAAACTGCAGAGTAATCCGAATGAGAAGGTTCTCATTATGTTGGACGACCTATGGGAGGAACTGAATTTGGAAGCGGTCGGAATTCCTTCAGGAGACACGAGCGGAAAATGCAAATTGTTGCTTACATCGAGATTTCTGGATGTGCTGGGGAAGATGCTTGCCGATTCGAAAATTTTTTCTTGAAGGCTTAAACAATGACGAAGCTTTCAGGCTATTTGAAAAGACAGTTGGCAACAGGCTCAAAGACGACGATGATTTGAAAGCAAAAGCGCGTCAAGTGGTCAACAAGCTTGCAGGTTTGCCTCTTCTGATTATCTCCATCGCGAGCACCTTGAAAGATAGCGAAGTGTATGTATGGGATAGCATGTTGATAAAAATAGATGAGCCAAAAGTGGAAACCATAGTGAAGTTGAGTTATGACCATTTGAAGAGTGAGGAGGCCAAGTCCTTATTCTTGCTCTGTGGTCTTATTGGTGGGACCATTGAAGTCGAAACTCTGTTTGTTCTAGGCATGGGCTTGGACTTGTTTGAGAGATTCGATGAGAAGATACAAGGTGCAAAGGATAGATTGAATACTCTTCTAGATAGCCTCCGTTCCATTTGTATGTTGCAGGATGGAGGTGATGACAAGAAACATGTGACCATACATGATCTTTACAGTGAGGTGGTCGTCTCAACTCCACTTAAAGGTCAAAATTCCTCAATGATGAACAACAATTGTCACCTAACGAGGAAGGAAGAGCTTGAGAAATGTTGGGCAATATGCCTAGTTGATGTTGGCAGTGATATGCTTGCTAAACTAATGCGGCATGTGTTTCCTGAATTGAAGATACTCATGTTGCCTCAACCAAAAAATTGGATGGGGAGACCTGAGCACCAAGATGGTGAGGGAGATTTCTGTAGACTAGATTTTACATACATGAAGGAGCTCCGAGTCCTATATCTTTGCTCCATGGATATCACCACTTCACTTTCCTCGATCGAAATCCTCGGGAATCTCTGGTCGTTATATTTAGACCATTGCGATGTGGGGGATGTGGTAATTCTTGGCAAGCTCAAAACATTGCAGATTCTCAGCTTCGCAGGGTCTACAATTTCTAGGCTACCTAAAGAAATTGGGGACCTGACGAATCTGAGATTGTTGAATCTAAGTGATTGCGAGGACCTTGAGATAATCGAGTCTGGTTGTCACGCCCCGACTCCCAAGCTCGCGGCAACCCCTTCTCTTGGTCGATTGAAAGCGACGTCCCAGGACCCATCCATGACCATTCATTTTAATCTTTCGTTAAGCGCAAGCGGAAGACGAACCATCCCCAGACAAACATACAATCAAACAGAGATAGAGGGATGAATAGCAAGAACAACAACAACTACTCAATTATTCAATTTATTGGATTAACCAATGGAGGATCGTTTTCCAAATTACAAGCCCGACAAAAAGGGCCGATCCATCCTCTAAGCCAAACCAAAAAGACTAGGCTAATCCAACAGTACACAAAGAACCCTCGGGTTCAACACCACGATCACTCGGACCCATCGGACTCAGTCTCCGTCGAGTCGATCACTGGAGGAGCGGGGCAGGATCCTCCATTGCGGGTACGCCATTCTAGGGGCCTGAAAATGGTTAACCACGACGGGTTGAGATAAAATCTCAGCGAGTTCTCCCCCTAAGCCCCGGTTAGTACGCCAACTCAACCCGGGGTATCTCTCCAGAACCACCCCTCACTCAACCCAACAAACAGCCAAAACCAAACAACGATCAACAACGAGACGGGGGCAACCAACAATCATACGGTCGGTTCGCATGCAACCTTACCCGGTATGCCATACCACCGCACGTCAAATCTCATACAATGCAAGCAAGGCACATGGCCGTCGAGATGATACAGATTCATCAATTACATGCGAGTCGCACCACAAGCGATCTCACCTGGCCATTGCCACACCCTGCACGACTGTCAACTCATGCGTGCGTACCATAATTAATGCAATCATCACGACATTAAGAGCATGCGAATAATCAGAGCATCTCACACAGCTTTCTCATGTACACACATGCTCCGATTATTACGACCCCTCCTCCTGGGCCACGGCACAACCTTATGGTTGGCGGTTCACTCGGCTAAACCAGCTTCGTCCTCTTTACCTCGAGGCACGGCGACGTCAAGGGCTCACTCCCAAGACGGCATTCCCGAAGGAGCACAAGACTCGCCCACTACCGCAGTCCCGCTCGACAGAGGCCCGGGACCCGCCCCATACCGCGATCCCACATAGAACCCCTCCCATCGGGCATCCGACCGAAGTCGGGCGACCCATCGGCCACGGCACAACCCCATAGGGATTGGCGGTCTTCGGCAACGCCGGGTTCTCTCATTTAATGTGATCATGCAACACCTCATCAAGCAATCCATTTATATCTTTGCTCTGTCGTGAATGCAACATCACTCATGCTCATGCGACATGCCATTTCAGATAACCCACGCAACATGTCATGCGATCTCACTTGACAATTTCCAAAATTCAATTCAACCAACACTCAATCACGCATTTCATCAATATTCACGAGCATAATTAACAATCGGCACTCCAATTAATCACAACAATCAAGAGCACATCAAAATAAGACTAAATTTAGCTTCGGATGAACAGTCTGTGCGTGAATGAGTCGTGAACGCAATATGTGAACAAGAATCAGTGAACGATGATTAGTGAACAAATGTGTGAACAGTGATTTCTCCGAAATTCAATTAATTAAAACATTTAATCCAGAAATTAAACAAAACATTAATTAAAACAATTAATCAATTCAATTAAATCAAATCATGCTTAATTAATCACAAAAATCACATAACCCTCATTTAAGCAATAATTAAGCACAATTAGCAAAATTAAGCTAATCTAATCCTAACCACCTATCTTAGGGCTAATAAACTTAATTAAACTTCCTAAACCAATCTTACCACTAATTAACCCAACCCTAAGCAAGTTTAGGCACTAAATAGGGATTAGGGGCTAAACTCACCCGTTAAGCGGGCCGGAGACATGGACGCGGCGGCGGCGACAACCCGACACCTGGGGACCTCTACCACGACGATCCAAGGCGGTCCCGAGGCTGGAACAGCAGCAACAAACTCGGAATACCCACTGCAACACTGAAAACTGCACTGCACAGGAGGAAAGAAGCTGACCGGAGTTAAACGGGCTGCCCGGAGCTCCGGCGAGCGGCGAGCCAGCGACCAGCGGCACCTGGGGGTCGAGGGGGAACCACTTGTGGCTGGTATGGGCGGTGATTGGGTCGGAAAGGGAGGAAAATGGCCGAAACAGCAAAACAGAACAGCAGCAGGCGGTCAGAAAACGGTCCGGCGACAGCCGGCTTTCGGCCGGAATACGGGATGATCGGAAGTTCTTTCCGGCGATCGGCCGACGCCATCTGAACGAATTTTCTCTTCTGAACGCGATGGCGGGTGGCACGGGCCGAGATTCCAACGGGAAGGCAATGAACAACTCGATTTTCGGTGAAAGGTCAAACTGAAAAACAGAAGGAAGGAAGGAAAACCATGGGAGAGAGGTGCTGCGATTTTGGAGAAGATGAAGAGGAGAGAGAGAGTGAAGTGAAGGCTGAAGGATAAGCCTTATCAAGGCCATCAATGCTTGCCCCACTTGCCAAACAATTGACCTCATCTTCTCTCTCTTCCTTTTGACTTTTCTTCAAAATATCCAAGGGCATTTTGGTCATTTCCACCTTGCATATTTCCCAATCTGTCCTTGGGCTGAAAATGAAGGGCGGGCCTAGGAAAAAGGCCGGAAAATTAATAGGAATGGGCTCGGGAATTTATTGGGCTCAAATTGGCTCAGGTTGAGATAACGGGCTAGGAAGGGTAAAGGGTCGGTTTGGTCCAACGGACTTGCTCATTGTCTCGGTCTTCCACGGTGGCCGTCCCACCTTGGGCGTAAGGCCCTCACTGTTTTTGCCCGGCCCACGTCCTCATAGGCTCGGGTTCTCGGTCCAAAAGTCCCTTTTCCAATTACTCGGCTCGGCCCGGCACGTCGGCCCGACTAAGAAGCATCGTCCAAAAGTCCTTCTCGAACGTTCCCGAAAATTCGAAGTCCAATATTGGATTCTCGTGCCATGTCAATTTCGCTCGAATGCCATTTTGGTACTACTCAGACTGACAGGCGGCTTTGAGGATTCACGCATAACCGACTCGTGCTAATTCACGTTCAAGACTTCTCGACACATGGACGTCCTTGACTACATGAAATTGCGAAGGATCGATTCTTATTTCAAAGTACACGATTACCAAGGATCGACATAGGGCCGTTCGCGGATTCGATAACAGTAAACGGAATCACCCGTCGTCCCATTATTTCTGTCCGCGAATTGACTTCTAGTCGTCCCCGAAATCAGCTTTGCATATCTACGGGATCGTCCTTACGCAAGTCTCACGGTCGAGTCGTTTTCCCGGAGTCAAGTTCTTTAGTCGCACGAGTTCTATCCTCATTAGCCTTTCCCCTCAAGGTCGGTATCTCGGGAGTGATCGGTTAAGTGAGATCAACCAACAATGCATCGACGAAATTCACGTTCATTCCTTCCTCAAAAGGGCTCGAATTTTAGGATGTTACAACTCTTCCCCTCTTATAAAAATTTCGTCCTCGAAATTTGCTGCTACTAACAAGTCCTCAAAAAAAAAAAAAAAAAATGGGGGTGCTGATGCTTCATCACTTCCTCACTTTCCCATGTACCTCCCTCTGATCCGTGATGTTGCCAGATCACCTTAACTAAGGCGATAGTCTTAATTGGAAACACTTGCTCTTTACGGTCCTCTATCCTATCGGCCTCTCCACGTACGACACCCTGTCGTCTACGTCCAGTTCCTTAAAATTCAAAACATGTGTCGGGTCCGGTTCGTACTTTCTCAACATAGACACGTGGAAAACATCATGTACTTGAGCAAGTTTCGGTGGCAACGCAAGACGATACGCTAAAACCTTGATCCTTTCCAAAATTTCAAAGGGTCCAACATACCTCGGACTTAACTTTCCTTTCTTGCCAAATCTAGAAGTACCCCTCATCGGCGATACTTTCAAAGATACATGATCGCCCACCTTAAACTCCAACGGTTTACGATACTTATCTCGCATAACTCTTCGACGATTACTCGAGCGGTCTTTAATCGTCTCGATAATCGAACTACATTCAATAAGCTGCTAAACCAATTTTGAATCGGCGATTCCCAATTCTCGACCTCGTTCCATAGACGGAGTTCCACAAACTTGACCATATTTCTGCTATACCACTCCGATAAAATCTTATCCCACAAGCACTCTCTTTTTGCACAGTGCGTAGTTCAGTTCATTTCAGCCCCTTTCGACATCCTAGAAGCCTGCCAGGAGTCGCTCCTTGCTCAGGCACTCTGGCCCCGGCGTCCACTCCCCGCCCTCGTCGGATCAGTCGTTACGGGCATCTTCGAACTGCACCACTACTAGCAAAAGTCCATTTTTGACATGCACCATCTCATAGAGGTATTATCCGCTTTGGCCTGTCCCATACCAAGCCTCACGGTTTTAACCTCGTCTGAGCACCTCAGAGTACAAAACTTGCTCTCGCTCGTCAACCCATGAACTCGTTTCCACGGGGTCACTTATCGACACTTGAAATCTGATTCACTGAATTTCCATTGAATCGTTGTCCGAATTCCACAAACTATCGATTTTTCTTTCAACAATCCTTTCACGTCCATTTAATAACCAAACCAAGAATTCACCTCAACCACTTGAAAATTAGTGCAAACCAAATGTCATTTATTGCACCAAAGCTTTCGGATACCTCTTTGAATCCTTTCTGATACCTCGAGAAGAAAATCATCGATAATGCTATTTCACCACTCATCAATCTAGCATCAAGGGATAATTAATTCTTAATCCACCGAAAACAAAAATCCATTCCTCAAATCCCTATCTTAATTATCTCCTGAAATAATCCACCTTGGGTAAATTCATATCTTAATCAAATCTAAGACTTCCGAGCAATAAATCATCCACCGTAATTCTTATCAAAGATTATCGCCATTTAATAGATCATCTCTTATGATCCTATACCTACAACTCCTCAAATCATCAAGATAAACTTATTTGACTTCCATCAAATCCAATGACCTCAATTGTCGTGATGCGTAAGCAACCAATCTTCCTTATTGCCTTACCACGTAGTCAAATCCCTTATACGACACCTCACTGCAAATCTCATATTCTCCAATACTAGACTAAATCCTCAAAACTGGTGCGATAATCAGCTTATACTTAAGCTCTTAAAAATTTCACTTATTCGTCCATTCAAATTCTTACGTCCTTTATTAACCTTCGTATCAGAGGTGTAGCTATCGTAGAGAACCTTTCTACTAATCGTCCGTAATAATCCGTCCATCTTAGAAAACTTCGAACCTCTGTTACTGTCATAAGTCCTAACATATTCATGACTGCCTTGACCTTAGCGAATCCATAGAAATTCCTTCGTCCAAAATCATATGACCAATAAAACAACGCGAGTAAACCCAAACTCGCACGTACTAAACTTGGCATACTGTTTATGCTCTCGAATGGTCTATAGCACCGGCCTCAAGTGCTATTCGTGTTCCTCTAATTTCCTTGAATATTCCAATATATCGCTCACAAACACAATTACAATTTGCTCCAAATACGCCTTAATCACTCAATCCATCGAATCCATAAAAGCAACTGGCGTATTAGTTAATCCAAATGGCGGTACGGTAATCTCGTAGTGACCAAATCACACATGATATATCATCTTTAATTTATCCTCCTTTTTAATCCTCAACTACTGATAGCCCGTCCTTGGGTCTATCTTGGAACACATCAAAGCTCATTGAAATGGGTCAAATAAGTCATCCATCCTTTGTAATGGATACTTGCTCATGACCATCCCTTGGTTGAGCTACTGAAAAGCGATGCATAAGTGCAACGATCCATCCTTGATTCTCCAACTAACCAATTAACCCCAGTTGTCCAATAATCTTAGCAACCTTCGTCCAATAAACAAGTTACTTCCAACGACAAATTTCAAAGGGGTCGGGTCCTCCTCGATTTCCCACAAACTCAAAACTGTCACCCACTCTTTGGGTTAAACTAAATTGTCTTTCCATGACAATCCACTTTCTATTGGGTGGGATGAGATTCCTTCTCCCCATCATTGGTCCCTTTTCCAACCGATGATTATCTCTATTAGGCACGAACCGCGAGCCAAATGCGGTCGCCCTCTCGATCATGTTCTTCTCGATCATCTGGGCCCTCTCGTACATCTCATCAAAACTCTTTAAACTCAAGGGCACCAGCTGGCTTTCAATTCCGACTTCAAGTCATCTTTGAACCGACTTGCCCTATCCAAGGGTCCTCCACTAATCTCAGCATATACTAGGCCAACTCAGCAAACTTCGCCTTATACTGATCCACTGACATCTGATTCTAACGAAACTGTTGGAACTCTGCCATCTTTGACTCCCTCGCACTGTCTAATAAATACTTCCCCTTAAAGACTTTGCGAAAGGCACCCCATGTCTGAACCGTGCCTTCAGGGAACACTCTTCCTTGAGTGGCTTCCCACCAAATACTGACATTACCTTGAATCTGATAAATTGCCAAAAGCACTCTGTCTTACTCTGAACACCTCAACATTGTAATAGTCCTCTCGAAATCCCTTATCCAAAGGGTCACAGCTTCAGGGTTGCCCACGCCACTGAACCTCGGAGGCTTCAGTCTCAGGAACTGCTCTACCAGCTTAGGCATCGGTCTCTCACAAGCCTCTCCTCTCACTAGGGGAACCACAAGAACCACAGCAAAAGCACACAGCTTGCTGTCCTAACAAGGTCTCTAGCGCCAGCAGGATCCCGTCTAACCTAGGATCTGCCTACACGCTACCTCAAGCACTGGCCTGACCAGACGCTACCCTACGCCTAGGGGCTGACTGCTCAGGATTGCTCATCACTCTGGACTATGAGCAACCCGCCACTACACGAAACCACAAAAGCAATCACAGGCATGTAAAGTAAAAGCCATCCCTATCTCACTATCCCAAAAATCCCACGCACCTTATCACTCCAAGTCTCGACCTCGCTCTGATACCAAAACCGACGGGGTTGTCACGCCCCGACTCCCAAGCTCGCGGCAACCCCTTCTCTTGGTCGATTGAAAGCGACGTCCCAGGACCCATCCATGACCATTCATTTTAATCTTTCGTTAGCGCAAGCGAAGACGAACCATCCCCGAACAAACATACAATCAAACGAGAGATAGAGGGATGAATAGCAAGAACAACAACAACTACTCAATTATTCAATTTATTGGATTAACCAATGGAGGATCGTTTTCCAAATTACAAGCCCGACAAAAAGGGCCGATCCATCCTCTAAGCCAAACCAAAAAGACTAGGCTAATCCAACAGTACACAAAGAACCCTCGGGTTCAACACCACGATCACTCGGACCCATCGGACTCAGTCTCCGTCGAGTCGATCACTGGAGGAGCGGGGCAGGATCCTCCATTGCGGGTACGCCATTCTAGGGGCTCGAAAATGGTTAACCACGACGGGTTGAGATAAAATCTCGGCGAGTTCTCCCCTAAGCCCCGTTAGTACGCCAACTCAACCCGGGGTATCTCTCCCGAACCACCCCTCACTCAACCCAACAACGAGACAGCCAAAACCAAACAACGAAAACAACAACGAGACGGGGCAACCAACAATCATACGGTCGGTTCGCATGCAACCTTACCCGGTATGCCATACCACGCACGTCAAATCTCATACAATGCAAGCAAGGCACATGGCCGTCGATGATACAATTCATCAATTACATGCGAGTCGCACCACAAGCGATCTCACACTGGCCATTGCCACACCCGCGCACGACCGTCAACTCATGCGTGCGTACCATAATTAATGCAATCATCACGACATTAAGAGCATGCGAATAATCAGAGCATCTCACACAGCTTTCTCATGTACACACATGCTCCGATTATTACGACCCCTCCTCCTGGGCCACGGCACAACCTTATGGTTGGCGGTTCCTGGCTAAACCAGCTTCGTCCTCTTTACCTCGAGGCACGGCGACGTCCCAAGGGCTCACTCCCAAGACGGCATTCCCGCTCTCCACAAGACTCGCCCACTACCGCAGTCCCGCTGCGACGAGGCCCGGGACCCGCCCCCATACCGCGATCCCACATAGAACCCCTCCTGTCGGGCATCCGACCCGAAGTCGGGCGACCACGGCCACGGCACAACCCCATGTGGATTGGCGGTCTTCCGGCAACGCCGGGTTCTCTCATTTAATGTGATCATGCAACACCTCATCAAGCAATCCATTTATATCTTTGCTCTTGTCGTGAATGCAACATCACTCATGCTCATGCGACATGCCATTTCGAGATAACCCACGCAACATGTCATGCGATCTCACTTGACAATTTCCAAAATTCAATTCAACCAACACTCAATCACGCATTTCATCAATATTCACGAGCATAATTAACAATCGGCACTCCAATTAATCACAACAATCAAGAGCACATCAAAATAAGACTAAATTTAGCTTACGGATGAACAGTGCCGTGAACGATGGTCGTGAACGGTATATGTGAACGATGTCCGTGAACAGTGATTAGTGAACGAATCCGTGAACAGTGATTTCTCCGAAATTCAATTAATTAAAACATTTAATCCAGAAATTAAACAAAACATTAATTAAAACAATTAATCAATTCAATTAAATCAAATCATGCTTAATTAATCACAAAAATCACATAACCCTCATTTAAGCAATAATTAAGCACAATTAGCAAAATTAAGCTAATCTAATCCTAACCACCTATCTTAGGGCTAATAAACTTAATTAAACTTCCTAAACCAATCTTACCACTAATTAACCCAACCCTAAGCAAGTTTAGGCACTAAATAGGGATTAGGGGCTAAACTCACCCGTTAAGCGGGCCGGAGACATGGACGCGGCGGCGGCGACAACCCGACACCTGGGGACCTCTACCACGACGATCCAAGGCGGTCCCGAGGCTGGAACAGCAGCAACAAACTCGGAATACCCACTGCAACACTGAAAACTGCACTGCACAGGAGGAAAGAAGCTGACCGGAGTTAAACGGGCTGCCCGGAGCTCCGGCGAGCGGCGAGCCAGCGACCAGCGGCACCTGGGGGTCGAGGGGGAACCACTTGTGGCTGGTATGGGCGGTGATTGGGTCGGAAAGGGAGGAAAATGGCCGAAACAGCAAAACAGAACAGCAGCAGGCGGTCAGAAAACGGTCCGGCGACAGCCGGCTTTCGGCCGGAATACGGGATGATCGGAAGCTCTTTCCGGCGATCGGCCGACGCCATCTGAACGAATTTTCTCTTCTGAACGCGATGGCGGGTGGCACGGGCCGAGATTCCAACGGGAAGGCAATGAACAACTCGATTTTCGGTGAAAGGTCAAACTGAAAAACAGAAGGAAGGAAGGAAAACCATGGGAGAGAGGTGCTGCGATTTTGGAGAAGATGAAGAGGAGAGAGAGAGTGAAGTGAAGGCTGAAGGATAAGCCTTATCAAGGCCATCAATGCTTGCCCCACTTGCCAAACAATTGACCTCATCTTCTCTCTCTTCCTTTTTGACTTTTCTTCAAAATATCCAAGGGCATTTTGGTCATTTCCACCTTGCATATTTCCCAATCTGTCCTTGGGCTGAAAATGAAGGGCGGGCCTAGGAAAAAGGCCGGAAAATTAATAGGAATGGGCTCGGGAATTTATTGGGCTCAAATTGGCTCAGGTTGAGATAACGGGCTAGGAAGGGTAAAGGGTCGGTTTGGTCCAACGGACTTGCTCATTGTCTCGGTCTTCCACGGTGGCCGTCCCACCTTGGGCGTAAGGCCCTCACTGTTTTTGCCCGGCCCACGTCCTCATAGGCTCGGGTTCTCGGTCCAAAAGTCCCTTTTCCAATTACTCGGCTCAGCCGGCACTGTCGACTGACTAAGAAGCATCGTCCAAAAGTCCTTCTCGAACGTTCCCGAAAATTCGAAGTCCAATATTGGATTCTCGTGCCATGTCAATTTCGCTCGAATGCCATTTTGGTACTACTCGGAGCGACGAGGCGGCTTTGAGGATTCACGCATAACCGACTCGTGCTAATTCACGTTCAAGACTTCTCGACACATGGACGTCCTTGACTACATGAAATTGCGAAGGATCGATTCTTATTTCAAAGTACACGATTACCAAGGATCGACATAGGGCCGTTCGCGGATTCGATAACAGTAAACGGAATCACCCGTCGTCCCATTATTTCTGTCCGCGAATTGACTTCTAGTCGTCCCTGAAATCAGCCTGCATATCTACAGGATCGTCCTTACGCAAGTCTCACAGTCGAGTCGTTTTCCCAGGTCAAGTTCTTTAGTCGCACGAGTTCTATCCTCATTAGCCTTTCCCCTCAAGGTCAGTATCTCAGGAGTGATCAGTTCCGAGTGAGATCAACCAACAATGCATCGACGAAATTCACGTTCATTCCTTCCTCAAAAGGGCTCGAATTTTAGGATGTTACACTGGTGCCCTAAAAGGCCTAATCAACTTGGAAGAATTACATATGAAGCGAAGCTTTGATCGATGGATGGGCGTGGATGAGATATAGTTAGAATCGTGTAATGCTACGCTTGCCGAGTTGAAGAGCTTGACAAAGCTAATGTCTTTGGAAATATCAATCCCTGATCCCACCATACTCTTGGAGGGTGATGACTGGCCATGTTGGAACTTGATCAACTTTTGGATCAAAATAGGAAATGAACCGTCATGGATAGAATATGAAGGTTTGAGAACTATGAGACTCAACTTGGAAGGGTGCGATCGTATTCTTTCAAGAGAATGGATTAAGAAAACTTTACAGAACACTCAATACTTGTATTTGGACGGAATGAGAGAGTTTAAGAAAAATGCTCATGAGTTGTGCATTGGGGGATTTCCACAACTAAGGCATCTCAACATTGAGAACAGCCCCTCAATCAAGTACATTGCCAGTTCATCCGATGGTGCTTTTCCGAATTTAGAGTCCTTGTCCCTCACAAAACTAATTAATCTGAAAAAGATATGCCATGACTCTATTGGCTCTGGGAGCTTCAGCAAACTGAAAATTGTCAAAGTCTCAAAGTGCGACCAATTGAAATACTTGTGGTGTCTTTCACAAATGCAAACACTTGTGCAGCTTGAAGAGATTTCTATAATCGAATGTAACTCAATGCGAGCCATTGCCACAGGCAGTGCGGGGGAAGATATTGGTTCTACTATTAACATAGTTAAGTTGCTCAATGTACGTTGTCTACATTTGGAGAACTTACCAAATATGACGAGCTTTTGCGCAGCAGCTGGAATCACATCGGAGGGTGCTCCACTTCAGGTGACTTCTTCATTTTCTCCTTGTGTCAATATGTACTTTTGAAAGGGTATAAGTTTCATTAATTCTTAATTATGCAAAGGATTCCAAAATATGCTATTATTGGGGGATTTAGGATAAGGTGATATTTATTGGTGTCCACCGAACATATAGCTTATTGCATTGATCTTATGATTATTTGTACATTTTAATATTTGAATCATAAATAAAAATAAAAAATCCTCTCGGATAAACCACAAGCCACAGATTTTGATTCACATTCAGCTACGGCTAGAGGAAAGCCTACTGATTTTTATTTTTTATTTTATTTTTTTAATTTTCAATAACTGCACTAATTACTTGGGTTCTAACATGGATTTCTACAATGACTAATTTATTACTTATTTAACAATTTTATGGAGAAGAGAAGAGAGTTTGTTGAACGAGTTAATGTGAGAAGGAATCTTAAATGAATTAACGAAATTCAACAATTTCAAAATGAAAGAAAGTGACGTCCGAAGATTAAATAAATGGAAGGTGAACGAATGTAACAAAGAATGTCCATATAATTCATGTCCCACCTACATGCAAGTTGCATCTGATTCCTACATGTCATGCGTCAATGTCAGCTATTTTGAGGATATTTCCTCCACCACATAATTCTCTGATCAATCGAGTTTTCGACATTTCTAGAGGACACCGGGCCCATTCATATACTTCGGGTCCATTTGTTGTACTAAGAAATCATTTTTGCTAAAGAATGTTTTCCCGGTAAGTCACTCTTCCTAGAAAATGAGTTGTTTTCTTATATTTGGTTCTGCTGAAAACACAAGTTGACAAAATGATATATGATATTTATTAACGATCAGAATAGCTAGCAAAAAAATTTACGAAGCAAAGGAAATTGCTTTTATGCATGCTTAATAGAAACTGCAGAGCCCTTACTGAGCTTCATTGTGGCACTTTGTTAGGTTTGGCTCCCTCACTTGGAATCCTTAAAGGCACGTAAACTCCTCGACTTGGAAAAGATACTCTACAGTCAACCTCCATTAGAATACAGCAATCTGAAATCGATAGATATCTGGCACTCTAAGTCCACGTCAAGTATTCTGAAATCAGATTGGATACTGATGCTGCCAAATTTGGAGTCATTAGACATTAATAGTTCTGATTCAACAATAGTTTTCGAGCTGAGGGACCTAAAAGTCGCAGGACATGTTGAGATTCTCTCTCGGCTAGAGGAATTGAGATTAACAAGCTTACGGAACTTGCAGCACATATGGAAACAGGATGTGCAATTACAAGGAATATTAGCATTTCGAAACTTGAAGGAACTCAAGGTCTATGATACAAGGCTGGCATTTCTCTTTCCGGTATCTGTGGCTAAATGTCTTAGAGAAATTAGAGACATTTCCGTATTGGCTTGTCCAAATATGAAGGCCATGATTGTGGTGATATTATAGAGTTCTCGCTGCTGAAACAACTCTATATAAGTGGCTGTGCCATGGAGAAATTCTTCTCATGTCCTAGTGGAAAGAAAGACTTGATAACCACTACTTCATATTCACAAGATGCTTATTCCGATTCCTTCTTCGATCGAAAGGTACGAATCCCTTCTCTTTATATAATGTCCATAATATTCATAGGCCTGTGATTTGTGGGGCAAGTAATGATGTCTCTTTAGAGATGTTTACGAGGTGTGTCTCCGAACAACGTCCACCAAAAGAGACCCTTTAACCACGGCTCCCCACCGTCCATGTTCACACCATCATTTTAAGGAAAAAAAGGGGGGAAAATTATATTCAACTTTCTAGATGGGCCGACTACAATACAAACACTTCATAATACTGGCTAATATATTAGTGGCTTTTCCTCCACAAAAGTGCTCTTGACACCCCCCATATATTTGTTTGTTAGTAGAGAATAATAATTTCATATTTTTTCCATTTTTTGGTGATTGCTTTTACATTTCATCGTGATTCTTAAGTATATGTAATATTATATTGAGTTAATACCACGGAAAAAAAAAAAAATCAGTACACCAATTCCGCATTTAATTCGAACTAATTTTTATAACGTAATAAATCTCTCATTAGTATATATGCATCACATTTCTCCCAAACTAACGTCGCACAAGATTTTTTTATTATATGAAAAATTGATTCAAGGTAAGTATGGCAAGAATGCTTTGGTTTGGAATTTTATGTGACGCCAAAATCAGTCTACATTAAATATGATATCGATATAGCAGTTTTGAGGGGTTTTTTTTGATGTTATTAATCTTATTATATTATAATTGTGTATATATATAATATTTAGAAAAGGAATTTCCTCAAAGAAAAGAGGGGGGAGAAGGGTAAGAAGAGAATGTACCACATGACGACCGTTTGAAACGCAATCGTAGCCTTTGGGTGGGGATGGGCCCCACGCGGTCCAAAATCTGAAGGGAGTGAGATTGGGGCCAGCTAGAGCCATGAAGGCATCGACTGTACCCCCTCCCCCAAGGAATATCCGAAGCAAAAATTTGTATTGCTCCCCAAGTTGGAAAAAGTGAGGGTGAGTGGAGCTGGAAGGCTGAGATACACGTGGTGAAGACCAACTCCCAAATTGTTTTGTGTTTTCCTAGTCTAAAAAATGTCTCCGTTGAAAGTTTCTCCGACGTAAGAAATCTCTTCCCCCGTTGTACGGCAGCAACTCTAAGGAAACATGAGTGGCTATACATTACGGGGTGTAAACAAATGAAGTGGTTCCCAAAAAAGAAGGTGGTCGACCTGGAAAAGATACTCTACAGTCAACCTCCATTAGAATACAACAATCTGAAATAGAAGAATAAACAGCGTATTAAACGAATTAATTGGGCTTTCTGTTTTTTTCAATTTTAGATAATTACATGGTTTCTACTATGACTAATTTATTACTCATTTAACATTTTTAATTAGTAGAATAAACAGCGTATTGAACGAATGAACCTTTAAGGAGTGAACGAAATTGAATAATTTCAAAATGAATAAAGCAACCTCTAGAGATTAAATAAACGGAAGGCGATCGAAGAGCCACGGAACAAAGAAAGTCCACATAATTCTTGTCCCAACTTCATGCCAGTAGGAACTGATTCCAACACATCATGCCAACATAACCATATGTCAATGTCAGCTATTTTGTGGAGATTTCCTTCTCCGTTTTTTCAGGCTAAGATCTTAAATATTCTGTATTGATCAATTAACTCTTCGATGTTTTTAAAAGCAACAAGCCCATTGTACACTTTGGGTTCATTCATATTCTTTTAGGTGGTCATTGTGGATGAAGAACAAGGAGATGAAGGGATAGAGTTAATAACCACTACTTCAGATTTACAGGATACTTATTCAAATTCCTTCTTCGATAGAAAGGTAAACATCCCTTCTCTTGAGATTTTGCCCCCAATAGCATAGATACTCGGTTTGCTAGGGCAAGTATCAATATCTCTTTGAAGATTCTTATTTGGTTTTATTTGTTCAAATGTGTTCACAATTTATCACTACATTTGTCAGAGAAACTTGATTCTTCCACCACATTAGATAGGTGGTTAGGATTAAGGCCAAATTGTCATATTTTTCACAACCATGATCTGACACATCACTCTTATGAGCAGGTTAGTTTACCAGACTTGGAGGTGTTATGGCTTGACTCGGTAGGATCCATCAAAAGGATGTGGCACGATGAACCTTCCAGAAGTTCATTTTGCAAATTAACCACCATCGCCCTTGGTCATTGCTTTGACCTACTCCACGTCTTCCCTACGACAATCATAGAGAGATTGCACAACCTGAAAAGAGTCAGGGTTAAAGACTGTCCATCCTTGAAGTCATTGTTTGATTGTGGGTCCCTGGATTCAAATATGGAACAAACAAGGGTATTGCTCCCCGAATTGGCAAGCATCGACGTCAAAAGCTGTCCCTCCCTGGAATCGTTGTTTAATTGTAGGTCCTCTGATTCAAATTCGGAACACAAAATTGTCCCACTCCCCAAATTGGAAGTAGTGAGCGTGAGTGGAGCAGGAAGACTGAGACACCTGGTGATGAGCGACTCCCAAACAGTTATGGGTTTTCCTAGACTTAAAATTGTCCATGTTGGGAATTGCTCTGACCTGAGATATCTCTTCCCCAATCATATGGCCACAACTCTAGTGAAACTTGAGACACTAAAAATTACTCAATGCAAACAGATGAAGGAAGTGATTCTCGAGAAAGAAGTTGGTCGATCAGGGGTGGAAGTGATGAGTTTCCCTTGCTTAAGTGAACTAACACTTGAGGAGCTCGATAACCTGATTAGTTTTAGCTCAGGTTGTTGTTCGTATGATTTTGCCTCCCTGGAAGATCTAAGAATTGTGGGGTGCTGTAACTTTGGAGCGTTCATTAAGAGTCCTACAAGTTTCAAGAGGCAGTTAGGCGAGACAGTCAAAGAAAATGAAGAATCGCCACAACCGTTGTTCAATGAGATGGTTTGCTCTATCGCTTATTGTGATCATTTGCATTCTTGCATTATCATGTTTTAGAACGAACGATGTAATAATTTGTCCTACGTATCCTCCTTTCTCACATTATCCTCATGCAGGTCACATTTCCCAATATAAGAAGACTCGAAATTAAAGGTGTTCTGTGTGAAGAGCTATGGAAAGATCAAATTCCCACTGATTCTTTTTGCAAATTGGAATCCCTTGAATTGTGGTACTATGACAATCTCTTACGTATTGCCTCGTCCCATTTGTGGAAGAGGCTACAGCATTGTCTTGAGAACTTAAAATTGACTTCATGCCATTCGATCGAGATCATATTCAAAGTTGATGGTATGGATACAAGGAGTGATAAATTGAGGACGCTCGATTTGTCTCATTTGGATAACTTGACACACATTTGGTAGTGCAATGGTCTCTCAATCGGTACGACAATCACCTTCTCCATATTTACTATTCCTATACACTTTGATTTGTCGAAACTCAGGAGCATCATGACATAGAAATATGTTGAGCAAGGCCCATCCTTGCAAGTCTTGTGTAGGTTGAGTTGTGGAAGTGAGCCAAACCGATTTTATGTCAAAACAAAACAAATCATTAAGTGCCACAACTTAGATTTTAGTTGGATATTTTTCTTTATAGAGGACTTTAACTTCTTTTAAGCATATCTTTTCCATTGGATTATTGCGTTGTTTAATTTAGTCGAATATTAAAATTTTTATCCGCTACATACTTTTTTCATTTGGGTAAGAACTTTTAAACTTAGATCTCCTAACAATGACGCAATTTGGGACTAAAATAAGTCCTTAAATTGTTTCGTTTGAACTTTGGGGCATAAGACATGGGGATATTCCCACCTTGTTGGGGAAGAAAAATATACAATTTAAAACAAAAGGTGTAAGGCATGCGGGCATCGGCATATTAAAATAAAGAATGCAATTAGGCCAGGCGCCTCATTGAAGGGACTACCGTTGGTAGTTCTCGTAAGTGGAAACACTCCCGAAAGAGGATAAGCCGGTGAAGTTGACCTCAACTCCATTTCATTGTGAATAATGACTATTCAATAGGCTTTGAGTTGAGGTTATGTTTGTATCGGCAAAAAGTACATGATGGAATCCCCCATTTTATTGAATGATTTCTTAGGGTATACCTTATTCTTAGGAATTATTTATCAAGGGAGATTTTTTTTAATGGAATTAGTCAATGAAAATAAGTCGCGGAGAATGATGCATATTGCATGACTTATTATATGTATATTCATATAGATAAGACAAACCTTCCGAAAATTAGCCATTGTAATAAATCTTATTGCGATAGGAGGAGAAATCGAATCCATTCATGTGTGCTGTTGTCAAAATATGAAGGCGGTGATTGTGGATGAAGGAGGAAGAGATGGAGGCACGGATGACATTATTGAGTTCCCGCTATTGCAACAATTACGTATATATGACTGTCCCATGAAGAAATTCTTTCCATGTCCTCATGGAAAGAAAGAGTCAGTAATCATTACTTCAAATTCACAAGATGCTTGTTCTGATTCCTTCTTCAATCGAAAGGTATGCATCCCTTCTCTTTTGAAAATTAATTCTTCCACCTCATCAGATAGAGTGGTATAGGATTAGGCCAAATTATCAAATTTTTCATAGCTATGATGTGATGCATAACTCTTATAAGCAGATTGGTTTATGGTTTGGAGGAATTGATGCTTGGCTCAGTAAAATCCTACAAAAGAATATGGCAAGGCGCACAGTGAACTTCCTAGAAGTTCCTTATGCGAATTAGCCACCCCCACCCTTAAAAATTGCTTTGAGCTAATCAAAGTCTTGATTTCTGCAATCATAGAGAGATTGCACAACCTAAAAAAGTGTCGAGAGTTTTAAAGTAGCCCTCCTTGAAATCGTGGTTCGATTTGGTAATTCGTTGTTTGTAGAATATGACACTTCATGTAGAAATTAGGACAAAATGAACTTGAATAGGAGAAATTGGGACTGAAGGATATATCTAGTCTCTCAAGGGAATCATAAACCTCTTTTTAGACTTAAGAGTGGAACAAACAACAAACATATAGCTAGATAAATAAAGAGGGGATGTTTGGCCATGGCGGTGAGTTGAAGACTGCACTGGATAAGCGTTGTCCTCTAACTGCTTGTCATGTTCGCCAAAAGAAACCTTATAACCACAACTCCCCACTGTCCATGTTCACACCATTATTTTAAGAGAAGAAAAGGAGGCGAAAATTATGTTAATCTTTCTAGATGGGTCGACAATAATGCCATCACTTCATAATATCGGTAAAATATTAGTGGCTCTTCCTCCACAAAGTGCTCTTAACACCCCCATATATTTGTTTGTTAGCAGAAAATTATCTTTTTATATCTTTTCCATTTTTTGTCATTGCTTTTATGTTCCATCACTATTTTAAAGTATATTTAATATTATATTGAGTTAATACCACTAAAAAATACCAAATTGGTACATTAGTTCCACATTTAATTCGAACTAATTTTTGTAACGTAATAAATCTCTAATCAATACATATGCATCGTATTTTTCACAAATAAATTTGGCCCTAGATTTTTTTATGATACGAAAAATTGATTCAAGGTAAGTATGGCATGAATGCACTGGTTTGTAATCTTATGTGACGCCAAAATTGGTCTGCATTAAATATGACACCGACACATTAGTTTTGAGGGTTTTTTTGATGGTATTAATCTTATCATATTATATATGTGTGCATATAATATTTAGAAAAAAAATGCCTCAAAGAAAAGAGGTGCGAGAAGGGAAAGAAGAGAATGCACCGCATGACGATCGCTAGGAACACGTTCGTAGTCTTTGGGTAGAGATGGACCCCACGCGGTCCAAAATCTGAAGGGAACGAGATGGGGCCAGCTGGAGCCACAAAGCATCGACGATACCCCCTCCCCAAAGAATATCCGGAGCAAAAATTCGTATTGCTCCCCAAGTTGGAAAAAGTGAGGGTGAGTGGAGCTAGAAGGTTGAGATACACGTGGTGAAGAGCAACTCCCAAATAGTTGTGTTTTCCTAGTCTAAAAAACATCTCTGTTGAAAGTTTCTCCGACGTAAGAAATCCCTTCCCTCGTTGTACGGCTGCAATTCTAAGGAAATACCACTGGCTATACATTACAGGGTGTAAACAAATGAAGGAAGGTGTTCCTAAAAAAGAAGGTGGTGGATCAAAGGTAGTGTGATGAGTTTCCCTTCCTTAGGATATCTATATATTCTGCAGTGCCCTATTTTTGGAACGTTCATCCAGCGTCCTATAGGTGTCATGACGTAGTTAGGCGAGATGGCTAAAGAAAATGATGAATCACCACAACTGTTGTTCAATGAGATAGTTTGCTCTATCCCTTATTATGATCATTAGTATTCTCGTATTATCATGTTTTAGAATGAACAATATAATAAATTTGTCCTACTTATCCTCCTTTCTCACGTTATCCTCATGCAGGTCTCATTTCCCAATATAAAAGAACTAGTAATCAAAGGTGCTCAGTGGAAAGAGCTATGGAACAATCAAATTCCCAATGATTCTTTTTGCAAATTGGAATCCCTTGAATTGATTCGCTGTGACAATCTCCAATGTATTGCCCCATCCCATATGTGGAAGAGGCTGCAGTGCTGTCTTGAGAACCTAGAAGTGATTTCATGCCGTTCGATCAAGATCATATATGAAGGTGATGGGACGGATACAGAGAGTGGTAAATTGACGAAGCTGGTTTTGCGTGATCTCGAAAACTTGGGGCACATTTGGCAGTGCGATGATCTCCCAAATGTCCCATTCCCAAACTTGAGAGATGTAGAGGTTGTGAGGTGCTCCCATTTGGAAATGCTTTTCCCTACTTTCACGACAAAATTTCTCGGGCAAATTGAAGAGCTGATGGTGGAGTCATGTGAAGATATGAAACAAATTGCTGGCCATAAAAAACCAGAAGAAGCAGTTGGCATGACAATCACCTTCTCCAAGTTAATTGCTATTAGACTTTTCGAGTTGCCGAAATTCAAGAGCTTCTTGCCCGAGGGATACTCTCTGAAATTCCCGTGCTCTGAGGACTTCCCATCCTTGCGACACTTGAGTATAGTAAGTTGTGGAGCAGAGCCGAACCAAGTCCTTGGTCACTGGGGTACCCATCAATTCATACGAGACCAACACTTCTTCAGATATGAGGTATTCCTTTCAATATTTCATTGCTTTGTTTTGGCTCTCTGTCCCTTTTGAATCGAAAGATTAGTTTTGTATCATAGCTAATCATACACAAGTAGTGCTCGAACTTCGGTCATGACCGTCGGATTCCGTTCCACGACGTTGGTTCTGTTATCTCCTGACTCACATCCGATGTCAATTGCTCTATAGCTAATCATTCTTCATTCAACTAAACCACATTTGCTATGTTTTCCATTGCTTTTGCTACCCTCTATGTGCAAATCGACTGTGGTTGAGGCTGCATTGGTGATTTGAATTGGTGCTCCTCAGCCATAATGTATACCACCTGTTTGATGTAATTCCTGAACTAAGTCAGTGTGTATTTTGATTCAGTTCTTGACCGAGAGTTCTCTTCATTACTAGATCATCGATCTATTCCGGTCATATAAGCGTATTTGAGTTCTGTTTCTTCATCAAAATAGCGTAGGTGTTCAATTTCGAACTTGTTTTGAATCTGCTGGAACCTTGTCAGTACATGTTGATTCGCAATGGTTGTGGGCTTGAGCTGATGTCCATTAGTCCTTGATTTTATGCTATTCTACTTAGGCAAGCATGTGTAGTGATGTAAGATTGTGTTGTGAATTTCATGTTTGCTTGGAAAGAAGTTATTGTCATGATTGAATCAATCTCTACTAGAAATCGATCCATGGTGCTGATTGGGTGCTTTTGATTCCAGCTAGAGGCTATTTTGAATACGGGATCATATATGTTCATGCCAGGAAAGTGATATTGTGAATATCATGCTGATGCTAACAAGAATTATAGTCATAATTGAACTCAAATATGCTAGAACCGAAGTATTGCATGCTGATCGTGATTACTTTGTTTCAATTCAATATTAATTTGGTCTCAGATTGATGCCATTTGATCAAGTAGACTCATATGCGCTTGTTGGAAGATATGGCTTCAATTTCATATCAATTAGTCATCAAATGATCACGATTTGTGGTCTTGTATGCTCTTTAAAATGCTGAACGTGTGCTGGAATTTATGGAATAGGCATGAATTAGATGGATTTTGTCTTAGTTCTTAGTTTGGTTCCTGGTCAATTTCACATGTTCGGATGGTAATTGCATGATTAAATTGATGAGATAGATGCTTAATATTGCCATGAGAGTCTTGGCCACTGCTGTTCAGAATAATGTTCCATATTTTTGTTTTCCTCCCTCCCTCATAGAATTCGCTAGAGAGTTCCTTTTACGAATTCTACGGGGGAGGGAAGATTAATCACCAACACTACTAGTACCTTGCCCCTGAAATCCATCAGGACCCTGCCTATATGTTTTATTAGGAGTAAGTGGATAGTTCCAATTGTCTCTCCTATAAACCATTATGCACTGGAGGTGCAGAGCTCCATCTATCTCCCTGCGGCAGGTCTCTGTTGCTGATAGCAATTGTTGTTATGACTCTGTTGACTGTAGTTTACCTGGTATGAATGCACCAGATCTCTCCTCTGTCCTTGATATGTATCCCTTCCATCGGGGGCACAATTCATATTGCTCATTGGCATGGGATTTTTTCTTTCACATTGCCCCTAGGGATCATAACTTTGCCGAGGAGGTTAATTTTGTGGAGCATCCTGCTGCAAAGGTCCCTGATAAACCACATTGAGGGCTCTGGTGTTTATTTGCCACTTGACCTCCTTGCCCGTCATAGTTTCTATTGCAATCACACATTCCAACCACCTGGCTTGCCATACTGAACTGGAGGTGGTCTTTGAGTAATTACTCCAGTTTCATACTTATGATCTAATGATTTAGTAATCTTAACAAAACTACAAGCGTTGCAGGGTCACAAATCATAGACACATTGGAAAGTTGAGGTTATAGGATTAGAGGATGAATGGACTAAATGACTGAAAAAATGTGGCAGAAATGCATCGTAGATGAAATTTCCTGTGGAGTCAAGTCATAACTCCATACTCTTTGTTTTGAGGATCAATGTAGGAATCGGGTAATTTGAAAACAACTCCAGGTATATAGGAAACTTATCAAAAGACGTTACTGAATTGCTTTGACTCTGCTTCAGTCCATCACAGCCTGATAAGTAGTCGTGCTACATGTACAAATTCTCTTCTTTGCTTCCTCCCAACTGAAACATGAGTATCAAATGTCATCTCAACTTTGCAATGTAGATCATGCCATGGTTGCCTTGCGACATTGACGGTGGACTACACCCATCACAAAAATCAATTAATTCTTATGACCAGAAAATTACATTTCCATGTTATTACATGCTAAATGTAAACATAAACTTTAATTACCATGAATGTAAGGTTGTGAGTGTCATTCTTTTTCGCACCCCCATAACTAACGAGCGGTGCTTTGCGAGGAATTGAGAGTCCACGTCTCATGCTGTCCATCGCTCGTATTGTCCGATGCAAAAGCTATTTCGCTGTTGCTGGTGCCACTGCTCCATGCGTGCATGTCCTCATGGATCATGGATCCTTCGCGATAGAAGTCAAGCCCAGAGTCCAGTGTGATATAGTTAGTATTAACACCTAGAGGGAGTGAATAGGTGTAGGGAATTTTACACGCAAGCAATATAAAACTTCTGCAATCTGCAAATCGAAATTAGATAGAGAAGAGAGAGAGATTGCAAACACAATTATAATGGTTCGGCTTTTGACAAGCCTACATCCACTCTCCAGGCGATCAGCCAATAGGCTAGATTTCACTATGTGATCAAAAGTGATTACACACTCTTGAATGTTCGCACTTGGTGATAATATGTCTCACTAAGTCACTCTTATTGGTAATACACTAGGATCACTCAATTTCGCTCTTTTTCAGACAACTAGTGAAGAATTGAATTAAGTTTTGGAATATGTCTGTCACTTCTCTTTTCTGGTCGCATCTTTCCCTTATATACTCTCCTAGCCACACTTTACCGTTGGCTGTCACCTTGAGAGATTTGTCTTCCCTTTCCTTTCTCGAACAGACTTCATAAGGAAAGTTTTATTAACCATTGAAGATAGATTTGATCCCCTTAGATTCTGTTTGCCTATACAATCAGAATCTGGGTTTCCATAAGTGTTCATCATTCTTTGGAAGTTGTTTTGATGATTGATCTTGCTAATCGAATTGAGATAACAAAATCAATATAAATAAGGTAAGTGAAAATCATGACCGTTAGTTATCTTGTTTTCGGTGCAGTCTGTAAGTTCGTTAAGTGTCAAACCGAGATTCTGCATCTTCTTGTGTTCTCTGTCCGGTACACGTATACTCAGAAACTTCTTTTGCTTTTTCTTCTGCTCCATGCATACTCAGAAGAATACGTCACCCTGTGACTTTTCTTCTTTAGAAAATATATGAATTTCTGTATGCATAAAATGGTTTGTTATTATCAAAACTAGGAGTTTTCTCAACACAGTGATGATATGTAATATGCTTCAATGTCGATTAGAATACTTGGATGACCTGTCGATCCATGTACGTGTCCCACGTGGCCGATCGAATCAATGGCCCTTGATGAGTTAGTGAATCATGAGAGACGATTACGTATATCCACCTACTTTGCGAAGCTCATGTAAGATGATCGTACAGAATATTCTACTCATGCTTGATGAACAAAATTCAAGCACAATAGAGTTTTATGCGGAAACATGATCAAAATAAATCTAACCTCCAGCCATTGTTCAAGTTTGCGTTCGTCAGAAATCTACGAAACTTCACGGCGATCCGATTGCAATTAGGGCGCACTCTACTAACCCAATCCCCTCGCGTACTGATGGTGTATTCCAAATGAGAGGGTTTGTGTTAGACCTTGTGATCGCCCTTCAAAACTGAACGTTCATCCTTATAAACCATCTTCCATCAAGACGGTTACTGAATGGGCGGTTGTCACGAAAAGGTACGAAGCGTGGAATAACCGCACGTGGAATAACCGCTCGCCAAAAATAAAAATGTGGGTCAATATTAATGGTAAGTTTTATGTAAAAACTATACCCCAAAATGTGGGATCACATATTAATATTACATTCTCCCACTTGATCCCAACATTTTCATGAACGAATTATCCAACCAATCCACGAAACTTTATGCTTAAGAAAAGAAACAAAACGCATGAATCATGACGACATGTCCTCTTAAAGTGAGTAATATCTTCCATGTATCACAATGCATCTTATTCCTTTTATATTAACCCATATGTGACAACACATCTTAATGAATAAACCCTATGTTTATTCCAAAACCAAGGATAGTTGTTATTCTCATAAAGAACTGAATGTGTACATCAAAGTTGAGAATAACATTACAACTGAATAAGAGTTTCATACAACAAAGATCGTTCACATGACGATATATTACATAATGGGACCTAGTCCCATACTAGCTACATGATCCTTATACTTCATTGGTGGCATGCCTTTAGTCAAAGGATCAGCTATCATCAATTCAGTGCGAACGTGCTCAATGACCACTTTATTCTCCTTAACACGTTCCCTTATGGCTAAATACTTTATGTTGATGTGCTTACTTCGACTGCCACTTTTGGCATTTTTAGCCATAAAAACCGCAGCTGAATTGTCACAATATATCCTTAATGGCCTAGAAATAGAATCAACAATTCTAAGCCCAAAAATGAAACTCTTTAACCATACACCATGCGAGGTAGCCTCAAAACAAGAAACGAACTCAGCCTCCATAGTGGAAGTAGCGGTCAAAGTACGCCGCACTTCTCCATGACACGGCTCCGCCGGCTAACATAAAAATGTATCCAGATGTTGATTTTCGAGAATCAACGCAACCAGCAAAGTCCGCATCCGAATAACCAACTACTTCCAAGTTGTCAGTCCGTCTATATATAAGCATGTGACCTTTGGTACCTTGAAGGTATCTCATCACTTTCTTTGCAGCTTTCCAGTGGTCCATACCCGGGTTACTCTGATATCTTCCCAACATTCCCACAGCAAAAGCAATGTCGGGTCGAGTGCAAACCTGAGCATACATCGGGCTTCCGACAGCGAAGCATATGGAATGTTTTTCATTTGTTCCCTTTCTAGATCATTCTTCGAGCACTTTGGTTCAAATTGAACCTATCACCCTTCACAATGGGTGCTATACTTGGTGAACAATCTTTCATCCGAAATCTCTCTAAGACCTTATTGATATAGGTTTCTTGAGATAGTCCTAAAACTCCTCAAGGTCTATCTCTATGGATCTTAATGCCAATGACATAAGATGCCTCACCCATATCTTTCATGTCAAAACTCTTAGAAAGAAATTGTTTCACCTCATGTAGCAACCCCTTATCATTGGTCGCAAGTAGAATATCATCCACATATAGCACAAGAAAACAAATTTTGCTCACACTAACCTTCTGGTATATACATTGATCCATGACATTTTCTACAAAACCGAATGAAGAAATCACATCATGGAACCTTAAGTACCATTGGCGGGATGCTTGTTTCAAGCCATCTATAGACTTCTTAAGCTTGCACACCAAATGCTCACCTTTACTAGAGGGAATCCTTCGGGTTGTTTCATGTACACCTCCTCCTCTAGTTCCCCATTGAGGAATGCCGTTTTCACATCCATTTGATGTAATTCCATATCAAAATGGGCGACCAATGCCAAAATAATACGAAGAGAATCTTTCTTGGATACAGGAGAAAATGTCTCGGTGTAGTCGATTCCTTCCTTTTGAGTGAATCCTTTGGCAACAAGTCGGCTTTGTATCTCTCAATGTTGCCTAATGAGTCTTTCTCGGTTTTGAAGACCCATTTACAACCAATGGCCTTTGCACCATCAGGCAACTCAACAAAATCCCAGACTTCATTTGATGCCATAGAACTCATCTCTTCCTTCATGGCATTGTACCACAAGTTGGATTCATCAGTACTTATGGCTTGTGAAAACGTTTCAGGGTCATTCTCAGCTCTAATATTATAGTTAGATTCTTGTAGATACACAATATAATCACTAGGAACTGCTGCTTTCCTCATTCTAGTAGATCTTCTTAATGTTGTATCAACTGGTTGTTCAACAGTTTCTGGTACTTGCTGAACAACAGGATCTACTAGATCAATATCGGCAGGTTGTGGAACTTCAATGGTTTGTTGTTCAATAGCCGGTTGAACTGTAGGGGCATTATGAACAACAATCAACTTAATACTTGAGGTGGAAGATTGAGTATCTGAATGATCCTTTTCGGGGAATAAGTTCCTTCAAATGATCGCTCCCACTAATCAAGTCATTTTCAAGAAACTTAGCATTTCTTGATTCCACAATCCTAGTAGTGTGAGATGGACAATAGAACCTGTACCCCTTGGACTTTTTGGCATATCCAATAAAATATCCACTTACAGTCCTTGGGTCTAACTTCTTTTCTTGTGGATTATAAACTCTCACTTCAGACGGGCATCCCCAAACGCGTACATGTCTCAAACTCGGCTTCCAACCCTTGAATAACTCAAAAGGCGTCTTTGGGACAGCCTTGGTTGGAACTCGGTTTAATATGTACACTGCCGTCTTAAGAGCTTCGGTCCACAAGGACTTAGGAAGTTTAGAGCTACTAAGCATACTTCGCACCATGTCCAATAAGGTTCGGTTTCTTCTTTCTGCTACACCATTTTGGTCCGGAGAACCAAGCATAGTGTATTGGGCAACTATCCCATTCTCTTGAAGAAACTTCGCAAATGGACCAGTGCTTGTCCATCCTCGGTGTATCTACCATAGAATTCTCCACCTCTATCGACCTCACGATCTTAATTTGCTTACCGCATTGTTTCTCTACTTCCGCCTTAAATACTTTAAAGGCATCTAATGCTTCATTTTTATTATGAAGCAAGTAGAGATACATGTAACGTGAGTAATCATCAATGAATGAGATGAAATATTTCTGACTATACGAGTCCATATCCGGACTACAAATATCCGTATGTATGATTTCTAATATGTCTGTACTCCTCTTGGCACCTTTCTTTGTCTTGTTGGTCTGCTTTCCCTTTATGTAGTCCACACAAGTGTCAAAATCAGTAAAATCCAAAGTACTAAGTACTCCATCATTTATTAATCGCTTAATTCTTTCTATGGAGATATGTCCCAATCTCCGATGCCACAACATAGAGGAATCTTCATTCACAACACATCGTTTCACACCAGCATTATCATGAACATGCATCGCATCAAAATAGGCATTGTCTTGCAAGTTAATTCGAAAAAGACCATCAGACAAAGTACCACTCTCAACAATTTCAGATTTAAACAACAAACTGAAGTTTGAACCTGAAAAGTGAAAAGAGTAACCCAAAGGTACAAGTCTTGAAACTGAAATTAAGTTTCTAGAGAAACTAGGTACATAAAAGGTCCTTTCCAAATTCAAAACAAAGCCACTATCGAGAACTAAACGCATGTCCCAATAGCTTCCACATGCGAACGCATCTTGTTTCCCGAATAGATGCATTGTTCACTTCCTACGGCTTCCCGTGGTTTTGAAAACCCCGCAAGGAATTCGAAATGTGGATTGTAGAACCAGAATCAATCCACCAAGTGTTGCGACTCACATCGGCCATATTAGATTCATAACAAACACAAGAGATTGGATTACCTTTCTTCTCAAGCCGGCCTGAAATTTGACACAATCCTTCTTCATATGCCCCTTCTTTCTACGAAGAAACATTTGGATTCTTTCTTAATGTCAACTTGGGGAGGTATTTTACCTTTACCCTTATTCTTGCCATGACCCATACTCTTCCCTTGTGTTGCCAAATGAACACTTTCTCCCGATTCCATAATCAGCCTTTCTTCCTCTTGAACACACATGGTCATTAGTTCATTAATTGACCATTTATTCTTATGTGTGTTGTAAGAGATCTTGAAAGGTGCATACTGCTGTGGAAGAGTGTTCAGGATGTAGTACACAAGAAAAGACTCAAATATCTCAACCTCAAGGTTCTTCAATTGAGCTGCAATATCCCTCATCTTCATGATGTGCTCACGCACACCTCTTACACTAGTGAGCTTCAAAGATGAAAACTTCATAATTAGGGTCATAGCATGCGCCTTTTCGAACTTTCAAATTGCGCATCAATGGCTTTCAATAAAGCCTTAGCATTGCTATGCTTGAGCAAGCGAACCACGGATACTAGGAGACAATCTTGCCCTTATGAACATCACACTAAGGCGGTTGGACCGCTCCCATTGTTCATAAAGGGCTTTCTCGGCTTTGCGGTGCTCGTATCGGTAGGAGCGGGTGGTTCGTCTTTCCTTATAGCATAGTCAATGTCCATGCACCCCAATTGAAGAAGAATTAACTCCTTCCAAACTTTATAGTTTTCACCATTCAGCATGGGAACATCACACTTAAATTCGAGAGAAATTCACGGGTTGCAAAACTGCATATCAAATAATCATGCTTATGTCACAAAATATGAGGCAAAATTTACATAAATCATGCTTTACCAATGTAAAACATGGCACAAAATATGAATCACATAACATAAAAACTACCCGTGGGCTAAGTTTTTAATTTAAATAGATTCATAATAACTTTATGAAGAAACTATCATATTATATTCCTTTCCTTAATCCCTCCGGGTAAATTAAGAAAAATAATATGATATTTCAACCTAATTAATCATATTAATATAATGAAAATTCCTGTGGGATAAAATTCATCATATTAATAAGATTGATTACAATCAATGTCCATTTCCAAATGTAATCCGGAGGCTCTTAATATATAATTTAACTAATTAAAGATGCTGTGGCTACTCTCTAATTAATTAAAATATATGGATCACTGGGCATTTTAATTTCATACATAAATTACTCACAAAATGCATCAAGGGCAGAATGGTAATTTAATACCACAAGGGCAGAACTGTAAATTAAAATGGCAAGGGGCAAAATTGTAAAATCCACAGAAGGGCAAAACAGTAAACTTCGGTGGGTCCGCGGCCAGGGCGCGTGCAGCGCACGCGCCTGCCCTTTGCGCGGGCGCGTGGCGCTCACGCGCCTTCTTCACCGCCCGGCACGTGAGACACATGCGCGGGGGCGGTTGTGCGCGCGTGGCGCGCACGCGCCCAGCGATTCCGCGCGTGGGAGCCACGCGCCTTCTGCCTTCGCGCGGACGACCGATTTTCGGTCGGTTTTCGCCGTCTCCGCTGCGATTCCGCCATCCATTTCTTCTCCGGCAACCCGTCTTAGACCAAAATAATTAGTGGGTGTCGGAGAACACATCGATGCGACCACATAGACCCAAAAGTCGGCGAAAATGATCAAGAAATTGGTCTGAATCAAGCAAAAATTCCCTTTATGCAAATCCTTAGCCACCGCGACTTCCGCTGCGCGATTAGCCTCCGGCGGTCACCGATATGCCGGAAAACTTGCGATTATTCTACCCCATGGCGGTGCGACCGTGCGGTCCGAAGTCGGGCGATGGGTCGCCGGAATTTCGCCGGAAACGACAAATTTCTCTCTTGACCCCAATTCCGATTTACTGTTCATTTAATTCCGAAAAATGCACCCAAAAATTTGCAAAAACAAGGCGAGGCACTAAACCTTGCTCGATACCAAATGTAAGATGATCGTACAGAATATTCTACTCATGCTTGATGAACAAAATTCAAGCACAATAGAGTTTTATGCGGAAACATGATCAAAATAAATCTAACCTCCAGCCATTGTTCAAGTTTGCGTTCGTCAGAAATCTACGAAACTTCACGGCGATCCGACTGCAATTAGGGCGCACTCTACTAACCCAATCCTCGCGTGCGATGGTGTATTCCAAATGAGAGGGTTTGTGTTAGACCTTGTGATCGCCCTTCAAAACTGAACGTTCATCCTTATAAACCATCTTCCATCAAGACGGTTACTGAATGGGCGGTTGTCACGAAAAGGTACGAAGCGTGGAATAACCGCACGTGGAATAACCGCTCGCCAAATATAAAAATGTGGGTCAATATTAATGGTAAGTTTTATGTAAAAACTATACCCCAAAATGTGGGATCACATATTAATATTACAGCTCACTCTCGCTTCTTGCACTTTGCATGGACATCTTGATAGACACGCGTAAAGGTTGAAACATCCTTTGGCATATAAATGGGCACCCTTTGAAAAGTCACCCATCTTGAGAGTACTTTCACATGAACATGTGTTAAGCATTGCCGTTATGTCAAAATGCATCTCCAAAAATTAATTCCAATTTTCGTATATATATCATTCATTATTTTAAAAGCTTGTCAAGAGTTACTTCTTATTCAAATACTCTAATCCTAACTATTCCCTATTCTCATCAAATCAGGTCGTTATAAGCCCACTAGTTTTTGTGTGATTCGTCCCCAAACCATAAATCTACTGTAAGAGGTTCCGCTTTGATATTATATTATGACATCCCTAGAATAATTCATTCGAGATATTGTCTACTTTAGTCTATCTCAATAAAAAACAATCGGTCTGGTTCTCCCTTTGGAATTAGGAATCGGATCGCTTGAATATCGGTTCCACTTTTAGGAACGGAACCGGACCAGCACTCTCATGAACGGGTTCCAACCAGCCACTTCGGTCCGGTCCAAGCAATCCCCGATTTGGCCGGTCCGTTTTACTCATCGTTACATATATGAGCTACAGCCAAAGTGAACGGTATCATGATGACAATGGACCAAGATGGGAATGTTGGTTCTTATGCCACATTGCCTAAATTTGGACTGTCGGGATGGTCGGCAATTTTCGTTTACAGCAATTTTTGGCTTAAAATAAATCATCGAGCATTGTCATCGCTCCAAAGTTTGGAGAGAGTGTTCTAGTTTCAGACTCTTAGCTGAGGGTGTGCTTTTACTTGATAGAAAGGGCTAGGAAACTGAAGGTGTCTTCTTCAATCATCAGTTTACATCCAAGAAGAACATCAAGGTCCAGCTGTTCCCTCCATATTAGCAAATTATTTAGTACTGATACCAACTGGCGTTACGAAGTGCGACCCGTCTTGATGACTCGGCCTATCATTAATATTTGGACGGTCTTCTGCAGGTCAAATGATTCTTTCAGGAAACTAGTGGTGCGGATTGGCCTCTGTCTTGCCATGTGATTTGGAGTCCTCTCAAGCATGCTTGAAACACACACTGGGTCTTGGTGAAGGAGGGTTTTGATACCGTTTTCCTCCCCTCGCTGGTAATGAGTTGGGACTCCTGTTCTGCGTGCTGAGTCGAGTTGAATCTGTCCGACTAACTCGACTAGGAAATTTAATGGTCCATAGTATATTGAAGGCAGACTAATCTCGGTACTCTTACAGATTCTAGTTTGACTTTCACTGAGTCAGTAAAGGAACAAATCTTGCTTTAATCTATCACGAAACGAGTGGACACTGTTCAATATGAACGGGTGAGTTGCTGCTCGAGCCAGGTAGTTATCAAGCTCGAGCTTGACTTGTTTGTCACTAAAACCCAAAAGAGAAGCCAACTGACCTCGAATGGATCGCAGATGATTTGGCATATTTGCACCATTTGCCAGGACGCATGAGCATGCACGAGTCTCAGGATATTTTGTTTTTCTTTGATATGTCTTTGAACGGTGAACAAAAAGCCAATGTACCGTTGTTCCTTCCTCTTTTTCGTCTCTATAAATAGCGACTTACCTCCAGGCTGCAGGAGCAAAGCAAAAAACCAGCAACTCACTCGCTCTCAAGCAATCATGTCTCAGCCATGGCTCATCCTAACAGTAATCACCTGCTCAATCCTCATGCAGGCATGCAAGCCAGCAACATCTCTTTCTGATACAATCCTGAGCTTGCCTGGTCAACCGAGCGTCAATTTCAGCCACTATTCAGGTTATATCACAGTGGGTGACCACCCACCAAGAGCTCTCTTTTACTACTTTGTGGAGGCAGAGACAAGCCCTGCCTCTAAGCTTCCTTATCAGAAACCTTTCGTTTGCGTTTTCTAAAAATTTGACAACTGAATTGGCTAAATGTTGCAGTGGCCAATCTCCTATACTTGGAGTCTTCGGCGGGAGTCGGCTTTTCTTACTCAACCAATCAGTCATTTTACAAGGGCATTAATGACAATATAACAGGTATAGTGATCAGCTTTGCTATTTGATGGAAAAGAAAAATGAAACTTTGGTTATTTATGACTGTGATCACTACAGTTACCTTATACCGTGAACATTGTGAATGCAACTGTTAAATGGTTTCACTTCTCCTATAGCACAAGACAATCTAGTGTTCCTGCAGCGCTGGTTCACCAAATACCCGCAGTACAAAGGGAGAGACTTCTTCATCGCTGGGGAAAGTTATGCAGGTACCATTTCAGTTGTACGCGTAGATATTAATCTGATCAGATTGAGTGAATTAATTTCGAATTATGGAGTCTGTCTAGTTAAATTCCACTATTTAGGCGAACTTACCTGCATATTGTTTAAACATGTACCTATTTCAGAAATTCTAGAGCAGATCTAAAGAAAACAACCAGAAACCTGATGACTTGATGTTTTTCTGCACCCAGGTCATTATGTGCCTGAACTTGCACGGCTCATTGTCAAGTCCAAGGTGGAGATCAATTTAAAGGCCATAGCAGTGAGTGTTTTTTATATCATTAATAGTTCTAAGATTCTGAGTATCAATTCCTATATGATCCCTTTGAATTGCATATTCGAAATTATGATAAGATCTATTCAATAAAAAGAATCGATTCCAGGAGATCCCTCTAGCCCTTATAGACTATTATTCCACTTTTTGCCCTCCAATTTGAATATTTACATGGCTTCAAAATCATTTGCAGATTGGTAATCCTTTACTGGATTACGACGTCAACATGAACACCCAGACCACATTTTACTGGTTCCATGGGATCATCTCGGACCAATCCGAACTACTCTTCCAAAATGTCTGTAACCGCACTCGGCTTATGCATGAAATCAGAGCGAAGGCTCTGACTTCCGAGTGCAGATATGTTCAGCTAAAGGTAGCGAAAGAACTTAATGATACCAAGGCAATTGATAGGTTCGACATCCTCGCCGACCTCTGCCTAACATCAGGGCAAACCAAATTGAACATTTTCTATAAGATGCTCACTTCAGGGCATTCATTGCCATCCTCCCTTGCATCAGAAGACTTGATCAACTCTCAGGTGAGAGTGAGAGTGAGACCGAAATTTCGAATCAGTCACTGTTCGATAGAACTCCTATATCCATGCTCCAGAAGCTCATTCAACTCGTTTCCTGCATTTTGTATTTTGCATACAGAGCTTTTTGGACACTAAAGATCCCTGTGAAGAACAGGATGTCATTAAGTACTTGAACCATAAAGATGTACAGATTGCACTCCATGCCAAGCTTGTCGGAGTCGGACACTGGAGCTCGTGCAGCGAGTACTTATGCTGCTTTCCTTTTGCCTCTCCCTGGAAATAGTGGCATAGCATTGCGACTCTTTACAGTAAAAGTAAAATTAGAATCAGGAATTCTTTTGAGCTCACTCAATTCTTCTTCAGAGGAAACTTTCTTGCTCAAGAATTTAGGACTAAATGGACTAGGAAAATGATAAACTCGGATTGATTGAAAATAGATTATCACTCATCAAACAGCACGAGCTTCTTCTGTCACGTTGTTCTGATCATGGTGTCAAGAGCATAGGTAGAACCACAAGAAGATTTTACGCAAATGCCTACTACCATCGCTATCACATAATACATTCATCTTATTGGCTGGGCAAGTGCTGAGAAGATTAGCATCTGCTGACTGATTAATCTGTTCTGTTCATCTGCGGTGATGTCCACAAAAACTACAGATATGAAGATCTTTATATAAGTATGATCCCGATCCTGGGAGAACTTGTCAAATCTGGCCTCCGAGCCATTGTTTACAGGTGTATCATCAAATATATTTCTCTAAGATGGATTGGCTTTTACAATAAGATCACATTTAACTGATAGATAATATTGTGATCGATCATCTTTCTTTCTTACGATATGTGGCAGCGGGGATCTAGATGCAGTCGTCCCCTTCCTCAGAACTCGGACTATGGTCGATGCCTTAGCAACCGAGGTGCTGAAACTGAACACAACTTTGTCCTACAGAGCTTGGTTCACTGGCAAGCAGGTCAATCTATTTATTTCTCGCTCAAGGAAAATCTGTGTTGTGTTCTGATGTCCCCTTCATCTGGACAGAGATGTCGAAATTGTTCGGTGTGACGCCAAATCACAGACATATGCCATGAATGGTACACGCATTTGACAATCAGTGATCAATGGTTACAGGTTGCTGGATACACGCAAGAGTACGGCAAGTTGGCGTTCGCGACCATTAGAGGAGCTTCACACACTGCGCCAGCCACTCAACCAGAGAGGTCGTTGCAGCTCTTCACCTCATTCCTGATGGGGAAATCACTGCCTACTGAAGCATGAGGTCCAAAGAGGCATAAGCCTGAGACTGAATGGATTATCTAGTATAATAAATGTAACGTGGTGCTCAAGGGTAGGTATACAGGGTCCCAACACGTGGCGCAGCACACTTGGCCCTTTTCTTCTTAACTTACCTTTTGAACTCAATAAAGGTGGATACTCATATCTTGATTTGCTCCTTTCACGTCGGTGGATATTATTATCATCTCTTAACATGAATTCAACTTAACTGAATTAAACCTAATCAATAAGGTGAACACCTAAGTTGAACCGAATCGCGTCTCGAACTAAATACGAACCGACTTAGTTTGGTTCGGTTTTTCCATTTTTCGTTTTTCCTTTTTGTGCCCTGCTTACCGAAACTGAATTGAATGAGGGCTGAGAAAGAAGAGAGATTTTAAGTTGGACATTCAATTATGGTTGAAAATATCAATTCAGCTCGATTAACAAAACCAAACCGAAATAATTCCAACAAAAAAAATGTTATTTTTCCATTATTCGAACAGAAAATTAAACCGAATTGAAAATACACGAAATTTTAGTTCGATTTCAGATTCGATTGTAGCGCCCTAGTTGTCGATAATTTCATGAAATCTCATCCTTTCGATTTTACCACGACCTTTTTTCGACTTTGAAACAATTTAGAACTACATGTCCGAAGTGGAACCCACTTACAAATGTCATTTTCTACAAATATCAATATTTTCCAGTATTCTTATCCGCAAGCAATGCCCGAGACTTTAGGTTAAAATTTATTTATTTTTAATAGAGACATCTCTAACACAAAATCATTTTTTGAGGTCAATTATATATGGACCGAATTAAACTACGTAACCATTCAGTGATAATGGAAAAATTGAAAGCAGAAATTGGGATTGTTGTTGTTCTGGAAGGGACAGTTGGGATTGTTGACCAAGCCAAATTAATTAGCAACCTGTCTATATCAATTTACAAGCATAAGTACAGTCGGAGTACCAAAACTTGACACGAAGGGATATTTAAGTGCCAAAAGTTACAAATGGTATACTTAAGTGCCAAAATCATAGCAAAAATGATCATTTAAGTGCCAACAAGTGAGCAAATTCGGCCAAAATGCCGACATGGCATTTTTCCGGCGATCCGGGGTCGAAATGGTGTCGTTTTTGGTGCCGATGTGGCCAAATAAGCTCAAAACGACGCCGTTTTGGCAAAACTTTATTTTTAATATAAATATTAATTAAATAATATTAAAAGAGAAAAATAAAAATAAAAAGAAGGGGGGTAGCAGCCCGCCTATGGTCAAGTCGCCCCATCGCCGGTGGGGCGGCGGTGACGGATGGCGGGGTTTGCCGACACCCGGCGCCGGAGAGGGTGGTGACCTTTTCACGATCTAGGCGAGGGCCGACGACCCTCGCCCGGGGCGAGGGCGACCGACCTTCGCCCGTTTCCGCGGCCCTCGCCCGGTGTCGCCGAAACTCGGCGGTCTTTGGGCGAGGCCGCCGCACTGCGCAGGGCGGCGACCCTCGCCCGGCCGAGGCAAGGGCGGTTGATCCTCGCCCGATCCGGGAGAGGGTCGCCGCCTCTCCTAGCGTTGGCAAGGGCCGTCGGCCCTTGCCGCCGGTCAACAACCCCGGTCGTTCATCGCCACCGCCCCACCGGCGATGGGGCGGCGGCCATAGGCGGGCTTGCCCCCTTTTTTTAATTTTCGCTTTTAATATTATTTAATTAATATTTATATTAAAAAATAAAGTTTGGCCAAAACAACGTCGTTTTGGGCTTACTTGGCCACATCGCACCAAAAACGACATTGTTTCGACCCCAAATTGCCGGAAAAATGCCATATTAGCATTTTGGTCGGATTTTCTTGCCGTTGCACTTAAGTGATCCATTTTGCTTCAATTTTGGCACTTAAGTATGTCTTTTTTAACTTTTGACACTTAAATGTCTATTCGTGCCAAGTTTTAGCACTCTAGGGATCCGTACGTCTCAATTTACATTTATATTGTTTGGACATGTGTGGCCAGGCATTTACCTCATTATTATCATCAAACATTATCCATATTATATTATAGAAAAAATATCACAAAAAATCTCAAACTTTACCAAATATAACAAATATATCCCAAACTTTTTTTATGACATCGAAAACTATAAACTTGTACTCATATGATAGATTTATCCTACACTTTATTTTGTAACAAAAAAATCTCAAACTTTGCCAAGTGTGACAGATTTACTATAAATTTTTTTTGTGATATCAAGAGTTCTAAACTTATATCCATGTGATAAATTTACTACAAACTTCTTTTATATTATCAAATAGATTTACTACAAACTTCTTTTATAATATCAAAAGCCCCAAACTTATCACACCCCAAATTAAATTAGATAAAAAATTAAAAAAACTAAATAAAAAAGGGGAACCTATAGGCAAAAGGGGGCTCCCCCACCTGTAACCGCCACCCCATCGCCGTGGGCAACAATGGCCGACGGGGTTGTCGCCGCCTAGACAAGGGCTGGCAACCCTCGCTGATTGCATGAGAGGGCCGTTGCCCTCTCCTAGAGTCGGGCGAGGGTCACTCGCCCTCATCTTGGTCTGGGCAAGGGTCACCGGCCCTCGCGTAGGCGTCGGCAGCCCTCACCTAACATTGCTTGACTTGGGGTTGCGACAAGATCTATTTTAGATATATTATTTAGACAAGGTAATGCAGACAAATTGCATAGATTGCGTGATTTTCCAACGTTGAAAAGCACAATATCTTTGTACTCTTTCAAGATTTGGCAACCAGCATCTTCTTATCCCTTTCAAAGTCGAAACCAGGAAATTTTCTTGTTGATTTTTACTGCAGCATGTATTTGAAACTTTGAAATCTGAAATAAGATAAACATAAAAATTATCGAGCACATGACTTACTTTCTATCTATTTCACCCAAAATAATTCATTTCCTATCTAAACACGAGGCAGCTGCCCCTCGTATGAGACATTACAGTAATAGGTCATGTCATGTCATACGACCGTTGCATCAAAATCTTAGCTCTTCTAGACAAAAAATCATAAGCTTATCCTTATAAGCACCGGCTTGGTCAATAATAAAAAAAAAATTGGGTCTTCCCGAGAATAAAGATGCAAAAAAGAGAGTAATATAAAAATAAATAAATGTGAAACTGGAGAACTGGGCAAATTAGTCAAACTTGACGTCTCCACCCAAATATTCTCCACTTTCTTTGTTTCATTGGCATTTTCTTCTCTCTCTCTCCCTCGGTCTCGCTCTCTCTCGCGCTCCCGATGCATCCGCAACTAGTGCTATGGCTTATGGCAGCGGCACTCAGTGTAACACCGAACCGAATATGCTCAAGCTCGACGCTGAACACCATCTCAGATGCTGACAAAATCGTCACCTTGCCGGGACAACCCAATGTCAACTTCGGCCAGTAGGCAGGGTACATCACCGTGGATGAGAAGCAGGAAAGAGCTCTCTTCTTTTACTTCGCCGAAGCTGAAGCCGACCCGGCTTCAAAGCCTCTTGTGCTTTGGCTCAACGGAGGTAAAACCATCTGTACTGCATTCGAGTGAATGATGGGGAGAAATGATATGAGCATGTTGAAAAACACTGGAGTTTGCTTTTGGGTTGGGGTGGCATTTTGCAGGGCCTGGTTGTTCATCCTTGGGAGTTGGGGCGTTCTGTGAGCATGGACCATTCAAGCCCAGTGGAGATGTGCTCCTGAAAAATGACTATAGCTGGAATAAAGGTGAGCATGGTTCCCCTAAACAAAGGAGAGGCAAAAATCCATCCTATACTTTTAGCAGCTTAAAGAGTGTTCATATGTTGTCTCTCTTCACCAAAGCTTAAATCAATAGGAAACTGAATAGGATCTTGTATCAGATAAATCATTTTCAAGGGTGAATATGAGATTTCTCCTATTCGCTGTGATGTGGTTCTAACTTCGGAGACCGTCACTGGCTAATTATTGCATTTTTCGACTTATTTGCAGAAGCGAACATGTTGTACCTGGAATCTCCTGTGGGAGTTGGATTCTCCTACTCTGTCAATAACACTTACTATAACTCCGCTGACGACGAGATGACAGGTTCTTTTCCTTGCAATTTGCAATATATTTTTAACAAATTATAGTGCAGCTATGATTTGCAGAGGGAATGTGAAGCTGAATTAAGCATTAATACCAGCTAAACAATGTTTCCATATTTCAGCAAGAGACAATCTCGCATTCCTCCACAAGTGGTTCGAAAAATTCCCAGAATACAAGGAGAGAGGTTTATTCATCACAGAGAGAGCTACGCAGGTGAACTAGTGATTAAGATTTTGTGAACACCAATTTGCGTGGTTGAATGAATTGGAAGCTCCATGAAAGCAGAATTTAAACTTCCATCTAATTTCACTCTTGCCAGGTCATTATGTTCCTCAACTTGCAATGCTCATCGTGCAGTCCAAGTTTCAATTTCAAGGAAATTGCTGTGAGTTCGACTGAAAAGTCTGCAAACTAGAATTAGCATCTCCCATACATTGGATTGATACCTACTGAGATCATCAAATCTCATGCTCGCTGCAGATAGGAAATCCGCTTCTCGAGTTCAACACAGATTTCAACTCACGGGCAGAATTTTTTTGGTCTCACGGATTGATATCAGACGCAACCTACGAAAGTTTTAACACAATATGCAATTACTCCCAAATTCGCAGACAAGCACAGAGAGGCACCATCACCCCTGTCTGCTCTCATGTCATCAGCGAAGCATCAAGAGAAATAAGCAGATTTATTGACAAGTATGATGTCACTCTTGATGTTTGTTTGTCGACAGTTTCTTCACAATCCGCAGTTTTGAATAAGCTGGTAAGCATCTCATCCACTTCGATGAACTTCTTTATTTTTCCCTTCACAACCTCTTGAGCTTTTGTGATTATGCTGCTCCCAGCAAGAAACAGAGAAGATAGATGTATGTATAGAAGACGAAACTGTCAAGTACTTGAACAGGAAAGAAGTGCAGGAGGCTCTACATGCTCGATTGGTTGGAATCTCTACATGGACAGTTTGCAGTGAGTAAGGATCGACTTAACTCCTCGGACCTTCATTTTCTAGGGGCACAAGTTTATGGCTAAATGGCATCGGGAGTAATCTTGATGAGTCTTGTCAAAGTACATCCACATTTCCCAATTTCCTGACAAGATTCTTCATGTCTTTGTTGCGTTAATAGCACTATATGATTGGTTCTTCCTAACATTAATCGATGTAAATGCTCTGGACTATCTACAAGTCCATTTATGAAGTGGTTTCTCCCAAACTTTCAATTGACTAGTCCTCAACCTTCGTTCTTTGACTTGGGCTTTTCATCTCATGTCATCATGATTCTTGTGTGCTACAGTGTTCTCAGATATGAAACGCAAAATCTGGAGATACCCACCATAACGATTTTGGGGGAGTTAGTGAAGTCAGGAATCCACGTTTTAGTTTACAGGTAACAAAGAAATGGCATTCTTCAGAACTGTGTATATCACTCAAGGGGCTATTTATAGGGAACAATCATGAATTTTTCACTTGCAATTCGACAGTGGGGATCAAGATTCTGCTATTCCATTACTTGGAACAAGGACTCTGGTGAACAAATTAGCAAAGCAATTGGGACTGAACACAACCGTGCCTTATAGAGTCTGGTTCCAGCAAAGACAGGTCGGCTCAGTAATGACCTTCACAAACAACAGTCCTCCCATTGGTTTTATTAGGCGATTGACGAAACTGAGGCCCTTTTCTTCATTTCTCATAGGTTGCTGGGTGGACACAAGTGTATGGAGATATATTGTCATATGCGACAGTCAGAGGGGAGTCTCATGAAGCGCCGTTTTCGCAGCCAGAGAGATCACTGGTGCTGTTTAGCTCATTTCTGGGAGGGAGGCCATTGCCAGAAGGGCTCTTGTCCGAGTCTGCCATTGATAAACATAATTAGTACTAAGTCGTCCTACCAAATTGGACTGCATCTGATTTGATTAGCAGGAAACATCAAACCCATCATGCTCCTGATTCGCTTTCTTGGCTTCTTTCGAAAACAAATGTTTGCTTCCCTATGCTGCTTTCTGTAGCATATATAAAAGTAATAATTCGTGTATTCTCAGAATGTTTTAGTTCCTTTCATAATTGAAGCGGTAAAGCCATGTTTTTTAGATGGACAAGTATAGGTTTGTGGGGGCTAGGATCACGGTGGACTGTGGCATAGAGTAACCAAGCCATGTGATCTCTTAAATGTGAGTAGCGCGCCATCTTGAGTGCATGGCGGTCCGCGTGAAAGTAGCTCGGGAAGTCAACATTTATATGAAGGTTCATCCTTGGCCTTTTATTAGGTATCACATTGTTCAGATCAGAGGTGCATTGCACGAGAACCTGTGTTAGAAAGACTCCGGCAGCATTTACCAAACCAAGTCTTAAGTGTAGAGAGCCAAGAGACAAACTAGTGGGAATAATCACTGACACCGTGACACCTTTTCTCAGTTTCTTGGAATTATCTCAGCATCCTAACGTCTTCGGGTACCCAAATCCTCCCTCAGAAAATTGGTTTAGCTCCAGGACAACCTTAAATACGAGAGGCCATAGTAGACCTGCCCGAGTGGGCAGCGCAGCGTGTTTCGGGCTGGGCTGGAGATAGGCGCAACATTTGGTGACGGCTGTTGCGAAAGATATGCGACCAAACAATAATACAGATCTTTATCAAAAAACAATAGTAAAGATAGAATACGAAAATGAATTGGATATAATGAATTGGATATCATATTGGTTCAATTGGTTTCCTTAAGATTTTATTATAGATCCAATGATATAAAAGAGTTTACAATTACACTCAAGTCACTCAAAAACTCCCACGGTGTTTAGCCTCACAATTCATCGCTCGCTAAACAATCTCTCAGTCTTACAAAAGAATTCACAAATCTTACCACAAGATTGATTGGCTTCAAAACACTTGCAATTTCTTTTGAATGTAATTCTTGAGCATAGTGCACAATTGATAATTACAACAAAAGCTCCAATGCTCTAGTGTCCTAAAACTAAAACCCTCTTCTTATATATATAATATTGGGATAAGTGTACCAAAAGTCTTAAGACTCCTATCAAATGTGCAATTGAGTCTTAAAACTTTATAAAAATGTAATCGAGTCATATAACTTGTCCAATTGGTAAAATTAATTTAATTTATCAACTCCTTCTAATTTAACTAAGGAAAAATATTAATATGATTTTTTTAAGACATATGTCGCCAATATATTGTCCATTAGACGCCCACCTCAGGAAAAACTTATAAAAATGACAAAAATGAAAAGAGAGTAAAAACTCAAAAAGTGATGACTTACTATTCATTTTTTTTTCTTTCATGAAATGACGAAAGTAAACACTCATTTAAAATTAGGGAAAAAATTCTTTAAATTAGGCTCTGTTCATTTCATGGAAAATGTTACTTTTCTGGAAAATATTTTTCAAGAAGCTATTTTTTAGGAAAATGTAATTATTTTCTCGTGTTCGAGTGAAACTTGATTTTAAAGTAGAAAATATTTTCTGCTGTTCACTTGAAAAATATTTTACTTTATAAACTCTTTTTAATAGATTTATTATTATTTTATTTTTTAAAATCGTTATTTATTATTTTTAAAATTGATTATTAATTTATTTTTTCCTTTTTTTTAGTGTTCTCTCCTTCCTTGGCCGGTTGCCGGCCGGCCACGCCTCGAGCTCACCCGATCAACTCACCAATGAGGCTCGAGCTTGGCCGCCGTCTAGCGACGCCCGAGCCTTGCCGCCGTCCCGGCGAGGCCAAATAGGTGAGCTCGGCTTGCCTATCGCGGCCGCTAGTCAGCTTTGCCATGGCCGGCGACGGCTGAAAAAGAAAAACAGCAAAAAGAAAGAAAGAAAAAGAAAAAATAATAAAAAATCGATTTTATTAAAAAATTAGAATTTATGAAAAAAAAATTAAAAAAATTGATTTAAAAAATAAAAGAAAGAAGTGAGAACTAATAGGGGGTGTGAGATAGGAGAGAGTGAGTGTGGAAAATGTTTTCCCCAACTTGAAAAGTGGAAAACATTTTCCCTCACTTTAGAAGACTTTTTTTCCTTCATGGAAAATGTTTTCTCCAATGAATTTATTTTCCGTGAAACGAATGTCGGAAAATCCAGAAAACATTTTCCTGGAAGTTATTTTCCGCGAAACGAACGGAGCCTAAATCAAATTTATCGACAAAAAGAAATCAATCAAAATTTACGAAACACATTGAGTCATGTTATGAGTTAATATTCTTATATGATGTAAAATCTAGCATTTTGAGGAGTTGTTAGGCGATTGTGATCAAATACAGCTCTTTTTATTTCCCATTTTTACGACTCGACTTGGTGCACTCTAACCATTACTGAACAATTGCATCTTTTTCCCAATCTTGACTTTATTTGGTCAGATCCCGATTTTGACTTAACGAAATCCTTTTCGATCTTGTTTCCTTAACGACTGCAACAAATGACCGCACCATGTTTTTCCTTCCCGCCTTTCCCTTAATATGAGTTTAACACTCTAATGCTAAATCCAGCCTCTTTAGCATAATTATTATAAAAGGCATAAGCCTCATCATATGAAGTTCAAATTTCATATTCTCTGGTTCATGATTCTTTCATCACTACCATTAATTTCATTAGTGAAGTTGTTTTCAATATGAACTCCATCCATCTCAGCGAGATCAAAAGAAAATTTTAAGTATTGTATGACTAAAATATATCCGTCAATAGATATAAAATAAAATTCGATGACGATAGATACTTCTTATATTCTTGCAATCAAAGAAGAAGAGACTAATGAACTTTTCTCCATACTTGATATTAACAATCATATTATTATGAGTTATTAAGTTTCTTTTATTTGGGAACAATATCCAGTTAATCTTTTTCTTTGGCCGGAGAGTAATATCCACTGTTTTAAAAGTCACAATTGAGTTTTTCATATATTACTTATTTGTTTGAATATTATCAACTTGATTTGATTCTTTAAAATAGACAAGAAAATTGATGTCATCTTGTGGGCTGTTGTAGAATAAAAACATGAAACCAGCAAAGCGAGTCTCCCTTTTCAATCTTCAAAATTTGTGGCTGCGGTTGGACCGTCCACTTTGTAATCTAAGGGCGCGTTTATGCAAGCATTTTCCTTAAAAAAAAGTAAATGTGAAAGGGGAAACTTCGGCGAAAAGGTCAAACTTTGCGTTTCGACACAAATATTCTCCACTTCCTTGCTTTGCCAGCATTTTGTCCACTCTCTCTCTCTCGTGATGCATCTGCAACTAGTGCCATGGCTTGCCGCAGCAACACTCTGTGTAACACTGATCCAAATATGTTCAAGTTCAACACTAAGCACCACCTCAGAAGCTGACAAAATCGCCAGCTTACCGGGACAGCCCAAGGTTAGCTTCAGCCAGTATGCAGCGTACATCACCGTAGATGAGAAGCAACAGAGAGCCCTCTTCTATTACTTCGCCAAAGCCGAAGCCGACCCTGCTTCGAAGCCTCTCGTGCTTTGGCTCAATGGAGGCAAAAGCATCTGAACTGATTTTGAGAGAATGATGACGAGAAATGAAATGAGCATGCTGAAAAACACTGCAAATTTGCTTTTGTGTTGGGTTTGCACTTTGCAGGGCCTGGTTGCTCTATTAAGAAAGGTTCTTTCAATCTCGGGATCAAACTCTTCAAGGTCTCCTTGTTGGCTTTGGGTAATGCGATGCTCCTCCACCTTTTATAGAGAAGTGAGTTTGGCTGGCAAAAGAAACAAATTAAAAAGAAAATAAAGGCTAGTCTAAACTAAGAATTGCTTGATATCAATAGTAATTAGAAAATTGTCAAAGCAATCCCGGCAACAGCGCCAAAAACTTGTTAGGTGAATTGCAAGTGAACAATATCGACAAGTAATAAAGTGATGAGTGTGTCGTTTCCATCAGGATTATTTTTTTATTATCCAATTATTTACCAAAAGTGATCAATCCAAAAATCTAGCTAACCAAATCAAAAAGACGAGTAAAAAGTAAACTAAACCAATTAAAAGACTAAAACATAAAAGAGTCAAAACTTACAAGATAAAAAAGCTAATTAAAATTGTTAAGTAAAAATAATCTAAAGCAAATTGAAAATTAACAAGACCAATTATCAAGATTTGAACCAAATCACAAAGCATTGAAAGCATCCAACTTCACTTAACCATTTATAATCAATTTTCTTAACTTGTCATGCAACAAATTAATTTCCAACTGTGATGGCGAAATTTCCCTAAGATGAATTACAAGCCGACCTCGGTCTAATAATCCCTAATTAGGTATATTAACCCACACTAACTTTAGGTGAATTTAAACTACTTAAAAACATTAAGTTCTTGTGGAAATTCTCGGATTTAATCTAAGTAGTTCCAACTTAGATCTACTACCGCAGCCACGTAAATAACCTAGTGTATCTTGACCTAGATTTAATTTATGGTTCAATATCACTAATGCGCATGCACACAATATCCACCCGGTATCATGCATACACCAAAAATCATTCAAAAGTTGTCTAAACTTTTAAAAGCATTAAGAACATGATAGAGGACGTCACAATCAAAACAATTCTATTGCATGAGAATGTCTTTGAAAATCAATCAATCATGATTAAGATCCATTATAGCTCTAACAAAAAAAATTTAGAGCATAATAAAAACTAAACTAACAAAAATACATAATACTAAATAAAAACAAATCCACCAATTTGAGATACAAGGAGCTTCGAGTTTATCTCTTCCTTCTCTCCTTGACACGCGCCAACTCCACTAATAAAATAGAAGAATAAGATATAAATAAGAAAACCCAAAATCTTTTGCAAAGATGGTGTCTCCAAGGATTCTCCCCCCCTCTTTTTTATATGAAGCACAAGAGCGGTTTATATAGCCTCCAAAAATCTACCCTAGGTCGACTCCCACTAGGATTTGGAAAAAATTCCTCCTTATCTCCTTGATTTTCTTTGAACCTTATTCTCAATTATGGTCAAATTCTCCAAATTTCTTATATGGGCTAGCTTTTTCTTCAAGATGAAATATTCTGAAAGATATTGCAATATTCTGGAAGACTTGAAAATATTTCCTACAAAATAAAATTACTTGAGTAGCAATTAAATTCACCCAAAATTTAGCAAATATCAAGTCTAAATTAGCAAGAATACTCTATTAAAAATAGAGTTATCACGGTTCGACTCGATATCCATTAATGAGGGAGACATTCTCTTTTATATAGTTTTGTAATTCTTGATCCTGAATATTTTGAGTTATAACTTATTTTGGCAACCCGCATATAAATCTATGACAAGCCACACAAATTACTGATGCATGAGAAAAGCCTCAAAAAATAGTGTTTTTTTTTTTTTTTCGGGACAATGGATGTTGCAATCTTCACTTTTGAGAAAATACGTTCACGGTGTTGTCTATGTGCTCATCGCTAATTCCTAATAGACTAGCTTTTCCACATGACTAGCGATCAAATAATATGGCAAAATTCCAAAGATGCCTTTACAATGAAAATAATACAAATTTTCGACGAGAAAGCATTTTGGCAAACATCGTACAACCGGAGAAAGCATTATTGCATTAAGTGGACTCTACTATTGTCCAACTCTATTAAAGCTGACACTTAAAGAACTCGTGAAGTTATTGGGATTGAAGTGCCTTTATCTGCATCAGAATTTGCACTCCGGCCGCTGCTGACTGCTAGAGCCAAGCGCAACTCTTGTAATTTTTAGCTGGCAGGGCCTGAAGTCGATTTCAGTACAAAAGAATTGGTGGAGCGGGCCCTTTTGTTTTCAATCAAGGGAGGCATTTGCTCTTTTGGAGATTCCGTAGATGTCGTGTAAAGATGATCAAATGAAGCCTTACGCTATAGATGTAGGCGCGGGCACCTTGCATGCATCAAGAAATGTACGAAATGGAGCCAAGGTTTGCAGAGTCCTTGCATAAAGGAAAAAAAAAGGTACGTCGAGAGTCACCATGCTTTTGACGAGGAAAAAAACATCATATTGATAAAAGATCACGGGATCCTCAATACAAGTACACATTTTCTGAAATGGGAGAGGGAAGTTGGAAGTTTTATATATGATAATTGCCGGCTGGCAATCATTTTAGTTTGCAAAATTGGTGGTCTCTTCAGTCTACGCCCTTATTTAATAGATTTAAGCTATTATATTAATTGGCAACCGTTCTACAAAATTTCACATGGTATTTCAATTGACAGCTTAAGTTTTTAAAATAGTTAGTAGTGATTCCACAGAATCTCACATAATATCTCATCTAATAATTTAAACTTTTAGAATAATTGGTGGTGATTTCATATAATCTCACATGGTATAGGAGTTAAAGGTCCAAATTTCAAATCTTCCAGGCCTTTATTTACCTCTCTTTAAATGCACCTTCATTTTTTTTTTAAAGTCACGATATTTAAGTAATCAAAAAGAAATCCTTAATTGTAGTCTCGGTATGAACATAAATCATTAAATGCACAAGTATCCTATGGTTAGTATGTAGCTCAATGGAAGAGATTCAGCTATTGCCATATCTATGTGCTCTTGAGATTATTATTTCATAATATGCTTGTCCTTTAATCAAAATTAGTGATAGATGGTAAGAATCATAATACTAAAGCCTATGGTGATCCATGTTGGGTCTATCAAAAGATATCTGACAAATGGAATATAGTTCAGCCATAGTGATGAAGAAGAGATCCCATAGGATGCTAAGGAATAACCGATGATAAAGCCTTCTTCTAAATTCCAATAGAATACCAATCAAAAGGCTCCATTTGATTCCTCATATGAAGCTACTTTCTTTCAAAAGTTTTGGGGGTCATGTGATATTTATTACAGCTTCGTAACAAATACATTAGCTACTCCGGTAACAAAATACTGTGATAAATAATATGCTTGTGGTACTAATCTTTAGGTACCACTGCACACAAATAGATGTGCGCATCTAAAAACTCAATCGGCTCTTCAATAACTCAACCAACTTGGACTTAAGACTAAAACTGCTCAAGCATGGAATGCTGAATCGGGAAATTATGATCTCAAGAAAATGCTAGTCTGTAGGGATAATGCTCATCTTGTTTCATGGTAATTCGGCTACCGAAAATAGAATGAAAATGTGGACTGCCCGAATCAAAACAGATGCACATTTACAAAGGGTGGGAACCATAGGTGGTCACGTCAATTTTGTTGAGAAAACTCCTAGTTTTGATGCTAACAAAACATTTTATGAATGATATTTATATCAATTTTTTGAAGAAAAATGGCACAGAATGACATAGGCTTTAAAGTCTGCTGGTAGCAGAAGATAAAGCATTAGATGTCTTAGAGTCTGTCCGTACTGCACGGAAGACTCGACTGCATCGAGATTTTAAGTCCGATCGTACTGCATCGAGATTTTAAGTCTCGACCGTACTGCATGAAAATCTAGGCGGACTCAACTTAAGACTGTCAGACTTAAGATGAATCTACAAGATAAGATCACCAATGGTAAAGTATTTCACTTACCTTATTTATGTTGATTCTGTTATATTAATCTGATTGGCATGATCAATTAGTGGACAACTTCCAAAGAAGAATAGAGCACTTATGGAAGCCTAGATTCTGATTGTATGGGCGAATAGAATCTAAGGGGATCTGATCTACCTTCAACGGTCAAAAAGACTTGCCTTATAAAGTCTGTCCAAGAAAGGGAAGACTAAACTCTTAAGGAAAGAGCCAACGGTCGAGTGTGGCTTGGAGAGTATTTAAGGATAAGTTGAGACTTAGGGGTAGAGTAGATGAACATAATTCCAAAGCTGATTCTGTTCTTCAATTGTTGTTCATAGTGCGTATTTGAGTGATCTCAGTGTATTACAAAAGAGAGTGACTTAGTGAGACATATCATCACCAAGTACAAACACGCGAGAGTGTGTAACCACTGTTGATCATATAGTGAAATACAGCCGATTGGCTGGTCGCCCGGAGAGTGGACGTAGGCTTGTCTAAAGCCGAACCACTATAAACAGTGTTTGCAATCTTCTCTAACTCTCTCTACTTGATTCTAGTTTGTTGATTGCAAAAAGTTATATATATTTGCGCGATTAATCTCTCTACACCTATTCACCCCCCCTCTAGGTGCTTATACTAGTTACATCAATTGGTATCAGAGTCTCGTACTTGAGATCTTGAAGTGTTTATTACTTCTGAGTTAAAGATTCTCTATGGCCAGTATTCTTGCACAAGGTTTGATTGAGGGGCAGAGCAACACTTGTCCACCCTACATCGACGGCAAAGATTACAACATTTGGAAGAATAAAATGAAGGCCTTTCTCATATCGAAAGATCCACTCGAATGGGATGTGGTTGAGAGGGGAATTAACCCCACTGATAACACCAGAAAAACGTCAAAGAGAAACTATGAAAAAGAAACAGAAGCATCAGCCACCATCACTCCAGAAGAGATAACAAAGAGACAAACTCTTGATGCAAAGGCTATTTACTCTCTATATTGTGCTTTATCACCTAATGAATATAATCGAATATCTTCTTGTGATACAGCAAAAGAAGTATGGGACAGACTACATGTGACATATGAAGGAACTGATCGTGTCAAGGAGACCAAAGTAAACATATTACTTAGTCAATAAGAATCTTTTAAGATGAAACAGGGAGAATCCATAGGAGACATGTTCAGTCGTTTTATAGAAATTGTAAACGGATTGGCGTATCAAGGACAACCTGTTCCTGGATCAATGAAGGTCAACAAACTTCTGAGAGGACTGTTAAAAGAATGGAACAATGTGAAGACATCTATCGAGAAACTCGCGAATTTCACCACCGATAGTCGATGAGCTCGTTGGTACTGCTTAGTCCTATGAAGCGAACAAATGAACGAGGAAGTGGAATCCAGAGGTAAAAAGTCCATTGCTCTTAAGTCTAACACTGATTCTGATGATACAGATTCTGAGGAAGAGCTGGACGACGAGGAACTTGCACTGCTGATCAGAAAAGTGAAGAAGTTAAACAGAAAAGGCAGGAAGTTCAACAACAGGAAACAAAACAGACAGTCTGGACAACGCAGAACTGATGACGAGGAAGATTATGCCAAAGATGTCATTTGTTTTGAATGTAAGAAAAAGGGACATATTAAACAGAATTGTCCCAAGCTCAAAAAGAACAAAGGGAAATTCGAGAAATACAAGAAGGCCCTGAAAGCTGAAACATGGAGTGACACAGAAGTTGAGGATAGTGAAGACGAATATGGAAACATCTGTCTTTTGGCGCATTCGACTCGCATTCAAACATTCGATTCGACTCGGATCTCGACGAGAGAAATCGAGGTAAATCATTCCGATATCCCAATAGAAATCTCATATTACATAAATGAGCTGTGTTTAAATCTAAAATCTACCTTGAAAAAGATCTCCAATTTAAAAGTGGAAAATCGTAAGTTGAGTCATTAGAATCGTTCGTTAAAAGGAAAATTTAATGATCTCAAAAAGGAATTTACAGAAATAGAGGAAAGTCGTGATTCTATCGCAAAAGAAAATGAGTCCCTTAAACAGGAACTTTTGGAAATAAAGAAAAATCAAAGTTCTTTACAAAATGAGAATCTAGTTTTTAGAAAGGAAATTTCGAATATTAACGTAAAGTTTTCTGAAGGAACGAAAAATCTGCAGCATATTCTTTCTATCCAAATTCCTCACTATGATAAGTCAGGACTTGGGTTTTGCATGGAAAGTAAATCGTTAATTGATTTTCCTAAAGTCAAGGAAAGGATTAAATAGAGACTTCCTCGACAGGCCTATAATAATCATTTTAAGAAGAATTTTGTTAAATCTGTTGGTCGAGAAAATCTAAAGTGTTCTAACTGTGGAGAAAGAGAACATTTTGAAAATAAATGTCCTAAAGTCTGGAGACCTGTTCAAAAGAAATGGATAGAAAAAGCTTATATTACTAACTTCAATGGACCCAAGAAAATTTGGTTACCAAAAAAAAAAATGAGTATGTGTGAACATTGCAAGTAAACTTCAAAAGTAAGAAGAAATGGTATTTGGACAGTGGATGTTCAAGACATATGACAGGAGACTCAAACATGTTGATTGGATTCGAAAGAATCAAGGGAGGAACAGTTTTGTTTGGAGGAAACACCAAAGGAAACATCATTGAACTGGGAACTGTCAAAATTGGTAGCTTAATCATCAACAATGTTTTCTTAGTCAAAGGATTAAACTACAATCTTCTAAGCATCAGCCAGTTGTGTGATGCTGGCTTGAGAATTAACTTCAAAGAGAACCTATGTTCCGGAACAAGCAATGACTCTTCACAGACATTCACTGGACGAAGGCATGGGAATATTTATCTTCTGGACATAAATGAAGATACTGCAAAATGTCTCTTATCAGTCCAAGATGAAGCAGATATGTGGTATTGTAAACTTGGGCATGTCAGCATGAAACAAATTTCCAAGCTTGCTAGCAAAAAACTTGTTCGTGGCTTGCACTCACTAAGTTACAAGAAGACAGAGCTTTGCTCTACATGTACACTGGGAAAACATGTAAGAAGCTCTTTCAAGTCTATAAAACAGATTTATACTAATCGTGTATTGCAGCTTCTTCACATGGACTTACTTGGACCAACTAGAACTCAGAGTATTGGAGGTAAGAAGTACTGTCTTGTGATAGTAGATGATATTCTCGATTTACATGGGTATCTTTTCTAGCTAATAAAGGAGAAACCTTCTCATATTTCTCAACATTTGCAAAGAAGGTCCAAAACGAAAAAGGGTACTCTATTTCAAGTATTAAAACAGATCATGGGGGAGAATTTGAAAATCAAGACTTTGCAAATTTTTGTGACAAAAATGGTATACAGCATACATTTTCATCTCCCTACACTCCAGAACAAAATGGAGTGGTGGAAAGAAAAAATAGGTCTCTTCAGGAAATGGCCAGAACATTGCTTATAGAAAGCAAGGTGACAACTCGGTTATGGGCAGAAGCAGTTTTCACTTCTTGCCATATCATTAACAGAGTATTTCTTAGACCAATTCTTGAGAAAACCCCCTATGAGATTTTCAAAGAAAGAAAACCTATTGTTTCCTACTTTCGCATCTTTGGTTGTCAATGTTATATCCTTAAAAATGTTAATCATCAACCTAGTAAGGTTGAAGAAAGGTCAGATGAAGGTATTTTTCTGGGCTATTCAAACTCTAGTAAAGCATATAGAGTGTTTAACAAGAATACTCATATAGTGGAAGAATCCATGAATGTAAAGTTTCTGGAGAAACAAGTTTCAAAACAAAGCAGAATAGTAAATGAAGAATCATAATCAAATGTTGCTTCTGAAAGATCTGGTCTCAACAAAGAAGTAGAATCTTCCCAGGAAATAGTCAAAGAAGCAACTCATGAAGAACGACTAACTTAGCATGACATTCCTGCATCAGTAGAAGATTATGATAACAATGAAGTTCCAAACAGAAACTGGAAGCATAAGTCCAGTCATCCTAAGGAGCTAGTGATTGGAAACATCAACGAGGGGATTCAAACCAGATCAAGGAACAAAAATGACACAGGTATTGTTGCACTGATTTCTGAAATTGAACCCAAAGGAATTAATGAAGCTCTGGAAAATGAAAGCTGGATAGAGACAATGCAAGAAGAACTTCAATAGTTCAAGAGAAATGATGTATGGGAATTGGTGCCCAAACCCAAAGGAAGAACCATCATTGGTACTAAATGGGTTTTCAGAAACAAAGTCAATGAACTTGGAAAAGTCACTAGAAACAAGGCAAGACTCGTGGCAAAAAGTTATTCTCAATCTGAAGAAATAGACTATGATGAAACCTATGGCCCAGTTGCAAGACTAGAAGCAATCAGACTACTACTTGCCTATGCTTGTTATCAAAATTTCAAGCTATATCAAATGGATGTGAAGAGTGTTTTTCTGAATGGGTTTATTAAAGAAAAAGTCTTTGTAAAGCAGCCTCCTGGGTTCGAAGAATCAAGAAAGTCAGATCATGTATACAGATTAAAGAAGGCACTTTACGGTCTGAAACATGCACCTCGGGCTTGGTATGAACGATTGAGCAAGTTCCTACTAGACAATAAATTTAAGAAAGGTATGGTAGATACAACCCTGTTCATTAAGAAGGAAGGTAAAGATATACTGCTTGTACAAATTTATGTAGATGACATTATTTTTGGTTCATCTAATGAGCACTTGTGCAAGAACTTCTCAAAGTCTATGCAGAAGAATTTGAAATGAGCATGATGGGAGAACCGACATTCTTCCTAGGACTTCAGGTCAATCAAACAAAACGTGGAACTTTTATCAATCAAGAAAAGTATGCCAAAAACTTGATTAAAAAGTTTGGAATGGAGAACTGCAAGAAGACTAAAACTCCAATGGCAACCTCCATCAAACTAGATCAGGATGAGATGGGAAAGAAAGTTGATCAGAAGACTTATAGAAGCATGATGGAATCTCTTCTCTATCTTACTGCATCTAGACCAGATATTCTATATAGTGTGTGTTTTTGTGTTAGATTTCAAGTGGATCATAGAGAATCACATCTTTCTGCTGTTAAATGTATAATAAAGTATATAGCCACTTATCCACACTTCGGTCTATGGTATCCAAAAAAAACATATTTTACTCTTCTTCTCCAAAACCAATTCTCTCCGAACATGGCTTCGAGATCCTCCATGTCCAGATCAAGAACTCCATCTCCTCGAAGAAGGTCAAACAGGATTGCTGGGAGAGGAGGGAGAAATATCGACGAAGGGCAGACGCATTTCGATTTGACACAAACCTCTGAAGATACTCAAGGACAATCTCCAAGAGTTTCTATTCAAAGAAATGAAGATGATAATGGAGAATCTCCAAGAGCTCTCCGCCCACAATCTGAAGAAAGGAATGTCTCACGTAGAGGTACGTCTGGATTAACTCTACCGATACCCACTGATAATCCTCATGTAGTTATGAGGAGATATGAGAAGTTAGTCCAAAGAAATGTTAGGGAAGACGTTAAACTTTATTTCTTGCGAGAGAAAGGGTATGCAAATGAACTACGTCTCATCCAAGCAGTTCAGACTATAGAACCACCATCTGCTTGTGGAGAACGAGTAAGTGATACAGGGAGAAATATAGATAATGTGAAGGAAGATAATGAGAAGATTTACAGGAATTTTGAAGTGAGAATGGGAATAATAAAATTTGTAGCCCTAACACAACCGGGAAATTATTTCGATCTAGAGAACATAAGACTTTCTTTAACAGACTTATGGATCGAGGAATCATGAACCACAGGATTGTGGACTTTGATTATTTGGATGCTGCTGAAGTGAATCTACGTAAATACTTTGAAATATTGCTGATGGACCAATTTTGCACTGACTCTGCTGCTGTTTATCCTGAATTAACAGCATATTTTTACTCGAACTTGACATTTCTATCTCCGGACGTAATGCGCGAGTGTCAATCAATGACAGGTTCTATGATGTTAGTTCAGATATTCTGGCTGACATTATAAAAGTTGAGAAGGGGACATTCAGGCCAATTGACGCTTCTTATGAGACAGTTTGTAAGTTTCTTATAAAGTCTGTGAGGGCCAGTATAACTTATCATCTTCTAACTTCTGCAAGAACTATTCTGCATAAGATCATATCAGCTGCATACGTCCAAAAGCTTCATCTAAGACTGATGTATCCAAATTTGAGGCCAAACTGATGTGGGCTATTGAAAATGGAGTATTATTCTCACTACCTCACACAATTATATTGCATATGTATCGAATAGTGTCTAAGGACAAAGGACAGTTACCCTATGGAGCTTTGGTGACAAGAATCTTTGATCATCTCAAAATAGATATACCTAGGAGATTTTGCACTAAAACTCTTCCTACGATGGCCATTGATATGAAAATGATCAATAAGATGAGACTGAAGGACGTTGCATAGACATGGAGACGAAAGGAAAAAGAATTGGCTAGAGCAGAAACAGCAAAACAAAAAGGCAAAGAATTAGCTACTGTTGAGTCAAGTTCTAAGAGGAGAAGACAACTCCTACTGGAAGATGAAGAAGATGAGGAGGAAAGCATTTCCGCAATTTTGGCAAATATGCGTCAAACTTCTCACAGAATGTCTGAACCAGAAGTAGAAACACATGCAGAAAACATTCTCAGCACAGAACATGAGAAGAATGATGAATCTGAATCAGAGGAAGATCCAGAAGAAGAAGAAACAGAAGAAGAAGCAGAAGAAGAAGAAGAAGGAGATAAAGATGGGGATAAAGAGGGGCAACAAGGACAGAATGGAACATCAATTCAGGGGGAGCATCATTATGAGAATATTGAAATTCAAGCATCTGCAGCTTCGTCTGAGAATACTGACTCTCAGAAGATCTTAGCACTTCTCACACATATCAGAGATCAGCAGGTAGCAATGGAAACCTCGTTCAATAACAGACTGGAGACTCTCGAGAAGATAGTTAATCAGTGTATTAACAGGATTGAGAAGTCTGCAACAGATATGGAGGATTTCACCCTTGTTCGGACCCCTAAAAAGAAAACATCCTAAAAAAACATCTTCTGACTTATTCTGTTTAGAAACTTGTTTTTGAACTTATTGACTCTTTTCCAGTACTTTTTGAAGTTGACAAAAATGGGGAAAGTATATGGCTTTTTGATTTGGTCATTATGTTGATGCATGACATCTTGTTAAGCTGTGATATGAAAGTTCTGATTATGCATGGCTGATGATATTTTCTTATATGCTGATCACATAGTACTGATAAAGTCTGAAACATGTTGAGCTGTGATGTGAAATTATCTAGGCTGTTGCTGTTGCTCTAAAATTATTGTCTACATAGGGTTGATATAAGCTATTCTTATGAGTTGAGTAGAATAGTTGGAAGCATGCTCTGTTTAACCATATTTTGCAGGGACAATAAGCCATATGCATAAAAAGTTTTCTCACCATAAAAAATGGGGAGATTATTGAGAAAACTCCTAGTTTTGATGCTAACAAAACATTTTATGAATGATATTTATACCAATCTTTTGAAGAAAAAGGGCACAGAATGACATAGGCTTTAAAGTCTGCTGGTAGCAGAAGATAAAGCATTAGATGTCTTAGAGTCTGTCCGTACCAGACGGAAGACTTGACCAGACTGAGATTTTAAGTCTGACCGTACTGCATCGAAAATCTAGGCGGACTCGAAACTTAAGACCGCTCGTCGACTTAAGATGAATCTACAAGATAAGATCACCAACGGTAAAGTATTTCACTTACCTTATTTATGTTGATTCTGTTATATTAATCTGATTGGCATGATCAATTAGTGGACAACTTCCAAAGAAGAATAGAGCACTTATGGAAGCCCAGATTCTGATTGTATGGGCGAACAGAATCTAAGGGGATCTGATCTACCTTCAATGGTAAAAAAAACTTGCCTTATAAAGTCTGTCCAAGAAAGGGAAGACTAAACTCTCAAGGAAAGAGCCAACGGTCGAGTGTGGCTTGGAGAGTATTTAAGGATAGGTTGAGACTTAGGGGTAGAGTAGATGAACATAATTCCAAAGCTGATTCCGTTTTTCAATTGTTGTTCATAGTGCGTATTTGAGTGATTTCAGTGTATTACAAAAGAGAGTGACTTAGTGAGACATATCATCACCAAGTACAAACACTCGAGAGTGTAACCACCGTTGATCATATAGTGAAATACAGCCGATTGGCTGGTCGCCCGGAGAGTGGACGTAGGCTTGTCTAAAGCCGAACCACTATAAACAGTGTTTGCAATCTTCTCTAACTCTCTCTACTTGATTCCAATTTGTTGATTGCAAAAAGTTATATATATTTGCGCGATTAATCTCTCTACACCTATTCACCCCCCCTCTAGGTGCTTATACTAGTTACATCAAATTTGAATACTCGAAAAATCATTTTACGGTGCAAGACAATGTATCAAATCCCTCACCTCAATCGATGGTGACGGGAGGGCATCTTCAGGAAATTAAAAATTAAGGTCACTATACATGGATAGGCCTAGGGGTGGGTTTGTGCGTGTGTGACATAGCAACGCTACCTCTATTAAAGCCACGTGCCCCTTTTTCTGATCGTCCCACTGCATGGGTCCTCGACAACCATATTGAGGGCTGCCTTGTCTATTTACCATTTGACCTCCTTGCCCGTCATATCTAGGTTGGTCATAATTTCTATTGCGATCACACACTCTACCACCCGGCCTCCGAGTACGAAATGGAGGTGGTCTACGAGTAATTACTCCGTTTTCATACTTGCCACTTAATGGTTTAGTAAGTTCAACAAAACAAGCAGCGTTGCAACTTCACAAATCATAGACACATTCGAAAGTTTGAGCTTATGGGATTGGAGGACGAATGGATTAAATGACTGACAATTTGCGGCAGACATGTATAGTAGATGCATTTCTGTGGAGTCAAGACACTCACCTCTGAATTGCTCTGACTCATCCTCAATCATCACAGCCTAAAACCCCTTGTAGGTGGTCGTACTACGTGCGTAAATTCTCTTTTTCGCTTCCTCCAAACTGGGGCACGGGTGTCAAATTTCATCTCATTCAAGGCGAGTAGAAGTGTTAGGCATTAAGGATTTAGCCACAAAAAAAGAAACTGTTGATATTGATAAATTGTCTAATTCCTTTCTGAATTTCCATAGTTGGCTTTCCTTTATGCATGACATTGGAGAATGTTCTTATGCTCTGTAACTATTAAATAGGCCAAAACAACCTCTTTGATAAATCCGGATTGGCTCAATTGGTTGAGAGATGGAGGATTTCCAATTCCTTATGTGTAACGAGTAAATTGATATGATAGTGCACGCAATGCAGAGCTATGCCGGGAGTACTTGCATTTTTAACCAAGTCATTTCAGGAAATTTTATAGCTCGAAAATATCTGAATATATGCACATGCTAACTAAGAACTAGCATTTCAACTGGAAATGAGTTCCCTCCTCAACATGGAAAGTTATTATAACATTATTTTTTGAGTTTGGTAGATTCAAATGTTCAGAAATAAGATTGAGACAATAATTCCTTGAATGCGTTCAACTCTATGCAATGACCCGACCTAATTTTATACAGGTCATGCCCTCAAAAGCAAAATAAAAGGTGGTGTGTATTCGGAGTAGCTCTTTATCCATAAATAACATCTTCCATTTGATGTGAAATTTGAGATGTATAAATTTCTCTACAATTATTGATGTTACCGTCAATAACGATTGGCATTAGTAGATATAATTCAAAGAAACGTTAATAATAATGCTAAATTTACTGTCAAGGTTGAAATTTTACTTTATGATCAAATGTTTTCCAGGATAGAAAAGTTCTAATTATGTATTGTAAATCTCCATTATCACGGTACGTTATATCATTGAAATTAGAATGGGTCAATGAATGCTCAAACATAGTTTGTATTTCCCAGCATGGTGACAAAATACTAGTTTCCCACTAAGGTAGTAAGATCTCAAACTTACTGGTAAAAATCCATTGTTGGTGGTAGAATATGACTTTTGGAAGTTACAAAATTTGGTCAATTCTCCAGTGCCTCCTAATTGCATTCATGCATTAGCAATTTAGCATAGGTTAATACTATTTAGAATAGTTTTATAATTATCTTAATTAGTTGGAATCGTTAGGTAGCTGAAATTATTAATTGTGCTGTTTTTCGCAAGAAACGGATGTCGATCGACATTATATTGTCGATAGACTACCAATTAAACATAGAAGTGAGCTTTGTGCATGGGAGGTTTTGCAATTAGTGTTTGTCATTAAACTACTCGCTTTTTTTTTCTTATTAGTACCATCATCATTATTATTATTGCTGTTATTATTATTACATCAATAAAATTTGGTGTTGTGCATTAATGATGTGGGAGGTTTTGCACTTGTGGAAAAGGAGAGAAAATAGCAGGTGTGAAAAGCGTCGTCATGGTTCGTATGCGTGCTCTGCATTGCAAGGTGCGAGATGGGCATGGTTTGATGGGCCGGGCTGGACTGAAAGGCTTGGGTGATGGGGGCTGAACTAGGCCCAATTGGACTTTCTCTCTACTTTTCTTTATTGTTTTTTGTATCTTTTTACAATTTTTATTTCTTTTTTTTTTCAAAAATATATGCTTGATGCATTGATGAAAATTAGGGGGTCAACAATGGATTTTGTTGAATATAATAAATGAATATAATAAAATTTGCCATTATCTTAGATAAGAGGAAGAAAAAGGTAAAAGCTCAAGAAAAAATCTATTACGAGATTGCATCTATTCCAGTAACAATCATTACAAATATTATTACCAACACACAATAGTCTATGTTGCCATTCAACGATCCAAGACTATTCATGCTAATCGAATTCCTGCATGGTCTGATGCATGGAAAGGGGCAATTATTGCATTCATAATTTCCATAGCTTTATTTGGAAGTGCTTTCTGACTTGACTTGCTTTTTCTATTAATGAAAGCAAATAATTAGAAAAAAGAACCAGTGAGCAATAATGATGCTTCTTAGTTGGTAATCATTCTCTCCACTAACTAATTTTATAATTTCTTTTGCTAATAAAGTTTAGATTGCGATAAAAAAAGAACTAGTGTGCAATAATGATGCTCCTTTGTCGGTAATCATGTTCTCCACTACCTAATTTAATATTCTTTTTCCAGCTAATAAAATTTAGATTGTGATAGCGCTTAGTCTCTTTTTAAAAGATGGACGTGGGAGTTCAATGTCTTATCCGATTTATAGCATCATGAAGGCCCTTTTTAGTGTCTACTTATGATGCTAAATGGAGAAATTGTCTTGCTGTGTAAGATATGATAACACCCCTGTACGGCCCAGGGTATTGGAGGACGGGAGGGGCATCTTTGAGAACCAATGACATGGTAACGCCACAGATATTAACGCCTCGTGTCCCTCTTTCTGACCACCATTTTATCCTCTGAACGATTTCTTCCTCACTCCAGATTTCGACATGTGCCTACTGCTACAAGCCCTCTCTTTTGTGGCTGATCCTTTAGTTGGAACCGCTGAGCGTTCATCGTATTTAATGTTTCCTCTTCTTCCGTCATGTTTCCTTTCTGGGTTCCATCAGTTCCGCCTCTCTCGGCATATATACGTTCTTAATTCTCGTTTCCCAACAAAGAAGGGAAGAAAAACCGAAAGATAGAATTCAGAAAGGGGGAAAATGGCGGATGTTGTTCTGTGTGCAGCTTCCACTGTGGCAGGGTGCCTGGTGGCTCTTGTCGGTCGTCTTTGCGGCTATGTGATATCCTACGACAGCCACATTCTCGAACTCGAGGGCAAAGTTAAGGAGTTGGACAGCAAGAGGCAAAGTGTGCAGGATTCCATCAATGAAGCTCAAAATAACATGAAGCCTATCAAAGACCATGTCAATGAATGGGTGGAAGACGTGGAGAAAGAAGCCGAGGAGGCGTGCTGTGTCCTAAACGACAGAAGAGCTGAGAAGACTTGCTTCTATGGGTGGCTTCCCAACCCGAAGGTGCGATATCGTCTCGGCAGGGAGGCGAGGAGGAAAGCCGACCACTTCCAGAAACTCATAGATCAGAAACCATCAGGGAAGGTCTACAATGATATTCCTCCAGCGTGGGTCGGTGGCACTTCCAACATGATTCCCTCGGCCGATGATCAAGGCGACACGGATTTTGAGTCTCGAGCTTCCATCTTTCAGGGCATAATCAAAGCTCTGAATGATGAGAAGCACAAAGTGGTAGGGGTCTACCGGCCTGGCGGCGTGGGGAAGACTACGCTGTTGGAGGAAGTCGAGAAGAAACTCAGGAAAGAGGGGAGACCGTTCGAGATGATCGTCAAAGCGAAAGTCTCGCAGACTCCAGACTTGACGAAAATCCAATACGATATCGCTTACGCCTTGGGTCTAAAAAATCTGAAGGACGAGCCGAGCGGAGAGGGAAGAAAAGACCTTCTGTTCAGGAGATTACAGAAGGATCCGAATGAGAAGGTTCTTATAATATTGGACGATCTGTGGGGACCACTTGATTTGAAGGCGGTTGGAATTCCTTCGGGAGACGAGAGCGTGAATTGCAAATTGTTACTCACTTCGAGAGATAAAAGTGTGCTGGAGCAAAACATGCATGCCGAGCCAACATTTCATCTTGAATGTTTAAAGGAAGAAGAAGCTTTTAGGCTATTTGAAAAGATGGTCGGCGACAAGCTCAAAGGCGATGAGGAATTGAAAGCAAAGGCGGCTCAAGTGGTAAGGAAACTTGCAGGTTTGCCTCTTTTGATTACCTCCATCGCGAGCACCTTGAAATATAGCAATGTGTCTGCATGGGAAAACGCGTTAATAAAAATAGAAGACCCAAATATTGAGAAAATAGTGGAGTGGAGTTACGATCATTTGGAGAGAGGATGCCAAGTCCTTATTCTTGCTGTGTGGTCTTTTTGGCGGGATCATTCAAGTCGAATTTCTGCTGGTGCTAGGCATGGGCTTGGGCTTGTTTGAGGGATTCGATGAGAAGACACAAGGCGCTAGGAATAGATTGAATACTCTTCTGGATAGCCTCCGTTCCATTTGTTTGTTGCAGGATGGAGATGATGACAAGAAAAATGTGACCATGCATGATCTTTACAGTGAGGTGGTCGTCTCAACTCCATTTAAAGGTCAAAATTCCTTAATGATGAACAACAATTATCGCCCAAGGACAAAGGAAAAGCTTGAGAAATGTTGGGCAATATGCCTAGTTGATATTGGTAGTGATACGCTTGTTGAACTAATGCGGTCTATGTTTCCTGAATTGAAGATACTCATCTTGTCTCAACCAGAAGATTGGGTGAGGAGACCTGCACACCAAAATGGTGAGGGAGATTGCTGTAGACTAGATTTTACATACATGAAGGAGCTTCGAGTCCTGTATCTTTGCTTCATGGATATCACCACTTTACCTTCCTCGATCGAAATCCTTGGGAATCTCTGTTTTTTATATTTAGACCAATGCGATGTGGGGGATGTGGCAATTCTTGGCAAGCTCAAAGCATTGTAGATTCTCAGCTTCGCAGGATCTACAATTTCTAGGCTGCCTAAAGAAATTGGGGACCTGACGAATTTGAGATTGTTGAATCTAAGCGATTGCAGGGAGCTTGAGATAATCGAACCTGGCACCCTTAAAGGCTTAATCAACTTGGAAGAATTACATATGAAGGAAAGTTTTGATCAATGGATGGGTGTGGATGAAATACAATCAAAATCGTGTAATGCTCGGTTGTCGAGTTGAAGAGCTTGACAAAGCTAACGTCTTTGGAAATATCAATCCATGATCCCACCATACTCTTGGAGGATGATGACTTGCCATTTGGGAACTTGATCAGCTTTTGGATCGGCATAGGAACTACAAAATGGACACCAATAATGGAATATGAAGGTTTGAGTACTATGCAGCTCGAATTGAAAGGGCGCAATAGTATTCTTTCGAGAGAATGGATTAAGAAAACCCTACAGAATACCCAATACTTGCATCTGAATGGGATGAGAGAGTTTAAGAAAAATGCTCACGAGTTGTGTGCTGGGGGCTTTCCACGACTAAAGTATCTCGCCATTAAGGATAGCCCCTCAATCAAGTACATTGCCAGTTCATCCGATGGTGCTTTTCTGAATTTAGAGTCCTTGTACCTCACAAATCTAATTAATCTGGAAAAGATATGCCATGACTTTGTCGGCTTAGAGAGCTTCAACAAACTGAAAATTGTCAATGTCTCAAAGTGCGACCAATTGAAATACCTGTGGGTCTTTCACAAATGCAAAGATTTGTACAGCTAGAAAAGATTTATGTAAGTGAACGTGACTCAATGCAAGCCATTGCCACAAGCGGTGCAAGGGAAGATATTGGTTCTACCATTAACATAGTTAAGTTGCCCAATGTACGTCATCTATTTTTGACGAGGTTACCAAATATGTGACGTCCTGAAATTCGAGCCCTTTTAGGGATGAGTGAACATGAATTTTGCCAATGCATTGTTGGTTGATTCCGCTCGGACCCAATCATTTCCGAGATACTGACCTTGAGGGGAAAGGCTGCGAGGACGAACTCGTGCGACTAAAGAACTTGACTGGGAAAACGACTTGACCATGAGACTTGCGTAAGGGCGATCCTCGTAGTCATGCAAGCCGATTTCAGGACGAATAGAAGTCGATTCGCGGACAGAAATAATGGGACGGCGGGTGATTCCGTCTACTGTTATTGAACCCGCGAACGGCCCTATGTCGATCCTTGATAATCGTGTACTTTGAAATAAGAATATATCCTTTGCAATTTCATGTCGTCAAGGACATCCATGTGTCGAGAAGTCTTGAACGTGGTTTGGCACGAGTAGGTTACGCGTGAATCCTCGAAGCCGCCTGTCAGTCTGAATTATACAAAAATGACATTTGGGCAAAATTGACAAGGCATGAGAATCCAATATTGGACTTCAAATTTTCAGGAATGTTCGAAAATGACTTTTGGACAATGCTTCCTTGATAGTCGACAGTGTCGGTTGAGCCGAGTTTTTGGGAAAGGGATTTTCGGACCGAGGAACTGAGCCTATGAGGACGTGGGCCGGGGAAGAACAGTGAGAGCCTCACGCCCAAGGTGAGATGGCCACCGTGGAAGACCGAGACAACGAGTGAGCCGTTGGGCCAAACCGATCGTTAACCCTCCCGAGCCCGTTGTCTAAACGTGAACCACCCGAGCCCAACAAATTCCCGAGCCCGTTCCTATTCATTTTCCAGCCCGTTTCCTAGGCCCACCGTTCACTTTCAGCCCAAGGGCACATTGGGAAATGTGCAAGGTGGAAATGACCATTTTGCCCTTGGATATTTTGAAGAAAAGTCAAAAGAAGAGAGAGAAGATGATGTCACTTGCTTGGGGACTTGGTGAAGGCATTAAATGGCCTTAATGAGGCCTAAGACCAGCTCTCATCTCTCTCTCTCTCCTCCCCTTCAGCCCTCCAAAATCGCAGCCCCTCTCTCCCCTTCTTCCCTTGCTTTCCTGAAATTTCAACTTCTGACCTCTCACCGAAAATGGAGTTGTTCATGGCCTTCCCGGTGGAATCTCGGGCCGTGACACCTATCAATCTGTTCAGCACAGAAAAAACCGTTCAGATGGCGTTGGCCATTTGCCGAACGAAGCCTCCGGCCGATCCGTACGGCCGCCTGAAGTCGGCGGTCCTCTGTCCGTCACTGTGCAGCGCCTCCTGTGCAGCTTCGGCTTTTCTTCCATTTCTCTCCATTTTTGGCCTACCCAATGCCCACACCAGCCACACACAACTCCCCTCGACCCCCAGGAGCCTCTGGTCACCGGCCACGAGCTCGCCGGAGCTCCGCCAGCTTGTTTTTGCTCCGACCAGCAACCTCCTCCTCCTGCAGTCTTTGTTTTGTGAAGTTCGTGGGGAATCCGAATTTGTTACTGCTGTGTTGAGCTCGGGACCACCTTGGAGTGTCGTGGGAGAAGTCCCCGGGTGTCGGGCTCATCGCCGCCGCCGCGTCCGCGTCTCCGGCCCGCTTAATGGGTGAGTTTAGCTCCTAAACCCTATTTAGTGCCTAAACTAGCTTAGGGATGGGTTAATTAGTGCTAAGGGCTGATTAAGGTGTTTAATTAAGTGCATTAGACCTAAGATAGGTGGTTAGATAGTGGATTAAGATTAGCTTAGCTTAATCTTGCTTATTTATGCTTAATTGTGCTTAATTAGGCTTAATTGTGTGTTTTGTGCTAATTAATCATGTTTGTCCTTAATTGCTTGATTAATGTGATTAATTTTTTAATTTATTGATTAAATTAATTTCTGCATTTAATTAAATAATTATTTAATTATTTAATTTTCGGAATTTATTTATTTAATTATTTTTAATTCTGAATTTAATTATTTATTTATTAAATTCGAAAATTACTGTTCATCTGGAAATTAAATTGTGTAATTTCATGTGTATTGATTTTATGGAGTGAATTGAATGTGTAATTGTATGAGCATCCGCATGAATTGTGTAATCTTCATAAAAATGGAAAAAACGATGAATTGTCCGAGGGACACCAGAAATGGACCGCCTTTATGAGAAAGAAAGTGATTTGTCCGAGGGATACTAGAAATGGACCGCCTTTATGAGAAAGAAAGTGATTTGTCCGAGGGATACTAGAAATGGACCGTTTTTATGAGAAAGGTGGGGAAAATGATTTGTCCGAGGGACATCGGAAATGGACCGCTTTTGTGAGAAATGATTTGAGGTTTCATATGTAAGCATGTGTGCATTGGCTAATGCTTAAAGATAATAAGTGGGTTGTGATTGCATGCTTGCGTGATCACTAAGTTGAAACCGCCGTCTCGGGAGAGTATCCCTTGACGTTCGTTGGGCATGCGGTCTCGGGAGAGTATCCCTTGATGTTGTTGGGCATGCGGTCTCGGGAGAGTATCCCTTGACGTTCCTTGGGCATGCGGTCTTGGGAGAGTATCCCTTGACATCTTTTGGGCACGGAAGGGCACGGTTGCGCCTCTGTGGAGGAAGGGCGCCGTAGCGCCGTTGCGCCTCGGTTGTAGCCCTGTGGGGCAGTAATAATCGGAACATGTGTGGATGCGAGAGTGCATGAGAAAACATGGCATCATTGGTTCTGATTATGCATGAGATGATCACATCATTTAGGGCACGTACGCATGAATTGATAACGTGCAGGGTGTGGCAATGGCCAGGTGAGATCGCTTGTGGTGCGACTCGCATGTGATTGATGAACTGCGTAATCTAATGGCCATGTGCATTGCGTGTATTGTGCTGACATATAACGTGCGGGTATGGCATACCGGGTAAGGTTGCATGCGAACCGGCTTTTGATTGTTGGTTGACCCGCTTGTTATTTTATTGTTGTTTGCTGGTTGTTGTGGTTGGGTTGTGTGAGGGGTGGTTCTGGAGAGATGCCCGGGTTTAGTTGGTGTACTAACCGGGGCTTAGGGGAAGAACTCGCTAAGATTTTATCTCAACCCGTCGTGGTTAACATTTTTCAGGCCTTTAGAATGGCGCACCCACAGTAGAGAATCCTGCCCCCACTCCACCGGTGATCAACCCGACGGAGTCGAGTCCGATGGGTCCGAGTGACCGTGGTGCTGAACCCGAGGGTTCATTTTGTACAGTTGATTAGCCTAGCCTAGTTCCTTTTTTATTTGGCTTAGAGGATGGATCGGCCCTTACTGTCGGGCTTGTGAATCGGAAAACGATCCTCCGTTGGTTAATCTAGTAAATTGTGTAAATGAGTAGCGATGGTTGTTCTTACTGTTCATCCCTCTATCCCTAATTGATTGATTGTTTGTTCGACTGGGGATGGTTCGTCTTCCGCTTGCGCATAACGAAAGATTAAAATGAATGGTCGTCGACGAGTCCTGGGACGTCGCCTTCAATTGACCAAGAGAAGGGGTTGTCGCGTGCTCGGGGTTCGGGGCGTGACAAAATATGACAAGCTTTTGCACAGTAGCTGGAATCACATCAGAGGGTGCTCCACTTCAGGTAACTTCTTCATTTTCTACCTTTGTCAATATGTATTTTCGAAAGGGTATAATTTTCATTAATTCTTAATTATGCAAAGTATACCAAAATATGCTATTATTGGGGGATTTAGGATTAAGGTGATATTTATTGGTGTCCACCGAACATATAGCCTATTGCATTGATCTTTGATTATTTGCACATTTAAATATTTGAATCACAAATAAAATAAATAAATAAAATCCTCTCGAATAAACCACAAGCCACAAATTTTATTTCACATTCAACTATAGCTAGAGGGAAGCCTTTTTCCACGACAGATTTTATTTTTATTTTATTTTTTCAATTTTAGATAATTGCACTAATTACTTGGGTTCTAACATGGGTTTCTACGATGACTAATTTACTACTTATTTATAAATTTTGTGGAGAAGAAAAGAGAGTTTATTGAACGAGTGAATGTGAGAAGGAATCTTGAATGAATTAACAAAATTCAACAATTTCAAAATTAAGAAAGTGACGTCCAGAGATTAAATAAACGGAAAGCGAACAGAGCCACTTAACAAAGAAAGTCCACACAATTGATGTCCAAACTCCATGCAAGTTGGAACTGATTCCAACACGTCATGCCTATCTCGCCGTGTCAACATCAGCTATTTGGAGGATATTTCCTTCTCCATGTTTTTAGGCTCGACGGAAGATCTGAAGTTTTTCCATTCAATTGCGTTTTAAATATTTTGCATTGATCAATTAAGTTTTCAACGTTTTAAAAGCAACAAGCCCATTCGGACACTTTGGGCCCATTCATATTCTTTTAGGCGGTGGTTATGGATGAAGGAAGAGGAGATGAACGGAAAGAGTTGGTAACCACTACTTCTGAATTACAGGACACTTATTCAGATTCCTTCTTCGATGGAAAGGTAAACGTCCCTTCTCTTGAGATTTTGCCCACAATAACCATAAATACTCGGTTTGCTAAGACAAGTAACAATATCTCTTTGAAGATTCTTATTTGGTTTTATTTGTTCAAATGTGTTTACAATTTATAACTACATTAATAAGAGAAACTTAGTTCTTCCACCGCATTAGATAGGAGGTTAGGATTAGGCCAAATTGTCAAATTTTTCACAATTGTGATCTGACGTATAACTCTTATGAGCAGGTTAGTTTACCAAATTTGGAGGAGTTACAGCTTTGCTTGGTAGGATCCTTCAAAAGGATATGGTGTGATGAACTTTTCAAAAGTTCCTTCTGCAAATTAACCACCATCATCCTTAAAAGTTGCTTCAACCTACTCCACATCTTCCCTTCGACAATCATAGAGAGATTACGCAACCTGAAAAGTGTCAAGGTTAATAACTGTCCATCCTTGAAATCATTGTTTGATTGTGGGTCCCTGGACTCAAATATGGGACAAATAAGGGTATTGCTTCCCGAATTGGGAAGCATCGACGTCCAAAGCTGTCCCTCCCTGGAATCGTTGTTTAATTGTGGGTCCCATGATTCAAATGCGGAACACAAAATTGTGCCGCTCCCCAAATTGGAAGAAGTGAGCGTGAGTGGAGCAGAAAGGCTGAGAAACGTGGTGATGAGCGACTCCCAAATAATTTTGTCTTTTCCTAGTCTTAAAACTGTCAGAGTTGATAATTGCTCTGACTTGAGATATCTCTTCCCCAATCATACGGCCAGAACTCTAGTGAAACTTGAGATGCTAAGAATTGCTAAATGCAGACAGATGAAGGAAATGATTCCTGCAAAAGAAGTTGGTCGATCAGAGGCAGAAGTGATGAGTTTCCCTTGCTTAAGGGAACTAACACTTACAGAGCTCTATAAACTGATTAGTTTCAGTTCAGGAAGTTGTTTGTATGATTTCACCTCCTTAAGAAGTCTAAGTATTTTGTATTGCCATAACTTTGGAGCATTCATCCGGAGTCCTACAAGTGTTGGGAGGCAGTTAGGCAGGACAATCGAAGAAAATGATGAATCGCTACAATTGTTGTTCAATGAGATGGTTCGCTCTATCCCTTACTGCGATCACCTGTATTCTCACATTATCATGTTTCAGAACGAACAATGTAATGAATTTGTCCGACTTATCATCCTTTCTCACATTATCCTCTTGCAGGTGTCATTTCCCAATATAGAAGAACTAAAAATTGAAGGCACTTAGTGCAAAGAACTATGGACAAATCAAATTCCCAATGATTCCTTTTGCAAATTGGAATCCCTTAAATTGAATTGTTGTGACAATCTCTTACGTATTGCCCCATCCCATATGTGGAAGAAGCTGCAACACTGTCTCAAGGAACTACAAGTGATTTCATGCCATTCGATTGAGATCATATATGAAGGTGATGGGATGGATACAGGGAGTGATAAATTGAGGACGCTCGTTTTGTCTTATCTAGATAACTTGAGGCACATTTGGCAGTACAATGGTCTCCCAATTGGTATGACAATCACCTTCTCCATAATTACTACTCCTACACTTTTTGATTTGCCGAAATTCAAGAGCATCTTGCCATAGAAATACACTAAGCTATGCCCATCCTTGCAAGTCTTGAGTAGATTAAGTTTTGGAACATAGCCCGACCAATTTTATGTCAAAACTAAACAAATCAATAAGTGCCACAACTTAGATTTTAGTTGGATATTTGTCCTTATATAGGACTATAACTTCTTTTTAAGAATATCTTTTCCATTGGATTACTGTGTTCTTTAATTTAGTCGGATATTGAAATTTTTATCGGCGAAATACTTTTTTCATTTGGGTAAGGACTTTTAAACTTAGAACCCTAAAAATGAGGCAATGTGGGACTATAGTAAGTCCTTAAATTTTTTCATTTGAATTAAGGGATGTAAAATACGAGGGGCATTCCCATCTTGTTGGGGAAGAAAAATATACAATTTGGAACAAGGGGTGTGAGGCGGGCAGGCAGCAACACGTTAAAATGAAGAATGCAACTAGGTTGGGCACCCTCATTGAAGGGACTACTGTTGGCAGTCCTTGTAGGTGGAAACACTCCCGGAGGAGGATAAGCCAGTAAAGTTGACCTCAACTCCATTTCACTGTGAACCATAACCCTTCAACAGACCTTGAGTTGAGGTTTTGTTTGTATCGGCAAAAAGTACACAATGGAATCCCTCATTTTACTTAATGATTTCTTAAAGTTACCTTATCCTTATGAATTATTTATCAAGGAAGATATTTTTTAATGGAATTAGTCAATGAAAATAAGTTGCACAAAATGATGCATTGCATGACTTATATTCATATAGATGAGACAAAGCTTCTGAGAATTAGCCATTGTAATACATCTTATTTTGACAGGAGGAGAAATCGAATCCATTGATGTGGTGCACTGTCGAAATATGAAGGCGGTGATTGTGGATGAAGGAGGAAGAGATGGAGGCACAGATGATATTATAGAGTTCCCGCTACTGCGAGGACTACATATAAATGACTGTCCCATGAAGAAATTCTTCTCATGTCCTCATGGAAAGAAAGAGTCAGTAATCATTACTTTAGATTCACAAGATGCTTGTGCTAATTCCTTCTTCGATCAAAAGGTATGCATCCCTTCTCTTTTAATAATACCTATAATAGCCACGATCACCCACTTTGCGGGGGCAAGTAATAATATCTCTTTGAAGATTTTTACTTGATTTTATTAGTTAATATGTGCTCACAAATTATAACTACATTTATTAGAGTAAGGTGTCTAGTGAAAATTAATTCTTCCACCTCATCAAATAGATTGGTATAGGATTCCACCAAATTGTCAAATTTTTCATAGCTATGATGTGACGCGTAACTCTTATAAGCATTTTGGTTTACCAACTTTGGATGAATTAACGCTTTGCTTAGTAAAATCCTTCCAAAGAATATGGCAAGTTGCACAATGAACTTCCCAGAAGTTCTATGAATTAGCCACTTGCTCTGAGCTAATCAACGTCTTCCCATCCACAATAAGAGATTGCACAACCTAAAAAGTGTTGAGAGTTTTAAAGTATCCATCCCCTAAAATCTTTGTTTTGATTTTTGGTAATTAGCTGTTCGTATAATACGACACTTCATGTAGAAATTAGGACAAAATGAACTTGAATAGGGAGAAATTGGGATTGAAGGATATGTTAAGTCTCTCAAGAAAATCATAAATGTCCTTTCAAACTTAGAGTGGGGCAAACAATAAACAAATAGCTAGATAAATAAATAAGCAGAGGCTCAAATCAGGCAATAAATGGACTGGAAAAACAAGTCATTTCCCTTTCACGAGGCTACAAAGTTCGAGCATTGTTGTCATTGAACTTCTAGCGGCCTCTGCATCTTGGACACTTGCGACCTCAAAGGGATGCTCTGATCCCTAGTGCCTCAATGTGACCACAATGACGGATTCGTCAATCTCATAACTTAAAGTAGCGCATGAGTAAGATGTCTGTGGCTCAAACTAAGCATCTCGGGGTGAACACAAGGCCGTTTTACTTAAGGCAGTACGGTGCGGATCATTTCTCAATAGTCTTATGTTGATAGATAGAATGAACAAATGGATAAAAGAGACAAAAGAAGGGAAGGCGGGGAGGGGGACGTCCGGACACGGTAATCACGGCTCCCCACCGTCCATATTCACACCATTATTTTAAGGAAAAAAAAAGGAGGGGAAAATTATGTTCATCTTTCTAGATGAGTCAACAATAATACCTACACTTCATTATACCGGTAAAATATTAGTGGCTCTTCCTCCACAAAAGTGCTCTTAACACCCCCCATATATTTGTCTGTTAGCATAAAATAATATTTTCAATTCTTGTCCATTTTTTGGTCATTACTTTTATGTTCCATCACAATTCTAAAGTATATATAATATTATATTGGGTTACTACCATGAAAAAACAAAAAAACCAAATAAGTACACCAATTTCACATTTAATTCAAACTAATTTTTGTAACGTGATAAATCTCTAATTAGTACATATTTGTCATATATCTCCCAAAATAGTGTGGCACGAGATTTTTTTTATGATACGAAAAATTGATTCAAGGTAAGTATTGCATGAACACACTGGTGTGAAATTTTATGTGATGCCAAAATCAGTCTGCATTAAATATGACACCAACATATCATTTTGAGGGGTTTTTTAATGGTATTGGTCTTATTATATAATCACTACAACCATTGTTCAGTGAGATGGTTTTGTCCGTATTCTTGCATTTTCATGTTTTAGAACGAAAAATGCAATAATTTGTCCTATCATCCTCCTTCCTCACATTATCCTTGTGCAGGTTACGTTTCCCAATATAAAAAGTCTAGAAATTAAAGGTGTTCAATGCAAAGAGCTTTGGAACAATCAAATTCCCACCGATTCATTTCGGAAATTGGAATCTCTTGAATTGAAGGACTGTGACAATCTCTTACGTATTGCCCCGTCCCATTTGTGGAATAGGCTACAATATTGTCTCAAAAAATTGCAAGTGACTTCATGCCATTTGATCAAGATCATATATGAAGGTGATGGGATGGATACTGGAAGTGGTGAATTGAAGACACTCGTTTTCTCATCTAGACAACTTAAGGCACATTTGGCAGTACAATGGTCTCCCAATTGGTATGACAATCACCTTCTTCATAATTACTACTCTACACTTTTTGATTTGCCAAAATTCAGGAGCATCTTGCCATGGAAATACACTGAGTGATGCCCTTCCTTGCAAGTCTTGAGTAGATTAAGTTGTGGAATAGAGTCGAACCAATTTTAAGTCAAAACTATTAACAAATCATTAACTGGCACGACTTAGATTTTAGTTGGATATTTGTCCTTATCTAGGACTATAACTTCTTTTTAAGAATATATTTTCCATTGGATTACTGTGTTCTTTAATTTAGTTAATACATCTTATTGTGACAGGAATTGAATACATTCATGTGGTACATTGTCGAAATATGATGGCGGTGATTGCAGATGAAGGAGGAAAATATGGAGGCACGAATGATTTTATAGAGTTCCCGCCACTATAGCGACTGCATATACATGATTGTCCCACGAAGAAATTCTTCTCATGCCCTCATGGAAAGAAAGAGTCAATAATCATTACTTCAGATTCACAAGATGCTTGTGTTGATTCCTTCTTCGATCGAAAGGTATGCATCCCTTCTCTTTTGATAATACCTATAATAGCCACAATCACCTACTTTGTGGGGGCAAGTGATAATATTTCTTTGAAGATTTTTACTTGATTTTATTAGTTAATATGTGTCCACAATTTATAACTACATTTGTTAGAGGAAGGCGTTTAGTGAAAATTCATTCTTCCACCTCATCAGATAGATGGGTCTAGGATTAGGCCAAATTGACAAATTTTTTATAGCTACAATGTGACGCATAGCTCTTACAAGTAGATTGGTTTACCAAGTTTGGAGGAATTAATGCTTTGCTCAATAAAATCCTTCAAAAGAATATGGCAAAGGTGCATAGTGAACTTCCTAGAAGTTCCTTCTATGAATTAGCCACCCCAATCCTTAAAAATATAAAAATTGCTCCGAGCTAAGCAACATCTTCCCTTCCAGAATTATAAAGAGATTGCACAACCTAAAAAGTGTCAAGAGTTTTAAAGTATCCTTCCCTGAAATCGTGGTTCGATTTTGGTAATTAGCGGTTTGTGTTATATGACACTTCATGTAGAAATTAGGACAAAATGAACTTGAATAGGAGAAATTGGCACTGTAGGATGTACTTAGTCTCTTAGGGGAATCATAAACCTCCTTTTAGACATAGAGTGGAACAAACAATAAATATATAGCTAGTTAAATAAATAAGCGAAGGCTCAAATCGGGCGATAAATCGACTGGAAAAACAAGTCATTTCTCTTTCACGAGGCTGCAAAGTTTGAGCATTGTCATGATCAAATTTCTAGCAGCCTCTGCATCTTGGACACTTGCGACCCTAAAGGGATGCTCTGATCCCCGATGCCTTAGTGTGACCACAATGATGGATTCATCAATCTCATAACTTAAAGTAGCACATGGGCTAGATGCCTGTGGCTCAAACTAAGCATCTCGTGGTGAACACAAGGCCGTTATACTTAAGACAGTATGGTGCCGATCGCTTCTCGACACTTCTGTGTAGACAAAAGAAGGGAAACCAGGGAGAGGGGACATCCGGACACGGCGATTAGTTGAAGATTGCCCTGGATAAGCGCTGCTCTGCAATTGCTTGTCATGTTCGCCATAAGAAACCTTTTAACCACAGCTCCCCACTGTCCATGTTCACACCATTATTTTAAGGAACAAAAAAAAAAGGAGGGGAAAAATAATATTCATCTTTCTAGATGGGTTGACAATAACATGAACACTTCACAATACCGGTAAAAATATTAGTGGCTCTTCCTCCACAAAAGTGCTCTTAACACCACCATATATTTGTCTGTTAGTAGAAAATAATCTTTTCATTTCTTTTCCATTATTTGGTTATTACTTTTATGTTCCATTGTGATTCTAAAGTATATATAATATTATATTGGGTTACTACTATGGAAAAAAAAAACGAAATCAGTACACCAATTTCACATTTAATTTGACTTAATTTTTGTAATGTGATAAATCTCTAATCAGTACATATGCGTCATATTTTTACCAAACTAATGTGGCACAAGATTTTTTTATGATATGAAAAATTGATTCAAGGTAAGTATGACACGAATGCACTAGTTATGAATTTTATGTGACGTCAAAATCGGTCTGCATTAAATATGACACCGATACATAAGTTTTGAGGGGTCTTTTGCTAGTATTAATCTTATTATATTATATATGTGTGTATATAATATTTAGAAAAGAGAATTCCTCAAAGAAAAGAGGGGGGAGAAGGGTAAAAAGAGAATGCACTGCATGACGACCGTTAGGAACGCGTCCGTAGTCTTTAGCTAGGGATGGGCCCCACGCGGTCCAAAATCTGAAGGGAGCGAGATGGGGCTAGCTAGAGCCACGAAGGCATCGACGGCACCCCCGCCCCCAAAGAATATCCGAAGCAAAAATTTGTATTGCTCCCCAAGTTGGAAAAAATGAGGGTGAGTGAAACTGGAAGGCTAAGACACGTGGTGAGGAGCGACTCCTAAATGGTTTTGTGTTTTCCTAGTCTAAAAAATGTCTCCATTAAAAGTTTCTCCAACGTGAGAAATCCCTTCCCCCGTTTTACGGCCGCAACTCTAAGGAAATACGAGTGGCTATACGTTACGGGGTGTAAACAAATGAAAGAAGGTGTTCCTAAAAAAGAAGGTGGTGGATTAGAGGTAGTGTGATGAGTTTCCCTTCCTTAGGATATCTATATATTCTGCAGTGCCCTATATTTGGAACATTAATCCAGTATCCTATAAGAGTCATGAGGTAGTTAGGCAAGATGGCCCAAGAAAATGATGACTCACCATAATTGTTGTTCGATGAGATGGTTTGCTTTATCCCTTATTGCGATCGTTCGTATCCTTGCATTATCATGTTTTAGAATTAACAATGTAATAAATTTGTCCTACTTATCCTCCTTTCTCACATTATCCTCATGCAGGTTACATTTCCTAATATAACAACTCTAGAAATTAAAGGTGTTCAATGCAAAGAGCTTTGGAACAATCAAATTCCCTCCAATTCATTTCGGAAATTAGAATCTCTTGAATTGAAGGACTGTGACAATCTCTTACATATTGCCCCATCCCATATGTGGAAAAGGCTACATCATTGTCTCAAAAAACTGCAAGTGACTTCATGCCATTTGATCAAGATCATATATGAAGGTGATGGGATAGATATAGGGAGTGGTAAGTTGAAGACACTCATTTTGTCTCATCTGGACAACTTGAGGCACATTTGGCAGTACAATGGTCTCCCAATTGGTACGACAATCACCTTCTCCATATTTACTACTTCTACACTTTTTGATTTGCTGAAATTCAGTAGCATCTTGCCATTGAAATACACTGAGTGATGCCCATCCTTGCAAGTATTGAGTAGATTAAGTTGTGGAATAGAGCCGGAGCAATTTTATGTCAAAACTTTTGAAACAATCATTAAGTGCCGCAACTTAGATTATAGTTGGATATTTGTCCTTATATAGAACTATAACTTCTTTTTAAGAATATCTTTCCATTGGACTACCATGTTCTTTAATTTAGTTTGATATTGAAATTTTTATTGGCGATTTACTTTTTTCATTTGGGTAAGAACTTTTAAACTTAGAGCTCCTAACAATGAGGCAATTTGGGACTAAAGTAAGTTCTTAAACTACTTCGTATGAACTCTGGGACGTAAAACACGAAAGTATTCTCACCTTGTTGGGTAAGAAATGTATACAACTTGGAACAAGGGATGTGAGTCGTGTGGATATCGGCACGTTAAAATGAGAACATAGCCAAGTTAGGCGTCCACACTGGAGGGACTACCATTGGCGGCTCTCGTAAGTGGAAACATCTCTGGAGGAGGATAAGCTAGTGAAGTCAACCTCAACTTCATTTCACTGTGAATCCATGACCCTCTATCAAGCCCGAAGTTGAGATTTTGTTTGTATCAGCAAAACGTACACAATGGAATCCCCCATTTTACTGAATGATTCCTTAAGGTTACATCATCCTTTTGAATTATTTATCAGGGGAGATTTTTCTTTATGGAATTAGTTAATGAAAATAAGTCGCGCAGAATGATGCATATTGCATGACTTGTAATATGTATATTCATATAGATGAGACAAAGCATTCGAAAATTAGCCATTATATACGTCTTATTGTGACAGGAGGAGAAATTGAATACATTAATGTGAAGCATTGTCGAAATATGGAGGCGGTGATTGTGGATGAGAGAGGAAGAGATGGAGGCATGGATGATATTATAAAGTTCCCGCTACTGAAGCAACTACATATAAATGACTGTCCCATGAAGAAATTCTTCTCATGTTCTCATGGAAAGAAAGGGTCATTAATCATTACTTCAAATTCACAAGGTGCTTGTGCTGATTCCTTCTTTGATCGAAAGGTATGCATCCCTTCTCTTTTGGTAAAACTTATAGTATTGCTTTGCGGGAGCAAGTAATAATATCTCTATGAAGATTTTTACTTGATTTTATTAGTTAATATGTGTTCATGATTTATAATTACATTTGTTGGAGTAAGGCGTACAATGAGAATTCATTCTTGCTCTTCGTCAAATAGATTGTTATTCTAGAATAAGGCTAAATTGTCAAATTTTTCATAGCTATAATGTGACGCAAAACTCTTATAAGCAGATTGGTTTACCAAGTTTGAAGGAATTAATGCTTTGCTCAATAAAATCCTTCAAAAGAATATGGCAAGGTGCATAGTGAATTTCCCATAAGTTCCTTCTGTGAATTAGCCACCGCCCCTAAAAAAGAAAATTTCTTTGAGCTAATCAACATGTTCCCTTCCCCAATCATAGAGTGATTGCACAACTTGAAAAGTGTCAAGAGTTTTAAAGGATCCCTCCCCAAAATTGTCATTAGATTTTGGTAATTAGCCGTTTGTATAATACAACACTTCATGTAGAAATCAGGACAAAATGAACTTGAATAGGAGAAATTGGGTCTAAAGGATATATTTACTCTCTCGAGGGAATAGTAAACCTCCTTTCAGACTTAGAGTGGAACAAACAATAAACAAATAACTAGATAAATAAAGGGAAAAGCCCACCAAAAACCCTGAACTATGTCTCTCGGGACAATTTTACCTTGAACTTTTTCTTGTGCCATAAAAAACCCTAAACTATGCCACTTGGGACAATTTTACCCTAAATTTTTTTTTGTGCCACCAAAAACCCTAAACTATGCCACTTGGGATAATTTTACCACGAACTTTTTTTGTTCCATGAAAAACCTAAACTATGCCACTTGGGACACATTTATCCCGAGACTTTTTAGCGAAGGGCATTTTCATCTTTTCACTTTTTTTTTTTTCTCTTTTTTTTTTCCTCTTCCTTTCTCCCCTCTACCGGCCATGGCAGAGGGAAGCCGGCGAGTGGCCCTCGCCGGCGCCGGCGAGGGTGGCCCCCGACCGGGCGAGGGCCGCCCTCGGTCAAGCGAGGTCGCCCGCCGGATCCGCGGCAGGGCAACCCTCGCCGATAGCCGGGCGGCCCTCGCCCGAGGGCCGCCTCCGCCGAATCGGGCGGGGCAACCCTCACCCGACGCCGGGGGGGTTGCCCCCGCCCCAGACTGCGGAGGGCGAGGCGGCCCTCCCGACCCGACGGGGCGACCCCGCCCGCCCGAGCGGGCGAGGTCGCCCCGCACGACCCGGTGAGGGCGGCCCTCCCCCGACGACGGGGAGTGCCGCCCTGGCCGGACGGCGCCACCGGCGAGGGCCCTCGCCGGCTTCCCCTGCCAGGAAAAAGAAGAGAAAAAAAAAAGAAAAAAAAAGTGAAAAGACGAAAATGCCCTTCAGTTAAAAAGTCTGGGGTAAATGTGTTCCAAGTGGCATAGTTTAGGGTTTTTCGTGGAACAAAAAAAAGTTCAGGGTAAAATTGTCCCAAGTGGCATAGTTTAGGGTTTTTGGTGGCACAAAAAAAAGTTTAGGGTAAAATTGTCCCAAGTGGCATAGTTTAGGGTTTTTATGGCACAAGAAAAGTTCGAGGTGTAAATTGTCCTCGGGACATAGTTCAGGGTTTTTGGTGGGCTTTTCCCATAAATAAATAAGCGAAGGCTCAAATCAGGCAATAAATCGATGGAAAAACAAGTCATATCTCTTTCACGAGACTGTAAAGTTCGAGCATTGTCATGATCGCACGTCTAACAGCCTCTGCATCTTGGACACTTGCGACCTCGAAGGGACACTCAGATCCCCGATGCCTTAGTGGGACCATAATGACGTTATACTTAAGGCAGTACGGTGCCGATTGCTTCTCTACACTCTTCTGTGGACAGATAGAATGAACAAACGAATAAAAGAGACAAAAGAAGGGAAGCCAGGGAGAGGGGACATCTGGACACGGTGGTTAGTTGAAGACTACCCTGGATAAGTGTTGCCCTCCGGCCGCTTGTCACGTGTACCAAAAGAAACCTTTTAACCACGGCTCCCCCACCATCCATGTTCACACCATTATTTTTAGGAAAAAAAGAGAGGGAAAATTTATGTTCATCTTTCTAGATGGGTTGACAACAATACCATCACTTCATAATACCAGTAAAGTATTAGTGGCTCTTCCTCCACAATAGTGCTCTTAACACTCCCATTGTTAACACCTAAATTTAGATTATTCACTACATATATATTAAGCATTTCATTTTGATCTTTGAAAAGGATTTTAAATTTTGGAGCCATTTTTCGGTTGAGCGGTTTCGGAAAATCGTCATATGTTGAGTGAATATATGCTACAATCGAGGGAAATATTTGCTGAATAAAAAATTATTTTTCAGTTGAGCGGTTTCGGAAAATCGTCATTTTGTTAAGTGAATATATGCCACGATCAAGGGGAATATTTGCTGAATAACAATTTTTCTCCTCTATAAATAAAGGCTGGAGGTGAGACGATGTGAAAGGGGGGTGCGACGGAAAGGCTGGAAAAGAATTCGTAAAGGGGGGAGGTCTGGAAAGTGAAAAGAACGAGGGTGAAAAAAAAAGAAAAAAGGAGATAGAGGGAGTGTGACATTTGCAGAGAGTTGAGAAAAAGCGAGGGAAATGCTCATGAGTGAGAAGGAGAAAAAATGAGAGGGGAGAAAGAAAGAAAGTTGAAGCCAAAGTCAGCGAGACTCCTAGTGTGTTGCAGTCTCCCATTGCGGCCACCAACTCCCTGACGCAAGCTGCAACTCCGGTGACGTTTTATTCTCTATTCAGCATGGCTTGGCTATCGTGAAGATCCCTTTTCGATAGCCGACGAGTTCCTGGCATTCTTGCATTCCTGTTGGGCACAACAGTCTTGCACTCAATCATCGTTCCCAATTTGCCTCAGCGTTGTGTTCTGCGATCCTTGCCAAACCAACCAATCATACCAGTCCGCGCCGGCTTTGCACCAGTCAAACTGGCGGATTCCAGCTTAGTCTTGACATCCCTCCGACGTATTTTACTTTATGCGATGTTTGGGGTGTGATCTTTGACGTCCCCTGCGTATCCAACCACGTTGCAGCCCTTCACTAGTGATAAGACCACTTCTAATGCGCACACGACATCTCCAAGTGTGTACTATTGGGATCATTCTTTTGTGTGCAGGTTACTTGGTGTTTGATAAGGTCTACCTTGCTGTCTTGTTCTCATAGCCGAATTCCCATGCAAATTGTAAACTCATCATTGCGATCTTGGCGTCGTTCTTTGTTAGTCACATTCTCCAAGACAATTCTCTTCAGAATCAGGTAGTTTTTTTTGACCAAAATTAATTTGGTCATTTTGTCATTTAGTTTTACAATTATTTGGTTTTTATTGTGATTGGTGATTTGTTAGGCATTATCCAATTAGGAAAATTGTTGTGTCGAGGTTCATAATAATAAAAAATATTGAGCCGAGAGACGTCGGATTAGATTTTTGATTATTGTGATCTTCTGTCTTGGGTCGTGATGTATTGCATGATCATATGGTTATGTTTGTTGCTCGTGTTGATTTTACATTAGCTAATTTTCTCAATAATAAAAAAATAAAAAAACAAAAAAATTCACATTGCATCGCATGGTAGTTTGATTGCATGATCATGTGGTAACTATGTTGCATCTTAAATTTATATAATATTTTTAGATGAAATTTTTTAGTTAGACTTAGCTTAGTTTCGGATTTTGATTTTAAAATTAAATAAAAATGACAAAAAAAAAAAAAAGATCATGCATATGCATATGGTAAAATACATCATTCATCCCATATCATATAGCACATGCATATTTAGTGTTATATAATATAGATTGCACACATGTTACAATAGTTTTCAATTAACATGTCATTAGAGCTAGGATATTTGAATTGCATATCATATGTCATTAGAGTAAGAATCATGCATGTTAAATCTAGATTAAAGTCATACATAATTAATTTTACAAAAAAAAAATTCCAAAAAATTAGATGTCATTCCATTTAGAATTTATATTTAGGGCATGCATTTTTAGTTATAGCTTGTTTTGCTTCAAGGATGATCATGATTTCTATGTTTATTCTTCTAGACCTATTGAATGTCATTGATTGTGATCCGCATGACCACTCCTTTCCATGTTAGTAGTTTAGGTTAAAATTAACCAAGACTGCTTGCAAAAAAAAAAAAAAAATGTTTTTGAAACTTAAAGAGAAATGGTACCGAAAGGGCGCTAGTTTAACTCAGCGTAATCATGTCCCCAAACTTATTGAATCTCTGGTTCGCAGAAGTAAAGTATTCTCCCATACTTTACTTGGGTTTATAATCAACCCTAATTGATTAGTGGCGGCTCCTAATTGAATAAAATTGCTTGTTTGACAAGGTTAAATTTTGAGTACCAAGTTGCGGTTGGTAGGGCTTGGGAGAGTCCTCACTAAGTTTTCGGACTTAGTAATCCATTATTCTTCCTTTAGTGATTCACCGTCAGGAAGGTCGCGACACCCATGTATTTGTCTGTTAGCAAAAAATAATCTTTTCATATCTTTTCCATTTTTAGGTCATTGCTTTTACACTCCATCGCGATTCTAAAGTATATATAATATTTTATTGGGTAATAGCACCCAAAAAAAAACCAAATCGGTAGACCAATTCCACATTTAATTCAAATTAATTTTTATAACGTAATAAATTTCTAACCAGTATATATGCGTCACATTTCTTCCAAACTAATGTGCACGGGATTTTTCTATGATACAAAAAATTGATTCAAGGTAACTATGGCACAAGGGCATTAGTTTGGAATTTTATGTGATGCCAAAATCGGTCTGCATTAAATATGACACCAATATATCAATTTTGAGGGGTTGAGATCATTTGCTCTAACCCTTATTGTGATCGTCCGTATTCTTGCGTTATCATGTTTTAGAAAGAACAATGTAATAATTGTCCTACAATCCTCCTTTCTCCTATTATTGTCGTGCAAGTTACATTTCCCAATGTTAGAAGTCTAACAATTGAAGGCTTTCACTGCAAAGAGTTATGGAACAATCAAATTCCCAATGATTCTTTTTGCAAATTGGTCTTCCTTGAATTGAATCATTGTGACAATCTCTTACGTATTGCCTCATCCCATATGCGGAAGAGGCTGCAGCACTGTCTCGAGACACTACAAGTAACTTCATGCCATTTGATCGAGATCATATACGAAGGTGATGGGATGGATACCGAGGGTGGTAAATTGAGGAGGCTGGTTTTGCATGATCTCAAAAACTTGAGGCACATTTGGTAGTTCGAGGGTCTCCCAAATGTCCCATTCCCAAACTTGAGAGACGTAGATGTTGTGAGGTGCTCTCGTTTGGAAATGCTTTTCACCACCTTCACGGTGAAATTTCTCGGGCAAATCGAAGTGCTGGCGGTGGAGTCATGCGACGAAATGAAACAAATTGCTGGCCATGAAAAAGGGGAAGAAGGGACCAGCACGACAATCAATTTCTCCGAGTTAATTCATCTTACACTTGTCGAGTTGCCGAATTTCAGGAGCTTCTTGCCTGAGAGATACTCGCCCCGGTGCTCGGAGGACTACCCATCCTTGCGATTCTGGAGAGTAGTAAGCTGTCGAGGCATTGTTGACCAGGAAGGTCGCCTACCATGAGAAGCATTTTATGTGGGGGTTAGCGATAGCTATACTCTGGAAATTGATAAAAGCGATTCGATCGATACAGAATAACGCGCCGGGTATTCCTTCGATATTCATTGCTTTGGTTTGGCTCTCTGTGTCCCTCTGAATCGAAAAATCAGTTCATACTAGATAACAGTGCACAATTCTCAGTGGGACCCACATCCACTCTTGCAGAGAGGTGGCAGAACAGAAACAGAGCCCCTCGGCAACTCCTTTGATCTTCATCGTCCTCTCCGTCGCCCTCCATCCACCGCACAACGTACATGGGAGAAGGGGTGAGAACAGAGAGCATTGATCCGAAGGAACTCAAGGTGATTTTTGAGCATCTGCACGCCACTCTTGGTCATTTCAATTGAATCCTTTCCACTCGCTTCGTTGCTGATCGCACCGCTTCCCGATCGCCGACGGTTCCGCCAACCACAAAGGTCTGTGGTGCACAAGTGTTCGAACTTCGGTCATGCCTGTCTGCTTCGAGGATTCCATTCCTTGACGTTGCTTTTGTTGTCTCCTTTACTCATGTCCGCTGTCAATTGCTATTGCTAATCGTTCATCATTCAACTAAGCCACATTTGCTCTGTTTTTCCGTTGCTTTATGCACGAAGTAGAGGCTGGGAGCTATTGCTACCGTCTGTCTGCAAATTGACTGTGATTGAGGCTATATTAACGATTTGAACTGGTGCTTCTCAGCCGAAATGTGTACCACCTGTTTGATGAAAGTCCTGAACCAAATCAGTGTGTATTTTGATTCAGATCTTGGCTGATAATTCCCTTCAATACTGGATTCTTGATCTATTCTGGTCATATAAGCATATTTGAGTTCTGTTTCTTCATAAGAAAATTGTTGATGTTCAATTTCGAACTCGTTCTTAATCTGCTGGAACCATGTCGATACATGCTGATTCGTGACTGTTGCGGCCATGAGCTAATGTCAATTGGTCATTGATTTTATGCTATTCCACTCAAGTAAACACGTGTAGTGTTGTAAGATTGTGTTATGGTGAATTTCATGTTTGCTTAGAAAAGAAATTATGTCACGAATGAATTAAATTCTGCTGGAAATCGATCTGTGGATGCTGAGCATGCCTTGATATCCCTGATTTGGCGTGCTTGTTCATGCTGAGAAAGTATTATGGTGAATCTCAGGCTGATTTTGTGAGAATTGTACTCATAACCGAACTTGAATACACTAAAATTGAAGCATTTCATGCTGACCGTGATTGCTTCGTTTAAATTCAGTGTTAATTTGGTCTTGGATTGATGCCATTTTGATCTAGTAGACTCATATGGGCTTGTAGGAATATATGGCTTCAATTTCATGTCAATTAGTCATCAAAACCATCGTGATTTGCAGTCTTGTATGCTCTGTTACCATTCTGAATGTGAGCTGGAATTTGTGAATAAGCATGAATCAGATGGATTTTGTGTTAGTTCGGTTGCCTTTTTGATTTCCCATGGATAAGTGATATTGCGAGTGCAAGCTCCTTGTCAATTTCATATGTTTGAACGGCAATTGCATGATTAAATTGATGAGACGCGTGCTTGATATTGCCATGAGAGTCTTGGCCTGATTATTGATTAAAAGTTCGCTAAAGTTTAATTCCATGATCCTTGTGATTCTAAAGTAAACCCTCTACTAGTTTTAGAGCTCGGGATTCCGTAATATTAAATAATTTTTTTGAAATACTGACTTCGTCTGAAGCGATCTGGTAGACTAGCCAGATTGGAGAAGATCTCTCGACGAAACTGGTCATTGAGGCCTCTCAAAATATTGCATGGACAACACTTTGCCAACAAAATACCAATATTCTCTCCCTCTCCTTTGACGCTCACCATTCGAGGCTTATTTATAAGAGCTATTGCTTAAATCTAATTCATCCTTCAAGTGTGTTTGTGCCAATTGAGCACAGCACCCATTGCGAGCTACTCATTCATGATGCCCTTTCCTTCCTTGGAGTGTTCACTGGCCACTGCTGTTCGGAATGATGTTTCAAAGATACGATTTTTGTTTTCCTCCCTCCCCCATAGAATTCGCGAAAGTAACCCTCAAGCAAGGCTATGCCTTAGAGCTTACCGCAACAACTTGTGGGGTTGCTTTTGCAAATATTACCGGGGAGGGAAGATTAGTCACCAGCAGTACCAGTACCCTACCCTTGAAATCCATCAGAGCCATGCCCATATGTTCCACCAGGAGTAGATGCATAGTTCCGATTGTCTCTCTTGTAAACCATTCTGCATTGAAGGTGCAGAGCTCCATCTATCTCCTTGCAGCAGGTCTCTCTATTGCTGATAGCAATTGTTTTTATGACCCTACTGGTTGTAGTTTCCCTGATATGAAGTCACCGGATCTCTCCTCTGTCCTTGACATGCTTCCCTTCTGCCGATGGCATAATCCATATCATTCATTGGCATGGGATTTCTTCTTTCACCTTACCCCGAGGGACCATTACTCTATTGAGGAGGATAATTTTGCAGAGCATCCTGCTAGATAGGTCCGTGGTAACCATATTGAGGGCTCCCTTCTCTATTTGGCACTTGACCTCCTTGCTAATCATATCTAGTCCAGTCATAGTTTCTATTGCGATCACACATTCTACCACCCGGCCTCCCATACTGAACTGGTGATGGTCTTTGCATAATTACTCCATTTTCATACTTGTCACATAATGAATTTGTAAGTTCAACAAGACAACAAGCATTGCGGGGTTACAAATCATGGACACATTGGAAAGTTGAGTTATGGAATTAGAGGATGAATGGACTAAAATACTTAAAAAATGTGTCAGAGATGAATAGTAGATGAAATTCCTTGTGAAGCCAAGTCATACCTCCATACTCCCTGTTTTGGGGATCAATGTAAGAATCAAGGAATACAAAAACAACACCAGGTAGATGGGAAACTTATCAAAGACGCTTCTGAATTGCTCTAACTCTGCTTCAGTCCATCATAGCTTGATAGGTAGTCATGCTACGTGCACAAATTCTATTTTTAGCTTCCTCCAAACTGAAACACAAGCATCATATGTCGTCTCAACTTTGCAATGTAGATCATGCCACTTTGCTTTGGGACATTGACAACGGACTACACTCATCACAAAAAGCAATTAATTTTCATGACCAAAAAATTACATTTCCATGTTATGAGGGTGCTAAATGTAAACATTAGCTTAATTACCATGAATGTGGGATTGTGAACATCATTCTTAAAGACCGTGTCAAGATCACTATGGAACCTGTACTCTAGAGTCATATTGGCCATTGCATAGGTCCAACCCGCCAATGAAAGCCGTTATATTTTGGTTGTTTTTCTAAAGCAATTTATTTGTATCAAGAAGATATACTCATTAGAAACTCCCCATTTTATTGAATGATTTTTTAAGCTTACATTATCCTTTTAAATTAATTTTCAATAGAGATATGCGTGTTCCCTAACTGCACTTGTTAGCGAGGATAATTTGCTTTTAGAAATTTGCATGCCCATGTTCATTCATTTTGACAACCTTATGACAAAGAAGAGAAACAAGAACCCACATGGAGAATTATATGCTTTAGGTCAACATATATCTATGTAACATCCAGAAAATTGATTTCATTTTGGGATTTTATAAAATGGCAATGTTAGTCGAATGCCTGGTCAGTACAAATATTCCAAACTATTTGTTCGGGGGATAACGGATTACAGAGAGGCGCTGATAGGAAGTGATACGTGTTCGACTCGCAATTTCGAATAGGAACGAACCCTTTAACTATGAGGACCTGGGTGGGAATGGTATCCTCTAAGTACCGGACTATTAAGCAAACGGAAATAAATCGATTCGGCAGAAGTACAAAGTCGAATTGTGAGTGATTTCCGCACGATTTTGATACAATTTATGAACGATGCTAAACCGAATCCTTTTGATTTGGTACTCGGAATTATCAATTAAGCCCCTGGGATCACACAACAATCGAGGGACATTCCTCACTCGAGAATTGGCATAAACATGGATTAAAGAATGGTCGACCATGGGTCAAATGTGAGGAAAAGTCCTAAAGGGGCGCCCAATAATCCAAATTATACTATGGTCGCAATTGACTCAATTTAGCCTCAATTTTTAATCCGATTTTGGGAACTGACTTCTCAGTGATGTCAGGACTAAATATTTGGACATCGTCTCATTTATTCTTGGATTTTCCATTGGACTTTAAAGTGTCGGAAAAGGAAAATTTGGACCCTGTTCCGGGCCTGTAGGTGGGCCAGCCCAAGACCGGCGGGCCAATGGGCCTTGCGCCCATCCAGCTCAGCCCAAGAGGGGCCCAAGCTGGCCCAATCTCCCCTCCCTTCTCAGCCCATTGGCTTCTCTTCTTGGCCATTTTTCCTTTTTGCCCAAGTGGGCTTTGTTTATGCTTTGTTCTTGCTTTGTTTTGATTGGTTCTTGAAGCAAGTGGCTAGCCTACTTGCCTTGGCTTCTTGATCAAGTCTCCAGCTCTCTCTCTCTCCTCCATCTCTCCCTTCTAGTTGCACCATCCTAGCCCTCTCTCTCTCTCTCTCTCTCTCTTCTCTTCCTTTTCTCTTCCTTTCCTACTATCTTTGCTGTTTTCCTGCCAGAATCCGCCCTTGCTACCGCTGCCAGAGCTGCCACCACCGCCCAACGTGGAGCTGCTGAGGTTAGGAAGCCAGCCGTTCACCGCCGGCTGCCCCTGATCGCCGCTAGCCACCCGTCCGACCGTTTCCGCCCAGCTGCTCCCTTTCCGCCTAAATAGTGCACCAGCACTGTTTTGGCCAGTTTCGACAGCCGTTCATCGTTAGTTGCCGTCCCCGAGCTAACCTTGTGTAGCCCTCATTCTTACCTTCGCGCCCGTGTCGCCAGATTTCCGACCCAAGTGAGTTAATTTCATAATCCTTGTTTAGGGGTTAATCTTGCTTAGGGGATTAATTAGTTTAATTTTGTTCTTGGATAATTGTTAATTAGTTTGTTAATTGTGGCTAGTTAATTAAGGCTGACTAGAGTTAGTTAATTGACCATAGTTAGTAATAAAGTAACATTGGTTAATTAATTAAAGTAATTAGGGTTAGTTTATAAAGTAACTAAGGTTAATTAGTTAATCATGTCTGAGTTAATTAACCCTAGTTAGGTTAAATTTAGTAACCATGGTTAAGTTTATTATTATTAAATTAATTTCGGATTAGTTACTGTTCATAGTTACTGTTCACGAGTAATGTTCACGCATACTGTTCACGAAACACTGTTCACAAGTACTGTTCACTCGGCACTATTCATATAAAAGCAAATTTTAGTCTTAATTTGATGCACTCTTGGTTGCTAAGGCTTGTTGATTTTCTGATTATGAATTATCCTCGAGAATTTTGGGAGTGTACGTGATTGTTGATTGGTTGGAATTGAATGTTGGATTTGTTGATTGTTACTACATGACATTATACGTGGGTTATTTGCAAAGGCATGTTGCGTGAGCACGAGCAATGTTGCATTCACGACAGAGCAAAGATAAGAATAAATTGCTTGATAATGTGTTGCATGGTCACATTAAATTGAGAATCTGGTATTGCCGAATGATCGCCAATCCTTCAGGGTTGTGCCGTGGCCGTTTGGTCACCTGATTTTGGTCAAATGCCTGACAGTGGTCAGTTGTAGGGCTACGGTGGGAGGGTGAGCCCCATGCTCCTTCGAGAATGCCGTCGATGGGGGAGAGCCTATGATGTCGCCGTGCCTCAGGAGAGAGGATGAAGCCTACCTTAGGCCAGAGACCGCCAACCATAAGGTTGTGCCATGGCCTTGGGGGTCGTAACAATCAAAACATGTGGACTTATGAGAAAACTATGTGCAATACTCTGATTATTTGCCTGCCTCTTAATGTCATGATGATTTAACTGACAGTTTCTGCATGTCGCATATGCCAAGGCTAGGTAAGGTTGCCTGTGGTTGTGCTTGTTTATTAAACTGTCTTTTGCTTTTGCTTCTTGGAAGTATGGTGATTGATGGTTGATGGATTAAGTTGTATGTTAGACTCCTGAGGCGAGTGAAGTTCATAACCGAGGCATAAGACTTTAACTTGCCGAGTTAATCTCAATCCGTTGTGGTTAACTTTTTCAGGCCCTAGATGACGCAGTACCCGATACACTTCAGCGTCCCCATGGACATGAGTACCATCGTTACTACGTGGCCCGCCCTGGGTCGCAATTTTGTATATGAGCACCACGTGACGACTGTGTGGGTGGACGAGGGGTCGAGAGACCATTATGCACCTCACATCTTTAAAGCATGGTTTAAAAGATTTGGATGGGAGGCATTCTGTATGGTCCCCTCCAAGGTTTTGATGGACCGATCCCTTCTGTGGGGCCAACTGAGAAGGGCTGGGATCCCATGGACTTGGATCCCCCTGATGGCAAGATTTGCAACCCGAGGATCGAAGAGAGTGATCCTTTTGAGGAAAGCGATCCCTCTGAGGCCAGCGAGTAGGCAACTGTGGCCTATTCCCCTTTTTGAGAAGCCCCTCTCCCACTCGTACATCGTAGGTTAACTAAGCCAGTCCCTTTTTAAGTAGGCCATAGCTTGTCACCTGTAGTAAGGCGTGTATATATTTGTTAGTGTATAGGCTAACCTTCAAATATATAAAATACTGTTTGTCTTTCCTCTACTGCTGTTGCTGCTATCTCTGTTGTTTTGTTTTGGGAGTTATTCGTTTCCGCATATGCTTAACTATAAGATAAAATGAATTGATCGACGACAATGCCTGGAACGTCATACAGTTAGACCTCAAATGAAATGTGGTTGCCGCGAGCTCAAGAGTTAAGGTGTAACAATCTATGTTTGCTCACAAAGCACAAAGGGTAATTGATTAGATTCATGGACGTTCCTACGAGGAGACACTTATGATACTCGAACTTATGCAACTTATTTATTTATTCTTGGAGAAAATTTCAAATGAGGATCTGAAGTTTCATCACAAAAATTATATTGATTAGAATTGATTTTCTATCTAAATTATCAATATGATGATTAATTAAGTTTCATCACAAAAATTCAATTGATTTATTAAATTTGACAATTGAAAAAAGATTCCTAGGAAAAGCCCGAGCGTGAATGGAGAGGTACTAGGCACAAGGCTAAAGCCAGTGGAGAAGGACCCTATGATCGACAAGGGTAGCAAGAAATTCTTTTTAAGATCCCGAAAAGTTGAACCTTTTCATATGTTCACTTGTAAGGGTGAGTCTTCTCCCTTCTCGGGCTTCTTTCCCTCCCTTTGCCTAAGCTAGTCCTATGTAATTTGGCAATTATCCCGAAAGTCGTCTTATTACATATATGTCTAGGGAAATCTCGACGTGCGGACCCCTAGAATGCCAATACTTGGCATGGGGGACACTTAAGTGCTAAAAGTTTGGGAAGGTACACTTAAATGCCAAAATTGAAACAAAAAGGAATAGTTAAGTGCCAATGGCGAAAAAATCCGACTAAACTGCCACGTGTCATTTTTCGACGATTTTATTTGTTGACGAAGCAATTTTTTCAAAATAAAATATCCATGTGACAATTTTTAAAAAAAGAAATTGTCCAAGTCATACCAGAAAAAAAAATTTTAAAAATCAATTTTATTAATAAAAAAAAGGGGGAAGGGGAGGGTTCGAGCGAGGGCTATGCAGCCCTCGCCGCTACCACCCTCACCATCGCTAGGAAGGGCCAGTGACAGTGGGGCAAGGGTCGGCCGGGGTCGTTGGACCCTAGCCAATGGCCGACGACCCAAGTCGACTTGCAACGATCCGGCAGGGTCGCCGCCCCTCGCCCAACCCGCCAAGGGCCGCCCGCCGCCCATTAGGGGGTCGCTTAGTTGGGCGGCCGGCGGCCCTCCCCGGCCGGGTGAGGGTTGGCGACCCTTGCCACAGTCGGCCGAGGTCGCTAGCCACCGGCTAGGGGCCAACGACCTCGGGCGACCCTCGCCCCAACGATGTCGACCCTTCCCGAATGGCGGGGGCGGCGGCTACATAGCCCTCGCCCGAACCCTCCCCTCCCCCTTTTTTTTTTTTATTAAAATTAATCAATTTTATAATAATATATTTTTATTATTTAATTAATACATTTTTTAAATGCCACATCAGCACAAAAATGACGTCGTTTTGGCTAAATTTTTGCGACTCGCCTTTCGGCGAGCCGCGTAAGCAAGTTATATTATTAAAATAAGCCATGTTGGATTTCCAGCAATCTTCGTTGGAGTTGACATTTAAGTGATCCAATTTTCAAAAAAAATGGTACTCAAATGTAACTTTTGTAACTTTTAGCACTTAAGTGTCCCATCGTGCCAAGTTTTGGCATTTGAGTTGTACTTTTGCCGGAAAATCTCTACCATGTCATCCATGTAATAATGAGTATAGTCTACTTCTACCTAACGTTTCTTTTGGTTCCGATTGTCGCTGCTTGGCGACTTCTTATGGCAAGGGTAACGTCTCAAACTTATATCTAGCCAAAAAAAAGAAAAAGAACCAAGGCTTTTCTATTCTTCTGGCATATTTCTCGCTTACAAACAGGGAGAGACACCGTAACATGGTCCTTGAGTAAGTTGGCTCATGAATACTGATTGCAATTCCGCAATTTGGCTTTTTTCTAGAAGTGACGAAGGACGTTTGTCATGGACAATATAATGGAGGACCTCCTTTTTCTTTCAAATAGCCTCCTCATCGTCATTGTCTATTTCATGGTTCCTTTTTCCCTATTTGGTCCAAGACAATATACATTGCTCGTCATTTCTATTGAGAAAACTCCTAGTTTTGATGTTAACAAATCGTTTTATGTATGATATTTATGTATCTCTTTTGAAGGAAAATTCACAGGATGACATATGCTTTAAAGTCTGCTGGTGGCAGAAGAAAAAGCATAAGATGTCTCTGAGTCTGTCCATACCAGATGGAAGACCCGACCAGACGGAGATTCTGAGTCTGACCGTACCATACGGAAAACTTAAGCAGACTCAGAACTTAAGTCTGTTAGACTCAGAATGAAATTGCAGGATAAGATCACCAACGGTAAAGTATTTCACTTACCTTATTTATATTGATTCTATTGTATCAAACTGATTGGCAGGATCAATTAATGGACAACTTCTAAAGAAGAATGGAGCACTTATGGAAGCCTGGATTCTAATTATATGGGCGAACAGAATCCAAGTTGATCTGATCTACCTTCAACGGTCAAAAAGACTTGCCTTATAAAGTCTGTCCAAGAAAGGGAATACTAAACTCTCAAGGAAAAAGCCAACGTTCGAGTGTGGCTTGGAGAGTATATAAGGATAGGATGAGACCTAGGAGGTAGAGTAGATGAACACATTCCAAAGCTTGATTCCTTTCTTCATCTGTTGTTCATAGTGTGAAATTGAGTGATCCTAGTGTATTACCAAAGAGAGTAACTTCGTGAGACATATCATCACCAAGTGCTAACACTCAAGAGTGTGTAATCACCTTTGATCACATTGTAAAATCCAGCCTATTGGCTGATCGCTTGGAGAGTGGACGTAGGCTTGTCCAAAGCCAAATCACTATAAATAATGTTTGCAATATTCTCTACTCTCTCTATTTAATTTCTATTTATAGATTGCAACAGATCGTTATTACTTGTTCGTAAACTGCCTTTACACCTATTCACCCCCCTCTAGGTGTTAATACTAGCGACATCAACTGGTATCAGAGCTCTGTGCTCAGTATTTTGAAGTGTTTATTACTTCTAAGTTAAAGATCCTCTATGGCTAGTATTCTTGCACCAGGTCTGATTGAGGGACAGAGCAACACTCGTCCACCATACTTTGACGATAAAGATTACAATATATGGAAGAACAAGATGAAGGCTTTCCTCAGGTCAAAAGATCCACTGGAATGAGATGTAGTTGAAAGAGGAATTGATCCCACTGTTAAAGCTAGAAAGACCTCAAAGAAAGATGATGGGAAAGAAACAGAAACATCAGCTACCATTTCACCAGAAAAACTGACAAAGAGACAAACTCTCGACGCTAAAGCTATCTACTCCCTTTATTGTGCTTTATCACCTAATGAATATAATCGAATATCTTCTTGTGACACAGCAAAGGAAGTATGGGATAGACTGCACGTGACATATGAAGGAACTGATCGTGTTAAGGAGACCAAAGTAAATATTTTACTTGGTCAATATGAATCCTTCAAGATGAAACGGGGGGAGTCCATAGGAGACATGTTCAGTCGATTTACAGAAATTGTAAATGGATTGGCATATCAAGGATAACCTGTTCCTAGACCAATGAAAGTCAACAAGCTCCTGAGAGGGTTGTCAAAAGAGTGGAATAATGTGAAGACCTCTATTAGAGAAACTCTGCGAATTTCACCATTGACAGTCAATGAGCTTGTTGGTACCCTGCAGTCCTATGAAGTAGAACAAATGAACGAGGAAGTGGAATCCAGAAGTAAGAAATCCATTACTCTTAAGTCTAACGTTGATTCTGATGATATAGATTCTGAGGACGAGCTGGACGATGAAGAACTTGCACTGCTAATCAGAAAAATAAAAAAGTTAAACAGGAAAGGCAAGAAGTTCAATAGCAAGAAACAAAATAGACAGTCTGGACAACGTAGAACTGATGATGAGGAAGATTATGCCAAAGATGTTGTTTGTTTTGAATGTAAGAAGAAGGGTCATATAAAGTAAAATTGTCCCAAGCTCAAGAAGAACAAAGGGAAATTCGAAAAATACAAGAAGGCCCCAAAGCTGAAACATGGAGTGACACCGAGGTTGAAGACAAAGTGAAGACGAATATGGCAACATCTCGTCTTATGGCACATTCAGACTCAGACTCTGAAACAGATTCAGGATCAGACTCAGATTCAGACAAAGAGATTGAGGTAAATCATTCTGATATTCCAATAAAAATTTCAGATTACATAAATGAGCTGTGTTTCAATCTAAAAACTACTCGAAAAAAGATATCCAGTTTAAAAAAAAAGAAAAATCATAAGTTGATTCTTCGTAGTTACTCATTGAAAGGAAAATTTGATGATCTTAAAAAGGAATTTTCAGAACCGAAGGAAAGTCGAGATTCCGCTTTAAATGAAAATGAGTCTCTTAAAAAGGAACTTTTGGAAACAAAGGAAAATCAAATTTCTTTACAAAATGAGAATTTATTTCTCAGAAAGGAAATTTTGAATATCAATACAAAGTTTTCTGAAGGGTCGAAAACCCTGCAGCATATACTTTCTATTTAAATCCCTTACTATTATAAGTCAGAACTTGGGTTTTACAAGGAAAGTGATTCGTTAATTGATTTTCCTAAAGTCAAGGAAAGAATTAGACAGAGACCTCCTCGACGTGCCTACAAAAGTCATTTTAAAAGAATTTTGTTAGATCCGTTGGTCAAGAGAATCTAAAGTGTTCTAATCAGAGAAATAGAACATTTTGAGAATAAATGTCCTAAAGTCTGGAGACCTGTTCAAAAGAAATGGATAGAAAAAGCATATACTACTAACCTCAATGGATCCAAGAAAATCTGGGTACCAAAGAAAAAATAAGTATGTGTGTTGATTGCAGGTAAGTTTCAAAAGCAAGAAGAAATGGTACTTGGACAATGGATGCTCAAGACATATGACTGGAGACTCAAGGATGTTCATTGGCTTCGAAAGAATTAAGGGAGGAATAGTTTCTTTTGGAGGAAACACCAAAGGAAACATCATTGGATTGGGAACTGTCAAGATTGGTAGTTTAATCATCAACAATGCTTCCCTAGTTAAGGGATTGAACTACAATCTTCTAAGCATCAGCCAGTTGTGTGATGCTGGTTTTAGAATAAACTTCAAGGAGAACCTATGTTCTGGAACAAGCAATGACTCTTCTCAATCATTCACTAGACAAAGGCATGGAAACATCTATCTCCTGGACATAAACGAAGATACCGCAAAATGTCTTATATCAGTCCAAGATGAAGCAAATCTCTGGCATTGCAAACTTGGGCATGTCAGTATGAAACAAATTTCTAAGCTTCTCAGCAAAAAGCTTGTTCGTGGTTTGCCCTCACTAAGTTATAAGAAGACAGAGCTTTGCTCCGCATGCACTCTGGGAAAACAAGTAAGAAGTTCTTTCAAATCTATAAAACAGATTTCTACTAATCATGTATTGCTCTTCTTCATATGGACTTATTTTGGCCAACTAGAACTCAGAGCATTGGAGGTAAGAAATACTGCCTTGTGATAGTAGGTGATTATTCTCGATTTACATGGGTATTATTTCTCGCTAATAAAGGAGAAACCTTTCGTATTTTTCAACATTTGCAAAAAGAATTCAAAATGAGAAAGGTTACTCTATTTCAAGCATTAAAACATATCATGGTGGAGAATTTGAAAATCAAGACTTTGCAGATTTTTGTGACAAAAATGGTATTCAGCATACGTTCTCCTTTCCTTACACTCTAGAACAAAATGGAGTTGTGGAAAAGAATAACAGATCTTTGCAATAAATGGCCAGAACTCTGATTATTGAAAGCAAGGTGGCAACTCGTTTCTGGGCAAAAGCAGTTTTCAGTTCTTGTCATATCATTAACAGAGTATTTCTTAGACCAATTCTTGAGAAAACTCCCTATGAAATTTTCAAAGAAAGAAAACCAATTATTTCATACTTTCGCATTTTTGGTTGTCAATACTATATTCTCAAAAATGCTAACAATCATCCTAGTAAGTTTGAAGAAAGGTTAGATGAAGGTATTTTTCTAGGCTATTCAAACTCTAGTAAAGCATATAGAGTGTTCAACAAGAATACTCAGATAGTGGAGGAATTCATGAATGTGAAGTTTCTGGAGCAAGATGTTTCAAATCAAAGTAGAGCTGTAAATAAAGACTCAGAACCAAATGCTGCTCCTGAAAAATCTAGTCTCAACAAAGAAGCTGAATCTTCTCAGAAAACAGTCACAGAAGCAACTCAAGAAGAAAGAATAACTCAACTGGACATTTCTGAATCAATAGAAGATTCTGATAACAGTGAAGTGCCAAATAGAAACTGGAAGTATAAGTCCAGTCATCCTAAGGAGCTAGTCATTGGAAACATCAACGAAGGAATCCGAACTAGATCGAAGAACAAAAAGGATACGGGCATCGTTGCACTGATTTCTGAAATTGAACCCAAAGGAATAGATGAAGCCCTAGAGAATGAAAGCTGGATAGAAATAATGCAAGAAGAACTCTAGCAGTTCAAGAGAAATGATGTGTGTGAATTGGTTCCCAAACCCAAAGGAAGAACTATCATTGGCACTAAATGGGTCTTCAGAAACAAAGTAAATGAACTTGGCAAAGTCACCAGAAACAAGGCAAGACTCGTAGCAAAAGGTTACTCTCAGTCTGAAGGAATAAACTATGATGAAACCTATGCACCAGTTGCAAGACTAGAAGCAATTAGACTGTTGCTTGCTTATGCGTGTTATCAAAACTTCAAGTTATTCCAAATGGATGTGAAGAGTGCCTTTTTGAATGGGTTTATCAAAGAAGAAGTCTTTGTAGAACAGCCTCTTAGGTTCGAGGAACCAAGAAAGCCAGACCATGTATACAGATTGAAGAAGGCGCTTTATGGTCTGAAACAAGCACCTCGAGCCTGGTATGAACGATTAAGTTTCTACTAGACAATAACTTCAAGAAAGGTATGGTAGACACAACCTTGTTTATCAAGAAGGAAGGTAAAGATATTTTGCTTGTACAAATATATGTAGATGATATTATTTTTGGATCATCTAATGAACACTTGTGCAAGAATTTCTCAAAGTCTATGCAGGAGGAATTTGAAATGAGCATGATGGGAGAACTCACATTCTTCCTAGGACTTCAGGTCAATCAATCAAAACATGGAACTTTTATCTATAAAAAAAAGTATGCTAAAGACTTGATTAAGAAGTTTGGAATGAAGAACTGCAAGAAGATTGAAACTCCAATGTCAATCTCCATCAAACTAGATCAGGATAAAATGGGAAAGAAAATTGACCAGAAGACTTATAGAAGCATGATTGGTTCTCTTCTCTATCTTACTACATCTAGACCATATATTCTATACAGTGTGTGTTTATATGCTCGATTTCAAGTGGATCCTAGAGAATCACATCTCTCGGCTGTCAAAAGCATAATCAAGTACATAGCCACTTATCCACACTTGGGTCTGTGGTATCCAAAGGGAACAGACTTTACTCTTCTTAGTTACTCAGATGCTGATCTAGCAGGTTGCAAAGTGGATAGAAAGAGTACGTCAGGAACATGCCAACTTTTAGGGAAAATGCTGGTTTCATGGTTTTCCAAAAAGTAGAACACTATGGCTCTATCAACAGTAGAAGCAGAATATGTTGCTCTTGGAAGCTGCTGTTCACAGATTCTATGGATGAGACAGCAACTGAGGGACTATGGAAAAGAAGAAACCTATACTGAAATAAGATGTGACAATACGAGTGCTATAAATCTCATCAAGAACCCGATTCTACATTCCAGAGCAAAGCACATTGAAATCAAACATCATTTTATTAGAGACCATGTGTAAAATGGAGACGTAATTGTGGAATTCATTGATTCAAAAAATCAGTTAGCAAATATCTTCACAAAGCCGCTGGACAAAGGTACATTCGATTCAATATGTGGAAGATTAAATATTGTTAACCCATTTTCATAAAGTCTATGAGAACATTACAAAGTTTGGGAGAAGCAATCGTCTGAACAAACCAATCTTCTAGAAGAATTAAAAAGGAATTGATAGTATTTTTGGTGTGTAAGTTATTTCCTTATATATTTGAATTTGATAAGTTTTTATTAGCAAATAATCGATTTGCATAATTGATTTGCATGTTTTCTAGTACATGCCTATGCTGTTTGAATATTTTTGTCAAGTTTAATAGATTTTGAATAACTGTCATTTTCAGTTATTTTTTTAAAAGGTGCAACTTTTCATTTGCCTCACATCGAAGGGTTTATAACCCCCCCAAAAAGTCGAGTCTTTTTCACAACTCTTCAGAAACCTATTTTAGAAACCCTAACAGAGCAAAACATTTTCCAAAATCAATCTTCTCCAAACATGGCTTCGAGATCCTCCATGTCCAGATCAAGGTCAGTATCTCCATCTCCTTGAAGAAGATCAAACAGGATTGCTGGTAGAGGAACAGGGAATATCGAAGGAGGACAGACGCATTTCGATCTGACGCAGACTTCCGAAGATACCCAAGGACAATCTCCAAATGCATCCGTTCAAAGAAATGGAAATGAAAATGTGGAATCTCCAAGAACTTCCCCCACAGAATCTGAGCAAAGGAATGTCTCCAGAAGAGGTATGTCTGGATTAACTCTACCAAAATCTACTGATAATCCCCATACAGTCATGAGGAGGTATGAGCGGTTAGTCCAACAAAATGCTAGGGATGATGTTAAACTCTATTTCCTGCAAGAAAGAGGACATGCAAATGAGTTTCGTCTTATCCAAGTTGTTCAGACTACAGAACCATCGTCTTCTCAAAGAGAACGAATCAGTGAAGCAGGTAGAAGTAGAGAAAATGCCTGGGGTGAGAAGGAGGATGATGAAAGAATATAGAAATTTTGAAGTCAAGATGGGGATTGCTGCTGTGGCTCGGAACACAACGGAGAAATTGTTCCAATCTAAAGAGCATAAGACATTTTATAACAGATTACTGGAACGAGGAGTCATGCACCACAGGATTGTGAACTTTGATTTTTTGGATGCTGCTGATGTGAATTTGCCTAGATATTTTGAAATATTGCAGATGGATCAATTCTACACTGACTCTACTGCTGTTTATCCAGAATTAACAACATATTTCTATTCGAATTTGACATTTCTGTCTCCAGATAGAATGCAATTCAGTGTAAATGACAGGTTTTATGATGTGAGTGCAGATACTCTGGCTGACATTATGAAAGTTGAGAGGGGTCCTTTCAAGCCAATAGAAGTTACTTATGAGACTGTTTGTAAATATCTTACAAAGTCTGTTAGGGCCAGTATAACTTATCCTCTCTTAACTTCAGCAATGACAATACTGTATAAAATCATAATCAGCTACATTCGTCCTAAGGCATCATCTAAGACTGATGTGTCCAGATTTGAGGCCAAACTAATGTGGGCAATTGAAAATGGAGTACTGTTCTCATTACCTCATATTATTATTTTGCACATGTATCGGACAGTGTCAAAGGATAAAGGACAGTTACCCTATGGAGCTTTGGTGACCAGAATCTTCGAATATCTCAAGATATATATACCTAGGAGATTCTTCACTAAAACTCTTCCTACAATGGCCATTGACATGAAGATGATCAATAAGATGAGATTGAAGGACGTCGCGGAAACATGGAGAAGAAAGGAGAAAGAACTGGCTAGAGCAGAAACAGCTAAGCGAAAAGGAAAAGAAGTAGCTACTGTTGAATCAAGTTCTAAGAAGAGAAGACAACTTCTACTGCAGGATGAAGAAGATGATGAGGAAAGTATTTTTGAGATTTTAGTAACTATGCGTCAAACTACACACAGATTGCCTGAACCAGAAGCAGAAATACTTGCGAAGAGTGTTCAGTCTGACCTAGAAGAAGATCCAAAAGAAGAAGGAAGCGAAGAAAACAGAGATGATATGAATGAAGGTCATATTCCTGAGGCTGAAAACAGAGAAGAGGACAGGACTCAACAGGGGCAACAAGGACAGACTGAAGCATCAATTCAGGGGGAGCATCAATCTCAGAATATTGAAACTCATACTCTTGCAGCTTCATCTGACAATGCTGACTCTCAGAAGATATTAGCACTTCTTACACAGATTAGAGATCAGCAGACTGCGATGGAAATCTCATTCAATAACAGGCTAGAGACTCTAGAGAAGACAGTTCATCAATGTCTTCATAGGATTGAGGAGTCTACCATAGATATGTAGGATTTCACCTTTGTTCGGACCCCTAAAAAGAAAACTTCCTAAAAACATCTTCTAGCTTATTTTGTTTAACACTGTCTGTCGAATTTTTTGTTAGACTTTCTTTACTCTTTTTCCAGTTATTAACTTTTTGACAATGACAAAAAGAGGGAGAGTAATTATTTGATGCATCTGCATCTGATGCTTGCTTTTATATTATCTGAGGCATCTGCTACTTTGATATTATCTTATTGATATGGGCTGCTGCTATTGTTGTTCTGAACATGAATGAATCATCTTGAATGGATCATCATCTGATTTCATTTGAAAATGGTTGATATGGGCTATTTTTATGATTTGAGCAGTATGGTAGGAAGTATGCTTTGTCTAACCATATTTTGCAGGAACAACAAGCCGTATGCATAAAAAATTTTGTCACCATCAAAAAGGGGGAGATTGTTGAGAAAACTCCTAGTTTTAATGCTAACAAATCATTTTATGTATAATATTTATATATCTCTTTTGAAGGAAAAGTCATAGGATGACATATGCTTTAAAGTCTGCTGGTGGCAGAAGAAAAATCATAAGATGTCTCTGAGTCTGTCGATACCAGACGGAAGACCCGACCAGACGGAGATTCTGAATCTGACCGTACCAGACGGAAAACTTAAGCAGACTTAGAACTTAAGTCTGTCAAACTCAGAATGAAACTACAGGATAAAATCACCAACGGTAAAATATTTCACTTACCTTATTTATATTGATTCTGTTGTATCAAACTGATTAGCAGGATCAATTAATGGACAACCTCCAAAGAGGAATTGAGCACTTATGGAAGCCCGGATTCTGATTGTACGGGCGAACAGAATCTAAGGGGATTTGATCTACCTTCAACGGTCAAAAAGACTTGCCTTATAAAGTCTGTCTAAGAAAGGGAAAACTAAACTCTCAAGGAAAGAGCCAACGGTCGAGTATGGCTTAGAGAGTATATAAGGATAGGATGAGACCTAGGAGGTAGAGTAGATGAACACATTCCAAAGCTTGATTCCTTTCTTCATTTGTTGTTCATAGTGCGAAATTGAGTGATCCTAGTGTATTACCAAAGAGAGTGACTTCGTGAGACATATCATCACCAAGTGCTAAAACTCAAGAGTGTGTAATCACCTTTGATCACATAGTGAAATCCAGCCTAATGGCTGATTGCCTGGAGAGTGGATGTGCAGAGCATACTCCAGGATTTTTCTCAATCATAGTGTTTGTTCAGAACCATCATTCTGGACTAGAAGAGAATGTGAGTGTTTTTAGAAGATCATGTTGGAGGTAGAGTACACAACACACTTCTTATTTCACACTCTGGTTTTTACAATGAGGGCTCCTTGCTCTTATATAGGCAGAGGAGGGTACAAGCGACAAAAGCAGGTAGACTGGCCATGCTTGGTGATAATTATGGAAACAAACTAGCCACTTAAGGTCTACACTCATAGGGAGTCCTAAAGAAATCCCGTGACAGGTTATGAACAGTGATTTTCGCCTGATGCTACAGTGAAAGTAGACTAGATGAACAAAGGAATGAAAGGTACGAACCGGTGTACGTGTGTTTTCAGGACGGCTTTTATTTGTCTATTCTGTCTCTAGCATTGTAGTCATAGTCCGAATCATCAGAGCTATGATGAGCTATCTGTTCTGCGGAGAAAGCATTTTCATCGATATCTGATGGACTGGAACTTCCGTCTTTTTCTCTTTTGAAAGCACGGATGAGATTCTCAATTTCTTCTGCCGACAGGTCGGGTGGACGGGAGGAGCTGGCACCGAAAGAGCTTGAAAAGGGGGCGTAATTTTGGGTGTCTCCCCAAGGGTCTTGTGAAAGGGCCCCCCCCAAGGATCATAGGGGGTGGAGGGGTCTGGATTATTCTGCCGAAAAATATGGAGCGCTTCTTGGATTTGGTCTCGAGTGGGATTCCAGGCTGCAGAGTGGTCCCAAGGGGCAGGGGCCTGTGGAGAAAGCCATGCTTCTGGTGGAATGGTGCGATTTTCTTGGCATAAGATCCGTTGGAGTTCTCGGGATGCAGGTCTGTTGGTGGAGATGGAGTGAGGAAATGTCTGGTAAATTCGTGCAAATTCTTGAAAAACTTGAGGCCTGTAGCTTGAAGTTCCCGCAAATGAAGGTTTGTCGAAATCCATCCAAAGGGATGGCAATATGTCCATGGTCTCGTGGAATAAGACAATAGTGTGTCTTTCTGGTTCGGGCATTCCTTGACGATTCTGGATTTTGAAGAGTTCCTTCCAGTATTGATGAGGTTTAAACCATGCAAAAATATCTAAGAGATATTTTTGGTTATGGTCCTGACCAGCTGCGTTCTTTATAAAAACCTGCAAAATTTGCTCAGTAGGAAATTCAATGGCTATGGTGTACAGAGTGAACATGTACCAAAAGAACCATTTTAGGTCTTCTGGAAATTCATCATTGAGAGACCATCAGAGAGGGTGAATGAATGGATATTCTGGATGAAGTCCATGTGGTCTGAACATTAATCCTCCATATTCTCGAAAAATCCGGAGATGATATTCCCACATGAGTTCGGGAAGTCGTTCTTTTATGACATTGTGTCGAACAACCAATGTGATATCGGGAGGATATCGAAAACTTGGCCAACCACATTGCATGTCAGTGGTGCGGTACATGTCTGAGAAGGGTTCCTTTTTGACATACATGTTGATGGTTTGGATGGGTTCTTTGGGTCTGGATAAGAAGTCTGCGAGGATATTCTTGGTTCCAGGAATGTGTTTGACATCAAAGGAATATTTAGAAAACCATTCAGCCCATCGGAGCAGTTGTGGGTGCGGAACTTGCTTATGTTTAAACTTAAGCATCTGAGGGAAAAAGGACATGTCCATTTCAACAAGAAAATGGTGTCCAATGAGATGGAATTCAAAATTTTTGATGCCATACTTGACTGCAAGTATCTCTTTGAAGGTAGAATGGTAATGGATTTCTGCTTTGGAGAATCGACCACTCTTGTAGGACAGATATGCCTAGTTTCATCAATTTCTTCGAAAAGAATGGCTGCCCAATATTTATCGCTAGCATCTGTTTGGAGAATCCGTTTGCCAATAGATGGGATCTTCAGAGGAGGAAGATGCTGCAAAAGCTGTTTAAGCTGAGAAACAGCTTGTGTTTGCTTGGGTCCCCATGGGGGAGGGTCTTTTTTGAGCATGCGCTGGAGAGGCCGGAGATATTGAGAGATATGGGGAACAAAATCTCGTAGATAATTCACAATACCTAGAAATTGCTGAATCTGTTTAGGATTGAGATCATTTTCAGGAAATTTTTGGAGTTCATCAGCAATATGGGATTCAGGGCAGTAGGTGCCTTCTTTCAGGCGCATGCCAAGGAATTCAATTTCTGTTTGGGCAATAACCATTTTCTTTTGGGAAAGCATAATACCATGCTTTTTGACAATATCAGCGAATTGTGTCAAGAGGTGAAAATGGGATTGTTCATCAGGACTGAACAGAAGGATGTCATCAATATATATCTGGGAATGTGGAAGGATGGGCTCAAAGATTTTACACATAGCCTTTTCAAAGGGAAGGTACAGTTTTGAGACCAAAAGGGAGGACTGTTCATTGGAAATGTTGGTTTGGGATACAGAACCCTGTTTTGGGTATGTCTGGAGGATCAATACCCAATTGCCAAAATCCTGCCTTAAGATCAAATTTTGAATAAATTGTTGCTTTGGCAAGGCTAAGGAAAAGAGAATTTCTATGGGGCAATGGGAATTTATCATCCTGAAGGAACTGATTCAAAGGCTGGTAGTTAATTACTACCCTCATTTTTCCACGATTCTGTTCTGCCCGTTTGTTGACATAGAATGCTTCACATGCCCATTGAGAATCTGATGGTTCAATGAGACCTTGTGCCAGTAGGTCTGCACATTCTTGTTGAGCAAGAGCGAGGTGGTCTGGGCTCATACCAGAATGACTTGCTTTTGTGGGATTGATGTCTTCATTCCTTTTAAAAGGAAGTTTGACATAAAAGAGAGAATTTTTCCATAAGGGCTGAGCACAAATCTGGGAAAACTGGGAATGTGTCTCAGCACAAGAAGAGAGCAAGCTTTGAATGATTGGGTCTAGTAGGGCTGGTTGCAAAGCATAGAATCTTTTGATGTCCACAAATTCTTTGAATTGGTTCCTAAAACGGAGACCATGCGAAAGGATTCGAAGCTTAGGAAGCTGAGTTAAAATATCCCAGCCAATAATGATATCTTTGTCCGGAGATCTGGAACCAAGGACTTTGGTGGTGATAAAACACTGGGGAAAGAATTGGATGGTGATGGGTTTACTACGGTACTTTGTAGCAAAAGTGTCACCGAGAGTGCGGGGTGAAATACCTGGTGTATGGTTTCCAAAATTCTTCTGGAAGAATGTTTGTGTCTAGTATAGAAGAGCTGGCTCCAGTATCTATGAGTGCCACCAAAGGGATGGGTTTATGATATTTAGACAAGAGGATATGAATGGGAATGTAGGGATGATGGACAAGTTTAGCAATTTGGATGTTGGGAAGAGAATCAGGGAAGAAAGTAAAAACATCATTGTCGGAGTCTGAGGTCGAGGCTGAGTCGGAGCTATATGTCTAGATAGCACAGAGAGTGTTTTCAGATGGTTGGTCATCTAAGGAGAAGATAGACTCAATATCAGAATCATCAAGTGGAATGCCTGTGCTTCTGGCAATTTTGTCAATCAAATGGCTTCCATGCTTTTTTGCTTTTGGACAATTCTTTGCAAAATGTCCTTTTTTGTTGCAAATATAACATCTATTTTTGTTGCGTTTCTTGGAAGAACGATGATGACTTTTGCGCAAATATTTCCATTTGCCTTTACCTTTCCCTTTGCGTGTCTGCTTGAAGGAAAATCGTTTGAAGTGTCTTTTCTTTTTGCATCCTGTGCAGGAAGGATCTGAGCAATCCTTGGGACATTTGATCTTTAAATCAGGCTTGAAGCACGCCTTGTCAAGGTGTTTGTTTTCTTTAAGATAGCTTCAGAAAGCTTCCCTTCGGAGGCAAAGTTCTTCTATGGCAATGTGAACAGCTTGCTGGATTTCGCCAAGAGTAGCTTCTGTTAGGCTTTTCTGTCTTTGTTAGAGGGTTTTTTTAGCCGCTTGGCTGAGTTCCCTAGGAATTGATGCCAAGAAAATAGGCTTGAGATTCCAATCTGCACCAAGTAAGTAAAATAACTTGATCATAACTTGGAAGTGGCGATCGAGGTCTTTGCGCCTTAATGAACAACATTTTCTTTCAAAGAACTCCTTCCTCTTGAGTTCTTTGGAATCTTCAGGCTTGCCAATGAAGTACATATGGATAATCTGGATTGCATTATCCAAAGGCTGCGTTAAGAGATACATCTGATCTTGTTCTGAGGCAGTGTGCCACCAGTCTTTAAGTGCTCCTGTAAAACGGCTAGTGAATTCCAAAAGAATATCATAGGTACTAGGTTCAGAAATGTGCCTAGTAGTTAGCCAGGCATGGAATTCTTGGAGCCTATCAGGCCACTTATAATATGGGATGTCATCCAGGGTGAAGTAGACTTTGGATGATGATGCAGTAAAAGTTTGGATTGCATCAGGTTGGTCATGGTGATGTATTTTGGGCTCAGAAAGTATTTCTTCATCCTTGACACTGGTTGCCATAAACAAGGTTTCTTCCGAAGAAGAAGAGTCGATAAAATGGTCGGATTCGGATTCGGAAGAGGTTTCCACATGCCTTGTCTTGGATGGTTTAATGGCAGCAATCGAGGGAATTTGGTGTCGAAGAAAACTTTCAAGTGGATTTGATATAGTCAAAGTACCAGGAGGTGGATGTCCAGAAAGGTGTTCTGGTTCTGGAGTACAAGGTGATGCTACTGGTGACTCTGAGAGAGTTGGTGATTTCTTCTGCTTTTGCTTAAGCTTGCTCAGCTTTTCGTGAAGGATCAGAAAATTGTTCTGAGGAGGGGGAGCAGCAGAGCTTAGAACAGCAGCAAAGGAGGAGGATGCTCCAAGTGGAGCAGACTCAGGTTTCAGTGGTAAGGAAGGAGAAGGGAAGAAAGATTGGTCAACAGGAGTGAATGTCTGTTGACTCTTGAGGATGTGGATCTGTCGCCTGAGTTTCTCAATTTCTGGTTTTTGGTCCTCCAAATAATGACTAGGTGGTGTCTGCTTGGTTTCCAGCAGATAAAGCCTTTTTTGGAAATCTTTCAGCATCTTATAAGATAGCTCAGTATTGTGATCTACACGTTCCAGTCGTGTAGCAACAGTTTCAAGGACTTCGTTTTGGGCCAAAGCATTCTCGCTTGCGCTTTAGGATGCGTCTCGCCAGCCAAGGCTGCTTGCGTTGTCCTTGGGCATCAAGGCCAGTAGGATTAGGTATCTTAGGTGAATGTTGCTACATTTGGTGAGGGTCCGAAAATTTTTCCATTGGAGGAAACTTTCGGGTCTTGCTAGGCTCAGGTTCTTTAGCTTCAAGTGGGGGAAAGTCATCTGGTGAAAATATGCATATGCTGGGAAGGACAGGAAGTGGATCGGGCTGAGTGACACAAGTTCCTGGCCTGGGTAAATTGATGGGACAAGAAGGGTTCTTTTTTACCCACCTCTGGATAGGTTTGTAAAAGGATGATGTGATCATGGGTCTGGATGGTGGTGTCTGAGGAGAAGGTGCTGGCTTGCAAGACGGTGGTGGTGAGGTTACCACAGGAGGTTTAGGTGGCCCATAAGAGACAATAAATTGGTATCTACCACCGTCTTCTCCTAGAGGTCCAACGGTTGGGTCTCCATCAAGGTACCGTTGGTAGAGTGTGTCTTTTTTCTTCTTTTTCTTGGAAGAGGGTCGGTCATCTTCATCTTCGGGCTTTGTGCATGAAGAACAAGCACAATCAGGATCCCAGTAACAATGTCCTGTAGGATCTTTGAAGAAATGGATCGGTTAGCCTTGTGGGCCAAAAGAGTGGACATGCTGTTTGTTATCTGGTTCCGATGAAACCGGGTCAATAGGACAATGGGTGAAGTGAAGAATGGTAGGAAAAATCGAGGAAGGTTCCTCTTTTGTTTTGCCGAACTTGATGATAACAGTGCCATCTTTCTTGCGAGTGAACTGAGGTTCACTGGACTGGACAGGCTTACAACTTTGATGGAGTTTTTCATAGTTGGTTACCCAACTATCTGGAAGGAGTTTAACAAGCTCACTTCTTGGAATCTGGCAAGGAACATGGATACAAGAAGTCTGGTCATGATCAACTGAGATGACAAGAGCATCTTCAGAACTTGGGATATTGAGATCAATAGCATGGTTTTGAACACGGTAAATCATTTGGTAATGTAAGGTTGCAGCAATTGATCAAGGAGTCTGGGGAGCTCCAGTAATTTGTAGCTGAACCTTCAAGGCAGTAAGCAGGTTGGGATCTGCAAGAGCAATGTTAAAATTAGGGAAGAGTGTAACAAAGACAGTTCCTGCATTCATTGTTGTCTGGATAGTGCCAACACAAGCTTGTTGGTATTCCAAAAAGCGTGTATCCAAGAGGGCTATTCTTGCAGTAACCGGTAAGCCTTTTCGGCCATGGAAGGTTAGAGCAAGACGAATGGCTCCAAAATGGAGATGAGTATAGCCTTGTTTGATCCATTGAGATGGAAATTCAGGAGGTATCTGAAGAGTGACAAACTGTTCTTGTTCAGTTGCTTGGATGGGGTGTTGGTCAAAGCGTGAGGATTGAACATACTCTTTCACAGTTCGAGGAGTATGTTTAATGAGATGTTTGATGGATCGAAGAGGGGAAAATGAAGGTGGCTTTGCAAAGGCAGTATAAGGGTTCATCATAGGTAGCTGGGTGTCTGAAATCTTACTATCTTCTGTGAGGTAAGCAACCTCATAAAGATAGTCGATCTTTGAACATGAAGACTTGCGGAGTTCAGGAGGAGACTGAAGAGAAAGGTTTGAAGTAACGGAAATGGGCAGAGAAGAAGGGGATGAATCTGATGTTTCCATGGGAGGAGAGGTTCTCTTCTAGTATCAAAACGAGGTTAAGATCAAACTAAAATGATTCAAATAAATCCATGGCTCTGATACCATCAAGGTTTCTATGATTCTAATTTCATAGACTCAAGATGCAAACTCTTGGCAAGTATGCTATCCCACACACACGGCTCTCCTGGCCTTAATAGGGACTGCCTTTTAGCCAACAAGTGGCTTCTCAAGCTATGAGCTTAGAACATAGGAATCTCAAGAATATCGGAAATTCTGATGCACAGGATCCCCTAAGGGCAAGTGCAGAGCATACTCCAAAGCCGAACCACTATAAACAGTGTTTGCAATCTTCTCTACTCTCTCTATTTAATTTCTGTTTGTAGATTACAACGGATCGTTATTACTTGTGCGTAAACTGCCTTTACACCTATTCACCCCCTCTCTAGGTGTTAATACTAGCTACATCAATTTCCATACTTTTCTAGTTTTTTATAAATTTATTGGTGTGTCTCAGATGGTCCATCATATGGGAATTGCATCTGCACTGCTTCTCTCTCCCTCTCCCTCTCCCTCCCTCCCTCCCTCCCTCCCTCCCTCTGAACATTCTCTCTCTCTCTCTCTCTCTCTCTCTCTCTCTCTCTCTCTCTCTCTCTCTCTGTGGGCTGAACATTGCCCGATTTCTGGAATGCGGTCGCAGGGTAAATCCATACATCAACCTTAATTTGTACTAGTATTTATTGGCTTGTGGAAACTTGGCAGCTCGCTTGTCTCACGTGATTGATTTCTGGATTCACCATATTCTATTTTGCGGATTCTGCTCATTAGCAATGCGTGTTTTCTTCAAGAAATTGCAATGGATACTTCCTCTGATTAGTTTCCTTTTTTCTTCCCCACTAATTTTTCATGCACCTGGTTACAGGGTTCAAAGGTGGTTCTTCCCATATGATTATTAGATAGTACAGGAAATTCACAGGCACGAACCCGATGTTTACACCGGGGCAGGGAACTTGCAAATCAGGAACAACCTCATGCAAGATGAAGAGAGGAGCTTTGCTATTTCTCTACTTCCCCGCGAGACATCCAAGCACACTGGGTTTGCTTTCGACTCACCTGGGTATGAGTTATTTTTCGCATCACAACAAGGTGTCCATGCTCCGCAAAAGGCTTGGGATGTCATAAGAAGAGCCAGCATGAGGATGAAACCAAAGACATTGCCCAAGAAATGAACTTTAAGTGCGACGCTTAGATTTGGGTGGTGAGCCATATAGATTTGAAGTAGTAAAGTTAGCTGTACCGTAGTCGTTGCTTTTTTCTTATATACTTCATATATGGACTTTATAGTTGCTCTCCACGCTTCAAACCCAGTACACTTTCAAAGGAGCCACAGTGGCTAGTGCTTACCTAGTTACTAGCTCGGATGTACAAGTATATGTTTCTTACAACGGGTCACACGCACTCCTGAACAGAAAGAAAGGGAGGGATGTGATGATTCCAGACTTCTGAACTCCTTCCAGATGCCAAGAGTATCACACGTTTTAAGGCGGTAGAAATGCTGCTTAAGTTCACCCTGTACGTGCATTTAAGGGCTAGTTCTAGCTAAATCGCGTAGTCTTGCATGCCTTTCTGGAAACGTCTTTTTATGTCATCCTGTTCATTGCTTCTTGTCAAAGCTTTCTTCATAATTGTGGCTCCCCTTTTATTCACAACCGTTTTGCTGTTCATTTCTTGCCTTGCGACTGCTTTGCTGGTGGCAACATGGAGTTCCACCTGCTCTATTTCATTGATTCTCTGGTCGCTTTTTCTCTGGTTGAGTGGGAAATCTGTCAGGTTATTTTGGGTGCTACTCTGGGAGCCATCGCTAGCTACATTCCTAAGTTGTTTGAGGATGACAAACTGACCGTGCCTCTGTCCAAAAAGTCGGGTGGCTATTAGGAATTGCTAAGTGTGATTGTTGAAAGGACCTCAATAGTTGAAGAATCAGACTGAAGGGGAGCGTGAGGGCGTACTAGAGCTGCAAGTGAGAGCGGACGGAGAGTCGCCAGTCGCCGATCGCCATCACAACCTGCTCAGGCAAATGAACACAATCCGATCTTCGGGTTCGTCCGCCATCCCACTTCTTGAGGCAGGTAGGGAACTGCGAACATCTATAAACTTGAGAGCCTATACATTACCAACTGCTAACAGATGAAGTGGTTCCCAAGGAAGAAGGTGGTCGTTCAAAGACAGGAGTGATGAGTTTCCCTTGCTTAAGTTCACTGACACACGAGGAGCTCGATAACCTGTGATATTTTTTCAAAGCAAGAAGTTGTTCATAGGATTTTGCATCCTCAGGACATCTAAGAATTTTGCGGTGCCGTAACTTTGGAGCGTTCATCCCGAGTCCCAGAAGTGTAGAGAGGCCATTTGGTGTGACGGCCGAAGAGGATCAATGCAATAATATGTCCAAATATCATGAGCCCCGCAATTGTCAAGAGGCCATTTGGCATGATGGCCGAAGAGGATCAATGTAATAATGTCCAAATATCCTACTCTCTTGTGCAGCTTACATTTCCCCAATGGAAATTGAAGACGCTTAATGCAAAGAGCCATGGAATAATCAAATTCCCATTAATTCCTTTCGCGAATTGGAATTTCTTCGATTGGAGCACTGTGACAATCTCCTACATATTGCCTCATCTCATATGGAATAGGCTACAGCACTGTCTTGATTTCCTAGAAGTGCTTTCATACCGTTCAGTCAAGATCATATACGAAAAATAATGGGACGGTTATAAAGAATGGTAAATTGTCTGGGTTGATTTTGCAAGATATCGAAATTTGAGGCAAACTTGGCAGTACAACGATCTTCCATTCGAAACAGCAATCATCTTCTTTGAGTTACCTACTCTAGACTTTTAAGTTGCACATATTCAGTACTTTCTTACCTGACATACATAATGCAGCATCCCCATCCTTTGTATTCTTCAGCAAAGTAAACTGTGGAACAGAGCCAGACCAAGACATTGGTAAGTGGGGAAGCTTCGAACCCGAGAATCGAATAATGACACAAAGTGAATGTCATTATCGTTAAGTGAGATTCCAGTAAAAGCCAATTTTTAATTGACGATTATCTTAATCCAATGGGTGCATCAGGTAATTAATTGTTTGCTAATCTAACCAGCACTTTGATTTGTCATTCGGACCATCTCTTAGCGCCGAGCATGGCTTCTCTGACCGAATTCCCTTTTATGTAATTTGGATTACTTAAAATACGAAAAGTTAATCCTTTTATATTATTATTTTATCTATTCTATAGTAAAAACAAATACTTTTGAAAGAGCGTTATGCCTGCTTAATTTCGTGAAATCAAATTTTTATCATGCTCATTGTCCACGCGTGCATGGCCGTTTCTCAGCCACTAAGCTCTCCATCATGAAATTTTTTTTTTTGGGTCAATAACTCCATTATGAATTTGCATTCTGAACCTTTAGCTCTTTTAAGAGCTCCTAATTTGGCTCTCCAGCATTCTCCTGCGGCACAGGATAATGATATTGGCAAGGACCTGTCATTGGTCAATGGACTCTGAAAATTTAATTTTAGTAATCAAGTGCAATACCTTTAACAAGTTTTAAGGCTTATACTTTAATTTTCCCCCTTTTTTTTTACGTTAAGTGAAACTTTATTATAGTAACTAATAGCATTATAAGACAGTGTCATGCGCATGAAGCTTAAAGACTAATTTCCATATGAAGATTTCGAAACACTAAAATTTATAAGATGAAAAGAGTAAGATTCCCATATTTTGTGCATATGAAGCTTCAAAATTAAATTTTCTTTAAGGTCATCAAAACTGAATGCACTTAATGAGCAAAGAGCACTTTTATCACCGTGTATTACTGAGAGATTTTCCTATGCGTTTACTTTTACTCTTGAAAAGCTCTTCAAATATTATTTGTAAAAAGAAGAATTATTTTATTAAAATGTGAATGAAGTTAATGTGCTTAAAGTCAATTTTAGTAAAATATATTAGATTTTTAGGCTCTTTCAAAAATTCACAAAATAGATTTCGACAAGTTTACTAACTAAAACTACGCTTTTAACAATATCATTCAGTTGTTCTTCTCGCAAAAAAGATCAAAACAAGTATTTTTTCTTCTCTCATGTAGGGGTGTCCAAAAAACCCATCCAACCCAACTCGAACATGACCCGAACACGACTCGAACACAATCCGAACACGAAATAAGTATGGTACATGTTTCAGGTCTTAATACTGTTCGGGTAACATCTCGTCTCACAGGTTCGTTGTCGTCGCCCCTCAGGTCGGCCCCCATCAATCTCTCTCCCTCTCCCCCCCTCTCTCCCCCATCTTCCATATGATTTGCTTCTTTTTCGCGACCGACGCAGAACTTTAGAGGAGGGAGTATTATCTGTCTACGGAGATGTTCACGAATAGGTTGGACGAGGTCTCGCGGCGTCACGTAAGAGCATTTCCAATTCCCTTTGTCATATTTTTAATTAAAAAATTATCTGTCTGCGGAGATATTCACGGACGGGTTGGATGAGGTCTCGCGGTGTCACATAAGAACATTTCGAATTCTCTTTGTCATATTTTTTATTAAAAAATTATCTATTTGCGGAGATGTTCACGGACGGGTTGGACGAGGCTTCGCGGCGTCACGTAAGAGCATTTCGAATTCCATTTGTCATATTTTTTATTACAAAAATGTAATATTTTTAATAAAAAACCCGAAACCCGAACCGAACCAATCAATTTTTTTGCTTAATGTTTTATGCATTTCGGGTCCGGTCGAGTTGTGTCGGGTCGGGTCGGGTCGGGTCGAATGACATGCCCCTTATTGTTCGGGTCGGGTCGAGTCGGGTTGGGTAACGTCAAGACCCGACCTAACCCGACCTGTTGACACCCCTACTCTCATGAATTCGGTTAAAAAATAGCAATAACCAGAAGGACATTTTTGTCGTTTTAAAGCAGGGCACTTTCGTCATTTGACAAGGAAGTTCTCGATTCTGCTTCGCGTCCGTAGCCTCTCACGGCCTCTCCAGCTTGACCGGCGGTCGCCAGTTCCACCAGAAGCCACCGCTGGTCTTCCATCTCCGACCACGTCAGGCAACATGAAGGAAGGTGCACAATACGCGCACAGAAGAAACGAAGCTCGATCTTGGAATCCAAACTTCATTTTCGTTGATTCGAGGTTCGCCGGAGGTGAATCACCGTCAGATTCGAGTGTTGTGACGTCTCCACCATCTCGCATCAGTTCCTCTTCATTAGCCGCGACTCCGTTCATGACTTCGATTGCTGTTCCAGCGTCGTCTTGTGGCAATTCCGATCGTGTGCTGTTCTGACTGCGAGACGCTCCTTCGATTCGTTCTTTCACTTCCGTGATCAATGGAAGCTTGCAGTAAGTTCGAATCACATGGGAAATGACGTCTCGCCCCCGGTTCCTGAAACTTTCGAATTTTCTCTCCGCCGATTGAACTCTCCAAGCTCTGTGAATCAGAACCAAAGCTGCTCTCGCGTCTAACGAAGGTACGGATACTGCTCAGGAAATGTTCGATGAAATGACCGAAAGACTATCCGTTATTCTGTCCTGCTGCTGGCCATTAGAATTAATGCTATAGTGAGGTTGTGCTCGCTGTCTGGAAAGTCGCTGAGTCATCATCTCGAGCTCGTGCCGTCATCGCCACCAAATCATCAGGTCGTCTCTTCTCCAATTAAACTTTGTTATCAGTGTCGATTTGTTTCTAGACTCGTCTCTTGATCTCTGTTCTGTTTTTTTCTCTCGCCTTTCACTTGACTGCGTCGTCGGACCTCTGTTGAGTCGTCGCGCCCAGACACTCCTCATCACCAAAAGCCAGATGCAGGACCGTGACAGTATAAGCCAAGGAGGTGGGCTCGCGATTGCTTTCGATAATACCGGTTGCCTTCTTCGGACCTTCCTCTGTGTGTACACATTCGAGATGTCCGGAATGGTATTTTACCATTTATTGAAAGGTTCTGTGGACGGAAGCTTATTCTAGGATTCCATTTATTGAAAGGTTCTGCGGACGGAAGCTTGTTCTAGGATTCCATTTATTGAAAGGTTCTGTTTGATATATTTGGTCCTAAAGTGGTGGTGCGATCAATTGTCTTTCACATTGCAAGTTGGATCATGAAATTCCACGAATTGGACCTTTGATTGTATGCGACGACATGATATTCTCTGATGGCTAGGTTCGCAACCTTAAGGAGGAAGCTGTGAAGTTGATTGACGTGAGACAAAGGGTGCAGCGTTCCATCGGTGAAGCTCAAAACAACACAAAGCTGGTTGAAGCTGACGTCAGCATCTGTAAATTTCATTGTACGCTTCTAGTTTTCTCTAAATACATTGTCGATTTCAATACAAGTCTAGATATTTCTATTCAATTTTTCACCTGTACTTTCAATTTGCTCGCCATTTCAGTTTCCCGCATTTCGATTCGAGTTGCTAATTGTTTTGGAAAAGAAACCGAGTGCACAAAATCATAATGATCGAGCCTGTCTCTCTCAGTAAAGATTAAACTCGAACTGCTTTTAAGTCCGAATCCGACGGAAGAAGGAACTCTGGAGTCAATTCTGCCTTGCATAGCTCACTGCATCAGAGGAATCGAGTTGGAGCTTCGCTAAATAGCAAAATGGCCGAATAAGAAGGAAGCAACGGCAGGACATCATCAGCTGCAGCTTGAGTTCATGGAAAGGAGCGGCGATGGCAATAATGATCGGCATCTGGTGCGCTTGAAAGTCTTCTGGCAGAGACGTTGCTAGGCAGAGAAAAGGAACGTACGTGAAGAGAGAGAGAGAGAGAGGGGAAAATAGCTGAAATGTTGCGGTGATGGGTTGGTGGGTCTGGGCCGCGGATTAAATCATTGGGCTGCTCTTGTGGGCCGCGTGAGTCGGACCGCATTAGCCTTTTGTTAATTTATAATTCTTTTATCATTCGATGTCAATAGTTTCAAATATATTTACCCTAAAATTTGAAGAAGAATATCATGCCATCATGGACAAAGTACAAGACGTTGTATGCTTTGTTGGGTAAAATCATTACTTACCAAAGGCTGGAGTAGTTTTGTATTGAACAATGGAAGAAATGGGCCACAAAAATGGGACAATCCAGTCAAATAGAGTAAGGTATGTGCTGCTGAAATATTGAATCATTTAAAGTATTTTCTACAAAATAAATACATCCTTAATGTGAAAAGCTTCTTCACAAGATCATCCTCCTTCGGCAATTTACAAAAGAAGAACAAGTGCATTTCAATGGAAAAGGAGAAAAGGGGATATATGATGAAATTCTAGATTTGAACGTGCAAAAGTCCGAAGCCACTTTCATTCATGAGAGATATCAATTTAGACATTTGTACTAGGTGACTCATAGAATTAAATTGAAAGTTACAGATAGGAAACTTCACACAGATTAAATTGAAAGTTACGAATATGCAACTTCACAACAGCTGCAACTTTTAAGTTATAGTCAATAAAGTTGATGGCTTTAGAAAAAAAAAATGAGACGTAGGACAATTATGAAGATGTACATTTCCACACGCCCAATTTCTTTTGAGTTTGTTCTCGGTGCCATCGAACTTTTAAATTAAATAAAATATAATTTCCAAACGTTTAAATCGTTTATAATTATTCTATAGCTATATCTATGATTAAACATATTTATATAGATAAAATCACAATTTATCTATATAAATGCATAATAACAAAATATTCTTAAAGAATCCCTCATATTATGACATATGGGACTCCAGATAATTAGAAGATTTTCCTTCATTATATTGAGATTGGATTTGCTGCATTCACTACCAAAAATAAGTAAAAAATAAAAAAAAACGCTCCATCTAAGCACTACCTAAGCAAATATTTACTGCCCGCTATGGAATATTTGTTTGATCTCTTAGTGTTAAAGACATATCTTTTATCATAATTAGTTACCTTTAACCATTCAAATACTGTCACAAACATGTCTTTATATTAAAAAGAAAATCTTTTACAACACTAATTTCCTTATTGAGAACTAATAGAATGTGAGCATGGTGTAGTGGTGCCATCAGCCAAACCATATTATATAAATGTGGAAATTTATCTCCGGCCGGTGCCAGATCAAATTAGATTGGACGAGAATTATGGACCCTCAACCTCTAGTCAAGAGTGGGGAGAGGAAATGAAATGATGGGCTGTCCATGGCAATGACACCATCCCATCACGGTGTTGCTTGGACGTGGAAAGAAAGGGAGACCATGATGGTCTCGACCATAAGAGACAGCTTAGCTCAGCTGAAGAAAGAGAAAAGAGAGATTGATGATGGGACGAGGGCAAGGAGAACGACGAAGAAAGTTGCAATAATGGTGTCAATTTGACGATGGCCACTCATTGTTTCCTTTCTTCTTCTTTATTTGCTTTTAGTGAATTTCCTCTTTATTATCGAAGCGACGAGAGCTTCGAGGACTGCACAGAGGAGATTGAAAATTTCCTCTTAAGGGTTTGATTCAGAAAGATTTTTTTTGTGAAATTACACAAAATGAAGCGGATTAAATCTTATGTTAATATTCATGTCATTCTTGTATGAGATTGAAAAATTATTTTGAGAGAAATTATAAGAGTTAAAGACAGAGTAATTAGTTGTATTTGAGGAATGAAAAATATCAAAAGCATATAAGTGACTTGAAAATATCTATTGTATTATTTTATCTATAATGAAATTGTGTACTCATTTCTTCATAGATATAAGTCACGCGACCAAATCTTATGAATTTGGTATCTGGTTAACTTCCTTATTTTGTGTATTTTATTCGATCATTTATTTTACTTTCAACAATAAATATGTTTTGAAGAAAAGTGAAGCCAAATTAAACCATATTATAGTCAAGATCAAATCAAGCCAAATCACTTTTTTCGGCTTGGTTCGAAACTTAATCGTTCTTTCTTCTTTTACTTTATCTCTTCATCATTTTTATTTTCATGAGAAAAAAACAAATTTTATATCGCGACCCTTTCAATGTGAGATCCCCGAGGAAGTTGCTTGATTACCAAGTAAGCACAAATGGTCCATCTTGCAAAGTGACGCTTGCTCTTCGCATGATTGATCTCAACTTAGTTTCCATTAATTATATCATTTGATTAAAATTCACCACTAATTTTATATGAACTGATTAGGACTCGGGTAAAATGCAAAAGTTCATCTTACTTGTGCAAACTAGAGATTTGTGGGTTCGGGAATTGATTAATATAGATATATTTAACACCCAATTTGGCATATTTTCTCTTTTAATGAAAACAACTATACATGCAATTTTCCCAATCTTAGTTACCCATTTCATTCTCAATGTTGAGCAATGTAGGCGATCATGCATAAATTCACTCAAGCATATGCATATAAAATCCAGTAATACCAAGACAAATTGAGCAAATAAAAGGGAGGACAATAAAGAACTCAAGGCCTTGTTATTAAGTTCCCGGGACCCCTTGAGCTATAGATAGAAACTCAATGTAAAATTTCCAAAATATACTATGGCTCACAACCAGAAAGTAAATAAATGATACTTCATGAATATCTACAATATAAACTACTTTACTAAAATGAACTATTATATCTAGAAGTCAAATCTACTTAATGCAATCTAGAGTGCAATACAATGTTAAGAAAACAAAATCTGTTCATGAATTTGCATGATTCCTAAAATTCACTCCCAGATGTATGTATATTTTTTTAATGAAAATGCAGTTGATCTTTTTATTTGTTTTATTTCTTGCATTTCCCCCTTCTTTATTTTTATATTTTTTTTATTGAAATTAAATTAAACTAATATGTACAATGTGCTGAAACAACTTTGAACTAGAATCTATACGCTAAAATAATATGTTATATAAACCCAGATTTTTATGACAATTTGCACTGTGTTCATTTGGATTTTTTTTTGGTCAATTGGAATTTTAACCTTAAAATTCAAAATTCTTGCAAGAACGAGTTAGTGCACACCAGAAAAGAAAGAAACCTAACGAGACATAATGTTGTGAATTACAACGAAACTAACCCACGCTATACGAATATCAATGGTGGATGAATATATCTATACAAATTCCCCATTTTCTCTCTTTCGCATTTTTTTACATTTAATTGAAGGCATGCTTACAAAAAGTTATTTGCATCTTCATCACTCAACCCACCAAGTCATAATCCTTGAATTTATACTCAAGTCCCCTAATATTTGTAACACTCTTGTCCCAAGTGGCAACAAGTACCCTAGTACTAGGATAAAAAAAATTCACTCTGATTAATTTTTGGATATGGTTTCCCTCACTGACATCATCCATTACAATTAGCATCTATCAATACTATTAATGTCATGAGTCACTCTATAATAAGAGATATTGGACAATAATTTTTCCTGCAGCTATAGTAAGCCCTTGGTTTTTGGCATTTCACTCATGCCATCAAAAAAGCAGTGTTTTTCCCAAAGTGAGGATATAGTTGATTGAAGATAACCTTGGGGGTGTTGTTTCACTAATGCTGCATGTCCCGTAGATTCTAATGATCCATACACCCCCAGAACCAATGTCTAATAAATTGTTTATGGCTACTATTTGATCCTCTATTCCAACTAAATCTTTGATCACTTGCCTTTGTCTTGTCTTGAGCCTAATCACAATCTCTCATTAACAACCGACTTCATAAGATTCCCATAGCTGCCACAAAGTCAAACAATTTCAATTGAGAAAAAGGTGACATATTTGCATATTGACAAACGATTTACATATATTAGAGCTCGAATTTGCCTTGCTTCATTTCGAATGTATAGCTATTGTTTGTCAAATTTCAGTCGTTCTTTTTTGATTGCACATTTAACATTACACTTTATTAGGTTCTTAATGTTAAAAGCTTCTCCACCAAATCATTCTCCTTCAAAATTTTACAAAAGAAGAACAAGAGCATTACAGTGGAATAGGAGAAAAGACTATTGATTGTAAGATATAGACGATGAAATTCTTGATTTGAACACTTGAAATCCGATGCCACTTTCGGTGAGAGACATGATTTTCTCCATTTTGGACCTTTGTATTGCATGACTCACGGGATTTGATTGAAGGACAGGCAACTTCACATCAATTGTAGCTTTTATTTTATAGTAAAAAAAGTTGATGGCTATAGAAAAAATGAGGAGAAGGACAATTATGGAGGTGTACCTTTTCATAAAAAATGAGGAGGAGGACAATTATGGAGGTGTACCTTTTCATGAAAAATGAGGAGGAGGACAATTATGGGGGTGTACTTTTTAAACGCGCAATTTCTTTCGAGTTTCTTCTAGGTGCTTTTTTGAAATTTTGAATTAAAAAAAATCTAATTTTCCAGCTTTTAAATCATTTCCAATTATTGTATAACTATATCTATGGTTAAACATATTATGTAGATAAAATCATAGTTTTATATAAATACATAATAGCAAAATATTCCTGAAGAATCGCTTCTTATTATTATGATACAAGGACTCTAGATAACTAGAAAATTTTCCTTCATACTACTAAGATTGGATTTGCTATATTCACTACAAAAAAAAACAAATGCTCCACCCAAACACTACCTAAGCATATACTTACTACTCACTGTTGGTAATTTGTTTGTAAAACAAGCTAAGAGGTGCCTTGTCCCACATCGAAAAAATGTGAGTGCGCACGTGGACGGGATTTGACACTAACCAATAATCATTCATTTTTATTTATTGAAAAAAATTCGGATTTATTTTTATAAAAAAATTAACCATAATATTATATTCAAATAATGCGCGACTGTTCATGAAGAAATTATTGTTATTTATTATTTATTATTTATTTATTTCGAATTTTATTTTTCTTCCAACGGTTATCTTAGAATTTGTACCTGTTAAAATATAACTTCTTTTGAAGAGATGTTTTTATTAATTTTTGTAATCTTTTACGAAGAGTTGCCTATATTCCTATAGATATCAGTTTTTGAAAAACCATAAAGGAAATATCATTATTATTTTTCAAGTCATCTTTTTTCAAAACTACAGCCATTGTTTACAATTATTTCCTAGAGAGAGCCTAGAGATATACTAAAATTGCTATCTAGTATTCTCATTTAAGAATTTGTTGTATCTTGGAGAAAATTTTCTAGTAACCATTAGCAACTTTATGGGGTAAATAAATCTTTAAAGAAAGTGATATCACGTCTCAAAATCCGATATGATTGTTCTATTATTTCGAACTTATATTAACTTCATTGTTCTATCCAAATATAAAGGTAATTTCCCCAACACTCACTATTAAATATTTATTTTGGTCTTCACCTTAAATGTTGAAATATATCTTGCGCTGGAGCCAGATCAAACTAAGATCAGAAGAGAATAATTGACACTCGTCCTCTACTTGAGAGTAGTCAGCGGAAATGCAATGATGCCCTGTCCATGGCCGTGATGCCATCCCATCATGGTGTTGCTTTGAGTGTGGAAAGAAAGAGAGAACATGCTAGTCTTGACCATAAGGGACGACTTTGGTCAGCTTAATAAAGGGAAAAGAGAGATTGATGATGGCTACCGCTGACGTGGGACGAAAGGGAAAGGCACAAGACGAAGAAAGTTGCAATAATGAGGTCTTTTAACGATAGCACTAATTGTTTCCTTTCATCTTCTTTATTTGCTTCTAGTGAATTTTCTCTTTAAATACGAAGAGGAAGAGCTCTTAATGAGAGCTCCGAGGATTGCACAGAGGAGATTGAAAATTTCCTCTTAGGGGTTTGATTTGGAAAGGTTTTCTCTATGAAATTACATAAAATGAAGTTGATTAAATTTTTTGTTAACATTCATGTCATTCTTTTATGAAATTAAGAGATTATTTCGAGAGAAACTGTGAATATTGAATACAGACTTATTAGTTGTATTTGAGGGATGAAAAATATCAAGAGTACGTGAGTGACTTGAGTATGATTGTAACATCTATTATATTGTTTCATCTATAATGAAATCATATACTTATTTCCTCATAGACGTAGGTCACATGACTAAACCATGTAAATTTGATGTCTAATTCATTTCTTTATGTTTGTATATTTTATAAGATTGCTTGTTTTATTTTCAACAATATGGTTTGAAGAAGAGTGAAACCAAAGTAAATTGTATTATAATCAATATCAAACCAAGCCAAACCATGTTTTGTGGTTTGATTCAGCTTAATCATTTTTTCTTCTTTTGTTTTTTTCTATTCATCATGTGTAATTTCATGAGAAAAAACAGAAATTCTGTGTCACGACTCTTCTAAGGCGAGATCCTAGAGGAAGTTGCTGGGTTACCAAGCAAGCGCAAATGGTCCTTCTTGCAATGTGACACTTGCTCTTGGCACGATCGATGTTAACTTGATTTCTATTAATTATTTCATTTGATTAAGAGTCATCACTAATCTTTTATTAATTGATTAGGAGTTAAGTAGAAAATGGGAGCCCATTTTACTTTTCCAAAGGTTGATTGAAAAGTTATAATTGATCAAAATTTGGGCAAATTTTTTGAAAAATATTATTCTAAATTTATTTTTTAAAAAAAGAATAATGACGTCATCCCCCGCCTTTGCCACTGCCGGCGGTTGCCAAATGTTGCTTCCAACGTCAGCCTGATGATGGAACACGGCAACAATCCACACGTGAGCTAAAGCCCCACCAAGCCCAATTGCACACTGGCTTGGTGCACCTTGGCCGCATATCGCATGACTGGGCCCAAATGGTGTAGGGCCACATGTGAAGCTAGGCTTTTGAAGCCCCGTTCCGCACCTATGAAGCCTCCATCATTTTTAGGCCTTTCGCCACATTTGCCTTATGTTATGCATCATTCCCCTTATGAAGTGCATCATACCCCTTTGTTTTCGAAATTTTCCTACTTCGTTTGATCATTTCGATGAAGGTAATGCATTTCAAAACTCTCTCTTTCTATTTATTCACTCAAATTATAATAACTAACTTGATGTTGTTTTATAAAAAACAATTCTGGTGAGAGGTCAAGCGCGCAAAAATCGGTGATCCTTAGTGTGTATGAAAAAATATTTGTTCAGGCAATAGATAAGTGTTCTAAACCCCCTTAAATAAAATTGATATCATTATGTTGTTGGAGCTAGGCTTGAATTAATATATAAATTAGTTGTTACTCTATTGGTTTAAAATTAGGCTTTTCATGAATAAATGAATCGTCGTAATGCCTAAATTACTCCTTGAAGAAAATATAAAAACGTGATTTTGCAGCTATTATTCCACTTCAATAAATAATTATCATAGTTTCTCTAGACAGTTAATTTGTTTGTTAAAATATTTGCATTGGAAAATCCGTTGCATGAACCCAACCCATAGATTGAAATGTCGTGAGAATCGGTCCGGGCAAACTCGAAGGTTGGAGACCAAGGCCCCCCCGTTTGTGAACAAAGGCCCCACGGATGTCATGATTTTCTATTATACTTTCAAAAATATTATAATTGCTCTCCCTAAAAACATTTTTTTGCTCTCAAAGATCCTTATTATCTATGATCAAAAGATTATATTCATGCTGGGACATTAAGTGACAAAAAAATTTCCTTGATTACATCTTCTGAAAAATCAAAAGTTGCATCGGTAATGTTCGTAATTATTTGCACATTGTATTTAAAGGACATCATTGGAAAATGTGGCACCGAAAGAGCATTGTGCAGTGTCTAACCCTTCCCACACGTAAATGAACTCCCAAATGACTGCAAGTTTCTTTGGTTTTTGCAAATGACCAATGCTTTTACACGTACACCTAGTTTCCAGTGAACTTAGTTTTTTTAAATTAATTGGTGACGAGTCCATCTCCTATTTTAAACAAAATCCTAGAATTGGCCCAAACACGTAGCTATTGCACCTGTCAAACAAAACCTTGGATCCCAAGAGCATCGGCAATTTGCTACATGGCCTATATAAAGACTCCAACGGGTTGATGAAGGTTGAAAGGCTATATATTGCACCAAAGTGGTTGTTGAAGGTTGGCCCAATTGATCAAAACAGTCTCAAAGCTTTTTTTTTTACTTCTTTGCTTATTCTATGAAAAACTATATCTGCTCGTAATTCTATAAGAGTGCTGATGTAATTATTGTACAGAATGCTTGCAGTGTAGGTGAAATTAATTTACTTGCAAAGTGAGCTACAATTCCTCTTGAAGAGGCAATTTCATTTGCAAATGCTCCTAAAAGTTTCAAGTATTGCATTAGTTGATTCCAGCTATGTCGTTAGACACTAAAATCGTTCAAAAAGTGATAACTTATTATACAACGGTCAATTTAGTTCTAAACTTTTGGTATGGCACATGTAGTCCTCAACCTTATAACGATTTTCCAATATACTTAATTTTTCAAATTTTGGTTGAAAATTGGTGATGTGTCAATCCAATCAATGCTAACCATATTACATGGCGCAGTTGCATGCCCAACAGCTGATGTGGATTGATTTTGCAATTTTTTTGAATTTTCTAAATTTTTTTCTTCTTTTTCTTTTCCTTCATGTGAATAGAGGTTGAGGCATTTGCCTTGTCAATCCAGTGCTTCGATATTACCACCTCACCATAAATCCCGACCAAAAACTGTAGTATTTCTCAACATAAATAATCAATAAATCAAGAACGAGTTTGATCCACACATGACTGTAAAACACCAAAACTTTTATGTACAATGGAATTAAAACGTACATGTTTGAGCCATAGCCTCACTTGATAAAAAACAGATCAAACTGACGATAATCAGCGATCTATCGGAATGCCAGATCTTTATCTCTATGACCTATTTCAGTATAGCAGCTTTTAATAGGATTAAGCGATTAATAGGTATAACCTACCCTTTTATAGGCTAGAGAGGAGACTTAGCAAACTCTAATCACTAGCGTGTCAACTAGGCCCCTCTCATTACGGGCTTCAGTTAAACACAATTGCCTACACTTTGCTGCTCAACTAGACCTGTTATTAATAGATGCCATAACCTAATTCAATAAGATCACTTAAGGGTTTAACATATATTGGAATATCCATTAACCCAATTATTTAAAATAGAAAATTGATTAATTAATGTAAGCTCATTATAGGAAATTTCCAACATTCTCCCACTTGGGCTACATTAATTAATTTGTTTTATTTTTTAAAATGATTTTATTTTGAAAACGACACTCTCGGGTTAATAACTGAAAATTTGTTTTATGTGGCCACAATTTTTAAAATAATATTCCAATAACGGCATCTTAAAACCAATATAATCCTATATAACCTCAATATAGGATTATGGCGATCAACATGTTAAGAAAATACCACAACACATGACTTTCCATAATCACATATAATAAGCATTATATTTTCATGGATCATGGGCCTAGTAGTGCAGTAAGAAATAGTGCCAACATGTGATAAAAAATATACACTATTTCTTATCGGTCCTCAATGCAATTTCTCAACAACATGAAACTGCATTAACGCAATTTCTAAACAATATGAAATTGCACAACTATGTCACAATCCAACATGAAATCTCATAATTAGTGACAACCAGTCGTTTTTAAACTAAAATTTGTTTAAAGATATTGTTTCATATTTCCATTCCTCAGTTGACAGAAGAAAGGATAACAATAAAATCAATAATAATGATCACCAAAAGTAAATCCTTTAATAGACATTATAAAAGCATTATTAGTTTGTATATAACTATAATATCCAGAAATACAAACTATATAGCTCCCACTAACAAAAAGAGATCAAAAGACTCTAAAACACCTATATTCTTTACATGTTTTTTAAATAAAATGGGTCGTAAACCTTTTGTTAGAGGATCAACCAACATGGACTCAGTTCTAATATTCTCGATCACAATGTCACTATTTTTGACTAAGTCCTTAATAGTATAATATTTGATCTCCATGTGTTTGGACACATTGTTGATTTTGTCATTCTTAGAATAGAACACAGTTGCAGTGTTGTTACAGTAGATTACCATAGGTCTAGTAATAGAGTCCACAACTCGCAATTCAGAGATCAAATTTCTAAGCCAAACAGCTTGAGTTGATGTACTGTAACACGCCACAAACTCAGCATGCATTGTAGAGTTTGTAACCAAGGTTTGCTTCATGCTCTTCTAAGAAATAGCATCTCCGGCCATCATAAAAATATATCCAGAAGTTGATTTTCTATCATCCGAACAACTAGCAAAATCAGCATCTGAATATCCAATTACCTTCAAATCCTCTACTCTGCTATACACGAGTATGAAGCATTTTGTTCGTTGTAGATATCTCATCACTTTCTTAGCTGCAACCCAATGTTCATGACTTGAATTTGATAGATATCTCCCAAGAGTATTCACAGCAAAAGCAATATCAGGTCTGGTGCATACTTGTGCATACATAAGACTGCCAACTGCACTAGCATATGGAACATTCTTCATTGCTTCCTTTTCAACATCATTCTTGGGGCATTGTTTTATGCTCAATTTATCTCCTTTCACAACAGGAGCTTCACTAACCTTGCAGATTTGCATATTAAATCTTTTCAGAACACGATCTATATAACTTTTCTGAGATAACCCCAAAACCTTCTTAGATTTGTCACGATGAATTTCAATGCCTAGAACAAAAGAGTCTTCCCCAAGATCTTTCATAACAAACTTTGCAGACAGAAAACTTTTTGTGTCATTCAATAAATCAACATCTCTACTAGCAAGTAAAATGTCATATACATAAAGTACTAATAAAATATATTTACTCTCACTTACTTTCATGTAGATGCATTGATCAAACTTGTTTTTTTCAAAGCCAAATGATCTTACAACTTTGTCAAATTTCAAGTACCATTGATGTGATGCTTGTTTGAGACCATAAATAGATCTCCGAAGTTTGCATACCATATGCTCATTTCCAACTTCTTTAAACCCTTCAGGTTGCTGCATATATACTTCTTCATCTAGATCTCCATTTATAAAAGCTGTCTTGACATCCATTTGATGAAGCTCTAAGTCGAAATGAGCCACCAATGCCATGATTATCCGAAATGAGTCTTTAGTGGACACCGGAGAAAATGTTTCAGTATAATCAATGCCCTCTCTCTATGTGAACCCTTTTGCGACTAACATCGCCTTGAATCTCTCTATGTTGCATTTATTATCTTTCTTGGTTTTGAATACCCATTTGCAGCCAATCAGTTTATGCCCATTAGGTAAATCAACAAGTTTCCATACTTGATTATTTGACATGGAAATCATCTCGTCCTTCATCGCTCTTAACCATTCATTTACCCGATCACTATTAAGAGCTTCTTTGAAGGTCACCGGATCAACTATATGTCCAATGTTAAAATCAGCTTCTCCAAGATAGACATGATAATCATTTTGAAGCGCTGGTCTTCTTTGTCGCTGTGATCTCCGCACAGGCATTTTTGGCGCCGGATCATTCGTTTGGGGAATTTCGTTTGTAATAGGAGGATCTACCATCATATCTCCAGTATCTGCTTCTTGCTGCATTTCCACTCTACAGGGCTCTCGCATGGAATCATCATTCAAGATGGGTAATGGAATAGAAATCGTTTTGTTTGTTTCTTCCCTTTCAAAAAATTGAGAATAATTCTCTTCAACAATATTTAACTCCAGGAATTTGGCAGTTTGAGACTTAACGATTCTAGTGCCACGATGAAGATAATAGAACTTATACCCTTTGGAAAGGTGAGGGTATCCAATAAAGTAACATCTAGTGGTCCCGGGTTCAGTCTTCTTCTGGAAGATCATAAATTTTCACCCCCGCAGGACACCCCCAAATTTGAAAGTGATTCAAGCTTGGTTTCCTTCCCGTCCATAATTCAAAAGCTGTTTTTGGCACTGATTTACTAGGTACACGATTCAATATATAAGCTATTGTTTTAATTGCATCACCCCATAAGTATTCAGGCAAATTAGAACTGCCCATCATACTTCGTTTCATCTCTATGAGTGTGCGATTGCGCCATTTAGCTACACCATTTTGTTCAGGACTTATAGGCATTGGATATTGAGCAACAATACCACAGTCCTGCAAATATTTAGCAAATGGTTCCATTGTTATCCAGTCTCGGTATATCGCCGATAATATTCGCCACCATGATCAGATTTGACAATTTTGATAATTTTTCCCAATTGTTTCTCAACTTCAGTGCGAAACACTTTGAACATGTCAAGAGCCTCAGCCTTCTCCTTAATTAGATAAACATAACAATAATGGGAGAAATCATCAATGAAGGTGATGAAGTACTTATTTCCACACAAGGTGGTTGAGTATGGCCCACTAATATCTGTATAAATTATCTCCAATAGATTTTGACTGCGAGTAGCACATTTCTTCTTAATTTTAGTCAATTTTTCCCTCACACAATCAATACAAGTCTCAGTATCATCTGAATCAAGATAATGAAGAATATCAGCCTTGATGAGTCGCTTTACCCTTTCTTTGGAGATATGCCTTAATCGCTTATGCCATAGCAATGAAAATTTCTCTTTAATCAAGGATCCTTTAGCAATATTATTCTCGACATTAAAGAAACAATATGGTCTATCCGGAGATAAGGATAATCAATATAATCCATCAGACATAACACAATTCCCAATAATTCTTGAATCATAACTCAAATTCACTATTTTATTTGCAAAATAAAGACAATATCCAACTTTGTCAAGCAAAGAAAGAGATATTAAGTTTCTCCTAAAACCAGGAACATAAAGACATTGTTCAAAATGAGCTGAAATCCAGAGTCTAAAGTCAAAACAACTGTGCCTATGCGCTCCACATCAACTCCGATATTGTTTCCAACTTTAAGCTTTGACTCCCTCAGACTTGGATTCATTAGATTTGTATGACCCTGTAAGGTAGTAGTTACATGAACAGTAGCACCAGAATCAAGCCACCAAGAATCCAGAGGAACATCAACCAAATTTGATTCAAAACAAACCAACAACTCACCCTGGTGACTTTCTTTTCTTCCTTTTAGCCAAGCTTTGAACTTGTAGCAATTGGCTCTCTTGTGACCTTGCTTCTTGCAGTGAAAACACTTGAAATCCTTATCTCAATTTCTCCCATTATTCCCATCTCTCTTGAAGTCTTGACCTTTCTTTGGACCATGAGCATTTGACCCTTTAAGCTTACATTTTCCTCTAGAGGAACTCAACTTGGCATCGGCAATTAGGTGGACGGACTCATATTTCTCATTCTTTAACTACTCCTCTTCAGTCACACATTTGGTAATCGGGACAGTAACGCTCCAAGTCTCATTCTGAGCGTTACAAGCAATCTTAATCTGGCTGAATTCAGCTAGAAGAACATTTAAGACTTGATGCACAATATAATCTTTAGAAAGAACAATTTTATGGACTTTGAGTTTGGACTGAATATGGACCATCTTTAGTATAAATTCTCTAACACCCATAGCAGCATCATATCTCATGTTCGTTAACTCACTTAGTAAGTTTCCAGCTTCAGCCTTGTCTAAGACTCTATATTGTTCTTCCACTGCTTCAAGGAACTGTTTTGCATTCGTATTTTCCGGTAAACTACTAATAAGATGCTCAGCAATGGACCTCTTCATAGCAATGAGGCTCAGTCGGTTGGATTTTTCACACCTAGCATAATGAGCCTTTTGATCTGCACTACTTTGATCATTGGGCTTGGAAGGTTCATCCTCACGTAGAGCCAAGTCCATATCTACAATTCCCAAAGCAAACTCTATATCTTACTTCCATCTCTTGAAGTTTGATCCAGTTAACATCTCAATCGTTGCATTGTTGTTGTTAACAACAAAAGTAATTGTTTGTCATACATGATGCAATAAGATCAATTATAGGCAATAAGCAATTCTACAAAATAATTAGTACACTATAAACTCCCTTTTGGGCAGAGTGTATAATACACCATTATTTTCCACAAAATGAAGCTTGTAAAACAACAACAAGGAGAATTACATATAATTGTCAATGATCCATCCCCTTTGGGCAGACAATCCTTTAAATTATACATCTCCATAATATCAATATATAGAGACGATAAGGAGAATTACATATAATTATCAAGGGCTTATTCGCTTTGTGCAAACAAGACCTTTAAATTATACATCTCCATTATCTCAACATAGAGGGGCATTACACATAACTCTAAAAAATTATCCCATTTAGGAAGATAGAACTTTTGAGTCATACATCCCCATCAATTATCTATATTATATAAATATAGAAGGGAATTACATATAATTTTCAAAAATTTATCCCCTTTGAGCGGATAAATATTTTTCAATTATACATCCACATCTTTTAAATTGGGAATTTTATCTTCATGCAATTTTCAAATTAACATACACAATAACCCCATTTGGGCGGGTAATTGTATATACTAATTTTTATTAATAGGAACTCCAAAAATTTTTTTGTAATGTTCCATTCAATCAACACCCAAAATTTATCAAATAATATGAAGCACTTTATAACATGTGCTTCCCAAAATCATATTGCAATTATCAAACAACAATTTTTGCCACAATTTTTTTTAATTTCATTATTATTATTATTATTTTAGTGGCCGAAATTGGCCAAACAGGCTCGGGCCAGAAAATTCTAGCCCGCCTAGGCTTCTTCCAAAAGCCCAGAATCGCCTGAAGGCCCAAATCCTAAGCCTGCGCCCAGAATCCCTTGAGGCCTAGATTTTGGGCTTCTGCCCATACTCTAGAAGTTGGGCGCTCCATAAGCCCAAAATCTAGGCTTCACGGCCGAAGTCTTCTTGAGGCCCAGAAGATGGGCTTCACGCCCAAAATCTTAGCAAACCAAGCTGTAACATCCTGAATTTCGACCCATTCCGGGATAGATAAAATGGTTATTTTATCAATGCACTGTTAGTTACGTTTACTCTGAGTTGGCCCCTCACGAGTTAACTAACTATTCGGCAAGGCAATTAAGGATCGGTACACGTACGATTAGTGAATTTAATCAGGGATAGTCCGCTCGACCATAAGGATCAAAGATGAATAATACCATACTATTGTAGGCCAATTAGCGAATGGAGATAAATCGATTCGGCAAAAATACGAGGTCGGATTGCGGGTGATTCCACACGACTTCGATATTAATTGCGAATGATGTTAAACCGATTTCCTTTTGACCTTGTACTCAGTGTGAGCAATTAATCCCTTGTGATTACATTACAATCAAGAATCGTCCTAATTTGAATGCACGATCGTGGATTGAAAAGCTATCAACCACGGGTCAAACGCGCAAGAACCCCTAAATGCCGCCCGAAAGTTAGGTCGTACTAAAGTTGCGATTGATCGATGTTAACCACGAATTTCAATCCGATATCGGGTATCGAACTTTTAAGAATGTCGAGACTAAAATATTGGATGTTGCCTCATTGATTCTCGAATTTATCGGTAAGCCCGAAATTATTGGAAAATGATTCAACGGGCCAAGTTTTGGAGCCAAATATTTGGGAGTTTGTGCTTTAGGGGCAAAAAGACCAAAATGCCCTTTCTAGAAGCTTGTTTAGGTTTTGTCCTATTCTATTTTCTTTTTTTCTTTTCTTTTTCTTTTCTTTCTCCCCACGTTGGCCCCCCTCCTTCCTCTGCACGTTTCCTTCCCCCTTTCTTTTGTTGACCCACGGTCAAATCTCTCTCTCTCTCTCTCCACCGATCAACCCCACCCCACCCCACGTTCTCTCTCTCTCCCCGCTCCCTAGTTCTTTCGGTTCTTTCTTCCAAAACAGCAGCATGAGCTGCTGTGATTTCCCCAAATCAGCCACATTTGCCGCATGCCGGAGCCGCCATACGCCGCTGGAGAGTCCAAGCTGCGTCCCAGCATCGCCCATCCGTGAGCCGCATCCGTCGCCGTTCTTTCTCACCGAATTGGAACCACCCTATCGCCGAGACCCATTTTCATTGCCGCTTGTCTCGATGTTTCGGATGTAGCCGCGCTTCGCCCTCGCCGCCACCATCGCACCCGTGTCATCGGAATCGCTAAACTGTGAGTCAATTTCCTAATCCCTTAGTTAGGGGTTAATCTTGCTTAGGAGTAGTTTGATTAGTTTAATTATTGATTAGTGCTATGGATGATGATTATTAATGTTTTAATACTATTTGATTAAGCTTTGCTTAGTGTTAATCATGGTTATTATTAATAAATATTATTATTATTTTTGGAATAAATAATAATAATTTTTTATTTTCGGAATTATTAATTAATTAAATTAATTTATAATTTCGAATTATTATTAATATTGTTACTACTATTCATTTATGAAATTAATTATTTTTGGAGAAAATAATTAATTGTGATTATTTATGGGAAATGATTTTAATTGAGTAATTTTGTGAGAAAATTACTATGGTCTAATTTTCTAATGTCAATAGCATTCATGTACTACATTATCAAATGACATCGATTTATTAAAGAATGATTTTATTAAATGAAATTATTTGTGTTGGATAATTAATTATGGATTGGAAAATAATTATAAGTATTATGTGGGAGTAAATTATTTTATGGGAACAATCGATTATAGCATACTTCTTATATGAGTATTTTTTAGTATAATTATAGTTTATACTTATTTTGGGATAATTGAGTATTGATGGGAATAGTTGATTGTCGTAGTCGTGAGGACACGTGCCTATTTATTATTGAATATTGAGACGCGTGGTTGGGTATCCATAACTTTTGAGGTACGTGATGATTTTGGAAAAGTATGCAAGTACTGTAATGCTGATTGGTTGGAATTGATTGTCAGACTGTGACTTGAACTGCTGATTGTTGCAACTTTCGTGAATGATTGGACTACTACTATTGTACGTGACTACTGGATACTGCCGTATGATATTATACGTGTGTTAACTGTAATAATATGTTGCATGAGCACGAACTATATGAGCATTCACGACCACGCAAAAGCAAAGACAAGAATAAACTGTTTGCTGATGTGTTGTATGGTCAGATTAAAATTGATAGCCCGATTGAGCCAGATGACCGCCAATCCCCATTGGGGTTGTGCCGTGACCATTGGTCACCTGACAGTGGTCAGATGCGGGGCTGTGGTAGTGGGATGAGCCCTATGCTCCTTCGGGAATGCTGTCGGTGGAGGATAGCCTATGACGTCGCCGTGCCTCGAGGTAGAGGACGATGCCTAGTCTACGACCAGTTGACCGCCAACCATTAGGTTGTGCCGTGGCCTAGAGGGTCGTAATAATTGAAGCACGTGTGGGCATTGAGATATGAGAAAATTGTGCTATGCTTTGATTATTTGCATGCCTCTTATTGTTGTTGAGGTGATTGACAGTCTCTACAGGTTGCGTGTGCCAAGGCCAGGTAGGGTCGCTTGTGTTTGCATCTGCTTATTGAATTGTCGTTTGATAATGTTGCTTGAGGTGTGGTATGTATTGTTTGCCGGAACTAGGTTGCATGATTAGACTGCCCTCGAGGAGAGCGAAATTCCTAACCGAGGCTTAGGATTTTGACTTAATGAGATTTTATCTCACTAGTTGTTGAATAACCATTTTCAGGTCCATAGGATGGAGGATCGACGCGTGTTACAGCTCGTGGCCGTTTTTGAAGGGAGTAGATTAACCCCCGCTTGGTGGTTTCATTGGCTCGATAGGAAGATGCCCGTGGTAAGGGCTTGTACTTGTAAACTTCCTAGGGTTAATCAGTAGATAAATAAAGTAGCATTTTGGAATGTGTTCTTGTTGAGTTTTCCTTACTATCCCTGCTTTTGTAATTGACTGGGGATTATGATTCGCTTCCGCATGTGTTTAATTAAAAGATAAAAATAACGGTCGGCGATGGATCTCGGGGAGTCGCAAATCAAATGACTACAAAAGAACAGGGGTTGCCACGTGCTCGAGGGTCGGGGCATGACACCAGCCGCTAGGCTTATGCACATATTCTCGGCAAAAACAGGTGGGCTAGAAAATTTGGCCACAGCCCAAAATTTTGAAGCCCATAGGATCGCCTGGCCCGGCTAGAGGTCTTCTTCAACCTCTAGCTGGGTCCCGAAGTCTGCAAACCGGGTCACACCACCCAATTTCGACCCAAAGCTCAAAGAACGCATATTAGGGTTGATTTTGATAAAATGTTTCCACGGGTTTTGTTTCTAATATCATTATGAATTGATTAAAGTGAATTAACCGAAGAATTAACGAACAAAACATCAATATTCAACCTTAAAAAATTTCGGATCTTATACCCATGGCCGAAATTCAATTTTCTCAAGTTTAAGCCCAAAAAACTCATCTTAATGCAACCAAAAAATTCTAAAACATATATATATATATATATATATAACAATACCCATGCAACAATTTATAACATACTTCATTCAATTACAAGTAATTTAACAAATTTTAGAACTTTTCAAGGTACAAACCCTAGAATTTCAAATTCGAAATTCTCTCTCAATTCTTAACGAAACTATATAAATTATATATGGTTGGAAAGATCTTGACATGTAGCATAAAAACCCTAAGGTTTCAAAATCAATCAATCAAAGAGTCCTCATGAAAAAATAACGACAACATTCGGTTCAAGAGAAGAAATTTCGAATTTGTTCATAAAAAAAAAAAAATTGGGTTCTACAATTATATATGACTAGCTCTGATACCACATGTAGTATTTATCAATATAAATAATCAATAAATCAAGAACGAGTTCGATCCATACATGACTGTAAAACACCAAAACTTATATATACAAGGAAATTAAAATGTACCTGTTTGAGCCATAGCCTCACTTGATGAAAAACATATCAGATTGACAATAATCAGTGATCTATCGGAATGCTAGATCTTCCTCTTTATGACCTATTTTAGTATAACAGCTTTTAATGGGATTAAGTGACTGATAGGTATAACCTATCCTTTTATAGGCTAGAGAGGGGACCTAGCAAATCCTAATCAATACCGTGTCAATTGGACCCCTCCCATTACGGGCTTCAGTTAAACATAATTGCCTACACTTTGCTGCTTAACTAAGTCCATTATTAATAGATGCCATAACCCAATTCAACAAGATCACTTAAGGGTTTAATATATATTGGAATATTCATTAACCTGATTATTTAAAATAGAAAATTGATTAATTAATGTAAGCCCACTATAGGAATTTCCAACAAAAACACCATAGATTTTTCTAATTTTCAGTGACTCAAGAAATTCAATCAAACTTATTTCTTCCATTCTTCGTTGTAAAAGTAAAATGACTTTTGCTTGGAAAAGAGACAGAAAGTAGAAGGGTAAAAAGTAGGGGTGTCAAAAAGGCCGGAGCCGACCCGAGCCGACCCGAGCCGACCCGGCCTGACCCGACCCGACCCTAAATTTAGGGTATTTTCGGGTCGGGTCAAAATATTATCTAAGTATGGAGCCGGTATCATTTGAAATCGGGTCGAACGGGTCGGCCCTTTTCTTTTTGACACCGGCTCCCTTCGCGCGTTTTTGATAAAATAAACAAAGAAGAAGGAACCCCTCTCCTTCGTGCGTTTTTCTGCAGACCCCTGGAGCACATTTCTATAGACCTCTCAGTGCGTTTTTCATCCTCCCGTCGCCGACCACCGACTGGTCCTCCCTTCAGCGTCGGCTTGCGATTTGTTGCGGTTGGTCCTCTGCTTGTGGTCTTGTTCAAAAGAATCGAGTGAGGTGGTTTCCTGGTCGCTTCCCCTTCTTCTTCCCCCCCTCATTTTCCGGTCGAAGGGGCTTCTAATTGGGTTCCTGAATCGGTGCTCCCGGGGGCCTTGGGGCTTCGTATTGGGTGGTTTAGGTGCCTGATTATGGGCTCCGGGATTGATCCCTAATGCGTTCGGGTCCGTGCGCGCGCTTCGGTCCCCGCCGAATTAGGGCTTCCGTTATGGTTTTATTTCGATTGCCTTGCCCTGGGCTGCTTTTGTGTTGCGTGCTTGTTAATTAGCCCTGCTTTCTTTTGGGAATTTTTCTCTTTTCGGTTCTCTCTCGTTTCGCTGAGTAGAAATCTCCTCGGTTTTGCTTCTAACACCGTCTCAGCTTTCATAATATCTCATCGCTCTCTTCAGGGTTCTCTTTCTTATCGGTGACATGGGAGAATTAGCTCATCATCATCCTCAGGAGCTGCAACTCCGCATCGTGGGTAAGTCCAATTCTTGAAGAGTTTTCCAGTATCTGATTTACTTGAGTATTGCAATGGAATTTATGCATAAATCATGAGAAGAAAAATGGCTTTCCATTTGCCTTGATCTGCAATATTCATATGGAGATGCTATTAGTCAACGCAAGTATATCTTTAACTATCCATCTGTTCACTGTGTGCCTTCAGGATTCTGAAAAGGCTGTGAGTACGGAGGAGGGAACTGCTCTAGCGAATAAACTTGGCTGCTTATTCCTAGAATGTAGTGCAAAAACTAGAGAGAACGTGGAGCAGTGCTTTGAAAAACTGGCCTTAAAGGTACTTCTCCTGATGTCTTCCATATGCTTGTCATTTGCACATCTAATATGTCAAGCTGGAAAAGAAACTTCTATTTACATAGGTGATTAGTAGTTGGAAGGTTGAGTTTTATCGGGTGTTTCTCGCATCCCGTCGCGGGAAATTATTCGTCTGTAGGGCGATTAGGGTGTGCTTTTTTGGGCATGGAGTTAACAATCTGTTGGTGATGGTGGTTATGGTCTAGGCACGCTCGATTGATCCATTGATTGGTTGCAATGTCGCTTTGCTGTTCACTCCTTGGTATAGATGATTGGTCCTGGAGGATGAGAATTCTTTGAAGGGGGTGCTTGTGCTTTGTGCAGGGACCCAACATAGGTGATTTTTTGCTTGTAGTTAATTGGTCAGTAGTTGATCAAAATACCTTTTCAGAAGACCTTTTTCCAGCAAGTAAGATTGTTGTTTGTTGACGCTTTCCTCTTTTTTTATGGTCGACAATTCATGAATACATGAGTTAGTGATGTGAGTAATGTTATGGTAAATACAAGAACTCTTATCCACAAGAACCTGTCCATGGTGGGTTCTTTTCCTTTTGTATGTGCATCTTAAGATTACAATTTTAGTTACATTGATTACATGGTCAAGACAACTTATGAAGATGATGTATTTTGGATGGAGCTGTCTTTCTGACTTGACATGCGTTCGAATCTTGCCCTCACTGGAGTGCTTTTCACTTTCATAAGTTCGGATGAGAGACGTGTATTGGATTCGCTTTCACAGAGCTTTTACACATTGTTTGTATTTATACTGGATGCTTAGCTATTATATTGGCAGCGTGAAAATTAAGAATCTTTGATAGCTTGAGGTTGTTTTCGAAGGAAATTAAGAATGTTAGATTGTCTACCTGGCAATACCAGTTTCCTTGTTTTTCTACTTATCTACTCGGGGAAGATTTGTTTTCTTTCCTGCCGTAGGGCCTATCTTCATGTCTGTGAAGTCAAAATGAACTCAACATCTATTCTGCTTGTTCTATCTTACTTTCTGGTTTTAATAACATTAGTGGCCATGTACCAAGGTTCCTTTATATATGCAAAATCACTTTGTAGACCCTTGAATCACTCTTTTTCTTCCTCTATCTGCACTAGCCAAAAAATTGTAAGAAGGGTCATGGTTAATACAAACAGAATAATCATTCACTAAGTGATTTTCCTTTTAACAAGTTTCTGCTTGTGATTGCAATAGCTGTTTATATCTGTTTATTTGTTGAAAAGCCATATGAATGTCCTCTGAAGTGAAAATAACTCTGAATTTTAGCACTATTGTCAGATTGTGAGCAAAGAATCTAAGTCAGAATCATTAAACGTGTGCTGTCACCATGGCTGCTTGGCTCATGCATTCTGAGTTTTGGATGCAGCTTTTGTTTATTGTACATAAGTGATTTTTAAGAGGAGCAGTGCCTTGACCATGCCAATCCAAAGCCTCCTTGGAAATTATGCATCTCTGTCACTTCGTGCTTTCTTTGCATAGTGCAAGATGAAGTGGGAAAAATAGCTTCCTGCATGAAATTGGGAGGCTGAACTTATTTGATGTTGATCCTATGTACGAGCTTATGCTAATTCTGTTCCATGGAGCATGTAGTCAATTTTGCCTAGGCTTGAAACTTGTCTTCACTTGACTTTTCCGAGCTCCGGTGAAGGGTCAATTGTGCTATATCTAACTCTAGTCAGCCTTTTCTTGTTGAATTTCATTGGATTGACCATGTTTAAAACAGAAAAGCACAATTTTTTTTTTTAACAGAATGGCATCATTCTTATCGTGGCATGAATATCTGTTTCGATGAAAGAATCTAAGGCCTAAGATATATACTTCTTACATTTCCTGGATATTAGAAATTAAAGTACTAGAAGTTCACATGCTAGACCTGCCCTTTGGTGATCAGTGCTTTCATGTGTTGATATCAATTTATCAGCATGATAGTTGTGGAACTTTCATCTAGAGAGGCAGAGGTTAAGTGGCCAAATTTTAGAGCAACCGTCAACATCTACCATTGATTTTAGGAGATGATTCGCATTGTCTTTATGGCACAAGTATGGCTGCTTCTTTGGGGTAGAAATTGATTCAACCGACAATTTTTTTTCCATATGTAATAGAATATGTGTATATGTTGTCCAGCAGCTAGGTGAAGTTTTGCTATTCCATCTAGGAGATCAAGAAGCGCATGAGCATTAATTGAATCAATAGTTCACATTCTTTACTTTTTCTCTAGAAGATCAGGATTGTTTACTAGGATTGTTTACTTGCAATTACTTACAAAGGAAGATATCCTTTTCTAGAGCACCTTTTTATCTCATCTTGCATATTTCCATAGCTGAAGGTGTCTTTTTCTCAGGTTCTGAGTGTGGAGTTAGATCTTTGGCTTTGGTCTTGCGGTGTCCAAAGCCCATCACTCCGGCACCATCGAACACTTTCGATAGACTATTGATCCTACAGCCATCCTGCTCTTGCATATTCAGCTACAGTTCCTTAGATATTTTCGTTCAAGAACTGCAAAGGTTGTTTAGTGTTTGCTTTTTCCTCTCCTTAATCTAGTTGGGGAAAAGGTCTTTCATTTCAAAATTTTGCATAGCTTATATAGGTATTAACTTGTTCTAACTGATGTAAGATATGACTGGAGGGTTTTTGTTCATACCCTATGTGAGACTTTTGGCGTTGTTTAGTGGAATTCAAGTTATAGCATCATCTTTGGGCTTTTGTTACATAGTCATACGAAGGAACAAACATCAATTGATTTCTCCACGTAACTGTGGTGGGATTTTTCTTTCTTGTGGGCTATGTGCGTTATATTAAGAACAAATATGAGTATTTGAGGCATATTTGGTCCTTGGAAAGTGTTTTTGGGTTATTAATACTGATGATGTGATGGAGAAGCAGATCTATCTGTATTCGATTGCGTAACTCATTGGCCTTTCTCAGGAAGAGAAGTTCATCCATTATTTAACCGAGATGTAGAGGTTGTACATAGGTGACATATTTCTTTTGCTCGATAGATCATCATCTCTTTTGCTCTTTAATTTCTCAGAATGTTAATGTCTTAATTTCCTGGAAACAGGAATTGTTCTTGAGGAGATCGGTACATAGGGATATATGCTCTGACCCGACCCGACCCGACCCGATTTTTTTTTCGGGTCAAATGCGTTTCAGGTCGGGTCGGGTCAGGTCAAAGCATGACCCGACCCGACCCGACCCATTGACACCCCTAGTAAAGAGCAAGGGCTTCGTAAGCTCTTGGTCCCATCGGGTGGTGATTATAAAGGTCTCTAGAAAGTGTAATAGTTGAATGATTAAACATATGCTTCATTTGTTTCGTAAAAAAAATTATTAGAATAATATTTTTCTAAAATTGACCATTTGTATTGTTTGAGATCATTAGTCCGATATTATTTATTTATTTATTATTGTAGATGATTATAAGTTGTCGTCTTTAAGAAAATATTTTATAAATTATTTATTTTTTCACAAAATAAATGCATCCTTAACTTCTTCTTGCTTTTCCTCTTTGACACCATCGACATTCGTTCCTCCACCGCAATACCACCCCACCCATTCAATGAACATGCAAAAATGGACAAAATAGGAAAAGAAAAACATTACCATTTTGGATGAATTGGTAAAGAGTGGTGAGGGACGCAACAAAGAGCATTTGTTTGGAATCAAAACAGGTCGAAAGTGAGTACATGGAGGGGTTGTCGTTGAACCCGTCGAGCGTTCAGATGATGACATAGTCCCAAGCCATCAAGTCGACTAGAGGCGTCGGCCATCTGACTGACCTTTGAAGAGTTCTCATGGTTGATGCTTGCTCCGTCCCCAACAATCCGGCAAAATACTTTGAAGCTCCCTCGCCTAGATTTGCATGAGGGTGTTAGCATGTTGCAGCCCTTGCTTGGACTGGGTGAGGCGCGCAATGCCCTTGTCTTGCCTTTTCGATCTTCTTTTGTTTGTTAATCTCCTCTCTCTCTATAATTTGTGCCCTACCTTTTTGCAAAGCACAAATGCATCCTTGTCTCCACCCCTCCCTACCAACAGGAGCTGAGAGCCTGCTGGCTAAAGCCACTATAAATTGATTTGTAGTTTATTTCATCCATTATTCTCTTTACGTTTCAGATGATAGAAGATATTTTGTATACTTCGCATATTTTGGCTATAAAAACTGTTTCGTCTCTCCACATTGTTTTGCACGAAAATGTTTCAAAAAATCTTAAAACAACCAACTCGTCCCCCCTTATTATTTACCTAAGTTCATTTCACACATAGGCATTTTATTTGTATATATGTTAGGTGAAATGGCACCCATTGTCCGTGTAGTCTTGCCCGAAATTTAAGACCCTCCTTGTACCGTTTTTTTTGTTCAAAATCATCCCTGTACTTTTAAAAAAGGGTCATTGTTCATTTTTCTATCATGTCGCTACTTTTTCTAATTGGTTTATGCTGATGTGAATAATTGGAATATTGAGTGAAAGCCATATGGCGGCCATGGCCAGTTAAACTCGAAGCTCACAACCATGGCCATTTGAGCTCGAAGTTTGCAACCGTTATGGTCACACGAGCTCGTGGCCATGGTCGTTTGAGCTTGAAGTTTGCAACCACTATTGCCACATATGGCTTCGAAGTTCACAGTCACCATGGCTGCTTCAGCTTGAAGCTTTTGGCTGCTATGGCCAAATCTGGTTTCAAAGCTCGTAGCCATGGCCATATAAACACAAAGCTTGTGGCATTCATGGCCACATCAGGCTTCGAAGCATTGTTGCTCGAGCTTGAAGCTTATGGCCACCATGGCTAAAACGGCTTCGAAACTCATGATCGCCATGGCTGCTTGAGCTCCAAAATCTTGGCCATGGCCATTTGAGCTCAAAACTTGTAGCCTGTATGACCAGTTTGGCTTTGAAGCTTGCATTCCATGGTTGTTTGAGCTCAAAGCTTGCGATTTGCCATGGCTAGATCTACTTCAAAGCTCACAACCGCCATGATCACTCAAGCTCGAGCATTAGAATATTTAAATAATAAACCACGCCTTCATTTAATAACTCAAGCTTTTATAATATTTGGTTGTGATTTTACAAAATCTCATATGGTATCATAGCAAGAGGTCTTGAATTTAAATCTTCTAGGCCCCTATTTGCCTCTCCAATCAAATTTTCACATTTAGTACTAGGCAAAAAGACCAGACTAAGCGTAAGGGGAAATATTAGAATATTTAAATAATAAACCATGCCAAAGTTTGCATCCTCTTAAAAAACTTGATATTTCTTGAGCCCATAAAATATAATTTAATCCATTCAACATAGTTTGAATGGGTATTAACACGTCCATTTTCTCCATTGAAAATGCACTGACTTATGTAATAAATACCAAGAAACTAGTACTAGGAGTGCAAATAAAGAGAAAATAACGCCAAAAATAGAATCAGCAAGTCGAAATACCTCCAGAAGAGATCGGTCAACTTTGGTCAATGGTCAAACCTTGATGACATGGTAGATGACGTGGAACTGAGTGGCTGATGATGTGGATGATGGCATGGCCGATGATGTGTCAATGATGTGGCTGATGATGTGGCACTAGCGTGGTGATGACGTGGTGGGGTATCGTAGCCAATGTCGCAATAGGTGACGTCAGCAGGTGATGTTAGTGTCAGAGGCAGGTTCAATCGCGTGAGAGGCACGTGAGCGTGTTGATCTCACGTGCAGAGCATTTGAGTGGCGTGTGTGGGCGCGTGTGGGTCGGTTGACGGGGCGATTTTGTTGACCGAATTCCTTCGGTGACGGAGAGCTTGTTTGTGGTATTATATTTTCAATACAACTAGTTGAGTATATCTGAAAGTGACTTACAGTATAAGGCCCAAATGGGTTCAGGGCAGCAGCACGTGGTGGCGTCGTTCGATGACAAATCCACAACTTCAGTAGAGCGACACAGCCTATTTAGCTGGCGTCGTGACACCTTCGTGGAGCAAATGAGGGCTAAATGGCTGGTGTTGGAAAAAAAAATTCTCAAGAAAGAGGCTTTGATATCATTGAACTTCAAACTCGCGGCCGTCATGGCTTCTTGAGCTTGAAGCTTATGGCTTGGGTAGAGCTCAAGCGGCAATGTGTGTGAAACCTGAAGGTCGTAGATCTCAAGCTTGCGATGGCCATGGCTGCTTGAGTATTTGAGCTGCGGCCATGGCCAGCGGAAGAATGGTCGTATGTAGATACTTAGGAATTGCATTGCTGTGGTTTAAATAATTTGAAGAAGAAGTTCAGGTCAAAGACAGAGTCAGTGTTTGAATGTAAAGAAAAAAAGATAAATCTAAAAAATATTTTAACAACGTTTACGCCACATCAGCAAAAATTCACAACGGTCCCAATGTACATAGCAAACATTTGAACCTAGCTGAGGTTTCAGGTTCAAAAATATTTGAGTTTCAAAAACCCAAAAGTGAAAAAGTACCAAATTCCACTATTAAACCAAACAAACATTCGTAATAGGCCCAAAATCTACTTAAAATCAAAAAGTATAAATGAAAAATAAAATAGAAGGCCCAAGGAACGCTTCGGCATCCACGGTAAATAGTTCTTGGATGGTTTGAGTAGCCTTTAATTATTTTATTTGATAAAGTAATTTTTTTCAAGTGATTTATTTGATATAATTAATCTATTTGCTTATTTCAACTTTTAAGAAGAAATTCAAAGTGCCATTTTAAACTCGACGGAAAAATAATTAAAACTAGTATGTATATTCCAAAGCAAGCTTGCATTGAAAGTAACAGCAATTTTTTTCTCAACAAAGTTTATATGCTCGTTGCTTTTCTTATGTCTGTTTATTAATTCTTATGGTCATTACTTGACATCTAAAAGATAGGAGAAAAATATTAGTAACAATCCCCAGCTTAATCGTCATCTTTGTTGGCAACCCCCCTGTGAATCCCTCAATTACACCATTGATGTTGACGACGAAGATGAATTGGCCGAAGTTGAAACCCTAGGACTGTCGAGGTTGGGCAAGCTCTTCAAGGCGCGCTTGCATTCCGAGAAGAGCAGGTTCTGCACTGGCCGGCACTCACTGCAGAACTCACCTCTAGCTGACTCGAGCAGCCTCTTCATTTCGCGGACCCTCGTCTCGTACTGCACGTCGTAAGCCTCGATTCCTGGGTGTTGCTGCTCGAACCTCAAGACGAGGTTCTCATTCTCATCGAGGAAGATGGTGCGACCGTCGAAGTTGGGAACTTTGTACAAGAGGGCCTCATGGGTGAGGCCGAAAACGAGGAGGTTGCAGTGGGAGGCAACAGCGGCACAGCGGGAAACCGTGGCGGTTACGGTGGCAAGCTCGGTGGATATCATGTGGGTGGAGCTGGTAGTGGCGGCGTAGTGGAGGAGGGCGGAGGACATGGAAAGTGGAAGCGGGACTGAACGGGCGGCAGAGCCCGTGGCGGTGCTTGTGGCGGTGGGGTTGGTTGTGGTGGTGGTGATTAGGTTTAGAGGGAAGGCGGTGGTGAAGAAGGTGGTGATGAAGATGAGCCACAAGCGATTGGAGATTGAAGATGATGATTGCTTTTAGGATTATGGAATGGAGGAGTAGTAGCCTTGTGCTATTCATCTCTTAATCTCTCTCTCTCCGAAAGTAACTTGTTCATTTCATTTAACATTGTCGGAGCGAGCACTGTATATATTGGTGTAACTACGCTATGGGGAAATCATTGAGATGAAAGAATCCTTGCCCAAAGGAAAACAAAAAACGGGGCAAAACAGATAAAATCATTCAGTACATTTCAAAAAACCAGATTTTGATACAAATAAAAAGAAGCGTACCTTCCTTATTGACCTCTTATCGATGGGCAACACTTTGTCTGCTACATTTGAGTTTAGTTTAAAACATTAAAAGAAAAATAACTCAAATGTGATTCATGATGGTAGAAGGACTAATTAGCAAACAAACATTTTGGGGGCTTGTTTCGTGGAATATGAAGAATTGGAAATATATATTACCTAATCCTAGAATCAATGAAAAATCAACAAAAATGTTTAGGCAATACAAATAATCAGTTCTTAGAAAAAAAAGAAGAAGCATACCACATAGTTCCCATGGTGCAATAAGGAAGGTACGCTAACTAGATAATTACTAAAAAGTTGAAATGAATCACCTTTAATCCCAACAAAATTTCTAAAATACAGAAAATATAAGGGAATGAACTTAACTGTAATTCTGGAAAATATTCACCAGATTTTTGGGTTTTCTAGATTAATATTTAGATTTCGTTCCCTCTCAAAGCATCTTATTTGTTCAAATTAATGAAAGAATTATGAGAGATCATTCTTCTTGTTCTTTTTTTTTTTTTTGGAATTTGCATGTGTGAGCGTGTTTGCATCCATACGAATTGCATACTTACGAATTGAAATATCTGTGTTTCCATTGTTTCTGCTGCATAGTATCATTTATTTCGGAAGCACTTTCAATTAAGATATTGAGGCACCGCATCATATTGTTAGGTGATGAAAATAAAATTAGCCTTTTTGAAGTCGCACGATTATCATGATTTGATCATCATAATGAAAGAGTAAAGAGTGAAGAAAGGAGGTGCGGCATCGCTGTTGTTTGCTTTGGCTCGTGCGCACCATTAACTCTTATGTTTGATTAATCATGGTGGGATTTGCTGTTGGACATAGACATCATGTCATGTCTTTTGGGGTTCTATTGATGTTGTGGCAGATAATGCAAATCGTCATCGCTAAATAAAGAAAAGGATTATAGCAGTCTGTAACTTTTTCTAAGTGTTTATATAATATTTCTTATTTAAATTAATCTCTAGATTTTATAAAATCAACTAAACCGTGATTCTCTGTTAATTGGAGTTCAATGTCACGGACAATCTGCCGCCGGGGTATGCCAATCTAGCAAAAATCATCTATAATTGGTGTGGAGTGGCCAGCTCAATTAAACTTATTCTTTTCATTAAAAGAACTTTTCTTTTTCCTCTTTGATTCTTCTACTATGTTTATCAACTATTGCTGTCATTGCCACTCCTCAAGGGTGGCCATCACTACCGGTGTCATCCTCGGTGTGGTCTTGTCGTGCCTCACCGCCATCACTCTCCAGGCCGAACCTTCTTGCCTAGCTCATCCCTCTTTCTCTCTCTATGCATACGTGTGTGACATCAAATGGAGGTTGGGACTAGGAATGTGACCTCCATTGGTGGAGTTGCTCGAGTTCATATCTGGGTCGCACGACTTGTCCTCATATCAAGTCTAAATTGAATTAGCTAATTAACTGTGTCTCCATAGGGGTCCTCGTTAGACATATTAAATGGCTAGTTAATAGTATTAACTGCCACATCAACAATTTTTGTTAGCCTATTTAATGAATGACCATATTGAATCAAATTCATAAAGCACAAGTACCATTATATTGCCAAATATTCTCAGGGTAACATTGAAAAATAGGGAGAAGTTTTGAGAGCGTTGAACCACTATTGACTGTTTTAAAAGTTTAACCTATTAAAGAATGTGTAGTTTGATATTTAAATATTTTAACACCCATACTATTACACAAAAACAAAAGAAGATAATACAAATCATCAAGGTTACAAAAACCAATCTTCGGTTTTCACCTCAAATACTATTTTTTTTTTTTTGTATCTACTAATTCGGAAATTTATCCACACTTTCCAGCAAGAGGTTCCAAAAAATTACACTTTGCACAATCTAATTTCCATATTTTGTTAGACTCAAAGCTGTAAAATCTAGACCTCTTTCGACATCAAGGCACAAAATGCATGCTCGAAATAATAGAAGATGTAGAATTAGTAATAATAAAAAGTTGAGAATGATTTTTGTATTTTCCCTGCATAATGAATAACGTGGTTGAGCGATATAGGGAACATGACTAAACTATTAAAGGGAAAATTGTCGAATTAGAGTAAAACCTCTTGTAAGGATGTCAATTTATTTATAAACTTTCTAATTTTACCAATTTAGCCTTATACTTTTATGTGAAATTCTAGATTTCTAGTTAAAATTTGGCTATAATGACTATATTAAAATTTCGCGTAAGGGTTGAGGACTAAATTGATAAAATTAAAAAGTTTCAGACCAAAGTGACATTCGTTAAATAGATTTAGGATTGATTGGGTAATTTTCCCAATGATTAACCTATCCATTATTTTTCCTTCTCCTATAGTCCCTTTAAGTAAGAGAATAAATAATATAAAAAAAACATATATATATATGAATAAAAAAGAAGTATATATTTGTATCTTCCGGAAAAGTGTTATGCGATATCTTTTGACCAGCCGGTTTTCATTATGTTAGTAGCTTGAAATTTGTCGATGTTGATCATCACGTAAGTCCACCAAAAGTCAACTTTCACGTTTGCCCCACTAATTTAGTATTTAGTTCAATTCCAAGTTCTATTCTTACAAAAGTGCATTCAATCATGACGTTATGTTCGAGTCCGAGTATGTCTTTAATTATTGCTTTGCCTAAAATTGTATTATTGACGTAATCAGAACAATGATTGTGCCCTCCACATGATAAAATGACGTCAACTTATGTGAGATATTATTATCTCCTAGGTATCGAGAAAAATGTTTCATAACGATCCCAAAGTTTAGACAACAAATCCCAAAAACTTTATAATTTTCTTTTGCAAGCTATCATCTTATTATGGAATAAAGCTATTGAAATTCTCTTAAGTTTGTGCAATGTCACCTTTGAATTTTTCTTGTTTGCAATCAAATTATGTTCACTCCAATTAGACCTTCCATTAAAAAGAAGAAAAAATGTTTATATGACCGTTAAGTATCACAATGGCTCGTGTGTGGCTGCCACATGGCTCCTACGTGCTATTCTTGAAATATTACAGATAATAAAAGTTAAATTTTCTTCTTAAAGGAAATTTGAAGCAACCACACCATTGTGAGCTCGAGCCCACAAGCAACTACTGGTTGTGTTCAAGTTTGATCAATGGAGCAAGGACAGCGGTTGGAATCTTTTTCCAATAGAAGCCTCCTCGATTAGCTCCACCTTTCGAACTAACAACAGTAGCATCTCGACAAGGTGGTGATAGCTCAAATGGAGAGGCTCTCCTTTAACCTTTGATGGCTCTATCAATAATGTTGCATCAATTTCCAAGAGTTTTGTGGAGACTGAAAATGACTAGAGATTCTTCACATCTTTTTAGTCAATCATATTTGGAGCTTGGCCTGGACTGAACCAGACAAGCTCCAAATAATTTATGCCAAATCCATAGGACTTATTTAGGCTTGATGTAATTGGGTGAGAGCTGTTTTTCAATGAAAAGCAACTCACAAACTCACATCATAATATGCCATTTCCCACATAATTCTTTACCTAGAGTAGACAAATAACCATTCCTCTCCCGTAACATGGCTAGGATACGGACTTTCGTAGCAAAGCATTACCATGCGAATCACTCCATCAGATATTGCAACAATCAAAGCGAATTCCATGTCCCAAGTTCCAACAGGCCTCCTCATACCCATCAGTTCTAGAAAGGAGGACCTGATTGTCTTTGGGAAAGCACACTAAAAAAGCAAATGTCATCTAAGATTCAAGAGCAGCTGAGCACAAGTCACGTCAATCAACTACAGAAGCCCCATTTTTTCATCCTCCCGAAAGTCTGCGAACTATTCAAGATTGCTAATCAAGGGCCGAAACATAACGTAGGAGTGTTTGGATTAACCCAAATCATTTTATGATGTACAACCTTTGGCCTTCTTCCTCTAACCAGGTTCCAAGTATCAATCCAAGTAAAACAACCAGATGCGTTTCCAGTGAACATCACTCTGATCGTCAGCAATATCACAACGCTAAAGTGTCCAGCATAATGCTGTCTTGTATTTGCACCAATAGATCTGATCTTGTTGGAGGCAAGACCACTCATCTCTAACTAGTAACAGTAGCTACCAAAGAGTAGATATATCTAGAGCAGTATCATGAATCACTCTCTGAGAATAAGCACCTTCTAGAAATGCCATGAGGGTGCCATGATCGCACCACAAACGAACTGTCCTGTTCATTGCCAATCACTTGTCAAGTATGTCGCTTAAGAATGGACTTAACTTTTAGCAGCTTCCTCCGAGTACAAGTGAGTTACTTTTGGGAGTAACAGATCAAATAGAAGTCTGTTTCAGCAACAAATGGACCCTGCTTTACAGATTCTTGAGAATACAAGCTTTATTCCATGTTTCCAGTTTCTTCAATCCTAAAACACCTTCACATTTTGGAGTGCAAACTTCATCCAAAGACACCTTAGGACTCTGTCTCAAGATTTCTTTCCACAACAGAACCTAGTCTTTACTCTCAACCAACATGACCATCTTCCTTTGGTAAAACAAACTTCTGACTGCAAAAATTAACCAGGCTATAGATTACAGCCTTAATAAACTAAGCTTTCCTGCATAGGAAGATGTCTCTTAATCTAACCTGAAATCTCCTTTTTCTAAAACTACTCATTAGCATCATAGCTTGCCAAAAGAGCTCAGTTTTCAGGGGATCGAATTTCAAAACTGAAAGCTCTTTGAATTCCGGAAACAAGGACAAGATTTCTTGCAAGCTCATCCTATTTATAGAAAATCATCAGCAGAACTTCTCACTATCTCTGGAAAATAACTAAGGTCATGTCATGCCTAAGTTTGTACTAGTGTTGAAACCCGCACTCTATGTGCACTTGAGCGCACAATTGATCTCCCTTTTCAAATGGTGAAAATATGTCATTGAAATGGAGAGACCAGTTTACCTCTGCCTTGTTTTGTTTGTTTGAAATACGTAAATGTTGGAAGTTGAGATAAATGGAGTAAAGCCTAAGTCACGTGCCACTAGAACATCTATGTTTATAGCATTGTCTATTTCATTGTCCAATCATTTGTTTTGATAGGGCGTTGATCGAAAGAACTTAAAGGGTGAAATGACGCTAATGTACAATGTTATAATTGGATTTTTAATTTTTTTCAATATAGTCATCGAACAAAGACCATGGAATATTTGTCAAATCACCAATTCGATCATATGCACAAATCTAATTGACATGTGTTTTATTCGAGACATAAATAATTTATTCTCGGTTACAACCCCAACCGAGGATTTCAATACATTGTCATAATTAGATTGCATAGGACATCATTATAATACCTTGTATGTAACAAGAAGACAGATTCCATATTGTGTACACGTGCAACTTCGTATATGAGCAAACTATGACCATCAGGTATAAAAACGGATCAACGACCCGGTATTATGTGCACCCGTGAATCATAGTTATTCGATACACAAGTTAACACTGTACCTCAGGTCTAAGGATTATTTACATAAGACCAAAGCATGAACAATTAGACATTGACCACGCTAAAAGCTTCCATGTTGCTAATCGTTCTATATGCGTCACGTTCAGTGAATTTGTCTAATTTAAACACCTGTGTTCTAACTCAGGCATCACAATACCCAATGACTTGCGACTCATCATTCCCTTAAGTATCCAATACTTAATGGTGAAGTTAAGAACACACTGGTCTCAACAGGATTATAAATATCCACTCAATAATCCATTGACCGGGAACAGTTTAAAGATTCGATCTAACTATGAACTTGTCACATATATTCTTGACGTCTCAAAAATAGGTCTAGTTGCAACCATCTTATGGAATCATTCATAAATATAAAATAATTGGACAAATGAATGAATATGTCATTGCCATTCATTAAATAATAATGATGATAGTACAACCGAAATCCCTAATATGTAACTATTACATAGTAGCTTTAGGGCATACATCCAACAATCTCCCACTTGCACTAAAGCCAACTTGTCCGGTACCTCAAACCCATTTTGTCAATATGCCTTTCAAAAGAAGACTGAGGTAAGGCCTTAGTGAAGGGATCTGCCATGTTTTCCGCTGAGGCAATTTTCTGCAAGGCGATATCACCTCTCCCAACAATTTCTCTGATGAGATGGAAGCGTCTCTCAATGTGCTTGGACTTCTGGTGAGACCTTGGTTCCTTAGCTTGAGCTATCGCCCCATTGTTGTCACAAAACAATGTAATCGGCTGCTCAATTGAAGGAACGACTCCAAGTTCGAAAATAAACTTCTTCATCCAAGCGGCTTCCTTTGCTTTGCTTCAAAAGCAGCTACATACTCGCCTCGTGGTGGAATCGCGGTTATGCTTTGTTTGGAACTTTTCCAACTAATCGCTGCCACCATTGAATGTAAAAACAAACCCGCACGTAGACTTATAATCATTAGGATCCGATTGAAAATCGGAATCCGTATAAGCTATAACTTTAAATTCTCCTTCTCCATATATCAAGAATAAATCCTTAGTCTTTCGCAAGTACTTAAGAATATTCTTGACTGCTATCCAGTGCTCTTGTCCTGGATCAGATTGATATCTGCTAGTAATACTTACAGCATGCGCAATATCAGGTCTAGTACATAGCATAGCATACATTATGCTTCCAATAGCGGATGCATATGGTATCTTCGCCATCCGCTCTCTTTCTTCAGAAGTATTGGGACACATCTCCTTAGAAAGACGGATCCCTTGCCTAAAAGGCAATAATCCTCTCTTGGAACATTGCATGTTAAAACGTGTTAACACTTTGTCTATGTACGTAGACTGTGAAAGACCAATCAATCGTCTCAATCTATCTCTATAGACTTGATACCTAAAATGTAGGTTGCCTCTCCTAAGTCTTTCATGGAGAATTTTTGTGACAAGAATAGTTTTATCGATGATATCATTGGTACATCATTTCCAATCAAAAGTATATCATCAACATACAAAACTAGAAATGCAATTGCACTCCCACTGATCTTCTTGTATACACAAGGTTCATCCGGATTTTTTATGAAGCCAAACGATTTGACTACCTCATCAAAACGAACGTTCCAACTTCTGGAGGCTTGTTTGAGTCCATAAATGGATTTCTTAAGCCTACACACCTTCCGATTTTCACCATTGGATTCAAAACCCTGTGGCTGTTCCATATAAATGTCCTCCTCGAGAAAATCATTTAGAAAAGCTGTTTTAACATCCATTTGGAATATCTCATAATCAAGGTGTGTAGCTATAGCCAACATAATCCGAATGGATTTTAGCATGGCCACAAGTGAGAAAGTTTCGTTATAATCGATTCCTTCTTTCTGACGATATCCTTTCGCCACCAGCCGTGCTTTGTAAGTTCCAATTTGACCTTCAGCATTCATCTTCCTCTTGAAGATCCATTTATAGCCAATCGGTACAATACCATCAGGCAGGTCAACTAAGGTCCAAACATCATTAGAATACATTGAATCCATTTCAGATTTCATGGCTTCTAGCCATTTACCAGAATCGATGTCCGACATCGCCTCCTCATAGGTTTTAGGATCACCGGGTTGATCACTATCATTCACAATGAATAATGGTTCAATAAGATCAACCGAGTGTCTATAACGAGCAGGTGGGCGAGACGTTCTCGCACTTCTCCTAAGAGGTTGTGTATCAGAAGCTCCCACTGAATCAGAGATTGGTATATGAACTCGGTTGTTTGGTACTTCATTATTTTCTTCTTGTAAGACTATTTTCCGCCCAGCACCACCTTCTTGGACGAACTGATTCTCCAGAAAAGAAGCGTGCCTTCTCACCAAAATTCTTTGGTCTGAATGAAAATAGAAATAATATCCAAGAGTTTCCTTTGGATATCCAATGAAGCGACCTTGTTCGAGATCTTGCCTCCAATTTGTCCATTTTTAGCTTTTTAACGAAAAGTTGGACAACCCCAAATCTTAATATGATTAAGACTTGGTTTCTTACTATGCCATATCTCATAGGGCGTAGTTGGAACAGATTTGGAAGGCACTCTGTTCAGTATATATGTAGCTGTCTCAAGGGCATATCCCCAAAAGGATATAGGTAAATCGGTGTAACTCATCGTAGATCGAACCATATCTAATAAAATATGATTTCTTCGTTCAGATACACCATTATGTTCTGGAGTTCCAGGAGGTGTCCATTGTGATAAAATGACATTCTCTTTTAGATAGTCCAAAAATTCAATACTAAGGTATTCACCTCCTCGATCCGATTGAAGAGCTTTAATAGATTTTCCTGTTTGTTTCTCAACTTTAGCCTTGAATTCCTTGAACTTTTCAAAGGATTCGAATTTATACTTCATTAGGTATAAATAACCATACCGTGACTGATCATCGGTGAAGGTAATGAAGTAAGAATAACCATCTCTAGCAGTTTCATTAATTGGTCCACATACATCTGTATGTATTAATCCCAATATATCAGCAGCTCGCGCACTATGTCCCACAAATGGCGCTTTGGTCATTTTTCCCAGAAGACATGCCTCACAAGTCGAGTATGACTCAAACATTGATGGATCAATGTACCCATCATTACTCAACTTGTTAATTCTATCTTCTCCAATATGACCTAATCGGAGATGCCAAACATACTTTTTATTCGCGAGACTGAACGCGATAAGTGATTTACTGAACGCGTGGGAGCTCTCGGCAGAAGGGAGATTTTCTCGTTGTAATTACACCTGGGTGTTTTAGCCAGTTAAATTCTTGTTAGTAGAATTTGTTTAATTCCTTGAGTGAGAATTTCACTGGGAATTGTGAGGAGCTAAACACTATGTGAGTTATTAGGTGTAATTGGGGGCTAGGAAACACTGAGTGAGTGTTTGAGTACTCGAGTGGGTGTAATCTCCATTGTATCGCTTGGTTCTATAGTGGAATTCCGTGCTGCTCTCCCCGTGGACGTAGGTTCCGATATTCGGACCGAACCACGTAAATCCGGTGTCCGATTTCCTTTCCTTCCTTCCGATTAATTTTATCCGATTCGCTCGATCAATATCCGCGTAAAATTCCAACAAGTATTGTCAAAGATGGGCAATATTTTATTGCCCATCTTTCTTCATGCACGTTCACTTCCTTCGGCAGAAGACAAGAAAGGAGCCCATTAATTTAATGCTTCTTCCATCATTTCCAAAGTCCAACCTGCAGCAAATTTCTTGGACTTTCCTTCACGCTTCCTTCTAGCCATTCTTCCTGCCGCACGCTTCCTTGTAGCCGCATTCATCATCAGACACGCATGGAGGAAGCAACAAGATCACGCACAATTAATTCTTGATTCGCACGTGATCGAGTTCACATATTCTCATCAGTTTGTTTTTATTCACTAGGCTCAAACTCGAGACATATTTTTAACAATGCCGAACCTGTTGAACTTATCGCTATCGAACAACTACTTCAACCACATCGGGCTGCTGTGCTAGAAGCTCGTGAAGAGCGGGGTGCTGGACGTGAGGATGAACTGCATCTTTGGGCTTCCCAATCAGAGGCCATACTACGAGTGCGTGAGGTTCTATTTTCACTCGTTCTGGTTCAATTGGGTCTGTCCGTGGCAATACCTGATGAGCGCTATTCCTTGCAAGATCAATTCATCTTACATTAGTCGTCCGCCGAGCGCTCGGACAGCATCGGTCGCTTACCCTGCTCTTAATCGACACAGTTTATAGGATGACTGGTGGTTGAGCGTGCTTCTTCGTATTCATGAAGAAAATAATGATGGGTAGACGATCAATAATAACCACAGAGGACGCTTATATGGTTAGGGAAATGGGGTTGGCTTTTGCACTTGCCGTCGAGTTAATCGCACGCGATGTGCAATCTCATGCTCACGTCATAACTGAAGTTGTCCTCTTTGAATAAGGTTATTAGGTAAGCCAAGGGTGATATGAGAAGCTGAGGCATTTTAGAAACTATATGAAACCTGGTGAGACCTTAATGCAGGCAAGCCTCTACCTCCATCACTCCCCAACAATGGAAATCCCCCTAAAACACCATCCACCAGCTTTGCTACCACCATAGAAAACCCCTTAAACCCCAAACTTAGCCCCCTCCTCTGCTGAACCCGAAAAACTCCGTTCCAAATTTAGCCGTCCTCTGATCTCTACTGCAGTACACATGGAAGGATCGGAGGAAGAGGAAATCCGACTGGTTGCATTGTGCAAGAAACTGGGGGGATTATGGCCGAAAGGAAGAATCACAGCCCTGGATGGGTTGATCCCTGCACAGAAGATAAAGGAGTGTGAGTTATCTCTAATTGGGCAACTTCTAAACAATCCAAAGGTAAACATCCAAGCTTTTCAAAACACAATGCGTAGGGTTTGGAAGATGGAAAATGTAGAAATTTCGCAAATATCCCCAGGCATCTTTGAATTTCGATTCTCTTTAGCAGCAGATAGGAAAAAAATTCTTGACCTAGGTTCCTGGTCTTTTGCCAATCATCTGTTACTGTTGAAATCTTGGGAACCTAATATCCCCCTACTTGTTATAACTTCACATCTTGTGAGTTCTGGGTGCATATTCATGGATTGCCGACAGAATGGATATCAGAAGAGGTGATAGCTAAAATGGCTACAGATATTGGCCCAGTCTTAGATGTTAAAATTGAAATGCGAAGCTATACAGCACAGAAGGTAGGAAAGGCAAGAATATCCTTTGATGTCACAAAAGCCCTTGTCCCGGGCGCTGTTTATAGCAATAGAGGGAAAAACCTATGGCTGGACTTTCGTTATGAGAGACTTCCTCACTACTATTTTTTGTGTGGGCGACTGGGACATTATGCACAGTATTGTGAAGCAGTGTCTTTTGCTGAGGACCTATTTGCAAATGTGAAACAACTGCCCTATGGTTCATGGTTGAAAGTAGAGGCAAATGAAGTTAATCCTTATTGAGAGATATTTTATGGAAAAAAGATAGAAGAGCTACTTGAAGAAGTGGACATGCCTGAAGAAACAGAACACCTGGGACAATTGGTGGTCTACAACACAAATTCTGAGCTGGAACCAACAAACAGAAAAGCTGAAAAAGGCAAAGCAATAAGGATGGAGGAGATGACCTGGGAGGAAGCAAACCCTGCACAAATGATAATAATCCCCACCAACACAGACGAACCGGGGTTGCCCCAGGACCTGAAAACAAATGAACCATTGAAAAAGTGCAGAGGAACTAAAATACAGGCTCGAAAGAAACAAAAACGTTACTCTCCCTATGAGATCCAACAATATAGCAAAGAGGATCTGGATGAGTCGCAATTATTGGATACTCCAGTCTAGTTGATTGAGGAAGTAGAAGTGCGGGCTTTGGTGGCTAGCCCTAATAAGCCACCAGGAGACATATGAAGCTAATATGCTGGAATTGTCAGGGGTTGGGCTCTCCTCTGACAATTCAGGCTCTACGAGCACTTAATGCTCAACAAAAGCCCACTCTTCTGTTTTTAATGTAAACAAAAAATCAGGAAGAGACTGTCCAAAGGATAAAACATAGGCTAAAGTTCAAGGAAAGTTATACTGTAAATCCAAATGGCTTGGCGGGGGGATTAGCCTTACTATGGAATGAATAGGTGAACATTTCTATTAAATCTAGTTCTGAAAATTATGTAGATATCCTCTGCTTTATGAAAGAATACAGACAACAAATGCGTATCACTTTCATTCATGCTCCTACTGAGTTCAGAGAATGAGTAAGATTATGAGATAGAATACAGCAATGTAGTACACTCAACACTGACCCTTGGCTGTGCGTGGGAGACTTTAATGAAATACTATATCACTAGGAGAAAGTGGGGAAAAAACAGTCTGAATTTTATAGAAGGAAGGCATTCCAAGACTTTTTGGATGCTTGTGGCCTCATGGATTTGGGGAGTAAAGGTTGTACATACACGTGGGCCAATAATCGAGCAGGGGAAAACTTGATAAAAGAGAGACTGGACAGAGCTTTGTGTAACTCGGATTGGAGACTTACTTACCAAAATGCAGAGGTGGTCGCACTTCCTGCTATAGGCTCGGATCACAGCCCAATATTGGTGAATATCTTCCCTGAAACCAGAAAAAGAATAAAAGAATTCAAGTTCGAATCCTACTGGATAGAAGATGCAGGATATGATCCGGTGGTGACAGACACTTGGTTGTCATTTTAAGGGGAACCAATACAATTGTTAGTCCGGCTAAAAAAGGTTGCTGTAAATTTGGAAGAATGGAGTAAGAAACGTTATTCAAATGCTGAAAAACAGATTTCTGTTTTTAAAAAAGAGATCCAGGCAATCACCAACAGTCAAAACTCGGAAAATGAAAAAGAACGTTTGAACTGGCTGAAATTGGAAATAGGAAAATTGTGGAGGCGTGAAGAGATGTATTGGGGAATGAGGTCCCGCATCAAATGGCTAAAATGGGGGGATCAAAATTCAAAGTATTTCCATGCAACTACAGTGCAAAGGAGACAGAGAAACCGGATCACAATGTTAAAAAATGAGCATGACCAGTGGATAAGCAGCCCAAATCAGCTTAAGCATATGACTGTGATGTTTTTTAAAGAACTGTACCAAGCAACAGGAGATAGAAATTTTACCCCAGTGATCAACCAAATTCCAAGCATCATCACTGTAGACATCAATCAGGCGCTTGTGAGAGAAGTCACTATTGAAGAGGTCACGGCAGCGACTTTCCAACTTGGAGCCATCAAAGTCCCTGGATCAGATGGCTTGAGTGGGCAATTCTTTCAACATCACTGGAAGGACATTCAGCAAGAAGTATTTCAGGAGGTGAGGAATTTTTTTCACTCAGGAAAACTAAATTCTGAGTTAAACAAAACAATTATCACCCTAGTTCCTAAAGTGCAACACCCAAAAAAGCTAGACCAGTTTAGACCGATCAGCCTATGCAACTTTGTCTATAAAATCATCTCAAAGGTTATGGTAAACAGACTCAAAACATGGCTCCCAGGGATAATTGCAGAGGAACAAAGCGCTTTTGTCAGTGCACGTCAAATCCAAGACAATATTCTGATAGTACAAGAGGTCCTACACCAGCTACATGTTCGGAAAAGAAAAAAGAACTTCCATGCAGTTCCAAAGCTAGACATGAAAAAGGCCTATGATAGGGTGGAGTGGGATTTTCTGGAAGCTAGTATGCTGAAAATGGGTTTCTGTGCACAATGGGTGTCTTGGATTATGGAATGTGTCTCCACAGTTTCTTATAGTGTCAAGATGAATGGAGAACACCTAGAGGCTTTTCAACCTTCTCGTGGAATACGACAAGGTGACCCGCTATCCCCTTACCTTTTTATCATCATGGCAAATGTTCTATCTGTGTTATTGGGAAAAGCTATAGAGAATGGCACAATGAAAGGCATCAAATTAAACAGCAACTGTCCGACTCTATCACACCTACTCTTTGCGGATGACTTAATTTTATTTCTTGAAGGAACAGTAGTTGAAGCTCAAAATGTAGGAGCAATCCTCAACCAGTACTGTTTTGCTACTGGACAAGCAATAAATTTGAACAAATCAGGCATATTCTTTAGTAAAAACTGTCATACCGTTAAGGGAGAATATGTCATATGAGATGAGGGTTCCGAAATTGAAAAAATAGGGAAATACTTGGGAATACCATCTGATTGGGGTGTTTCAAAAAAAAAACAGATGTTTGCCCGGATCCTTGATAGAGTAAATATGAAGCTGGAAAGTTGGAAAGAAATTTTTTTATCAAAGGCAGGGAAAGAAGTTCTCCTTAAAGCAGTTGTACAAGCCATTCCACAGTATGCAATGTCAGTATTCATGCTACCTTTATCTATTTGTCGAGCTATTGAAAAGAAAATTGCTGATTTTTGGTGGAAAACAAAAGAAAACAGCAAGGGGATACACTGGAAAAGTTGGTCTAAACTAAAAGGAAGAAAGGATGACGGTGGCTTGGGCTTTCGTGACTTAATTATGTCAAATGAGGCAATGTTAAGTAAGCAGGCATGGAGATTACTTCAAAATCCAAATGCTTTGTGGAGCAGAGTGTTTAAAGGAATATATTTTCCTAACACAGACTTATTACATGCTGAAAAAGGATCGCGACCGTCATGGGGATGGCAGAGCTTACTTAGTGGACGAAAAGTCTTACAAGATTCTATTCAGTGGCTAGTTGGAAAGGGAGAACAAATAAATATACGAGAAGACCCATGGTTGCCGAGAGGATTAATTGGGGGTCCTGCAAACAGAGGGGATCCTACTCGAGTTTGTGATCTAATGGTCGGGGAAGGCACAAAATGGAATGAAAACATGGTGGAGGAGGTTTTCAACACTCAAACAGCCCAAGACATCTTAGCCACTCTAATTAATGTACACTTTACAGCAAACAAATTAATCTGGAAACACACAAAAACAGGGCATTTCACAGTCAAAAGTGCTTATAACTTTTACAGGGCAAAGCAACACCACCAGCAATCAATAGGCACATCATCATCACATCAAACACCTAGGGCTCTCTGGAACCGAATTTGGAATGCAAAGGTCTAGCCAAAACTAAAGTACTTCCTATGGCAGGTGGCTCAACAAGCACTACCGACAAAGGAAAACCTCGCTCGGAGGAATATCTTACCAGGCAACACTTGCGATATTTGTGCGCAACACCCCAAATCAGAGGAACATTTGTTCCCGCTTCCGCCCGGACAGTAGAAATCTGGAAAAACCCAAAATCAACATACGGGTAAACGCTTTTCGGTCACACGCATGGATGATTGGCTGGGAAATTTCAAACATACCTCTATCCCCTTTGAACTCCTTGCGACGCTTCTCTGGCAAATCTGGAAAACCCGGAATGATTAGGTCTTTCGAGCAAAGAATAGGGACGCCGAACAGATCCTCACCTCCGCAAAGACACAACTGAAAAATTTTAGCCGATGGAAAACAATGTCAAACGAAACACGCACACCACAACAAGACTCACCTCTGCTCTAGACTCCACTGCCGCCGGGAGCGCTAAAGCTCAACGTTGATGGGTCGTTTGACCCCGAAACAGGGGAAGGATCGATTGCTTGTGTTTACAGAGACAACCATGGCGTTCTGGTGGACGGATTCTCCCGCTCCGTCGGCGTCTCGTCGGCGATTCAAGCAGAAACCAAAGCCATCTGCCAAACCCTAGATTTTTTTGAAGAAAGGAAGTCGATGCCCCTCTTCCTCGAGACAGATAGAACTGATCCGGTAGACTTGATCTGCACAGCTACAGATTAGATAAACTGGGAGGTGCACGCACGTATCACCCGGGCCAGACTTCAGGCCCATTCATTCCCATGTCTAACGCTGACCCACTGTCGACGAGAGAAAAATTGCGTAGCGGATTGGGTCGCGAAGGCCCATAGAAAGAAAAGTCTACCTGCAAATTGGGTCCTATTTCCCCCCACTTGTCTTTTAGAGATGCTAAATGTTGAAGCTTGTATGCCGTTTTCTGGCACTTCTACCTGAACTGAAGAAATAAAATCTCCTATTTTCGACCAAAAAAAAAATGCAGGCTCCAGTGTTTCATCACGTGCGATTTCTGTCTCATTAGCCTGAGTTTATTAAATAATTCGTCAATATTAGAGGAAATTTTCTCCAATCATGCCCATTACCCATGAATTACAAGTACGGACATTATTCGTGTGCAGATTTAGATATGGGGCAATAATCTTTCCCAAGACATGTTGGAGAACATGTTTGTAGGTTACGAGATGTCAAGATCACCCTCTTGCAAATCTAATTAGAATTAAATGCTAGTAATTTTATGTTCGCAGCATATCAATCTGAAGTGTTATTGGAAATAATAAATAAAGGTAACGTCTACATTTGTACTTCGCTAATAGTCGAGTACAGTTTGCCCCACACTCGTTGTACCCGCCTTTTGCATCAGTCATTCAAACGTCGGATTTGCCCCACGTGTTCACTAAGTGCATATTTGAGGACTGCAATTGAAAAAATCTCATGATTCTAATCGTAAAAGCTGGGATTGTGGAGAGGCAGCTTCACTGTAAAAGCTTTCAAAGTTCCAAAGATTGCACTAATGGATTTTAATCTGTTATTGAGCCATTAGAGCTGGGATAAGGGAGGAGGTCAAGTGATAGGCCAAACCACTATAAATAGCTTTGCAAACTCTTCTATCTGTTTTTTTATAGAAGATATTTGATCTGCTGTGCATATTTCGTCCGCAAACACTATTTCATCCTCTACGCATTGTTCTGCACGAAAAAGTTTCTGAAGGATCCTTCGACAACCATTTTATTTGTATAAATATTAGGAGAGATGACGCTAGTTGTCCCTGTACCTCTACCCAAAAGTTAAAAACGTCAATGTTCTTTCTTTGATCGATTTATGCTGATGTGAACTGATAGAAATGGATTCCGGAAAAACGAAACTCGAACTAATCGAATAACACTTAAAGTATGCGGAAACAGCCCGAGGAAACATGTAACACTGATCGAAAAGTATATCACTTAGATGGACATACATTATTTGCCACAAATGAAATGCCTCTTTTGCATCTTTGAGAGTTGTTGAGTAGGGCATATCCCTATTCTTGAGACAGATTTTCTTTTTGTTTTTTTTCGCAGGAGAGACCTCAAGCATGAAAACTGTTCATTTATCAAATTTTTCTTTTTTCCTTTTTCTTTTATTGTACAATTTTCTCCCATAAAATAATTGCCTTGGTAGTTTACCTCTTTTATGGGCCATTTCAAAAATTAATTGATGGGCTGGGTTTAGCCCAACATGGATAGCTTATTATCAATGAAAAACTCATCATCTTCCACTCGCACATGGTAGGCTAAACATAACTCTCTCTTTTTTTGCAATGTTCATTCAAGCAAATAATCCATTCGTGGGATTTCAAACAATCTAGGATCCCCTGGTGCCTTTCCTTTAGCACCGATCTATCCTACAAGTGCCCTTCCTATAAAGGCTCTCGAACCAGATTTGTCCATCTTACAACATTCCAACATAACTTGTTTTTCAATTCCATAAAGTAATTAGAAGCTATGAACAATCCACGCATGGCAAGAGATTCAAATACACAAGTACAATCACAAAGTGTTTTCCTAATTAACTATCTCAAAACCCATCGCATCTTATCACTCTAGGTATTGACCAAGCTTTAATACTAAAATTGACGAGGATGTCACGCCCCAACCCTCAAGCACGTGATAACCCCTATTCCCTTGCAGTCATTTGATTATGACATCTTATGACGCATCGTCGACCACTGATTTTATTTTTTGGTTAAACACATGTGGAAACATCGAATAATCCTCAATGAACACAATAATAAGGGTAGTCAGGAAAACTATAATAGCAACATTACCAAAAACATAACTTTGTTTTAATTACTTGTTAACCCTATGAAGTTTTACATGTGCAAGCCTTTACAATGAGTAACTTCCTATTAAACCAACAAAAAGGACTAGAAGGGCTAGGGTTAATCTACTCCCTCGCAAACACGGTACCGAACCGCATCACTTGTCGGTTCTTCATACTATAGACTTAAAAAATGGTTAACAACAACAAGTGAGATATACCTTAGTAAGTTAATGACCTAAGCCTCAACTAGGAAATTTACTCACATCGGGTGCATCTTAAACATGTGGCCTTTTTATCGATGGCAGATCAATAGCAATGCGACTTTCGCTTTGCCTTAACTATAAACATGAATAGGCCCTAACCCTTACACAGTCATTAATAGTTAATGAATACATCCACATGCATTCTTACCTCGCTTTGGCACACATTACTTGCATGATACAGTTTATCACTTACCAATCTTGAAGCAACAAGCATAACATATAATCAAAATACATCTCAGACTTTCCCATGCGCAATGTACTTATGCATGTTTCAATTATTAAGACTCCCTTAGGGTCACTACCACACAAAAGTTAGCAGTATATAATTATACTCAGGTTTTCATCATGGCCATGAAAGGCATTCCCATAATCAAATGGGGGTAAACTCATGGCCATGAAGGGCACTCCCGTAATCACATGGGGGTTTCATCACGGCCACTTACGGCACTCTCGTAATCATATGGGGTTTTAATCACGACCACGAAGGGCACTCTTGTAATCAGATGAGGGTTTAATTACAGCTACGAAGGACACTCCTGTAATCAAATGGGGGTGACGGGTTCTCAATATGTGATCACACAAATATCCCAATCACTCATGCTCATTTCATTATCCTTTCATTTAGCCAATACAGACATGATTTGTGCTCGCATACAATATAGCTCATCGAAAATTTCAAGTACACGATGCAACAATATTTCATACGTGATCACACGAATATGCTAAACATATCAACTTTTTGAACTTTTTCTTTCTTTCTTTTTTCAGATTTTTCTATCCTAGCTCACAAGTAAATAGGGGATTCCCAATCAAGGTCTCATGAACTAAATATATAGAATACACCTTAGACAACACTTATCATTTGCTTGTAGGACGTTCACTCTTACTCACGAAACATGTCATAGGCAGTAAAGCAAGTGCATATAATCTTAACAAGAAACACATATAACATTCATACACCCTTTTAAGTGTTAATAATAACATCCTGCTATAATTGATTCACCTCCAAGGAATTAATTAGTAATATCGCCTTAGAGTAATTAACTAACTATTACTCAAGAATAATTCATCAATTATCGATAGGAAATAATTAATTATTATCTGAATTAATTAATTTTTTATTTCCCAAAAAAATCCATTACTAAAAAATGATTAATTAATTTTTACCTAATAATAATTAATTAATATCCGAAAATGATTAGTTATTCATAAATAAATAAATAATTATCATCCATAATAATTACTTAATTATTACCCAAAAATAAATTGACACACAATACCACTTAATTAATTATTACTCAAAAAAATTAATTGATCCATATCCGAAAATAATTAATTAATTATTATCCAAAAATAATTAATCATAATTGATTAATAATAAACAAGATTAACTCTAATTAACCCCCACTAACCAAGGTTAATTAGACTACTTAACCCTAAACCAAGGTTAGTGAGATGGTTTAATACTAAACAAGATTAGTCAAATAATTTAATACTAATCAAGATTAACCATAATTAAGCAACCACAATTTAAGGTTGGCCATAGTTAATCATCCACTAATCACAATTAGCACAAAACACAATTAATTAGTGCTAAACCAAGCCTAACCAAAATTAATTCTAACTAATCCACCCCTAATAAAGTTTAATACGTTAATCAAGGATAAGGAAATTAATTCACCGATTTACGATTCCGGTGATATGGGTGCGACGGCGGCGGCGCGGGTGATGTGCGGCTACGTCCGGAAACGGCTTGGGGAGCAGTGCGGAAATGGGTCTCGCGGTAGGGGTTTGGTTCGGTGAGAACCAAGAGAGAGGGAGAGGTGGCGGTGGCTTGGGCGGCTCGGTGAGGGTTCATGGATGGCTCCACGGTGGCGGCCACATGCGGACGGCAACGCACGATGGCTAAGTGGGCGTGAGGTGATGGTAACAGCAGCACCAGCAGCGGCTAAAGGGGAAGGAACGAAGGAAAACAAACAGGAAAGGGAAATGAAGAGAGAAAATGAGGAGGAAGGGGATGGGCGGATGCAAGGGAAAAAAATGAGGGGGATAGAGAGATAGAGAGAGACGTGGGGAGGGGGCGGCTGAAACTTGAGGGGAAAGGAGAACAAAAATAAAATAATCCGTTTGTTTCATGAAAAATAACTTCCAGGAAAACGTTTTCCGAATTTTCCGACGTTCATTTCACGGAAAATAAAGTCATTGAGGAAAACATTTTCTATGAAGGAAAAAAAGTCTTCTAAAGTGGGGGAAAATGTTTTCTACTTTTCAAGTTGGGGAAAATGTTTTCCACACTCACTCTCTCCTATCTCACACCTTCTATTAGTCCTCACTTCTTTCTTTTTTTTTTTTAAATCAATTTTTTTAAATTTTTTTCATAAATTCGAATTTTTTGTTATTTTTTAATAAAATCGATTTTTTATTTTTTTTTTTTTATTTGTTTCTGTCTTTCTTTTCGGTTGCTCACTAGTCACCGTAATGGCCGGCGACCGGCAAGCCGAGCTTGCCGATTTGGCGTCGCCGGATGGCGGTGAGGCTCCGGCGTTGCATATCGGCCATGCCCGAGTGTCACCAGACGACGACGAGGCTCGAGCCTCGCAGATCGCCGACACTCGAGCATCACCAGAGGTGACAAGGCACGGGCGTCGCCAAATTGCGGTGAGGCTCGGGCGTCGCCGATCTGCGAGGCTCAAGCCTCACCGCCTCGAGCTCACCTTGTCGGTGAACTGATTGGGCGAGCTCGCTAGAGGTAGGCGAGCCTCGAGCCTCGCCGGCAAGGCGAGCTCGAGGCGTGGCTGTTGACCGGTCAAGGAAGGAGAGAACACAAAAAAGAAAAAAAGAAAAAAGTAATTTAATAATCAATTTTGAAAAATAATAAATGATGATTTTAAAAAATAAAATAATAAAAAAATTATTGAAAAGAGTTTATAAAGGAAAATGTTTTCCCAAGCGAACAGTGGAAAATATTTTCCACTTCAAAATCAAGTTTCACCTGAACACCGGAAAATAATTACGTTTTCCTAGAAAATAGTTTCTTGGAAAATATTTTCTAGAAAAGCAACATTTTCCGTGAAACAAACAGAGTCTAAAATAAAAATAAAACTTCCTTACAAGCTTCTAGAAAAGGTCATTTTGGTCATTATATCATTAAAATACAAATTTTCCAAATTTTTGGGCTTATCGATAAATCAGTAGTTCAATGAGGCGACGTCCAAGAATTTAATATTGAAGTCCTTAAAAGTTCGATACCTAAAATCAGATTGAAATTTGTGATTAAATTCGATCAAATGCGACTTTAGTACAGCCTAAACTATCAAGCAACGTCTATTTTTCACACGTTTGACTCATGGTTGATAGCTTTTCAATCCATGTTTATACCTCTTCAAATTATGGGTGATTCTCGATTGTCATGTAATCATGAGGGTTCAATTGCTTATCCTAAATAATAAGCCAAAAAAGAAATCGGTTTAATGTCGTTTGCAATCAATATCGTAGTCGTACGGAATCACCCATAATCTGATCACATATTTTTATCGAATCGATTTATTTCTGTTTGCTAAATGGCTTGTAACAGCATAGTATCATCCCTCATTGATCCTTATGGTCGAGCGGTCTATCTCTAATTGAATTTACTAGTCGTGCATGTATCGATCATTGATTGCCTTTTTGAATAGATCAATTAACTTATGTGTGACGTCTTGAAATTCGAGCCATTTGAGGGATGAATGAACGTTAATTTTGCTAATGCATTGTTGGTTGATCTCACTCGGAACTGATCACTTCTGAGATACTGACCTTGAAGGGAAAGGCTAATGAGGATAGAACTCGTGCAACTAAAGAACTTGACCTGGGAAAACGACTTGACCATAAGACTTGCATAAGGACGATCCTGTAGATATGCAGGCTGATTTTAGGGATGACTAGAAGTTGATTCGCGGATAGAGTATAATGGGACGACGGGTGATTCCATCTACTGTTATCAAACCCGCGAACGGCCCTATGTTGATCTTTGGTAATCGTGTACTTTAAAATAAGAATCGATCCTTCATAATTTCATACAGTCAAGGACGTCCATGTGTCGAGAAGTCTTGAACGTGAATTGGCACGAGTCAGTTACGCGTGAGTTCTCGAAGCCGCCTATCAGTCTAAGTAGTACCAAAATGGCATTCGGGCGAAATTGACAAGGTATGAGAATCCAAGATTGGACTTCGAATTTTCGGGAATGTCCGGGACGGACTTTTGGACAATGCTTCCTCGACGGTCGATAGTGCTAGTTGAGCCAGGTTTTTAAGAAAGGGATTTTGGACCGAGAAACCGAGCCTATGAGAACATGGGCCAGACAAGAATGGTGAGGGCCTCATGCCCAAGGTGGGACGGCCACCGTGGAAGACAGAGACAACAAGCAAGCCCGTTGGACCGAACCGACCCCTCACTCGTCCTAGCCCGTCCTCCTAACTTGAGCCAATTTGAGCCCAACAAATTCCCGAGCCCGTTCCTACCCATTTCCCAGTCCATTTCCACGGCCTGCTTTTCATTTTTAGCCCAAGGGCAATTTGGGAATTGTGCAAGGTGGAAATGACAAAAATGCCCTTGGATATTTTGAAGAAAAGTCAAAAAGGAAGAGAGAGAAGATGAGGTCATGTGCTTAGGAAATTGGTGCAGCCATTAGTGGCATTGATGAATGATTTGTAGCTGCTGAATAACCCTCTCTCACTCAGCTTAAACACACAAAAATCGCAGCCCTTCTTCCCCTTGCTTCTCTTTGCATTTTTGCAGTTTCTGCTTTGGACCTCACATCGAAATTTGAGTTGTTCATTGCTTTCCCAGTGGAATCTCGGGCTGAGCCACCTATCAAACTAATTAGCATAGGAAATCCGTACCAGCTACGTTGGCCGATCGCTGTAACTAGTCGCCAGCCGTCCCGTACGATGGCCTGAAGTTGGCGGTCCTCTGTTCATCACTATAGCAGCGCCTCTTGTACAGCTTCGCTTTTTCTTCCGTTTCTCTCCATTTTTGGCCTACCCACTGCCCACACCAGCCACACACAACTCCCCCTTGACCCCCTGGAACCACTAGCCTCCAGCCACCAACTTGCCGGAGTTCCAGCCAAGCCGTTTTGCTCCGACCAGCCCCTGTTGTCACGCCCCGAACCCGAGCACGCAACAACCCCTTACCATGGTCAATTGAAAGCGACGTCCCAGGACTCGTCGACGACCATTCATTTTAATCTTTCATTATACGCAAGCGGAAGACGAACCGTCCCCAGTGCAAACCAACAATCAAAGAATCAAATAGGAATAGAGGGATGAACAGTAGAAACCTCGACTACTCATTTATACAATTACTAGATTAACCAACGGAGGATCGCTTTCCAATTTACAAGCCCTACAAAAGGAGCTGATCCATCCTCTAAGCCAAACCAAAAAGGAACTAGGCTAGGCTAATTCAGCTATACACAATGAACCCTCGGGTTCAGCACCACGATCACTCGGACCCATCGGACTCGGCTCCGTCAGGTTGATCACTGGAGAAGCGGGGGCAGGGTTCTCTACTGCGGGTGCGCCATTCTAGGGGCCTGAAAATGGTTAACCACGATGGGTTGAGATAAAATCTCAGCGAGTTCTTCCTCTAAGCCCCGGTTAGTACACCAACTCAACCTGGGGTATCTCTCTAGAACCACCCCTCACTCAACCCAACAACAAACAACCAACAACTCGCAAGCAAACAACAGACGGAGGCAACCAACAAATAATTAGTCGGTTCGCATGCAACCTTACCCGGTATGCCATACCCTGCACGTTATAAAGGCGGTCCATTTCCGTTGTCCTTCGGACAAATCATTTTCTTTCTTTTGTGAAAATCACACAATTCAAGCGGATGCTTATGCAATGCCACATCCAATTCACTTCATATGATCAAGGCACATGAAATTATGCACAATTTCACTTCCGATGAACAAATCTGCCGTGAATGCAATCGTGAACAATGCACATGAACAGTGAAATTTCCGAATTTAATAACTAAATAATTTAATTCAGAAATTACATAATTTAATCAATAAATGCAAAAATTAAATAAATCAATTAATTTAAACAATTAATCAATTTAATCAAGCAAAGCATGCTTAATTAGCACATAACACACAATTAAGCATAATTAAACAAGATTAAGCTAATCTAATCTTAACCCTTAATCTAACCACCTATCTTAGGGCTAATGCACTTAATTAAACATCTTAATCCAACAAAAACACCAATTAACCTAACCCTAAGCAAGTTTAGGCACTAACTAAGGGATTAGGAGCTAAACTCACCCGTTAAGCGGGCCGGCGACACGAACGCGGCGGCGGCGACGAACCCGACACCCGGGACCTCTCCCACGACACTCCAAGGCGGTCCCGGGCTCAACATAGCAGCAACAAACTCGGATTCCCCACCGAACTTCGAAAACAAAGACTCGGCAGAGGAGGGCACAGGGGCGATCGGAGCAAAACGGCTTGGCCGGAGCTCCGGCGAGCGGCGGGTCGGCAACCGGCGGCACCTAGGGGTCGAGGGGAAACTGCTGGTGGCTAGTATGGGCGGTGATTTGGTCGGAAATGGAGGAAAACAGCAGCAAAGGCGAAACGTGCAAAGCATCACGTGAACAAGAGTGGCCGGCGGCGAGTAGCCGCTTCCGGCGGCCGTACGGATCTGCCGGCGACTCTCTTTCGCGGATCGGCCGAAGTGAACAAAGTATGGAATTTCTGTGCTGAACATTTTTAGAGGTGGCACGGCCCGAGATTCCACTAGGAAGGCAGCGAACAACTCAAATTTCGGTGAGAGGTCCAAGACAAAAACTGCAGAAATGCAAGGAGAAGCAAGGGGAAGAGGGGCTGCGATTTTTGGAGAAGATGAAGGGGAGAGAGAGAGAGAGATGAGAGCTGGTCTTCAAGCCTCATTAATGCCATTAAATGGCTTGCTTCAACCCCCAACCAAATGACATCATATTCTCTCTTCCTTTTGACTTTTCTTCAAAATATCCAAGGGCATTTTAGTCATTTCCACCTTGCACATTTCCCAATCTTCCCTTGGGCTGAAAATGAAAGGCGGGCCTAGGAAACGGGCCGGAAAATGAATAGGAACGGGCTCGGGAATTTGTTAGGCTCGAATTGGTTCACGTTTAGACAACGGGCTCGGGAGGGTTAATGATCGGTTTGGCCCAACGGGCTCACTTGCTTATCTTGGTCTTCCACGATGGCTGTCCCACCTTGGGCATGAGGTCCACACTGATTTTTCCCGGCCCACGTCCTCGTAGGCTCGATTCCTCGGTTCGTAAACCCCTTTCCCAAAAACTCGACTCAACTGACACTGTCGACTATCAAGGAAGCATCATCCAAAAGTCCGTCCCGGACATTCCCGAAAATTCGAAGCCCAATCTTGGATTCTCATGCCATGTTAATTTTACCCGAATGCCATTTTGGTACTACTTAAGCTGATAGGCGGCTTCGAGGATTCACGAGTAACCGACTCGTGCCAATTCACGTTCAAGACTTCTTGACACATGGACGTCCTTGACTACATGAAATTGCGAATGATCGATTCTTATTTTAAAGTACACGATTATCAATGATCGACATAGGGCCGTTTGCGGGTTCGATAACAGTAGATGGAATCACCCGTCGTCCCATTATTTCTATCCGCGAATCGACCTCTAGTCGTCCCTGAAATCGGCCTGCATGACTACAGGATCGTCCTTACGCAAGGCTCACGGTCGAGTCGTTTTCCCAAGTCAAGTTCTTTAGTCACACGAGTTTTGTCCTCATTAGCCTTTCCCCTCAAGGTGAGTATCTCAGGAGTGATCAGTTCCGAGTGAGATCAACCAACAATGCATTGGCGAAATTAACGTTCATTTCTCCCTCAAAGGGCTTGAATTTCAGGATGTCACAATTCTTCCCCTCTTACAAAAATTTCGTCCTCGAAATGTGCAACCACTGACAAATCCTCAAAAGATGGGGGTGCTGATGCTTCATCACTTCCTCACTTTCCCATATCGCTGCCTCTGTTCCGTGATGTTGCCAGATCACCTTGACTAAGGCGATAATATTGTTTCGAAGCACTTGCTCTTTACGGTCCTCTATCCGTATCAGCCTCTCCATGTACGACACATTGTCGTCTATGTCCAGTTCCTCAAAATTCAATACATGAGTTGGGTCCGGTTCATAATTTCTGAACATGGACACGTGGAAAATATCATGTACTTGAGCAAACTTCGATGGCAACGCAAGACGTTACGCTAAAATCCCTATCCTTTCCAAAATTTCAAAGGATCCAACGTACCTCGGACTTAACTTCCTTTTCTTGCCAAATCTGGAAGTACCCCTCATCGGCAATACTTTCAGAAACACATGATCGCCCACCTTAAACTCCAACGGTCTACGACGCTTATCTGCACAACTCTTCTGACAACTCTGAGCGGTCTTTAGTCTGACTTAGATAATCTGAACTGCATTCAATAACTGCGAAACCGCATTTTGAACCAGCGATTCCTCGTTCTATAAACTGGAGTTCGACAAACTTGATCACATTGCGGCTATACCATTTCGATAAAATCTTATCCCACAAGCACTCTCTTTTTGCACAAAGTGCGTAGTTCAATTCATTTCTCGCCCTTTCGACATCCTAGAAGCTCGCCGGAGTCGCTCCTTGCTCAGGCACTCTGGCCCCGGCGACCACTCCCCGCCCTCGTCGGATCAGTCGTTATGGGCATCTTCGAACTGCACCACTACTAGTCCCTTTTTGATATGCACCATCTTATAGAGATATTATCCGCTTTGGCCTGTCCCATACCAAGCCTCACGGTTTTAACCTCGTCCGAGCACCTCAAAGTGCAAAACTTTCTCCGCCGTCAACCCATGAGTTCGTTTCCACGGGGTCACTTATTGACACTTGAAATCTGATTCACTGAATTTCCATTGAACCGCTATCCGAATTCCACAAACCATCGATTTTTCTTTCAATATTCCTTTCACGTCCATTTAATCACCAAACCAAGAATTCGCCTCAACCACATGAAAATTAGTGCAAACCAAATATCATTTATCGCACTAAAGGCTTTCGAGTACTTCTTTAAATCATTTCTGATTGATCGTCCGTCTGCGGATGGTACGCCGTACTATACTGCAGTTTCGTCCCCAAGGCCAACTGCAAACTTTTCCAGAAAGTTGCCACCAACTTAGGATCACGGTCAGATGTGATCGTCACTAGAACTCCATGTATGCAAAAATCTGATGTACGTACAACTCTGCATACCTATCCAAAATAAAATCTTTTCTTACCGCAACGAAGTAAGCTGACTTCGTCAATCTGTCAACTACTACCCAAATCGAGTCATTGCCTTGCTGACTCCTTGGCAGTCCCATCACAAATCCATGGTAATGTGTTCCCACTTCCACTTGGGAATCTCAAGAGGTTGCAGCAGTCCACCAGGCTTACAATGCTAAGCCTTTACTTGTTGGCAAGTCAAACACTTAGCCACGTGCTTTGCAATGTCCAACTTCATACCGTACCACTCCTTAAGTTCTGCATCTTTCAGAACGCACAATCGCCCTCCAAACCTTAATGTCCCATCCTCAAACACTTGAAAGTCTGCTTTTCTCTTTGCTTGATCCATCTGCAGGATCTTAAGAATTTCAGAATCCATTGCTTGGGCACTCTTAATCTTACTTTGCATCTCGGGTTCCATCCTGAGAGTGGCCATTAGACTAGCAAGATGGCCGACCTCAATTTTAAAATCTGAGTTCCTGACTCCCTCCAAAAGAATCCATTCTCGTGCCCTCATCTGTGCAATTATCGACTTTCGAGTGAGCGCATCTGCCACTTTATTCGCTTTCCTCGGATGATACAAAATCTCGCAATCATAGTCCTTAAGAAGTTCCATCCATCATCATTGAACATGAGGCAAAGATGATCACCGCTAATTCCAAATCATGCGTCGGATAGTTAAGCTTGTGAAGCTTTAACTGTCGGGATACGTACGCAACCACCTTGCTATGTTGCATTAACACGCAGCCTAGTCCTTTATACGACACGTCACTGTAGATTTCGTACCCACCGGGACCGGATTGACGTGTCAAGACAGGTTTACTCTTGAGCTCTTGGAAACTATGCTCGCACTTGTCCGTTCAATCAAACCTCTCCTCTTTCTTTAACAACCTCGTCGATGGCATGGCTATCGCAAAGAAACTTCCCCATGAAACATCTGTAATATCCCGCCAATGCCAAGAAACTTCGAATATCAGTTACCGTCATAGGTCTCGGCCAATTCATGACCGCCTTGATCTTAGTCAGGTCAACAACGATCCCTTCACTTGAAATTACATGCCCTAAAAATGCCACGCGAGATAGCCAAAACTTGTACTTGCTAACTTAGCATAAAGTTCATGCTTCCTCAACGTCTGCAGTACTAATCTCAGGTGTCTCTCATGATCCTCTGGACTCCTCGAGTATACTAGGATATCGTCAATGAACACAATCATCAATCCTTGGCAACGGATGCTTGTTCTTAATCGTCACTTGATTAAGCTGTCGGTAATCAATGCACAATCTCAACAAACCGTCCTTTTTCCTTACAAATAGTACCGGCACTCCCTAAGGAGATGCTCGTCCCAAAGGCGTCGAACCTTCGCTTCTTTCACTTCTCGGCAAGGCCATCCTATAAGGTGCCTTGAAATCAATTCAATCCCGTGGGCCAACTCAATCACAAACTCAATTTCCTCTTCTAGGGCAATCCCGGCAATTCCTCGAGAAACATATCCATGTACTCTTGTACCACAGTAATGTCCTCTACCTTTGATCCTTTCACCATCGTGTCTGCCACCAATGCCAAATACCCTTGGCATCCATACACCAACAATCGAGTCACCTCAAGTGACGAAATCAAAGGAACGGAGGGCTCCCCTCGATTTCCTACAATTTCAAAACTACCACCCACTACTGGGTTAAACTAAATTGTCTTTCCATGACAATCCACCATATGCAATGACTTCCTCGCAACCTAGTTTCGGGCGGTCGGCTTTCCCACGTAATTCTTTCTGTCGGGTGGGATGAGATTCCTTCACCCCATCATCGGTCCCTTCCCGAACCAACGATTGTCTCTATTAGGCACGAACCGCGAGTCAGATGCGATCGCCCTCTTGATCATATTCTTCTCTATCATCTAAGCCCTTTTGTACATCTCATCAAAGCTCTTTAAGTTCAAGGGCACTAGCTCGGCTTTCAATTCTGGCTTCAAGCCATCTCTAAAATGTCTCGCCCTATCCACAGGGTTCTCTACCAACCTCGGCTATTACTTGGCCAACTCAGCGAACTTTGTCTCATACTGATCAACTGACATCTGATTCTGACGAAACTGTAGGAACTCTGCCATCTTTGACTCTCTCGCACTTTCTAAGAAGCACTTCCTATTGAAAGCTTCACAGAAGGCATCCCAAGCTTGAGCCGTGCCTTCGGGGAATACTCTTTCTTGAGTGACTTCCCACCAATTAATGACATTACCTTGAAGCTGATAAACTGCCAGAAGCACTCTGTCTTCTCTGAACATCTCAGCACTATAACAGTCCTCTCGCTATCCCTTATCCAAAGGGTCGCAACTTTAGGGTCGCCCACGCCATTAACCTCGGTGGCTTCAATCTCAGGAACTGCTCTACCAGCCTAGGCATTGGTCTCTCACAGACCTCTCCTCTCACTAGGGAAACCACAAGGACCACATCAAAAGCACTCGGCTTGCTGTTCTAACAAGGTCTCTAGTGACAGTAGGATCTCGTCTAACCTAGGATCTGCTTGCGCACTACCTCTAGCATTGGTCTGACCAAATGCTGCCCTACGCTTAAGGGCTCTCTCTGCTCAAGATTGCTCATCACTCTGGACTATGAGCAACCCGCCACCACACAAAGCCACACAAGGCCACAAAAGCAATCACAGGCACGTAATATAAAAGCCATCCCTATCTCACTATCCCAAAAATCCCACGCACCTTATCACTCCAAGTCTCGACCTCGCTCTGATACCAAAACCGACGGGGATGTCACGCCCCGAATCCGAGCACGCAACAACCCCTTACCATGGTCAATTGAAAGCAACGTCCCAGGACTCGTCGACGACCATTCATTTTAATCTTTCATTATACGCAAGCGGAAGACGAACCATCCCCAGTCCAAACAAACAATCAAAGAATCAAACAGGGATAGAGGGATGAATAGCAAAAACCTCGACTACTCATTTATACAATTACTAGATTAACCAACGGAGGATCGTTTTCCAATTTACAAGCCCTACAAAAGGGGCCGATCCATCCTCTAAGCCAAACCAAAAAGGAACTAGGCTAGGCTAATTCAGCTATACACAATGAACCCTCGGGTTCAGCACCACGATCACTCGGACCCATCGGACTCGGCTCCGTCAGGTTGATCACTGGAGAAGCGGGGGCAGGGTTCTCTACTGCGGGTGCGCCATTCTAGGGGCCTGAAAATGGTTAACCACGACGGGTTGAGATAAAATCTCAGCGAGTTCTTCCTCTAAGCCCCTTAGTACACCAACTCAACCTCGGGGTATCTCTCGAGAACCACCCCTCACCGAACTCAACAACAAACAACCAAGAACTCGCAAGCAAACAATGCATGTGGGGCAACCAACAAACAATTAGTCGGTTCGCATGCAACCTTACCCGGTATGCCATACCCCGCACGTTATAAGTCGCACAATACACGCAATGCACATGGCCGTTAGATGATACAGTTCATCAATCACATGCGAGTCGCATCACAAGCGATCTCACCTGGCCATTGCCACATCCTGCACGTTATCAATTCATGCGTGCATGCCATAAATCATGATGTAATCACCTCATGCATAATCGAAACTGATGATGCAATGTTTCTCGTACACTTCGGTATCCACACGTGTTCCATTGGGCCGAGGTACAACGGCGCTACGGCGCCCTTCCTCCGCAGAGGCGCAACCGTGCCCTTCTGTACCCTCCGAGGCGCTACGGCACCCTTCCTCCGTAGAGGCGCAACCGTGCCCTTCCGTACCCTCCGAGGCGCAACGGCGTTACGGCGCCCTTCCTCCGTAGAGGCGCAACCGTGCCCTTCCGTGCCCTCCGAGGCGCAACGGCGCTACGGCGCCCTTCCTCTGCAGAGACGCAACCATGCCCTTCCGTGCCCTCCCTTCGATGATTAGGACTATTGTAGCCAATGTACACATATTTGCAATACACTTGCATTTAAAATCTCAAGTCCTTCCTCATAAAAGCGGTCCATTTCCAGTGTCCCTTGGACAAACCATTTTTGCCACATTTCTCATAAAAGCGGTCCATTTCCAGTGTCCCTCGGACAAATCACTTTCTTTCTCATAAAGGCGGTCCATTTCCGTTATCCTTCGGACAAATCATTTTCTTTCTTTTGTGAAAATCACACAATTCAAGCGGATGCTTATGCAATGCCACATCCAATTCACTTCATATGATCAAGGCACATGAAATTATGCACAATTTCACTTCCGGATGAACAAATCGCGTGAATGTGTCGTGAACAATGCACATGAACAAAGGAAATTTCCGAATTTAATAACTAAATAATTTAATTCAGAAATTACATAATTTAATCAATAAATGCAAAAATTAAATAAATCAATTAATTTAAACAATTAATCAATTTAATCAAGCAAAGCATGCTTAATTAGCACATAACACACAATTAAGCATAATTAAACGAGATTAAGCTAATCTAATCTTAACCCTTAATCTAACCACCTATCTTAGGGCTAATGCACTTAATTAAACATCTTAATCCAACAAAAACACCAATTAACCTAACCCTAAGCAAGTTTAGGCACTAACTAAGGGATTAGGAGCTAAACTCACCCGTTAAGCGGGCCGGCGACACGAACGCGGCGGCGGCGACGAACCCGACACCCGGGGACCTCTCCCACGACACTCCAAGGCGGTCCCGGGCTCAACATAGCAGCAACAAACTCGGATTCCCCACCGAACTTCAAAACAAGACCGCAGAGGAGGACAGGGGCTGATCGGAGCAAAACGGCTTGGCCGGAGCTCCAGCGAGCGGCGAGTCGGCAACCGGCGGCACCCGAGGGTCGAGCGAAAACTGCTGGTGGCTGGTATGGGCGGTGATTTGGTCGGAAATGGAGGAAAACAGCAGCAAAGGCGAAACTGTGCAGTACCGCGCGAACAGTAGGCGGTCGGCGAGCAGCCGGCTTCCGGCGGTCGTACGGATCTTCCGGAGACTCCTTTCGCGGATCGGCCAACGTGAAAAGTACGGAATTTCTGTGATGAACATTTTGATAGATAGCACGGCCCGAGATTCCACCGGGAAGGCAGCGAAAAACTCAAATTTCGGTGAGAGGTCCAAGACAAAAACTGCGAAATGCAAGGAGAAGCAAGGGAAGAGGGGCATGATTTTTGGAGAAGATGAAGGGGAGAGAGAGAGAGATGAGAGCTGGTCTTCAAGCCTCATTAATGCCATTAAATGACTTGCTTCAACCCCCAACCAAATGACATCATATTCTCTCTCTTCCTTTTGACTTTTCTTCAAAATATCCAAGGGCATTTTAGTCATTTCCACCTTGCACATTTCCCAATCTTCCCTTGGGCTGAAAATGAAAGGCGGGCCTAGGAAATGGGCAGGAAAATGAATAGGAACTGGCTCGGGAATTTGTTATGCTCGAATTGGTTCACGTTTAGACAACGGGCTCGGGAGGGTTAATGATCGGTTTGCCCAACGAGCTCACTTGCTTATCTCGATCTTCCACGATGGCTGTCCCACCTTGGGCATGAGGCCCACACTGATTTTTCCAGGCCCACGTCCTCGTTGGCTCGATTCCTCGGTCCGTAAACCCCTTTCCCAAAAACTCGGCTCAACTGACACTGTCGACTATTAAGGAAGCATCATCCAAAAGTCCGTCCCGGACGTTCCCGAAAATTCGAAGCCCAATCTTGGATTCTCATGCCATGTTAATTTCGCCCGAATGCCATTTTGGTACTACTCAAGCTGACAGGCGGCTTCGAGGATTCATGCATAACCGACTCGTGCCAATTCACGTTCAAGACTTCTTGACACATGGACGTCCTTGACTACATGAAATTGCGAATGATCAATTTTAATTTCAAAGTACACGATTATCAAGGATCGACATAGGGCCGTGTGCGGGTTCGATAACAGTAGATGGAATCACCCGTCGTCCCATTATTTCTATCCGCGAATCGACCTCTAGTCGTCCCCGAAATCGGCTCGCATGACTACGGGATCGTCCTTACGCAAGTCTCACGGTCCGAGTCGTTTTCCCAGTCAAGTTCTTTAGTCGCATGAGTTCTGTCCTCATTAGTCTTTCCCCTCAAGGTTAGTATCTCAGGAGTGATCAGTTCCGAGTAAGATCAACCAACAATGCATTGGCGAAATTAACGTTCATTTCTCCCTCAAAGGGCTCGAATTTCAGGATGTCACACCTGTCCTCCTCCTACAGTGCTGTTTTGTGAAGTTCAGTGGGGAATCCGAGTTTGTTACTGCTGTGTTCAGCCCGGGACCGCCTTGGAGTGTCGTGAGAGAGGTCCCCGGGTGTCGGGTTCGTCGCCACCGCCGCGTCCACGTCTCCGACCCGCTTAACGGGTGAGTTTAGCTCCTAAACCCTATTTAGTGCCTAAACTTGCTTAGGGTTGGATTAATTAGTGCTAAGGGCTTATTAGTGTGTTTAATTAAGTGCATTAGCCCTAAGATAAGTGATTAGATAATTGATTAAGATTAGCTTAGTTTAATCTTGCTTATTTATGCTTAATTGTAATTAGGCTTAATTGAGTGTTTTGTGCTAATTAATCATGTTTTTCCTTAATTGCTTGATTAACGTGATTAATTGTTTAATTTAATGATTTATTTAATTTCTGAATTTAAGTATTTAATTTTTGGAATTTATTTATTTAATTATTTTTAATTTCTGAATTTAATTATTTAATTATTAAATTTTGAAATTACTGTTCATCCGAAAATTAAATTGTGTAATTTCATGTGTATTGATTTTATGGAGTGAATTGAATGTGTAATTGTATGAGCATCCGCATGAATTGTGTGATTTTCATAAAAATGGGAAAAGATGAATTGTCCGAGGACACCTAAATGGACCGCCTCTGAGAAAGAAAAATGGTTTGTCCGAGGGACACCGAAATGGACCGCCTTTATGAGAAAGAAAAATGGTTTGTCCAAGGGACATTGGAAATGGATCGCTTTTATGAGAAAGGTGGGAAAAATGGATTGTTCGAGGGACACCAGAAATGAACCGTTTTTATGAGGAAGGACTTGAGATTTTAAATGCAAGTGTATGTGCAAGTATGTGTGCATTGATTGCAATAGTTCGAATTACCAAGGGGCACGATTGCACCTCTGCAGAGGAAGGGCGCCGTAGCGCCTCGGAGGGTACGGAAAGGCACGGTTGCACCTCTATGGAGGAAGGGCGCCGTAGCGCCGTAGTGCCTCGACCTGCACGGAAGGGTACGGTTGTGCCTCTGCGGAGGAAGGGCGCTGTAGCGCCGTAGCCATAGCACGGAAGGGCACGATTGCACCTCTACGGAGGAAGGGCGCCGTAGCGCCGTAGCAATAGCACGAAAGGGCACGGTTGCGCCTCTGCGGAGGAAGGGCGCTGTAACGCCGTTGCACCTTGGCCCGATGGAACACGTGTGGATACCAGAGTGTATGAGAAATATTGCATCATCAGTTTCGATTATGCATGAGGTGATCACATCATTTTTTATGGCACGCACGCATGAACTGATAATATGCAGGGTGTGGTAATGGCCAGGTGAGATCGCTTGTGACGCGACTCGCATGTAATTGATGAACTACATCATCTAACGGCCATGTGCATTGCGTGTATTGTGCTGATATATAACGTGCAGGGTATGGCATACCGGGTAAGGTTGCATGCGAATCAGCTTATGATTGTTGGTTGACCCTGCCTATTATTTTATTGCTGATTGCTGGTTGTTTGTGGTTGGGTTGAGTGAGGGGTGGTTTTGGAGAGATACCCCAGGTTGAGTTGGTGTACTAACCAGGGCTTAGGGGAAGAATTCGCTGAGATTTTATCTCAACCCGTCGTGATTAACATTTTTCAAGCCTTTAGAATGGCGCACCCATAGTGGAGAATCCTGCCCCCGCTCTACCAGTGATTGACCTGATGGAGCCGAGTCCGATGGGTCCGAGTGACCGTGGTGCTGAACCCAAGGGTTCATTTTGTATAGCTAGATTAGCCTAGTTTCTTTTTGGCCTTGTTTGGAGGATGGATCGGCCCTTTTGTCAGGCTTGTAATTCGAAAGACGATCCTCCTTTGGTTAATCCAGTAAGTTGTATAAATGAGTAGTTGAAGTTTCTATTGTTCATCCCTCTATCCTATTTGATTGTTTGATTGTCTGTTGTCTTCCGCTTGAGCAAAAAGAAAGATTAAAATGAATGGTCGTCGACGAGTCCTGGGACGTCGCTTTCAATTGACCATGGTAAGGGGTTGTCGCGTGCTCGGGGTTCGAGGCATGACATTATGAGTAGCCAACTCAAAGTAAATGTAACTAACAAAGCATTAATAAAATAACTATTTCATATATCCCGAAATTATTCGAAATTTAGTATGTCACAAAAATAATTATTCATGCAGTCTTCCCAATCTTAGTTACCCATTTTATTCTCAAAGTTGAGCAAGGCAGGTGATCATGCATAAATTCACTCAAGCAAACACATATACCGACAGAAATATTGCAAATAAAAGGAAGGAAAATAAATGACTTGAGCCGTATCAAGAAAAAAAAAAATCAATACAAAGCCTTGTTACTAAGTTTTCGGAGAGGACCCTTGAGCTATAAATAGAAACTCAATGTAAAATCTCCTAAATAAAGTATTTTTTTAAACCAGAATGTAGATAAATGATACTTCGTGAATATCGACTATATAAACTACTCTCCTAAAATGATCGATTACATCAAGAAGTAAAACATGCAATCTTGAGAAAACAAATTATATTTATGAATATGCATGATTCCTAAAATACACTCCTAGATGTATATTTTTTATGAAAATGCAATTCATCTTTCTATTTTTTTTTTTTTTTTTTCACATTTCCCCCTTCTTTATATATATATATATATATAGTGAAACAAATTAAACTAAAAATTAACTAAGTGCTGAAATAAATTTGAACTAGAATTTATATGACAAAATAATATGTAATATAAATCCAGATTTTCTTGAAAATTTCCGCTACGTTCCCTTGGAATTTCAACCTTAAACTTCTTACGAGAACGAGTTAGTAAACACCAGAAAATAAAGAAAACTGAAGAGATATAATGCTATGAATTAAAGGGAAACTATTCCACTCTACATGAAATAAACGGTGGATGAATACGTCTATACTAATTGCCGAAGTTAACTATTAATTAAAAAAAATTATTTTTTCTACACTTGTACCGGTCTGAATTGAATTAAGGTTGGTGTGGAAATTGAACTACATCATCCTGATTCTTTTACTATTTCCATGTTTATGCTTACTGAAACACAAGGAACAATCAACATGAACTAACACAAAAAGCCACGCACGTGTTTGATTTTATTTCCTTTCTTCTTCTTTTCTTCTTTCTTTCCAGCCGTGCAGCAGAATTCCTTTTCACTTGTGCTGGCCGGGTGAGCCTGTCGCATAGTTCCCTCTTGGTCGAGCGCATGAAAGGGAGCCAGGTTGGTGTGGCTTGGACACAGAAGTTCAACAGAATAAATGGGTCATTTTGTTTGTCGGGTCAATTAGAATTCAATTCACAACCAGGCTAATTTAAATGGGATTTATGGCCGGGCCTCATGTGCAAATATGTTATTCCCCTAACAAAATGTTGAAAGTATCTAAATGTAGTAAATGCAAGTGTAAAAAATGTGCAACCTCAAAAATTTAGGTGTGAATGTTCTACGCTTGGAACAATTCATAGATTCACACAAAATGAAAATCAAACCTATTTGAATGGGCTATTTCATGTATAAATAGTAAAAATAATTAGTAATATGGTTTGGTTTCGAAAAAGTGGAAACCAAACCAAACCACAAAAAAGGCTTTGTTTCATGGACGAGATAGACATTGTTAGAGCTTAGAGGGGCTGTCGAGATGTGGGGCTCAGACTAAGACGAGGCTAGATCGATCACGATGGATCAGGGAGGTGGTATTCTTGCTCCTCGTGGTGTTTTTCTGCAAAAAATTCTAGAAAAAGGATCGAAGATCCAACGGTTGAAAAAATTAAAAAAACGTAAGGCACATGTCCTTTGTCGATCGAGGGGATATTACTTAGGTATGGAACCCGACGCCCATTGTTCCCATCTTATCCCTTCAAATGATCTCGTCCGTTCATTTAACCATGCGTTTTTTGTGTGGGTGTCGTTGGATAAAAAATGTTATGACTAGCCAAAATTAGACAAAATTTTTGGAAAATATTATTTATAATTACATTTTGAAAAAAAAAAAGGAAGAATGATGATGTTAGCCTGCTGTCGCCACCGATCACCGTGTGTCGTTTTGAGGTCAACCCAATGATGGAACGACGGCCACCTGCATATGGGCCCAAGCCACGTTAGGCCCAGTCGCAACACTAGCCCAGAGCACCAAGGCCACATGTCCTAGCGCAAGAATGGGCCCAAATGGTGCATTGCTGCACTGGGGCCTAAGCTGTCTCAAGACCCATTTCGTGTGGAACTGGGCTATTGAAGCCCAGTGCCGCACCTATAAAGCCCAGTCCATCATTTTTAGGCATCATTTCCCTTATGATGTGCATCGTAATCCTTTGTTTTCAAAATTCCCATACTTCGTTTGCGCATTTCAACCAAGGTAATGCACTTCAAAACTCTCTCTTTTGATTTATTTTATCAAATTCTAATAGCTAACTTTACCTTATTTTACAAGAAAATTCCGGTGAGGGTTAAGCACACAATTACTGCTGATTCTTAGTGGATATTAAGAAATTTTGTTCAAGTGATAGATAAGTGCTCTAAACCCCCTTAAATAAAATTGATATTGTTATATTGTTGGAGTTAGGCTTGAATTATTAAATAAATAGTTGTTACTCTACTGGTTTAAAATTACTTTTTTCATGAATAAATTGATGGTCGTAATGTCTAAATTGCTCTTTGAAGAAAATACAAAAATGTGATTTTTCAGCTATTATTCCACTTAGATAAAAGAATATCATAGTTTCTCTAGGTGGTTTTTTTTTTTTTTATGTTTAAATATTTGCATTCGAAAGTCCATGGCATGAAACCAAACATAGATCAAAAGGCTGTGACAATCGATCCGAGTAAATTCGAAGTCGGAGACTAAGGCTCCTTGGATTGTGAACCAACGCCCCAAGAATATCATGATTTTCTAGAATACTTTCAAAACGATTGTAGTTATTTTTGCTAAAAAAATTCTAGCTCTCCAAATCCTTATTATCTATAATTAAAAGGACAAAAATACCTTTGTCTAAATAGGCCAAATAATAACATGACTATGTCAATTTCAGAACTAAACATACACCATCTAATTACTAATCGTTAGTCAATTGCACAGGCATACACATCACAAATTATAACTCAAGCATATCATTACATGTCATTGCTTATTTTTAAAACACGAAAAAACACGGCACACAAAGTCATGCAGCGGCATGAAATGACAAAGGAATTTCACTAATTACATCTCCAGAAAAATCATAAGATTTGTCAATAATGTGAGAAATTATTTCAGAATTAATTTCAAAGGACGTAATAGGAAAATGTGGTACTAAAAAAACGTTGTGGTGAGTCTAACCCCTCCTCACACATAAATGAATCCCTGGACCGCAAGTTTCTTTTGCTTTTGTAAATGACCATTGCTTTCCCAATCAGCCTAGTTTTCTTAAAATGTTTGGTCGCGACGCCATCTCCTTCTTTGAACAAAACCGTAAGGCTGGCCCAAAATTCAAGAACTCCTCTTCCGCCCACGCAGTTGCTCCTCCTGCTGAACAAAACCTAGGATCTCAGGAGTGTCGAACAAGGTGCTAAATGACCTTTATGAAAAGACTTCAGCATGTTGATCAAGTTTCGAGGGCTATATATTGCATCAAAGTGGCTGTTGAAGGTTGGCCGAGTTGACCAAAACGCTCTCATTTTTTTTTACTTCTTCGCTTATTCTTCGGAAAAAAGACATAAATCATTATTCTACTCATGATTCTCTAAGAGAATGTTGATGTAATTATTATACAGATTGCCTTGAGCGTAGAGTGAAGTTAATTTACTTGTAGACCGAGCTATAGTTCCTCTTAAATGCTTTTAAAGGCTTCAAGTACTGCATTAATGGATTTTACCCTTGTTCTTAGACAAGGAAAATTATTCAAAAAATCATAAATCTATTACGCGGTTATCAATGTAGTCTTAAGTTTTTCAATGTAACAAATTTAGTACTGAACATTTTGACAATGTTCGAATATATCCTATCCTGACAATATTGGTAAAACATCGTTGACATGGTAGTCTAGTTAGTACTAGCCATCTTACATAGCATAGTTAGATGATTGACGGTCGATGTAGATGATTTTTGTAATTTTTTTAATTTGTTAATTTCTTTTCTTCCTTTTCTTTTCCATCATCTTAAGAGGCCACGTGGGCCGCTTCGATATCACCGCTCTACCATGAACCTTGACCAAGACACCATAAATTTTTCTAAGATGTTGACTCAAGAAACTCAATCGAACTTATTGCTTCCATTCTTCTTTTCTAAAAATGCAATGTGACTTTTACCCAAAAAAAAATTGAGAGGAAGTAGAAGGGTGAAGAGCAAGGGCTTCATAAGCTCTCGTAGTCATCGGGTGGTGATTACAAAGTTCCATACAAAGCATAATAGTTGAATGATTAAGCTTAGACTCCATTTATTTCGCACTATATGAATAATTTAAAAATATCTGCTTTAAAATAATTGTTTATATTGCTTGAAATAATTAATTAATGAAAAATGTATTCATTATTGAAAACAATTTATGTATAAATATTCTTGTAAATGGGGGTTAGGATATTAGGAGTATCAAAACTTTCTACGACGCTCACTTTTGTACTAAAATTTTTTTTTTTAACTCATTTGAATGCCATAAATTTGAAAAATCGATTACTTGAGTGCTAATTCGACATGACCGTCGGAAAAAGCCGACGTGGTTGCTAGTCATCCGGCATGACCACCGGAAAACTGACATGAATCGGTGGTCACGTCGGACAACCAGCGACTATGTCGGCTTTTCCGGCAACCACGTTAGAAATAACACTCAAGTAATTGATTTTTTAAATTTATGGCACTCAAATGAAAAGAAAAAAAAGTTTTGGCATCAAAGTGAGCCTTATACAAAAGTTTTAGCATTCCTAGTGTTTTTACCCCTTGTAAATGATGATAATATCTTTTTTTTTATTCTTTACTTTTGTAGACAATACAGCTGATTATTTTTAAGAAAAAGTTATTCATATTTACTTTTCGCAAGACTAACTCACTCTTAACTTTCGTGCTTTTGCTCTCGGACACTATTGAAGTTCGTTCCTCCACAGTAACAGCACCCACTTATTCAATGAACCTGCAAAAGTCCAAAAGAAAAAGAAGAGAAAAACATTACCGTTTAAGATGAATTGGTTGAGAGTGATGCGAGCCGCAAAGCGAGAGCATTCGTTTAGAATTGAAACAAGGTCGAAAGTGAGTACATGGAGGGTTCGTTGCGGAGCTTCCAGATGACAACGCAGTCCCAAGCCATTGAGTCGACTAGAGGTGTCAGACTTTGAACCGACCTTTGGAGAGCTTTCATGGTTGATGCTTGCTTCTTCCCCAGCACTCTTAACAAAATACTACGAAGCTCCGCTTGCTTCTAGCTTCTTCCCCAGCTCTCGCCTAAATTTGCACGAGAGCATCGTGGCAAGGGTCATTGCCATTGCTTTGATTTGGGTGAGGGCTGCCACGCCCTTGCCCTCACCAGCCATCACTGAGAAACTAGCGACCCTATCGGTCTTTCCAAGTAGGTGAACAATGAGGAAGGGGGAAACGAAAAATAAAAATTCTAAAAATGATTTAATTTTGATCATGATCCATGTTAGTATTGACTGTATCACATAATGTGTGACCGGTGATAACTAGACAACCATGTCAGTGGTTTCCAATCCAAATTAACCGGATGGACTACACTGAAATTTCGTGCAATGGTTTATGACTAAATTTGTTAAATTAAAAACTTTATAATTGAATTAGACATCATACAATATGTTTAGAAATTTTTGGACAAATTTCCCACTGTCAAACCTGCCACGGGGATAATGGAAGAGGCTAAGTGGATAGGTTAAACCACTATAATTTTCCTTTTTTGCTAATCCCACATCTCTTTCAGCCTCTTATTCTGCCTCTTTGCAGAGCATTGAAATTGAATCCTGCATGCATCCCTAGCCCCCTCCCCTCCCTACCGGCAGAGCTGATACCTACCGCTAAAACCAATATAAGTTAATTTGTAGTCTCTTCTATCCATTACTCTCTCTACATTTTTAATGATTGAAGATATTTTTTATACATAGCATATTTTGTTCACAAACATCGTTCCATCCTCCACACATTGTTTTGCACTAAAAAAGTTTCAAAAACTGTAAAACAGCTAATTAACTGCCCCCTTATTGTTTAGTTAAGTCCATTTCACACATAAGCATTATATTTGTATAAATATAAGGTGAAATGGCACTAATTATCTGTTTATTCTGCCCAAAATTCAAGACCATCCCTGTATCATTTTTCGTCCAAAATCATCCCGATACTTTTTTAAGAGGCTCGTTGCTTGTCCTTTTATTATGTTGCTACTTTTTCTGGCTGATTTATGCCGATCTCCAAGGCAAGCTTGCATTGAAATTCAGAACGAGACAATTATTTTTTCTCAACGAAGTTTATACGCTCGTTGCGATTCTTATGTCTGTGTATTAATTCTTATGGTCATTATTCGGCATCTAGAAGATATGAGAAAATTATTAGTTACAATCCCCAGCTCAATCATCACCTTCGTCATCATCAACCCTCCCGTGCATCCCTGATTTATCCCTCAATTACGCCATTGATGTTGACAGACGAAGATGAATTGGCCGAAGCCGAAATCCTACAAAACTCAGTCATTAATCTCTCATTGCTCGTTCTCTCCACAACAAAATGCCCAAGCTTACCAACAACCTCCACCAAGTTGTCCCTACACAAGAACTCGTCGCTGTAAACTCTCTCCACCTCCCTGTCGAAGTCATGCACGAACACATGTGTCTTGGCCACGCCACCCTTCTTGCTCCTCGCCAGCACCGCCGCTGTGAATATTGTTGACATTCTCCCCGGTGCCGCCTCATGGTACCCGCTTGGCCCATCGATTAGTATCACGTCCCAACTCAATTCATACACGTGGTTGGGCAAGCTGTTCAATGCAAGCTTGCACTCCGAGAAAAGCAGCTTCTGCACTGGCCGGCACTCGTTGCGAAACTCACCTCTAGCTGACTTGAGCAGCCTTTTCATTTCGCCGACCCTCGTCTCGTACTGCACATCATAGGCCTCGATTCCTGGGTGTTGCTGCTCAAATCGCGAGATGAGGTTCTCATTCTCATCGAGGAAAATGGTGCGGCCGTCGAAGTTGAGGGTTCTGTACAAGAGGGCCTCGTGGGTGAGGCCAAAAACTAGGAGGTTGCAGCCGGAGGTTGCAGCAGCAGCACAGCGGGTAACTGCGGCAGTTATGGTGGCAAGCTCGATGGACGTCAGGTGGGTGGAGGTGGTAGTGGTGGCGTAGTGGAGGAGGGCGGCGGATATGGAAAGTGGAAGTGGGCTTGAAGAGGCGGCAGAGCCCACGGCGGTGCTTGTGGTTGTGGTGGTGGTGATTAGGGTTAGAGTGAAGGCGGTGCTGAAGAAGGTGATGATGAAGATGAGCCACAAGCGATTGGTGTTTGAAGATGATGATTGCTTTTGGATTATGGGATGGAGGAGTATTAGCCTTGTGCTATTCATCTCTTAATCTCTCTCTCTCTCTCTGTGAAAGCAACTTGTTCATTTCATTTAACATAGTCGGAGAATTGCAGCGAGCACCGTATATATTAGTGTGACTACACTGGGGAAATCATTGAGATGAAAGAATCCTAGCCCATAGAAAAACAAGAAACGTAGCAAAACAGAAAATCGTTCAGTACATTCCAAAAAACCAGATGTTGATACAAATAAATAGAAGCGTACCTTCCCTATTGACCTCTTATCGATGGACAACACTTCGTCTGCTACATATGAGTTTAGTTTAAAACATTAAAAGAAACATAACTCAAATGTGATTCATGCTGGTAGAAGGAGTTATTAGCAAACAAAAATTTAGGGGGCTTGTTTCATGGAAATGAAGAATTTGAAATATATATTGCCTAAAAATGATCCTAGAATCAATGAAAAATCATCAAAAATGTTTAGTTGATACAAATAATGGGTTCTTAGGAAAAAAAAATCATACCCATGGTTCCCACGGTGCAAAAACCTCTAACTAGATAGTTACTAAAAAGTTGAAATGAATCACCTTAAATACCAACAAATTTTCTAAATTACAGAAAATATATGCAAATAAACATAATTGTAATCCTAGAAAATATTCACCAGATTTTAGGGTTTTTTAGATTAATATTTGTTCAAATTAATGAAAGAATTATGAAAGATCTTTCTTCTTCTTCTTTCCTTTTGGAATTTGCATGTGTGAGCATGTTTGCGTCCGTACGCATCGTGTACGTACTAATCGAGTTATCTATGTTTATATTGTTTCTATTGCATAGCGTAATTTATTTCGAAAGCACTTTCAATTAAGATATTGAGGGACCGCATCATATCGTTAGGTAATGAAAATATAATTGGCCTTTTTGAAGTCGGATGATCATCATCATGATTTGATCATCATAATGAAAGAGTAAAGAGATGGAGAAAGGAGGTGCGGTACCGCTGTCATTTGCTTTGGCTCGTGTGCACCATTAACTCTATGTTTGATTGAATTATGGTGGGATTTGTTGTCGGACATGGACATCGTGTCATGTCTTTTGGGGGTCTATTGATGTTGGTGGCAGATAATGCAAATCGTTATCCCCAGCTTAGAAAAAGGTTACGGCAGTCTAGAACTTTTTCTAAGTGTTTATATAATATTGAAATATTTTCTATTTAAATTAATCTCTAAAATTTAAAAATGGTTAATATCATGAAAAATCCAAAATTGGTACGTATGTGATAAATTTACCCAAAATTAATTTTTTGACCACAAAAAATCTCAAACTAGTATATTTGTAACAAATTTATCCTATGTTAGTTTTCGTTAAATTTTACTTTCAAATTACTGAGTTGGATATGGATAACACGTGACGATTGTAGTGTACCAATTTGGGATTTTACTATTCTTTTTCACAGTTATATTAGTTTTGTATTTTTTGTGATAATAATCAAATTTAATGGAAGGTATATATGTCACATATCATTTACCAATCGGACCTTCTTAGACAAGCAAAGGCCAAGGACTTATATTCCCCTGATGGGTATCATTTACTACAAGAGCTGATAATGTGGCAAGTACCAATTCCCCACCTCTCTACAGGTCAGGACATTTTTACTTGGGTGGAGGACGCCGGGGGAAAATTTTCTACGGCTTCGGCTTGGGCCAATATCCGACGCAAATCAAACCTGGTTCGTTGGTCCTCTTTTATTTGGGACAAGGTTTTGGCCCCTAGACATCAATTTCTTCTCTGGCTTATTACCAAGAATCGTCTCCCCACTCAAGTACTCCTTATGTCATTTGGCAGGATTCCTAATTCGATATGTGCCCTGTGCAAAACTAGGCCTGATTCAGTTGATCATCTTTTTTTTTATTGTTGTATATCCAACTCTCTGGCTAATTTTTGGGCTGCGAAGTGTAACCTTCCCTGGAGCAACTCCTCTTGGTCGGACAATCTCCAATGGGCTATAAATCATATATCAGGTAAAGGACTTTATCCAGAGATTGCTCGGTTCTCGTTTGGTGCTTTATGCTACATCATTTGGAAGACCAGGAATGACATCCTCTTCCGTGGTCATAACTTGTATGCTCCTTCCATGAAACTCTACCTCTATAAGGCGGTCAAAGACAAAGGTCTCACCTTCAAATCGGTTGAAGACAACCCCAGAAATAGAAGGATGCAACGTAGCTAGGGGATAGACCCTCAGATTTTTGGACAGGAGATGCCCTCAGCTTAGCTTAGGATGACATGGGTCTCTTGTAACCTGTGTCCCTAGTATATAAGGTTCTTTTTTTGGTGACCGCGGTACCCTCATACTCCAGCGACATGTCGTCCAGATGAGTGTTTGTAGGTACCGTGTTTCCCCCCTCTGATGTATATTTCTCTGGTTAAATCTTACAATCTTACCTTACCAAAAAAAAAAAAAATATATATATATATATATATATATATGTCACATATGTATATTAGTTTTAGGTTTTTTATAGTTAAAAAATTAGTTTTGAGTAAATTTGTCATAAGTGTACCAGTTTTGGGTGTTTTGTAATTATTCAAGATAAATTTGTTACAGATATATTGGTTTATGATTTTTGTGGTTGAAAAAATTAATTTGAGATAAATTTGTCATAGATATACTAATTTAAAATTTTTCATGATATTAATCCTTTTTAAAATCAACTAAAATGTGATTCTTTCGTGAATTGAAGTTAATATCACGGGTAATTCATCATTGATGTGGACTGGCTAGCTCAATTAGATTTATTCTTCTGATTAAAAGAACTCTTCTTTTTTCTCTTTTATTCTTCTACTGAGTTCTTCAACGGTCGCCATCATTGGCCACTCCTTAAGGCTGGCCATCACTACCAGCGTCATCCTCGGTGTGGTCTTGTCGTGCCTCACCACCATCACTCTCCATGCCGAACCTTCTTGCCTAGCTCAACCCCCTCTCTCTCTCTCTCTCTCTCTCTCTCTCTCTATTCGTATGCGTGTGACCTCTAGTGGAGGTTGGGACTAGGCATGTAACCTCCATTGATGGAGGTGCTCCGTTTCATATCTGGGTCGCACGACTTGTCCTCATATCCATTCTAAATTGAATTGGCTAGTTCACCTAGTCTACGTAGGTGTCCTCGTTGACGTATTATATGGCTAGTTAATAGTATTAATTGCCACATCAACAATTTTTGTTAACCTACTTAATGAATGACCATATTGAATCAAATTCATAAAGTACAAGTACCACTGTATTGCCAAATATTTTTGGGGCAACATTGAAAAATAGGGAAAAGTTTAGGAAGCGCGAGACTACTGTTAATTGTTTTAAAAGCTTAAACTATTAGATGAAGACGTGATTTAATAATTAAATATTCTAATACCCAAACTATTACCGCAAAGCAAAAGAAGATAATATAAATCATCAAGATCGTCAATTAGGTACATAAGTAAGAGAGCTTAATTAATAGAGAAAGGTCATGTATGGGAATCGTATTTGCAAAGAGAGGACGTGAATAATGTATGTTTTACCTCTGTATTATATCATCCAATGCAACTGAGTGATGTCAAGAAGCTATTCTGTTAATTTGTTTCAATGTCCCTTAAGAAATCTACTAGAAACGTTTTCTTGTAAATTACAAAAACCAATCTTCTGTTTTCACCTTGAATACTAACTTCCTATCCGCTAATTTCAAAATCTATCCACACTTTGCAACAAGCGGTTTAAAAAAATCTTCACTTCGCACAATCTAATTTAGACCTTTTTTTTGACATCAGGGCCCAACATGCATGCTCAAAATAATATATGACGCAGAATAAATCATAATAAGAAGTTGAGAATGATTTTCATATTTTCCCTGCATAATGAAATATGTAGTTGAGCCACATAAAGAGCGCAAAATAAGGATTAATGGCAAATTTGTCTAATTAGTGTTAAAACCATTTTAATGATGCCAATTCAATTATAAGCGTTAGAATTTTACCAATTTTGTCCCCAACCTTATGGGAATTTCAATATAGTAATTCCGGCTAATTCTAACTAGAAGTCTTGAATTTCGCGTAAAGGTTTTAGTAGTAAAGTGGCACCATTTAATAGGGTTAGGATTGATTGGGTGATTTTCCCAAAAATTAACCATTCCATTATTTTCCCTTCTCTAATAGTCTATTTAAATAAGAGAATAAAAATATATATATATATATATAAAGAAGTATATATTTGTATCTTACGGAAAATAGATATGTGATATCTTAAAGATATTATCTTTTGCCCAGCTGGTTTTCATTATGTTAGTAGCTTGAAATTTGTCCATGTTGATCATCACGTTTGTCCACCAAAAGTCAACTTTCATGTTTGCCCCACTAATTTAGTATTTATGTTAATTCCAAGTTCTATTCTCACGAAAGCAATGCTTAATCATGCTGTTCTGTTTGAGTCCGAACATGTCTTTAATTATTGCTTTGCCTAAACTTTGTAGAATTGACGTAATCAAACCAATGATTGTGCCCTTCACGTAGTAAAATGACGTCAACTTACGCGAGATATTATTATCTTATAGGCATCAAGAGAAATGTTTCATAACGATGCCAAAGTTTAGATGACAAATCCCAAAAACTTCCCACTTTTCTGTTGCAAGCTATCATCTTGTTATGGAATAAAGATGGAAATTCTCTTAAGTTTGTGCAATGTCACCTTTGATTTTTATTTTTTTTGCAATAAATTCCGTTCGCTCCAATTAGACCTTCCATTAAAAAAAGAAGAAAAAATGTTTACGTGACCGTTAAGCATCACAATGGCTCGTGTGTGGCTGCCATATGGCTCCTACGTGCTATTCTTGAAAAATTAAAGATAACGAAAGTTAAATTTTCTTCTTAAAGGAAATTTGGAGCAACCACACCACTGCGAGCTCGAGCCCACAAGCAGCTACTGGTTGTTTTTGAGTTTGATCAATGGAGTAAGGATAGAGATTGGAATCTTTTTCCAATAGAAGCCCCCTCAATCGGCTTCGCCTTTTGAATCTACAACAGTAGCATCTCAGCAAGGTGGCGATAGCTCAAATGGAGAGGCTCTCCTTCAACTTTTGATGGCTCTATTGATAATGCTGCATTGAATTTCCAAGGGTTTCATGGAAACTGAAAATGACTAGAGATTCTTCACATCTTTTTCTCTCGTCTAAGTCAATCATATTTGGAGCTTGGCCCGGACTGAATTAGACGAACTCAAAAAAATTATGCCGAACCAAGAGGACTATTTAGGCTTGATGTAATCATGTCAGGGCTGCTTTTCAATGAAAAGCAACTCAGCAACTCACGAACTCACATCATAATATGCCATTTCCCACGCAATGCTTTATCTACAGTAGACAAACAAGCATTCCTTTCCTGTTTTTTCTTTTTTTTTTGGTAAGGTAAGATTATATTAAAACGACCAGAGAAACTGTACAGTAGGGGAAGAGCCCGGTACCTATATATACTCCACCAAGCTTACACTGGAGTAGAAAGGTACCGCACTCTCCAAAATGAGAGAGACAACATAAAGATCGGGTTATCAAGAACCCAGGTCATCCTAGACTAAGCCAAGTATGACTCCTCTCCAAAAATACGGGGGTCTATGTCCCAGCTACGTTGCATCCTTCTATTTATGTGGTTATCCTCAACCGACTTGTAAGTGATACCTTTATCCTTTATCACCTTAGAAAGATAGAGTTTCATGGAAGGAATATTAAGATTGAGTCCACGGAAAAGAATAGCATTCCTTTCCTGTAACATAGCTAGGATACAGGCTTTTGCGGCAACTCATTACCATGCGAATCACTCTATCGGATTGCAACAATCAAAACAGATTCCATGTCCCAGGCTCCAACAGGGTTCCTCATACCCATCAGTTCTAGAAAGGAGCACCTGATTGTCTTTGGGAAAGCACAGTCAAAAAGCAAATGTTGTCTAAGATTCAAGAGCAGCTGAGCACTAGTCCCATCGATCAACTACAGAAGCCCCATTTTTTCGTCCTGCCAAAAGTCTGCAGCCTATTTAAGATTGCTAATGAAAGGCTGAAACAGAACTTAGGAGTGTTTGGATTAACCAAAATCATTTTATGACATACAACCTTTGGCCTTCTTTCTCTAACCAGGTTCCAAGCATCAATCCAAGTAAAACAACCAGATGCATTTCTAGTGAACATCACTATGATCGTCAGCAATATGACAGCGCTAAAGCATCCCATATAACGCTGACTTGTATTTGTACCAATAGATCTGATCTTGTTGGAGGCAAGACCACTCATCCCTAACTGGTAACAGTAGTGGACACCACTTTATCTCCTACACATGAGTTTAGTTTATGATATTAAAAGAAAAATAGCTTGAATGTGATTGACGCACGTAAAAGGACAAATTGGCGAACAAAAATTTAGGGGCTTGTTTCGCAAAAAATTAAGAATCAATGAAAAATATGTTTGTTATCAACAAAAATATATTTGTTAATAATAAAAATAATCATTTTATCTAATTATTTTAAACTATACGAATAATCATTTCTTAGAAAAAAATCATTTTTGAAATGATTAACTTCTAGTAAAACAAACGTGCCCTTGACAAACGAAAATCATGCCATATAATTCTCGTGGTGCAAAAATATCTAACTAGATAATTACTAAAAGTTGAAATGAATCACCTAAAATCCCAACAAAATTTCTAAAATAAAATAAATATAAGGAAATAAACCAAATAGTGATCCTAGAAAATATTCGCCGGATTTTAGAGTTTTCTAGATTAATATATACATTTCATTGTTTTGCAGAATATCTTATTCGTTTGAATTAATGAAAAAATTATGAGAGGTCTTTTTACTTCTGTTTTTTTTTTTTTTTTTTTTGGAATTTGCACATGGAAGTGTGTTCGTATCTATACCCATGTTTGCAGATCGAGTTATCCATGTTTTAACCATTTCTGCTACATAACGTCATTTCTTTCAAAAGCATTTTCAAATAAGAAATTAAGGAATCGCATCATATCATTCATTGATGAAAATATAATCGGCTTTTTGAAGTCCAATGATCTTCATGATATGATCATCATGATGAAAGAGCAAAGAGATGGAGAAAGGTGCCGCATCGCTGTCATTTGGCTTTGGCTCGTGCACACAATTAACTCTATATTATCGTTATATAATTGGGTCATAGGTAGCTCTAATCGGTTCAATCATGACGGGATTTGTTGTTGGACATGGACATCAGGCCATGTCATATCTTTTGGGGTTTGTCGATGTTGGTGGTAGACAATACAAATCATGTTCGAGCTGAAGAGCAAGGTCATAGTCGTCTCCAAATTTTGCTCCGTGTTTAAGGCTGGCCACCACTGCTGGTGTAATCACCATTGTGGTCCCGTTGTGCCTTGCCGCTGTGGCTCCTTATGCCGAACCTCCGCACCTAGCTCTACCCTCTCTCTCTCTCTCAATTCCAATGGAGTTTGGGGCGAGGCCCATGACCTCCATTGATGGAGGTGCTCAACTTCATACCTAGGTCACACGACTTAACTTCATGTCTAGTCTAAATTGAACAGCTAGTTAATGATGTCCATGTAGGTGTCCTCGTCAACATATTAGACGTCTAGTTAATGGTATTGACTGCCATATCAACAATTTTTATTAGTTTTCTTGAAGGAATGATAATATTGAGTCAAATTCAAAATATGACAATACTATGGAATTGTAAAATATTTCCAGCACAACATTGCATGATAGGGAAAAGTTTAGGGACCACCCATATTATTACCCAAGATAAAAGAAAATAATACAAATCATCAATATTGTCGATTGGGTATATAAGTGAGAGAAGTTAATTTATAGAGAAAGGTCGTTTACGGGAATCATATTGCAGAGAAATGGAGGTGAATAATGTATGTTTTATCTCTACATTAAATCATCCAATGCAGTCGAGTGATTGTTTTGATCTCTTTTATGAAAACTAGCAGAAACGTTTTCTTGTAAATTACAAAAACCAATCTTCAGTTTGCACCTTAATTACTTATTTCATGTTTGCTAATTCCAAAACGTTTCCACACTTTACAACAAGAGCTTCCGAAAAAATCCACAATTCGCAGAATCTAATTTTAATAGTTTGTTAGCCGCAAAGCTGTAAAAATTTAGACCGTTTTCGACATCAAGGCAGAAAATGCATGCTCGAAATAATAGAAGACGTGGAATAAATAATAATAAAAAGTTGAGAATGATTTTTGTATTTTCCCAGCATAATAAAAAATATAATTGAGCCACATAGGGAGCTCGAATAAAGGATTAACAGGGAAATTGTCTAATTTGTGTTAAATCTATTTTAAGGACATCAATTCATTTATAAACTTTTCAATTTTACCAATTTAATTTTAGACATTTACGCAAAATTCTAGAATTCCAGTTAAAATTGGCTGGAATAACTATATTGAAATCTTATGTAAAGACTAAAGATTAAATGGGTAAAATTGAAAAGTTTCAGAATAAAGTGGCATTCGTTAAATAGGTTTAATTGATTAGGTAATTTTCTCAAGGATTTACTGTTCCATCATTTTCCCTTATCTTATAGTCCATTTAAATAAGAGAATAAACCATATATAAAAAAACATATATGTATATATAAATTAAAAAGAAGTATATATTTGTTTTTTACGGAAAAGAGATATGTGATATATTTTGCCCAGATGGTTTTCATTATGTGAGTAGCTTGAAATTTGTCAATGTTGATCATCAGGTTTGTCCACCAAAAGTCAACTTTCACGTTTGCCCCACTAACTTAGTATTTAGGTTAATTTCAAGTTCTAGTCTTGTGAAAGTGGTGCTTAATCATGATGCTCTGTTTGAGCCTGAACTGTCTTTAATTATTGCTTTGCCTAAATTTTGTATTATTGAGGTAATCCAACCAACGGTTGTGCCCTCCACGTAGTAAAACGAGATCAACTTACGTGAGATATTATTATCACTTAGGCATTGAGAGAAATGTTTCATAGCTATGCCAAAGATTAGACGACAAATCTCGACACTTAACTGTGAAAAATTCCTAAAGTTTGTGCAATATTGTCTTTGAATTTTTCTTTTTTGCAATTAAATTCTTGAATTATGACCTGTTCGCTCCAATTGAACCTTCCATCAAAAGAAAGAAAATATTTATGTGACCGTTAGGTATCACGATGGCTCATGTGTGGCTGCCACATGGCTCCTACGTGCTATTCTTGAAAAATTAAAGATAACAAAAGTCAAAATTTTCTCCTTAAAGAAAATTTGGAGCAACCATGCCACTGTGAGCTCGAGTCCACGAGCAACTACCAGTTGTGTTCCAGTTTGATCAGTGGAGCCAGGACAGAGGTTGGAATCTTTTTTCAATACAAGACACACAAGCATTCCTCTCCTGTAACATCTCGGCAAGGTGATGATAGCTCAAATTGGGGGGCTCTCCTTCAACCTTTGATGGCTTTATCGATGATGCTGCATCGATTTCCAAGGGTTTCGTGGAGATCGAAGATGAATAAGTATTCCTCGCATCTTTTTCACTTGTCATTTGAGTCAATCATATTTGAGGCCTGGCCGGAACCAAATCACACGAGCTGGAAATAATTTATGCCGAACTCAGAGGACTTGTCTAGGCCTGATGTAATCGGGTTGGGGTTGTTTTTCAAAGAAAAGGAACTAGCGAACTCACATCATAATGTCATTTCCACGCAATTCTTTATCTACAGAAGACAGACAAGCATTCCTCTCCTGTAACATAGCTAGGATACGAACTTTCACGGCAAAACATTACCATGCGAACCACTCTATCAGCTTGCAACAATCAAAGCGAATTCCACTTCCCAAACTCCAACAGGCCTCCTCAAACCCATCAGTTCTAGGAAGGAGCACCTGATTGATTGTCTTTGAGAAAGCACACTCAAAAAGCAATTGTTGTCTAGATTCAAGAGCAGCTGAGCACAAGCCACATCGATCAACTGCAGAAGCCCCATTTTATCATCCTCCTAAAGGTCTGCAACCTATTGGAGATTGCTAATCAAGCTTCGAAACAAAACATTCGAGTGTTTGGATTTAACCAAATCACTTAAAGACATACAACCTTTGGCCTTCTTTCTCTAACCAGGCCCCAAGCATCAACCCGTGTAAAACATTTAGATGCATTTCCAGTGAACATCACTATTACCTTCAGGAATATAACAACGATAAAGCATCCCGCGTGAACTAATCTGGCGTCATGTTTGCACTATGCTATATTGGTCCACCGCCAGGAGCAATGGCACCACCACAAGCAATCAGTGGGTTGAGTTCGAGTTTGATCACTGGAGTGAGGACAGAGGTTAGAACCTCCTCCGATACAAGCCCAGCCTGATCGGGTTCAACTTTTGAAGCAGCGGCGGTGGCAGTTGCATTGGGAAAACTGAAGACCTTCGTTGCACAGAAGATCGAAGCCTGTAATGAAAGGAAGCCAGTGGTTTGGGGGAGTCGGAAGAATATCATCTTCAGTGAAGCCGAAGAGCATTTTTTGTTCTGAATCGAACTCACATCTTCATTTCAGCCAAATTCATCTTTGATCGACCTACTGGCAAGGTCTTCCATGAACTTCTGTGCCTTTTTTTCACTTTTAATCATCACGTGCACTGCTTCTGTTCTTCAATTTGATTTTCCTTTTTCTGTTTAACTTATTAATCTGCATTGAATTTCCTTGAATTGTGACTCTTTTTTCGCTGATTAGATCGTCTTTAACTGAAGCTGTACAGTTTCTAGCTCAGGTCGTGAGAAATCAAGGGACATCTCTTGTGGTAATCGAGATAGATAGAAGAAGGTAAAATTGAGATTTCCAAAATGTTATGTCGTCGTTGTTTTTGAATCGTTGCCTCAAACCGTTGACAATGGGCAGCGGCAGGTCCAGGAGGAATAGCATAACTGCGATCAAAACTGATCTGATTGGCAGCGGCAGGTCTGGGAGAATTAGCATAATCGTAATCCAAACTGATCCATTTTGACTTGGAAAGACAGCCCATAAAGTCACCTCGGCAGTTTACCTCACACAACGAAAGAAACCGTATACGCGGGAACCGCTTAATATGCTCCGAAGTGACAATTATAGGACCTTTCGACGAATCCCTCAAATTGAAACGGAGTGCTTGAACCCTTCCCTTGATCTGCCAATGATAGTAAGGAGCAGAAAGAGGAATTTGTCAATATCCCAGTATTTTATTTCGTAGAAGAAAAGAAAAAAGTGTAGCGGTCGAGTAGCTCCCAATTCAAAAATGTGAATCATCAATTGAGAAGAGGTTATAAGCAATTTTCTATTCAAATTTGGCCATTCTTTACCTCTGATGAGTTTAATTCGCGAATGATGTCATCTATATCCCACAATCGGGTTCCTCCTTCTTTGGCAATTACCCTTCCAAGATCTCTAAACTGATTGTGCATCCAAAGGCTATTATCGTCTAACTCCTTTATCATGCATTTGTTAGTAAGGACCTCGATGGCACCCGCTGGGTACAACTTACAATATTTCCACATGTACATTGGACTAGTCTTATTCTCACCAATGAAAAAGCATGCAATATCGAGAAATATCTCTTGTTCATTCAGCTTTAAGGCATCATAGCTAATCCTTAGCTTTGCCAAGACATCCTTATGAGGTCTTACCTTTCGCGCCTCTAGAAACTCTTCCCATATTTCTCTCTTTTTCCCAGAAAGAGATGAACCCATTGCTTGAAGAGCTAGTGGTAGTCCATCTGCAGTAGAGACAATCCCTCTTGAAAGAGTGTAGTAATTGTCTGGAGGAGAGTCGTCCCCGAAGGCATGCCTACTAAAAAGTTTAATTGCGTCTCCATCGCTCAACTGCACCATTTCATAATCCTTAAATTTATTCTCAAACCCCCTGATATTTAGAACGCTCTTGTCCCTAGTAGTAACAAGTATTCTAGTACCACGATAAAAAGATTTCTCTCCGATTAGTTTTTGGATCTGGCAGGCCTCATCAACATTATCCAATACAATTAACGTCTTCTTGTTGCAAATTGTTTCTCCAATCATATTGGTCCCATGATCAATGTCAAGAATCTTACAAGCTACTCCAGAAGAAGAGATATCATGCAATAATTTTTCTTGCAACTTCTTTAAACCCTTGCTTTTTGCCATTTCGCTCACATCTTCAAGAAAGCTGCAGTTTTTCCCAAATTGAGGATATAGTTGGTTGAAGATAATTTTGGCGAGTGTTGTTTTACCGATGCCGGCCATGCCATAGATTTCAATTAGCCACACCCTATCAGAGTCGATGTCTAATAAATTGTTTATGGCTGCTATTCCATCCTCCATTACAACTAAATATTTGGTTACTTGTCTTTCTCTTGTCTTGAGCCTGACCACAACCTCGTCAACAACTGCCCTGATAAGTTCCGTATAGCTGCCACAAAGTTGAACAGTTTCAATTGAGAAAAGGTGACAAATTTGCATGTTGACCAACCATCTACTAAGCAAACAGGTGGGGACGTGATCAAGTTAAGGATATATCAAAATTCTACGTTACCCCCAAAGCTTTGGGAACGTGATGAATTACAAAATTGAACATCCATTACAAGTTTAAGGAATACAGGAAGTGAAATGTCTGATCTTTATGTCAAGTAGAAGAATCAGATTTTCTGACATAAAAGGGCAGAAGAATCAGTTCATAAACATCTAATAAATTACTTTAATAAAAGATTTACTTATTTCTTTTGACGTGGAAAACAACTTTGCAAAGGCAACAGTTCCTTAATCTCTAGCATCCAATAGGAATCTTAATACATACATGGATCAAAGCCAAATTGTTCATACGATGGAAAATTGGTGAAAAATGAAATTATAATAACCCTTTTATTAGGTCAGAAAAAATTTGGAAATCTCATGTTTTAAAAAAATAAAAGAAGAATTTGAAACTTTCTGTTTAAATTTAGGGAAATTAGGGTTGGAATATAATTAATGAATTTTTATGAGAACTATAGCCCGATTGTACAAAATAATTTTCACAATCATGATTAGATTGTTACCCTGAATCTTTCTCCGGCTCCCATCCCTTGATGCCACCAACTTTTTGTAGAGCCTGCCGCCATTTCTTTATATCGTCCGAGCTGACCTTATTCTTCTCCAAATTCGATATGTCCTCGTTGTACAATGTGGTTTCCAACTTCACGTCATCGGGTTTTACGTCGTAGAAGATGGGCAATATGACCTTCTTCTCATCTTCTTTAGATTTAGAGGTATTCTCCACCATCCTCGCAAGCTCGCAGAGGCACCAGCGACTTGAAGCATATCTTTTGGAGAAGATGGGTATGTAGAGCTTGGAATCGTCAATCGCTCGCAGAAGGTCGCCACTAATTTTTTCACCTGGTCGAAGCTCTTCATCATCGATGAAAACACGAATCCCGGCATCTATCATGGCTTGGTGGAGGATACCAGTGAATCCATGACGTGTATCGGGTCCTCTAAAACTCAGGAAGACCTGGTACTGACCTCCTAATGCATTGCTGATGCTCGTTCCTGGCTCTGAGTTCTCCATAGGATCACTTCGCACTTAGCAGGGTCACCCCTCTCTCTCTCTCTCTCTCTCTCTCTCTCTCTCTCTCTCTCTCTCTCTCTCTCTCTCTCTCAGAATAGACACCGTTGAAATACTTCTTCAAGGCATATTCACACCAAGCCTTGCGGCAGCTGAGGAGGAACTCAAGGGACCCGAGGCAACGATCGAACAGTACAAACAGATTAGAGAGAGGGAGAAGGTTACCCGTTTCTTGCTGATTCTGGACGATAGCTTCTCGACGATCCGGTCACAGATCCTCACCATGGATCCCGTCCCTCCTCTCGGCCGGATCTATCAGTTGGAGGTCCAGGAGGAAAATCAGAGGCTGGCCACGACGGAGTACGTGAAAGGAGGAGAAGGAGTGGTTCTCGTCACTCCGGCGGAGTCACGCTCCTCGCTACCAGCGCCTGGCGCTCTCGAGCCGCCGCCACGCACAAAGAGCTCGCTCGGATCTCAGTCAAGACTCTGAACTGGGAAGAGGAAGAAGACACTAACCCTAGAGGCTCACGGATGGACGGCGATCTAAAGAGGAAATTGGACGGCCCATATTTTATCAACCATGATGCCGAATCGGGCCGCCCTCTCAGGCCACGTCATCAAAAGGAAATGGGCCAAATTTAAAAAATGAATGTAAATAATATGAATATTGCAAACACCCAAATCATACAATTGATACTTGCTAGAAAGTAAATGGAAAATTGACTAATAAAGAGAAAAGAGAGAGATTTTTCTATTTATCAAGTCATGACTCAAGAAATTACAAATGCAAATTAGACAGTCACCCATGATCAGTATCAAGATATCACGAGAAGCTTGAATCAATTGAGGATTGCAAACAAAAATGTGAGTTTCTTAGGTACCTCCATTTCCAAGAATAATAATTTCTCAATTGATGCATAAATAATCGATTATAGTACTAATGACAACATAAGTTGTGATAATCAATTTTTCTCTAATATTCACAAAAAATTTCACCATAATATGTTTATTCATCTTTCTAATGGTACCATTAGTTATGTTATCAAAGTTGGTACTATCCACCTCAGTCAACACAATACCCTTAAAAATGTCCTATACATCCCTAATTTTGAGTTTAATCTTATTTCAATATATAGGAGTTGTAAGGACGATCCTTGCCATATTATATTCAATTTCGAAAATTGTCTCTTTTAGGACCATTCAATTGGCAAATTGATGGGCTTGGGTAGTGATGCAAAAGGGTTGTATTTTCGGATCAAACTTCCAAAAAACTTTGATTTCTCATTGCTAAATAAAGATATTTCATGTAATGCTACAATGGCATTCGTTTTCCTTATCCAAATTGTCCAATTTGCCCTTTAACAAAACAATCCAAATCATCATTTCCTATGAGCACATCTTGAGCTACTAGTGTTTTTTCCCTAATTCATGTGGATATATGGGGTCCATATCACACTCCTCATCGTGATGGATCCCGTTTCTTTTTAACAATCATGGATGATTATACTCGTGCCACCTGGGTTTTTCACATGCAATCCAAGAGTCAAACAGTCTCAAGTCTATCGAATTTCTTTTCACTGATCAAAAATTCAATTCGATAAATCCATCCAATGGATTTGCACATATAATGGGCGTGAGTTTTTTACGATAGAATGCAAGTCTTTCCTTGCTTCTCATTGGATACTTCACAAAACTTCTTGCGTCTATACTTTTCAACAAAATGGAATCATAGAATGCAAACATCGTCATCTTTTAAAAGCTGCTCTTACTCTTAAATACCAAGCATCCATTCCAGAAACATATTGGAGAGATTGTGTGGTCACGACGACTTATTTGATTAATCACATGCCGACTAGAATTCTTAAAGGACGATCCCCCTTTGAAGTACTTTTTGGGGAAAACCCGGTAATTAGAGACTTGAGGGTTTTTGGTTGTTTATGCTATACAACGACTGAAATAAAATGGACTGTCGTGCTATTCGATGTGTATTCATGGGATACCCCTCTCTACAAAAGGGTTACAAGGTTATGGAGATATCCACAAGTCGGTTTTTTATTAGTCAAGATGTTATTTTCCACGAAGACATATTTCCATTCTAGGAATTGCAGAATTCCTCTGAGGCACATGGATCGAAGTCCAACCATTGATACTTTTTGTCGGAAGAAGATTTATCTACAACTTCACAACATATCTTTGTGCCACTGAAGCAAATGTCAGCAATCTTGGAATTCGCTAATAAGGCAGTTGAGTCACCAACACCACTCAATAAAAAGGATGATTCACTAGTCTCGTCTCCATAGTAACTTGTGAGTGAGCCCTCTGCAGCACCATCTCCATAGCAAATTATTGAACCACCTTGACGTTCTAGTCGCCGCATTCATCCACCTACATGGACAAAGGACTACATGTCTACCACTTTAAGTTCTCAAGGTACAAATTACTCTATATACTCTTATGTTTCCTTTGATTGACTATCACAAGAATTGTAACACCCTCAATTTTGATCTCGTGAGAAATGGCCATAAGGTCTAGTATGGATCGACCATGGACCACTAGTCATAGGATCGATCAATCCGATTGATAAGAAATTAAGAATCGGTCATGGTCTGATCGATCGACCGGCTATGAACTGGCCTAACGATCAGCCATGAATTAGTCACTGACCATACAATTGGGATTAGATCATGCGAATTATTTATGAGATGATCATGGACCATCGTAAATTAGCAGATGGTCGTGGATTGATCAGCCATCACTGGTACAAGTGATTTCACAAACTATGTCCCAATGCACAGATGATTTGACATTGACCAATTGTGCTCGTGTTTCGATTGAAAATACATCATTTCCTATCATGAATTGGTGATGTTCGATCACAAATCGGTCATGAGTTAACCATGGACCCATGTGATGGATTGAGGACTAATCAGAATGAGCCCCGGAATAGAACTGGCGATTCCGCCATTAAGTCTAGGATCCAGGAGTGCCTTAGCTTGGTGCTAGGTTATGGATAATCCTAGAATCATCCTTGAACTGCCCAATGAACAATGGACTGTGTGTATGGGATCGGTGCGGTGTAGTCCCGATGATAGGCCCGAAGGCTAGTCCAAGACCTGAACGAGCTGACCGTGCTGATTTCAAGGCCGGCCAGTAAGCCAACCATAGTGCCAACCCTTAAGGACAAAGAGCTGTCCAATGGGATGGTTTGAGTTTGAGAAGGGCACGATGGTCTGAACCTCGGACTCGATGGAATCCGTTATTCAGGGTGTACCTTGTGATCCCTCGTTCAGCCCCGGAATCAATTTAAATGGTGGATTTCTTGTGACCGCCTCATTCTTGAAGAAATGGACAAATCCTATAATTCTCTAGAAACCATACATTAAATGAAGGTGATGATTCATGGAGATGAGGTGTCCAAGCTAAGATTTTATCATGATGGCTTTAGATTTTCTTTGGGGAGCAAGTCAAGGAATTTTGACACATGCTTGTTTTGCTCTTGAGAAATGTACAAAGTTTGGAATCCTCTAGAATTCCTTCATTAAATGCAAGATGATGAGTCATGAGGTTGAGTTGTCTCAAGAGAGATTTGGTTATGATTGCATAAGGATTTGGCTTGATTGCTGAAGCGATGAGTCGCCACTTATGTGGACCAATTGGAAACGGACACTCGAAACTCTCATTAAAAGCCTATGAGCTTAAACACCACTTAAGCCTATATTAGGTGCCACCTCCTCAAGGCACATTAAATGCCATTTAATGTAGGGAGTTTATGTGGTCCAATGGAAGTGAGGACAAGTGAGCACCTCTTATGCCTAGACCGCCACATAAACTAGCTAAGATTGTCACCTCAAAAATATGTGTGCCATCTCATTCCTTTTAAGCATGCCACTTCAAGAAATTTGATTGGACTGTCTTGAGAGGTAATCATGAGCTTAGAGGCTAAAAATAGGAGGAGTCCCTCCTCATTTCCTACCATCTTGGTTTCCTTTCCTTGTCACTCTCCCTTGGACACTCTTTCTCTTTTATCTTGCCCTCTTCTTTCTCCTTCAGTCGTGCAACCGCCACCCCTCACTAAGCAAAGTTTTCAAGCTCTCAAGGTTCGTTCAGGTAAGTGAGACTTTCTTACCTCTCCCTAGTATCGACTATTTCATCTTTAAGTCTAGGTGGTACTCTCTTGATAAGCCGTGGGTAGATTGGGCAATTATGTAGATGCTTTGCTCGTTTGAAGTTTTAAGCGTGTGCTTCAGTCTTTCATGATCGAGATGATGACAAAGTTCATTGCTTATATTCAGTACAAGTCGAGGTTCGCCTATAGCCATAAGATGTGATTCGGCATTGAGGCTTTTGGATTGGTGTGGGGTTCTTTTATACTTGATATTTGAACTAAGCCTTGGGCTTTGGTTCATTCATGGTGCCATTGGTAAGCAATTATAGGATTCATGGCATATGCATGATGCTTGTGTACGCCCTTAAAAGGGGTTTGAGTGCTCGAGTAAATTAAGAAAATATAAGAATTGGGTTCAAGTCCTAGAAATCCCGGCAAGAATTGGGTTTGAGTCTTAGAGGCCTGGCAAGACTTGGGTTCGAGTCTCGAGCATAATAATTGGGTTTGAGTACCAGAAGCCGGCAAAAAGCCAGAAGCTCAAATAAAAACCCAAATTGAATTGGGTTCGAGTCCTAAGATGGCTCTAATAAAGAGTTGGATTCGAGTCCCGAGCTTAAGAAACAACTAAATATGCACGGTATGCATGAGTAAGGCATGAATGCTGATTTTACATATGCTCATTACAAGGCACGAATACTGATTTTACATGTGCTCATTGCATGCATTTCGCATTGATTTAGGATCTCAAGGATCGAGGTTTACATGTGCAAGAGGCATAGCATGCATCTTTACAATTGATTTGTGCCGCGACCTACTAACTTTTTTTTTTAAAAATAGGTTTAGGGGTATTGTTAATTTCGGGCTGACAGCCCTTCATTAACTCGGGCTCTCCCAAGTCCATACCTGACGTGACGTTGGGTATTCGTGAAAGTTTTCAACTAAGGAGTTGCCACTAGTCTATTGAGGTCAACTAGGAACCAAGCGAGACATGAGAGCGTGTCTCACTTTTTACGCAACCAGAGGGTCTAGGGTCGGGGACTTTATTACATTAGTCACGCGACTAATGCCCTTTTGGTACCTAACTTGATCGTGCATTAGTGAGTTCTTGGCAACCTATTTGAGAATTCTAAGATTTATCCTAACCGTTCTACAGTAAGGAGATAATATCCAAAAGTTGCGACGAAACGAGGCACGGGAATATAACATAAAACAAAAAACTATTGTAGAGCCCTAAATGCTTATTCAATTTTGGGTTTTTCTTTTTTAAGGGTTTCCTGAATTTTTGCCATTCTTTTGAATTTTTTTGGATTTTTATGAATTTTTTTTTTAAATTTTTTAAAATTTTTTAAAATTTTCTAATTTTCCGAAATTAAACAAAACAAGCTTTCAAAATTTTTCATATTTTTTTGAATTTTCTGAAAATTTAAGAAAAGCATTTATTAGTGTTTTTTTGGAATTTTCTAAATTTTTCCTAATTTTTTTGGAATTTTTGAATATTCGAAAAAGAAAGAAAAATAAAATAAAATAAAATAAAATAAAATAAAAATAAACTTTTGCAACCTTTCTGAAATTTAAAAAAAAACATTTTTTTAATTTTTTATGATTTTTCGAAAATTTTTAAGATTTTTAAGATTTTTAAGATATTTTTTTAATTTTTTGAAATTCTTGAATTAATATTTTTTAATTAAAAAGGTGATTCGGACCTGGTCAGAAGACTCGGCCCTACTAAACCGACCCAGTCCTTATCGGGCCGGGCCGGGCCAGAGCAACGACCGGGCTGGCCGAACGGCCCGGTCGAAAAATGTTTTAAATGGCCCATTGACAATAAAATAAAATAAAAGCCCATTTTCACTTTCTAAAATTTCGGCCCAAACCTAGTCTAGGCCCATTAGAGAAAAAACAGCCCAGCCCCTTTTCAACTTTCGGCCTCTCCTGTTTTTCCTCTTTTTATATTTTTTTTTATACTTTTTTATACTTCTCTTTTTTCACTTTTTGTCTTTTTTTGCATGTATTTTTCTCTCTCCTCCATGCGCGTCTTCAACTTCCCTGGTCTGCATGCTCGACCCCCGACGCCTCCTTCACCGGAACTCCTACAACTCCGTCGCGCCGCGCCACCGTGAGGCCTACCCATCCTAACGAAGTCGCCATGTCGTTGTCGAGCGTCCGTCACTCCGTCCAACTGACGTCGAGCGCCGCCAATGGTGACTTTCGGCGACTCATGGTGCTTGCCCTCGCCGAAAAACCAAAAACGCCTCTTTCCGACTAAAAAATGCAGGGAATCTCACGAAAATAGGTATAATACTAAGAGAAATGTGAAATTAAACAATATACGGCTAAAAATCTACAAAAACAGGTTGTCGGGGGATAGATTCAACGATGAAAGTTTATGGGTCTCTCTTAGGCATTTCTACAAACAACTTGTGGGCATGAATAAAATAGGGATTCTTCGACTCGAGCCGGCCCGAGACTGAGCCCAAGCTTCTATCTGACCATTCTAACATGCGCAGGGATGTGAATGGAGGATCAATAGGGGCCGGGACTCGCGCGAACTAGTTGGCGTGAGCTCCGGCCCGCCACCTCAATAAAGACAGAATAGAAAGAGGCGGGGGAGGAGGCCTACCTGGTCCGGGGAGTGAGCTGCGGCGGATGACAGCAGGCGGACAGCCTCCGGCAACGTCTGGGTATCACTTCAAGGCTTTCTCTCTCTTGAAGACTAGAAGAACAACTCTCTCGGCCTTTCTCAGCCAGCCATCTCCTCAGTCTCCTCACCCCCGGTTTTCTTTTCTGTTTTCTTTTCCTTTTTTCCTCTGCCCCTCTCAAAACCGAGCTCCTGGTTTTCTTTTTTTTTTTTTTTTTTTTTTTTTCGCTCTCCCCGAACACCAGAAACAGCCTTCGTCTCCCCCCTTTTCTTTTCTTTTTTCGCTCGTTTCCTCTCTTTCGATTTTCGGCCTGAAAATCGCCCCCCGCACGCTGCTCTCTCTCCCTCCTCGTCGATACTCCTCTCTGCTTAGGCCATTTTTTGTGTTCTTCCCCCTCTCAAATCTGCTCTCTCCTTTTTAAGAACAGAAACCGGCTCCTCCCCGCACCTGTTTTTTCTCCTTGTTTCTTCTTTCGTTTTTTTTTTTTTTTTTGAAAATCGTTGCCTGCCCCCTGCTGTCGATCCTCCTCTGCTCCTCTAACAAAATTCTTTTGCTCCTCCAATGGCCGCGTGACAGTGCAGCAAAGTGCTGGCATCACGCGGCTGACGTCAGGGTCTGAGGAGACCCGAACTACGTCGTCTGTTTCTGCATGCTCCTATGCGTGTGGGGGAGGAGAGGAAGAGAGAATAGAGGGGGGAAAGAGGCCGGGCCAAGAGAGAAAGAAAAAATAGAGGGAGATGGGCCGAAGAGAAATAAATGGGAAAAAGGCCCAAGAGAAAAGAAAGAAAATTGGGCGAGTGAATGAGTGGGCTAGGCTGAACCAGCCCATTCGGATTTTTTTTAACGATTTTTTTTTTCGAAATTTTGTTTTTATCTTTTCTATAAATTAATATGTATTTATAGATGCAAAAATAAATGGGCATTTGAAACAAAAATAAACAAAAATTCGGGTGTCAACAACTGCCCCTCTTTGAAAGGGAGCTCGAAGAGGTTCATTTCAAAGACTAGCTGACACCTGATTTTTGCCGATGAGCAATGGAAGCGCGAATTCATTTCATCATTTTTCATTTTTCATTTTTTTTTTGAGGTCTTGGCTCGTGCGGACGAGTTTCGACCAAGTTAGTAAAGTCTCACCGTGTAAGAACGAGTTTCGACTGGGTTAGTAAAGTCTTACTGTGTAATAACGGGCTTCGACTTGAAGGGAGGTCTTACCATGTAATAACGGGCTTCGACCGAGTTAGTAAAGTCTTACTGTGTAATAACGGGCTTCGACTTGAAGGGAGGTCTTACCGTGTAATAACGGGCTTCAACCGAGATGGTAAAGTCTTACCGTGTAATAACGGGCTTCAACTTGAAGGGAGGTCTTACCGTGTAATAATGAGCTTCGATCGAGATGGTAAAGTATTACCATGTAATAACGGGCTTCGACTTGAAGGGAGGTCTTATCGTGTAATAACGGGCTTCGACCGAGATGGTAAAGTCTTACAGTGCAATAACGGGCTTCGACCGAGATGGTAAAGTCTTACCGTGTAATAGCAGGCTTCGACTTGAAGGGAGGTCTTACTGTGTAATAACGGGTTTCAATCGAGAATGCATGGTTTTAGGTTAATCATGAACCATTTGGAAATTGCATGGTTTTAGGTTAACCATGAACCGTGTGGTTTTAAGGAGGTCCCACAAACCCCGTAGGAAATGGCATGATTTTAGGTTAACCATGAACCTTTGGAGATTGTATGGTCTCAGTGAGTGAACCTGTCAAATTCAACTCGAGCAAATGTCATTAGAGACAATATCATAAAAATGCATTGGCAATATTGTAGCATTAATTGCATGAGCAAATTAAGCTAAGTTCGATCACATTGAAAACGTTTGATGTCTTTTGGTACCTTGTACCACAAAATTGTCATCTAGCTTGGAAAGTATCATTAATCATCAAATCCTTTTAAGAGAAAAATTATGTCGGAATGATCCTATTCATGAAAGAGGTTCATTAAGCATGCCAAGCGAGAGCTCTTTAGTTAGAAAATGCTTATCTCATGCTCTTAAGAAGGGCTATTTGATCCCATCCATTCTTGTGGGTAGTAATTTGATCACTCAATCCACCTCACATCTCTAGTGTCAAAGGATCTGAGAATCATTCGCAATAAATACATTTTGACCAATCCAAAAGGTCTTTCAAAAGGACTGTAATGCAGGTTTGGTCATGGTTTTAGCAATGGATAAGCACCATTGATCATGAAATGAAACAATTATATGTCGACACATTCGCAAGGTTTACAAGTCAAGTAACCTCAAGATGAGATAAGACAACTTTGCCCCCACTTTTTCGAGCGGTAGCTTCTTTGGAGAGTCCTCATTCTCACTTGAATCATCCCAATCTGAAGAGACTTCGGGAGAGGTTGTAGTGTACGTCTGGTTAAGGCTCAAAAGACTCGGAATTTTTCACAAAAAAAGGGTTTGAAAGTTGGTGATTACTATGGCATCATCATCATATCACTCAATTTTTTCGAAAGCACTCGACTTTTGAAACTTGATTTGTCTCGAAAGTCCTTTGACTAATCAAACAAGAGCTTTGCCCTTCTCAATTTTTTCTTTGCATTTGTAATGATTTTCTTTTCAATGCAAGCATTTTGAATTTGACAAATTTTTTTTTTTGGGCATCGGTCTTGCTTTTACCAGGCACACTGCTTTTTTATGCCCCTTGATTTTCATTGAACTTTTGCTCTTTTAAACTTTTCGAGCTTTTAGGACTTTCGAGATGCTTTGCACATTTTCATGTAAATACCAATTGTGTTGGTCAATCATATGCCTTGCCCCAATATGGGAAGATAATCACCGCTTGGGTTTCAGAAATGAATGATTAGGCTCAACTTGGTTTAAGCAAAGGGTATCAGTGTTTGGGTAGAGAATGAAAATGCTCTTCTTCAGCTTGGGATGTTTCAAGCTTTCATAAGAATTCACCTGAAATTACCACAAAAAGATTAATGCAAGTGAAAGCAAAGAAGTTTTTCTCATCTTTTCATCACATAATGTCAACCAAAATCTCCAAATTTGCCCTATTGTGGGGTGGTTCTTGACAGAAGTATTTTATGATTTCTCCACATTCAATGGCTTAAATGGGTTAACGATGGTCACCTATGGTGTGTAAGACAAAGAAAAGAAATGCCTTTTTTCATTTTGGTCCATGTACCAATTGTGAATGACTCATTTGTCCTTAAACGACATAGGTCTTCTTTTTCGCTCAGTTCTCATGGTGTTTGAAGGATGTGTTTTGGAATGGATTGCCTTTCATCATCCTAAACATTTCCTGCTTAGCATGATTAACATCTCAATTTCACTTAGTTGAGATCATCTGAGTAGATTAATCTCCATGGGGGATTTTAATTCAAAATGAATGATCCACCAAGCGGACATACAATTTTGAGATTAAAAACACAAACAAAAATGTTCAAAAACTTTGTGGAAAGTTCGCTTTCTCAATTTTTATCTTTTTTTTTTTTTTTGCTTTTTTACTTACTCCCAGTAAAATGATGACAATTTTTTGAATGAAAATTCTCAATTTTGTCTTCCTTTTAATTTTAAGAAGAAGGGTACTTACCTGCAACAGAGCGACTTAGTAACCTTGTAAAGAATAGGAAGGAAAGTGTTAGTGCAAGAATTTTCAAGGATTGAAAATTGGAAACGATACATCATTACCCTTCACTCGCATTCATCACTCAAGTGCCAATATCATCCTCTTGGATATTTGGCAACCCCAAATTGCCTTTCACTTGCATTTTTTTGCCATCCTTTTTTGTGTGCATTTGATGTTTCCCTATCAAAGGAAAATGGGATCATGTTAGAGACAATATCAACATGAGCAATTGGAATCAGTGCAATTTACCCTTCACGCTTTTGTTCTTCGGGTATGAGCATTTATGTCTCGACATTGGAGGGCGTTGCCCCATTTATCGCCTGTGAAGAAAAGGATTGGGCATGGTTATTTCCACACTCAATTGGAAGTCATTTAGGAACGAAATACATCCTTTAAAAATAGACGATTGGGCTTTAACGTGCTTCTTTGGTGGAAGGCATTGCTCCCGTAGTCATTGTGCATTTTTTTCTACAAAAGACAAAGCAGGTTACTTGCATTCCAAGCTTGAATTGGACTAATTTAAGAATGATACATCCTTTTGGTGTCAAATTGATTGACTCCATTTCATCATGCTCCATGGTTGCGATTTACTATGCTTTGAGTGACTTGTGTCGGTTATTGCCATGTGATAAAAGAAGATAAATCATGTTATCTCCATACTTAATTGGGGCTCAATTTGGGAACGATACATCCTTTTGTGATGAATTTTTGTCCCATCACGCGTCATTGGTGGGGAAGAAGAGATATTGCCCCAGAGTCAAATGCTGCTCCAATGTCTTTTGCATCAAGACAAGTAATTAAGCTTCATCATATCTTGTTCCGGCACATGTTAAAATCTTGTGCCCTGTCATGCTTGTTTGATGGGCTTTTGTTTCATTCGAATTTATCCTCTTTGAATTCTAGGATCAAGACTTGTGAGAGTATTTGCTTATGATCTAATTCAAATACCAATGTCAAAATTGTTTAGTTCACTCCTGTAAGAAAATGTATGAACAAATCAATTTCAGAATAAATTGATCCCATTGGAATGATTACGATTTTACCATCCTAAATTATCCTTCCCAAGATTCCCTGCAAATGACGAATACGTGAGAGAAACAAAATGTATTGACTTTCAGAAACTCATGGAAATTCAATAGAATATACTAACTTCCGAATTGCCCTTGAAGCCAAAGGATGTTTATAAATTTAAGTTTCTTTACCCAAAAAAAATGAGTCACTTGGGTTTATGATCAACTTGGATTTGAAAACATCATCCATACAAAGAATAAAGACACAAAGGAAATACAATACACTCCTATGAGTAACAAAAATCCTCATCCTAAATTTAAAGTCCACTTCTTGGCATGGTCAAGTAAGAAAAGTTCGAAGAATAGTCATCATGCATCCTGCAAGAAGAAGAAACAATGTCAATATGTGAATGAGAAAATGATCTTCCAATGAGATCGCCTCTTACAACGAAATCGAGGCGATGGTACATGCCCCAGAACTCCTATTACAGGATTTCGGAATTTTGCCAAGATTTGATTGTAAGAGGAGACATCATTAAAAGATTAATGCGCGATTATCAATCGAATGCCCACTCTATTCCCAAAAATTTCATATGCAAAATGTGGCATTAATTTTTGAGAAATTTATACACAATTGAGTTTTCAATCCCAAAATGTGAGAAGGAAAGAATTTGATTAAAAGTGTCATTTCAATTTTTTGTGCCCCAAAACATAACCATGAATTGGAAGAACTTTTTGACAAGGTGTGATTTTAAGCCTGTGATTGGGAACTTCAACAAAATCATCCATTGTGTAGGGCTAGATTAGAGATTTTTGAAATTGACACTGAATGTTTGCTTATAAAGAGTAATTGTCAATTTTCCAAATTAGAAGCCTACACTGAGGGCATTCGATTGATCTCCGCAAATTTCAAAAATGAAAGTTTCAATAAAAAATGAACAAGTAAAAGGAGAAATCATACTTACCAATAATGATGATTTTTTTCTTTTTTTCTTTCTTTTTTCAATCACATAGACATACGCATGAGATGTGGGTCGATTTCTACTCTAGACGGCTCAAATGAAGCCACGGGATTACCGGATTGAACCAGCATGGTCGCGGTTGGGTCGTGGTTCCTATGACTCCGGCTTTGTCAAAGAGTCGACCCATGCTGCGCGGTTGTAAGCTGGGGTGGAAGCTCTCGACGTCAAAAGAATTTCGGAATTGAGATGGGCGACTCGTACTACATGGTGGTAGTCGGAGTGGTATCCATCTCAACACCATCCTAAGTGTTCCTATGTAGCCCAAGTCTGGCGGCAGGTTGTGTGTGCTAAAGTGTAGTGCCATGTAAGGAAAACATGCACAATAGTTTATATAGCAAACAACACTTCGAAAATTCAACATATAACCATTCATTCCCATCCACCAACCTACAAAACAAAGTGTTAACAAAAACTCCACCCCTTATTACTCCAATCCTGCACCAACATTTAACACGAGGTTAGTGGACTTTCCTTACCTTCTCGAATGCGCTACCAAAGAAACACATTAAATAACACACTATCAAGCAAATTAGGCCTAAGTCCTCTAAGGTTTAGAACCAGTCCCCAGCGGAGTCGCCAAGCTGTCGTGACCTACTAAATTTAAAAAAAAAAAAAAATGTTTAGGGGTATTGTTAATTTCGGGCCAACAGCCCTTCATTAACTTGGGCTCTCCCAAGCTCATACCCGGCGCAACGTTGGATTAGTCGCCATTAGTCTATTGAGGTCGACTAGGAACCAAGCAAGACATGGGAGCGTGTCTCACTTTTTACGCAACTAGAGGGTCTAGGGTTTGGGACTTGATTACGTTAGTCACGCGACTAACGCTCTTTCGGTACCTAACTTGATCATGCATTAGTGAGGTCTTGGCAACCTATTCGAGAATTCTAAGATTTATCCTAACCGTTCTACAGTAAGGAGATAACATCCAAAAGTCGCGACGAAACGAGGCACGGGAATATAACATAAAACAAAAAACTATTGTAGAGCCCTTAAGGCTTATTCAATTTTGGGTTTTTCCTTTTTAAGAGTTTCCTAAATTTTTGCCATTTTTTTTTGAATTTTTTTGGATTTTTTATGAATTTTTTATGAATTTTTTAAAATATTTTTTTATATTTTCTAATTTTCCGAAATTAAACAAAACAAGCTTTCAAAATTTTCATCATATTTTTGAATTTTCTGAAAATTTAAGAAAAAGCATTTATTAATGTTTTTTGGAATTTTCTAAATTTTTTCTAATTTTTTTTGGAATTTTTGAATATTCGAAAAAGAAAGAAAATAAAATAAAATAAAATAAAATAAAAATAAACTTTTTGCAACCTTTCTGGAATTTAAAAAAAAACATTTTTTTAAATTTTTTTATGATTTTTCGAAAATTTTTAAGATTTTTTAAGATTTTTAAGATTTTTTAAAAATTTTGAAATTATTGAATTAATATTTTTAATTAAAAGGTGATTCGGACTGGGTCGGGGACCCGGCCCTACTAAACCGACCCGGTCCTTATTGGGCCTAGTCGGAGCAACGACCGAGCTGGCCGAATGGCCCGGTCGAAGAATGTTTTAAATGGCCCATTGACAATAAAATAAAATAAAAGCCCATTTTGACTTTCTAAAATTTCGGCCCAAACCTAGGCCCATTAGTAAAAAAAACAGCCCAATCCCTTTTCAACTTTCGGCCTCTCCTGTTTTTCCTCTTTTTATAAATTTTTTATATTTTTTTATACTGCTCTTTTTTCACTTTTTGTCTTTTTCTGCATGCATTTTTCTCTCTCCTTGCGCATCTTCAACTTCCCTGGTCTACATGCCCGATGCCCGACGCCTCCTTCACCGGAACTCCTGCAACTCCGTCGCGCCGTGCCGCCGTGAGGCCTACCCATCCTAACGAAGTAGCTGTGTCGTTGCCGGGCGTCAGTCGCTCCGTCCGGCCGACGGCGCTCGAGCGCCGTCGGCTGCCGCCAGCGGTGGCTTCCGGCGACTCATGGTGCTTGCCATTGGTGAAAAACCAAAAATGCCTCCTTTCGACTAAAAAATGCATGGAAATCTAGCGAAAATAGGTATAATACTAAGAGAAACGTGAAATTAAACAATATATGGCTAAAAATGTACGAAAACAGGTTGTCGGGGATGGATTCAACGATGAAAGTTTATGGGTCTCTCTTAGGCATTTCTACAAACAGCTTGCGGGCATGAATAAAATAGGGATTCTTCGACTCGAGCCGGCCTGAGACCGAGCCCGAGCTTCTATCTAACAATTCTAACATGCACAGGGATGTGAATGGAGGATCGATAGGGGCTGGGACTCGTGCGAACTAGTTGGCGCGAGCTCCAGCCCGCCACCTCAAAAAGACAGAACAGAAAGAGGCAAGGGAGGAGGCCTACTTGGTCCGGGGAGCGAGCCGTGGCGGATGACAGCGGGCGGACAGCCTCCGGCAGCGTCTAGGTATCGCTTCGGGGCTTTCTCTCTCTCGAAGACTAGAAGAACAGCTCTCTTAGTCTTTCTCAGCCAGCCATCTCCTCAGTCTCCTCACCCCCAGTTTTCTTTTCTGGTTTTTTTTTCTTTTTTCCTCTGCCCCTCTCAAAACCGAGCTCCTGGTTTTCGTCTTTTTTTCTCCCGCTCTCCCCAGAACACCAGAAACATTCTCCGTCTCCCCCTCTTTTCTTTTTTCGCTCATTTCCTCTCTTCCAGTTTTCGGTCTAAAAATCGCCCCCCGCACGCTGCTCTCTCTCCCTGCTCATCGATACTCCTCTCTGCTCAGGCCATTTTTTGTGTTCTTCCCCCCTCTCCCCTTTTTAAGAACAGAAACCAGCTCCTCCTTGCACCTGTTTTTTCTCCTTGTTTCTTCTTTCGTTTTTTTTCTGAAAATCGCCGCCTGCCCCCTGCTGTCGATCCTCCTCTGCTCCTCTAACAGAATTCTTTTGCTCCTCCAATGGCCGCGTGACAGCGTAGCAAGGTGTTGGCGTCACGCAGCCGACGTCAGGGTCCGAGGAGACCTGGACGACGTCGTCCATTTCTGCATGCTCCTGTGCTTGTGGGGAGGAGAGGAAGAGAGAATAGAGGGGGGAATGAGGCCGGGCCGAGAGAGAAAGAAAAAATAGAGGGAGATGGGCCGAAGAGAAATAAATGGGAAAAAGGCCCAAGAGAAAAGAAAGAAAATTGGGCGAGTGAATGAGTGGGCTAGGCTAAACCAGCCCATTCAGATTTTTTTTTAATGATTTTTTTTTTTGAAATTTTGTTTTGAAATTTTTTTATCTTTTCTATAAATTAATACGTATTTATAGATGCAAAAATAAATGGGCATTTGAAACAAAAATAAACAAAAATTCGGATGTCAACAATCTGCCTTCGACACTGTTTACATATGTTGATTTGGCTAGACTTTAATGATGAGATGCTTTTCTAGTAGAGAATTAGGAATTTTACTTACTGAGTTTCCAACTCATTCCTTTATCTTTCAGATTTGTAGGCATGGAAGTCTTACATCAGTTTTGGAAGCTGCAGTTAAACTAGAAGAGATAGGAATTTCCCTGGCCTATGTAGTTACTTATTGTGAGATGTAAAAAAGAAAGAGAGCCGTAGAGAAATTGCTTGTAAACGCACTATAGTAATATAAAGTGGCGTTTAGTATGATGTATGTCCTAGTCTTCTAGTTGTTGTTTGTCTAGGGAGTTTGTTGTTCACGTTTCCACATGTGCTTAATAACAAGATAAAAAGAATTGGGACGACGACAAGACCTGAGACATCGTATTGATAACCCGCAGCTCGTGACCTTGGAGATGGAGTTGGGGGTCGTTACAAGAACATATGTATTGGCTGAGTAATATGAATCTTCCACCTATGAGAAAGCGGCACATGACCAACGATGGCAACTCACTATGGAGGTAGAATTGAGTGCTCTTATAGATAACCATACTTGGGATATAGTTTCCTTATCTCCGGACAGAAAACCAATTAGGTGCAAATGGGTATAAAAATTAAGTATAAGGCAGACGGTTCTATTGAGCGATACAAGGCTCGACTAGTTGCTAAATTATTTACATAACGGGGAGATTTTGATTATCATGATACATTTTCTCTAGTTGCCAAGGAAGTAACGGTCCGATCTTTTCTATCTATCATTGCCTTCCATAATTGGGAGCTACATTAGATGGACATCACTAATGCTTTTCTCCATGGAGATTTACATAAAGAAATTTACATGGAACTGCTATAAGGTTTACGTAGATAGGGGAAGACTTGTGTCATGCCCTGAACCTCGAGTATGTGACAACCCCTTCACTTTGGTCAAATAAATGCGATGTCCCAGGATGCGTCATCGACCATTCTTTTTATCTTTCCATTATGTGCAAGTGGAAAACAATTTTTAACACCCAGTCAAATAAACAACAACAGGGATAGCGGCAAGATAAATCATAATCGTAACAAACCAACTGATTTATTTATTTACTAGATCAACCCCCAAAAGAACATTTTTAATTGCAAGCCCACCTTTCTAAGCTTACAAAAAGATGTCAAAGCTGAGTTAATCAACTCCATCAAAAACTTGAGCTTGGTACATTCTTCAAGGACTACCAAAGTACAAAGACTCATTAGAGTCGGGCTTCGTCGGGTCGTAGTCAGAGGGGTATGGGTTAGTTGCTAGTGGGGCAGGATCGGAATCCACCATTGTCCCATCAGGAGGGTCTATCTCCATGGGATCCCTATTAGGTAGGCTATCAAACCTCGCAGAGGGCCGAGTAGGATTTCGCCCTCCCTAATGAACTACGCCAAGAATTTATGGGGAACCCATTTTCCTGGCCCCTCATCCACACAAATGGTGGACACATACTTCTCGTACAAGTGTGCTCGCCTAGGAAATCTATGGGCCGTAACGATGGTCTCCCAATCCTTGGGGACCCCGAACCGCACTGGATAGTGCTCCATCCTAAGGACTTGAAAATATTTAACAACAACAAATAAGATATAATCTCAATGAGTTATTGTCCTAAGCCTCGATTAGGATATTAACTCGCTTTAGGGTACCTATCGCACAGTCAAATCTCCCAGGCAAGTTAATAGCAAAACAATTGTCATTTGCCTTAGTTAACGACTTGATCTACTTGGTAACCCTGTAATAACAATCAACAAGCAATCGACTCATAGGCAACCTTACTCAGCTATGCCATACTTGTACAGTAAAGTACATATACATACCACAATTAATGCATCTTGTATTCTCAGCATTGCATTAATAAAACACAGTCAAGTCGTATTGCAAGTGATCTTACTTGGCCATTGCTACACTCTGCACGATACTAACTCAGGCATGTCATGATCAGTGTAACAAGCACAAGCATAATCAGAACCAATGATAACATGTTTCCCATGCACTTTGCATTCATGTATGTTTTGATTATTAATGCCTTCAATGGGGCACAACTGAACTCTTGCTGGTGTGTACAACCAAACTCTTGCTAGTGTCTTTTAGCTTAGCTAGACATCGTCTCGTCCCATCGAGCATAGCTATGTCTAGAACTCCCACCCAAACGGCATTCTCAAAGGAATATTGGCCCGGTCTCTACCGCGACCCGCATCCGAACTCTCGCCGGGATTTCCGACAAGTCGAACTTCGTCCCTTGAACTCCCGCCGAGGTGACAGGTTATTTATGTGACCATACGAGCATACCATAATAACTCATTTCCATGCATTAGCCAATGCAAACGTAGTACATGCTCAACGTAATAATCTACTGCTCATTTTTCATGTAAAAATTGTAGGAAAATAATTGCACATTATCACATATTACTTAAAAATTCGTCCAACTTTACATGCCTTATCATTTAAACATGCCAGCCTTATTTTCATTGCAAAATTTAACATATACACCCGATACCTTGGGGTTTTCCTTTTATATGTTTATGCAATTATACTCAAACATCAAGGCATAATATCCACGTGACGTTATTATTATTAGAGCAATCAAGCATTAACAACGTCAATCATACAATCAATGCACCGTTGATTCAAGCAACAATTAAATATGCCTTAGCATGTACAAACTCGTCAAATTAGTCCCGCAATTTAACTATAAATAATCAATATTATTAATAATTTAATTTAATTAATTAATTATTAAAATAATAAATAATAATAATAAAAGAAATTAATTAATTATAATAAAATAATACTAGTCAGGATTATCAAATTAATCCTTGATTATCCTAATTAGCCACCGTTAATTAGCACTAAGTAAGATTAGCAAAATTAATTAAAGTTAATCATAGTTGACTAAACTAACCATGCTTCTAACATAGTTAATTAACTCAATCCTAATTAATAAACCCAACCATAGGTCAACCCTAGTTAACTAACCCAATCTTGGTTAGTTAACTTTACTACAAGTGAACCTTAATTAATTAACCAAACCTTGGTTAATTAACTAACCATAGTTCAACTTTTTGACTAACTCAACTATAGTAATCTTCCAACCTTCCAACCTAACTATAGTTAATCTTAATTAATCCCATAACTAAGATTAACCATAATATAATATATCCCTAAGCAAGTTTAATGGACTAATCGAAGGATTATGACGTAAACTCACAGGTTAAGTGAATTGGAGACACGGGCACAATGGCGGCAGTGAGGACTACACACGGGGACCTCTGAAATGTCGATGCAAGGCGGCTCAAGCATAGAGACAACAACTACAAGTGTCATCCCCCTTTGTTCTGTTGTAACCAAGCGAGAGGCGAGGAGACTAGAGACTGGTTGAGCTAACTGACGGTCCGGCGAGCTACTGGCTGGGGTCCGTTGGCTCCGGGTGGCTGAGGGCGAGGTGGTGGTGGCTGGTTTGGGCGGCAGTGAGGCAGCAACAATAGTGGCTGGATGTTTCCAGCTGGTGCAGCAGAGAAAGGGAGAGGCGGATAGGGAAGACCAGCGGTTTGGGAGGTTGGCGGGTGGTCTGACGGCGTGGACTAGTGAGCGGCGATAGGGGGTACGGATGGGACTCCTTGGTCGCTACTGTAGCTGAATGGTGAGGGAAAAAAGAAGAAAGAAAGGGGAAAAAGGGAAGAAAACCGAAGAGGGAGAAGAGAAGGGTGTCGGTTAGGAGAGGAAGGAGAGAGAAGAGGAAGATGAAGAGTTAGGTTATCCCTTCATCAATTTCTCTCTTCAATGCACATCACTTCTCTTCATTTCCCATGCAAAAACCATCATTGCCTTGGACTTTTTCTTCCTCTTTTGTTTCTTGTTCATTAATGTCAAGAAGGGTATTTTGGTCTTTTTACCTTGGGCTCAATTTACCAAATTGTCCTTGGGCTGAAGATAAGGAGAGGGCATAGGAAACGGGCTAGAAATGAATAGGAATTGGGCTCTGCAAGTTGCTGGGCTCGAATTGTGTGACATTTTGAAATTCGAGCCATTTGAGGGATGAATGAACGTGAATTTTGTTAATGCATTGTTGATTGATCTCACTCGGAACCAATCATTCTTGAGATACTGACCTTGAGAGGGAAGGCTAATGAGAACAGAACTCGTGCAACTAAAGAACTTGACATGGGAAAACGACTCGACCGTGAGACTTGCGTGAGGACGATCCTGTAGTTATGCAGGCCGATTTTAAGGACGACTAGGAGTCGATTTGCAAATAGAACATAATAGGACGACGGGTGATTCCGTTTACTTTTATCGAGCTCGCAAACGACCCTATGTTGATCCTTGGTAATCGTGTACTTTGAAATAAGAATCTATCTTTTGCAATTTTATGTAGTCAATGACATCAATGTGTTGAGATGTCTTGAACGTGGTTTGGCATGAGTCGGTTACGCATGAATCCTTGAAGCCGCCTATCAGTTTGAATTGTACCAAAATGGCATTCAGGCGAAATTGATAAGGCATGAGAATCTAAGATTGGATTATGAATTTTCGGGAACGTCCGGGATGGACTTTTGGACGATACTTCCTCGACAGTTGACAGTGTCAGTTAAGCCGAGTTTTTGGAAAAGGGATTTTCGGACCGAGGAAACGAGCCTTCGAGTACGTGGTAGACTCGAGACAAGCAAGTGAGCAGTGTGGGCCTCACGCCCAAGGTGGGACAGCCACCGTGGTAGATTCGAGACAAGCAAGTGAGCCCGTTGGACCCAACTGACCCATATACCCTTCCGAGTCCATTGTCTAAACTTGAGCCGATTCGAGCCCAACAAATTCCTGAGCCCATTTCTATTCATTTTCTAGCCCGTTTCTTAGGCCTGCCCTTCATTTTTAGCCCAAGGGCAATTTGACAATTGTGCAAGGGGAAATGACCATTTTGCCCCTAGATATTATTTGGAAAAGACAAAAGAAGAGAGAGAAGATGAGGTCATGTTGCATGGGGAGTTGAAGCAACATTTAATGGCATTAATGGGGCTTATTTAGCAGCCCTCACTTCACTCTCTCTCTCCCCTTCAGCCTCTCAAAATCGCACACCCTTTCTCTCCCTTGTTTCATTTTTTTCCTACTGCTTTTGCTTTTGACATTCCTCCAAAAATCGAGTTGTTCGTGGCCTTGCCATGCGAATCACCACCTGTGCCACCCACCACCATGCTCAGGAGAGGCATACAGCCTGCGTCGGCTGATCACCAAACGGAGCCGGCTGGACAGCTGCTTGCTGATCGCCACTATAGCAACTGCTGCTGCCCAGTTCCATCTTTTCACCTATTTTCCTCCCATTCTGACCCAATCTCCGCTTATACCAGCCACCAGCAGTTCCCCATTGACCTCTAGGTGTCGCCGGTCGCTGACCAGCCGCTCGCTGGAGTTCCGGCCAGCCCGTTTTAGCTCCGGTCAGCCCTATTCTCCTCTAGGTAGTTAGTTTTTCCAGCTTGCAGAGAGAGTCCGAGTTTGTTGCTACTGTATTCAGCCCTGGGACCGCCTTGGAGTGTTGTGAGTGAGGTATCTGAGTGTTGGGTTCGTCGTTGCCACCGCGTCCGTGTCACCGGCCTACTTAATGGGTGAGTTTAGCCCCTAATCCCTTTGTTAGTGCCTAAACTTGCTTAGGGTTGGGTTAATTAGTGTTAATGCTAAGTTAGGGGTTTAATTAAGTTGTATTAGCCCTAAGATAGGTGGTTAGATAGATGGTTAAGATTATCTTAGCTTAATCTTACTTAATTATGCTTATTTGAGCTTAATTGTTGCTTAATTGTGTTTTGTGTTTAATTAAGCATGTTTTGCCTTAATTGCTTGATTAATTATTTTAATTATTAAATTATGAAATTACACTGTTTATAGTGCACTGTTCACGATTATTGTTCACGGCACTGTTCATCTAGAAGTGAAATTGTGCATAATTTCATGTCTTGATTTTATGAAGTGAAGTGGATGTGTCATTGCATGAACATTCGCATGAATCGTGTGATTTTTATAAAAAAAGTGGAAAAATGGTTTGTCCGAGGGACACCGGAAATAGACCACTTTTATGAGAAAGGATTTAAGGTTTCATATGCAAGCATGTGTGCATTGGCTAATGCTAAAAAATAATAAGTGGGTGGTGTACTTGCGTGATCACTAAGTTGAACCCACCGCCCCGGCTATAGTTCGGGGGGGTGATAGTTCGATTTATCGAAAATCCGGCAGGGGTCTGGATGCGGAGTCGCGGTAGAGGCCGAGCCCATGTTCCTTCGGGAATGCCGTCTTGGGTGGGGGTCCCTTGACGTCGCCGCACCTCATGGGAGAGGGCGATGCCTGGCTAGGCCAATAGACACCAGTGGGAGTTCAGTTGTAGCCTTGTGGGGTAGTAATAATTGGAACACGTGTAGATGCAAGAGCGTATGAGAAACATAGCATCATTGGTTCCGATTATGCATGATGTGATCATATCATTTATGGCACGTACGCACGAATTGATAACGTACAGGGTGTGGCAATGGCCAGGTGAGATCGCTTGTGGCGCGACTTGTATGTGATTGATGAACTGCATCATCTAACGGCCATGTGCATTGCGTGTATTGTACTGACATATAAAGTGCAAGGTATGGCATACCAGATAAGGTTGCATGCGAGCCGACTTTTGATTATTGGTTGACCCTGTCTGTTGTTGATTGCTGATTACTGGTTATCTATTGTCAGGTTGTGTGAGTGGTGGTTCTCCGGGTTGAGTTGATGTACTAACCGGGGCTTAGGGGGAGAATTCGCTGAGATTTTATTTCACTGGTTATTGGGTGCGTTTGGTTCAGCATTTGCAAGGGGCTTTAAGTCCAATGCAAATGTTGAAAGCCCAAAGTTACTTGGGGAAATGCAATTGTGTTTGGTAAAATTTCTTTGCAAATGGACTTTGAGTTGAATGTGCGTTTGGTAAAAAAACTTTCGCAATGGGCTTTGAAGGGTATTATATGTATATATATATATATATATCTTTTTTTGAAATTTGGACTAAACCCTTTGCCGGTCCGTGAAGGGCTACGAGGCTACTAGTGGCCATCGGTTGAGGTCGCCTAAGGTCGAGCGACCTCCAGTGAGGGTCACACGGCCCCAGTCAAGGGCCGTTGGAGATCGCTCGACCCATGGGCCGTGCGACCCAGGCGACTGCTGCTCGGGTCTCGCGAGTCACCCGCGCGACCCAAGCAATCGCTTGGGTCTCACGGCGCAGCGGCCTCGCTTGTCTTGCGACGGCAGCCGATGGTCGCGAGACCCTTGCGAGACCCAAGCGAGGGCTACTTGCAGCCGCGAGACCCAAGCGGCGGTCACCTCGGTCGCGCGGCCCTTAGGTTGAGCGACCCTCGCCGAGGGTCACCCAAGGTCGGCCGGCGGCCCTCGGCTGGGGCTGTGCGACCCTCGCCGAGGGTCGCCTAAGGTCAAGCGACCTCCGGCGGCCCTCGGCTGGGTCGCGTGACTCTCGCTGGAGGTCGCCTGACCTCAAGCGACCTTAGCCGATGGCCACCAACGCTAGATCTGGCTCCTCGGCAATCGTGGCCTTGCCTCCTTTCTTAATTAAAAAAAAAAAACTAGAGGCAAAATCGGAAATATGAAGAATCAATGAGAGTAGTTTTGGAAGGGAAAAATAATTTCAGCATTTTGAAGGCCAACTTTTAGTTGAAAGCGGCTTCAAAGCTGAATCAAACGATTTATCATTTCCCCAAGGAGCTTTCAGGCCTGAAAGCCCCTTGGAAATGCTGAACCAAATGCACCCATTGTATAACAACTTTCAGGCCCTTAGAATGGTGCATCCGCCGGTGCGATTTGAGGTCCCTTAGGATTGGGAGACCGTAGTGATGTACCACTGGTTCCCGGGTCAGGTGCACTTGTACAAGAAGTACGTCTCCACCATCTAGGTGGATGAGGGATCGAGGTAATGGATACCACATCAGTTCCTGGCGTGGTACATCCGGTAGGACGATTTGCTGATCAGTCTTCTGCAAGGTTTTGATGGACCGTTCGGTAGGGGCCCTAAAGACGCCGACTGGGATCCCATGGAGCTAGACCCTCCTGATGGTGCAGTGGAGAATCTTGCCCCTGCTCTTCCAGTGATCGGCCCGAATGCCTCTGACTACGACCCTACGGAGCCTGAGTTTGATGGGTCAGAGTGATGGTAGTTCAGAACCCGATGATTCTTTTTGTATAGATGGATTAGCTGAGCCTAGTTTCTTTTTGGTCTGGCTTAGTGGATGGATCGGCCCCCTTTGTTGGTCTTGTAAATCGGAAAACGATCATCCGTTGATTAATCCAATAAGAATGTATAAATGAGTAGTTGTTATTATCTTGTTGTTCATCCCTCTATTCCTGTTTAATTGTTTGATTGTCTGCTTGGATAGGGGATGGTTCGTTTTCTATTTGCGCTTAATGAAACATTAAAATGAATGGTCGTCGATGAGTCTTAGGACGTCACTTTCAATTGACCATGGTAAGGGGTTGTTGCGTGCCCGGGGTTTGGGGCGTGACATCCCCATCAGTTTTGGTATCAGAGCAAGGTTGAGACTTGGAGTAATAAAGTGCGTGAGATTTTTAGGATATTGATATAGGAATGGCTTTTATTTTGCGTACCTGTGATTGCTTTTGGGGTTGAGATTGGAAAGCAGGACCAATGAGTGTCCAGAGTGATGAGCAATCCTGAGTAGAGAGCCCCTAGGCGTAGGGCAGTGTCTGGTCAGACCAGTGGTAGAGGTAGCGTGCAAGAGGATCTTAGGTTAGACAGGATTTTGTTGGTGCCAGAGACCTTGATAGGACAGCAAGCTGAGGATCGAGCTACTGCTACTACTACTGCCACTACTACGGTTGTTGCCGCCGCCGCTGTTCCTAAAGCTCCTACTATGGTCCTTGAGGTTCCCGTAGTGAGAGGAGAGATCTGTGAGAGACTGATGCACAAGCTAGTAGAGCAGTTCCTAAGATTGAAGCCACCGAGGTTTAGTGGCGTGGGCGACCCTGAAGCTGCGACCCTTTGGATGAGGGACATCGAGAGGACTTTCATAGTGCTGAGATGTTCAGAGGAGGACCGAGTACTTATGACGGCTTACCAGCTCCAAGGTAATGCCATTACATGGTGGGAAGCCACTCAAGAAAAAGTGTTCCCTGAAAGCACGGCTTAGGCATGGGGTGCCTTTCGCGAAGCGTTTAATGGGAAGTACTTTTTGGATAGTGTGAGAGAGTCCAAGATAGAACAGTTCAAATAGCTTCGCCAGAATCAGATGTTAGTGGATCAGTACGAGGCAAAGTTCGCTGAGTTGGCCAAGTATGCGCTAAGGTTGGTAGAAGACCCTTAGCGAGATGGTTCAAAGATGGCTTGAAGCCAGAATTGAAAGCTTAGCTAGTGCCCTTGAATTTAAAGAGTTTTGATGAAATGTACGAGAGGGCCCAGATGATCGAGAAGAACATGATTGAGAGGGCGACTGCATCTGGTTTGTGGTTTGTGCCCAACAAAGACAATCGTCAGTTTGGAAAAGGACCGATGATGGGGAGAAGGAATCCCATCCCACCCAACAGAAAGAACTACGTGGGAAAGCCGGCACCCAATGCCATGGGAGTTTGCCGGGTGTATGGGAGGAGACATGGAAATCTCCCCTATCCTGCAAGGACAGGAGCCTGCTTCGGATGTGGTCAGTAGGGCCACCGGGTGGCGAATTGTCCGAGTAGGCCTGTGAGGATGATCTTACCATCATCGCAGGGAGGACTACTTGCAGGGAATGCACAGCCGGACAACCAAGGTAGACCCCTAGTGCAAGGAAGAGTTTGTGCCGTAACTCGAGGAGAGGTGGAGGATTCACCCACCATTGTTACAGGTACGGTCTCCTTGCATGATCATGCTGCTTATGCGTTATTTGATCCTAGTGCTACGCATTCTTTTGTTGCTGATCATTTTGTTAAGCTAGTAGGGTTAAGTCTCAAACCATTGGGAGTGGTTTATAGCATTTCTACTCCGTTTAAAGATAAGATATTGTTTGAGTTAGGTTGTTCAGGCTGTAAGTTAGTCATGGGCGGTCGTGAATGAGTCATTGATTTGATTGTAATAGCAATGTATGACTTTGATGTCATTATTGGCATGGATTGGCTCACTAAGCAACGAGCTGCGGTGAATTGTCATGGAAAGACGAGTCAGTTTAACCCAGTAGTGGATGATAGTTTTGAGTTTGTGAGAAATCGAGGGGGACCCTCTGTTTCTCTGATTTTGTCACTCGAGGTAACCCGGTTATTGGAATCTTGATACCAAGGGTATTTGGCATTGGTGGTAGATACACTGGTAGAAGGGTCAAAGGTTAAGGATATTGCAGTGGTACAGGAGTATATGGATGTGTTTCCTACCTCTAGAGAGGGAAATTGAGTTTGTGATTGAGTTGACCCCTGGAACTAAACTAATTTCCAAAGCGCCTTACAGGATGGCCTTGTCGAAATTGGAAAAAACTAAAGGTGTAGATGCAAGAGTTACTTGATAAAGGATTCATTCGTTCTAGTGCGCCTCCTTGGGGAGCGCCGGTATTGTTTGTAAGGAAAAAGGACCGGTCTTTACGCCTTTGCATTGACTACCGGCAGCTCAATCATGTAACCATCAAGAATAAATATCCGTTGCCAAGGATTGATGATTTGTTCGATCAACTTCAAGGAGCCTCGGTATTTTCCAAGATAGATGTCACACCTCGACCCTCGAGCACGCGGCAACTCCTGTTCTCTCGCGGTTATTTAGATGCGACGTCCCAGGACGCGTCGCCGACCATTATTTTTATCTTTTAATTAAACGCATGCGGAAGCAAAACACAATACCCCAGTCAATTACAGAAGCAAGGATAGCAGGAAAACCCAACAAGAACACATCAAAAGTATCGCTTTATTAACTAACTGATTAATCCTAGGAAGTTCACAAGTACAAGCCCTTACCACATGCATATTCTTATGGAGCCAATGAAACCAACAAGCCAGGGTTAATCTACTCCCTTCAAAAATGGCCACGAGCCGTAACACGCGTCGGTCCTCCATCCTACGAACCTGAAAATGGTTATTTAATAACCAGTGAGATAAAATCTTAGTAAGTCAAAATCCTAAGCCTTAATTAGGAATTTTGCTCGCCTTGAGGGTAGTCTAACATGCAACCTAGTTTCGGCAAACCACACATACCACACCTCAAGTAGCATTATCAGACGACAATTCAATAAGTAGATACAAACACATGCGACCCTACTTGGTCTTGGTACACGCAACCTGCGGAAATTGTCAGTTAAATCATCACAACATTAAGAGGCATGCGAATAATCAGAGCATTGAACACAGCTTTCTCATGTCTCAACATCCACACATGCTCCAATTATTACGACCCCTAGGGCCACGACACAACCTTATGGTTGACAGTTGTCGCGACCTAAAATTTTTTCGAAAATAATAAGTTTAGGGGTATTTTTAATTTCAGGCCGACGGCCCTTAATCAACTCGGACTCTCCTAAGCCCATACCCCGCGCGACGTTGGGATATTCATAAAAGTTTTCAAATAGGGAGTTGCAACTAGTCTATTGAGGCTGACTAGGAACCAAGTGAGACATGGGAGCGTGTCTCACTTTTTACGCAACCAGAGAGTCTAGGGTCGGGGACTTGATTACGTTAGTCACGTGACTAACACCCTTTCGGTACCTAACTTGATCATGCAATAGTGAGATCTCGGCAACGTATTCGAGGAAACTAAAGTTTGTCCTAACCGTCCTAAGGGTAAGGAAATAGTATCCAAAATATCATGACAAAACAGGGGCACAAGAGAAGAGCCCTATTGTAGAGCCCTAGAGGCTTATTCAATTTTGGTATTTTCTTTTCTTTTTTAAGGGTTTTCTATTTTTTTTTTTTTTTTGAAATTTTTTCTGATTTTCTGAATTTTTATGAAATTTTAATATTTTTTTATTTTTTAATATTTTTGAATTTCCCGAAATTAAAGAAAACAAGATTTCAAGATTTTTTTAAAATATTTTTCTGACTTTTCTAAGAAAAACATTTATTACTGTTTTTTTTTTTTGGAATTTTCTAATCCTTTTTTAATATTTTTTTTGGAATTTTTGAATATTCGGAAAAAAATTAAAATAAACTTTTAAAACCTTCTGAAATTAAAACAAAACATTTTTTTTATTTTTGATGATTTTTCGAAATTTTTTAAAAGATTTTTTTAATATTTTTTGATTTTCTGAAATTTTTTTGATTTTGTTTTGTTTTTTTTTTTTTTTCTTTTAATTTATATTAAAAAAGTGATTTGGGCCGGGTCGGTGACCCGGTCCTATTAGACCGACCCGGACCCTATCGATCCGGGCTGGAGTAATGACCGGGCTGGCCGAACGGCCCGGTCGAAATGTTTAAAATGGCCCATTAGCAAAATTAAAGAAGAAAAGCCCATTTCTAATTCTTAAAATTTCAGCCCAAACTTATCCTAGGCCCATTCAAAATTAGCCCAGCCTCACCCCTATTCAAACTCTCGGCCCGGCCCCCTTTTTTCTTTTTCTTTTCTTTCTTTTTTTATTTCCTTTTTCTGCATGCATTTTCTCTCTCCTCCTTGCGCGTCTTCAACCTCTCGACGCCTTCCTCTTCTTCACCAGGACTCCTGCAACTCCGTCGCGCCGCGCTGCCACGCGGTCTACACATCCTAACTGAGTCATCGTGAAGTTGCCGGGCGTCGGTCGTTTTGTCTGACCGACGCCGATTACCGCCGGCCGTCATTGGCCGGCAGTCCGTGGGTCTTCGGCGAGCCCCCAAACGCCTAGTCTGACATACCCATCCCAAGATAGACCACCGAAAAGTCGAGAAGACATTTAGGGCGGCATATGACAAGGGCATGATCACTAGCAACGTAGAAAAATCGGGCCGAGCTCGGTGGGGATTGAGCTCGGTTTTCTAACTAAAGCATTTCCTCGAGCACCTAACGGGCATTATCAGGTTTGAAGATTTCTGGTTCGACCGAGCTCGGACTACGTTCTAGGGCCTTTAGAAATCATGCCAAAAGGGAAAAGGGGTAAAATAGAAGGGCGGTAAGGGCCGGGGCTCGCGCGAACTAGTCGGCGCGAGCTCCGGCCCGCCGCCTCAACCAGCAAAACAAAAAAAGGTGGGAGAGAAACCTACCTGGTTCAGGGAGTGGGTCACAGCGAACGAAAGCGGGCGGACAGTCTCCGGCGGCGTCTAGGTGCCCCCTCTTGAGCCTCCTTTTTGCTTCCGGTTTGCTCTCAGATCTTGCCTCTTTCCGGATCCCCTCGGCTCTCACCTTCTCTCCTCTTCTACTCCGCTTTTTGTTTTCTTTGTTCTGTCTTTCTGCCCTCACCTGACCTCTCCAGCTTTGTCTCTCTCGAAGATCTCCCTCTCTTCCTCTCTTCTTCTTTCCTCCCCCCCAGTCCCTTTTCTTCCTCCCCTTTTTTATGTTTCCGTTTCGACCCCTTATCCCCGAGCCGCATGCTTTCCCTCTCTCCTTCATCGACGACGTTCCTCGGCGTGGCGGCCTAATCTCTTCCGTCGACACCCGCAAAATTCTCTCTCACCATCTGCTGCCGGCCATCCCGCCACTTGCTGCAAATTTTATTTTTCTGCGGGTTCTTGTTCTTTGTGAGGCGGTGAAGGAGGAAAGGAAGAGAAGAGAAAGGCGTGGGTGGGCCGAAAGGGGAAAGAGAAAGGCGGGCCGACCCGAACGGGGAAGGAAAGAAGAGAAAGGGGCTGGGCTGCCCGGACCTGGGCCGGACCCACATTTTTTTTAATTTTTTTTTGGAAATTAATATGTATTTATATAAGCAAAGTAAATGGGCATTTTAAGATAAAATAAACAAAATTTTGAGTGTCAACAACTGCCCCTCTTTGAAAGGGAGCTCGAAGAGGTTCATTTCAAAGATTAGGTGACACCCGAATTTTGCAGGTGAGCAATGAAGGCGCGAATTTATTTCATTCATCATTTTTCATTTTTTCATTTTCATTTTTTTTTCACTTCTTTTTTTTCTTTTTTTTCTTTTTTGAGATTTTTCACTCGTGCGAACGAGTTTCGACCAAATTAGTGAAGTCTCACCGTATAACAACGGGTTTTGACTAGGTTAGTGGAGTCTTACCGTGTAACAACGGGCTTCGACTAGGTTAATAAAGTCTTACCGTGTAACAACGGGCTTCGACTTGGAGGAAGGTCTTACCGTGTAACAACGGGCTTCGACCGAGTTAGTAAAGTCTTACCGTGTAACAACGGGCTTCGACTTGGGGGGAGGTCTTACCGTGTAACAACGGGCTTCGACCGAATTAGTAAAGTCTTACCGTGTAACAACGGGCTTCGACTTGGGAGGGGGTCTTACTGTGTAACAACGGGCTTCGACCGAGAATGCATGGTTTAAGGAGGACCCATGAACCTTTTGGAAATTGCATGGTTTCAGGTTGACCACGAACCATGTGGTTTAAGGATAGACCCACGAACCGTGTGGTTTAAGGATAAGCCCACGAACCTTTTGGAAATTGCATGGTTTTCCGGTTGACCAAGAACCATGTGGTTTAAGGAGGACCCACAAACCCTTCGAAAATTGCATGGTTTTCCGGTTGACCAAGAACCAGGTGGTTTAAGGAGGACCCACGAACCCTTCGAAAATTGCATGGTTTCACTGAGTGAACCTGTCAAATTCAACTTGAGCAAATGTCATTAGAGACAATATCAAAAAAATGCATTTGCAAAGTTGTAGCATTAATTGCATAAGCAAATCAAGCTAAGCCCAATCACATTGAAAACATTTGATTTTTGATTTTTGATTTTTGATTTTTTTGATTTTTTTGATTTTTTTTTTTTTGGTATCATGTACCACAAAATTGTCATCAAACTTGGAAGGTATCATTAATCATCAAATTCCTGTAAGAGAAAAATTATATCAGAACGATCCTACTTATGAAAGAGGTTCATTAAGCATGCCAAGCAAAAGCTCTTAGTTAGAAAGGGCTTATCACATGCTCTCAAGAAAGGTTATTTGATCTTATCCATTCATGTGGAAAGTAACTTGATCACTCAATTTACCTCACATTTCCAATGTCGAAGGGTCTGAGAATCATTCGCAATAAGTACATCTTGACCAATCCAAAAGGTCTTTTAAAGGGACCGTAATGCAGGTTTGGTCATGGCTTTGGCAATGGGTAAGCATCATTGGCTATGAAATGAAACAATCATCTGTCAACATCTTCGCCAGGTTTACAAGTCAAGCAACCTTGAGACGAGATAAGACAACTTTGCCCCCACTTCTTTGAGTGGTAGCTTCTTTGGAAAATCCTTATTTCCATTTGAATCATCCCAATCTGAAGAGACTTTGGGAAAGGTTGTAATGTTGGTTCGGTTAAGGCTCAAAAGGTTCAGAATTTTTCACAAAAAGGGATTTGCAAGTTGGTGATTATCATGGCATCATCATCATATCACTCAATCTTTTCGAAAGCACTCGACCTTTGAAGTCTGATTTGTCTCGAAAGTCCTTTGACTGGTCAGATAGGAGCTTTGCCCTTTTCAATTTTTCTTTGCATTCGCAATGATTTTTTTTTTTTGGCAATTTTTTTTATGGGCAATGGCCTTGCTTTTACCAGGCACACTGCTTTTATGCCCCTTGATTTTTATTGGACTTTTGCTCTTTTGAACTTTTTTTGAGCTTTCGAGACTTTCGAGATCCTTTCCACATTTTCACATAAGTGCCAATTGTGTTGGTCAATCACGTGCCTAGCTCCAATATAGGGAGATAATCACCACTTGTGTTTCAGAAATGAATGATTAGGCTCAAGTTGGTTTAAACAAAGGGTATCAGTGTTTGGATAGAGAAAGGAATGCTCTTCTTCACTTTGGGATGTTTCAAGCTTTTATAAGAATTCACCTGAAGTTACCACAAAAAGATTAATGCAAGTGAAAGCAAAGAAGTCTTTCTCATCTTTTCATCATATAATATCAATCAAAACCTCCAAATTTGCCCCATTGTGGGGTGGTTCTTGACAGGGGTATTTTATGATTTCTTCACATTTAAGGCTCAAAGTGGCTGACTATGGTCACCTGCAGTGTATAAGACAGAGAAGAGAAATGCCTCTTTTCATTTTGATCCATGTACAAGTTGCGAATGACTCTTTTGTCCTTAAACGACATAGGTTTCGTCTTTCGCTCAACTCTCACAGTGTTTAAAGGACGTGTTTGGAAATGGATTGCCTTTCATCATCCTAAGCATTTCCTGCTTGGCATAGTTAAACATCTCAATTTCATTTAGTTGAGATCATCTGAGTAGATTAATCTCTAGGAGGAATTTTATTCAAAATGAGTGATCCATCAAGCGGAGGCCTTTTGTTTTTGTTTTTGTTTTGTTTTTAGCAGAAGGGTACTTACTTGCTATAAGGCGACACGATAATCTCGCATTTATCCTTTGAATGCTAACATCACCCTTTTGGATATTTGGCAACTCCAGACCCTCACTTGCATTTCGGATGGTGACCAGGGACGGTCGGCGGCTAGAGTAGCAACAGTGTTGGCTGGTTTGGTCAAAACCAGAATTGAGCGAGGGGAGAGAGAGAGCAAGTGGGCGATGGAGAGGGGGAAAGGGAACAAAAATGAAAGTTGCAAAAAGTAGGTTTTCGCCTCTTTTTCTTTTCTCTTTTTATTATTATTATATTTTTTTTTTTACTACGCGCCACCGCCGCTTTTGGGATTCAAACTCCCGATTAGACCAGGCGACTTCCTCCCCGGATACCACTTGGCTAAAGGCACCGACGGTGTCCAAAGTTGATTTCCTTTTCCATTTAAAGCCAAAATCCTTATTTCTCCCTCGAAAGAAAAGTCGTGTGACCAGCAACTTCTCTTGAAGATCATCGGGGTCCTGCAAATCCAAAACATTTGCACAAATATGCGTGAAATGCATGATATGCATGCTATGCATGTTATGAACAACGCATGATCTAAGTGACTCGGATTGTATCAAAAAGGGCTCTAAGGCCTTCTGATTTCATTCATGGAAAGTACTGCTTCACTGAATCAGCATTTACAGTCTTTGGCAATTCTTGGCCATCCATCTCTATCAAAACTAACGCACCCCCAGGCAGCATCTTCTTGATGACATATGGTCCTTCGTAGTTCGGAGTGAACTTTCCACGCGGATCCGGTATGATAGATAAAACTTTCCTCAGCACGAGGTCGCCTTCTTGGAAGCACCTGGGTCGAACTTTGCGATTAAAGGATTTCTCAACCCGCTTCTGATAGCATTGACCATGACATAATACAGTAAGTCTTTTCTCATCAATCATGTCCAGCTGTTCATATCTTTGCTGCACCCACTCAGCTTCAGAGAGTTTACTTTGTGAAAGAACTCTCAATGAAGGGATTTCCACCTCTACTGGTAAGACAGCCTCCATACCATAAACTAGTGAGAATGGCGTTGCCCCGGTTGAAGTTCGTATTGAAGTTCAGTATGCCATTAATGCATATGGCAATCGCTCATGCCAGTTGCGATAGTTGTCTGCTGTCTTGGACAGGATCTTCTTTATGCTCTTGTTAGCCGCCTCTATAGCACCGTTCATCTGTGGTCGATAAGGTGATGAATTCAAGTGACGAATATGAAATTCACGCAGCAACTCATCAACAATCTTGTTATTCAAGTTAGAACCATTATCTGTAATGATGGCTTCAGGCACACCGTAGCGTGCAATGATATCACGCCGAATAAATCTGGCCATATTCCTCGCAGTGACATTAGCATATGAGCTTGCTTCGATCCACTTAGTGAAGTAATCGATAGCCACCAGAATGAAACGATGTCCATTAGAAGCTTTAGGATTGATCGGCCCAATTACGTTGATTCCCCACATAGAGAAAGGCCACGGCTGAGTCATTAAATGCAATTTATTTGGTGGGGCATTAATTTTATCTCCATATATTTGACATCGATGACAATAGCGAACATGCTTAATGCAATCAGTTTCCATGGTTAGCCAATAATACCCGAGCCTCATGATCTTTCTTGCTAAAAGATGGCCATTCATGTGAGGCCCGCATTCTCCTTCGTGTATTTCTTGCATCGCTTGGCCCGGCTTCTTTGGCGTCGACGCATTTCAACAAGATTGAATCATATGATCTCTTGTAGAGTACACTTCCGGAGACAAAGAACTTTGATGCTAACTTCTTGAGGTATTTCTTATCAGCCTCTTCACATCCTTGGGGGAACTTCCCATGCTAAAGATAGTTTAAGATATCATAGTACCAGGGATTTTGATCCGGCTCATCTTCAACTGTCATACAATAAGCCGGGCGTTTAGAAACCTCAATTTTCAATGGCTCGATGTCTAATCCTTCCATCACATTCAACATTGATGACAATGTGGCCAATGCGTCGGCAAACTGATTCTGGGATCTAGGCAAATATTCGAAGGCTATTTCATCGAATTCTTCTATTAATTCTTCTAGAAACTCATGGTACGGGACTAGCTTTGGGTCACGAGTTCGCCACAAGCCTTCGGTTTGCAGAATAATGAGTGCAGAATCTCCATGCACTTGTAATTTTTTGACTTTCATGTCAATGGCCAATTGCAAACCTAGGATACATGCTTCATACTCCGAGACATTGTTTGTACAAGGAAAGACCAACTTAGCCGCCACAGGATAATGTTGACCGGTAGGGGAGATCAAGATTGCCCCAGTTCCTGACCCGGATAAATTGACGGCACCATCAAAATACATGACCCACTTGTCTTTCGAGATTGCCAAGATGCATTCATTGAAACCGTGTGTTGTATCATGGGATTACGTGTCTTTTGAACTCCCCGCCAACATATCAGCTATAGCTCTTCCTTTTACTGACTTTTGTGCCACACTGTGTATGTCAAATTCAGAAATGAGGACCTGCCATTTAGCCATCTTTCCAACCAATGCCGGCTTCTCAAGCAGATATTTGATTGGGTCATTTTCAGTCACCAGGTGAATTCGATAATAGAGAGTATATTGGCGTAGCCGGTGCAACACCCAAACCAATGCTACACATGTTTTCTCCACTTTTGAGTAGTTCATCTCAGAGACAGTAAATTTCTTGCTGAGATAATATATGGCACACTCCCTTTGATCACTCGGTCTTTTCTGCACAAGCACGGCACCAAGTGATTCTTCATGGATGGTTAGGTAGAGAGTTAATGGTATCCCCGGTACTGGTGGCACTAGTACTAGAGGATGTGACAGATAATGCTTTATCTCTTCAAAGGCTTTCTGACATTCAACATCCCATTCAACTTTAGCGTTCTTCTTCAGGAGGTTGAAAAAGGGTTTGGCTGTCTCAGATAGCTGAGAAATGAATCTGGCAACATAATTCAATCTTCCCAAGAGGCTTCGAACTTCCTTGACAGTAGAAGGAGCTTTAAGGTCACAAATGGCCTTAACTTTCAATGGGTCAATCTCAATGCCCCGGCTACTGACCATGAAACCCAATAGCTTCCCAGACTTTGCCCCAAATATGCATTTTGAGGGGTTAAGTCTCAGCTTAAATTTCCGAAGTCAATCAAATAATTTCTTCAGGACTTCGAAGTGGTCTTGTCGATGCTTCGATTTGGCAATCATGTCATCAACATATACCTCTATTTCTTTATGCATCATGTCGTGGAATAGAGTGACCATCACCCTTTGATATGTGGCTCCCGCATTCTTTAAGCCGAATGGCATCACCTTGTAACAAAAAGTTCCCCAGGGTGTGATGAACGATGTTTTGCTCTTATCTTCTTCTTTCATTTTGATCTGATTGTATCCGGAAAATCCATCCATGAAAGAGAATAATTCAAAACCTGCAGTGCTATCAACCAAAACATCAATGTGAGGCAAAGGAAAATCATCTTTTGGGCTCGCTCGATTTAGGTCACGATAATCTATGCAAACTCTGACTCGTCCATCTTTCTTCATGACTGGAACTATATTAGCAATCCAATCAGGATAGTGAGATACTTCGATGAAATCCACCTTCAACAGCTTCATGACCTCTTCTTCAATCTTTTTGGAAAGCTTAGGTTTTGTTCTTCGTAGCTTTTGCTTTTTAGGTGCCACATTCGGATCCGTCGGTAAAGCATGCTCCACAATTTGTGGATCTAACCTTGGCATATCTGCGTATGACCATGCGAACACGTCTTGATATTCTTTTAGGAGCTCAACCATCTCCCTTGCCTCGTTCTCAGACAAATTAGCCCCAATCTGAGTTTCTTTGACATTTTCTGCATCTCCCAAATTCACGGTGATCGTTTGTTCAACCGTCAAAGGCTTAGATTCTTCATGACGAATCCAGTCTCTCTCTATGTCTCTTTGAATATCATCGTTATCATGTTCAGGCTCACAAGAATCTTCATTGTACAAATCCGAGTCACATATGTACCTATCATGATTATGCTGAATGCAATGCCTGAGATGCAAATGAAGGGATTAGTAGAATTATCCGATGAGGACTATGCATAGTGCATTTTTCTTGAATTTTTTTTTTGAATGACCACTTAAGAGAAAATATTTGAACTATGAGATGGTCCTCATATCATCGGACTCTTTCATCTCACAAATTTTGAAAAATAGGAGTCATGAGGAAGTCCAAGCCTCAAAGTGTCATCATAGGAGTGGTTTGGCACTTTCTCACGTCCTTAATAAAACATGCATGCATTTGTATTAACATGATAAGGCCGTTTTACAATATTTATAATCTTGGATCACGGCTCACGATCCAAGATCTTGTTTACATAAAGGAAATAACAAAAGTAGCGAAACAACTCATCCCATGCAAGGGAAAACATACAGAAAATGACATGAAAACTAAACAAAGCGGTCGGTCAGCATCCCTACTCCGATGGCTTGAAGGGAATCATGGAAGGGCCTGCCTCTTCATCCTCAGTAGTGGCGCACACAAAGTCAGGATCGAACAGGTCAGCTATGTTCGGGATGGCCCCTTCCTCTTCTTGCAGCAACTTGGGTGACTTGACAAATGTCCTTTCAAAATGAAGACGAAGTTCTTCCAGTGAAGGAGGGAGTAATCCCTGTTGATTCCAAGTTGGGGTAGTTCGGCCTTGATAGCTAGCTTGACTCATGTAGCTATTAAAAGCACCTCGGCTTCCGAATCCTCCAGGGTAACCTCGGTTTCCACGACCAACTCGGCCTCTGCCTCCCACTTCCGAACCTGAACCTATAAGCTTTCCACTTCCTTTCTTATACTCAGAAGCTTCTTGGTAGCCTAAACCAATTTTCTTTCGATTTCCCAATACCTCGATAGGCTTTACAATACCTTGTGCATACATCCCTATCCCTGCCCCTGGGACATGGCCATATTGCAGTAAAACTTTGCTTGACATGATAGATGAGGAGGAGAGCTCAGGACGCCTCATGATAGACCCGGTGGGTACATGCACCATTGATACTAGGTCGAGAGTTTGGTAGCTAGGTTCTTCATTCACTTCAAGCTCTACATACGGGATGGCCGTATCTTGGAATATCTTGAAGTCAGTTTCGCAACGAACAGTCACCAACTTACCCTTCGAGATGAAACGAACCATTTGGTGCAAACTGGAAGTCACAGCTATAGCATGATGGATCCAAGGTCGACCTAAAAGGAAGTTGAAAACACTAGGGATGTCGAGCACTTGAAACTTTATCGTGAATGGGACTGGACCAATCAGCAATTTGAGTTCGACCTCGCCTAGTGACTCCTTTCTCACACCATCAAAGGCTCGAACATTAGATTGAGATGCCATGATCTCTTCCTTGCTCACTCCAAGGCGATGGAGGGTAGCTAGTGGACAAATATTCAAAGCGGACCCATTATCGAGCAATATGCGAGGGACTATCATATCACGACACTTGGCTGAGATGAGCAACGCTTTGTTGTGGTCAGTGCCTTCTTGAGGTAGATCCTCATCTGAAAAAGAGATTTGGTCCAACAATAAAATGGACCCAACGAATTCCTCCAGCTGCTTGTCGTTGATATTTTCAGGCACATGAACTTCATTTAGGACTCTCAACAGTGCATTCTTATGTTTCTCAGAAGTTTTAAACAATTCTAAAAGTGATATTTGAGTAGGCATTTTCCTCAACTACTCTATCACGTCGAACTCACTATTTTTTATCATGGCCAAAAATTGCTTAGCCTCTTCATTAGTGACAGCTTTCTTCTCAATAGCTTCTGCAGGCGTGTAACAACGACCCGATCGAGTGACAGCATCCACTTCCTCAGTCCTGTAGTCCCATGGGACCGCTTTAGTATTGAAATTGGCTAAGGGTTTCTTCGGATTCCCTTCTTAATCAAAAGGTGGTAGCTCAATCACAACAAGCTACAATCCATCCGCTTTTATCTCTAACTTTGCGAACTCTTCCGTCGCCAAATTGATGACCACGTGGTCGATTTGATTCTCGTCATAATCCCATTGGTCTCCTTCAGCGGGTAAGTTTATAACAAACGGTGTGATCATAGCCACAACATCTTCTCCAAAAGGATTTTCCATACTATCACGCAAATCACGTGCATCGATTAAGCCTTTCTGACCCTTCCAGTCTTCCTCGCCAAATATTACATTCACATCTTCAACATGAGCAGGTAAAGGATTTTGTTGAACATCGGGTTGCTCTCTAAATGATAAAATCCCTTTGTCTAGTAAATTTTGCACTTTATTTTTCAACGTCACGCAGTTGTCTACATCATGGCCTTTTTCTCCCATATGGTACTCGCATGACTTTGCTAAGTCGAACCCGAAAAACTTAGGAGGATTGTTACGAGGGATTTCTTTAGCCACTAGCCTCTTTTCCAGCAGCATGGGCAATAACTTAGACAACGGCCTAGGCAGAGGAGTATACTGCCTTGGAGTCCATTTGTTTGGCTCATAATTCTGATATTTCACACGTGGCGCAGAGGAACTTTGTGCACTTGCAAATGGCTTTGGGGCGACTGGAGTTTGTACATAAGCTACCTCAGTTTCTTTCTCCTTCCTACTGGTGAACTTTCGGTTTGATCCCTCAGTTATACAGCCATCATGTATGGCTCCCTCAATTCTTTCACCCACAGAAACCAGGCGAGAGAAGTTTTCACAATCTAATCCGATCATCCTGTTATAAAAGTTAGCAGGAAGGGTATTGATAAATAGCTCCACCATCTCCTTGTCATCCAGTGGGGGTCGAACTTGTGCAGCCAAGGTACGCCACCTTTGAGCGAAAAATCTAAAAGATTCATTTCTCTTCTTTTCCGTGCGCGCCAGTATGCTTCGTGTCGGGGCAATCTCAGTGTTATACTTGTATTGCATCACAAATGCTTCCGCTACATCTTCCCACTTCTCCAACTTCTCAGGCTTGAGCAAAATGTACCATTGTAGCACCATCCCAGTTAAACTCTCTTGAAAGGTGCGAATCAACAAAGGGACATTTTGAGCATAACGTCCCATCCTATTCAAATAGTACTTCAAGTGGATTCTAGGATCCCCAGTGCCATCATATTTAGTGAACTCCGGGATTTTGAACTTGTCTGGGAAGTCCATCTTGGTGTATTGGGATAAATCATCAACCATGCTAGCCTCATACCCTTGCAAAGCCCTAAGCTTCTCCTCCAGTTTAGCAAACCTCTTGCTATTCTCCTCTTCCGTTCGGGCCGAGATGGCTTCCGAGATGGGATCTAATTCTACCACCAGAGGGGTTTGATGCGCCGCTTCTTCAGTCAACTTTCCTCTACTATTGGCATTACTGGCTTGGGGAGTTGCAGGTGTGTTTTGATTGGAGGCGGCAACCACCAAGCTATACTTGATCTCGCTTGCGAACTGCGCAAATTGTGCAGCCAACTCGGTGATTTTGTTATCAAGCACGGTGATCTGAGTGCTTTGTTCTTCAGCATTCATTTTCGCTGATTTGGATCGAGTACGGATAGGTGAACGCCTTGAAGCCGTGACGGTGGTACCTGGTTCAATAAATAGGTAAATGCACATGAGCACGAGATGTAAAAGGATGCTGGCCCATGACAATGATCTAATCGCCCCGTTTCCTTCATTTCATAAAAGAAAAGAGTCTCTAAACAACGTAACTAAAAATCAAAATAAAACATCCTAACATCAGAACTAGGAAAAGAGAATAACAAGACTCCTCAAACAATAAAATAGAAGAAAATAAAATAAAAGTGACCTAAACAACATTCTAAGAAAACAAAAATAGACTCAAGCGATTTTTTTGTTTTTTTTTGTTTAATCTATGTACAAACGGGGGAACAACAACTCTCTCATAACTGCCTAACTAGTCCTAGCCGACTTGGACGCACGCTCCTTGGCCTCTTTGAGCTCCCTTTTGAGGAACTTAATCTCCGCGCGATTGGTGGCTTTCGATGGTACATCAGGGATCTTCGGGCGCCACTCCTCGGGAATTTTGTGTTGGAGAATATACTCCATCGAGGCGTAGTAGATCTTCTCTTTACCTTCTAACTCTTTCTCGGGCCAAATCAATTTTTGGGGACGACACATGTCCCACATCGATTGAAGCAGCATGATGGAGTTCTCGTGATCGGGATCTCCATTCGTGAAATCAGTCTTGAGCGGGGCTTCTTGCAGTGTCAATGGAAGTTGCTGCACGACTTGGTATTGTTGAGCAACTCTAGTTGGGTGATACTCGGTAGAACCTGTTATCCCTAACAAAGGAACGGGCCCGATACCTCCACATGTGAACCGGGCCTCGTGAACCCGGAGCCATCTAGCGTGCCATAGGAAATCTTCAGGGTCAGGATTTTTCATAAAGCCTAACCAATTGAAGTGGTGATAATCCGGTGCATGCTCTTTCTTTTCTTTAAATTTCAAAATGGGGTGATTAAGATCACCGATGTCATGTATGGTCATTAAATTGCCAAACCCCTTGAGGTGAGAGAAAAACCAAATTTGCAAAAGTTCAGGAGGGGCATGTAAAGCTTCTTTTCCATTTTCTTTAAAACGAGTGAGGGAAAGAAAGGTCTCGGTTAAAACAGCGTTAACAAAACCCTTTCCCATACACACTTCTTGAACAACACTTGCAATAGATGGATTAATAGCATTCTTATTGTGAGGAAAAACCATAAACCCGAAGAATGCTAACACAAAAATCCGCCTCATTTGGACTGACGGGGCATTTTGAAAAAGTCCATTCAAAAATGAAAAGGGGCAAGCATTGCGGTTGGCTTTCAAAACTTTCCTTACATCTTCTCCTTTGACTCTAAGAAAATCAGCTAAAATTGATGCATGCTCTACTCCGATGGGTGGCCTAATCAATTCCGACACTAAAGGTTTCCCAATGATAGCGCTAAATTCCTCCAAGGTGGGGACAAGCTCATGTTCACCAAAGATGAACGTGGAGGTCTCAAGGCACCAAGTGCGTGCTAATGCCCGAACAATACCATAATGGACTTCTGCGTCTAATAAAGAGAATAACCATCCCACATTGGATTGCACGAACTCACGACTGACATGGTCCAATCTATCCCACCAAGCGCGTAGCTCCTTCTTTGGGACAGAAATAATACGAAGCTTAGGTCCCCCCATTGCATACAAACCTAAAACTCGTAAACAACCTAATTGTCATGGACCAGTCGAAAAAATAATAAATGTAAATAAATTGCAAGTGTGAGAGCTCCAGAAGATTTACTTCACCCAATGAAAATTAAAGTCAATCACATAGACATGCGCATGAGACTATGGGTCAATTTCTACTCTAGACGGCTCAAATGAAGCCACGGGATTACCGGACTGAACCAGCATGGTCGTGGTTGGGTCGGGGTTCCCATGACTCCGGCTTTGTCAAAGAGTCGACCTGTGATGCGCGGTTGCAACCGGGGTGGAAGCTCTTGACGTCGAAAGAATTTCGGAATTGAGATGGGCGACTCGTACTACATGGTGGTAGTCGGAGTGGTATCCATCTCAACACCATCCTAAGTGATCCTATGCGGCCCAGGTCCGGCGGCAGGTTGTGTGTGCTAGAGTGTAGTGCCATGTAAGGAAGACATGCACAATAGTTTATATAGCAAACAACACTTCAAAAATTCAAACATATAAACATTCATTCCCATCCACCGACCTACAAAACAAAGTGTTAGAAAACACTCCACCCCTTATTACTCCAATCCTGCACCAACATTTAACACGAGGTTAGCAGACTTACCTCACCTTCTCGAATGCACTGCCAAAGAAACACATTAGATAATACACAATCCAGCAAATTAGGCCTAAGTCCTCTAAGGTTTAGAACCAGTCCCCAGCGGATTGTCGCGACCTAAAATTTTTTCGAAAATAATAAGTTTAGGGGTATTGTTAATTTCAGGCGGACGGCCCTTAATCAACTCGGACTCTCCCAAGCCCATACCCCGTGCGACGTTGGGATATTCATAAAAGTTTTCAAATAGGGAGTTGCCACTAGTCTATTGAGGCTGACTAGGAACCAAGTGAGACATGGGAGCGTGTCTCACTTCTCTTGTGCCCTGTTTTGTTTTTTTTTCTTTTAATTTATATTAAAAAAAGTGATTTGGACCGAGTCAGGTGACCCGGTCCTATTAGGATCGACCGGACCCTATCGGTCCGGGTGGAGTAATGACCGGGTGGCCGAACGGCCCTGGTCGAAATGTTTAAAATGGCCCATTAGCAAAATTAAAGAAGAAAAGCCCATTTCTAATTCTTAAAATTTCAGCCCAAACTTATCCTAGGCCCATTCAAAATTAGCCCACCTCACCCCTATTCAAACTCTCGGCCCGGCCCCCTTTTTTTCTTTTTCTTTTCTTTCTTTTTTATTTCCTTTTTCTGCATGCATTTTCTCTCTCCTCCTGCGCGCGTCTTCAACCTCTCGACGCTTTCCTCTTCTTCACCAGGACTCCTACAACTCCGTCGCGCCGCGCCGCCACGGTCTACACATCCTAACTGAGTCATCGTGAAGTTGCCGAGCGTCGGTCGTTCTGTCTGACCAACACCGATTACCGCCGACCGTCATTGGCCGGCAGTCCATGGGTTTCCGGCGAGCCCCCAAACGCCTAGTTTGACATACCCATCCCAAGATAGACCACCGAAAAGTCGAGAAGACATTTAGGGCGGTATATGACAAGGGCATGATCACTAGCAACGTAGAAAAATCAGAGGCCGAGCTTTGGTCGGGGATTGAGCTCGGTTTTCTAACTAAAGCATTTCCTCGAGCACCTAACGGGCATTATCAGGTTTGAAGATTTCTGGCTCGACCGAGCTCGGACTACGTTCTAGGGCCTTTAGAAATCATGCCAAAAGGGAAAAGGGGCAAAATAGAAGGGCGGTAAGGGCCGGGGCTCGCGCGAACCAGTCGGCGCGAGCTCTGGCCCGCCGCCTCAACTCGCAAAACAAAAAAAGGTGGGAGAGAAACCTACCTGGTTCAGGGAGTGGGTCACAGCGGACGAAAGGGGGCGGACAGTCTCTAGTGGCGTCTGGGTGCCCCCCCTCGAGCCTCCTTCTTGCTTCCGGTTTGCTCTCAGATCTTGCCTTTTTCCGGATCCCCTCGGCTCTCACCTTCTCTCCTCTTCTACTCTGTTTTTTGTTTTCTTTGTTCTGTCTTTCTGCCCTCACCCGACCTCTCCAGCTTTGTCTCTCTCGAAGATCTCCCTCTCTTCCTCTCTTCTTCTTTCCTCCCCCCCAGTCCCTTTTCTTCCTCCCATTTCTTATGTTTCCGTTTCGACCCCTTATCCCCGAGCCGCATGCTGCTGCCCTCTCTCCTTCATCTGACGTCTAACTTTGGCGGCCTAATCTCTTCCGTCTGACCTGCAAAATTCTCTCTCACCATCTGCTGCAGCCGTCCTGCCACTTGCTGCAAATTTTATTTTTCTGTAGGTTCTTGTTGCCGTGAGGCGGTGAAGGAGGGAAGAGGAAGAGAAAGGTGTGGGCTGGGCCGAAAGGGGAAGGAGAAAGGCGGGCCAGACCCGCGCGGGGAAGGAAAGAAGAGAAAGGGGCTAGGCCGGACCACGCTTTTTTTTTTTTTTTTTTAATTAATTAATTTTAATTTTTTTTTTTTGGGAAATTAATATGTATTTATATAAGCAAAGTAAATGGGCATTTTAAGACAAAATAAACAAAATTTCGAGTGTCAACAACAGTCAACTGGTTGTAAACTAGGCATTGTCCTCCCCATGAGGCACGACGATGTCATAGGCTATCCCCCATCGACGACATTCTCTAAGGAGCATGGGTTCGGCCTCTACTGCGACTTCGCAACTGACCACTGTCAAGCAACCGACCGAAGTCAGGACGACCAAAAGGCCACGGCACAACCCCAAGGGTTGGCGGTCTACTGGCAGCGCTGTGCTCTCCTCTTAATGTGAACATGCAACACATCATCAATCAATTCGTTCTTTTCTTTGCTCCGTCATGAATGCACATACAGTTTGTGCTCACACAACATACTATTGCAGTTGACATACGTATCATGTCATGCAGTAGTGTCCAGCAATCATGTACAATAGCAGCATTCCAATCACTCACGAAAGTTGCAACAATTAGCAGTTCAAGTCACAGTCTAACAATCAATTCCGACTAATCAACATTATAATACTTGCATATTTTTTCAAAATAATCACGTACCTCAATAATTACGGTACCCAACCATGCGTCTCAATATTCAATAATAAATAAGCACGTGTCCTCACGACTACGACAATCAACCATTCCCATAAATAAGCAATTATCCCAAAATAAGTATAAACTATGATTATACTCAAAGATACTTATTTATGAAGCATATAATACTATAGTCATTTATTCCAATAAAATAGTTTAACTCCCACAAGATACTTATAATTATTTTCCAATCCCATAATTAATTATTCAACCCAAATAATTCCATTTAATAAAACCCTTCTTTAATAAACCAATGTCATTTAATAATGTAGTATATAAATACTATTGACTTTGGAAGAATAGGCCATAGTAATTTTCCTACAAAATTACTCAAGTAAAACAATTTCAATAAATAATCACAGTTAATTATTTTCCCCAAAAATAATTAATTCTCAGAAATGAATAATAATAATAATAATAATAATAATAATAATAATAATAATAATAATAATAATAATAATAATTAGAAATTATAGATTAATTTAATTAATTTATAATTCCGAAAATAATAATAATATTTATTAATACTAACCATGGTTAACATTAAGCAAGCTTAATCAATAATATTAAAATACTAATAATCATCATCCAAAAGTATTAATCCAAGCTTAAATTAATTAAACTACTCTTAAGCAAGATTAACCCCTAACTAAGGGATTAGGAAATCGACTCATAGTTTAGCGATTCTGACGACACGAGCATGACGGCGACGACGAGGGGAACGCTCAGGAACCTTCGGTGCGTCGAGACGAGGCGCCACGGGGCCAGACTCGGCTGAGGGTGGCTATCTGCGCGGCGAGAAGTCGAGAAACAAAGGAACTAGCGGCTGAGGTGGCATGAGGCTGGCTAGCGGGCGGTCCAGCAACTCCAAATGGTGGCTGGCTCCGGCAACCAAGTGGGCGGCTCCGGTGAAGGGAAAACAAAACCAAAAGAGAGGCGGAGGGTTGGTTCGCGGGGTGGCAGCCGGGTGGAGGACAGAGGTGGCTGGGCTTGGCTGGCCGAGCGACGACAAGGCAGTAGCTCGCTGCTCCGGCATCCAGGCAGTCGGCTGGTCGGATCTGGTTCGGCTAAGACAGGTCCAAAGGGAGCGGCTGGCTTGGGCGAAACCATCGGACGGTGCGACTAATTGGCGCGAGACTCGTCTGGTTCCGTTAACGGGCCGACGAGCAGTGGATGACGACCGGGATAGAGGTAGCCCAGCTATGGCAGTGGCAGACAGAGAAGGAGGAGAGTAGAATAGAAGCTAGGCGAGGCCGGTTCGACTCGAGGCCGGCAAACGGCGACTCACCGGCGACCAGGCGAAGAGCAAAGGTGGTGGTAGAGTCGCGGTGGCAATTGGTGATGGTAGCAGCGGCAAGAAAACACAGCGGTAGCCACCAGGGACGTCAGCCAGCAGAGAAGAAGAATAAGGTAAAAAGAAGAAGAAGAAGCTACTAGGGGGGCCGAACGTGTAGGGGGGCTACACGAAAAGAGAGAGAGAGAGAGAGAGAGAGAGAGAGAGGCACATGGGGGTGTTAGACAAGTGGATGGGGAGAGATAAAAAGAAGAGAAGACTAGTCAAAGAAAAGAGAGGAAAATACGGGAAAAGATGGGCAAGTGGGGATAGGGCTGTAGAAGAGAGAGGGGGAAACGTGCGAGAAGGTGAGGAGGAAGAAAGGAAAAAGAAAAAGAAAAGAGAATAAGACAAAACCTAAACAAGCTTCTAGAAAATGGTATTTTGGTCTTTTTACCCCTGAAGCACAAATTCCCAAATATTTGGCTCAAAAACTCAGCCCGTTGAATCCTTTTCCAATAGTTTTGGGCTTACCAATAAATTCAAGAATCAATGAGGAAATGTCTAATATTTTAGTCTCGATATCCTTAAAAGTTCAATACCCGATACCGGATTGAAATTCGTGATTAAAATCGATCAATCGCGACTTTAGTACGACCTAACTTTTGAGCGGCGTTTAGGGGTTCTCGCACATTTGACCCGTGGTTGATAGCTTTTCAATCCACGATCATGCATATTTAAATCAGGGCGATCCTCAATTGTCATGTAATCCCGAGGGGTTAATTGCTCACGCTGAGTATAGGGCCAAAAGAAAATCGGTTTAACGTCGTTCATAGTCAATATCGAAGTTGTGTGGAATCACTTGCAATCTGACCTCGTATTTCTGCCAAATCGATTTATTTCCATTCGCTAATTGGCCTGCAACAATGTGGTATCATTCCTCTTTGATCCTTTTGGTCGAGCGGCCTATCCCTGATTAAATTAACTAGTCGTACGCGTATCAATTCTTAATTACCTTTCCAAACAGTTAGTTAACTCATGAGGAGCAAACTCAGAGTAAATGTAACGAACAGCACATTGATAAAATAACCATTTCATATATCCCAAAATAGGTAGAAATTCAGGATGTTACAACTCTTCCGTTCTTATAGAAATTTCGTCCTCAAAATTTGCCGAACTTCCAATATCCTTAAACAAATGAGGGTATTAATGCCTCATTGCATCCTCACTTCTCTAGGTCGTTCCTTCCATACTCTGATATTACCAAATTACTTCCAAGTCCTTTTTGGTTCCCATAGGCTATGCATTATCTGATTTTGCCAAAAGCAACTTTGTTGTCACCTCCCAGTTTCGAATCCTCAGTTGGACTTATAGAGCTTTATCCTGCATACCACTAAGCCAAGGTACTGGTAGTGTCCAAATCGATATATCCCTCTTATAGATGACACCTTAAGGAAAACGCAACACTGAACTTAATAATCCAACAGTCTAAGTCTTTTGTCCGTATTGGCTTTTTTTGCGATTTCGCGTTGTCCTTAGCCTGTCCCTAATATCTTAACAACATCCACTTGCTGCCAACAATCTCTGGACCAGTGATTGTTCTTTCTCTGATCTTGTTCTATTAGACTGGAGTTCCACAAACTTGACCATATTTTTGCCATACCCTTCTGATAATAATCTTATCCTCGAAACATTCTCTTCTTGCTCAGTTCGTAGTTTAATTCATTTTTGCCCCTTTCGACCTTTTAGAAGCCTGCCAGGAGTCGCTCCTTGCTCAGGCACTCTGGCCCTGACGACCACTCCCCGCCCTCATCGGATCAATCGTCATAGACATCTTCGAACTGCACCACTACTAGCAAAAGTCCCTTTTAGACATGCATTATCCCATAGGGGTATTATCCGCTTTAGCCTGTCCCATACCGAGTCTCATGGTTTTAACCTCATATGAGCACCTCAAAGTGCAAAACTTCCTCCAGCTCATCAACCCATGAGCTCGTTTCCACGGGGTCATCTGATTTACCGAATTTTCATGAAATCGCTGTCCGAATTCCACAAACCATCGATTTTTCTTTCAACATTCCTTTCATGTCCATTTAATAACCATACCAAAAATATCACCTCAATTATTTGAAAATTTGTGCAGGCCAAATGTCATTTATTGCATCAAAAGCTTTCGGGTACCTCTTTAAATCCTTTTGATACGTCGAGAAGAAATCATCGATAATGCTACTTCACCATTTATCCGCCTAGCATCAAGGGATAATTAATTCTTAATCCACCGAAGACAAAAATCAATTCCTCAAATCCCTATCTTATTTATCTCTCGAAATAATCCACCTTGGGTAAATTCATATCTTAATCGAATCTAAGACTTTCGAGTAATAAATCATCTACTGTAAATCTTATCAAAGATTATCACCATTTAATAAATCATCTCTTATGATCCCATATCTATAACTCCTCAAATCATCAAGATAAAACTTATCTGACTTCCATTAAATCCAATGACCTCAATTGTCATGATGCGTAAGCAACCAATCTTCCTTGTAGCCTTACCATGCAATCAAATCCCTTATACGACACCTCCCTGTAAATCTCATAATCTTCGATACTAGACCAAATCCTCTAAACTGGTGTGGTAATTAGCTTATGCTTAAGATCTTAAACATTAAGCTCGCACTTATTCGTCCATTCAAATTATTACGTCCTTCATTAATCTTCGCATCAAAGGCGTAGCTATCATAGAGAACCTTTCTATGAATCGTTCATAACAATTTGTCTAACTTAGAAAACTTCGAACCTCTGCCACTGTGATAAGTCCTGACATATTCACGATTGCATTGATCTTAGCGGATCCATAGAAATTCCTTCGTCCAAAATCACTCGACCCATAAAAGCAACGCAAGTAAATCCAAACTCGCACGTATTAAACTTGGCATAATGTTTATGCTCTCGAATGGTCTATGGCACCACCCTCAAGTGCGGTTCATGTTCCTCTAAATTCCTAGAATATTTCCAATATATCGTTCACGAACACAATTACAAATCAATCCAAATACGCCTTAATTGGTAAATCCATCAAATCCACAAAAACAACTGGTGTATTAGTTAATCCAGACAACAATACGGTAATCTCATAGTAACCAAATCATACCCGATATGTCGTCTTCGGTATATCCTTCTTTTTAATCCTCAACTACTGATAGCCCGTCCTTGGGTCTATCTTGGAACATATTGAAGCTCCTTGAAGTGGGTCAAACAAATCATCTGTCCTTAGTAATGGATACTTGCTCATGATCGTCCTTTGGTTACACTGCCAATAACCAATGCATAGGTGCAACAATCCATACTTGATTCCTCAATTAACAAATTAATCACAATCATCCAATAACCTTAGCAACCTTCATCCAATAAACGAGTTACTTCCAATGATAAAATCAAAGGGATCAAGGGTCCTCCTTGATTTCCGATTTCAAACCATCCCCGACCTTCTGACTTGGTCTACTAGATTCCCAATCATTCTCTGTACATACTTCGAGCGTTCTGCAAACTTAACCTCCTATTGCACAACTGACAAGTAATTCTGACGAAGTTGCAGGAATTCAGTTACCTTCTACTCTTGTGTGCACTCAGAAAAGCATTCTCCTCTGAATGCTTCAATGAAGGCACTCCACTCGAGGACCGTACCTTTAGGCAAAACCCTTCCTTGGGTTACTTTCCACTACGTGCTAACTTTACCTTGCAATTGGTACTCTGCCAGGGCTATCTTATCTTCCTCTAAGCATTCTAGCAATGTGAACGCTTACTCCAATTCCTTGATCCAGAGGGTTACGACCTTAGGATTACTCACCCTTGCGGACATGGATGACTTTAACTCCAGGAACGATTCAACCAACTTAAGCATCGACCGATCGTCTATCCCCTTTCCAGCCAATGGAACTTACTAGGCGAGACTATAGCAACAACAGCGGCAATAGCAACAACAACTTGAGTCTAAACTTGCTACCCTATCTCAATACCCAAGGCTTCCAACGCTTGTAGGATTTCATCAAATCTAGGATCCCCTAGTGCTCTCCTTTAGCACTAGCCCATCCTTCGACTGCCCTTCCTCAAGGACTCTTGAATCAGGATCGTTCGTCTAATAGAATTATTACAGAAACCTTATTTCCAATCCCACGAGGAATTAGAAATCATGAACAACCCGTTTACAACTAGAGAATCAAATAAACAAGCACAAGCACAAGGCGTTTTCCTAACTAACTATCCTAAAACCCATCGCACCTTATCACTCCATACATTGGCCAGGCTCTGATACCAAAATTGACGGGGTTGTCACGCCTCGACCCTCGAGCACACGGCAAACCCTGTTCTCTCACAATCATTTAGATGCGACGTCCTAGGACGCGTCACCGACCATTATTTTTATCTTTTAATTAAACGCATGCGAAAGTGAAACACAATACCCCAGTCAATTACAGAAGTAGGGATAGCAGAAAAACCCAATAAGAACACATCAAAAGTATTGCTTTATTAACTAACTGGTTAACCATAGGAAGTTCACAAGTATAAGCCCTTACCACGGGCATCTTCCTATTGAGCCAATGAAACCAACAAGCTAGGGTTAATCTACTCTCTTCAAAAACGGCCATGAGCCTTAAATTGCGTCGATCCTCCATCCTATGGACCTGAAAATGGTTATTCAATAACCAGTGAGATAAAATCTTAATAAGTCAAAATCCTAAGCCTCGGTTAGAAATTTCACTCGCCTCGAGGGTAGTCTAACATGCAACCTAGTTCCGGCAAACCACACATACCACACCTCAAGCAGCATTATCAAACGACAGTTCAATAAGCAAATGCAAACATAGGTGACCCTACCTGGCCTTGGTACACGCAACTTGCAGAAGCTATCAGTTAAATCATCACGACATTAAGAGGCATGCGAATAATCAGAGCATTGAACACAGCTTTCTCATGTATCAACATCCACACATGCTCCGATTATTACGACCCCTAGGGCCATGGCACAACCTTATGGTTGGTGGTCAACTGGTCATAGACTAAGCATCGTCCTCCCCCATGAGGCATGGCGACATCACGGGCTATCCCCCATCGACGGCATTTCCTAAGAAGTATGGGTCTGACCTCTACTGCGACTCCGCAACTGACCACTGTCAGGCAACCGACTGAAGTCAGGCGACCAAAAGGCCATGGCACAACCCCAAGGGTTGGCGGTCTACCGACAGCGTCGGGCTCTCCTCTTAATGTGACCATCCAACACATCATCAATCAATTCGTTCTTTTCTTTGCTCTGTCGTGAATGCACATACAGTTCGTGCTCACACAACATGCTATTGCAGTTGACATACGTATCATGTCAATCATGTACAATAGCAGTATCCAAAATAATCACGTACCTCAATAATTACAGTACTCAACCACGCGTTTCAATATTCAATAATAAATAAGCACGTGTCCTCACAACTATGACAATCAACCATTCCCATAAATAAGCAATTATCCCAAAATAAGTATAAACTATGATTATACTCAAAGATACTTATTTATGAAGCATATAATATTATAGTCAATTATTCCAATAAAATAATTTAACTCCCACAAAATACTAATAATTATTTTCCAATCCTATAATTAATTATCCAACCCAAATAATTCCATTTAATAAAACCCTTCTTTAATAAACCAATGTCATTTAATAATGTAGTATATAAATGCTGTTGACTTTGGAACAATAGACGATAGTAATTTTCTCAAAATTACTCAATTAAAACAATTTACAATAAATAATCACAATTAATTATTTTCCCCAAAAATAATTAATTTTCAGAAATGAATAATAATAATAATAATAATAATAATAATAATAATAATAATAATAATAATAATAATTCGAAATTATAGATTAATTTAATTAATTAATAATTCCGAAAATAATAAATAATTATTATTTATTCCAAAAATAATAATAATATTTATTAATACTAACCATGGTTAACATTAAGCAAGCTTAATCAATAATATTAAAATACTAATAATCATCATCCAAAAGCATTAATCCAAGCTTAAACTAATTAAACTACTCTTAAGTAAGATTAACCCCTAACTAAGGGATTAGAAAATTGACTCACGGTTTAGTGATTCCGACGACATGAGCGCGATGGTGGTGACGAGGGGAACACCTAGGAACCTCCGGTGCATCGAGACGAGGCGCTACAGGGCCGGATCTCGGTCGAGGGTGGCTGTCCGTGTGGCGAGAAGTCAAGAAACAAAGGAACTAGCGGCTGAGGTGGCACGGGGCTGGCTGGCGGGCGGTCCAGCAACTCTAGACGGCGGCCAGCAGCTCCGGCGACCAAGCGGGCAGCTCCGATGTAGGGAAAACAGAACCAAGAGATAGGCGAAGGGTTGGTTCGCGGGGTGGCAGCCAAGTGGAGGATAGAGGTGGCTAGGCTTAGCTGGCTGAGCGACGGCGAGGTAGTAGCTCGCTGCTCTGGCGTCCAGGCGGTTGGCTGGCCGGATCTAGTTTGGCTAAGACAGGTCCAAGGGGAGTGGCTGGCTCGGGTGGAACCATCAGACAGCGCGACTAACCGATGCGAGACTCGTCTGGTTTTGTCGACGGGCCGACAAGCAATGGATGGTGGCCGGGATAGAGGTAGCCCAACTACGACAGCGGTAGATAGAGAAGGAGGAGAGGAGGACAGAAGCTGGGCGGGGTCGGTTCGGCTTGAGGCCGGTAGATGGCGACTCACTAGCGACCGGGCGAAGAGTAGGGGTGGTGGCAGAGTTGTGGTGGTGGTCGGTGATGGCGGCAGGAGCATGAAAACGCAACAGCAGCCACCATGGACGTCGGTCAGCAGAGAAGAAGAAGAGAGGAAGAAGAAGAAGAAGAAGCTGCTGGGGGGGCTGAATGTGCGAGGGGCTGCGTGAGAGAGAGAGAGAGAGAGAGAGAGAGAGAGAGAGAGAGAGAGAGAGAGAGAGGCACATGGGGGTGTCAGACAAGTGGATGGGGAAAGAGAAAAAGAAGAGAAGACTAGTCAAAGAAAAGAGAGGAAAAGAGGGGAAAAGATGGGCAAGTGGGGATAGGGCTGCAGAAGAGAGAGGGGGAAACGTGCGAGAAGGTGAGGAGGAAGAAAGGAAAAAGAAAAAGAAAAGAGAATAAGACAAAACCTAAACAAGCTTCTAGAAAGGGGTATTTTGGTCTTTTTACCCATGAAGCACAAATTCCCAAATATTTGGCTCTAAAACTCAGCTCGTTGAATCCTTTTCCAATAGTTTCGGGTTTACCGATAAATTCAAGAATCAATGAGGCAACGATCAATATTTTAGTCTCGACATCCTTAAAAGTTCGATACCCGATATCGGATTGAAATTTGTGATTAAAATCGATCAATCGCGACTTTAATACAACCTAACTTTCGGGCGGCATTTAGGGGTTCTCACGCGTTTAACCTGTGGTTGATAGCTTTTCAATCTATGATCGTGCATATTCAAATCAGGGCGATCCTCGATTGTCATGTAATCGCAAGGGGTTAATTGTTCACGCTGAGTACAGGGCCAAAAGAAAATTGGTTTAACGTCGTTTGTAGTTAATATCGAAATCGTGCGGAATCACCCGCAATCCGACCTCGTACTTCTGCCGAATCAATTTATTTCCATTCGCTAATTGGCCTGCAATAGTGTGGTATCGTTCCTCTTTGATCCTTATGGTCGAGCGGCCTATCCCTGATTAAATTCATTAGTCGTACGCGTATTGATCCTTAATTGCCTTTCCGAATAATTAGTTAACTCATGAAGGGCCAACTCAGAGTAAATGTAACTAACAGCGCATTGATAAAATAACCATTTCATATATCCCGAAATTGGTCGAAATTCAGGATGTTACAATAGACCTAAGGACAGGCTATCATTAGTTGAGGATCAAAAAGGAGGATATACCGAAAACAGCGTTTAGGACACGCTATGGTCATTACGAGTTCACGGTAATGCCATTTGGATTGATGAATGCCCTTGCAGCCTTCATGGACTTGATGAACTAGGTGTTCAATAAGTGTTTGGACCAATTTGTGATTGTGTTCATTAATGATATACTGGTGTACTCGAGGAGTCCAGAGGATCATGAAAAACACCTAATATCAGTACTACAGACCTTGAGGGAACATGAGTTGTATGCCAAGTTTTGCAAGTGTGAGTTTTGGTTATCTCACATAGCATTTTTGGGTCATGTGATTTCAGGCAAAGGGATCTCTGTTAACCCGACTAAGATTGAAGCGGTCATGAATTGGACGAGACCTATGACGGTAACTGAGATTCGAAGTTTCTTAGGATTGGCTGGATACTACAGACGTTTCATAGAGAAGTTTTCTGCAATAGCCATGCCCTTGACGAGGTTGTTAAAGAAAGAGGAAAGGTTTGATTGGATAGACAAGTGCGAGCGTAGTTTTCAAGAGCTCAAGAGTAAATTGACTACTGCATCTATCTTGACAATACCATCTGGTCCTGGTGGGTACGAAATCTACAGTGACGCGTTGTATAAAGGGTTAGGCTGCGTGTTAATGCAACATGGCAAGGTGGTTGCATACGCGTCCCGACAGTTAAGGCTTCACAAGCTTAACTATCTGACACATGATTTGGAATTAGCGGCAATTATCTTTGCGCTTAAGATTTAGAGGCATTACTTGTGTGGGGAAAGGTTTCTGATTTTCATGGATTATCAGAGTCTGAAGTATTTGTTCTCTCAGAAGGAGTTGAACAAGAGGCAACGGCGATGGATGGAACTTCTTAAGGACTATGATTGTGAAATTCTGTATCATCTGGGGAAAGCGAACAAAGTGGCAAGGTGATGTGCTTGAGCGAAGAAAACCCTTGTCCAATAACTCCTGCATCTGTTCTTTTAATTCCTTCAACTGTAACAACGCCATCATGATGGTGCCTTCGAGATTGGTTCTGTCCCAAGAGCCAACTCGATCACGAACTCTGTCTCTCTGGCCAGGGGTAATCATAGTAATTCCTTTGGAAAGACATTGTGTCACGCCCTAAACCTCGAGCATGCAATAACCCCTTACCATGGTCAATTGAAAGCGACGTCCCAAGACTCGTCGACGACTATTCATTTTATTTTTCGTTATGCGCAAGCATAAGACAAACCATCCCCAGTCCAAAAAGACAATCAAACAATCAAACAATCAAACAATGATTGATGGATGAACATTAAGAACAACCATCACTACTCATTTATACAATTTACTGGATTAACCAATGCAGGATCATTTTTCCGATTTACAAGCCCGACAAAAGGGGCCGATCCATCCTTTAAGCCAAACCAAAAAAAAGAACTAGGCTAGGCTAATTCAGTTATACAAAATGAACCCTCGGGTTTAGCACCATGGTCACTCGGACCCAACAATAAACAACCAGCAACTCGCAAGCAAACAACAGATAGGGGCAACCAACAAACAATTAGTTGATTCGCATGCAACCTTACCCGGTATGCCATACCCTATACGTAAAACCTCAGAAAATACAAGCAATACAACCAACAATTATATAGTCAGTTCGCATGCAACCTTACCCGATATGCCATACCCTGCACATTATAAGTCAACACAATACACACAATGTATATGGCCGTTAGATGATATAGTTCATCAATCACATGCGAGTTGCGTCACAAGCAATCTCACTTAGCCATTGCCACACCCTGCACATTATAAATTCATGCGTGCGTGCCATAAATGATGTGATCATCTCATGCATAATCGGAACCAATGATGCCATGTTTTCTCTTGCACTCTTGCATCCACATGTGTTTCGATTATTATTGCCCTACAAGGCTACAACGGAACTCCCGCCGGTGTCTACTGGCATAGCCAGGCATCGCTTTCTCCCGTGAGGCGTGGCGATGTCAAAGAATACTCTCCCGAGACGGCATGCCCAAGGAACATCAAGAGATACTCTCCCAAGACGGCATGCCCAAAGAACGTATGCTTATCCTTTCTTACAAAAGCGGTATATTTCCGGTGTCTCTCGAACAAACCATTTTCCCCCTTTTTATGAAAATCACACGATTCATGCGGATGTTCATGCCACTACACATCAAATTCACTTCATATGATCAAGACACATGAAATTATGCACAATTTCACTTCCGAATGAACAGTGCCATGAACAGTGCACGTGAACAATAATCATGAACAGAAAATTTCAAAATTCAATTATTAATAAATAAAATTCAGAAATTAAACAAAACTTTGATTAAAACAATTAATCAATTAATTAAGCTAAATATGCTTAATTAACACATAAACTACACATTAGCAACATTTAAGCATAATTAAGCACAATTAAGCAAGATTAAGCTAAGCTAGCTAATCTTAATCATCCATCTAACCACCTATCTTAGGGGTAACACAACTTAATTAAACCCCTAACTCAGCATTACCACTAATTAAATCAACCCTAAGCAAGTTTAGGCACTAACAAGGGATTAGGAGCTAAACTCACCCGTTAAGTGGGCTGGCGACATGGACATGGCGGTGGCGACGAATCCGACACTCAGGAACCTCTCCCACGACACTCCAAGGTGGTCACGGGCTGAACATAGTAGCAACAACCTCTGTACACCCACTAAACTTCAGAAAACAGCACTGCAGGAGGAGGACGGGGCTGATTGGAGCAAAACGGCTTGGCCGGAGCTCCGGAGAGCAATTAGCTGGTGACCGGCGGTACTTGGGGGTCGAGGGGGAATTGGTGGTGGTTGGTATGGGCGGAGATTGGGTCGGAATGGGAGGAAAACAAGTGAAAATGCGGAAGTGGTTAGAACTGGTCGCTACAGTGGCAGTTCGGCGAGCAGCAACTTCCGACCGGTTTGCAGGTCGATTGGTGGCTCCATTCGGCGAATGGCCTACGCCATCTATACGGAATTTCTCTTTTGAGCAGATTGGTGGGTGGCACGGGCTGTGATTCACACGGGAAGGCTATGAACAACTCGATTTTCAGAGAAAGGTCAAAAGCTGAAGCTGCAAGAAGGAAATGAAAACAAGGGGAGAGAGAGGTGCGGTTTTGATGAGCTGAAAGAGGAAAGAGAGTGAAATGAGGGCTGATTGAAGGCCTCATTAAGGCCATTGAATGCCTTGCCCAACTTCTCAAGTAAGTGACCTCATCTTCTCTCTCTTCTTTCGTCTTTTCTTCAAAATATTTAGGAGCAACATGGTCATTTCCACCTTGCACAATTCCCAAACTGCCCTTGGGCTAAAAATGAAGGGCGAGCATAAGAAACGGGCTAGAAAATGAATATGAATGGGCTCGGGAATTTGTTGGGCTCGAATCTGCTTAAGTTTAAACAACGGGCTCGAGAGGGTAAATGGTCGGTTTGGCCCAACGAGCTCACTTGCTTGCCTCAGGTCTACCACGGTGGCTATCCCACCTTGGGCATGATGCCCACATTGGTCTTGTCTAGCCCACATCCTCAAAGGCTTGTTTCCTCGGTTCGTAAACCCTTTTTCCAAATATTCGACTCAACTGACACTATTGACTGTCGAAGAAGCATTGTCCAAAAGTCCGTCCTAGACGTTTCCGAAAATTCGAAGTCCAATCCTGGATTCCCATGCCTTGTCAATTTCGCCCAAATACCATTTTGGTACAACTCAGACTGACATGCAGTTTCAAGGATTCACGCGTAACCGACTCGTGCCAAATCACGTTCAAGACATCTCGACACATGGACGTCATTGACCACGTGAAATTGCAAAGGATAGATTCTTATTTCAAAATACATGATTATCAATGATTGACATAGGGCCGTTCGCGGGTTCGATAATAGTAGACGGAATCACCTGTCATCCCATTATTTTTGTCCATGAATCGACTTCTAGTCGTCCCTAAAATCGGCCTGCATAACTACAGGATTGTCCTTACACAAGTCTCACGGTCGAGTCGTTTTCCCAGGTCAAGTTCTTTAGTCGCACGAGTTCTGTCCTCATTAGCCTTTCCCCTCAAGGTCAGTATCTCAGGAGTAATCAGTTCCGAGTGAGATCAACCAACAATGCATTGACGAAATTAACGTTCATTCCTCTCTCAAAGGACTCGAATTTCAGGACGTCACACATTGAGATAATCTTGTACTGCTGCAATGTCTTCCAGGTTCAGTTCTTCCTTCAACGTATCACTTACAGAGGCCAAATAACCTCGACATCTTGATCCTAGCAACTTGGTTCAAGGGAATCGAGGACCCTCCTCAACTCCCTACAAATTTGAAGTTACTGTCTCCTATTGGATTAAATCGGATTCTCTTCCCTTGACAATTATAGTAGCTCTTTGCTTGGTCAACCAATTCATATTGATGATGACATCAAAGTCATACATTGCTAAAACAATCAAATCTATTATTCCTTCCCGACCATTTATAATCAATTTGCAACTAGAACAACCTACTGTAGATAAGACTGAATCCTTTAACGAAGTAGAAATAATAAAAACCGTTTCCAACGACTTTGGTCTTAATCCCACTAATTCTACAAACTGTGTAGCAATAAAGGAGTGTGAGGCTCTCGAACCAAACAACGCATAAGCAACATGGTCGTAAAGAGATATCATACCTATAATCATAGCAAGCGTGTCCTCCGCCTCCTTCCTTGTGACCACATAGACCCTTGTGCGGGGGGTTTGTTCTGGTTGCTCTACGGGGCATTTCCAACTGGTGGTCCGGCTGGCGGTCATGGCACAAATGGCTTCATGGGCCTACGTGGGTAGTCTCTCATTTGGTGGCCCACTTGACCACACTCGAAACAGGCTCCCATTCGAGTGGGACATGGGGCATTCCCATGCCTCTTACCACATATTCGGCATCCTCCGAACAAACTCGGCGACAGTTTCGCCACATCGTCCCTTCTATTAGGCGAAAGAGGATACCTTTCTCCTGCCATCAGTTTCTTCCCAAACCGATGGTTATCCCTACCAGGCACGAATCGCGATCCAGATGTGGCTGCCTTTTTTGCAATATGCTTCTCAATCATCTAAGCTCTCTCATACAGCTCATTGTAATCTTTCAAGTTCAGGGACACTAGATGGTCTTTCATTTCCATCTTCAGTCTGACCCTAAACCTCTTAGCCTTATCTAACAGGTGCTTGACCATTCACAGCGCATACTTAGACAGTTCTGCGAACTTGGCCTCGTACTGATCCACCGTCATTTTATTCTAACGCAGCCTCCGAAATTCTACCGGCTTCTGCTCTCTCACGCAGTCCGATAAATACTTGTTCAGAAAGGCCTCTTTCAAGGTATCCTACACCCTGGCTGTACCCTCGGGAAATACCCCTCCTTGGGTAGCTTCCCACCATGTTCCGGCATTACCCTGCAATTGGTAAACTGCCATTATCACATTTTCCTCCTCAGAACACTACGGTAAGGTAAAAGTATTCTCCAGCTCCCTTATCCAGTGGATCGTTGTCTTAGGGTCACCAGCCCCAGAAAACTTGGGCGGCTTCAGCTTCATGAACTGCTCCACCAATTTATGCATAGGCCGGTTACCAATCCCGGGCCTAGCTATAGGAGCAGCTACGGTGGCAGCGACAACAGCTTGAGTCTAAGCCTGCTATCCAATCAAGGCCTCGAGGGCGTGCATAATCCTGTTCATCCTCAGATCTTTCGATGCTACCTCCCTTGCACCGGTCGAGACCTGCGCTATCCTCCTCTGAGCCCTCTGCCCCGGGGTTCTCAATCTAGGGGTACTCTGATCTGGACTGCTCATATCGCAGAACTCTCCTAACTTGTGTTCTAATTCCCCAACACAGAATTAGAAAATGAGACAACCCTATCATAAAGGACCACAAGAGATCCTGTCATCAATCACATGCAAGTAAAGAAAATGTCTTTCCTACTAACTATCCCTACGACCTATTGCAAGACCCATCGCACCTTATCACTCCATCAGTTAACTGGGCTCTGATACTAAAATCGACGGGGTTGTCACGCCCCGACTCTCGAGCTTGTGGCAACCCTAATTCACTTGAGGTCTAGATGTACGATATCTCAGGTACTACCCTCAACCAATTCATTTAATCTTATAATTAAGCACATGCGGAAGTGAAACAAAACACCACAACCAAGAATCAACAGGGATAGCAGCAAATACAGCAGAGGAAAGACAAAAACACTATTTTATTTATCTGCAAGGTTAGCCTGAATAATAGCATATATACACGCCTTACTATGGGTCATATGCTATGGCCTACTCAAAAAGGGACCGGTCTGGTTGACCCATCTTTATACAAGTGGGGGAGGGGCTCGTCAAAAAGGGAATAGGCTACAACTGCCTACTCGCTGTCCTCTGAGGGATCAATCTCTCCAGCCGTCAAGTTGGAGATCTTGCCATCAGGGGGATCCAAGTCCATGGGATACCAGACCTCATCAGTCGGCCCCACAGGAAGAACTAGTCCATCAAAACCCCTAAGAGAATGTACAAAATGCCTCCCATCTGGATGAACCACGCCTTAAAAACGTGAGGTGTATAATGGTCTCTCAACCCCTCGTCTACCCACACCGTTGTAACATGGTGCTCATACACAAAATTGCGGCCCGGGGCGGGCCACGTGGTAATGGTGGTGCTCATATCCATAGGGACACCAAACCGCACCGAGTACTACGTCATTCTAGGGTCCTGAAAATTGTTAATCACGATGGGTTGAGATAAACTTAGCAAGTTAAAGTCCCAAGCCTCGGTTAGGAACTTCGCTCGCCTTGAGATAGTCTAACATATGACCTAGTCTCATCAAACAACCAACCACCACACCTCAGAGAAGCATTAACAGAGGACAGTTTAATAATCAGATTTAATCACAGGCGACCCTACCTAGCATTGGCACATGCAACTTATAGAAATTGTCACTCAACTCATAACAAGATTAAAAGGCATGCAAATAATCATAGCCTTTCACATAATTTTCTCATATCTCAATATCCACACATGCTCTGATTATTATGACCCATTGGGCCATGGCACAACCTTATGGTTGGCGGTCAACTAGTCGTAGACCAGGCATTGTCCTCTCTTGTGAGGCACAGCGACGTCATGGGCTCTTTCTCATGAACGGCATTCTCGAAGGAGCATGGGTCCGGCCTCTACCGCGACTCTGCAATTGACCACTGTCAGGCAGCTGATCGAAGTCAGGCGACCAAAAGGCCACGGCACAACCTCGAAGGATTGGCGATCATTCGGCAGCACCAGGCTCTTCTCTTAATGTGACCATGCAACACATCATCAATTAATTCGTTCTTATCTTTGTTCTGTCATGAATGTAACATAGTTCGTGCTCACGTGACATGCTACTACAGTTGACACACGTATAATGAAATGCAACAATATTCGGCAGTCACGTACAACTGCAACAGTCCAAGTACTTATGAAATTTCAACAATCAGCAATTAAGGGAACCACGTACTTTAACAACGGATGACGACAATAGTCAATCAACAATCACGTGCACCCCCATAATTCTCGGGAAATAATCGATATTTAACAATAATATTAAAACAATAACAATTTATTACATTTCCAAAACCTTCATTTAACAAAAAGAATTCCCTTTAATAACTAAGAAATCATTCGCAATTAATCTTGGGAAAAATAAGCATTAATCATAATTTTCACAAAATTTCTCGATTAAAACCATTTCCGATAAATAATTACCATTAATTATTTTTCCCAAAAATAATTACTCTTCAGAATTAAATAATAATAATAATTCGAAATTATAAAATAATAATATAATTAATAAATAATTATTTAATTATTCCGAAAATAATAATAATTATTTAATCCAAAAATAATAACAATATTTAATAATATTAACCATGGTTACTATTCCCAACTCAACTAAGGTTAATTAACTTAACCAAGGTTACTTTAAACTAACATTAGTTACTTTACACTAACTATAGTTACTTTAATCTAACTATAGTTACTTTAATTCTAACTATGGTTAACCTTAAGCAAAGTAATTAACAATATAATAAACTAATCAATCATCATCCAATAACATAATCCAAGCTTTAGACTAATTAAACTACTCCTAAGCAAGATTAACCCCTAACTAAGGGATTAGGAAATTAACTCACGTGGCCTAAAAATCCGGTGACACCGACATGACGACAAGAGTGAGGCCTACATGGGGTTAGCTTGGGGACTGCGACGGATGACGGATGGTGGCGGAATCCGACCAAAACAGCACTGGAATGTTGTTCAGGCGGAAGAAAGGCAGCGGCGGCTAGGCAGCTGGACAGGCGGCCAACGGTGACCAAGGGTGGCCGGCAGTGAGTGGCTGGCCTTCGGACGTCGGTGGCTCCACATTGGATAGTGGCAGCAGCTTCGGCGACGGTGGCAAGGGCAGCAACCAGCGGTGGACAACAAGGGGTAAAAAAAGGAAGAAGAAAAGGAAGAGAAAAGGGGGAGAGAGAGAGAGAGCTAAGGTGGGGCGGCTAGAAAGAGGATTGGAGGAGAGAAAGTGGGCTGCTGAACTTGTCCAAGAAGCTAAGGCAAGTGGCTAGCCCACTTGCTTCAAGAACCAATGAGAAGCAAGCAAGACAAGCCAAAACAAAGCCCACTTGGGCCACAAAAGAAAAAGCCAAGAAGAGAAGCCCATGGGCTGAGAAGGGAGAAGAAAATGGGCCAACTTGGGCCCATTGGGCTATCGGTCTTGGGCCGGCCCACTTGTGGGCCCAAAACCCGATTCAAAATTTCCTTTTCTGACACTTTAAAGCCCAACAGAAAACTCGAGAAAAATGAGGCAACGTCCAAATATTTAGTCATGACATCATTGAGAAGTTAGTTCCCAAAATCAGATTAAAAATCGAGGCTAAATTGAGTCGATTGTGACCGTAGTACAATTTGGATTATTGGGCGCCCCTTTAAGACTTTTCCTCACATTCGACTCGTGGTCGACCATTCTTCGATCCACGTTTAAGCCAATTCTCAAGTCAGGGACGTCCTTCGATTGTCATGTGATCCCGGTAGCTCAATTGATAATCCCGAGTACAAGATAAAAAAGATTCGGTTTAGCGTCGTTCATAGTTCATATTGAAGTCGTGCGAAAATCACCCGCAAGCCGACCTCGTACTTCTGCCAAATCGATTCATTTCCATTTCCCTAACAGTCTAGTACTAGAGGATATCGTTCCTGCTCAGATCCTTATGGGCGAAGGGTTCATTCCTGTTCGAAATTGCAAGTCGTACGCGTATAATTTCCTATTAGCATCTCTCTATAATCCGTTATCCCTTGAACAATTAGTTTGGAATATTTATACTGACCAAGCATTCGACCAACATCGCCATTTTATAAAATCCCAAAATGGGATCAATTTTTAGGATGTTACAATAAGAGCCCCCTTGATCAGCTTCGCCTTCCAAATTGACAACATTAGCAACTCAGCAAGGTGGTGATAGCTCAAATGGAGAAGCTCTCCTTCAACTTTTGATGGCTCTATCGATAATGCTGCATCGATTTCCAAGGGTTTCATGGAGACTGAAAGTGACTAGAGATTCTCTGCATCTTTTTCTCTCGTCATTTAAGTCATATTTGCAGCTTGACCCGGACATAATCAGACAAGCTTGAAATAATTTATGCTGAACTCAGAAGACTTATTTAGGCTTGATGTAATCGGGTCAAGGCTGCTTTTCAATGAAAAGCAACTCGCGAACTCACATCATGATATGCCATTTTCCACACAATGCTTTATCTACAGTAGATAAACACGCATTCCTCTCCTGTAACATAGCTAGGGTACGAATTTTCACGGCAAAACATTACCATGCGAATCACTCGATCAGATATTGCAACAATCAAAGCGAATTCCATATCCCATGTTCGAACAGACCTCATATCCATCAGTTCTAGAAGGAGCATCTGATTGCCTTCGGGAAGGCACACTTAAAAAGCAAATGTTGTCTAGATTCAAGAGCAGCTGAGCACAAGCCACATCGATCAACTGCAGAAGTCCCATTTTTCCATCCTCCCAAAGGTCTGCAACCTATTCGAGATTGTTAATTAAGCTTCAGAACATTGGAGTGTTTGGATTTAACCAAATCACTTAAAGACATACAATCTTTGGCCTTCTTTCTATAACCAGGCCCCACGCATCAACCCGTGTAATATATCTAGATGCATTTCCAGTGAACATCACTATTTCCTTAAGCAATATAACAACAATAAAGCATCCCACGTGAACTAATCGGGCGTCATGTTTGCACTATGCTATATTAGTCCGCCACCAGGATCAATGGCACCACCACAAGCAATGTGCAGGTTGAGTTCGAGTTTGATCATTGGACTGAGGACAGAGGTTAGAACCTCTTCCAATACAAGCTCGGCCAAATCGGCTTCAACTTTCGAAGCAGCTGCGGCAGCAGTTGCATTGGGAAAACTGAAGATTTTCGATTGCACAGAAGATCGAAGCCTGTAACGATAGGAAGCCAATGGTTTGGGGGCGTCGGAAGAATATCATCTTCAGTGAAGCCGAAGAGCATTTTTTGTTCTGAATCGAACTCACATCTTCATTTTCAGCCAAATTCATCTTTGATCGACCTACTAGCAAGGTCTTCCCTAAACTTCTGTGCCTTTTTTTCACTTTTAATCATCACGTGCGCTGCTTCCATTCTTCAATTTGATTTTCCTTTTGCTGTTTAACTTAATCTGCATTGAATTTCCTTGAATTGTGACTCTCTTTTTTCGCTGATAAGATCGTCTTTAACTGAAGCTGTATGGTTTCTAGCTCAGGTCGTGAGAAAACAAGGGGCATCTCTTGTAACATCCTGAAAATCGACCCCATTTTAGGATTTTATACAATGGCGATGTTAGTCGAAGGCCCGGTCAGTACAAATATTTCGAACTGTGTATTCGTGGGATAACAGATTATAGAAAGGCACCATTAGGAAACTATACGCGTTCGACTCGCAATTTCGATTAGGAACGAACCCTTTGACCATGAGGACCTAGGCGGGAACGATATCCCCTAAGTACCAGACTATTAAGGAAATGGAAATAAATCGATTTGACAGAAGTACGAAGTCGAACTGCGGGTGATTTCCACACGACTTCGATACTAACTACAAACGACGTTAAACCGAATCCTTTTCATTTGGTACTCGGGATTATCAATTGAGCCCTCGAGATCACACGACAATCGATGGACATCCCTAATTCGAGAATTGACGTTAACGTGGATCGAAGAATGATTGACCACGGGTCAAAAGTGGGGAAAGCCCTAAAAGGGCACCCGATAATCCAAATTGTACTACGGTCGCAATCGACTCAATTTAGCCCCGATTTTTAATCCGATTTTGGGAACCAACTTCTCAGTGATATCAGGACTAAATATTTGGACGTCACCTCATTTATTTTGGGATTTTCCGTTGGACACGGAAGTGTCGGAAAAAGGGGAAAATTGGACCGGGTTTCTGGCCCACGGGTGGGCCGGCCAAAGACTGGCGGCCCAATGGGCCTTGCGCCCATCCAGCCCAGCCTAAAGGGGGCCCAAGCTGGCCCATTCTCCTCTCCCTCCTCAGCCCATGGACTTCTCTCTTTTGGCCTTTTCCTTTTGTGCCCAAGTGGGCTTTGTTTATGCTTTGTTTTTGCTTGTTTTTGATTGGTTCTTCAACAAGTGGCTTGCCCACTTGCCTTGGCCTTATCCAAGTCTTCAGCAGCCCCTTCTCTCTCCTCTTTCTCCCCCAAAATTCGTGTAGCAGCCAGCCCCCTCTCTCTCTCCCTTTTTCTCTTCCTTTTCTCTTCCATTTCTTCTGTTTCTTGCTGTCCTTGCTGTTTTCCAGCCGGAAAACGGCCTTGCCGCCATCACCAGAGCCGCCACCACCACCCAAAGTGTAGTCCCTGAAGTTAGGAAGCCAGTCGGTCACCCCCGGTCACCCCTGGTCGCCGTTAGCCACCCGTTTCGGCCTTTTCCGGTCAGCTGCACTGGTTCCGCGTGAACAGTAACTAGCACTGTTTTTGGCCCGTTTCGGCCACCGTTCGTCGTCTGTTGTCATCCCCGAGCTTACCCCTCGTAGCCCTCATTCCCCTCTACGCGCCGGTGTCGCCGGATTTCCGATCCAAGTAAGTTAACTTCCTAATCCTTGTTTAGGGATTAATCTTGCTTAGGGGTTAATTAGTGTATTTGTGTGCTTGTGATTAATTAAGGTTGATTGGTTAATTAGGCTGGTTAATTAAGGCTGACTAGGGTTAGTTAATTGACCATAGTTAGTAATAAAGTAACTAAGGCTAATTAATTAAAGTAACCATTGTTAGTTTTAAAAGTAACCAAGGTTAAAAGTTAATCATGGTTAGGTTAGATTAACTAGGGTTGAGTTAATTTGTTAACCATGGTTAAGTTTATTTATTTATATTTATTTATTTAATTTCGGACAAATTTACTGTTCATGGTTACTATTCATAATTACTGTTCACGATTACTGTTCACGGCACTATTTATACAAAACAAATTTTGGTTTCAAATTGATGTGTTCTTGGTTGTTATGCTTTCTTGAAGTGCCGATTGTTAATTATATGCGTGAATAATGATGAAATGCATGATCAAAGACCGAGTGGAAGTGAAAGTGTTTGATTTGTTGAGTTACTCCCGAGAATTAGGGTATGTACGTGATTGTTGATTGGTTGAATTTGGAATTTTGGAATTGTCGAGTGATACCGCATGACATATTGCGTGGGTTATCTGAAATGGCATGTCGTATAAGCATGAGCGATGTTGCATTCACAACAGAGCAAAGATAAAAATGGATTGTTTGATGATTTATTGCATGATCACATTAAGAGAGGGAACCCGGCGTTGCCAAAAGACCGCCAATCCTTATGGGGTTGTGCCGTGGCCAGTTGGTCGCCTGACTTTGGTCGGTTGCCTGACAGGGAGAGGTTCTATGTGGGACTGTGGTAGTGGGCGAGTCCTAGGCCTCTATCAGTTGTGGGACTGTGGTAGTGGGCAGGTCCTATGCTCCTTCGGGAATGCCGTCTTGAAAGTGAGCCCTTGACGTCGCCGTGTCTCGAGGTAAAGAGGACGAAGCTGATTTAGCCAGGAACCGCCAACCATAAGGTTGTGCCGTGGCCTAGGAGGGGGCGTAATAATCGGAGCATGTGTGAGTGTGAGACATGAGAAAGTTATGTGAGATGCTCTAATTATTCGCATGCTCTTAATGTCATGATGAGTTAAATGACAGTTTCTGCAGGTCACGTGTGCCAAGGCCAGGTAGGATTGCCTGTGGTTGTGTTTGCTTATTGAACTGTCCTATGCTTTTGCTTCTCTTTGCATTGTGTTGACTGCTGGATTAGGTTGTATGTTAAACTCCCGAGGCGAGCGAAGTTCCTAACCGGGGCTTAGGACTTTAACTTGTTGAGTTTATCTCAACCCGTCGTTGTTAACTTTTTTAGGTCCTAGATGATGCAATACCCGAGGATCGAAGAGAGCGATCCCTCCGAGGCCAGCGAATAGGCACTTGTACAGCGTTAGGTTAGCTAGGCCAGTCTCTTTTTGAATAGGCCTTAGCTTGTCGCCTGTAGTAAGGCATGTATGTATTTGCTGGTGTGCTGGCTAACCTTCAGATATATAAAATGGTGTTTGTCTTTCTTCTGCTACTGTTGTTGCTATCCCTATTGTTTGGTTTGGGAGTTGTTCGTTTCCACATGTGCATAATTACAAGATAAAATGAATTGGTTGACGACAGTACCTGGGACGTCATACAACTAGAACTTAAGTGAAATGGGATTGCCGCAAGCTTGAGAGTCAGGGCGTGACATCTCTTATTGTAATCGAGATAGAAGAAGGTAAAATTGAGATTTCCAAAATGTTATGTCGTAGTTGTTTTTGAATCGTAACTGCCAATGGGTGTTCGTCGAATTACTTGTGATGGAACTTGCTTGAACCATACGGATATTGTTTTAGGCTTGATTCGGTTAATGGGAACGCGAGCAATTTGAGCACGGACGCATCTTCCCCAATTAGAAATAGAGACGATCTTCATTCCCTCTGTTCAATGTTAATATGCATGCGACTGTTCGAAACAAAGTCCAACATAATCTTTTGTTAAATTTATAGGATAGTTATGATCCTTGATGACCTCATAAAACTCCGTAATCATATGCTTTTTGCACTTGAGTTGCTGAACTCCTAGGATGCATGTGTAAGATTCAATTTCATGTTCATAATTATGTAGTCTCTTATTAATATATGGGGGAGCTCGCTGGCCATAAACATGTAAGTTGTCCTTTGAAAAGTTAGGTATAAAATTTTTACAATTCTCTACTTTTTCTCTTGTCCACTTCCTGCCAGTTATTGAAAATGACTTGATTTATCTGGATCTGCTATTCATAGTGTTGGAGCTTACAAATTTGAGCTTTTGGGTTGATTTTGCACCCAGAAAAAGGATAATTTTGAGTTGGCGGTTGTGGAGCACTTGAGACTGAATGGAGCATATTAGGAATAGACCCCTCTAGATCTTCTTGGAAAACTTGACAATGGATTCAAATGAAATTGTTTCGTGGATTCTACAATGCCAGCATGAGTCTGTTTCGTAGTTATTTGTCTCTAGGCTTCTTTTTCATGATGACCCACGAAAAAAGATGCAGTTAACAGTACTAACGGGACCTCCCCTCGGCATTCCAATCAAGTAATTCTTATTTGAAAGATTGATCAAGATTTTAGCTGGGGATTAACAAATTGGATCTACTACAATAATGACCTCGTCCTAGGGATGAATCGATGATTAGTGTAGCTTTATCTATTTATTTTTCCTGGCTTCACTCTAAAGAGCAAAGTGCGAATATCTCTTGGGCTGCTTTTGCAGGTGGGTTTGGTGGAAACACTGAATATGATCCGCATCTGCCGTACGCACTTAGTGCCGTGCTAGTTTTGGCCCTTTTTGACAAGTTAGATGTTCTTGACGTCAATAAGGTGACAGGTTGTATCCTTTTGAATAAAGCGTCCTAGATATGCAAGAGGTCAGATTATGTCAACTTTTTAAATGTTATGAAATTTTATTACATTTACCATGTAGTGTGTATACTGCTAGCCAAACTATGATTCAGGCATCAGGGCATTGCAAAACAAATACGGATCATTCTCTGGGGATATGTGGGGAGAAGTTGATAAACGGTGTCTTGTCCCCGACTTTTGATCAATTACAACTTGTGTGTTTCTCGAGGATGTTGCTTAAATAATTGACATCCCTTTCACCCCTTAATTTCCCTTCAAAGCTTCTCTTATTGTGCTGTATGCTGCCTTGCAACACTAAAACGGTTGGATTCGATAATTGTGGAGAAGGCGGGTTTGGTTGCACTCCTGGTGCAGGGTCTCATGCAGGGCAAATATGCTGGAGCTCTTTCGATGTTTTGTATGGTTTTAAGATATGGGCACATTCAAGTTACCATTCAATGCATCAGTACCCAGGTAAGCACCCCAACACAAATCAGATACCAAGAGGGTGTGCATTCATTTAAATATATTCATTCTGGAATACACAAAGCTACAAAAATTCTCCCAAGGCATTTGTCGATCCACATGATGGTGGTTATCAAAATGGACACAGTTGAGGAAAAGAAATCAGTACATGTTCCAATGACTGCGTCCAAAGGATGAAACCGAGTCGCCCCGGTTTTAAGACATTCCTTAGGACTCATCTTAGACGTGAGAAAGTCGGAAGGAATTGCTGATTCTGGAGGAGAATTGGGCATAAAACAAATGAATTACCAAGCAAGTAAATTAAGATGCACAAGAGCCTGACCAAACACCTTGCTATGAAGTGGCTCATTTTTCTCTCTTCTTTCAGTTCAAATAAGAAGACATTTGCAAAATGGAGAATAGGAACACAGGAGTAATCATGAAGCGACAAGATTTGGTGTTTCTGCTCTAATAGATAACAGAGCCATGTGTAATTTTTACTAGGCAACTGTCCAGTCGGTCATGCAGTAAATTTGACCTGTGGAATCCCCAACCACATGCGGCACACTCAAATTACCCATGGAAACCACAACTGCCCAAAATATGAAAAAAAAAAAAAAAAAAACTGGATATCCCATTTTAATTCTGCATGGTGAACCAAGAAGAGAAGCATTGTTTGCTTCATTTTCAATCATCAAGAGCTCCTCATTGTAATAAAGAGACAGTGGATACTTATTAAAGCGAGCATTATCCAGACTTTAGAATATACTTACAGATAAACTCTTCACGAGAAGATGCACATGATTACAATCAATCGAGCCTTCCACAAAAGCATAGCAACATAACTAGGATAGCCACTCAAACAGTTTAACAATTGCAAGAAAGCGGACCCTTACACAATTATTACCATACGAAGCTAGAGCTAGAGATAGAGCTCGAGCTCTCGAGCTCATGCTTAACTACGCAAAGATAAAGCACACCATTTCATTCAACTAAACACCACAACTGCCGCACCACTCTTACCTGTTCTTCAGCGACTAGCTAGTGATCCAGCGCTCGAGTTCAGGCCCATGACTCCCGCCACTGATGAAGTTAATGAATGCACTAAATTCCTCCAGCTGTGCGGCACTGAAGAAGAAAATGTGCACGAGTAAAAAGTGGCACCAGAGAAGGACTTGAAGCTCACGGACATGGAACTCGAAGCTCGCGAAGAAGGACTTGAACCTTGCGGACAACGAACTTGAAGCTCACGGACGATGGAACCTGGGAAAGAAGAGACGTTGGCGATCGACATGGCGAATGACGGACTGAAGCTTGCGAGTAGTAACGAGGATCAGGCGACAGCAATTTGCTTTAGCAGCGGGAGCAAGGAAGAAGAAAACGTGGAAAAGAACCCTAATCCCAATTCAATCCATCGTTCAATAATAGAAATCGAACTTCTCCTGCAGAAGGAAACCATAAGGTGAGTTGAGGTGAGGTCTCTTTGGCCTAAAAATTTCTCTTACAGATGGTGAGGGATGTAAGATCCCTTACGTCGCCACCGAAGTGGACACACACAGCATATGGAGATTCCCAGTAAGATCGGGAATTTTAATAAAGCAGAAATAGCAAGCAAGTAAAGCAGAGGAAACAGCGATGATCTATGAATAGAAAGAAGGCGCACCCTTTCCTCTGTTTCTGTTTCTGTTTCAGAGTCCGTTCTTTCTTCATATCCAGAGCTCGGCTCCTCTCTTGGAATCATAGAAGTAATATGGAACTCAGCATCCCCTGTTTCTGTTTCAGATTTCTCTAATATAAACATAAGGTTCCCCCGTGGTACTGCATGAACAGTTATAAGTTCCCCTAATTCTGGATCCCTTGTTACTGTATCCCTTGTTTCTATTTCAGAGTCCATTGTTTCAATTATTTCAGTTCCATTCAGAATCTTTCTGTAAGACTCCCAAGTATCGAAAGTCCGACCAGAGTCCGGTAACTCCCCACTACGTTTTATGTGTATCGAGCACTTACCTGGTATTTTGGAGCTCGACGGATCAAGAATCCTCTCCACTGATCCACACTGATCAATTTTCAACTGATGCAAAAACTCTAATTTGTCAATGCCCTCGACAACCTGTAGGCTCCAGCACCGTTCAAGAGTCAACTCCATCAAGTACTCCAAGTTTGACAAACCGCCTAATCTTTTTAATGAAGTGCACCCTCCAACAGAAAATATTAACAACAGCGTAGGAACAAATTCAATATCCCGAATCCCTGGGCACCCCCACAAAATGAGTTTTCGAAGCGTATTTATGGAGCTTGGGAAACGGAAGTCTCCCCTCCAATGATCAATCAACTCGGGAGCTTGGAGCTCATTGCACCCCGGCTCCTCCCGCAGATGAATTGACACATCCCATGATTTATGTCTTGCTTTGAAAATAATTATAATTTGCCGTAGCACCTTGCTTTCTTCCGATTCTCTCGAACTTGATGCGACGATTGCAGTCTCCTTTTCCGATGGAGGAAGCTGTATTTTTTTCCCTCGAGTGTCGTAGAGCTCTAGAACCCCCAACTTTGATGATGGAAGTTGTTCGAAAGCTGGCACGTCTACTCCATGTAGAGTAAGTTCTTCCAGCAGAGAAAGGGAACCCAACTCTATAGTTGAAACGCAGACATTTGAAAAGCAAAGTTGCAGCTTGCTTAGTCTGGATAAACTCCCAATCCACTGCAAGTCGCAAGTTTGAATTATATCTGATTTGGCCACAGATTCAGAGCCATCGGATAGGGCCAGTTCAACTAGATTAGTAAGGTACGAGAGGTTAGGAACAGTTACCAACGAAGTAGATCTCAACTGTAGAGTGGTCAAACTTCTCGGGAGCTCCGGCAGCTCTTGTATCTGATCACAATTATTCAAATGCAGTGTTCGGAGGCAAAGAAGCTTGCTCGTTGTACTAGGCAGTTTTTCAATCGATGTGAATGATACATTGACAGATGCGAGGCTTGATAGTCTATCAATGGAATCCGGTAATCTTGTAATTCCCGCGCCTAATAGATCCAGCTTCGTTAACGATGTTAATTTCAAAACTGAGTCGGGGAGTTCCCTCAAGCTATCGCAATTCCTAAGAGAGAGGTGCTGCAGTTTCTGTAATTCTCCAATTTGTTCAGGCAATTTTTCAAGTTCGACACATAACTCAAAACTCAAGTCAATCAGCTCTGTCAGTCTCCCAATAGAACGACCAATTTTCTTCAAGGAAAGAAAATTAGAAATAGTCAACTTCTCTAAACCTAAGTTCCGAGGAAAAATTGGTGTCCCATGTATCAACGCATTAAAACAAAGAGTGAGAACCTTCAATTTCTTCGCCCCCTACAAAAGCCAATGAAACATCAGGACAGACAAGAGATAAATGTGGATTTAAGCTACCAATGAAAAAATTAGATCATAAATCCATCACATTTTGTCCTTCATTGAATGAGAAAATTAGACTAAGAGGGAAACTGGCATACCTTGATTAGGCTCTCGAACACATCTTTTGTGATATCAACCCCACAAAGATTCACCACAACCACTTTTTCCAGAAGCAACGAATTAGTTGCCTTAAATTGTTGGCGACCGGTGGTAGGTGGAGGAGGAATAAGATAACCGTAATCCAAATTGATCCATTTCAACTCGGAAAGACAACCCGTAAAGTCACCTTCGCAGTTTACGTGACACAAGGAAAGAAACCGTATATTTGGTAATCGCCTAATTTGCTCCGAAGTGACAATTGTATGTTTCGACGTATTCCTCGATTTCAAAAGGAGTGCTTGAATGCTTCCCTTGGGCTGCCAATGACATTAAGGAGCAAAAGAGGAATTTGTCAATATCCCACTATTTTATTTCGTAGAAGAAAAGAAAAAACCTAGTAGAAGAATAGCTCCAATTCAAAAACGTGAAACATCAATTAAGAAGAGGTTATAAGCAAATTTCTATTCAAATTTGGCCATACTTTACCTCTGTTGAATTTAATGCACAAATGATGTCGTCTTTATCCCACAATCTGGTATGCTTTTCTTTGGCAATTGTCCTTCCAAGATCTCTAAACTGATCATGCATCCAAAGGCTATTATCGTCTAACTCCTTTATCATGCATTTGTTAATAAGGACCTCGATGGTACTCTGTGGGCGAAACTTACAATCTTTCCACATGTACATTGGATTAGTCTTATTCTCACCAGCAAAAAAGCATGCAATATCGAGGAATATCTCTTGTTCATCCAGCTCTAAGGCATCATAGCTAATCTTTAGCGTCGCCAAGACATCCTCATGAGATGTTTTCTTTAGCTTCTCTAGGCACTCTACCCATGTTTCTCTCTTTTTTTAAAAAAGCGATGAACCTATTGCTTGAAGAGCTAAAGGGAGTCCATATGTAGTATAGACAATGCCCATTGAAAGAGTGCGGTAATCAGCTGGAGGAGAGTCATCATTGAAGGCATGCCTACTAAAAAGTTCAAGTGCCTCTTTGGGGCTCAACCCCATCATTTCATAACCCACAAAGTTATAATTGTTGCCAATTAGAACGTTTTTGTCCCTAGTAGTAACAAGTATTCTAGTACCAGGATAGAAAATTTTCTCTCCGATTAGTTTTTGGATCTTAGAGGCCTCATCAACATCATCCAATACAATCAGCACCTTCTTGCTGCAAATCGTTTCTTCAATCCTTTTGGTCCCCTGACCAATGTTTGCAATGTAGGGTTCCACTCCAGCGACGTCAAACAACAATTTTCTTTGCAACTCGTCTAAACCCTTGTTGTTTGCTGATTCCCTTACGTCGTCAAGAAAGCTGCAGTATCTCCCAAAACGAGGACATATTCGGTTGAAGATACTCTTGGCAAGTGTTGTTTTACCGATGCCGCCCATCCCGTAGATTCCAACTAGCCGCACACCACTAGAGTCGATGTCTAATAAATTGTTTACGGTTGCTATTTGATCCTCCATTCCAACTAAATCTCCAGTTACATGTCTTTGTCTTGTCTTGAGCCTAAGCCTAGCCTCATCAACAACCGCCTGGATAAGTTCCACATAGCTGCCACAAAGTTGAACATTTTCAATTGAGAAAAGGTGAGAAATTTGCATGTTGACCAACCATCTACTAACCAACCAGGTGGGAACGCGATCAAGTTTAGGATATAGAAGAGAAATGTTTGATCTTTATATCAAGCAGAAGATAAGAATTTCTGGCAATAAAGGGTAGAATAATCAAAATATAAACATCTAATGAATTACTTTAATAGAAGATTCATTTTAATATAATATGGCCCGATTGTACAAAATAATTTTCATAATCTTGGTTAGATTGTTACCCTGAATATTTCTCTAGCTCCCATCCCTTGATGCCACCAACTTCTCTGAGCGCTTCCCGCCACGTCTCTTTATCCTTGGAGCTGAACTTATTCTTCTGATCCTCCATCTTTTGCTCCAAATTTGAGATGGCATCCTCATACAACTTGTTTTTCAGCTTCACATCAGCGGGCTTCACGTCGTAGAAGATGGGCAAAATGACATTCTCTTTCCCATCTTCTTTATGTTTAGAGCTGTTCTCCACCATCCTCGCAAGCTTGTCGAGGCACTAGTGACTTGAAGCATAATTTTTGGAGAAGATGGGTATGTAGAGCTTGGAATTGTCAATCGCTTGCAGAAGGTTGCCACTAATTCTTTCACCTGGTCGAAACCCTTCATCATCGATGAAAACACTAATCCCGGCATTCACCAAGGCTCCGTGAAGGAAATCGGTGAATGCAAGACCAGTATCAGGCCCTATAAAACTCAGGAAGACCTGGTGCTCACTTCTTGAAGTATTGCTGGTGCTCGCACCTGTCTCTAAGTTTGCCATAGGAGCTTGCTTCGCACTTAGAAAGGTCAACCTCTCACTTGGTCTCTGAGTTCGCCATATGACATTTCCCATATTTGAATCAGATCCCATTTGCCATCCAAAACGCGTACAGGCAACTTCGTGGAAAGTGCAGTTTCCAAAAAGTGCAGTTTCCAGTTTATAGTCAATAAAGTTGATGGCTTTAAAAAAGAAAAATAAGGCGAAGGACAATTATGGAGGTGCGCCTTTTACATGTCCAATTACCTTCGAGTTTCTCCTTTGTGCTTTTTGGCCTTGTGCTTTTGAACTTTTGGATTAAAAATATTTGATTCTCTATATCTACACTTGGGCACATTTAAAATCCCAATCTAGTATTGTAAAATAACAGTTTATTTATATAGAGTAACAAAATATTCCTAAAGAATTGTCTATTATTCTAACATTTGAGACTTCGGATAATTAGAAAAATCTCCTTCATACTACAAAGATTGGATTTGTTGCATTCTCTACAACAAATGTTCCACCTAAGCATTACCTAAGCATATACGTACTACTACTTACTATGAAATATATGTTTTGATCTCTTCGCCTTAAAGACTCAATTTTAATTATAGATAACTCCCTTTAACGACTCAAATATTCTCATAAAATGTGCTATTATATTAAAAAGCAAATAATCATTTATCTTCTACTAAGGACTATTAGAATGTGAGTATAGTGTTGTTTTTGGACGCTAAACCAAATCAAATTATATAATTATGTTAGAATACATTTCAAATTTGAGTTCGTTGGATGAAATAGGATCGGATGAGAATTATTGACATTCGACCCCTGTTCAAAATTGGTGAGAGGAAATGCAGAGATGGCCTGTCAATAGGCCATGATGCCACTCCATCGTGGTGTCGGCACGAAAGAAAGAAAGAGAAACCATGACGGCCTTGACCATAAAAGACGGCTTTGCTCAGCTGAAGAAAGAGAAAACGAGATTAATAATGCTCATTGCCGGTATGGGCCGAAAGGGAAGAAGGCGAAGAAAGTTGTAAGGTTGTTTCCTTCCTTCTTCTTTGTTTGGTTCTGCTGAATTTCCTCTTTAAAATACCAAGAGAGTTCCGAAGGCTGCACAGAGCATATTGAAAAGCGTGCCGAAAGTTCCTCTTGATCACACCAAATATTTCTGCTCGGAAGCCGATTATATCTTTTGTTAAGATTTGTGTCATTTCTTCACGAGAGAGAAATTTTGAATGTTAAATATTATTAAATATAATTAGAAGCTGAAACACACCAAAAATATTTAAATAATTCGAGTGTAATTGTAACTTTCATTATATTTTTTGATCTATAATGTAAGCTTATGCTGCTTTCTCCGTGGACATAGATTACATGATTGAATCGTGTAAATTTAATGTCCCATTCATTTTCTTGTTTTGTGCATTTTATTTAATTGTTTTTTTCTCAAAAAGGAATATGGTATGAAGGAAAGTGAAAGCAAGCTAAAAGATATTCAATAGCATTAGGCATTCATGAATAAATGCATGAAAAACTATCTTTTATTTTCTTAAGATATCGATCAATATTTATAAGCTTAAATTTGGGGTTGATGATAGAATTTGTCCCATCACCTGCTTGACATTCACTCCGATCATAAGGACGAGATTCAATGTCATCTACACGACCCGTTTCTTCTAAGATCCCTCTGACAATGCATAGTTATGTTCTTTTATTGCCCATTTCTTGCTTGAATCGCGCCAGCCCATGCGTACCTTTCCCTTTGCTTCCCTCATTTTCCATGATTTTATGGTCGCATATATTTTATTATTTAGTTTTGGACGCAACGTATCAAGAAAATCATAAACTTGTAACTACAATTTTGACATATTAAATAAGTCTGTTTTTTTTACTACATTTGTTAGCGATACATTTTTTTTTTGTTTAGCATGATTTAACATAAATCATTTGCATATTTCATCTCTTGATAAATATTTCATGAATAATTGAAAATCAAAATGAATATTATCCATAGGAATTTGAAGTGCTGTGGTAGAAGTAATGAAAATCAGATAGGGTGTAGCCGCAATCCGCAATTATTTATTTTTTGGCTTGTTTTATTTATATATGTCTTTTTGTGGCATTATTAGTTGCTTTGGCTTGTTGACTAGATTGGAACACTGTACGAAGTCTTTGAGAGAATGACTTGTCCACATTTATTTTATCTCATTTTTAACAGTAGTATCCAAAACATTCGAGTGAATTAACAACAATTTATACACACAAATCGCTCCATCACGCGCATTAGGTTAGCTCCACTCAAGGATGGCTAGCGAGACTCTCCAGGGTAATGAGTAAAGGACATTGTAATCAAATTTGAACAAAATATTGTCTTAAGAATAGCATTCAAAATACACATCATGCATTCATGATGGTTTTACGAACCCAACTTTGCAAAAATTATCTATAAAACAGCAATCCTTCCAAAGATATAGCAATTGGATATCATAAATATGGTCATCTTCGATACACTACTTTATACAACTTAGCAATACCTTTAGAAACGCTATGAGCATGTACATCCTATGCTTTCAAGCTATTGCCTCAAAAGATTGGAACACATAAAAAACGTTAATGCTTACTTTTTAAGTAAATTAGAAGATCATGCGATATCAAATTACGAGATCCTCAAAAGATAATAAAATGCCATTTATCGAAATTACATTATTACCTTTTAATTAATCGCCCATGCTACATACAACTTTAATAAATCTGAAAGGTTTTAGGCACATTGGAAATCGATGTTATTGGACAATTAGTTTTTGGACTTACTGCTTCAAGAGCGGAAGGTAGGCCATATGCACTACAGACGCTGCCTTTTGAAAGAGTGTAGTAATTGGCCAGAGGAGAGTTGCTGTCCAAGGCATGCCTCCGAAATAGTTTTAAGTGCGTTACTTTGAGGGCGCGGCTCATTAATTGTCAAATTTCAGCCGTTCTTTTAGATTGGACATTTTAGTAATAATAACATTACATTCATTGATGGGAAGAGCTTTTACTACATTCTTAACGTGGAAAGCTTCTACACCACCCATCATCCTCCTTCAGAAATTTACAAAAGAAGAAAAAGTGCATTACATTATAAAAGGAAAAAATGATGTTTATTTTATGAAATGATGAAATTCTTGATTTTAATGCCCGAAGCCCGGTGTCACTTTCGTCGGTGAGAGACATCATTTTGGATGTTTTGTGTGACTCACGGGATTAAATTGAAAGTTACAGATAGACAACTTCACAGCAATTGCAGCTTTCAATTTATAGTCAATAAAGTTGATGGTTATAGAAAAATGAGATGGAGGACAATTATGGAGGTGCGCCATGTCACACGCCTAATTACTTTCGAGTTTCTTCATGGTGCCTTGGAAATTTTGAATTAAATATAGTATGATTTTAAAACATTTAAATCATTTATAATTAGTCTATAGCTATATCTACGGTTAAAGATATTTATATAGATAAAACCACAATTTATCTATATAAATGCATAATAACACAATTTTCCTTAAGGACGCATGGGATATGGTTGCCCTCATCGATATCATCCATTAAAATTAGCATATACTAATGCTATCAATGTCACGAGCCACTCTAGAATAAGAGACATCGGACAATAATTTCTCATGCAGTTGGACTAAGCCGTTGGTTTTTGGGTTTTCCCTCACGTAATCAAGCAAGCTGTAGTTTTTCCAAAAGCAATGATATAGCTGGTTGAAAATAACCTTAGGGGGTGCTGTTTTACCAATGTTGCCCATCTCGTAGATCCTAGTGAACCGCATGCCACTAGAACCGATGTCTAATAAATTGTTCATGGCTACTATTCAATCCTCCATCCCAACTAAATATTCGGTCATTTGTCTCTACTTTGTCTTGAGCCTAACCACAATCTCATTAACAAACTGACTTGATAAGATTTCCATTGCTGCCACAAAGTCAAATAATTTCAATTGAGAAAATATAACAAATTTGCATGTTGACAAACCATTTCCATATATCAAAGCTCAAATCTGCCTCAAATTTATTTTGAATGCACAGCCGTTGTTTGTGAATTCTCGGTTTTTCTTTTGGATTGCACATTTTAGAAACAATAACATTACATTCATTAATGGGAAGAGTTTTATTACATTCATGTGAAAAGCTTCTCTACAAGATCATCCTCCTTCAGAAATTTACAAAAGAAGAACAAGCGTGTTTCATTAGAAAGGAGAAAAGGATATACGATGAAATTCTAGATTTGAACGCTCAAAATCTGATGCCACTTTCATTAGTGAGAGACATCATTTTGGACGTTTGTATTGCGTGACTCACGGGATTAGATTGAAAGTTACGGATAGGCAACTTCACAAGCAACTTCACAGCAACTATAGCCAGTACAGTTGATACCTTTAGAAAAAATGAGATGCTAGACAATTATGAAGGTGTACATTTTCACATGCCCAGTTTCTTTGGAGTTTCTCTTCGGTGTCTTTGAACTTTTTAATTAAATAAAATCTGATTTTCAAACATTTAAATAATTTATCATTATTTTATAGTTATATCTATGGTTAAACATATCTATATAAATAAAATCACAATTTATCTATATAAATGCATAATAAAAAATATTCATAAAAAATCTCTCTCGACACATGGAACTATAGATAATTAAAAGATTTTCCTTCATATTATTGAGATTGGATTTGCTCCACTTAAGCACTACCTAAGCATATACTTGCTACTATTTGTTTGATCTCTTTGCCTTAAAGACTTATATTTTATCATAATTGATTATCTTTAACCACTCAAATATTGTCATAAACGCGCCATAATATTATAAAGCAAGTCTTTTACAACACTAATTTATTTATTGAGAACTAATAGAATTTGAGCATGATGAAGTTGGTGCCATCAGCCAAACCAAATTATATACAGGTGGAAATATAACTCCAGTTGGAGCCTGATCAAATCTGGACGGCCGACCTCTACTCAAGATTGGGGAGAGGACATGAAATGATGGCCTGTCTATGGCAGTGATACCATCCCATCATGGTGTGGCTTTTAGCGTGGAAAGAAAAGGAGACCATGATGGTCTTGACCTTAAGAGGCGGCTTTGCTCAGCTGAAGAAAGGGGAAAGAGAGATTGATGATGGTACAAAAGGGCAATGACAACGACAAAGAAAGCTCCAATAATGGTGTCTTTTGACGGATGGCCACTCATTGTTTCCTTTCTTCCACTTTATTTGCTTCCAGTGAATTTCTCTTTAAATTCGAAGAGATGAGAACACCGAGGATTGCACAGAGGAGATTGACAATTTCCTCTTAAGGGTTTGATTCGGAAAGGTTTCCTTCGAGAAAAATCCTGGAGTATGCTCTGCACTTGCCCTTAGGGGATCTTGTGCAACAGAATTTCCGATATTCTTGAGATTACTATGCTCTAAGCTCATAGCTTGAGAAGCAACTTGTTGGCTAACAGGCAGTCCTATTAAGGCCGGGAGAGCCGTGTGTGGGATAAAGCATACTTGCCATAAGATTGCAACTTGAGTTTATGAATTTAGTAACATAGAAACCTTTTGGTATCAGAGCCATGGATTTATTTGAATCATTTTAGTTTGGTTTTAATCTCGTTGTGGTACTAGAAGGGTACCTCTCATCCCATGGAAACATCAGATTCCTCCCCTTCTTCTCTTCCAATTTCCCTTACTTCAAACCTTTCTCTTCAGTCTTCTCCTGAACTATGCAAGTCTTCATGTTCAAAGATAGACTATCTTTATGAGGTTGCATACCTCACGGAAGATAGTAAGATCTCAGACACCCAGCTTCCTATGATGAACCCCTATGCTGCCTTTGCAAAACCACCTTCATTTTCTCCTCTTCGATCCATAAAGCACCTCATCAAACATACTCCTCGTACTGTGAAAGAGTATGTTCAATCCTCACGCTTTGACCAACACCCTATCCAAGCAACTGAACAAGAACAGTTTGTCACTCTTCAGATACCACCTGAATTTCCATCTCAATGGATCAAACAAGGCTACACTCATCTCCACTTTGGAGCCATCCATCTTGCCTTAACCTTTCATGGTCGCAAAGGCCTACCAGTTACTGCAAGAATAGCCCTCTTGGACACACGGTTTTTGGAATATCAGCAAGCTTGTGTTGGCACTATCCAGACGACAATGAATGCAGGAACTGTCTTTGTCACACTCTTCCCCAATTTCAACATTGCTCTTGCAGATCCCAACCTGCTTATTGCTTTGAAGGTTCAGCTACAAATTACTGGAGCTCCTCAGACTCCTGGATCCATTGCTGCTACCTTGCATTACCAAATGATTTACCGTGTCCAGAACCATGCTATTAATCTCAATATTCCCAACTCTGAAGATGCCCTTGTTATCTCGGTCGACCATGACCAGACTTCTTGCATCCACGTTCCTCGCCAGATTCCGAGGAATGAGCTTGTTAAGCTCCTCCCAGATAGTTGGGTAACCAACTATGAAAAACTCCATCAAAGTTGCAAGCCTATCCAATCCAGTGAACCTCAGTTCACTCGCAAGAAAGATGGTTCTGTTACCATCAAGTTTGCCAAAACAAAAGAGGAGCCTTCCTCGATTTTTCCTACCATTCTTCACTTCACCCCTTGTTCTACTGACCCGGTTTCATCGGAACCAGACAACAAACAACATGTCCACTCTTTTCGCCCGCAAGGCCAACCGATCCATTTCTTCAAAGATCCCACAGGACATTGTTACTGGGATCCTGATTGCGCTTGTTCTTCATGTACAAAGTTTGAAGATGAAGATGACCGACCTTCTTCCAAAAAAGAAGAAAAAAAAGCCTCACTCTACCAACGATACCTTGATGGGGATCCAACCTTGGACCTCTAGGAGAAGACGGTGGTAGGTATCAGTTTATTGTCTCTTATGGGCCACCCAAACCTCCTGTGGTAACCACACCACCACCTTGCAAGCCAGCACCTTCTCCTCAGACACCACCATCCAGACCCATGATCACATCACCCTTTTACAAACCTATCCAGAAATGGGTAAAAAAGAACCCTTCTTGTCCCATCAATTTACCCAGACCAGGAACTTGTGTACCTCGACCCGATCCACCTCCTGTCCTTCCCACCATATGCATGTTTTCACCAGATGACTTTCCCCCACTTGAAGCCAAAGAACCTGAACCTAGCAAGACCCGAAAGTTTCCTCCAATGGAAAAATTTTCAGACCCTCACCAACGATACCAACATTCACCCAAGATACCTAATCCTACTGGCCTTGATGCCCAGGGACAACGCAAGCAGCCTTACATTCTGAAAACTGTCTTAAACCGCGGGCGAGAATGCTTTGGCCCAAAACGAAGTCCTTGAAACCGTTGCTACACGACTTGAACGGGTAGACCGGGAATGCGAGTTGTCTTGTAAAATGTTGAAAGACTTCCAGAAAAGGCTTCATCTGCTAGAAACCAAGCAAGCACCGCCTAGTCACTACTTAGAAGACCAAAGACCAGAAATTGAAAAGCTCAGGCGACAAATCCACATCCTCAAGAGTCAACAGACATTCACTCCTGTTGACCAATCTTTCTTTCCGTCTCATTCCTTATCATCAAAACCTGAATCTGCTCCACTGGGAGCCTCCTCATCCTTTGCTGCTGTTTTAAGCTCCGCTGCTCCCCCTCCTCAAAACAATTTTCTGATCCTTCGAGAAAAGCTGAGCAAGCTTAAACAAAAATAGAAGAAATCACCAACACCCTCTGAGTCATCAGTATCATCACCTCGCACTCCAGAACGCGAACACCCTCCTGGACATCCACCTCCTGGTACGATGACTATATCCAACCCACTTGAAAGCTTTCTTCGTCACCAAATTCCTTTGATTGCTGCCATCAAACCATCCATAACAAGACACGTGGAAATCTCTTCCGAATCCGAATCCGATCATTTCATCGGATCTTCTTCCTCAGATGAAACCTTGTTTATGGCCACCAGTGTCAAGGATGAAGAAATACTTTCTGAACCTGAAATACACCACCAGGATCAACCTGATGCAACCCAGACTTTTACTGCATCATCATCCAAAGTTTACTTCACCTTAGATGATATCCCATATTATAAGTGGCCTGATAGGCTCCAAGAATTCCATGCCTGGCTCACTACTAGGCATATTTATGAACCTAGCACTTATGATATACTTTTGGAATTCACTAGCCGTTTTACAGGAGCACTTAAAGACTGGTGGCATACTGCTTCAGAACAAGATCAGATGTATCTCTTAACCCAGCCTTTGGATAATGCAATCCAGATTATCCATATGTACTTCATTGGCAAGCCCGAAGATTCCAAGGAACTCAAACGAAAAGAGTTCTTTGAAAGAAAGTCTTTGCTCATTAAGGCGCAAAGACCTTGACCGACACTTCCAAGTTATGATCAAGTTATTTTACTTGCTTGGTGCAGATTGGAATCTCAAGCCTATATTTTTGGCATCAATTCCTAGAGAACTCAGCCAAGCAGCTGAAAAAACCCTCCAGTAGAGACAGAAGAACTTAACAGAGGCTACTCTTGGCGAAATCCAACAAGCTGTTCATATTGCTATAGAAGAGCTTTGTCTCCGAAGAGAAGCTTTCCGAAGCTATCTCAAAGAAAACAGGCATCTTGACAAGGCGTGCTTCAAACCCGGTTTAAAGATCAAATGTCCCAAAGATTGCTCAGATCCTTCCTGCACAGGATGCAAAAAGAAGAGACACTTTAAACGGTTTTCCTTCAAACAGACACGCAAAGGAAAAAGCAAAGGCAAATGGAAATTTTTGCAGAAAAGCCATCATCGTTCTTCCAAGAAGCGCAACAAAGATAGATGTTATATTTGCAACAAAAAAGGGCATGTTGCAAAAAATTGTCCCAAAGCTAAAAACCGTGGAAGCCATCTGATTGACAAAATTGCCCAAAGCACTGGCATCCTGCTTGATGATTCGGATATTGAGTCGGTCTTCTCCTTAGACGATCAACCATTCGAAAACACTCTCTGTGCTATTCAGACATATAACTCAGACTCAGCTTCAGCATCAGACTCTGATAATGATGTCTTCACCTTCTTCCCTGATTCTCCTCCAGACATCCATATTGCTGAACCTGTCCATCATCCCTACATTCCCATTCATATTCTTTTGTCTAAATACCACAAACCCATTCCCCTGGTAGCACTCATCGATACTGGAGCAAGTTCTTCCATACTTGACACCAAGATTCTCCCAGAAGAATATTGGAAACCATATACCAGGTACTTCAACTCTGTTTCCGGTGACACTTTTGCTACAAAGTACCGTAGTAAACCCATCACCATCCAATTCTTTCCCCAGTGTTCTATTACCACCAAAGTCCTTGGCTCTCAGTCTCCGGACAAAAATATCATTATAGGCTGGGACATTCTGACCCAACTTCCTAAGCTTAGAATCCTTTCCCATAGTCTCCGTTTCCGGAACCAATTCAAAGAATTTGTGGACATTAAACGATTCTATGCCTTTCAACCAGCCTTACTGGACCCAATTATCCAGAGCCTACTCTCCTCTTGTGCAGAAACACATTCCCAGTTTTCCCAAATTTGTACTCAGCCCTTATGGAAAAACTCTCTTTTCTATGTCAAACTTCCTTTCAAATGCAATGACGATATCAATCCCACAAAAGCCAGCCATTCTAGCATGAGCCCAGAACACCTTACTCTTGCTCAACAAGAATGTGCAGACCTACTAGCACAGGATCTCATTGAACCATCTAATTCTCAATGGGCATGTGAAGCATTCTATGTCAACAAGCGGGCAGAACAGAATCGTGGAAAAATGAGGTTAGTAATTAACTACCAGCCTCTAAATCAGTTTCTTCAGGATGATAAATTCCCATTGCCCCATCGAAACTCTCTTTTTCTTAGCCTTGCCAAAGCAACAATCTATTCAAAATTCGATCTAAAGGCAGGATTTTGGCAATTGGGTATTGACCCTCCGGGCAGGACCCAAAACAGGGTTCTGTATCCCCAACCAACACTTCCAATGGACAGTTCTCCCTTTTGGCCTCAAAACTGCACCTTCCCTTTTCCAAAAGGCTATGTGTAAAATCTTTGAGCCCATCATTCCACACTCTCAGATCTATATTGATGACATCCTTCATTCGATCCCCGATGAACACTCTCATTTTCACCTTTTGACACAATTCGCTGATATTGTCAAAAAGCATGGCATTATGCTTTCCCAAAAGAAAATGGTTATTGCCCAAACGGAAATTGAATTCCTTGGCATGCGCCTGAAAGAAGGCACTTACTGCCCTGAACCTCATATTGCTGATGAACTTCAAAAAATTTCCTGAAAATGATCTCACTCCTAAGCAAGTTCAGCAATTTCTTGGTATTGTGAATTATCTACGAGATTTTGTTCCCCACATCTCTCAATATCTTCAGCCTCTCCAGCGAATGCTCAAAAAAGACCCTCCCCCATGGGGACCCAAGCAAACCCAAGCTGTTTCTCAGCTTAAACAGCTTTTGCAGCATCTTCCTCCTTTAAAGATCCCATCCACTGGGAAACGGATTCTCTAAACAGATGCTAGCGATAAATATTGGGTCGCCATTCTTTTCGAAGAAATTGATGGAACCAAGCATATTTGTGCCTACAAAAGTGGTCGATTTTCCAACGCAGAAACCCATTCCCATTCCACCTTCAAAGAAATACTTGCAGTCAAGTATGGCATCAAGAAGTTCGAATTCCATCTCATTGGACACCATTTTCTTGTTGAAATGGATATGTCCTCATTCCCTCAGATGCTTAAGTTCAAACAAAAGCAAGTTCCCCATCCACAGTTGCTCAGATGGGCTGAATGGTTCTCCAAGTATTCCTTTGACGTCAAACACATTCCAGGAACTAAGAATGTCCTCGCTGACTTCTTATCCAGACCAAAAGAACCGATCCAAGCAATCAACATGTATGTCAAAAAGGAACCTTTCTCAGACACATACCGCACCATTGATATGCAATGCGGTTGGTCAAGTCTAAAATATCCCCCTGATGTCCCATTGGCCATTCGACACAACATTGTGAAAGAACGGCTTCCAGAACTCATGTGGGAATATCATCTCCGAATCTTCAGAGAACATGGAGGATTAATGCTTAGACCGGATGGACTCCACCAAGATTATCCATTTATTCATCCACTCCGTGGTCTCCCAATGATGAATTTCCGTAAGACCTAAAATGGTTATTTTGGTACATGTTCAATCGTACACCATAGCCATTGAATTTCCCACGAGCAAATTTTGCGGGTTTTTATCAAGAATGCAGCTGGTCATGCTCATAACCAGAAGTATCTACTAGATATTTTCGCATGGTTTAAACCTCACCAATACTGGAAGGAACTCTTCAAAATCCAAAATCATCAAGGAAGGCCTGAACCAGAAAGACACACTATTGTCTTATTCCACCGACCGTGGACATATTGCCATCCCACTGGATGGATTTCTGACAAACCTTCTATTGCAGGAACTTCAAGTTACAAGCCTCAAGTTTTTCAGGAATTTGCACGAGTTCACCAGACACTTTCTCACTCCATCTCCACCAACAGACCTGCATCCCGAGAACTCCAGAGGATCCTATGCCAAGAAAATCGCATCATCCCACCAGAAGCATGGCTTTCCCCACGGGTCCCCGCCTCTTGGGACCACCCCTGCAGCTGGAATCCCACAGAGACCGGATCCAAGAAGCACTCCATATTTTTCGGCGAGAATAATCCACCCTCCACCCCTATGATCCTTAGGGGGGCCCCTTTCACAAGACCCTTGGGGGGACACTCAAAATTACGCCCCCTTTTCCGGCTCTTTCGGTGCCAGCTCCTCCCGTCCACCTGATCTGTCGGTAGAAGAAATTGAGAATCTCATCCGTGCCTTCAAAAGAGAAAAAGACGGAAGCTCCAGTCCATCAGATATCGATGAAGACGCTCTCTTTGCGGAACAGCTAGCTCAACATAGCTCTGATGATTCAGACTATAGCTACAATGCTAGAGACGGAAGAGACAGATAAAAGCCGTCCTGAAAACACTGTACACCGGTCACTGTCCACTGTTCACTGTTCATCTAGTCTACTTTTACTGTAGCATCAACCTGTCATGGGATTTCCTTAGGATTCTCTTTCCGTGTAGCCCATAAGTGGCTAGTGTGTTCTCATAATTATCTCCAAGCATGGCCAGTCTGCCTGCTTGTGTCGTTTGTATCCTCCTCTGCCTATATAAGCGCAAGGAGCCCTCATTGTAAAAACCAGGGAGTGAAATAAGAAGTGTGTTGTGTACTCTACTTCCAACATGATCTTCTAAACACTCCCATTCTCTTCTAGTCTAGAACGATGGTTCTGAACAAACACTATGATTGAGAAAAATCCTGGGTATGCTCGCACTTGCCCTTAGGGGATCCCGTGCAAATGAATTTCCGATATTCTTGAGATTACTATGCTCTAAGCTCATAGCTTGAGAAGCAACTTGTTGGCTAACAGGCAGTCCCTATTAAGGCCAGGAGAGCCGTGTGTGGGATAGCATACTTGCCATCATTAATATTCATATAATATTTTTATAATATTAAAAAAATTATTTTAAGAGAAATTGTGTAGGTGAAAAATAGAGTGATTAATTATATTTGAGGGATGGTAAACATCAAAAGTATCTAAGTCACTCGAATATAATTATAATAACTATTGTATCGTTTCATTTATGATAGAATTGTGTGCTCATTTCCTCGTAGACACAAGTCACAACCAAATCACATAAATTTAGTGTAAGATTCATTTCCTTATTTTGTGTATTTTATTTGATCACTTGTTTTATTTTCAGCAATAAATATGGTTTGAAGAAAAGTGAAACCAAACTAAACCGTATTATAGTCAAGATCAAACCAAGCAAACCATTTTTTGCAGATTGATTCAGCTTAATTGTTCTTTCTTCTTTTTATTTTATCTCTTCATCATTTGTAATTTCATGAGAAAAAAAGCAAATTCTATGTCGCAACCCTTCTAAGATGGGATCGCCAAGGAAGGTGTTGGATCATCAAGCAAGTGCAGTGGTTCCTCTTGCAAGGCGACACTTGCTCTTGGCATGATTGATCTCAACTTGGTTATTTGAATAAGAGTCACAACTAGTTTTTTATGAAGTGATTAGGAGGCAAGTAAAATGCAGGAGCCCATCTTACTTATGTAAACTAGGGATTTGTGAGTCCAGGGACTTAATTAGGCTAGATATATCTAATGCTCAATTTGGTTTTTTTTTTTATAATTATTCATGCAATCTCCCCAATCTTAAACCCATTTTATTCTCAATGTTGAGCAAGGCAGGTAATCTTGCATAAATTCACTCAAGCAAACACATATAAAATCCAATAATACTAAAACAAATAGAGCAAATAAAAGGTAGGAAAATAAAAAACTTGAGCGGTTTTGGGGAAAAAGATCAATACAAAGTCTTGTTATTAAATTCTTGGACAGGACCCCATGAGGTATAGATAAAAACTCAATGTAAAATTCCCAAATAAAGTATGGCTCAAAACCAGAAAGTAAATAAATGATACTTCATGAATATCTAATATATAAACTACTTTCCTAGAATGACCTATTGGCTATTACATCTATGGAAGTAAAATCTACTTAATGCAATCTAAAGTGCAATGCAATGTTAACAAATCCAAATATGTTTATGAATATGCATGATTCCTAAAATACACTCCCAGATGTACGTTATTTTTAGGAAAATGCAGTTTATCTTTTTATTTTTTTATTTTTATCGCATTTCCACCTTCTATATATATAAATATTATAGTGAAATGAAATTAAACTAAAAATTTACTGAGTGCTGAAATAAATTTAAACTAGAATTTATATGCCTAAATAATATGTAATATAAACCCGGATTTTCATGAAAATTTGCACTACGTTTACTTGAAATTTGTTTTTGTCAAAAGTTTCACTTGAAATTTTAACCTTAAAATTCTTCCGAGAACGAGTCAGTGCACACCATAAAATAATGAAAACTAACGCGACACAGTGCTATGAATTACAGAGAGCTAATCCACACTAAGTGAAAATCAACGGTGGATGAATTCACCCATACATATTCCCCATTTTCTCTCTTATGCTCTTATACAATTAACTTAAAGCATGCCAACAAAAAAGTCAAGTGCATCTTCATCGCTCAATCCATCAATTCATAATCCTTGAATTTATGCTTGAGTCCCCTAATATTCTAAATGCTCTTGTACTAGTGGCAACAAGTAGTACCAAGATACCAAAAAATTCACTTCCATTAGTTTTTGGATATGGTTGCCCTCATCGACATCATCCATTACAATTAGCATCTATTAATGGTATCGATGTTGCGAGTCACTCTAGAATAAGATATATTGGATAATAATTTTTCTTGTGGCTAGACTAAGCCCTTGGTTTTTGGCGTTTCCCTCACATCATCAGGAAACTGTAGTTTTTTCCAAAGTGAGGATATAGCTAGTTGAAGATGACCTTGGGGGGTGCTGTTTTACCAACGCTGCCAATCTCGCAGATTCCAGCAAACCACATGCCACCAAAACTGATGTCTAATAAATTGTTTATGGCTACTATTCGATCCTTCATTCCACCTAAATCTTTGATCACTTGTCTTTGTCTTGTCTTGAGCCTAACTACAATCTCATTAACAACTAACTTGATAAGATTCCCATAGCTGCCACAATGTTAGACAATTTCAATTGAGAAAATGTAATAAATTTTACATGTTGACTAACCATTTACATATATTAGAGCTCAAATCTACCTCAATTCATTTTGAATGTGCAATAGTTATTTATCAAATTTCAATCATTTTTTTTTTTTTTTGGATTGCACATTTTAGAAACAATAACATTACATTCACTAATGGGAAAATTTTTTATTAAATTCATTAGGATGCATTTATTTCACGAAAAACTAAATGATATAGGAAAAATGCTTTCCGATAAAACATTTTCCAAAAAACAATTAGTTTTTCTTTATTTGGTGTTATATATTATGTTTTTTGGATATTTATAAAAATGATTTTAATCTAATGATTTTATCTCAGGCTTTAAAAAAATTTTTTTTTTATTTCCATTTTTAATTATTTTATTTTTTAAATTAATTATTATTTTTTATTTTCTTTTTCTTTTTACCTTCTTCTTCTCCATCATCTCGGTTTGCTTCCTCTGCTAGTTCCTTTGCTACCTCACAAGCCATCTCCATTTGCTTCCTCCGTTGGTTCCTCCTCGGCCGGCTCGCAAGGGGCGAGTTCGAGCCCCACCGCTGGAGGCCGCGAGCTCACCCGATCTGGTGGGGCTCAAGGCTTGCCACGAGGGGCTGCGAGGTTGCTAGCCTCAAGCAAGGTTGTGGCCTCTGGCAACAAGGCTCAAGCCTTGCCAGCTCGCCGGTCTCGGCTCGCCCAAGCTCGCAAGGCTCGCCATTGGAGGTCGCGAGCTTGCGGGTCTCGGGCGGAGGTGGCGAGCTCACCCGATCTGGTGAGGCACGATACGTCGGCCTTGGGCGAGCTCAAGCCTCGCCGTTGGAGGTCGCAAGCTTGTTGGCCACGGTGACGGGCCAGAAGAAGAAGAAAAGAGAAAAAAAGAAGAAAAGAAAAAAAGGAAGAAAAAGAAAGAAAAAAATTAAAATAAATTCATTTTAAGGAAAAAAAAAAAAGTGATTTTTTAAAAAAGCAAAAATAAAAATTTTAAAATTTTAAAAATACATCTTTATAAGAGCAATCATTTGTTAACCAATATATTCAGAAATCATTTTTTGGGTTATTTCAAAGGGGAAATCATTTTTTAAATTTTGGTAAGAAATTTTTTAATTGATTAGAAAAATATTTTTGTTGACTCATTTTGCTGAAAAATTAGAAAACGTTTTTTACTAAAAGTATTTTCTGCAAAATAAATACATCCTTAATGTGAAAAGCTTCTCCACAAGATCATCCTCCTTCAGAAATTTACAAAATAAGAACAAGTGTATTTCATTGGAAAAGGAGAAAAGGGGATATATGATGAAAAATTCTAGATTTGAATGCAAAGTCCGATGCCACTTTCATTCGTGAGAGATATCAATTTAGACATTTGTACTAGGTGACTCATAGAATTAAATTGAAAGTTATGGATAGGAAACTTCACACAGAAAATTGAAAGTTATGAATAGACAACTTCACAATAGTTGTAACTTTTAAGTTATAGTCAATAAAGTTGATGGCTTTAGAAAAAATGATATGCAAGACAATTATGAAGGTGTATGTTTTCACACGCCTAGTTTCTTTTGAGTTTGTTCTCGATGCCTTTGAACTTTTGAATTAAATAAAATTTGATTTTCAAATGTTTAAATCATTTATAATTATTCTATAGCTATATCTATGATTAAAAATATTTATATAGATAAAATCACAATTTATCTATATAAATGCATAATAACAAAATATTCTTAAAGAATCCCTCATATTATGACATATGGGACTCCAGATAATTAGAAGATTTTCCTTCATTATTTTGAGATTGGATTTGTTGCATTCACTACCAAAAAATAAAAATAAAAGATGCTCCATCTAAGCACTACCTAAGCAAATATTTACTGCCCGCTATGAAATATTTATTTGATCTCTTAGCCTTAATGACGTATCTTTTATCATAATTAATTATTTTAACCATTCAAATTTTATCACAAACATGCTTTATATTAAAAAGAAAATCTTTTACAACACTAATTTCCTTATTGAGAGCTAATAGAATGTGACATTGGTGTAGTGGCGCCATCAACCAAACCAAATTATATAAATGAGGAAATTTACCTCCGGCCGGCGCCAGATCAAATTAGACTGGACGAGAATTATGGACGCTCAACCTCTAGTCAAGACTGGGGAAAAGAAATGAAATGATGGCCTGTCCATGGCAATGACACCATCCCATCACGGTGTTGCTTGGAGCGTGGAAAGAAAGGGAGACCATGATGGTCTCGACCATAAGAGACAGCTTAGCTCAGCTGAAGAAAGAGAAAAGAGAGATTGATGATGGGACAAGGGCAAGGAAAACGACGAAGAAAGTTGCAATAATGGTGTCATTTGACCATGGCCACTCATTGTTTCCTTTCTTCTTCTTTATTTGCTTTTAGTGAATTTTCTCTTTATTTTCGAAGAGACGAGAGCTTCAAGGACTGCACAGAAGAGATTGAAAATTTCCTCTTAAGGGTTTGATTCAGAAAGGTTTTCTTCGTGAAATTACACAAAATGAAGAAGATTAAATCTTATATTAATATTCATGTCATTCTTGTATAAGATAGAGAAATTATAAAATTTAAAGACAAAGTAATTAGTTGTATTTGAGAAATGAAAAACATCAAAAGCATATAAATGACTTGAAAATATCCATTGTATCATTTTATCTACGATGGAATTGTGTGCTCATTTCTTCATAGATATAAGTCACACAACCAAATCATATGAATTTGATATTTGGTTAACTTCCTTATTTTGTGTATTTTATTCGATTGCTTATTTTACTTTCAACACTAAATATGTTTGAAGAAAAATGAAGCCAAATTAAACCATATTATAGCCAAGATCAAATCAAGCCAAACCATTTTTTTCGGCTTGATTCGGCTTAATCGTTCTTTCTTCTTTTACTTTATCTCTTCATCATTTTTAATTTCATGAGAAAAAACCAAATTCCATGTTGCGACCCTTTCCATGTGAGATCCCTAAGGAAGTTGTTGGATTACCAAGTAAGCGCAAATGGTCCATCTTGCAAAGTGACACTTGCTCTTCACATGATTGATCTCAACTTGGTTTCCATTAATTATACCATTTGATTAAAAGTCACCACTAATTTTATATGAACCGATGAGAACTTAGGTAAAATGCAAAAGCCCATCTTACTTATGCAAACTAGAGATTTGTGGGTTCGAGAATTGATTAATATAGATATATTTAACACCCAATTTGGCATATTTTCTCTTTTTATGAAAACAACTATTCATGCAATTTTCCCAATCTTAGTTACCCATTTCATTCTCAATGTTGAGCAATGTAGGCGATCATGCATAAATTCACTCAAGCAAATACATATAAAGTCCAGTAATACCGAGACAAATTGAGCAAATAAAAGGTAGGACAATAAAGAACTCGAGGCCTTGTTATTAAGTTCTTGGACAATACTCCTTGAGCTATAGATAGAAACTCAATGAAAAATTTCCAAAATATACTATGGCTCACAACCGGAAAGTAAATAAATGATACTTGATGAATATCTACAATAAACCCACTTTACTAAAATGAACTATTACATCTAGAAGTCAAATCTACTTAATGCAATCTAGAGTGCAATACAATGTTAAGAAAACAAATGTATGTATATTTTTTTAATGAAAATGCAGTTGATCTTTTTATTTGTTTTATTTCTTGCATTTCCCCCTTCTTTATTTATATATATTTTTTGTTGAAATGAAATTAAACTAAAAATGTACAATGTGCTGAAAACAAATTTGAACTAGAATCTATATGCCAAAATAATATGTAATATAAACCCAGATTTTTATGAAAATTTGCACTGTGTTCATTTGGATATTGTTTTTTTGGTCAATTGGAATTTTAACCTTAAAATTCAAATTTCTTGTGAGAACGAGTTAGTGCACACCAAAAAAGAGAGAAAACTAAAGAGACATAATGCTGTGAATTACAACGAAACTAACCCACACTATACCAATATCAATGGTGGATGAATATATCTATACAAATTCCCCATTTTCTCTCTTTCGCTTCTTTACATTTAATTGAAGGCATGCTTACAAAAAAGTTAAGTGCATCTTCATCACTCAACCCACCAAGTCATATTATACTCAAGTCCCCTAATATTTGTAACATTCTTGTCCCGAGTGGCAACAAGTATCCTAGTACTAGGATAAAAAAAATTCACTCTGATTAATTTTTGGATACGGTTCCCCTGACCGACATCATCCATTACAATTAGCATCTATCAATGTTATTAATGTCACAAGTCACTCTATAATAAGAGAAATTGGACAATAATTTTTCCTACAGCTATAGTAAGCCCTTGGTTTTTGGCATTTCACTCACGTCATCAAAAAAGCTGTGGTTTTTCCCAAAGCGAGGATATAGCTGGTTGAAGATAACCTTGGGGGTGTTGTTTTACTAATGCTGCCTATCTTGTAGATTCTAGTGATCCGTACACCCCCGAAACCAATGTCTAATAAATTATCTATGGCTACTACTCAATCCTCCATTCCAACTAAATCTTTGATCACTTGCCTTTGTCTTGTCTTGAGCCTAACCACAATCTCTCATTAACAACCGACTTCATAAGATTCCCATAGCTGCCACAAAGTCAAACAATTTCAATTGAGAAAAAGGTGACAAATTTGCATATTGACAAACAATTTACATATATTAGAGCTCGAATTTTCCTTGATTCATTTCGAATGTTTAGCTATTGTTTGTCAAATTTCAACCGTTCTTATGGATTGCACATTGTAGGAACAATAACATTACACTTAATTACATTCTTTATGTTAAAAGCTTCTCCACCAAATCATTCTCCTTAAAAAATTTACAAATGAAGAACAAGAGCATTATTATGACGTCCTGAAATTCGAGCCCTTTGAGAGATGTATGAACGTGAATTTCATCAATGCATTGTTGGTTAACCTCACTCGAAACTGATCACTCCCGAGATACTAACCTTGAGGGGAAAGGCTAATGAGGACGGAACTCGTGCAACTAAAGAACTTGACCTGGGAAAACAACTCGAGCGTGAAACCTGCGTAAAGACGATCCTGTGGTTATACAGGCTAGTTTCAGGAATGACTAGAAGTCGGTTCGCGGACAGGGTATAATGGAACGATGGGTGAATCCATTTATTGTTATCGAGACCGTGATCGGCCTTATGTCAATTCTTAGTAATCGTGTACTTTGAAATAAGAATTAATCCATGTGTCGAGAAAAACTTGAACGTGGTTTGATATTAAATCAAACATGAGTCGGTTACACGTAAATCCTTGAAACCGCCTATAAGTCCGAGACGTACCAAAATTGCATCTAATCAAAATTGATGATGTATGAAAATCCGATATTGGAAAACGAATTTTCGAGAACGTTAGAGACGAACTTTTGGACGATGCTTCTTTGACCTTCGATATTATCGGTAAGCCCGAATTGTTGGAAAAAGGAATTAATGGGCCAAGAAATTGAGCCCACGAGGAAGTGGGCCGGGCAAGACCCAAGTGGGCCTCACTCCCAAGGAGGGGCGGTCACCATGGTGGGCCCAGGCAGCCATTTGAGCCCATTGGAGCCAATTAGCCCACTTGACCTTTCTAGCCTATTGTCTAGTTTTGAACCAATTTGAGCCCAACCAATTCCCGAACCCGTTCCTATTCATTTCCTAACCCGTTTCTTAGGCTCACTCTTCATCTCAGCCCATGGACAAAGTGGTAATTGTCCAAAGGTGGAAAAGACCAAATTGCCCCTCTAGATATTATTGAAAAAAAGACAAAAGAAGAGAGATAAAGCTTTGGATTGATGAGGTCACTTGCATGGGGAAGAAGCAAGAAGTAATGAGCATTGATTGAGAGTGGACTAGCCTTCATCTTCCTTCTCTCTTCTCCCTAACTAGCCAACCACCCCCTTCCCTCCTCCTCTTCTTCTTCTTCTTCATTTCCTTTCTTTCCCTGCATTTTTACTGTTGGTCCAGCCTTGTCACTATCCAAGCCACTTGTAGCAGTGACTGGGAGCCTTTGTCCATACCCCCGTCGCCATGACTTGCTAGTCCTAGTCACCGATCAGCCCGCTGGCCGCTCGGAAGCCTTCGCCCTTCAGTCTGCCTGTTGCTCCAGCTTTTGTACTTGCTGGAAAAGCTTGTTGGCCCTTGTTCCGACCTTGGCACCGCCCGGAACAACCACTAGCCCTTCCCCCTTGACCCCATAGAGTCATTGGATGCCGGCCAGCAGGTCGTCGAACCACTGGTCAGCAGCCACTCCCCTGGTTTTGCTCGGTTTCCTACTTGATAGAGGAAGATCGACCTTTATTGTTGCTGTTCTCACCCCGGGACCGCCTTGGGTCGACTTGGTCGAGGTCCTCGCGTGTAGCCTTCACCGCCGCCGCCGCGTCTGTGTCTCTAGCCTGCCTAACGGGTGAGTTTACGTCTTAATCCATTGATTAGTGCATTTAACTTGCTTAGGGATGGTTTAGTTAGAGGGATTAATTAAGGTTTATTAGAGTTAAGATAAGTGGTTAGTTAGATGACCATGATTAGTTTAATTAGAAAAGTGAACTATGGTTAGTTAATTAACAAATGTTGGGTTAATTAACCACGGTTGAATGTGGTTTGGTTTGTTAATCATGGTTGGCTTGGATTAAACCATTAATCTTGCTTAATGCTCTCTTATTGGGGTTTAGTTGATTGATCAAAGATTAGGGGGTTAATCTTGATTAGCTTTAGTTTATTGAAAAGAATTGATTTCTTTTAATAAATTATTGATTTATCGAATTCTGAATTTATTTTATTAATTATTAAATTCTAGAATTTCACTGTTCATAAAGTACTGTTCACTCACACTGTTCATGTAGAAGAGAAATTTTGCCTAAATGAATATGATTTGATCGTATGACGTGCATTACTAATTGTTAAATGCATGGACATTTCTATAAATCGCGTGGACATATAAAAAGGGGGAAACTCGAGGTGTTGGGTGTATGTTTATGTCAAATGTCGTCTTGAAATTGAAAAAGCCATGCTTTGTTCGTAAGACATGGAAGTTGGATGATTTCTTGGAAATGAAAATGTGATTGCATGGGTTTAATTAACTATTTCTGCAACCATGTATCACATATGCATTGGCTAATGTTCAAGACTAAAATGAGCTATGGTGATATGCTTCCGTGGTCAATGAATTGAACCCATCACCTTTGCGGGAGTTCGGGGGACGAAGTCCGACTGGTTGGAAATCTCAGTGAGAGTCCAGATGCGGAGTTGCGGTAGAGGCTGGGCCCATGCTTTTTGGGGAATGCCGTCTTAGAAAGGAAACCTTGATGTAGCCATGCCTCATAGGGGAGGGCGATGCCTGGCTATGCCAATAGACACCGGCGGGAGTTCGGTTGTGGTCTTGAGGGGGATTAATAATCAGAACATGTGTGGATGCAAGAATGCATGGAAACATGATATCATTGGTTCAATTATACATGTGTTGGTTGCACTATTTGTGGTATGCCTGAACTGTTACCGTGCAGGGTGTGGCAATGGCCAAGTGAGATCGCGTGCGATGTGACTCAAATGTGATTGATCAAATGCATTACTTATCTTTGGTATGCATTGGTCATATTATGTATGTGTATATTGTGTAGGATATGACATAACCGGGTAAAATTACATGCGGGCTAACTGCTTGTCTGTTTATTATCCTTGGAAGTGTGGAATAGTTTATGTCTTGGTTGAAGCAGTTAGTAGGATTACTACTGGGCTGCATGAGGGGTGGTTCTTGTTGGGTACCTTGAGTTGAGTTGATGTCCTAACTAGGGCTTAGGGCGAGAACTCACTGAGATTATATATCATTGTTGTATTAACCATTTCAGGTCCTTAGAATGGCGCACCCTCCAGTGCGATTCGGGGTCCCCAAGGATTGGGAGACCATTGTGACGCACCACCGCTTCCTAGGTCGGGTGCATTTGTATGAGAAGTACGTCTCCACCATCTAGGTGGATGAGGGACCGAGGCTATGGATTCCCTATCGGTTCCTGGTGTGATATATTAGAGAGGACGATCTCTTGATTGGTCATTTGCGTGGATTTGATGGGCTACCTAGTAGAGGTCCCGAAGACGTCGACTGGGATCCCTTAGAGTTTGACCCTCCAGATGGCACCGTGGTGAATCCAGATCCTGCCCCACTTGTAGTTGACTCGTACTCTTCTGAGTACGACTCGACGGAGCCTGAGTCTGATAGGTCCCTGCACTTTGGTAGTCCATGATGGACGTACTGAACTCGAGGGTTCTTTTTGGAGAGAATGGACTGACCTAACCTTAGTCCCTTTTGTTTGGCTTAGAGAAAGGAACCGACCCACTGGTGGGATTGTAAATAGAAAATGTTTCTTTAGTAGTTAATCTAATAAGTAAATAAAAGAGTGGTTTGGTGTTGCTATGCTGTTCATCCTTCTATCCCTTCTATGATTGATTGATTATTTAGTTGACTAGGGGATAACTCATTTTCTGCTTGTGCATAATGAAAGAATAAAATGAGTGGTCGGCAACGCATCCTGGGACGTCGCATTCAATTGACCAAGGTGAAGGGGTTGTTGCGTACTCGGGATTCGGGGCGTGACATCTTTGTCGGTTTTGGTATTAGAGCCTGGTTAAGACCTAGAGTGATAAAGTGCGAAGTGAGATAGGGATGACATTTATATTATATGCGTGTGATTGCTTTTATAATCTTATGTTGTTGTGGGTTGTTCATAGTTTCTAATTCCTTATTGGAATTGGAAAGCAGGATTAGTGAGGATTCTGCACGATGAACAATCCTAAGTAGAGAGTCCCTAGGCGTAGGGCAGTATCTAGTCAGACCAGTATTAGGGGTAGAGCGCAAGGGAATCCCAAGTTAGACGGGATCCTACAGGTGCTAGAGACGTTAATAGAGCAGCAAGTTGAGGATCGAGCTGCTGTTGCTACTGCTGCCGCCGCCGCCACCGCCGCCGTTCTTGTTACCCCTGCTGTGGTTCCAATAGTTAGGGTTGAAATCTGTGAGAGGCCAATGCATAAGTTAATAGAGCAATTCCTGAGGCTCAAGCCACCGAGGTTCAGTGGCATTGGCAATCTTGAGGCTGCGACCCTTTGGGTCAGAGATATGGAAAAGATGTTCACAGTGTTGAAGTATTCGAAAGAGGATCGAGTGATTCTGGCAATTTACCAGCTTCAAAGTAAAGCCAGTACTTGGTGGGAAGCCACTCAAGGAATAGTGTTCCCTAAGGGCACGGCTCAGCATGGGGTGTCTTTCTTGTGGCTTTCAATAGGAAGTGTTTTTCAGACAGTGCATGGGAGCACAAGATGATAGAATTCCAACGACTTCGTCAGAATCAGATGTCCATGGATCAGTGCGAGGCAAAGTTCGTTGAATTGTCCAAATATGCACCAAGGTTGGTGGAAGACCCCTTGGATAGGGCGAGACACTTTAAGGATGGCTTGAAGCCAGAACTGAAGAACTAACTGGTGCCCCTGAACTTGAAAAGTTATGACGAGATGTATGAAAGGGCCCAAATGATCGAGAAGAACATGGTTGAGATGGCAGCCATGTCTGGCTCGCGGTTTGTGCTTAACCAAGACAACCGTCGGCTTGGAAAGAGACTGATGATGGGGAGAAGGAATCCCATCTCACCCAACAGAAAGAACTATGTGGGAAAGCCGACATCCAGTTTCATGGGAGCCTGCCGGTTGTGTGGAAGGAGACATGGGAATCTCCCTTGTCCTTCGAGGACGAGAGCCTACTTTGGATGTGGCTAGCAATGCCACAAAGTGAAGAATTGTTCAAGCAAGCCTATGAGGACGATTTTGCCACCGCTGCAAGGAGGACAACCTGTTGGGAATGCACCGCCGAACAACCAAGGAAGACCCCAGGTGTAAGGAAGAGTTTACACCGTAACTAGAGGGAAGGCGGAGGATTCACCCTCCGTCATTATAGGTACATTCTCCTTGCACAATCATGCTGTTTATGCATTATTTGACCCTGGTGCTACGCATTCTTTTGTTGCTAATCGGTTTGTTAAACTAGTGGAGTTAAGTTTGAAACCATTGGGAGTGGTTTATAATATTTCTACTCTGTTCAAGGATAAAATACTGTCTGAGTTAGGTAGATCAGGCTGTAAGTTAGTTTTGGGCGGTCGCGAAGAAGTCATTGATTTGATTGCGATAGCAATGTATGACTTTGATGTCATAATTGGTATGGATTGGCTCACCAAATATCGAGCTACTGTGAATTGTCATGGAAAAACGATTCAGTTTTACTAGTAGTGGGCGATAGTTTTGAATTTGTCGAAAATCGAGGGGGACCCTCAATTCCTCTGATTCGTCACTCGAGGTGACCCAACTGTTGGTCAGGATGCCAAGGGTATTTGGCATTGGTAGTGGATACATTGGTAGAGGAACCAAAGATGGAAAGTATTGTCGTGGTACAAGAGTACATGGACGTGTTTCCCGAGGAAATGCCTCGATTATCTCCAGAGAGAGAAATCAAGTTTATGATTGAGCTGTCCCCTAGAACAGAGACAATTTCCAATGCGCCTTATAGGATGGCACTATTAGAATTGAAGGAATTGAAAGTGCAAATGCAAGAATTACTGGATAAGGGGTTTATCCGTCCTAGTGCATCCCCTTGGGGAGCGCCGGTACTGTTCGTAAGGAAAAAAGATGAGTCTTTGCGTCTTTACATCGACTATTGGCAACTAATTAAACATGTAGCTATCAAGAATAAGTATCCGTTGCCAAGAATTGATGACTTGTTCGATCAACTTCAAGGAGTTTCAGTATTTTCCAAGATAGACCTAAGGACATGCTATCATCAATTGAGGATTAAAAAGGAAGATATACCGAAAACGGCGTTTCGAACATTTATGGTCATTATGACTTTATTGTAATGCCGTTCAGTTTGACTAATGCTCCTACAGCCTTTATGGACTTGATGAACCTTGTGTTCAGTAAGTATTTTGACCAATTCGTGATTGTGTTTATCGATGACATTTTGGTGTACTCGAGGAATTTAGAGGATCGTGAAAGACACCTGAGATCAGTACTACAGACCTTAAGGGAACATGAGCTCTATGCTAAGTTTAGCAAGTATGAGTTTTGGTTAACTCGCGTAGCATTTTTGGGTCACGTAATTTCAGGTGAAGGGATTTCTGTTGATCCGACTAAGATTGAAACTGTCATGAATTGGCCGAGACCTACGACGGTTACTAAGGTTCGAAGTTTCTTGGGATTGGTAGGATATTATAGGTAGTTCATGGAGAAGTTTTCTGCGATGGCCATGCCCTTGACATGGTTACTAAAGAAAGAAGAAAATTTTGATTGGACGGATAAGTGCGAGCGTAGTTTTCAAGAGCTCAAGAGTAAGCTGACTACCGCACTTGTCCTAACAATACCGTCCGGTCCTGGAGGGTATGAAATCTACAATGACGCATTATATAAAGGACTAGATTGCATTTTAATACAACATGGCAATGTGGTTGCATACGCATCCCGACAGTTAAGGCCTCATGAGCTTAACTATCCGACGCATGATTTGTAATTAGTAGCAATAATCTTTGCACTCAAGATTTGAAGGCACTATTTGTGTAGAGAAAGATTCCCAATTTTCACGAACCATCAAAGTATGAAGTATTTGTTTTCTCAAAAGGAGTTGAACATGAGGCAACGGCAATGGATGGAACTTCTTAAGGACTATAATTGCGAGATTCTATACCATCTTGAGAAGGCGAACAAATTGGCAGATGCGCTACGTCGGAAATTGTCAATTGCACAAATGATGGTGCGAGAATGGATCATTTTTTAATGAGTTCGGGACTCAGACTTCAAAATTGAGATAGGCCATCTTGCTAGTTTAATAAACGCTCTCAGGGTGGAACCCGAGATGCAAACTAGGATAAAAAATGCCCAAGTGATGGATCTTGAAGTCCTAAAGATTCTACAAATGGATCAGGTCAAGAGGAAAGCCGACTTTCAAGTGTCCGAGGATGGGACATTGAGGTTTCGAGGACAATTGTGTGTTCCCAATGATGTTGAACTTAAGGAGGCAATCTTGTCGGAAGCTCATCGTAGCAACTATAGCATCCATCCCGGCAATACAAAGATATATCATAATTTGAAGCAACACTTCTAGTGGAATGGTATGAAATTGGATATCGCAAAACATGTGGCTAAGTGTTTGACGTGCTAGCAAGTTAAAGCTCAGCATTGTAAGCCTAGTTGATTGCTGCAATCCCTTGAGATTCCTGAATGGAAGTGGGAACATATTACAATGGATTTTATGATGGGGCTGCCAAGGAGTTAGCGAGGCAATTACTTGATTTGGGTGGTAGTTGACAGATTGACAAAGTCAGCCCACTTTATCGCTGTACAAAAGGATTTCACGTTGGACAAGTACACGGAGTTGTACGTGCGGCAAATTGTGCGCATTCATGGAGTACCAATAACGATCACATCTGACCGTGATCCTAAGTTTACAACAACTTTTTGGAAAAGTTTGTAATAAGCCATGGGAACAAAACTGCAATATAGCACGGCGTATCATCCACAGATGGATGGTCAATCAAAAAGGACAATCAAACACTTGAGGATATGCTACGAGCTTGTGTTGTAGACTTTAAAAGGAGTAGGGAGGAACAACTTCACTTGGTTGAGTTTGCCTACAACAATAGCTATTAGCAGAGCATTAAGATGGCACAATTAGAAGCTTCGTATGGGAGACCTTGCAGAACTTCGCTTTATTAGGACGAGGTTGGCAAACGAAAGAATACGGGGTCGGAGTTGGTGAAACAATTTTTGGATACCGTCAAGATTATTTGAGACATACTAAAGATAGCCCATAGTCGTCAAAAGAACTATGCGGACAAACGACGTAGGCCATTAGAGTTTAAGGTGGGGAACCATGTATTCTTGAAAGTATCACTAATGAGGGGTACTTCCAAATTCTGCAAGAAAGGAAAATTGAGTCCAAGGTACGTTGGACCCTTTGAGATTTTGGAAATGATCGGGATTTTGGCGTATCGTTTTGCATTACCACCGAAGCTTGCGCAAGTGCATAATGTTTTTCACATGTTTATGTTAAGGAAGTATGAACCAGACTCGACTCACATGTTGAATTTCGAGGAACTGGACATAGATGATAGGGTGTCGTACGTGGAAAGACCTATCCGAATAAGGAACAAGTGCTTCAAAACAAGACTATCGCCTTAGTTAAGGTGATCTGGCAACATCATGGAACAGATGGAGCTATATGGGAAAGCGAGGAAGTGATGAAGTATCAGCACTCCCATTTTTTTGGGATTTTTCTATAACTGCAAATTTCGAAGACAAAATTTCTGTAAAAGGGGAAGAATTGTGACGTCCTGAAATTTGAGCCATCTGAGGAATGTATGAACGTGAATTTCATCAATGCATTGTTGGTTAATCTCACTTAGAATTGATCACTCTCGAGATACTAACCTTGAGGGGAAAGGCTAATGAGAACAGAAATCGTGCGATTAAAGAACTTGACCTGGGAAAATGACTCAACCATGAGACCTGCGTAAGAATGATCCTGTGGTCATAGAGGCCAGTTTCAGGGATGACTAGAAGTTGGTTCGCGGACAAGGTATAATGGAATGACGGGTTAATCTGTTTACTATTATCGAGACCGCGATCAGCCCTATGTCAATTCTCAGTAATCATGTACTTTGAAATGAGAATCAATCATTCGCGATTTCATGATAGTCAAAGACGTCCATGTATCGAGAAAAACTTGAACATGGTTTGATGTTGAGTCAAGCACGAGTTGGTTGTGCGTAAATCATTGGAGCCGCCTGTTAGTTCGAAACGTACCAAAATTGCATTTGATCGAAATTGACGATGTATGAAAATCCGATATTTGACAATGAATTTTCGGGAACATTAGAGACGAACTTTTGGACAATACTTCTTTGACCTTCGATGTTGCCGGTAAGCCCGAATTGTTGAAAAAATGAATTAAAGGTCTAAGAAATTGAACCCACGAGGAAGTGGGCCGGGCAAGACCCAAGTGGGCCTCACGCCCAAGGAGGGGCGGTCACCATGGTTGGCCCAAGGCAGCCATTTGAGCCCATTGGAGCCAATTAGCCCACTTGACCTTTCTAGCTCAATATCTAGTCTTGAACCAATTTGAGCCCAACCAATTCCCGAGCCCGTTCCTATTCATTTCCTAGCTCGTTTCCTAGGCCCACTATTTATCTCAGCCCATGGACAAAGTGGTAATTGTGCAAAGGTGGAAAAGACCAAATTGCCCTCCTAGATATTATTAGAAAGAAGACAAAAGAAGAGAGAGAAAGCTTTGGATTGATGAGGTCATTCGCATGGGGAAGAAGCAAGAAGTAATGAGCATTGATTGAGAGTGGACTAGCCTTCATCTTCCTTATCTCTCCTTTTTAACCAGCCGACCACCCCCTTCCCTCCTCTTCTTCTTCTTCCTTTCATTCCTTTCCCTGCATTTTTATTGTTGGTCCAGCCTTGTCACCATCCAAGCTACCTGTAGCAGTGACTAGGAGCCTCTATCCATACACCCCCCGTCGTCGCCACTTGCCGGTCCTAGTGGCCGGTCAGCCCGCCAGCCGCCCGGAAGCCTCTGCCTGCTGCTCTAGCTTATGTACCTACTGGAAAAGCTCGTCGGCCCTTGTTCCGACCTTGCCATCACTCGGACTAGCCACCAACCCTTCTCCTTAGAGTCGTCGGATGCCGGCCAGCAAGTCATCGGACCGTCGGTCAATCCGGCTAGCAGCCGCTCCCTTGGTTCTGCTCGGTTTCCTACTTGATAGAGGAAGACCGACCTTTGTAGCTGTTGTTCTCACCTCGGGACCGCCTTAGGTCGACTTGGTCGAGGTTCTCGCATGTAGCCTTTGCTGCCGCCGCCGCGTCCGTGTCTCCGGCTCATCTAACGGGTGAGTTTACGTCATAATCCATTGATTAGTGTATTAAACTTGCTTAGGGATGGTTTAATTAGAGTTAATTTTAGTTAGGGGGATTAATTAAGGTTTATTATAGTTAAAATAGGTGGTTAGTTAGATGACCATGGTTAGTTTAATGTAGAAAAGTGAACTATGGTTAGTTAATTAACCAAGGTTGGGTTAATTAACCATGGTTGAAGTGTGGTTTGGTTTGTTAATCATGGTTGGCTTGGATTAAACCATTAATCTTGCTTAATGCTCTCTAATTGGGGTTTAGTTGATTGATCAAAGATTATGGGGTTAATCTTGATTAGCTTTAGTTTATTGAAAAGAATTGATTTCTTTTAATAAATTATTGATTTATTGAATTCTGAATTTATTTTATTAATTATTAAATTCTAGAATTTCACTGTTCACTCGCACTGTTCATGCAGAAGCGAAATTTTGCCTAAATGAATATGATTTGATCGTATGACATGCATTACTAATTGTTAAATGCATAGGCATTTCTATGAATCGCATGGACATATAAAAAGGGGGAAACCCGAGGTGTCGAGTGTATGTTTATGTCCAATGTTGTCTTGAAATTGAAAAGGGCATGCTTTGTTCGTAAGACATGGAAGTTGGATGATTTCTTGGAAATGAAAATGTGACCGCATGTGTTTAATTAACTGTTTCTGCAAGCATGTATCACATATGCATTGGCTAATGTTCAAAACTAAAATGAACTATGGTGATATGCTTGCGTGGTCACTAAATTGAACCGGTCACCTCGGCGAGAGTTCAGGGGACGAAGTCCGACTGGTTAGAAATCCTGACGAGAGTTCGGATGCAGAGTCGCGGTAGAGGTCGGGCCTATGCTTTTTTGGGAATGCCATCTTGGAAATGAAACCTTGACGTAGCCACGCCTCATGGGGGAGGGCGATGCCTGGCTATGCCAGTAGACACCGGCAGGAGTTCGGTTGTGGCCCTGAGGGGTATTAATAATCAAAACACGTGTGGATACAAGAATGCATAGGAAACATGACATCATTGGTTCTAATTATGCATGTTTTGGTTACATTGTTTGTGGTATGCTTGAATTGTTAGCGTGCAAGGTATGGCAATGGTCAGGTGAGATTGCCTGCGATGCGATTCGAATGTAATTGATCGAATGCATTACTTATCTTTGGTATGCATTGGTTGTATTATGTATGTGTATATCGTGCAGGGTATGGCATAACCGAGTAAGATTGCATGCGGGCCGACTGCTTGTCTGTTTATTATCCCTGGAAGTGTGGAATAGTTTATGTCTTGGCTGAAGTAGTTAGTAGGATTACTACTGGGCTGCATGAGGGGTGGTTCTTGTTGGGTACCTTGAGTTGAGTTGATGTTCTAACGGGGGCTTAGGGCGAGAACTCGCTGAGATTATATCTTATTGTTGTATTAACCATTTCAGGTCCTTAGAATGGCACACCCTCCGGTGCGATTCGGGGTCCCCAAGGACTAGGAGACCATTATGACACACCATTGCTTCCTAGGTCGGGTGCACTTGTATGAAAAATACGTCTCCACCAGCTGGGTGGATGAGGGACCAGGGCTATGGATTCCCCATCGGTTCCTGATGTGGTATATCAGAGAGGACGATCTCTTGATCGGTCCTCTGTGTGGGTTTGATGAGCCACCTAGTAGAGGCCCCGAAGACACCGACTAGGATCCCCTGGAATTGGACTCTCCAAATGGCGCCGTGGTGAATCCGGATCCCGCCCCACCTATAGCTAACCCGTACTCCTCTGACTACAACCCGACGGAGCCTGAGTCCGATGGGTCCCTGCACTTTGGTAGTCCCTGATGGACATACCGAACCCGAGGGTTCTTTTTGGAGAGAATGGATTGACCTAGTCTTAGTCCCTTTTTGTTTGGCTTAGAGAAAAGAAAGGAACCGACCCACTGGTGGGCTTGTAAATAGAAAGTGTTCCTTTAATGGTTAATCCAATAAGTAAATAAAATAGTGGTTTGCTGTTGCTATGCTGTTCATCCTTCTATCCCTTCTATGATTGATTGATTGTTTGGTTGACTAGGGGATAGTTTGTTTTCTGCCTGTGCATAATGAAAGAATAAAATGAGTGGTCTGTGACGCGTCTTGAGATGTTGCATTCAATTGACCAAGGTGAAGGGGTTATTACGTGTTTGGGGTTCGGGGCGTGACAGTTACAGTGAAAAAGGAGAAAAGGCTATTGATTGTAAGATATATACGATGAAATTCTTGATTTGAACGCTCGAAGTCCAATGCCACTTTCGGCGAGAGACATGATTTTCTCCATTTTGGACCTTTGTATTTCATGACTCACGAGATTTGATTGAAGGACAGGCAACTTCATAGCAGGTGCTATAGCTTTTAATTTATAGTAAAAAAAGTTGATGGCTATGGAAAAAATGAGAAGGAGGACAATTATGGAGGTGTACCTTTTCATAAAAAATGAGGAGGAGGACAATTATGGGGGTGTACCTTTTCAAACGCGCAATTTCTTTCGAGTTTCTTCATGGTGCTTTTTTGAAATTTTGAATTAAAAAATATGATTTTCAAGCTTTTAAATCATTTCCATTATTCTATAACTATATATATGGTTAAACATATTATCTAGGTAGAATGTTAGTTTTATATAAATACATAATAGCAAAATATTCCTAAAGAATCGCTTCTTATTATAACACATGTATGATGGATAACTAGAAAATTTTCCTTCATACTACTAAGATTGGATTTGCTGTATTCACTACAAAAAAAATGCTCCACCTGAACACTACCTAAGCATATACTCACGATGAAATATTTATTTTTGTCTGCATCTTAAATGTTGAAATATATCTTGCGCTGGAGCCAGATCAAACTAAGACCAGAAGAGAATAATGGACACTCGTCCTTTACTCAAGAGTAGTCAGAGGAAATGCAAAGATGCCTGTCCATGGCCGTGATGCCATCCCATCATGGTGTTGCTTTGAGTGTGGAAAGAAAGAGAGAACGTGCTAGCCTTGACCATAAGGGACGACTTTGGTCAGCTTAATAAAGGAAAAAGAGAGATTGATGATGGGTACCGCTGATATGGGACGAAAGGGAAAGGCACAGGACGAAGAAAGTTGCAAGAATGAGGTCTTTTAACGATGACCACTAATTGTTTATTTCCTTTCATCTTCTTTATTTGCTTCTAGTGAATTTTCTCTTTAACTATGAAGAGGAAGAGCTCTTAATGAGAGCTCCGAGGACTGCACAGAGGAGATTGAAAATTTCCTCTTAGGGGGTGATTTGGAAAGATTTTCTCTGTGAAATTACATAAAATGAAGTTGATTAAATTTTGTGTTAACATTCATGTCATTCTTTCATGAGATTGAGAGATTATTTCGAGAGAAATTGTGAGGATTGAAGATAGACTTATTAGTTGTATTTGAGGAATGAAAAATATCAAGAGTATGTGAGTGAGTCGAGTATGATTGTAACCTCCATTATATCGTTTCATCTATAATGAAATCATATGTTTATTTCCTCATAGACGTAGGTCACATGACTGAACCACGTAAATTTGATGTCCGATTCATTTCTTTATTTTTGTATATTTTATAAGATTGCTTGTTTTATTTTCAACAATATTGTTTGAAGAAGAGTGAAACCAAAGTAAATTGTATTATAATCAATATCAAACCAAGCCAAACCATGTTTTGTGGTTTGATTCAGCTTAATCATTTTTTCTTCTTTTGTTTTTTTCTATTCATCATGTGTAATTTCATGTGAAAAAACAGAAATTCTGTGTCACTACACTTCCGAGGCGAGATCCTAGAGGAAGTTGCTGGGTTACCAAGCAAGAGCAAATGGTCCCTCTAGCAAGGTGACACTTGCTCTTGGCACGATCGATGTTAACTTGATTTCTATTAATTATTTCATTTGATTAAGAGTCACCACTAATTTTTTATGAATTGATTAGGAGTTAAGTAGAAAATGGGAGCCCATTTTACTTTTGCAGACCAAAGGTTGATTTAAAAGTTATAATTGATCAAAATTTTGTCAAATTTTTTGAAAAATATTATTCTAAATTTCTTTTTGAAAAAAAAAAAGGAATTATGACATCATCCCCCGCCTCTGCCACCACCGACGGTTGCCAAATGTTGCTTCCAGCATTAGCTCGATGATGGAACGGCGATGGTCTACATGTGAGCTAAAGCCCCACCAGCCCAATTGCACACTAGCTTGGCGCACCTAGGCCGCATGTCCTTGGGCCCAAATGGTGCAAGGCCACATGTGAAGCTAGGCTTTTGAAGCCCCATTATGCACCTATAAAACCTCCATCATTTTTAGGCCTTTCACCACATTTGCCTTATGTTATGCATCATTTCCCCAATGAAGTGCATTATACCCCTTTGTTTTCAAAATTTTCCTACTTCGTTTGCTCATTTCAATGAAGGTAATGTATTTCAAAACTCTCTATTTCTATTTATTCACTCAAATTATAATAACTAACTTGATGTTGTTTTATAAAAAAAATTCCAATGAGAGGTCAAGTGCACAAAAATTGGTGATCCTAGGTGGGTATGAAAAAAATTTGTTCAGGCAATAGATAAGTGTTCTAAACCCCCTTAAATAAAATCGATATCATTATGTTGTTGGAGCAAGGCTTGAATTAATATATATATTAGTTGTTACTCTACTAGTTTAAAATTAGGCTTTTCATGAATAAATGAATCGTCGTAATGCCTAAATTACTCCTTGAAGAAAATATGAAAACGTGATTTTGCGGCTATTATTCCACTTCAATAAATAAATAGCATAGTTTCTTTGGGCAGTTATTTTGTTTGTTAAAATATTTGCATTGGGAAGGGAAATCCGTTGCATGAAACCAACCCATAGATTGAAATGCCACGAGAATCGGTCCGGGCAAACTCAAAGGTTGGAGACTAAGGGCCCCCTTGTTTGTGAACAAAGGCCCCATGGATATCATGATTTTCTATAATACTTTCAAAAAGATTATAGTTATTCTCCCAAAAAAACATTTTTTTAGCTCTCAAAGATCCTTATTATCTATGATCAAAAGATTATATTCATGCTGGGACATAAAGTGACAAAAGAATTTCCTTGATTACATCTTCAGAAAAATCATAAGTTGCATCGGTAATGTGCGTAATTATTTGCAGATTATATTTAGAAGACATAATTGGAAAATGTGGTACCGAAAGAGCATTGTGCGGTGTCTAACCCATTCCCACACATAAATTGTCACGCCCCGAACCCCGAGCACTTGACAACCCCTTACCATGGTCAATTGAAAGCGACGTCCCAGGACTCGTCGACGACTATTCATTTTAATCTTTCGTTATGCGCAAGCGGAAGACGAACCATCCCCAGTCCAACAATCAATCAATCAATCAATCAGGAATAGAGGGATGAACAGCAAGAACAACCATCACTACTCATTTATACAAATTACTAGATTAACCAACGGAGGATCGTTTTCCGATTTACAAGCCCGACAACAGGGGCCGATCCATCCTCTAAGCCAAACCAAAAAGGAATTAGGCTATGCTAATCTAGCTGTACAAAATGAACCCTCGGGTTCAGCACCACGGTCACTCTGACCCATCGGACTCGACTCCGTCAGGTCGATCACTAGTAGAGCGGGGACAGGATTCTCCATTGCGGGTGCACCATTCTAAAGGCCTGAAAATGGTTAACCACGACGGGTTGAGATAAAATCTCAGCGAGTTCTTCCCCTAAGCCCCGGTTAGTACACCAACTCAACCTGGGGTATCTCTCTAGAACCATCCCTCACTCAATCCAACCACAAACAACCAGCAATCAGCAATCAAACCACAGATAAGGTCAACCAACAAACAAAAGTCGGTTCGCATGCAACCTTACCCGGTATGCCATACCCTGCACGTTAAACCTCATTCAATGCAAGCAATGCAACCAACAATTGAATAGTCGGTTCGCATGCAATCTTACTCGGTATGCCATACCCTGCACGTTATAAGTCAGCACAATACATGCAATGCACATGACCGTTAGATGATGCAGTTCATCAATCACATGCGAGTCGCGTTACAAGCGATCTCACCTGGCCATTACCACCCCTGCACATTATCAATTCATGCGTACGTGCCATAAATGATGTGATCATCTCATGCATAATCGGAACTAATGATGCCATGTTTTCTCATGCACTCTTGCATCCACACGTGTTCCAATTATTATTACCCCATAGGGCTACAACCAAGGTGCAATGGCGCCCTTCCTCCGCAGAGGCGCAACTGTGCCCTTCCGTGCCCAAAAGACGTCAAGGGATACTCTCCCAAGACCGCATGCCCAACGAACGTCAAGGGATACTCTCCCAAGATCGCATGCCCAATGAACGTCAAGGGATACTCTCCCGAGACCTCATGCCTAACAAACGTCAAGGGATACTCTCTCGAGACTGTATGCCCAAAGGATGTCAAGGGATACTCTCCCGAGACCGCATGCCCATAGAACGTCAAAGGATACTCTCCCAAGACGGCATGCCCACAGAATGTCAAGGGATACTCTCTTGAGACGGCGGTTTCAACTTAGTGATCCCGCAAGCATACAATCACAACCCACTTATTATCTTTAAGCATTAGCCAATGAACATATGCTTGCATATGAAACCTCAAATCATTTTTCACAAAAGCGGTCCATTTTCGGTGTCCCTCTCCCACCTTTCTCATAAAAGCGGTCCATTTCCAGTGTCCCTCGGACAAATCATTTTCTTTCTTTTGTGAAAATCACACAAGTCAAGCGGATGCTTATGCAATGCCACATCCAATTCACTTCATATGATCAAGGCACATAAAATTATGCACAATTTTACTTCCGGATGAACAGTGCCTTGAACAGTAATCCATGAATAGTAATCCATGAACAGTAATTCCCGAAATTCAATTAATAATAAATTAAATTCAGAAATTAAACAAAACATTGATTAAACACAAATTAATCAATCAATTAAGCTAAACAAGCTTAATTATCACATAAACCACACATAAGCAACATTTAAGCATAATCAAGCATAATTAAGCAAGATTAAGCTAGTCTAATCTTAATCATCTATCTAACCACCTATCTTAGGGCTAATGCACTTAATTAAACATCTTAATCAGCCCTTAGCACTAATTAACCCAACCCTAAGCAAGTTTAGGCACTAAATAGGGATTAGGAGCTAAACTCACCTGTTAAGCGGGCCGGCGACAAGGGCGTGGCGGCGGCAACGAACTCGACACCCAAGGACTTCTCCCACAACACTCCAAGGCGTTCCCGGGCTGAACACAGCAGTAACAAACTCGGAATCCCCACTGCAAGCGGGAAAAACTGACTGCACAGGAGGAACGGGCTGACCGGATCTAAAACGGGCTAGCCGAAGCTCCGGCGAGCTGGTGGCCGGTGGCTTGTGGTTCCGGGGGGTCAAGGGGAAGGTGTGTGTGGCTGGTGTGGGCAGTGGATAGGCCAAAAATGGAGAGAAACAGAAGAAAAACCCAAGCTGAACAGGAGGCGCTGCATAGTGACGGAAGGAGGACCGCCGACTTCAGGCCGCCGTACGGGACGGCCAGCGACTGGTTCCAGCGATCGGCCGATGTGGCTGGTATGAATTTCCTGTGCTGATCAGATTGATAGGTGGCTTAGCCCGAGATTCCACCGAGAAGGCAACGAACAACTCTAATTTCGGTGAGAGGTCCAAAGCAGAAACTGCAGAAAATGCAAGGAGAAGCAAGGGGAAGCAAGGGGAAGAGGGCTGCGATTTTCTGGGCTGAAGAGGGGAGAGAGAGAGTGAAGTGAGGGCTTCTAGAAGACCTCATCAAGGCCATTAAATGGCTTGCTTCAACCCCCCAAACAAATGACATCATCTTCTCTCTCTTCCTTTGACTTTTCTTCAAAATATCTAGGGGCAAAATGGTCATTTCCACCTTGCACATTTCCCAATGTGCCCTTGGGCTGAAAGTGAAAGGTGGGCCTAGGAAACAGGCCGGAAAATGAATAGGAATAGGCTCGGGAATTTGTTGGGCTCGAATCGGCTCAAGTTTAGACAATGGGCTCGGAGGGATAAATGCTCGGTTTGGTCCAATGGGCTCATTTGTTTGTCTCGGTCTTCCACGGTGGCCATCCCACCTTGGGTGTGTGGCCCACATTACTCTTGGCCGGCCCACATCCTCGTAGGCTCGTTTCCTCAGTCAAAATATCCCTTTCCCAAAAACTCGACTCAACCGACACTGTCGACTATCAAGGAAGCATCGTCCAAAAGTCCGTCCCGGACGTTCCCGAAAATTCAAAGTCCAATCTTGGATTCTCATGCCTTGTAAATTTTGCCCAAATGTCATTTTGGTATAATTCAGACTGACAGGCGGCTTCGAGGATTCACGCGTAACCGACTTGTGCCAAACCATGTTCAAGACTTATCGACACATAGACGTCCTTGATGACATGAAATTGCGAAGGATAGATTCTTATTTCAAAATACACAATTATCAAGGATCGACATAGGGCCGTTCGCGGGTTCGATAATAGTAGATGGAATCACCCGTCGTCCCATTATTTCTGTTCACGAATCGACTTCTATTCGTCCTTGAAATCGGCCTACATGACTACAGGATCGTCCTTATGCAAGTCTCACGGTCGAGTCGTTTTCCCAGGTCAAGTTCTTTAGTCGCACGAGTTTTGTCCTCAGTAGCCTTTCCCCTCAAGGTCAGTATCTCGGAAATGATTGGGTCCGAGCGAAATCAACCAACAATGCATTGGTGAAATTCACGTTCACTCATCCCTAAAAAGGCTCGAATTTCAGGACGTCACATAAATGAACTCCCAAATGACTGCAAGTTTCCTTGGTTTTTGCAAATGACCAATGCAAATGACCAATGCTTTCACACGTACACTTAGTTTCCAATCAACTTAATTTTCTTAAATTGATTGGTGGCGACTCCATCTCCTATTTTTAACAAAATCCTGGAATCGGCCCAAACACATAGCTATTGCACCTGCCAAACAAAACCTTGGATCCCAAGAGCATCGGCAATTCGCTACATGGCCTATATAAAGACTCCAACATATTGATCAAGGTTGGAAGGCTATATATTGCACCAAAGTGGTTGGGGGTAAGTACAGCAGGAGTGCCAAAACTTGGCACGGAGGGACACTTAAGTGCCAAAAGTTACAAAAGGTACACTTAAGTGCCAAAATTGGAGCAAAAAGGATCAGTTAAGTGCCAACAGCGAGAAATTCCTGCCAAATTGCCACGTGTCCATTTTCCGGTGACTTCATTTGCGACGGAGCATTTTCTCAAAACAAAAAATCCACGTGGCAATTTTTTTTTTTAAAAAATTGTCCACGTTAGATTTTTAAAAATTAAAATCGATTTTATTAAAAAAAAAAAAAAAAAAAAAAACCGGGAGGAGGGGATCGGCGAGGGCTCACCGCCGCCGCGTCGCCGCCCTCCCCTCGCCGGGAAGGGCCGGCGAGGGTGGGCAAGGGTCGGCCGGGGTCGCCGGGCCCGGTCGGCTGCGGAGAGGGCCGACGGGCCCTCGCCCGGATCTGGGGCCGAGGGTCGCGACCCTCCCCGCATCCGGCGAGGGTCGCGACCCTCCCCCAGATCCGGCGAGGGTCGCCGCCCTCCCGCCCGGGCCAGGGGCCGTCGGCCGCCCGACGGTGCCGGTTTGGGCGGCCGACGGCCCTTGGCCCGGCTGGGCGAGGGCCGGCGACCCGCCCCAGATCCGGCGAGGGCCCGCCGGCCGGGCCCGGCGACCCCGGCCGACCCTCGCCCACCCTCGCCGGCCCTTGCCGGCGAGAGTGGGGCAGTGACGGCGGCGGCGGCGGCGAGCCCGCCGGTCCCCTCCTCCTGGTTTTTTTTTTTTTTTTTTTTTTAAATAAAATCGATTTTATAATAATATATATTTTTAATTAATAAATTTTAAAATCCACGTCGCCGCAAAAACGACGTCGTTTTTGCGCTGATTTTCGTCGTTTCAATTTCCGACGAGCCACGTAGGTAAAAAAATTAATAAAAAATTGCCACGTAGGATTTCCGGCAAAGCTCCGGCGACTTGGCACTTAAGTGATCCATTTTTTTTAAAAGTGGCACTTAAGTGTACCTTTTGTAACTTTTGGCACTTAAGTATCCCTCCGTGCCAAGTTTTGGCACTCCCGCCGTACTTACCCCAAAGTGATTGTTGAAGGTTGGCCCAGTTGATCAAAATAGTCTCAAAGCTTTTTTTTTCTTTTTACTTCTTTGCTTATTCTATGAAAAACTATATCTGCTCGTAATTCTATAAGAGTGCTGATGTAATTATTGTACAGAATGCTTGGAGTGTAGGCGAAATTAATTTACTTGCAGAGTGAGCTACAATTCCTCTTGAAGAGGCAATTTCATTTGTAAAATGCTCTAAAGGTTTCAAGTATTGCATTCGGTAAACAGTTCCTGGTTGGTTTGAGGAGCCTTTAATTATTTTCTTTGATAAAGTAAGTTTTTTTTTCAAGCGATTTATTTGATATAATTAATCTATTTGCTAATTTCAACTTTTAAGAAGAAATTCAAAGTGCCATTTTAAACTCGAAAAATAATTAAAACTAGTATGTCTATTGAAGGTAAGAGCAATTTTTTTCTCAAAAAAGTTTATATGCTCGTTGCGATTCTTATGTCTGTTTATTAATTCTTATGGTCATTACTCGACATCTAAAAGATAGGAGAAAAATATTAGTAACAATCCCCAGCTCAATCGTCATCTTTGTTGTCAACCCCCCTGCGAATCCCTCAATTACACCATTGATGTTGACGACGAAGATGAATTGGCCGAAGTTGAAACCCTACAAAACTCAGTCATTAATCTTTCATCACTCGCTCTCTCCATGACAAAAATTCACAATAGGCCCAAAATCTACTTAAAATCGAAAAGTACAAATGAAAAATAAAATAAAGGGCCCAAGGAACGCTACGGCCTCTACGCTAAATACTTTTCAGATGGATTGAGTTCTTGCGTTTGATTATTTTCTTTGATAAAGTTAAGTTTTTTTTTTTCAAGTGATCAATTTGATATGATAAGTCTATAAGTCTATTTCCTTATTTCAATTTTTAGGAAGAAAATAGTATGTATAGATATCCAAAGCAAACTTGCATTGAAATCAAAAACAATTTTTATTTTCTCAGTGAAGTTTATATGCTTTTTGCGATTCTTCTGTCTATTTATCAATTCGTATGATCATTACTAGGTATCCCAAAATAGGAAAAAAAATTAGTAACGCCACTGATGTTGACTCAATCATCATCTTCGTTGTGAATTGCCTATCAATCTTTCAATTACGCCATCGATGTTGACGACGAAGATGAATTGGCCGGAGCGGAAACCCTACAAAACTCAGTCATTAATCTCTCATCGCTCGCTCTCTCCACAACAAAATGCCCAAGCTTACCAACGGCCTCCCCCAAGTTGTCCCTGCACAAGAACTCGTCGCTATAAACTCTCTCCACCTCCCTATCGAAGTCATGCACGAATACATGCGTCGCGGCCGCTCCACCCTTCTTGCTCCTCGCCAGCACAGCCGCCGTGAATATCACGGACATCCTCCCTGGTGCCACCTCGTGGTACCCGCTTGGACCGTCGATTAGTATCATGTTCCAACTCAATTCATACACGTGGTTGGGCAAGCTGTTCAAGGCGAGCTTGCATTCCGAGAAGAGCAGGTTCTGCACTGGCCAGCACTTGCCGCGGAGCTCGCCTCTAGCTGACTCTAGCAGCCTCTTCATTTCGCTGACCCTCGTCTCGTACTGCACATCGCAGGCCTCGATTCCTGGGTGTTGCTGCTCAAACCTCGACGCAAGGTTCTCATTCTCGTCGAGGAAGATGGTGCGACCGTTGAAGTTGAGGACTTTGTACAGGAGGGCCTCGTGGGTGAGGCCGAAATCTAGGAGGTTGCAGTGGGAAGCGGCGGCGGCACAGCGGGCAACTGCGGCGGTTATGGTGGCAAGCTCAGTGGACGTCATGTGGGTGGAGTTGGTAGTGGCGGTGTAGTGGAGGAGGGCGGCGGATATGGAAAGTGGAAGCGGGATTGAGGAGGCGGCAGAGCCTGTGGCAGTGGGGGTGGTGGTGGGGGCGGCGGCGGCGGCGGACCTGGTGGTGATGGTGAATTAGGGTTAGAGTGAAGGCAGTGGTGAAGAAGGTGATGATGAAGATGAGCCACAAGCGATTGGTGTTTGAAGATGATGATTGCTTTTGGATTGTGGGATGGAGGAGTATTAGCTTTGTGCTTTTCATCTCTTAAATCTCTCTCTCTCTCTCTCTCTCTCTCTCTCTCTCTGAAGCAACGTGTTCATTTCATTTAACATAGTCAGAGAATTGCAGCGAGCATTGTATATATTCGTGTGACTAGACTATGTGGGAATCATTGACATGAAAGATTCCTTGCCCAAAGATAAACGAGAAACGGAGCAAAAAGGATTAAATCGTTCAGAACTTTTCAAAATAAAGTCGACCTTCCATATTGACCTCTTATCGATGGGCACCACTTTGTATCCTACACTTGGGCCTAGTTTCTAACATTAAGAAAAATAGCTCGAATGTGCTTGATGCAGGTAGAAGGACTGATTAGCGAACAAAAATTTAGGCGGCTTGCTTCATGGAAAATTTAGAATTTAAAATGTATATTTTTTAAAATGATCCTAGAATCAATGAAAAATATGTTAATCATCAATGAAAATGTGTAATCGGTGTTTAGATAAAGTTTTCTTGAAATCATCAATTTTCCAATAAAATAAGTGCCTAGACAAATGAAAATCATCACATACTTTTCTTTTTTGTCGAAAAAAATTGCATTTATTGATCGAAAGAATACATGAGAACTACATAGACTTCATACCAAAGCAAATCAAAGCAAAAGCAAAGTCTTGAATACTAAAAATGAAAAGTCAAATTTAGAAAATAAAGAGGATCAACAAAGCACCAACACCATTAAGTACACACTCGTTTCACAAAAACGAATCTATCAAGTAAAATAATGGTGGATCATTGAATCTCGTATCATGGTCAGTAATGAGCACATATTGAAAAATTCCTCTATAGTAACTATAGCATTGCCAATTGGCGGCACGTGCCTAAGTTTAACTTCATCTACACCATTGTTGTATAAAGACAAATAAACACATATCTAACATTCAGAAAAGCAAATTTTTGTAGTTTAGTGAGACACCATAGCTTCCATGATTACCATTGAAACTAGAGGCAAAGAACCTGCGCATGGACAGAACACAGAGATATCAAATCTCCGAAGCATATTTATTAAAATTTTATATCTACATCAAGAGAGAATAGCTTCTAGATCTACAATTAAATCAAGAGAGTACAAACTCTCATATCTAAAAGTAGACCAGGAGAAGAAATTTCCAAGATCTGAATTGGACAGAAGAAAAACAAGAAAAGAATTTTTAAAAAAATAGCAAAATCAATAAAAGAGCGTAAAATTAGCCCAAACCCTCCCATAGCTAAATGTTGAAGATGATTGTATGCCACAAAGTTCTCATGGTGCAAATATCTAACTAGATAGTTACTAAAAGTTGAAATGAATCACCTAATAAAAACTATTTTCATTAACGATAACAATTTATGTCTAAACATTTTCATGAATGATGAAAAAAAAAAATCGTTCATTCATTTTTATAAACAATATAAATGATCATTTTTGGGAAAATATTTTCCAAATTATTATTTTCGTAAAAAAATAGAGCTGAAATCCTACAAAATACTCGCTAGATTTTAGGGTTTTCAAGATTACTATATACATTTCATTCTTTTCCAAAAGGGAAAATGCCACCAAAAACACTAAATTATATCACTTGAAATAATTTTACCCTGAACTTTTATTGTGATATTAAAAATCCCAAACTATGCAATTTATGACAATTTTACCTTGAATTTTTTTTGTGATACTAAAAACCGTAGGCTATGCCCTCTGTGACACATTTATCCCAAACTTTCTTTTGTGACACAAAAAAATCCCAAATTTGTATTTGTATGATACATTTACCGCAAATTCTTAGGCCAAAGGGCATTTTTGTCTTTTTCTTTTTCTTTTTTCCTTCTTCTCTCTTCCCTCCATTGGCCATGGTGGAGGGAAGCCGACAAGGGTCGCCCTCCCTAGATCTAGCAAGGGCAACCCTCACTCGACTCAAGCACAGCCCACCAAATCTAGTGAGGGCAACCCTCGCCCGACTCTAATGCCGACAAGGGCGCCCTCGCCGAGAAAAAAAAAAAAAGGAAAAGAAAAGGAAAAGACGAAAGTGCCCTTTGGCCACAGAGTTTAGGGGTTAATATATCACACGAGTACAAGTTTAGGATTTTTTATATCATAAAAGAAAATTTGGGGTAAATGTGTCATAGTGGATATAGTTTGGGATTTTTAGTGTCACAAAAAAAAATTCAAGGTAAATTTGTCACAAGTGGCATTTGAGATTTTTAACATTAAAAAAAATTTCGGGGTAAAATTGTCTCAAGTGGTATTGTTTGAGGTTTTTGGTAATATTTTCCCTTTGCAAAAACATCTTATTCCCTTGAATTAATGAATGATTTACAATACATCTTTCATCTTTTTTTTTTATTTGTACGCATATTTGGAAATTGAGTTATCCATGTTTCAAGATTACAAACAAGATTACTAAGTTTGTATCTGTACGCATATTCGCGAATTAAGTTACCCATGTTTCTATTGTTTCTGCTACGCAAAGTCATTTGTTTCGAAAGCATTTTTCATTGAGATAAAAGGGAGGAACCGCATCATATTGTTTTGTTGCGAAAAATAATTAGCCTTTTGTATACGGGCGATCATCATGATTAAAGTGATGGAGAAAGAAGGTGCGGCATCGCTGTCATTTGCTTTGGCTCGAGGGCACCATTAACTCTATGATTGATTCAATCATGGTGGGATTTGCTGTTGCATATGAACATCATCATGTCATGTCTTTTGGGGTCCATTGACGTTGGTGGCAGATAATACAAATCATCTCCTAGCTGAAGAACAAGGTAATGGCAGTCTCCAACTACTGGCGTCATCACAGGTGTGGTCCGTCCCCCGCCGCCACCACTCCTCATGGCCGAACCTCCGCGCCTAGTTCAACCCCTTCCTCTCTCTCTCTCTCTGAGTACCAATGGAGGTTGGGGCTAGGCACATGACCTCCATTGATGGACTCAACTTCATGTCTAGTTCGCACAACACTTAGCCTCCTTTACATGAGTTTAGTTTATAACATTAAAAGAAAAATAACTCAAATGTGATTAATGCATGTAAAAGGGCTGATTAGCGAAAAAAAAAATTTAGGAGCTTGTTTTGCGGAAAATTAAGAATTTTAAAAGTATATTTCTTAAAAATGATCCTAGAATCAACCAAAAATATCTTTGTTATCAACAAAAATGCTTAGGTATAGAGCTTCAGTGATAGTGAAAATAATTTGTTGACTAAATTTTTAGAGGATATAAATAATAGTTCTTAGAAAAAAATATTTTTGAAATCATCAACTTTCTGTAAAACAAATGCATCCGAATAGATGAAAATCTGCCACATAGTTCCCATGCCAAAATCATCTAAGTAGATAGTTACTAAAAAGTTGAAATGAATCTCCTTAAATCCCAACAAAATTTCTAAAATACAAAAAATATAAGGAAATAAATTTAATCGAAATCCTAGAAAATATTCACCAGATTTTAGCATTTTCTAGATTAATATATAAATTTAATTCTCTTGCAAAACATCTTATTCCTTTGAATAAATGAAAGAATTAGAGATATCCTTCTTTTATTTTTTTTGGAATTTATACATGCAAGCTAGTTTGTGTCTGTTTCCATATTTACAAATCGATTTATCCTTATTATTATCATTTTCGCTGTATAAGGTCATTTCTTTCTAAAACATTTTCAATTAAGAAATTGAGGTCACATCACATCGTTAGGTGACGGAAATATAATTCACCTTTTTTAAGTCAGATGATCATCATGATTCGATCATCATAATGAAAGAGTAAAGAGATGGAGAAAGGTGCAGCATCGCTGTCATTTGCTTTGGCTCATGCACACCATTAACTCTACACTATCGTTGAATAACGGGGTCATACGGACGTCTGATTGAATCATGATGGGATTTGCTGTTGGATATGGACATCGTGTCGTGTCTTTTAGGGTCTGTTGATATTGGGGGCAGATGATACAAATCATCTCCTAGCTAAAGAAAAGGGTTACAGTAGTCTCGAACTTTTTCTTGGTGTTTAATATAATCTTTGAATACTTTTTTTTTATCTATAATTAATCTCTAACTTTTTCTAAAATCGACCTAACGTAATCCTTTCATTAATTGGAGTTCAATGTCGCATGTAATTTATGGTCATTTTATGTCAATCTAGCAAATATCATACATCATTGATGTGGATTGGCCAGTTCAATTAAATTTGCCTTTTTTTTTAAAAAAAAAAGTTCTTTTTTTTTCTCTTTAATTCTTCTTCTAGGTTCATCTATTATCATTATCAATGGCTACTCATTAAGGCTAGCCATCACGACTCGCGTCATCCTAGGAATGATCCCGTTGTGCCTCATTGTCGTCACTTCTCGTGCCAAACTTCTGCGCCTAGCTCAAATAATCCCGGAAAATATACAATTAATCATAAACTTATTGTACAGATATTAGTCTAGTTCTAAATTTTTTAATTTTATCAATTTAATCCTAAATTTTTTGTGTGAAATTTTAATGTAGCTCTTCTAGCCATGTCAATGGTTTTTAGTGAAAATTGACTGAACAAACTATATTGAAATTTCGCATAAATGTTAAGACGAAACTGACAAAATTGAAAAGTTTAATATTAAACTGACATCTATATAATAAGCTTATGACTAATTGGAGAATAATAATTTCATTATTTTTCCTTCCCTTATAGTTCTTTTAAATAAGAAAATAAACAATATATATTAAAAAACATATATATAAATTATAAGAAGTATATATTTGTATTTACGGAATAAAAGATATGCGATATCTTTTGCCCAAATGGGTTTTAATGTTGATCATCACGTTTGGCCAAGAAAAGTCATAAAGTCAACTTTCACGTTTGCCCCACTAATTTAGTATCTAGGTTAACTCCAAGTTCCAGCAGCGCTTAATCATAATGTTTTGTTCGAGTCCGAACATGTCTTTAATTATTGCTTTGCTTGAACTTTGTATTATTGACGTAAGCAGACCAATGGTTGTGCCCTCCACGTAGTAATTTACGGGTTAAATGGGTCGATGTGGGTCGGACCATTTTCGACCCGACCCAAACCCGACCCGACCCACCCATTTGACACCCTACATATAATCATCTCTTAGGCATGGAGAGAAATGTCTCATAGCAATGCTTTTCTCTTGCAAGTTATCATCTTATCATGGATTAAAGCTATCGGAAATCTATGAACTTTATCAGTTTGTGTAATATCGTTTCTGAATTTTTTTATTTTTATTTTTTTTGCAATCAAATTCATGAATAAATGAATCATCGTAATGCTTAAATTACTCCTTGAAGAAAATATAAAAACGTGATTTTGCAGCTATTATTCCACTTCAATAAATAATTATCGTAGTTTCTCTGGGCAGTTATTTTGTTTGTTAAAATATTTGCATTGGAAAATCCGTTGCATGAAACCAACCCATAGATTGAAATGCTGTGAGAATCGGTCCGGGCAAAAGGCTGGCGACTAAGGGCCCCCGGTTTGTGAACCCAGGCCCCACGGATATTATGATTTTCTATAATACTTTCAAAAGACTATAGTTGTTCTCCCTAAAAATATTTTTAGCTCTCAAAGGTCCTTTTTATTTAGGACCAAAAGATTATAGTAATGCCGGCACATAAAATGACAAATGAATTTCCTTGATTACATCTTCGGAAAAATCATAAGCTGCATCAGTAATGTTCGTAAATATTTGAGAATTGCATTTAAAGGACGTAATTGGAAAATGTGGTATCAAAGGAGCATTGTGGGGGTGTCGAACCCCTTCCCACACATAACGAACCCCAAAATGACCAGAAGTTTCTTTGGTTTTTGCAAATGACCAATGCTTTCACACATGCATCTAGTTTCCAATTAACCTAGTTTACTTAAATTGATTGGTGGCGACTCCATCTCCTATTTTAAGCAAAACCCTGGGATTGGCCCAAAATTTCCAAAACTCCTTTTCCAACCACATTGTTGCTCCTCCTGTTGAATAAGACCTATCGACACCTAAATTTAGCTGCTATATTTAATTCTTTATTGCATAAGAAACTTAGGGGTTAGTCCAATCCCTAGACAAAAAATATTGTTTACAAAGTTTGCATTCGCATTTCATGCATTGCACGTGCTTCTAATGTGGCTATCCCGTCGCATCTGTGTGCACAAGCACACGTGGAATTAACTCCAATAAATAACCCGCAATCACATCCTCTCAATCTCGATTTTGAATTCAAAAGAAGGAGAAGAGATAACCTTAGCGGCTCGTAAGTTGTTGATAGAAGATAGAATTTGAGATTTTAATTTTTGAAGCAGAAACTCACCCATGCAGCCATATCTAGTCTTGGGGGTCTATATATGAGCCTTGTAAGGGGAGGGGAGCGCACACACACTGAATACTATGCACGGCCACAGAAGAGAGAGAGTAGTGGGTCCTCTCTCGATGGCTTCATTCACAGTATTCGCAGGTACACGATACGATACATAGGGAAGGAGAGGGGAGGGGAGCCTCTTGGCCGAGCCCCTTCACGGCCAAGTTTCCTCCACCGGCGTCGATCTCTGCTGCCGCTTGCCTACGTTGCTGCAGCCACCCTTTGCTGAATCTTCCCACCACGATGACGGAGTACGTCCAGCAAAGTGAGTCCCTTCGCGGCGGCCGTTCGCGTCTATAGGAGCTTGATTTCCACACCTCGAGTCCAGACTCGCCTGCGAGTGCTCTTACCCAGCGAAGCGTTTAGTCCAACGAAGTCCAGACATTCTCGATCGAGATCAACAGCTGCTCCAGCTCAGACCAGCGAGCTTCTGGCGCACATCACAGTTCTCCAAGTTCCTTATTGGTTTTCCAGTATTTCAATCGATCCAGCCATCTTCAGCGAGACACCCCCGCAGGCGTTAAGGTTTCCTAGTGATACCAACATGGCAGCATCTTCAAGTCAAGCTCTTAGCCTTCAACGTCTCCGCTATGGCACCCCCGAGTGCTTGTTTCTTTGCTCAGTGGAACGAACGGGGTCAACGAGTCATTGTGTCCACTATACAATGCAGTTTTTGTAATCTGGTTTGGCTTGATCAGGTTTGGTTTGGTTTTGAAAAAGTTGAAACCAAACTAAACCACAAAAAATTGTTTGTTTCATGGGAGAGATGGACATAGTTAGAGGGGTCGTCAAGCTCGAAGGGAAAGTGTTTTGGTCGCCAGCAGCATAGTGGGGCTTGGAATAATGCGAGGCTGCATCGATCGAGGTGGATGCGGCTGGCGACGCCATCGAAGTGCGGCTTGATGCTAGTGGCTGTTGAAGATATTGTTGCCCAAAATGTTTGATCTCGCAGCTCTAATTGATTTTCGATACCGATTGTGATTGATTCACTAGAATATTTTGTACTGGAAAATCATTCTCTGATTTATTCTGTACATTATTTTTCCTTAGTTAAATTAGTCCTATGTATTATAAATAGGACCATTGATTGTACATCAAAATCAGTGAATAGGAAATACAATACATTATCCCCAAAACACTTTCAATCCACTTCTTTTCATGGTATCAGAGCATTAACGACCTGGTCCTGTATTTCAATCCATCTTCTGCGTACCTTACCATCCAACCACCCAAGCTCTTTCCCTATTCACTCAATTTCTTCAACCTGTGAAAGAAGACAATTCATATCAGCAATCATATTGAGGGTTCAAAAAGTTTTCCACAGTTAAAGCATGGAAAACTTACCTTCAGATCAGCAACCATCATTGGTCGATGGAAATCAGAATGAAGAGCAGGACCAAGCACGGTCCAATGATGGGCTCCAGGGCCAGAATCAACCCAGCCCAAGTTTTTTTCCTCAGGGTCCATATGTGCAATGGATCCCCGTTCAAGTCCCGGGCTCCACGGAGATAGCCCAAGCAGAAAGCAGTGGGCCGGGTGGGGGCCTGACTTTTCCAACTGGGCACAACCCAGCACTCGGGATGGGTTGGTCCTAACCAAACCAAAATGGGTCGGGTCCGACTGGGATGCCCTACCCGAGTTTCGGACCCGGATTCTTCCCTTTCGCAGGGACGTTCGCCGGACGGCCAGAGCCGGGGGATGCCCTGTACACAACGGCTGCCGATGGTCCCGAACTCCGGCTGATTTCACAGTAGTTGACGGGGTCGGAAAACTACTCATCTTGGTCTCGAGAGCTCCGACGAGCCTTGACCACGAAGGACAAGGAGGGTTTCATCAACGGGTCCATTCCCATCCCAACTGACGAGCGGCTCGCACGACACTGGAGGAGATGCAACCAGCTTGTTCGAACATGGATTGGGAACTGCCTCGCCCCCGAAGTCGCCGCCGGACTTCCCCCAACCGAAGACGCCCAAAAATTTTGGGAAAATATACGGGAGATGTATGGCAAGCTTGATAGGGCGAGGATTTTTTCAATCGTTCAAGCCCTATCGGAGCTAAAACAAGGAAACATGTCGATTTCAACAACCTTTAACCGATTATCGGCCTTGTGGAACGAATTAGAAGAAGCTGAAGAAAAATTGCAGGGACCGGAAGAAACCCTAACTCAATACCGAGCAATTAGGGAAAGGGAGAAGGTGACGCGTTTTTTGTTGATTCTAAATGAGAGTTTCTCACCTTTTCGCAGCCAAATCCTTGCTATGGAACCGGTTCCTTCCCTTGGCCGAATTTACCAGCTCGCGGTGCAAGAGGAGTCGCAGCGGCTGGCTTCGTCGGAGTACAAAAAAATCGGTGACCGAGTTGTCCTCGCGGCTCGAGCAACACCGAACCAGCGACTTCTCGCAGCAAAGAACAGCCATGGGACCAGCAGCAACGTGGGGAACAGCAGCGTGGTGAACAGCAACGTGGGCAGCAGCGGCGTGGGGAGAAAGCAGCGGCGTGACCTAAGATCTCTTGAGGAAGAAGATGAGATCTCATATTTTCAAATGGATGGACGAGATCTTCTTGTCCCATCCGACAGTTCAGGTCGCACATCTTTAAAGATGAATGGCCCAAATCTCATCACGCAATTGGACGGTGGATATTATTCCACACAATCTGAAGGTGCAAATTTTATCCTCGCAACTCCTCGATCGGATGGCTCACAGCGTGCCACGTCAGCTCCAGTGTGGAAGGGGTCCAAAAATTCCAACAAATCACATAATAAAGCAAGAGGTAAATTATGTGATTATTGCAAACGCCCTTATCATACTCGAGAAAATTGTTGGAAATTGCATGGAAAACCAATGGAAAAAGAAAAAAGGGAGCAAGATCTCTCTGTTGCAGCAAATGCCAGGATGAATCAACCTGTTAGCAAGGATCAACTTCAACATATAATGAGAGCCATAAGCCACCTGGGGATGCAAGACAAAATGGCTAGTTATGCAGGTACTACCCACTGCCTAAGCTCCATTTTAAGTAAAGCGTGGATTATTGATTTAGGTGCTAGTGATCACATAGTCTGCGATGAACAATTATTTACCAGAGTCCATAAATCACGTCCTCATACATCCGTACGTCTTCCAAATGGAAATGACACATTTGTTAGTAAAATTGTGGATGTTCAACTTAATCCCTCCATTAACCTCAAAAATGTCTTACTCATCCCCGAATTCCAATTTAATCTTATCTCTATGTCCAAGCTTTGTCAAGACAACTCCTGTCAGGTCTTCTTCGATTCTGACATATGTTTCTTTTAGGCCCTTTCGACTGGGAAACTGATGGGCTGGGGTAACAATCATGAGGGACTTTATTTTTGGGTCACTGTTCCCAATAATCTTAATGTTTTGCATTTTCCCTTAAATGAAGGCACTCTATGTAATGCCAACATTAGTGAAAATATTTTGTTATCCCATCAGCGTTTAGGCCATAGCGCCTCTTTTCCTCATCCAAAATGCCATATTTGTCCTTTAGCTAAACAATCACGACTTCCTTTTCCGCAAAGCACCTCTCGTGCTGACACAGCTTTTTCTCTCCTTCATATGGACATCTGGGGACCATACCACACTCCACATCGCGATGGATCCCGTTTTTTTCTCATAATCGTAGACGATTATACACGAGCAACTTGGGTATTCTTGATGCAATCAAAAGGGCAAGTCCTTTCCTATCTTAAAGTTTTTTTTACTCTTGTTAAAAATCAGTTCCATAAATCAATAAAGCGAATTTGAACTAATAATGCCCGAGAATTTTTTAATCATGAGTGTTCTACACTATTCATTGCAAATGGCATCCTTCATGAAAGTTCTTGCACCTACACTCCACAGCAAAATGATGTCGTCGAAAGAAAACATCGTCACCTTCTAGAAGTTGCTCGTGCTCTTAAATACCAAGCTTCTATTCCTGATTTGTTCTGGGGAGACTGTGTGGTCACGGCAGCATACCTGATCAATCGAATGCCATCGTGAGTCCTTAAAGGAAAAACTCCATTCGAGTTGCTTTTTGGGAAACGTCCAGATATTCAACACCTCCGTGTATTCGGTTGCTTGTGTTATGCATCCACCACGGGCTATCGGGATAAATTAGGACCACGTGCCATCAAATGCGTTTTCATGGGATATCCTAATCTTTAGAAGGGATATTCAGTATATGATTTGTCCACAGGACAATTCTTTGTTAGCAGAGATGTTGTTTTCCACGAGGATGTTTTCCCTTTCCAGGAAGAGTTATCTTCTCAACAACTAAATGGTAGAACTACTGAACATCGTCCATTTCTGGCTGAAGAAGATATTCCGAATTCACAATCAATGGTGATTCCACAAATTATGTCTCCCATGACACCCTCAGTTCCTATAAATGATGGAGCCTCACCATTAGAAGTACATAATATGGGTCCGAGTACTTCAGAGGAAGCAACATCGTTGCCACCCACATCCAGCAACGACAACATCACTTCTGAATCACATGGTACCACTCCAACCACTTATTCCAAATGCTCAACTTTGCCTCAACGTTCTAGTCGTATTAGACGACCGCCCACTTGGACAGCGGATTATGTTTGTCCTACCTTGGATTCATCCGGTACACACTATCCCATCTCGTCATATGTTAGCTTTGCTCGCTTTTCACTTGAACACAGGTACTGCATTAATAGAATATCAATGGACAAGAACCATCTTCATATGATGAAGTTGCCAAGGATCCTCGTTGGCAGAGAGCAAGCTATGGCTGATGAATTGCAAGCCCTAATGGAAAACAAAACTTGGGACATTGTTCCTGTACCTACTCATCGCAAAACTATAGGGTGCAAGTGGGTATACAAGATCAAGTACAAGGCAGATGGCTCCATTGAGCGTTATAAGGCAAGATTGGTGGCAAAAGGGTTTACTCAACGAGAAGGTTTTGATTACACTGAAACCTTTTCTCCGGTAGCGAAAGAAGTCACAGTTCGTTCTTTTCTCTCAATCACCGCCCTTCGTGATTGGCCTCTTCATCAGATGGACGTTCACAATGCATTCCTTCATGGCGATCTTGAAGGGGAGATATATATGGACCTTCCACCGGGTTTACGCAGATAGGGGGAGAATAGGGCATGTCGTCTCCGTAAATCCTTATACGGACTCAAACAGGCTTCTCGTCAATGGTATGCCAAATTTACCAATGCTCTCACAGATGCAAAATTTCGGCAATCCAAACATGATTATGCCTTATTTACATGGAGTCAAGGTACATCATCGATTTACTTGCTTATATATGTTGATGATATACTTATTATGGGAAATGACAAAACTGCCATAAAGAGGTTTAAGGAGTATTTACACTCTACCTTCCACATTAAGGATTTGGGACCTCCCAAATATTTCCTCGGGATAGAGATTGCGCGATCAGATAAGGGAATCTGTCTCAGTCAACGCAAGTTTGTCCTAGAGATCATATCAGAAACTGGACTTTTAGGGTCAAAACCAGCTGTTGTTCCAATTGAACAGAATGCCAAGTTAACAACAACTGAGCATGATAAGGGGTTATCACCCCTGAATAAGGATCCTTTACTCAAAGATCCTTTTATCTATCAAAGACTTGTCAGGAAACTCATATACTTAACCATGACTAAACCTAACATATGCTATGCAGTGCAAATTCTCAGTCAGTTCATGCACAATCCAAAGCAATCTCATATGAATGCAGCATTGAAAGTTGTGCAATACTTGAAGGGATGTCCAGGTTTAGGGATATTATTGTCTCGTGATAACAACATGAAGATGACAGCGTATAGTGACACAGACTATGCCACTTGTCCTATGAGTAGACGATCTATCACGACTTTTGCATCAAATTAGGTGACTCGTTACTCTCTTGGAAAATGAAGAAACAGTCAATCGTTTCATTATCATCCGCTAAGGCAGAATATAGGGCTATGGCAGAGACCAGTTGTGAGATAGTCTGGATCAAAGGATTACTTTAGGATCTTGGTGTATGGGTAAAAGAGCCAACTATTATGTTCTGTGATAATGATGCTGCTCTCAAACTTGCACTAAATCCAGTCTTCCACGAGAGAACAAAACATATAGAAGTTGATTGCCACTTTATCAGAGACAAAATTCAGGATGGAGTAATCAAAACAGAGGGAATCAGAATAATGGAGCAGCCCGCTGACATTTTCACTAAACCTTTGGGTCAGAGGCAACATACGTATCTATTAAGCAAGCTAGGTGTCCTTAATGTGTATAGACCACCAGCTTGAGGGGGAGTGTTGAAGATATTGTTGCCTGAAATGTTTGATCTCGCAGCTCTAATTGATTTTCGATACCGATTGTGATTGATTCACTAGAATATTTTGTACTGGAAAATCATTCTCTGATTTATTCTGTATATTATTTTTCCCTAGTTAAATTAGTCCTATGTATTATAAATAGGACCATTGATTGTACATCAAAATCAGTGAATAGGAAATACAATACATTCTCCCCAAAACACTTTCAATCCACTTCTTTTCAGTGGCAATGCTTGAGGGTTGTAGTTGGATCATGGAGATGGTCATCTTGCTTATCGAGGTGTTTCTTGCAAAAATAAATTCAAGAAAAAGAGAAATAAAATCGAATGGTTAAAAAAAAACAAAAAACAAGAGACGTATGTCCTTCCATCAATCAAGGGGGATAGTACACCTCACGCCCTTAATCAATCAAGGGGATATAACCGCGAGCTTTTCTATAGGTGTAAAAAATTAGGTCATTCAAACGTTAGAAGGGAAGTTATGAATAGTCGAAATTTTTGGAAAATATTATTTTTAATTTCTTCTTAAAAAAAGAGAGAATGATGACGGCACCTGGCCGATGCCGCAAGTCTCCACGTGTTGCTTCCAGCGTCAGCCTGGTGATGGAATAGCGGCAACCCACACGCTAATTAAAACCTAAAACTTTTGAAAAAATGCAACCAATTCTAAAACTTGTCATGAAGACTATTCTTTTCATGAAAAATGTAGCGTTTCTAGAAAATATTTTTCAAAAAGCCATTTTCCAGGAAAATGACAATATTTTCCGATATTTGACTGAAATCTGAAATTGAAGTGAAAAATATTTTCCGCCGCTCGCTTTCTTTATATATTTCTTTTGATAATTTTTTTGTACTTTTATTTTATTCAAAATTTGAATTTTTAATTATTTTTATTTTCTTCTTTTCTTTCTTTCTTTTTTTTTTTTTTCTTTCTTTTTCTTTTTTTCTTTTTCGTTTCCTTAGCCGGTTGTCGCCACGGCAATGATGGGCAAGCGCCACTTGGGCGTCGCCAGATGACAGCGAGACTCAAGCTTCGCAGATCAGCGACACTCGAGTGTCGCAAGAGCCGCAAGGCTTGGGCCTCTTATAAAATTGGGAAGTGGTCAAAGGTTTGTAGGCCTTTGCGGCCATGAAAGGTTAGAGTAAGGCAGATGGCTCAAACATCGCTAGACGACCACGAGGCCTGGGCCTCACCAGATCGACAATGCTCGAGTGACACTTGGGCATTACCAATCTATGAGGCCTTAGCCTCGTCGTTGTCTGGCGATGCTCAGGTGTCACTGATCTAGCAAGCCACAAGCTCGATGGCGACCTTGGCTCACCCGTGGCCGACCAAAGAAGAAGAAGAAGGGCAAAAAGAAAGAAAAAAGGTAATAATAAATCGTATTTATTAAAAATAATAAAAAAATGAATTTTTAAAGAACAAAAAAATTAGAATTTAAAATATTAGAAAGAAAGAAATGGGGTCTAGTAGGGGGTATAAGATAAAAGAGAGTAAGTGTGGAAAATATTTTTCCCAATTTGAAAAGTGAAATACATTTTCCCCATATTTAGAAGACTTGTTTTTCCTTCATGGATAATATTTTCCCCAATCAATGCAATTTCCATGAAATGAATACCGGAAAATCCAGAAAATTTTTTCTTACAAGTTATTTTCCATGAAACAAACGGAGTTAAAGATATAATCAAGTCCTAAAATTTTTAAAAAGTGCTATTAAGTCATAAAACTTATTACAGAAATTTAATCAAGTTCAAAATTTTCAAAAGTGCAACCAATAAATGACTTGATTAGATCAATTTTACAAAATTCAGTACTTGGTTGTACATTTTAAAAGTTTTAGAATTCAATTGTACTTTTGTAACAAGTTTTAGGACTTCTCATGCATTTATAAAAAAAGAAAAGGATAAAAACTTCAATGGAAATAAGCCATTGGAGTCAAGCCTTGGATTCGCTCTAGATAAAAGCACGTATAAGGAACAAGGTATTGGGGGCCACCTGCCCTCAGGATCAACTTGATTATTTTTCTTTCCAGGCCAAAATTGCGTGGAGGGAAGCTAGCACGAAAGTGATGAGCAAATGTTCCCCTGGGCTTTTGACTAAGCAAATGAGAAAAAAAAAAAAGAGAGGGAAAATCATCAAATCATATGGAATTCATAATGATAGGTGTAATTAGTGCACTCGATTAACGTTATTGATGTTTATATGTGACATCCATTTTGATAGCAACAAAATAAACTAAAACTCTACACATAATTCCTACAATATTCAACTTTAGTGGACACTTTAGACTTTTGATGCGCCATCCTTTATTAAAGTCCAAATGCGGAAATCTTCTTTTGGACTAAATAGTCTGAGAATGAGTCACTTCCCACTTAGATGAAGTCTTTCTTATGAACACTCATTGTCAACCACCTTCTTCTTTGAAATATCCAATTTGACATCCCCAAATCTTGAACCAGAAGAGCGGAGTAGTGTAGAAAGATAGATTTCCACACGAGGGAAGGGGATCCTTGAAGGGGAGAGTCTCTGCAACTTATTCCCAAAAAGCATCCAATGAAAAATGTCCTACTTGAGCGAAAGATCCTTCCCTCCAAAGTAATAGAAAATAAGGTATTGGCATTTAATCATTTAACGGTGCACTTCTAGCAAATTCCTTGCCTTTTGAATTTATACATTAGAAACGATCTCATTACGTTCAACTGAACAAAAAGCTTGACCTATTTTCCTACCCAAGCAATGAAAGGAAAAGGTAATCCATGTCCAATTTGTAACTAGAATTCCTAATGCATAGAAAATGTGAAGTATTGAGTATTGGTGAAGACATACCCAGATCAAAACCCTTTTCTCAACCCAACACGAGTATCTATGTATTTGCATAACTAATACATCTTACGTAGGATGTTACAATCAATTTACATATCGAAGCTATCATCTCAAGTTACCCAATAGGCCCCACTCCAAATTTGGATTTCTTCATTCCCATTATATATTGATTTATCTCTAGTAAGTGAATCATGAGAGACTAATTTAGCAAACAATCATAAAAAAAATGGAAGTACACCATCCTTTTGCATGAAAGGCATAATCGTGCGAATTTTAGCTACAAAAATGGTACTATGTAACCACTCCTTTAAATCTGTTGTCCCATTGATACATACATTATAGATTTAATGGAATAACTTGTTAACACCAAATTTTCATATATTCAAGTGTATTTCCACCAAGAAATTCCCTTGATTTTTTAGATTTAAGGAGGTAAATATTTACGATTACCAAAGTGCAATAATTCTCTAATAAGTCCATTGATTTTGTGGAAGAGAATATGAAACGTGGCGAAAAATCAACTCTTATTTACTGTAGATTCAAAGCGCAATAACCTCATAGTTTCGTCGTACCCCGACCAGCCGCTGACAACATATTTTGTGGTCTTCCTCAGCGTCATAGCGTGGACGACCGACGAGAATGGTTGAGCGTGTCGCCTGGGAGCGTGTCGCTTGGGATTTGCTCTGGATATAAGTGCGTTTTGTTCTAAAAGTAGGAACAGTGTAGTGGGGCCACTTGCCCATCAAATTCTCCCCGATCATTTTTCTTTCCAGAGATGGTTGCCTTGTTTTATTAGAAGTGCAGAGCGAAGTTGCGTGAAGCGATCTAGTATGGAGTGAATCTAGGGTCACGGACTGAATTGGATGAACTATCATGGGAAGGTTTGTTTGGAATTCCATCTCACCAGGTGCCACGCGCTGCCAGAAATCTCTCGGCCTGTGACATTAGCGCGAAATTGATGAGCAATTTTCAATTGGACTTTTGACTAAGAAAAAAAGAAAAAAAGAGATATCATAAGGACTGAGTTAATGCGAGTGAAGTACAATATCATGAAGTCTTGAGCATATATTACATGGTCCAAGTTCATCAGATATGAATCAAGATTGAAGTGGATGTTGAAATGAATACGAATGGGTGAATATATTAACACTACTTTTAATTGAACCATTTAAAATAATGTTTAGGGGCAAATGTTGGATCCCATTTTTTACCAACTTTCATTTTAAGAGGTGTTTAAATGCCAACGTGAGTAACATTTAACAAATCTATCACTTAAAGTCACGATTTTACATTAATTTAACAAAGAAATGAATGATTTGTACTTTGGAAAATCTATTTCTCGATGCTTGAAACTCAAGTCAAGCTCAACCGAGTATCAAATTTCCTACTTGAGCTCGACCTGATTAACTCGAGTAGAAAATCGACATACTAAAACTCAACTCTAAAGGGAAACAAATATTACTATAAAATCTTCTTCCACAACCATTTGCCATCAATTGCGTGCACAGCCAACTTCCCAGCAGGTGCAGAAAACATCACATATTATGGTCCCATCTGACATAAAAACACGTCAAGGCAACTCCGCAGCGGGGGCAGAAAGCATTACATATTGTGGTTCCATTTGACATAAAAAAATACATCAAGGCAACTTCGCAGCAGGTGCAACTTCCAATTTATTGTCACTAAAGTCAATGGCTTTATAAAAAATAAGGTGGAGGACAATAATGAAGGTGTACCTTTTCTATAGTTGGACATATTTAAAATCCCAATCCAATATTGGAAAATAACAATTTATCTATGTAAATGCATAATAACAAAATATTTTCAAAGAATTGCCTCCATTATGACATATGAGATTCTGGAAATTTAGGCAAATTTCCTTCATTCCACATAGATTGAATTTGCAGCATTCACTACAAAAAAAAATCCCCACCTAAGCGCTACCCAAGCATATACTTACTATTCACTATGAAATACTCGATTTGATCTCTTCGCTTAAAGACTTATCTTTTTTTATGATTAATTGCCTGTACCCACTAGAGTATTCTCATTAAATGTGCCTTTATATTAAATAGCAAATGAATGTGCAAATCTTTTTCAACACTTATTTCCTTATTGACAACTGTTGGAATGTGAGCATGGTTGTTGACCCCTAACTTTTTGTGGTTAGGTTGTCATTGCATTTCTTAAAACAAATTTTAGGGACCAAATTTGCCAATAATGCTAGAATTTGATCCCTAACCAAAAACACCTACCCCGCACGATTTTTGCATTCATTCCTAGCATTCGTGACTAGAGGCATGTTGATTTTGATACCAAGGACCCAGCATCAAAATAAATTTTGGACCGACAAAGATGGCAGGCACTTTCGAGTCCCTCAAATCTTTGAAGAAATATTCAAGCCTACTCAACATTACCCGATTGATTTACTCCTTTTAAGTTGACCCATTTTTGTGCGTACCATTAAACCTCAGCTAACCTCTTCGCTTTAGCCTTGTTGGGGACATGAAACTAAATCAAGATATGGGCCATCTAGTCAACAATCAGCTAAGAGTTTCATCTGGAACCAGAGAGCGAGAGCGTGCGAAACGGAAACGAAAAGAAAGCAGAGCAGAGGGCAGTCTTGGCAATAGGAGGAAATAACAAGAGTGGAAGCTGTTCAGACGGCTGATCTCGCTGCATATTGAAAGCGAATTATTAGGAGCACAGTCCCAGAGGATAACATGCAGGGAAGGGGGAGCTTCAGTCGGTTGAAAAAAAGTGAGAAAGAGACCATTCCGCTCCACCAGAAACTCCTTTTCATCCGCGTTCAATCATGTTTTGGTGTTCATCACCACTCTCGTTCTGATCACAGTGTAATTTGTCTTCTATATATTTAAATCAAAAAATTTATATTTATTATCTAAATACACATTTATTTTTATGTACCGCTCACCCGGGGGGGGTCTTGTCTTGAATCGTAATAATAAGACCGTTTATATTTCTTGTGCTACTTGTATCGGGGTTTTACTTACCATACTTTAATTATTTCATTATCATCGTACTTCAATGATTTTCATTCTTGGATATGGATCTATGTATTTATGACCTGTTACATTGAGTTCAATTGCAATGATCATGTAGATGAACATGTTTAGGAATTAAAATTGGAAATACCTCATGATTCATGTTTTTAGTAAAAAATGAGTTTAGACACCATAAGGGCATTAATTAAACTATGAGCATAAGCAAGTCTTGGACCCAAATATTTGGTTCATGGAAGTAAAGTGACCTCCCACACTTTACTTGGCTCCTAACAACATCCAAAAGTAAAAAGGATGATTTTCACAAGTAATCGAGGGAAAAAAAATTACAATCGAAAAGGTTCGGGAGAACCTGCACTCGTACCTGGGCTCTCTTGACAATCGGTAAAACCACCTAGCATCAACGTTAAAAAAATAAAAAGAAATGCTGATTCACATCAGCCACCACTTGTTGTACATAACTATTTATGGTTGATTATTACTAGCTAAGTATCTTGATAGTGCACATGGTCACAGCTGTCACTTGAGGCACATTCTGTGCAACCAACCCACAAACTTCTGGTTCATTCAACCAAATGCAGCGGACCTCAAATTACCAACGGAAAATACAACTGCTCAAGAAGAGAACCAAGGAGAGAAGCATTCTTTGCTTCATTTTCAATCATTGAGAGGTCCTCATAGGCATTAAAGAGACAATGGATACTCATTAAAATCACCATTATTCAAACCTTAGAATATACTTGCAGACAAACTCTTCATGAGAAGATGCTCAACATCCTGTGTAGAAAGTTTTGCCCGCTCTGCAATAACATTTATGGGAATGGTTCGATCATCAGATCGTCGACTGCAAACATTTACATTGCCGTTCTCCATCAAAGCTGTTTCCTGAATTTTGAAGCTTTGTAATCTTCAGTCAACTCACCAAATACACGTAATTCTTGTAATACCCCAGCTAACAGATGCTTGACGTTCCAGCACATGATTACACTCGATCGAGCAGTCCACAAAAGCATAGCAACATAACTAGACCAGGCATTCAAATGGTCAAGCTAGGGGTGTCAAATGGGTGGGTTGGGTCGGGTTTGGGTCGGGTCGAAAATGGTCCGACCCATATCGACCCATTTAACCCGTTTTGACTCATTTTTATGCAATATAATTTTGATAACCCATACCCAACCCAACCCATACCCGACCCATACCCAACCCATATTACTAACACATATTAATATTTTAACTTAATTTAAGAAAATCTACTCCCACTTATTTAGTCCACTTTAAACTTTTCACATATAAAAATGCGGATACCTCTAAATTGAAATAGTTTTTGGAAAATAATTTTAAAAAAACGATTTTTTAATTATTTTTAAAAAATTGAATTCTTTATTATTTTATTTTCTTTCTTTCTTTCTTTTTCTTTTTCTTTTCCCTCTCTTTTCTTTTCTCTTTTCTTTCTTCTTCCTTCTTCTTCCCCCTTTTCCTCTACTGGTGTCGCCCGACGGTGACTTGCCAAGACGCAGGCCAGTGAGCCCGAACTCAACCAAGGCCGACGAACTTGAGGTTCGGCCGATCTAGGCTCTGCCGAGGTCACTAGCAGTGGTTAAGCTCGAGTTCGCCCGGATCTGGCGAGCCATGAACTTTGATGTGGCCAACGAGTTCGAGGCTCGTCTACCTAGACTCGGGCGAGCCGCGAACTTTGTTGCGGCTAGCAAGTTCGAGGCTCGCCTACCTAGATTCGGGCGAGCCGCAGCTCGGCCAAGGCCGATGATCTCGCGGCTCGCCTGTCTAGATCTAGGTCAAGCTTCGATTAGCGAGCTTAGGGCTCACCAGTCGAAGCTCTGTTGCGGCTTGCCTGCCCAAATCTAAGCGGAGCTCCAGTCGACGATGGCAAGCTCGGGATCGATGATGGTGATGGCGGCGTGATGGCGAAATCGGCAACGGAGGTTGAAAACGCATAAAGGAGAGGATGGAAGGAGAGAGATAATGGGTTTACCCTCAATCAATATTTGACTCATATTTAACTTTCACTTGACCCATATTTGACTCATATTTAACTTTCACTTGACCCATATTTGACCCATATTTAACTTACACTTGACCCATATTTGACCCATATTTAACTTTCACTTGACCCATATTTGACCCATTTAACAAAAAGTGAGTCATAATATGGGTTTATGACCCATATTGACACCTCTAGGTCAAGCAAATGCAAGAAAGCAGACACCTACACAGCTATTGCAATATGAAGCTAGAGCTCGGGCTCATGCTGAACGACGCAAAGATAAATCACACCATTACATTCAACTAAAAAATAAAATAAACACCAACTGCCACACCACTCTTACCTATTCTTCAGCGATTAGCTAGTGATCCAGAGCTTGAGTTCAGGCCCATGCCTTCCGCCACTGATGGAGATAATGAATACAACCATTCGAGCCTCATGTAGCACCAAATTCCTCCAGCTGAACGGCATTGAAGAAGGACTTGAATGTCAAGGGCATTGAACTTGAAGCTCGTGGACGACAATGGAACCTGGGAAAGGAGACGACAGCGAACGACAGACTGAAGCTTGCGAGGAGCAAGCGATTTGCTCGAGCGGAGGGAGAGAGGAAGAAGAATCCTAATCCCAATTCAATTCACGAATTTCTTCAATTTTTTAACCAATCACAAATGTCGGACAAAATTGCGCTTGTTTTAGTCGCGGGAAAATATTGGCCAGCGAAAATTCAATCGATCGGCGAGCTCAGGCAGACTGTTTTAGCCGACTTAGTCCTAAAATCCACTTGGGGTCCTGTTTCCCCTCTTTCTTTTCACTTGTTCTTTTGCCGACTCTGTCTTGCTCTCTCTTTTCCTCTTTATTGTCCTGGTTCTGCAGAAGGAAATAATAAGTTTATTGTCTCTCTTCACTAGCTTAAAGCAAAAATAAAAAGTGAATAAAGCAGAAGAAACATCGATGATCTATGGTTAGAGAAAAGGCGCACCGTTTTCTATAAGGGATACCCTGTATCTGCTTCAGAGTCCGTTTCAATTTCAGAATCCATTATTCTGAATCTCTCTCTGTAAGACTTCCAAGTTGTATCAATGTACACTGAGTATCGATTAACTCTCCACCATCTCTTATTCTTACCAGGCACTCATCTGGTATTTTGGAGCACGATGCATAAAAGTTCTTTTTCATTGATGTGCAATATAATAAAGTCAGCTTTCGCAAAAAGTCTAATCCGTCAATGCCCTCAACAACCTGCAGGCTATAGCACTCAATAATCGTTAAGTCCTTCAAGTTCTTCAAGTTTGACAAACCGCATAACCTTTTTAATGAGATGCAGCTTCCAACAGAAATTTCTTCCAACGATTCCAACTGAGAAACAAATCGAATATCCTGTACCTCTGGGCACTCCCACAGAGCGAATTCTTTAAGCATCTTTAGGGAGGTTGGGACAAGGAACTCTCCCCTCCACCGATCAGTGAACTCGGGAGCTTGTAGCTCATTGGACCCCGGCTCCTCCAGCAAACGAACCAACCTCTTGGAAGATCTGCATTCCTGAATACGTAATCTCTTCAATGGTTCTAAGACATCCACATCAAGTTGCTCGTCCACCTTGTTTTCTCTCGATTTTCTCAAACTTGATGAAACGAATGCAGTCTCCTTTTCCAATGGAGGAAGCCCATCGAGATGTACTTGTTTCGCTTGAGGGCGCCAGACTACTAAATGGGTCAAGTTTGGTGGGAGTTGATTGAGGGTTTGCAGGTTTGGTCCGTACAGACTAAGTTCTTTCAATAGAGAAAGGGAACCTAACTCTGTAGTTGGTGCCCGGACATTCGATAAGCAGAAGTGCAGCTTTTTTAGTTTGGATAACCTCTCAATCCCCCTCAAGTCACAAGTCTGAATTACATTTGATGTGGCCGTAGCTTCTTCAGAGCCATTAGATAGGAGTAGCTCAACTAGATTAGTAAGATGTGAGAGGTTAGGGACAGTCATCAACGAAGTGGATCTTAGCCGTAGAGTGGTCAAACTTACGGGGAGCTTCGGCAACTCTTGTATTTTATGACAATCACGTAAGTCCAGTGTTTCCAAGTGAAGAAACTCGCTCATTGTACTGGGCATTTTCGCAATTGGTGTGTCTGATACATTGCAAGATGACAAGCTTGGTAGTCTACCAATGAAATCCGGTAATCTTGTAATTTTCGTTCTCGATACATCCAGCTCTATTAACGACACCAATTGTGAAACTGAGTTGGGAAGTTTACAAAAACTATCACAATGGCTAATAGAGAGGTGTTGAAGATTTTGTAGCTCTCCAATTTGTTCAGGCAATATTCTAAAGTTGGAACACCACTCAACGCTCAAGTGAGTCAGGCACCTCAATTTCCCAATAGACCAGTCAATATACTCAAAAGATTCACAACTAGAAATACTCAACTTCTCTAAAACAGAGTTTTCGAGAAAGGTTGGTGTCAGATTGATTGTTATTTGATTGATTGACCTAGTCCTGTGAATGCTGCAAAGAGTGAGAACCTTCAATTTCCTTGCCCCCTACCAAAGCCAATGAAACACCGGGATAGGCCATTAGATGTTTGTACAAAAAATAATTATCGATTTAGGCTCCCATCTTGTATCATATATCATCTGATCCTTTTACTAAATGAGAAAATTAGACTATAAATCCATCAAATTTTGTCCTTCATTGAAAGCGAAAATTAGACTAAGAGGGAAACCGGCATACCTCGATTAGCCCATTGACCCCATTCGATTGCCCTGTTACCTCAAGGTAAGAAAGGTTCACCGCAACCAAGTGTTCTAGATGCCACGTATTGGACGGCTCCAAACATCGAGGATATGTAGGGCTGAGCGCTCTCGAATTGCAAAGACAGCCCTGGAAGTCGCATTTTGCATAAGCCAACTCAAGAAACCGTAAATGTGGGAAACGTTTAATTTGCTCCGAAGTGATGGTTATAGAAGGATTATTACAACTCCACCCCAAACGGAGTGCTTGAACGCTTCGCTTGATCTGCCAATGACATTGAGGAGCGGGAATTTGTCAATATCCCACAATTTAATTCAAAAACGTAAATTCTCAATTAAGAACTCAAATTTGGTCATACTTTACCTTTGGTGATTTTAATTCGTCAATTGTGTTTTCAAAATCCCACAACCTGCTATGCTCTTGGTTGGCAATTGTCCTTCCAAGATCTCTAAACTGATCGTGCATCCCAAACATACCAAGAATGCCAACCTTTATCATGCACCTCTTAATAAGGACGTCAATGGCAGTCTCTGGGCTAAACCCACATGCTTTCCACATGTCCATTGTCTCAGTGTTATATGTACCAATGAAAAAGCATGCAATATCGAGAAATATTTCTTGTTGATCTGGCTCTAAGACATCATAGCTAATCCTTAGCTTTCCCAAGACATCCTTATGAGGTAATTTTTCTTTAGCTTTTCTAATGTCTCTTCCCATATTTTTTTGTTTTCCATATCAAAAAGTGATAAACCTATTGCTTCAAGAGCTAAAGGTAGTCCGCCTGTAGTAGAAACGATGTCTTTTGAAAGAGTGTTGTAATCGGTTGGAGGAGAGTTGTCATCGAAGGCAAGCCTACTAAAAAGTTCGAGTGCATCTTCGTCGCTCAATCTCGCCATTTCATAATCCTCAAATTTATAATTAAATCCCCTGATATTCCAAACGCTCTTGTCCCTAGCGGTAACAATAATTCTAGTACCTAGACACAAAGATTTCTCTCCGATTAGTTTTTGGATTTGGTTGGCCTCATCAACATCATCCAATACAATTAGCATCTTCTTGTTGCAAATTGTATCTTCAATCATATTGAGCCCACAATCAATGTTATCAATTGAATGAGCCCTACTGGGATGAGAGATGTCAGACATTAACTGTTTTTGCAGCTTGACTAAGCCCTCGCTTTTTGCCTTTTCCCTCACATCACCAAGAAAGCCGCAGTTTTTGCCAAATTGAGGACATAGTTGGTTGAAGATAATCTGGGCTAGTGTTGTTTTACTGATACCGCTCATCCCGTAGATTCCAATGAGCCGCACGCCACCAGAATCAATGTCTAATATTTTTTTATGTCTCTTATTCGATCCTCCATCCCAACTAAATCTTTGGTTACACGTCTCTGTCTCGGCTTGAGCTTGACCACAATGGCATCAACAACCGCCTGGATAAGTTTTGCATGTCTGCCATAAAGTTTAACAGTTTCAATTGGGCAAAGGTGACAAATTTGCAAGTTGAACAACCATCTACTTAGCAACTGAGTGGGAACGCAATCAAGTTTAGGATATATCAAAATTCAACATTACCCCTAAAACTTTGGGAACATGATGAATTACAAACTAGAACATCCATTACAAGTTTAAGTTAAAGGAATAGAGGAAGAGAACTGTTTGATCTTTAGACCAGGTAGAAGAATCAGAATTTCTTGCAAAAACAGGGTAGACGAATTAAAAAATAAATACCGACCTTAAACAATAAAATATAAACATTCAATGGATTACTATAACAGAAAATTTACTTATTTCTTTCGACATGGAAAAGAACTTTGGAAAGGCAACGGTTCCTTTGTCAAGTTCTCTAGCATACAATAGGAATCTTAATACATACATGGATCAAATTAGTATAAAAAAATGAAGCAAAGCTAAATTTTCTATATGTTTGAAATAGGCGAAAAATGAAATTATCATAACCTTATTAGGTCAGAAAAAATTTGGAATGCATGATTCAAAAAATAAACTTTCTATTTAGATTTAGGTAATTAGAGTTGGAATATAATTACTGAATTTTTATAAGAACTATGGCTCAAGTGTACAAAATAATTTTCACAATCATGGTTAGATTGTTACCCTAGATATTTCTCCAACTCCCATCCTTTGGTGCCACCAACTTCTTTGAGAGCCCGCCGCCATGTGTTTATATCCTCGGAGCTGAACTTCTTCTCCTGACCCTCCATCTTTTGCTTCAAATTTGATATGGCCTCGCTGTACAACTCGGTTTTCATCTTTACATCATCGGGTTTCACATCATAGAAGATGGGCAACATGACCTTCTCATCTTCTTTAGATTTAGAGGTATTCTCCACCATCTTTGCAACCTCGCGGAGACACCAATGACTTGAAGCATAATTTTTTGAGAAGATGGGTATGTAGAGCTTGGAATCGTCGATCGCTTGCTCAAGGTTGCCACTAATTCTTTCACCCGGTCGCAGCTCTTCGTCATCAATGAAAACACGAACCCCGACATCTACCAAGGCTTGGTGGAGGATATCGGCAAATCCGTAACGTGTATCGGTTCCTCTAAAACTCAGGAAGACCTGATACTGACCTCCTAAGCACTCGTTCCCATCTCTGAATTCGCCATAGGAACTCACTCTACACTTAGCAGGATCACACCCCCTCTCTCTCTCTCTCTAATAGACACTATTGAAACACTCCTTCTAGGCAAATTCACACAAAGCCTTGCAGTTCTCGTATGTGCAAAGGCCTTTATCACATTCTTAATGTGAAAAGATTTCTCCACCAGATCATCCTCCTTCAGGAATTTACAAAAGGAGAAAAGGATGTTTAATATATAAGGAGACTCACCAGGTTTGATGGAAAGTTAAATGTCTCAGTGCAGCTTCTAATTTATAGTCAATAAAGTTGGTGGGTTTACGATTAATAAGGTGAAGGACAATAATGAAGGTGTACTTTTCGTTTTTTTGGTCGAAGAGGTGAACCTTTTGACATGCCCAATTTTCTGACAAAAAAGAAAAACATGCCCAATTTCTTTTGATTTTCTTCTTCGTGCTTCTAACTATGTGCTTTTGAACTTTTCGATTAAACAATATTTGATTCTCAAACATTTAAAGCATTTATGATTATTCTATAGCTATCTATTAGTGGACATATTTAAAATCCCAATCCCGTATTGTAAAATCATAATTCATATATATAAAGTAAGAAAATATTCCTAAAGAATTAAAGTAGGTTAAAATATTCTTAAAGAATTAAAGTAGGTTTTGCTGCATTGCAGCATTCTCCACGACAAATGCTCCACCTAAGCACTACCTAAGCACTACCTAAGCATTCTCCTCATCTTCCTCCTCGTTCAACGGCAGTCTCCTTCGTTCGGTCATCGGCGAAGTCGTCGGCCCTATGTCAAGGTGGGTGAGGTCACGGCTCGCCAGATCCAGGAGAGCCCGAGCTTGGCCAAGGCCATCGAGCTCGGGGCTGGCCAAATCCAGGAGAGCTCCGGCTTCGCCGTGGCCGGCAAGCCAAAGCTCGTCTAAGGCTGGTGAGCTTGGGGCTTGTTGGCGTCAGATCCAAGTAAGCTCGTGTAACATCCTGGATTCGTCACCGTACACATATTGTCTGCTTTGAGCCGAGATCCGCACGGTTTTAAAACACGTATGTACAAGTAGAGAACCCATATGCTTATAAGTTAGTCCAGGACTCCCTCCCTGGCAATGTGGGACAAAAGACATGTCCTCCCCTCCTTTGCGCACGTCCGAGGACCGAGGCGCGGACGCACCGCCATCCCTCCTCCCCGCGCACCGTCGCTTGGGCCATCACATGATGTGCGCGGAGAGGAGGGATGGGGGTGCGTCCGCGCCTCGGTCCTCGGACGTGCGCAAGGGAGGAGAGGACATGTCTCTTGTCCCACATCGCGAGAGGAGTCCTAGGCCATATGTGTTCTCTACTTGTACATACGCGTTTTCTGGGCGAAGCCCAGAGAAACAAAATCGTGCGGGTCTCGGCCCAAAGCGGACAATATGTGTACGATGGCGAAACCTAGGATGTTATAGCTCGCGGCTTGCCTGATCCCGACGAGGCAAAGCTTGTCTGTGGCCATCATCAGCCGGTAGTGGTGGAGGAACAGATGAGAATGGCACGCAAGAAAGGAAAGGAGTGCTGGGGAAGAAGGCAAAATAAACAATAATATTAATTAAAAATTCGAAAATTTTTTGCTGAGATCAAACATTTAAATTGCAATCATTTTTCAGTGAGGTCTAAACATAGAAAAAAAAGAAAATTACATTATCAAATAAAGAAAAACTAAATATTTTCACAAAAATTATTTTTTTTGAAAATTTTTTTATCATTAAATTTTTTACAAAATAAATGCATTTTTAACGTCAAAAGCTTCTCCATCAGATTATCCTATTTTAAAAATTTACAAAAGAAGGACAAGCGCGGATCATTAGAAAAGGAGAAGGCTGTTTGTCGTAAGATATAATTACGAAATTCTTGAATTTCCGACCACTTTCGTAAGTGAGAGACATCATTTGATCGTTTGTGTTGCGTGACTCATGGGGTTTCATTGGAAGTTACGGATAGGTGACTTGACAGAAGCCGTAGCTTTTAAATTATAGTGAATAAAGCTGATGGCTTCAAAAAAAAATCAGATGGAAGGACAATTATGCGTGTACCTTTACACATGTCCAATTTCTTTCGAGCTTCTTCTTGGAGCCATTTGAACTTTTGAATTAAAAATGCAACTTGTGAGTTATGGACGCCCGACCTCTATTCAAGAGAGAGGTGAGAGGAAATGCAATGATGGCCTATCCATGGCAATGATACCATCCCATGATGGTGTTGCTTTGAGCGTGGAAAGAAAGGGCGACCTTGATGGTCTGGACCGTAAGAGACAGCTTTGCTCAGCTGAAGAAACGGAAAAGAGCGATTGATGATGGGACGAAAGGGGAAGGAAAACGACGAAGAAAGTTGCGATAGTGGTGTCTTGTAACGATGGCCACTCATTGTTTCCTTCTTCTTTATTTGCTTCTATTGAATTTTCTCTTTAAATTCGAAGAGATGAGAGCTCCGAGCGAAGGACTGCACAGAGTAGACTGAAAATTTCCTCTTTAAGGGTTTTGATTTAGAAAGGCTTTCTTTGTGAAATTACACAAAATGAAGCGGATTAAATCTTGTGTTAATATTCATATCATTCTTGTATCATATTGAGAAATTATAAGATTTAAAGATAGAGTACTTAGTTATATTTGAGGGATGAAAAACACCAAAAGCATATAAGTGACTTAGATATGATAGTAAATATCTATCATATCATTATATCTATAATGGAACTGTGTGCTCATTTTTTCATGGACATAAATCATACGACCGAATCACATAAATTTGATATTCGATTAACTTCCTTATTTTGTATTTGATATCCAATTAACTTCCTTATTTTGCGTATTTTATTTGATCACTTGTTTTACTTTTAACAATAAATATGGTTTGAAGAAAAGTAAAATCAAATTAAACTGTATTACAGTCAAGATCAAATCAAGCCAAACCAATTTTTTCGGCTTAATCATTCTTTCTTCTTTTACTTTATCTCTTCGTCATTTTTAATTTCATGAGAAACAACCAAATTCCATGTTGCGACCCTCGAGAAGTTCCTGGATTACCAAGTAAGCACAAATAATCCCTCTTGCAAAGTGATGCTTGCTCTTTGCATGATTGATCTCAACTTAGCTTCTATTAATTATATCATTTGATAAAAAGTCACCACTAATTTTTTATGAACTGATTAGGACTCAGGCAAAACATAGAAACCCGTCTTACTTATACAAACTTGAGATTTGTGGGTTTGGGAATTTATTAATCTAGATATATTTAACACCCAATTCGGTATATTTTCTCTTTTCATCAAAACAATTATTAATGCAGTCTTCCCAATCTTAGTTACCCATTTTATTCTCAATGTTGAGCAATGCAAGTGATCATGCATAAATTCACTTGAAACACGTAAAATCCAATAATACCAAGACAAATAGGGCAAATGAAGGGTAGGAAAATAAAGAACTCGAGCCATACCGAGTAAAAAAATCAATACAAAGCCTTGTTATTAAGTTCCCGGACAGGACCCTTTAAGCTATAAATAGAAACTCAATGTAAAATTTCCAAAATATACTATGGCTCAAAACCAGAAAGTAAAGAAATGATACTTCATGAATATCTACTTTATAAACTACTTTACTACAATGAACTATTGCATCTAGAAGTCAAATCTACTTAATGCAGTATAAAGTGCAACGCAGTGTTAAGAAAACAAAATCTGTTTATGAATATGCATGATTCCTAAAATTTACTCCCCGATGCATGTATATTTTTTGATGAAAATGCAGTTGATCTCTTTATTTGTTTTGTTTTTTTGCATTTCCCCCTTCTTTATTTATATATATTTTATAGTGAAATGAAATTAAACTAAAAATGTATGAAGTGCTGAAACACATTTGAACTAGAATCTATATGCCAAAATAACGTGTAATATAAACCCATATTTTCATGAAAATTTGCACTACATTTGCTTGGATTTTTTTTTGGTCAATTGGAATTTTAATCTTAAAATTCTTGCGAGAACGAGTTAGTGCACACCAGAAAATAAAGAAAACTAAAGTGACATAATGCTATGAATTACAACGAAACTAACCCACACTATACGAAAATCAATGGTGGATGAATATATCTATACAAATTTCCCATCTTCTCTCTTTTGCTTTTTTAACATTTAATTGAAGGCATGCTACAAAAAAGTTAAGTGCATCTTCATTGCTCAATCCACCAATTCATAATCCTTGAATTCATACTTAACTCCCCTAATATTCGAGATGCTCTTGTCTCCAGTGGCAACAAGGATAAAAAAAATTCACTCTGGTTAGTTTTTTGATATGGTTGCCCTCATTGACATCATCCATTATAATTAGCATCTATTAATGCTATCAATGTCACGAGTCACTCTAGATTAAGAGATATTGGACAATAATTTTTCTTGTAGCTTGAGTAAGTCCTTGGTTTTTGGTGATTCACTCATGTCATAAAAAAAAGCCGTTGTTTTTCCCAAAACGAGGATATCGCTAGTTGAAGATAACCATGGGGATGCTGTTTTACTAATGCTGTCTGTCCCATAGATTCTGGTGAACCGTACATCCCCATGACCAATGTCTAATAAATTGTTTAAGGCTGTTGTTCGATCCTCCATTCCAACAAAATCTTTGATCACTTGCCTTTTTCTAGTCTTGAGCCTAATCACAATCTCTCATTAACAACGGATTTCATAAGATTCCCATAGCTGCCACAAAGTCAAACAATTTCAATTGAGAAAAGGGGACAAATTTGCATGTTATTTACATATATCGGAGCTCGAATTTGCCTCGATTCATTTTGATTGTGCAACTATTGCTTATCAAATTTGAGCCATTTGCACATTTTAAAAATAATAACATCACACTATATTACATTCTTAATGTGAAAAGCTTCTCCATCAAATCATCCTTCTTCAAAAATTTACAAAAGAGGAACAGGAGGTTACAGTTGAAAAGGAGAATAGGCTGTTGATTGTAAGATACAAACGATGAAATTCTTGATTTGAATGCTCGAAGTCCAATGCCACTTTCGGCGGGAGACATCATTTTGGACCTTTGTATTGCATGACTCACGGGATTAGATCGAAGGACAGGCAACTTCATAGTGATATAAACTAGTATTAACACCTAGAGGGGGGGTGAATAGGTGTAGTAGAACTTTATGCGTAAGTAATAACAATCTTTTGCAATCTACAAACTGAAATTAAATAGAGAGAGTAGAGAAGATTGCAAACACAGTTTATAGTGGTTCGGCTTTAGACAAGCCTACGTCCACTCTCCAGGCGATCAGCCAATAGGCTGGATTTCACTATATGATCAAAGGTGATTACACACTCTTGAGTGTTAGCACTTGGTGATGATATATCTCACAAAGTCACTCTTCTTGGTAATTCACTAGGATCACTCGGTTTCGCTCTTTTTCAAACAACTAGTGAAGAATTGAATCAGCCTTGGAATATATTTATCCACCCTAGTCTCCTAGGTCTCATCTTATCCTTATATACTCTCCAAGCCACACTTGACCGTTGGCTCTTTCCTTGAGAGTTTCGTCTTCCCTTTCCTGGACAGACTTTATAAGGCAAGTCTTTTTGACTGTTGGAGATAGATTTGATCCCCTTGGATTCTGTTCGCCCATACAATCAGAATCTGAGCTTCCATAAGTGTTCCATTCTTCTTTGGAAGTTGTCCGTTGATTGATCCTGCTAATCAGTTTGATACAACAAAATCAATATAAATAAAGTAAGTGAAATACTTGGCCGTTGGTGATTAGTTCCTGAAGTTTCGTTCTGAGTCTGACTGACTCAAGTTCTGAGTCTGCTCAAGATTTCAGTCTGGTACGGTCAGACTCAAATTTGCGTCTAGTACGGACAGACTCAGAACCTGCCAGACTTAGAGGCTTTCTGCGTCTGCTTCATCCAGACTTAGAGGCTTTCTGCGTCTGCTTCATCCAGACTTAGAAGCTTCCTATGCTTCTCCGTCTACTTCATCCAGACTCAAAAGCTTTCCATCATTTGCATAGTGGTTTGTGCATCTTTCACCAAGTTACTCAATAAACACGTTAGTAACTTTTAATTTATTTTGTCATTTTCAAAACATCATAAGGGATTTTCTCAACAATCTCCCCATTTTTGATGATGACAAAACAATCTCTGAATATGCAATTATGCTTTTAAATATATTGATAAATTAAAGCATCATAAGCACATAATGCAATCTCCAAAATTGAGCAAAAGAATATATAGAAATAATTGCAGCTCAATATTATGCACTAAATAATATAAATCAATTAGCACATATGCATATACATATTTTCTGCCCCTTTTTGTCATAATCAAAAGGCGATAATAATTAAAAAGGGTGTCACGTAGAGAATAAATTCACATAATATCTTTAAAAATGTATTAGGCATGAAACACAAACTTTAAAGATATCATATTGACATGAACATAAATAATATTCAATATAGTTCATATATATCAACAACAATCTGCCAAGGAAAGAAATGGATGATATACTTACCAAATTATGTAGAACACAATTTACCTTTTCTTTCCATAGTAATCAAGATCAGGATCAATTCAAAAAATCTGCCATAATTAATCAATGCTCCCCCTCAATTTGTTTCCTTTTTGAAATGATCATGATTCTCCATTTCTTTTTATATTCACTTTCTCCCCCTGTCCTCATGATAGTATTTGCGATAATACTTATCGCAACTTGTGCACGTTAAATGGAATGTTGTCCATTTATTTCCTTTGTAGTAGCAACATTCACAGCATTCATTTGCTTTTGAAATTTGAGGTAGAAGTTTGTTTTCTTCAATCAAGCTCGCCTCAAATTAAATCTACACAAACTTAACAAACTTTCTTACATATGACACATTAGTGGCCTGCTCAATAATTTCTGAAGATTTTGTGCAATGAATAGAATTTTTGATCCTTAAAAAAACTCCATAATTTCGGATCAAGCTTTCCCAACCTCATATGGAAATATTTTTTGCCACCTGCAAATCCTTGTAAAATAGATAATAATCTTTGCAAATTATAGAAAATATCACGCACATACCTTCTTTCAATTTTCGGATTAAACTTGCCTAATATAAAATATCTTCTAAGATTATAGCAAGTGAATCCCAAAATACAACAATATCTTTCAAGATTAAAGGGATTTCCCTAAGCATAAATTTCAAAAAGATATTATTGATGCAATATGCAAAAACTAAGTAGAATTTTTATCACGTGCCAAATCAAGTAATAAAAATGTGCAATATCTGACAAGAGAATTTTTGCAATATATATTACACGTGAGTCATAAAAATCATCCAGAATCATAAAAATTTGTGTATAATTTTGGAAGGTAGGATGACAAAGATGGAATATTTCATTTCCTTACCCAAGGTATATATATTTAAAATATACCATTGATTTAGAAAAGATCATCGTCAATCATCGCTTGAGATATTCTTCTGATTGCTTAATGATTTGCGTAGATTTGCAATCATTCTTCTTTAGTAAAATTTCCTGCAGCAACCTCTTTTGCTTTTGGTATCCATGACTTTGGATCATTCTTTCACGTTAGAGCACAAATAGGAAATTTTCATAAAAACTCAATGATGCTTTCCTATCTTGAATAATATCTCGTAAGACAAATTTTTGCTTTACAAAAATATATCAGAATAAGAGAGCATAAAATCTGATCAAAAATCATGATTATCTATAAGCAAGATATCAAATCAATCACACGTATCAAATTTCAACTCACAAAACTACCAAAAATATAGCACACGATTCTTCTTTCAATATAATCAATTATAGAATATAGTAATTATAAATTCTGAATCAATCGAGGCATAAAAATGATATATCGAATATCAAGTATAATGAAAATATTTAAAACATGCACGCAAAACAAATTGAGAATTTAAAAATATATATTTCTTAGCAAATTTTCTTTCTCATTTGCCTGCAATTAAAACATATACTCAAGTTTTCTTTGGTATCCATATTTTCTTGGGTCCATTGAGGTTAGTGGTATATGCTTTGTCTATCCATTTCTTCTGAATAGGTCTCCAGACTTTAGGACATTTGTTTTCAAAATGTTCTCTTTCTCCACAGCTAGAACATTTGAGATTGTCTCTACCAACAGGTCTTACAAAATTGTTTTTGAAATGATTTATGTAAGCTTGTCGAGTAGGTCTTTGTCTTATTCTTTCCTTGACTTTAGGAAAATCAATCAGGGAATCATTTTCCTTATAAAAACCAAGTCCAAACTTATCATAATAAGGAATTTGAATGGAAAGTATGTGCTGTAGGGTTTTTGATCCTTTAGAAAATTTTGCAGTAATATCTAAAAATTCCTTTTTGAGAGACTCATTCTCATTCTGTAAAAAATCTCGATTTTTCTTTGTTTCCAAAAGTTCCTTCTTGAGAGATTCATTCTCATTTTCCATTTTTCGTTGTCCAGACTGTCTATTTTGTTTCTTGCTGTTGAACCTTCTGCCTTTCTTGTTCAACTTTTTTACCTTTCTAATTAGCAGTTCAAGTTCTTCGTCGTCCAGCTCGTCCTCAGAGTCTGTATCATCAGAATCAATATTAGACTTAAGAGCAATGGATTTCTTACCTCTAGATTCTACTTCTTCGTTCATTTGTTCTGCTTCATAGGACTGCAAGGTACCAACAAGCTCATCGACCGTTAGAGGTAAGATTCGCAGAGTTTCTCTAATGGAGGTCTCCACATTGTTCCACTCTTTTGACAATCCTCTTAGAAGTTTGTTGACCTTCATTGGTCCAGGAATAGGCTGTCCTTGATATGCCAATCCGTTTACAATTTCTGTAAAACGACTGAACATATCTCCTATGGATTCTCCATGCTTCATCTTAAAAGATTCGTATTGACCAAGTAATATGTTTACTTTGGTCTCCTTGACACGATCAGTTCCTTCATATGTCACATGTAGTCTATCCCATATTTCCTTTGCTGTATCACAAGAAGATATACGATTATATTCATTAGGTGATAAAGCACAATATAGAGAGTAAATAGCCTTTGCATCAATAGTTTGTCTCTTTGTTATCTCTTCTGGAGAGAGAGTGGCTGATGGTTCTATTTCTTTCCCATCGGTACTCTTTGACGTCTTTCTGGCATTACCAGTGGGCTCAATTCCCCTCTCAACCACATCCCATTCTAGTGGATCTTTCGACCTGAGAAAGGCCTTCATTTTATTCTTCCAGATATTGTAATCCTTGCCGTCAAAGTATGGTGGACGAGTGTTGCTCTGCCCCTCAATTAAACCTGGTGCAAGAATACTAGCCATAGAGGATCTTTAACTCAGAAGTAACAAACACTTCAAGATCTCGAGCACAAGGCTCTGATACCAATTGATATAAACTAGTATTAACACCTAGAGGGGGGGTGAATAGGTGTAGTAGAACTTTATGCGCAAGTAATAACAATCTTTTGCAATCTACAAACTGAAATTAAATAGAGAGAGTAGAGAAGATTGCAAACACAGTTTATAGTGGTTCGGCTTTAGACAAGCCTACGTCCACTCTCTAGGCGATCAGCCAATAGGCTGGATTTCACTACACACTCTTGAGTGTTAGCACTTGGTGATGATATATCTCACAAAGTCACTCTTCTTGGTAATTCACTAGGATCACTCGGTTTCGCTCTTTTTCAAACAACTAGTGAAGAATTGAATCAGCATTGGAATATATTTATCCACCCTAGTCTCCTAGGTCTCATCCTATCCTTATATACTCTCCAAGCCACACTTGACCGTTGGCTCTTTCCTTGAGAGTTTCGTCTTCCCTTTCTTGGACAGACTTTATAAGGCAAGTCTTTTTGACCGTTGGAGGTAGATTTGATCCCCTTGGATTCTGTTCGCCCATACAATCAGAATCCGAGCTTCCATAAGTGTTCCATTCTTCTTTGGAAGTTGTCCGTTGATTGATCCTGCTAATCAGTTTGATACAACAGAATCAATATAAATAAAGTAAGTGAAATACTTGACCGTTGGTGATCAGTTCCTGAAGTTTCGTTCTGAGTCTGACTGACTCAAGTTCTGAGTCTGCTCAAGATTTCAGTCTGGTACGGTCAGACTCAAATTTGCGTCTGGTACGGACAGACTCAGAACTTGCCAGACTGAAGCTTCTGCGTCTACTTCATCCAGACTTAGAGGCTTTCTGCGTCTGCTTCATCCAGACTTAGAAGCTTCCTGTGCTTCTCCGTCTACTTCATCCAGACTCAAAAGCTTTCCATCATTTGCATAGTGGTTTGTGCATCTTTCACCAAGTTACTCAATAAACACGTTAGTAACTTTTAATTTATTTTGTCATCTTCAAAATATCATAAGGGATTTTCTCAACACATAGCAGCTGCTGCAACTCTTAATTTATAGTAAAAAAAGTTGATGGCTATAGAAAAAATGAGGAGGAGGACAATTATGGAGGTGTACCTTTTCAGAAAAAATAAAGAGGAGGACAATTATGGGGGTGTACCTTTTCAAACGCGCAATTTCTTAGGAGTTTCTTCTTGGTGCTTTTCTGAAAATTTAAATTAAAAAAAATGATTTTCAAGCTTTTAAATTATTTCCAATTATTCTATAACTATATCTATGGTTAAACATATTATCTAGATAAAATCTTAGTAATACATAATAGCAAAATTTTCCTAAAGAATCGCTTCTTATTATGACACATGGACTTTGGATAACTACAAAATTTTCCTTCATACTACTGAGATTGGATTTGCTATATTCACTACCAAAAAAAAATGCTCCACCTGAACACTACCCAAGCATATACTCACTATGAAATATTTATTTTGGTCTTCACCTTAAATGTTGAAATATATCTTGCGCTGGAGCCAGATCAAACTAAGACCAGAAGAGAATAACGGACACTCGTCCACTACACTACTCAATAGTAGTCAAAGGAAATGCAACGATGGCCTGTCCATGGCCGTGATGCCATCCCATCATGATGTTGCTTTAAGCGTGGAAAGAGAGAGAGAACGCACTAGTCTTGACCATAAGGGACGACTTTGGTCAGCTTAATAAAGGGGAAAGAGAGATTGATGATGGCCACCGCTGACTTGGGACGAAAGGGAAAGGCACAAGACGAAGAAAGTTGCAAGAACGAGGTCTTTTAACAATGGCCACTATTCGAAAAAAAAAAAACGATGGTCATTAAGGATGCGTTTGGCAATGATTCTATTTCTGAAAATAATTTTTAATCAGAAATGATTTTTTTTATTTTACTCCCGAGAATAATTTCTGAGTATTTAAAGTGTTTGATAAACTGTTTAAAATTTTTATTCCGGGAATAGAAATGCGTTTAGTAAAAATTTTCAATTTTTTGATTCTTTTAATTTTTTAGTACCTTTTGTTATAATTTTCTTTTTTTTTCTTTTTTTTTTTTTTTCTCTTTTCTCTCCTTCTTCCTCTTTAGCGGCTAGGCAAGGTCTGGCAACCTTGCCAGAGACTCACCTGGCCATTGGCGAGGCTTGACCTCACATAGATTGGCGAGGCCGAGCCTCGTCAGTGGCCGGGCGAGGCTCGCCTCTCCAGATCTGGGTGAGGCAAGGCTCGCCCAGCCACCGACGAGGTTCGGCCTTGCCAGTTGATGCGAGGCTCAGCCTCGCCAAGGCAAGGCGAGGCCGACCTCGTGCAGCTTGGGCGAGGTCAAGCCTTGCCCGGCCACCGGCGAGGCTCGGCCGAGCCTTGCCTGGCTGGGCGCGGCCTCGCCAGGCCAAGGTGAGGCCGACCTCGCACCACCAACAACGGGCATCTCACAACGTTCAAGTTCGTTACTGGTAATTTCAGCACAAGTGACGACTGCAAAGTCAGGCCTTTCTTTCTCCTTTTGGCTCCACAGACACAGCTTTGTTGATCACATGCTTTGATTAAGTGTAGCTACCACAACTTTCCAACATCTAGAAGAAAGAATTTGTGCCCCTTGTCTGCCATTATTGGAAGGAAATAAAAGAAAAGAGTAAAGGTGAACCGCGGGTGAAGCACGCAGACTTGATGGAGAAGGAGGCGGTGAGGATAGACGTACTAAAGTTGTGATTCTCGGAGGGCTTCCTTGACTCTGCGTTCGAGCTAATATGCCATGGAGGCCTGGCTTTGCATTAGAATTGCGCAAGGAATCTTTGCATCTACACGCCAGTAGGCAGCCCACCTGATGAAAAGCCAAAGGTTCTATCTACCTTTGCCTAGAGATGAAGCAAGATACGATGCTCGACATCTTTGGTGAAATATTTACTATACTTTACTTCGGGTAGAATCAATGAATGCCGCATTGCTGTCCATTTTCTGGTGGAACTAGATTAAAGAGATGCCCACTAAGACAAAAGCCATCTCGAATCTAACTAGATTAAAAGAATGAGGTATTTTAACGATGGCCACTAATTGTTTATTTCCTTTCATCTTCTTTATTTGCTTCTAGTGAATTTTCTCTTTAAATACGAAGAGGAAGAGCTCTTAATGAGTGCTCCGAGGACTGCACAGGGGAGATTGAAAATTTCCTCTTTAGGGGTTTGATTTGGAAAGGTTTTCTTTGTGAAATTACATAAAATGAAGTTGATTAAATTTTGTGTTAACATTCATGTCATTTTTTTATGAGATTGAGAGATTATTTCGAGAGAAACCATGAGGGTTGAAGACAAAGTTATTAGTTGTATTTGAGGGATGAAAAATATCAAGAGTACGTGAGTGAGTCGAGTATGATTGTAATTTCTATTATATCATTTCGTCTATAATGAAATAATATCCTTATTTCCTCATAGACATAGGTCACATGATTGAACCACGTAAATTCGATGTCCGATTCATTTCCTTATTTTTGTATATTTTATAAGATCGCTTGGTTTATTTTCAATAATATGGTTTGGAGAAGAGTGAAACCAAACGAAATTGTATTATAATCAATATCAGACCAAGCCAAACCATTTTTTTTGTGGTTTGATTCAGTTTAATCATTTCTTCTTCTTTTGTTTTTTTCTATTCATCATTTGTAATTTCATGAGAAAAAACGGAAATTCTGTGTCACGACCCTTCCGAGGTGAGATCCTAGAGGAAGTTGCTGGGTTACCAAGCAAGTGCAAATGGTCCTTTTTGCAAGGTGACACTTGCTCTTGGCACGATTGATGTTAACTTGGTTTCTATTAATTATTTCATTTGGTTAAGAGTCACCACTAATTTTTTATCAATTGATTAGGAGTTAAGTAAAAAATGGGAGCCCATCTTACTTATGGAGACCAGAGGTTGGATTGAAAAGTTATAATTGATCAAAATTTGGTCACATTTTGAAAAATATTATTCTAAATTTCTTTTGAAAAACAAAAAGAATTATGGCGTCATCCCCCGCCTCCGCCACTGCCGGCGGTTGCCAAATGTTGCTTCTAGCGTCAGCCCGATGATGGAACGGCAACAATATGTCCTATCACATGACTGAGCCCAAATGGTGTGGGGCCACATGTGAAGCTAGGCTTTTGAAGCCCCGTTCTGCACCTATGAAGCCTCCATCATTTTTAGGCCTTTCGCCACATTTGCCTTATGTTAGGCATCATACCCCTTTGTTTTCGAAATTTTTTTACTTCGTTTGCTCATTTCGACGAAGGTAATGTATTTCAAAACTCTCTATTTCTATTTATTCACTCAAATTCTAATAACTAACTTGATGTTGTTTTATAAAAGAAAATTCTAGTCCGTCGGTCAAACTGGCAAGAGGTCAAGCGCGCAAAAATCGATGATCCTAGGTGGGTATGAAAAAAAATTTGTTCAGGCAATAGATAAGTGTTCTAAACCCCCTTAAATAAAATTGATATCATCATGTTGTTGGAGCTAGGCTTGAATTAATATATAAATTAGTTGTTACTCTATTGGTTTAAAAATAGGCTTTTCATGAATAAATGAATCATCGTAATGCCTAAATTACTCTTTGAAGAAAATATAAAAACATGATTTTGAGCTATTATTCCACTTCAATAAAAATAAATATAATAGTTTCTTCAGGCGGTTATTTTGTTTGTTAAAAATATTTGCATTGGAAAATCCATAGCATGAAGCCAACCCATAGATTGGAATGCCGCGAAAACCGGTCCAGGCAAACTTGAAGGTTGGAACTGAGGCCCCCAGTTTGTGAACCAAGGCCCATGGATATCATGATTTTCTATAATGCATTCAAAAAGATTATAGTTGTTCTCCCTAAAAACATTTTTACCTCTCAAGATCCTTATTTTATATGATCAAAAGATTATAGTCATGCCAGGACATAAAATGACAAAGGAATTTCCTTGATTACATCCTTGGAAAATCATAAGTTGCATTGGTAATGTTTGTAATTATTTGAGGATTGTATTTGAAGGATGTAATTGGAAAATTTGGTACCGAAAGAGCATTGTGGGGAGTCTAACCCTTCCCACACGTAAATGAACCCCCAAATGATCAAAAGTTTCTTTGGTTTTTGCAAATAACTAATGCTTTCACGGTGCACCTAGTTTCCAATCAACCTAATTTTTTTAAATTTATTGGTGGTTACTCCATCTCCTATTTTAAGCAAAACACTGGGGTTGGCCCAAAATTTCCAACTCCTTTTTCCAACCACATAGCTGCTTCTCCTACCATATAAAATCTGTTGCCACTTAAAATTTTAGCTATGATACGATACTGAATCTTCCCACGATGATGATGGAGTACGTCCAGCAAAATGAGGGTGCGTTTGGTTCGGCTTTTGGGGAATGCACTTGGGAAAATGCAAATACCTTTGGGCTAAAGGGGTTTCTCGAAATGAAAATACTGTTTGGTAAATTTTGCATTGTGAAACAACTTTGACCTAAATGCCATTTGGTGAATACCACATTTTGCTAAGGGACTTTTGATAAATTTCTTATTAAAAAAAATTATAAATAATTTTTTTTTTCAAATTCACTTTTCGGCGGCCGGATCGGCTCGGCTTGGTCAAGCTCCGATGGCCGGATCTCGGCCGCCAAAAGGCCTCACCGAGGTCGGGCGACCTCGGGTGGCGGTCGCTCGTCGCCCGGGTCGCAAACCTAGGTGACGACGGTGGTCGCACGACCACTGGGTCGCTCGACCTAGGCGTTGGCCGTCACCGGGTTTGTGACCTAGGCGATGGTCGTGCCGTCGCTGGGTTGGGAACCCAAGAGGTGGTTGTGCAACCGCTTGGGTTGCCTGGGTTCACGACCTAGGCGACGACCGACCGCCACGCCTTAGGCGGCGACCTAGGCGCGCGACTGCCTGAGGTCGCGCAACCAAGGGGGTTGATGAACTCCATAAATTTCTTGAAAATGATCTCAGTACTAAACAAGTTTAGCAATTTCTTGGCATTGTGAATTATCTACGAGATTTTGTCCCCCACATTTCCAAAAATCTTAGACCTCTTCAAAGAATGCTTAAGAAAAATCCTCCCCCATGGGGACCCAAGCAAACTCAGGCTGTTTCTCAGCTTAAACAGATTTTGCAACACCTTCCCCCTTTAAAAATCCCATCCACTGGCAAATGGATTCTCCAAACTTATGCCAGTGACAAGTATTGGGCAACCATTCTTTTCGAAGAAATTGATGGGACCAGGCATATTTGTGCCTACAAAAGTGGTCGATTCTCTCAAGCAGAAATCCATTACCATTCCACTTTCAATGAAATACTTGCGGTCAAGTATGGCATCAAGAAGTTCGAATTTCACCTCATTGGATACCATTTTCTTGTTGAAATGGATATGTCCTCATTCCCTCAGATGTTAAAATTCAAACAAAAGCAAGTTCCCCACCCACAGTTGCTTCGATGGGCTGAATGGTTTTCAAAATATTCCTTTGAAGTCAAACACATTCCAGGGACTAAGAATGTCTTAGCTGACTTCTTGTCCAGACCAAAAGAACCATTGGAAGCAATCAACATGTATGTCAAAAAGGAACCTCTCCAGGAGACATACCGCACCACCAACATACAGGGTGGTTGGCCGAGCCTTAAGTACCCTCCTGATGTCCCACTGGCAATTCACCACAATGTTCTGAAAGAAAGACTCCCAGGATTAATGTAGGAATATCACCTCCGCATTTTTCGAGAGCATGGCGGTTTAATGCTCAGACCAGACGGACTCCATCCATAATATCCATTTATTCATCCTCTCCGATGGTCTCCTGATGATGAATTCCCAGAAGACCTGAAATGGTTATTTTGGTACATGTTCAACCTGTACACTATAGCCATTGAATTTCCCACTGACAAAATTCTGCAGGTCCTTAGAAAAGACGGAGAAGGTCAAGATCATAACCAGAAGTATCTTTTGGATATTTTTGCATGGTATAAACCACTCCAATATTGAAAGGAACTCTTCAAAGTCCAAAATCGTCAAGGAAGGCCTGAACCAGAAAGACACACTATTGTCCTGTTCCACAGACCATGGACATTTAGCCATCCCACAGGATGGATTTCTGACAAACCTTCTGTTGTAGGAACTAGGGGTGTAAGTGGTTCGGTTCGGTTAGATTTTCTGAGAAAACCGAACCGATAAGGATCTGTAATGAACCGAACCGAAATCCAAACCGAACCGAACCGAAAATTTCGGTTCGGTTCGGTTCGGTTTTTCCCGACTTTTTAAAAAAAATATAATATCAATTATGGGAACTCCTCTTTTCTCTATTTGTCCTCATTAATTACAGGAATTTCACATCAATAACAAAATCCGCTCTTTACATGTCCATCTTTAAGCTTCAAATCAATCATTACATCCTGAAATCACATTTTAATCAATCAAAGAAAAGTTAAACTGATGAATTTCGGAAGTCCGAACCAACAGCTTATCGTTTTAATCAATCAAAGAAAAGTACTCAGCAGCTTCAAAATATAAACCAACACTGCAAGAAACAGGAGGGTCCTTCTGCAGGTCCTTCAACTCCTTGCTAATCCGCTTCAAAGCCATCCCAAAATCAACAGCTCTTGGAGCCTCTAATTCCTGCTTTAAGCTGTTCAAAACTAGAGTGGACAGAGAGATACAAGCTTTAATCTTACTGATGGTAACAGATTTTAACATAACAAGTTACAAAAATATGTGTTAAAAGCCATAAGTTCGAGATTACTTCAATGGCATTGGAGTCATTATATCTGCACATATTTGAAAGCATGATGGCTAAAAGTACAAGGTCAGTAAGTGACCCCGTTTTATAGAACCCAAGAATCCACCTCAATGAGCTTAGTACTCGACAAGCAAAAACCAGAGAGGAAAATAATAAAAGAGAAAGAAAGGCTTTCCAGGCGGAAGCAAATTGATTAGTTAGATTACTATCATGAACTGAAGCCACTCAGAAATACAAAAATCTAGCACTCTTGCAAGCCAAGATCACAGCAGAATTCTTTTGGTAATTATCTCCTATTCCATTAACACAAGCAAGAATACACAGGACAATCCAGAATCTGAAGTGCCACTTATTGTAAAATCTGCTATCTAAACCATGCTAGCATCCAAGCTTCAATCCTCAAAGCCTAATGGTTTAATAGCTAAATTTTTTGTTGACATCTTATCACTCGATCTTGCCATATCCACTCACTACAACTGTAACCGTCGGGCTTGCAACACTCTCATTTAAACATAAAGATGAAATATTCAAGGCATAGATATGTCACTGTGATCTGCTATATCTCTTTATGCGAAGCGGAGCATGCACTCAAAAGAAAGAGTTTCAAATTCTACCTAATTCCTGAAAGTAATAAGCCACTAGCAAATTCAATCATCAAACCTACAGAAATCAAACAGCTCCAGATTACATCTCAAACCAATTTAGTCTAAACAGGTCAAGCGTGTTCACAGTGCAGGGAAACACAAACATTGTCATTGAATTCATGCCAATTGTCCACAATTGGCAAGTCCCTAAAATTATGAGGTGTCCTTTTACACAATCTGTAAGCAGAGACTACAAAAGAACATTCTGAAAAAGGAATCTTGCAACCTAACGCTAGAATATTACAATATCACGCATCTAATAACGTTGATCATGTACCAACAACACCCATCTTAAAGACCTACATCTCTCTTGTTAATAGAACTTTCGGCGCATTCAGTGAACTATATACAAGCAAGCTAGTAGAAACAAAAGCATCGAACGTGACATTACCAATATCTCAATAACCATTAACTCAAATCAATTTAATTGCATAAAATTTATCTTTGAAAGAGTAAAGGAATCGAAGGAGACGAAAGAGAGTAAACCACAGTGCTTGTGGATCATAGAAAACTATGAGTCAAGTACCTGAATCGAGCTCGGATTCGGGCTCGATGTTAGGGTTTTGGCTTCGGGAGGACGAACCCAGAAGTGGGATCTGACATGGGTTCGGAGGAGAAAGGTGAGCAGAGCCGGGCGAGGGTGACGGACGGGAACCGTTCGGATCGAGTGAGAGACGAAGACGACCGAGCAAGCAAGTGAGAGAGAGACGGAGATGGATCAAGTCGGAGGTGGAGGTGGAGGCGATCAAGTTAGAGGCAGAGACGGCTCGCGCCGGAGATGGAGGCGGAGGCCGATCGGCTAGAGACAAAAGTGGAGGCGGAGGCTAAACACGCCGGAGATGGAGGTGGATCGTGACAGACGGAGGCAAGAATGACCAAGCAAGAGAGAGACACAGAGGGAGACTATCGGGAGAGATTTTGATTTAATCGATTCAATTCGGTTAACTGATTTGGTTCGGTTAACCGAATTGGATAGATTTTGAATTAGGAGATATAATTTGATTTTTTCGGTTAACCGAACCGGAAATCGAACCGAACCAAAAACGCACGAAATTTCAGTTCGGTTCGGTTCGGTTTCCGATTTCCGGTTCGGTTACTGACACCCCTAGTAGGAACTTCAAGCTACAGGCCCCAAGTTTTTCAAGAATTTGCACGAATTCACCAGACACTTCCATACTTCGTTACCACCGACAGGCCTACATCACGAGAACTCCAAAGGATCCTATGTTAAGAAAATCGTACCATTCCACCAGAAGCATGGCCCTCTGCAAATGTTCCTATTTCTTGGGACCACCTCGAAGCTTGGGACCCCGTGAGAGAACAGATTCAAGAAGCTCTCCATATCTTCCGACAGAACAATCCAGACTCCTCCACCCCCTATGATCCTTAGAGGGGACCACTTTCACAAGACCCTTGGGGAGACACCCAAAATTATGCTCCTTTTTCCGGCTCTTTTGGTGCTAGCTCCTCCCGTCCACCCAACCTGTCAGCAGAAGAAATTGAGAACCTTATCCGTGCTTTTAAACGAGAAAAAGACGGAAGCTTCAGTCCATCCGATATCGACAAAGATGCTCCACTCAAAGCACAACTAGCTCATCATGGCTCTAATGATTCGGACTATGACTACAATGCTAGAGACGGAGCATGGCCAAAATAGCCGCTACGAAATCACTGTAGCAACAGTCACTGTTCACTTTTTACTGTTCATCTAGCCCCTTGTTCACTATAGCACCAGGCGAAAAATCACTGTTCATAACCTATCACGAGATTTCTTTAGGACTCCCTATGCGTGTAGCCCATAAATGGCTAGTTTGTTCCCATAATTATGCTCGAGCATGGCCAGTCTGCTTGCTCTTGTCGTTTGTATCCTCCTCTGCCTATATAAGAACAAGGAGCCTCCATTGTAAAAACCAGAGAGTGAAATAAGAAGTGTGTTGTGTACTCTACTTCCAACATGATCTTCTAAACACTCCCATTCTCTTCTAGTCCAGAACGAAGGTTCTGAACAAACGCTATGATAGAGAAAAATCTTAGAGTATGCTCTACACTTGCCCTTAGGGGATCCTGTGTATCAGAATTTCCGATATTCTAAAGATTACTATGATCTAAGCTCATGACTTGAGAAGCAACTTGGTGGCTAACAAGCAGTCCCTAAGGCCAGGAGAGCCGAGTGTGGGATAGCATACTTGCCATGAGTTTGCAACTCGAGTCTATGAATTAGTTTCATAGGCAACTTTATGGTATTAGAGCCATGGATTTGTTTGAATCATTTTAGTTTGATTACAACCTCATTTTGTTACTCGAAGAGTATCTCTCATCTCATGGAAATATGAGATTCAGGGTAGTAGGTTCTTTCTTTCAAGCGCATGCCAAGGAATTCAATTTCCTTTTGGGCAATAATCGTTTTTTTCTGGAAAGCATAATTCCATGTTTTTTTGACAATATCAGCAAATTGTGTCAAGAGTTTATAATGAGATTGTTCATCAGGACTGAACATAAGGATGTCATCAATATAGATCTGGGAGTTTGGAAGGATAGACTCAAAGATTTTGCACATAATCTTTTGGAAAAGGGAAGGTGCAGTTTTGAGGCCAAAAGGGACAACTGTCCATTGGAAGTGTTAGTTTGGGATACAAAACCCGGTTTTGGGTCTGTCTGCTGGGTCAATACCCAATTGCCAAAATCCTACCTTAAGATCAAATTTTGAATAAATTTTTGCTTGGGCAAGGCTAAGAAAAAGAGAATTTCGATGGGGCAATGGGAATTTATCATCCTGAAGGAACTGATTCAAAGGTTGATAATTAATTACTAACCTCATTTTTCCACGGTTCTGTTTTGCCCGTTTGTTGACATAGAATGCTTCACATGCCCATTGAGAGTCAGATGGTTTAATGAGACCTTGTGCCAGTAGTTTTGCACATTCTTGTTGAGCAAGTGCGAGATGTTCTGGGCTCATTCTAGAATGACTAACTTTTGTAGGATTGATGTCTTCATTCCTTTTGAAAGGAAGTTTGACATAAAATAGAGAGTTCTTCCATAAGGGCTGGGTGCAAGTTTGGGAAAACTGGGAATGTGTCTCAGCACAAGAGGAAAGTAAACTTTGGATAATTGGGTCCAGCATGGCTGGTTGAAGTGCATAGAATCGTTTGATTTCCACAAATTCTCTGAATTGGTTTTTAAAACGGAGACCATTGGAAATGATTCTAAGCTTGGGCAGTTGAGTTAGGATGTCCCAACCAATGATGATATCTTTATCCGGAGACTTGGATCTAAGGACTTTGGTGGTAATAGAACATTGGGGAAAGAATTGGATGGTGGTGGGTTTACTACGATACTTGGTAACAAAGGTGTCGCCAGAAGCAGAATTGAAATACCTGGTGCATGGTTTCCAAAATTCTTCTGGGAGAATTTTTGTGTATAGGATGGAAGAGCTTGCTCCTGTATCGATGAGTGCCACCAGAGGGATTGGTTTGTGGTATTTGGACAAGAGGATATGAATGGGAATGTAGGGATGATGGACAGGTTCAATGATATGAATTTCTGTAGGATAATCAGGGAAGAAGGTGAACACATCATTTTCAGAATCTGAGGCTGAGGCTGAGTCTGAGCTATATGTTTGGATAGCACAGAGAGTTTTTTCTGACGGTTGGTCATCTAAGGAGAAGACAGACTCAATGTCAGAATCATCAAGCTGAATGCTAGTACTTTTGGCGATTTTGTCAATCAAATGGCTTCCGCGCTTCTTTGCCTTTGGACAATTTTTTGCAAAATGTCCTTTTTTGTTGCAAACATAACATCTCTGTCTTTGCTTTGCTTCTTAGAGGAGCGATGATGGCTTTTACGCAAAAATATCCACTTGCCTTTACTTTTTCCTTTGCGTGTCTTCTTGAAAGAAAACCGTTTAAAGTGTCTCTTCTTTTTGCATCTTGTGCAGGAAGGATCTGAGCAATCCTTGGGACATTTGATCTTTAAACTGGGCTTGAAGCATACTTTGTCAAGATGCCTATTTTCTTTGAGGTAGCTTCGGAAGGCTTCTCGGCGGAGGCAAAGTTCTTCGATGGCAATATGAACAGCTTGCTAGATTTCACCAAGAGTAGCCTCTGTCAGACTTTTTTGTCTTTGTTGGAGAGTTTTTTCTACAGCTTGGCTGAGTTCTCTTGGGATAGATGCCAAGAAAATAGGCTTGAGGTTCCAATCTGCACCAAGTAAATAAAATAACTTGATCATAGCTTGGAAGTGTCAGTCAAGGTCTTTGCGCCTTAATGAGCAACATTTTCGTTCGAAGAATTCCTTTCTTTTGAGTTCTTTGGAATCTTCAGGCTTGCCAACGAAGTACATGTGGTTAATCTGGATAGCATTATTCAAAGGCTATGTTAAGAGGTACATCTGATCTTGTTCTGAGGTAGTATGCCACCAGTCTTTAAGTGCTCCTGTAAAACGGCTGGTGAATTCCAAGAGAATATCATAAGTGCTAGGTTCAGAAATATGTCTAGTAATGAGCCAGGCATGGAATTCTTGGAGCCTATTAGGCCACTTACAATATTGGATGTCATCCAGGGTGAAGTAGACTTTGGATGATGATGCAGTAAAAGTCTGAGTTGCATCTGGTTGATCCCGGTGGTGTATTTCGAGTTCAGAAAATATTTCTTCGTCTTTGACACTGTTTGCCATAAACAAGGTTTCTTCCGAAGAAGATGATCCGATAAGAATATCAGAATCGGATTCAGATGAAGTTTCAACCTGTCTTGTTTTGGATGGCTTAATGACAGCAATTGAAGGAATCTGATGTCGAAGGAAGTTTTCGAGTGGATTAGAAATAGTCAAGGTAGCAGGTGGTTGATCATCGGGAGGGTGTTCAGGTGTACCAGGAGGTGATGGTGATACTGAAGACTCTGTAGGAGTGGGGGACTTCTTTTGCTTCTGTTTAAGCTTGCGAAGCTTTTCACGAAGAACCAAGAAATTGTTCTGAGGTGGAGGGGCGGCTGAGCTGAGGATAGCAGCAAATGAGGATGATGATCCAAGAGATAATTCTAGTTTTGGTGGTAAGGAAGGAGAAGGGAAAAAGGATGGATCAGTAGGAGTAAATGACTGCTGACTTTTGAGAATTTGGATTTGTCTTTTGAGTTTCTCAATTTTTGGTTTCTGATCTTCCAAGTAATGGCTAGGAAGAGTCTGCTTGGTCTCTAGCAGATGAAGCCTCTTTTGGAAGTCTTTCAACATGCGACAGGATAAGTCAGTGGTCAGGTCTACATGTTTGAGACGTGTACCAACAGTTCCAAGGAGCTCGTTTTGGGCTAAAACATTTTCAATTTGCCAATTCAAAACGGTTTCAGCAGCAAAGGGCTGCTTGCGCTGTCCTTGTGCATCAAGGCCAGTGGGGTTTGGTACCTTGGGTGAGTGCTGATACCTTTGGTGTGGGTCAGAGAATTTTTCCAATGGAGGAAATTTCCGGGTACGAGTGCTGGTTTCAGATGACTCTTTGACCTCAAGTGGAGGGAAGTCATTGGGGTGAAACATGCATATACTGGGTAGGACAGGAAGTGGTTTGGGTTTAGGTACGCAAGTACCAGGTCTGGGTAAATGTATAGGACAGGAGGGGTTCTTTTTTACCCATTTTTGGATCGGCTGATATTTGCCACCATCTTCTCCAAGAGGTCCAACAGTTGGATCTCCATCAAGATACCGTTGGTAAAGTGTATCTTTCTTTTTCTTCTTTTTGGAAGAAGGCCTGTTATCTTCATCTTCAAATTTTGTGCATGAAGAGCAAGCACAATCAGGATCCCAAAAACAATGTCTTGTGGGATCTTTGAAGAAGTGGATTGGTTGTCCTTGTGGACCAAAGGAGTGGACAAATTGTTTGTTGTCCAGTTCACATGAAACTGGATCAGTAGGACAAGGGGTAAAATGAAGGATGGTAGGAAAAATAGAGGAAGGTCCTCCTTGGCCGGTGGTCGCCGACGGTATTGGCCACACGGGGAAGATGAATAGTACAAATACAAGTTGCATTCCGAAAATGCAACTTGCAAATGCACCTCTAGACCTGCATTCGGTTAAGGGACTTTGAGGATACTTGGAGATGCAATTGCATCTCCCCAAAGTCCTCCAAAATGCTGAGCCAAACACCTTTGCATTTTCCCAAGGGGCTTTGGGGGCTGAAAGCCCATTGGGAAAGCCCAACCAAACGCATCCTGAGTCCCTTCGCAGCCATCGCTCACGTCTATAGGAGCCTGATTGTCACACCTCGAATCTGGACTCGCCTGTGAGTGCTCCTACCCAGCGAAGCGTTTAGTCCAACGAAGTCCAGACGTTCTCGATCGAGATCCACAGCCGCTCCAGCTGTTCCATATTGATTTTCTAGTATTTCAATCGATCCAGCCATCTTCAGCGAGACACTCACGCAGGTGTTAAGGTTTAGTGATAGCACGTACCATCCCATCGCAGTACCAACATGGCAGCATCTTCAATTGATCAATGGCCTTCTCGTATCAAGTCAACTCTGAGGGCTTGTTTCTTTGCTCGGTGGAACAAACGTATTCAACAAGTCACTGTGTCCACTTTACTCTCTTTACAGGTTCCTTTCGGCAAAACAATTAAGCATTCCAACGTGTCGAGTTTAATTTGTGTTTGCCAAAGCATCCCCAGTTCCCTCACCGAGGAGCCCCCATCGCGAGCACTACCTCACGGACGTCATAATCGAGAGCACACAGCGTGATCCGCCGCGAGCAACCCAGCCACGCCTGTGTCGAGTACCAGCTTGCCGTCGACCACCGAGCCAAGCCGCTGCGCCGCCGATCCCCGCAATGTACCGAGCCGGCCAACCGAGTCCACCCTGCACCATGGCAAACCCGTCGTGCCAAGCCTCATCCGCAAGCACGATCACGATCTGATTTCCAATCGAGATTATATGCGAATTCGAATTAGGTAACTTTCTATCGGATTGGTTTTAAACATTTGATTTATATTTACAGATAGATATTGTTGTCTAATTTAATTTAATCGAGTTTTAGGCATTATCCAAATTAGGGATAAATGTAGTCGATTTAATTACTAATTTGATCCGTAAAGATATGAAGTCATTTTTTTTAATTATATCAAATCAATCTTGGGACAATTGATTGTGCTTAAAGATAGAAATGAACTCTATTTAAACCGTCAGACCAGGGATATTTTTAAGATTATCTCTATCTTAAATTTCAAATTTGACTGGAGATTGCCTTTGTGGATTAGGCGAGTTTATTTCTAATATGTTGGTCAGATACATTTAGGATGACAGTTGTTGGAATGGAATTGCTAGTAATTTTCATATTTTGAAAATATCAAAAATCTAAAAAAAATTGCATGGAATATCATATCACTTAGATTGCATGATTGGATTAGATAGATTTTTTTCCTATTTTAATTTGAATATATGTTTAGATAATATCTAGGCTTGATAGCATTTTAAAATTAAATTTTAGGTTAAGACAGGGTTTAAGGTAATCCATTCCCTAACTTAAATTAGATGCTATCTTATTTTAGGTGCAATTCTGTTTTAATTAATTTAGAATTACGAATTTTAAATAATAAAGAAACCCAAAAAATGTCATGCGCATAAGGGATTTAAGTGGAATTATGTGGTAATTAAAAATCATATTTAGGTCGAATATGTGTTTCTTATGTGTTTCTAGTTAATATTTATTGCGAGATGCATGCGTAGGTAAGTGTTCCTTCCCTATGCTTGCAATTTATTTATTGCCATGGTGTTTAGTAAAAGCTGCGTACCTACATGATCACTCTGCATATTAAAGGATAGCTTAAAATCAATCCAATCACTTTGCATATTAGAGGATAGCTTAAAATCAATCCAAGTTATATGACAAAATAATTTTAATAATAAAAGATAAAAGTATCGAAATAGTGTTAGAGTAATTTAGTGTAATCAAGTTCCTCAATCCATCTCTTTATTGCCTTGGTGTTTAGTAAAAGCTATGTACCTGCATGATCACTTTGCATATTAAAGGATAGCTTAAAATCAATCCAATCACTTTGCATATTAGAGGATAGCTTAAAATCAATCCAAGTTATCTGACAAAATAATTTTAATAATAAAAGATAAAAGTATCGAAATAATGTTAGAGTAATCTAGTGTAATCAAGTTCCTGAATCCATCTTTACTTCGTAGAAGTAAAGCAATTCTCCCAATACTTTACTTAGGTATCTAATCGATTTACCATAAATCGATTAGTGACGATTTTTAGATAAAAATCATTTGCATAGTAAAAACTTGAACCTATGTTGCAAATTGTTATTAGGTTGGGAGAGCTCGAGTTAAGTTTAGGTTTAATAATCTATTAGACGAACCCTAAGTAATTTACCTGCTTTGAGAGATTGCAACAAAATCAGCAAAGCGCTACATGACCTATACAAAGACTCCAATGTGTTGATCAAGGTTGGAGGGCTATATATCGCATCAAAGTGGTTGTTGAAGGTTGGCCGAGTTGATCAAAATAGTCTCAAACTTTGAAAAAATATATGCCATGATTATACTCATAATTCTCTAAGGAAGTGCGGATTTAATTATTGTACAGAGTGCTTCGAGTGTAGGCGGAGTTAATGTAGTTGCAGAATGAGCTACAGTTCCTCTTGGAGAGGCAATTTCACTTGTAAATGCTTTCAAAGGCTTCAAGTATTGCATTAGTGGATTCCAACCCTGTTTTTTAGATAGTAAACTTATTCTAAAAGTGATAAACTTATTATATGACAGCCAATTTATTCATAAATTCTTAATATGACAAATTTAACCCCTAATCTCATAACGATTTTCCAATATACTTCATCTTTCTTAAATTTGGTCTGAAATTGTTGATGTGTCAGTTCAGTTAGCGTTGATTGTCCTACGTGGCACTGCTAGATGACCAATGGTTCATGTAGATCAATTTTGCAATTTCTTTGAATTTTTTACGTTTTTTATTTCTTTTCTTTTCCTTCATGTTAATAGAGTTTGAGGTGCTTGCCTTGTGAATCCGCTTGGGTTGCTACGATATTACCGCCTTGCTGTAAATCCTGACCAAAGACGCCATAAATTTTTCTAATGTTTAGTGACTCACGAAATTCAATTAAACTTATTTCTTCCATTCTTCGTTTCCGAAAAAGCAAAGTGACTTTCACCTAGAAAAGTGGAAGAAAAAGTAGAGGGTAAAGATGTTGATACCTAAATTTTGACTAAGTATTAAAATTTAAATTTCCTAGAAAATTAGGGACTAATTTGACCCTAACAAAAAGGATTTTTGCACCACCTAAGTATTAATATCATTTGCCTTTGCTAAGCTTTATTTTCCCTTATTTTACACTTTTTTCGGATAAATATTATTATTATTATTATTATTATTATTATTATTTAAAAAAAAAAAGAGATGGGAGGCCCACGCGGTCTGGGCCTTTGCGCCCAGCCCCTTTTTTTATTTTTCTCATGGGTTCGGGCCCAGTTGGCCCCCTCACCCTCACGGCCGGGCCCGGCCCTCTCCATCTTCTTCTTCTTCCTTTCTTCTTCTTCCCTGCATGCGTGAAGCAGCAGAGCGGAGCAGTGAGGAGACCGTAGCCAGCGACTGATGGGGACTCCTCGCACGCGCCATTAATGTCGCCCAACGGAGCAGCGCGAAGACCGGCGGGAGACCCGGATGGATGGGACTCATCTTCAATGCGAAGCAAGTGGCGGAGCACGCGGGCGGCTGAGGTCACGCCGGTTTGGCCGAGGGAGAGCCCGGCTGGGCGCCGAGGACCGCCGGTCGGAGCACCTCCGTCGACCGGGCTCCTCGCCTATAAATAGAGGGGTCGAGCGAAGGAGAAACGGCAGCGAAACAGAGGCGAAACCAGAGAGTGAGATCTGAGAGAGAGAGAGAGATCTAGAGGAGAGGCAGGAGCTCGGAAGGCTTCCCTTGGGGAGACATCCAGGAGGCCGGACGAACGACCGCCGATCTGAGAGAGAGCTACGAGAGAGAGAGAGCTGAGAGAGAGAGGAAACAGATCTGAGAGAGAGATCCGAGGGCAGAGAGAGTCGCCAGAGAAACAGAGATCCGAGAGAGAGCTGCGGGCCAAGAGCCGGCCGCGCAACGCGAGTTGCCAGGCCGACGCAACCACCACTCCGCCACTGCCGCTCAACCACCGGCGGCCGCCTGACGGCGTCACTTCCGTCGCCATCCACCCGCGTAGCCGTCGCGGTCTCTCCTGCCAGCGAGTCGTTCCCGTCATGCCCCCGTCCGACGCCATTCTGATCCGCGACGACCCCGCTGCTCACACGTCCCGACCGAACCTCACGCCAGCCCTGCTGCCGACCGTCGTTGTCCCTGGTGCTGCCCGCCACTTCGTCGTCCTGTCGGGTGGTCTCGCGAAGATCGCCGCCGCTCGTCGTGGCTGCGTCGGGAGGCGCGCGGCCGTCCCCCATCGGCGCCGCGGAGAACCTACGATAGAGAGGGGGGTAGGGCATGAGTCGGGTCAATACCGGGTCGGACCCGTCGACCCGGTCGACCCGCTAGCGTTTGTTGCTATGGGCTGAGATTAATTATCCCCATTGGGCTTATTTTGCTTTGTTGGCCCACCTCTGTTTTGCTTGGGCTGGGGTTTGTTTTTGATTGGGCCTGACTATTTATTTCTATTTGTTTCAGGTACTCCCCGCGGGCTAAGCGAATTTGGCCCATCAGCCGAATTCGGCCCAGCCGAGGACCCTAAGGCCTTGGAACCGGGGCCTCACGCTGGGCCGAACCTGACCTGGGTCTGGCCAGATGACCCGACCCGGGTCCGGCCGGTTTTTAGTTATAAAAGTATTAAATAAATTTTTAATATTAAAAAATAAAAAATATATTTTTTGCAGAAAAATCTGAAAATCCGAAAAAGGTTTTTAATTTCCAAAAAAGAAAAGAAAATCCAAAAATATTTTAGATTTCCCAAAAAGCCAGAAAATCCAAAAAAAATTAAAAAAAATAGAAAATCGAAAAATATTTTATATTTTTCAGAAAAACAGCAAAAATCCAAAAATATTTCACATTTTCTAAAAAAACAAAAATGTCTAGAAATATTTTATATTCTCTAAAAATCAGAAAAAAAAAAAGGAAAAGTGTTTGTTTCCACAAATACCGAAAAATCCTTGAAAAATTCAAAATTTTCAAACCCAAGGGTTTAAACAAGATTAAGTACGGAAGGGCATTAGTGATTAACTAGTGTAATCAGTCTCCAATCCTAGTTTTTCACGTTGCACGAGTAAAATATTTCTCTAGTATTTTACTTGGTTTAATCGACCCACCCCAAACCCGATTAGTGGCGACTCATTTTTAAATAAAATTGAATTGCGGGTAAAAACTCGACCCTTAAGTCGTGAATTGGTGGGCTTGGGAGAGCCCTGGCTAAAGCTCCTAATGAAAGGCATTCAGCCGAGCCATTAGCCTCCCGGGACGCGAGGGGGAGGTCGCAACAAAAGAGCAACGGCTTCGTAAGCTCTCGTCCTCGTTTGGTAGTGATTACAAAGGTCCCTACAAAGCATAGTAGTTGAATGATTAAATGAAAGTTCCATTTGTTTCATAAAAGATAAATGATTTAGAATAATATTTTCTTAAATTGATCATTTGTATTATTCGAGATAATTAGTTCAGTATAATTTATTTATTTATTTATTTAGTATTGTAGATGATATAAGTCGTCATCTTTAATAAAAAATATTTTTAAAAATATTTATTTTTTCACAAAATAAATGCATCCTTAACTTGTTCTTGCTTTTACACTCTTTGACACCATCAAAGTTGATTCCTCCACCGCAATACCACCCCACCCATTCAATGAACATGCAAAAATGGACAAAAAAGAAAAAGAAAACCATTTTGGATGAATCGGTACAGACTGACGAGAGACGTAAAGTGAGAATAAAGAGCATTCGTTTAGATTTGAAACAGGGTCGGAAGTGAGTAAATGGAGGGATCATCGTCGAGCGTTCAAATGACGACGTAGTCCCAAGTCATTGAGTCGATTAGAGGCGTCGGCCATTTGACAGACCTTTGAAGAGCTCTTGTGGTTGATGCTTTCTCCGTCCCCAACAATCTAGCAAAATACTTCGAAGCTCTGCTTGCTTCTTCCCCAACCCTCGCCTATATTTGCATGGCGCCAATTGTCCGTGCAGTCTTGCCCAAAATTCAAGACCATTCTTGTACCCTTTTTTTTTTTCCAAAATCATCCCTGTACTTTTTAGAAAGGGTCATCTCTCATTTTTCTATTAAGTCGCTACTTTTTCCAGATGATTTATACTAATGTAGACAATTGAAACATTGAGTGGAAGCCATTTGGTAACCATGGCCGGTCAAGCTTGAAGTTTGCAACTGTTATGGTCGCTCGAGCTTGTGACCATGGTCATTTGAGCTTGAAGTCCACGACCACTATTGCCACATATGGCTGCCACGTATGGCTTCGAAGTTTACAGTCACAATGGCTGCTTTAGCTTGAAGCTTGTGGCTGCTATGACCAAATCTGGCTTCAAAGCTTGTGGCCATGGCCATATAAACTCGAAGCTTGCGGCAGCCATGGCCACATCATGTTTCGAAGTGTTAAAAATATGTCTCGAGTTTGAGCCCAGTGAATAAAACCAAACTGACGAGAATATGTGAATTTGATCACGTGCGGATCAACAATTAATTCTACGTGATCTTGTTGCCTTTTGCATGCATGTCTGATGATGAATGCGGCTACAAGGAAGCGTGTGGCAGGAAGAATGACCAGAAGTAGGGGTATCAAAAACCGAACCGAACCGAACCGAAACGAAATTTCGTATGTTTTCGGTTCGGTTCGGTTAACCGAAAAATAACCGTTAACTTTTTCGGTTCGGTTCGGTTAACCGAACCGAATTGGAATTCTTAATAAAAATTGAATAATATCTCTTCTTTATTATCTCTTCTTTACTTAAATTTCAATAAACAAAGTAAAAATAAGAAAACCGAAAAACAGTCCCGAACCGAACCGAACCGAACCACATTTTCGGTTCGGTTCGTATTCGGTTCGGGACGGTTTCGGTTCGGTTTGGGACGGTCTCTTATCGGTTCGGTTCGGTTTGGTTTTTTAAAAAAACCGAACTGAACCGAACCGTTTACACCCCTAATAAGAAGAAAGCATGAAGAAAAGTCCAAGAAATTTGCTACACATCTCTTGCCGCATGAAGAAAGATGAGCAATAAAATATTGCCCATCTTTGACAACAATTATAAAAGGAGAGGAGCTGCAGGAAGAATGAAGCGTGAGGGAAAAGGCTTTCATTTAATGCATGGGATTTCTTCTCATGTGAACCATCAGAAGAGAGAAAGAAGTGTGGTCATCATCTTTAACGAAGAGAGAAAAAGTCAAAGAAGAGGAAAGCAACTCCATGGACGTCCATTCTTCTTCACTTCGTAAATGCATGCACATGCATGCATGCAATAAAAAATGGAGCGCGGCGTTTCTGCTTAAGAAAGTAAATGTGAGGCGCCGAAGTTGCGGCTTCTTTTGTCTTCAAGCAAGTCATGCTCTTCATAAAAGGAAGAGAAGGAGCGAAGGAGAAGGTGTGCCTTTGAGCACCGAGAGAGAGCAAGAAGAGCGCGAGTAACACGTGGAAGCTCTCGGCATAAGGGAGATTTTCTCGTTGTAATTACACCTAAGTGTTTTAGTCAGTTAAATTCTTGTTAGTAAAATTTGTTTAATTCCTTGAGTGAGAATTTCACCTTTAACTCGTGAGGGCTAAATCTGTGTGAGTTATTAGGTGTAATTGGGAGCTGGGAAACACTGAGTGAGTGTTTGAGTGCTCGAGTGAGTGTAATCTCCATTGTATCGCTTGGTTCTATAGTGGAATTCCGTGCTGCTTTCTCCGTGGACGTAAGTTCCGATATTCGGACCGAACCACGTAAAATCGGTGTCTGATTCCCTTTCCTTCCTTCCGACTAATTTTATCCGATTCGCTCGATCCATTTCCAGCGTAAAATATTTCAACACGAAGCTTGCAGTCGCCATTGCTGGTCGAGCTTGAAGCTTATGGCCGTCATGGCCAAATCTGGCTTTAAAGCTCATGACTGCCATGGCTACTCAAGCTCCAAAATCACGGCCATGGCAGTTTGAGCTCAAAACTTGTAGCTTTTATGACCAGTCTGGCTTTGAAGCTCCAGGTCCATAGCTATTCAAGCTCCAAGCTTGCGATTTGCCATGGCTAGATCTACTTCGAAGCTCACAACCACCACCATCCCTTGAACTCAAGCTTGAAGGTCACGACCATCATGGCTTCTCGAGCTTGAAGCTCGTGGCTTGGATAGAGCTCGAGCAGCCAATGTGTGTGAAACCTAAAGGTCGTAGATCTCAAGCTTGCAATCGCCATTGCTGCTTGAGCATTTGAGCTGCGGCCATAGCTAGCGAAAGAATGGTCGTGAGTAGGTACTTAGGAATTGCGTTATTAGGATTTACATATTTTGAGCAAGAAGAAGAATTCCAAGTCAAGGACAGACTCAACGTTTGGATATAAAGAAAAAAAGATAAATATCAAAAATATTTTAACAGTGTCTATGCCACATCAGCAAAAATTCAGAACGGCCCCAAAATATTTAGCCACATTTGAACCTAGTTGAGGTTTCTGCTTCAAAACCATTTGAGTTTTAAAAGCCCAACAGCGAAAAAGTACCAAATTCCAATATTAAACCAAATAAAAATTTACAATAGGCCCAAAATCTAATTAAAGTCGAAAAGTATCAATGAATAATTAAATAGAAGGCCTAAGGACCGCTTAGGCCTCCCGGTAAATAGTACTTGGATGGTTTGAGTAGCCTTTAATTATTTTCTTTGATAAAGTTAAGAGTTTTATTTCGAAGTGATTAATTTGATATAATTGGTCTATATGCTTATTTCAATTTTCAGGAAGAAATTCAAAGTGCCATTTTTAACTTGACGAAAAAAGGAATAAAACTAGTATGTCTAGATCTCCAAAGCGAGCATGCATTCAAATTAAGAACGAAGTTTTTTATTTTTTATTTTTCTCAATAAAGTTAACATGCTTGTTGCCATATTTTTATGTCTGTCTATTGATTCTTATGGTCACTATAGGGCATCTAAAAGATTAGAGAAAAATATTAGTAACAATTCTCAATTCAATCATCATGTTCGTCATCAACCCCCCAGTCAATCCTTGAATTATAACTGAATTACGCCATTGATGTTGACGACGAAGATGAATTGGCCGAAGCCGAAACCCTACTCAAGAACTAACTCGTCGCTATTAAGTCTCCCCTACCTCCGTGTCGAAGTCATGCACGAACGCGTGCGTATCCGCCAAGCCGCCCTCCTTGCTCCTCGCCAGCACCGCGGCCGTGAATATCGCCGACATCCTCCCCGGCGTCGCCTCGTGGTATCCGCTCGGTCCGTCGATCAGTATCGCGTCCCAACTCAATTCATACACGTGGTTGGGCAAGCCGTTCAACGCTAGCTTTTGCATTCCGAGAGAGCTAAGAAGCGCAACATTGAAGCCCAAACCAGCACCGTCGCAAATTCTACAAATTCGAGAAGACGAAAACACAGAAGGCAAGCCAAAAGTCCCCACACGTATACTAGAACAGCACAGATCTGCCGAATTCCGTCACCAGAACCACGGAAACTTCCGATTGTCCGACATATGAGAGAGAGAGAGAGAGAGAGAGAGAGAGAGAGACGCATATCAAACGACGGAGTAACCTGATCGGCGAACTCGAAATTTTCGCCCATGGCTGTCGGCGATCGGCGGGTCGGGGCGAGATCGAGCTGATGGAGGGGGCAAGAACTGGACGACACCCAGGAATCTTCGAGAAACGGGAGGAGACTCGCGACCGGGAGGGAGAGTGGCGAACGATGGGGGGGGTCCAGCCGTGACTCCTGGTTCATAAGCTCTGACCCTGTCGTTCGCGGAAGTGGGCGGATTGGGCCTACGTCGATCCAATTCGGCCCATTATAGATGGGCCCAATGCTTCCTATCCCCCAAATCGCTTGGTTGGATTGGGCCTTCAAGTACAAATAAATCTAGATATGAAAGTTATTGGGGTCTTGCTTTTATCTTGCAGTTTGACTTCCAAAAAGGAGAATGGGCTTCCTACAGTTTCTAAACAATTACTGATTCTATACTTGTTTACCCACAGCGACCTTGTGTGTTTTTCAATAAGTAAAAGAGTGGGGAAGGAAATACCAACCGCACTCCTCATTTTTAGATGTTAGAGATAAGTGTGCTACAAGTTATAAAACTTATTTAGAAAATGTAATTGAGATCCTAAAACTTTTAAAAAGTACAATCAAATCATAAAATTATTGATAACTCCATAAAAATAGAGTTATTTTACCTCTTTTAGGCAACAAATAATGCAATGTTTGTGAGAAAATATTTGGATTTCCCTCTTTTTACTCAAATTTTTCTTGTTTATGTAGGTAGTATGATGAGACATGGAGAAAATAAGAAAAATGGCAAAAAGAAGGAAAGGAAGACGCCACCCATTGAAGTGTTGGAAAGTGCATGCCAAATCAGGAGTTCTATAGTTTATTCCCTAATTTTATGCAAAAAGTAAGTAATTGCCTAGTCTTGGATGTTATCCTAGGATAACATTGAAAGCTTGGGGGACAGCTATGTTTTTATTTTTAGATCGTTTTTTCATTGTTACGAGAGTTTTTTAAGTCAAAAAGTGATGATAGAATTCTAGTTTTATGATTCAAGATGTTGGGTTTAATTCATATTTGCATTTCCTTTTCTATTATGTTATAATTTTCTTTTTTAGAGCTACGATGTAGCCTGATTATAATGATATGAATTTCATGTTTTTTATGTTTTGGAAGTGATTTTATTCTTGTGAATTATATATTATTATGTTTAATGCTTTTAAGTGACTGTTCACTATTTGAATGATCTGATGTGCATGTTTAAATATGGATTAATATGACTAGACTATGGGGAAATCATTGAGATGAAAGAATTTTTGCCCAAAGAAAAACAAGGAAAACAGAGCAAAACAGATAAAATAGTTTAGTTCTTAAAAAAAAAAAGATTTTGATACAAATTAAAAGAAGCCTACCTTTCCATATTGACCTCTTATCGATGGACACCACTTTATCTCCTACACATGAGTTTAGTTTATGATATTGGAAGAAAAATAGCTCAGATGTGATTGACGCACGTAAAAGGACAAATTGGCGAACAAAAATTTAGGGGCTTGTTTCGCAAAAAATTAAGAATCAATGAAAAATATGTTTGTTATCAACAAAAATATATTTGTTAATAATAAAAATAATTTTTTTATCTAATTATTTTAAACTATACAAATAATCGTTTCTTAGAAAAAAATCATTTTTGAAATGATTAACTTCCAGTGAAACAAACGTGCCCTTGACAAACGAAAATCATGTCATATAATTCTCGTGGTGCAAAAATATCTAACTAGATAATTACTAAAAGTTGAAATGAATCACCTAAAATCCGAACAAAATTTCTAAAATAAAATAAATATAAGGAAATAAACCAAATAGTGATCCTAGAAAATGTTCGCTGGATTTCAGAGTTTTCTAGATTAATATATACATTTCATTGTTTTGCAGAATATCTTATTCGTTTGAATTAATGAAAAAATTATGAGAGGTCTTTTTACTTCTTCTTTTTTTTGGAATTTGCACATGCAAGTGTGTTCGCATCTATACTCATATTTGCAGATTGAGTTATCCATGTTTAAACCATTTCTGCTATATAATGTCATTTCTTTCAAAAGCATTTTCAATTAAGAAATTAAGAAATTGCACATATCATTTAGTGATGAAAATATAATCGGCTTTTTGAAGTCCGACGATCTTCATGATATGATCATCATGATGAAAGAGCAAAGAGATGGAGAAAGGTGCCGCATCGCTGTCATTTGGCTTTGGCTCGTGCACACAATTAACTCCATATTATCATTATATAATTGGGTCATGGGTAGCTCTGATCGGTTCAATCATGACGGGATTTGTTGTTGGACATGGACATCAGGCCATGTCATGTCTTTTGGGGTTTATCGATGTTGGTGGCAGACAATACAAATCATGTCCGAGCTGAAGAGCAAGGTAATAGTCGTCTCCAAATTTTGCTCGGTGTTTAAGGCTGGCCACCGCTGCTGGTGTAATCACTAGTGTGGTCCTGTTGTGCCATGCCGCCGGGGCTCCCTGTGCCGAACCTCCGCACCTAGCTCAACCCTCTCTCTCTCTCAATTCCAATGGAGTTTGGGGCGAGGCACATGACCTCCATTGATGGAGGTGCTCAACTTCATATCTAGGTCACACGACTTAATCTCATGTCTAGTCTAAATTGAACAGCTAGTTGATGGTGTCCATGTAGGTGTCCTCGTCAACATATTAGACGTCTAGTTAATGGTGTTAACTGCCATATCAACAATTTTTATTAGTCTTCTTCGAGGAATGATAATATTGAGTCAAATTCAAAATATGACAATACTATGGAATTGCAAAATATTTCCAGCACAACATTGCATGATAGGGAAAAGTTTAGGGACCACCCATATTATTACCCAAGATAAAAGAAAATAATACAAACCATCAATATTGTTGATTGGGTATATAAGTGAGAGAAGTTAATTTATAGAGAAAGGTCGTTTACGGGAATCATATTGCAGAGAAATGGAGGTGAATAATGTATTTTTTATCTCTACATTAGATCATCCAATGCAGTTGAGTGATTGTTTTGATCTCTTTTATGAAAACTAGCAGAAACGTTTTCTTGTAAATTACAAAAACCAATCTTCAATTTGCACCTTAAGTACATATTTCATGTTTGCTAATTCCGAAACGTGTCCACACTTTGCAGCAAGAGGTTCCGAAAAAATCCACACTTCGCAGAATCTAATTTTAATAGTTTGTTAGACGCAAAGCTGTAAAATTTAGACCTTTTTCGACATCAAAGCACAAAATGCATGCTCGAAATAATAGAAGACGCGGAATAAATCATAATAAAAAGTTGAGAATGATTTTTGTATTTTCCCAGCATAATGAAAAATATAATTGAGCCACATAGGGAGCTCAAATAAAGGATTAACGGGGAAATTGTCTAATCAATGTTAAATCTATTTTAAGGATGTTGATTCATTTATAAATTTTTGAATTTTATCAATTTAATATTAAACCTTTATGCAAAATTCTAGAATTCTAGTTAAAATTGGTTAGAATGACTATATCGAAATCTTGCATAAAGATTGAAGATTAAATGGGTAAAATTGAAAAGTTTCAAACGAAAGTGGCATTCGTTAAATAGATTTAGGATTGATTAGGTAATTTTTTTAAGGATTAACTATTCAATCATTTTCCGTTATCTTATAGTCCGTGTAAATAAGAGAATAAATAATTTATAAAGAAAAATATGCATATATAAATTAAAAAGAAGCATATATTTGTATTTTACGGAAAAGAGATATGCGATACCTTTTGGCCAGATGGTTTTCTTTATGTTAGTAGCTTGAAATTTGTCAATGTTGATCATTGCGTTTGTCCACCAAAAGTCAACTTTCACGTTTGTCCCACTAACTTAGTATTTAGGTTAATTTCAAGTTCTAATCTTGTGAAAGTGGTGCTTAATCATGATGCTGTTCGAGTCTGAACAAGTCTTTAATTATTACTTTGCCTAAACTTTGTATTATTGACAAAATCAGACCAACGATTGTGCCCTCCACGTAGTAAAATGACATCAACTTACGTGAGATATTATTATCCCTTAGGCATCGAGAGAAATGTTTCATAGCAATGCCAAAGATTAGACGACAAATCTCAACACTTAGCTGTTGAAAATTCTTAAAGTTTGTGTAATATTGTCTTTGAATTTTTCTTTTTTGCAATTAAATTCTTGAATTATGACCTGCTCGCTCCAATTGGACCTTCCATTGAAAGAAAGAAAATATTTATGTGACTGTTAGGTATCACAATGGCTCATATGTGGCTGCCACATGGCTCCTACATGCTATTCTTGGAAAATTAAAGATAATAAAAGTTAAATTTTCTTCTTATAGGAAATTTGGAGCAACCACACCATTGCGAGCTCGAGCCCACGAGCAACTACTAGTTGTGTTCGAGTTTGATCAATGGAGCAAGGACAGAGGTTGGAATCTTTTTCCAATAGAAGCCCCCTTAATCACCTCCGCCTTTCGAATCGACAACGGTAGCATCTCTGCGAGGTGGTGATAGCTCAAATGGAGAGGCTCTCCTTTAACCTTTGATGGCGGCATAAGTACGGCGGGAGTGCCACAACTTGGCACAAAGGGACACTTAAGTGCCAAAAGTTACAAACGGTACACTTAAGTGCCACTTTTTAAAAAAAATGGATCACTTAAGTGCCAAGTCGCTGGAGTTCGCCGGAAATCCTACGTGGCAATTTTTTATTAATTTTTTTGCCTACGTGGCTCGCCGGAAATTGAAACGACAAAAATCAGCGCAAAACGACGTCGTTTTTGCGCGACGTGGATTTTAAATTTTATTAATTAAATAATTAAAAATATATATTATTATAAAATCGATTTTATTTATTTAAAAAAAAAAAAAAAGAAGAAGAAGGAGGAGGGGATCGGCGAGGGCTCGCCGCCGCCGCCCTCGCCGCCCGCCCTCGCCGGGAAGGGCCGGCGAGGGTGGGCGAGGGAATCGGCCGGGGTCGCCGGGCCGGCCGATGGCCGCGACCCGGCCGGCCCCGAGCGGCTGCGCGCCTCGCCCGGATCTGGGCGAGGTCGCGACCCTCCCAGATCCGGCGAGGTCGCCGCCCTCGCCAGCCCGCCGGCCGCCTGCCTCGGCCGCCGGGTCCGGGCGGCCGACGGCCCTTGGCCCGGCCGGGCGAGGGCCGGCGACCCGCGCCGGACTGGGGAGGGTCGCGACCCTCGCCCTGGGATCTGGGCGAGGGCGCGCAGCCCTCGCCGGGCCGGCCGGGTCGCGCCACCGGCCGGCCCGGCGACCCCGGCCGACTCCTCCCCACCCTCGCCGGCCCTTCCCGGCGAGGTGGGGCGGCGACGGCGGCGGCGGCGGGGCTGCACAGCCCTCGCCGGTCCTTCCTCCCTTTTTTTTTTTTTTTTTTAAAAAAATCGATTTTAATTTTTTAAAATCTGACGTGGACAATTTTTTTTTTAAAAATTGCCACGTGGATTTTTTATTTTGAAAAAATGCCACGTGGATTTTTTATTTAAAAAAAAAAAAATGCCATGTCGACAAATTAACTCGTTGGAAAATGGACACGTGGCAATTTGGCCAGAATTTTCGCCGTTGGCACTTAAGTGATCCATTTTGCTCCGATTTTGGCACTTAAGTGTACCATTTGTAAGTTTTGGCACCAAAGTCTCCTTTGTGCCAAGTTGTGGCACTCCAGAGGTCCGCACCTCCTTTGATGGCTCTATCGATAATGTTGCATGAATTTTGAAGGGTTTTGTGGAGACCAAAAATGACTAGAGGTTCTTCACATCTTTTTAGTTAGTCATATTTGGAGCTTGGCCTGGACCAAACCAAACAAGCTCCAAATAATTTATACCAAATCCAGAGGACTTATTTAGGCTTGATGTAATTGGGTGAGGGCTGTTTTTCCAATGAAAAGCAACTCGCAAACTCACGTCATAATATGCCATTTCCCGTATAATTCTTTATCCAGAGTAGACAAACAACCATTCCTCTCCTGTAACATGGCTAGGATACGAACTTTCGCAGCGAAGCATTACCATGCGAATCACTCTATCAGATATTGTAACAATCAAAGCGAATTCCATGTCCCAAGTTCCAGCAGGCCTCCTCATACCCATCAGTTCTAGAAAGGAGGAACTGATTGTCTTTGGGAAAGCACACTAAAAAAGCAAATGCCGTCTAAGATTCAAGAGCAGCTGAGCACAAGTCACGTCGATCAACTACAGAAGCCCCATTTTTTTTCATCCTCCCGAAAGTCTGCAAACTATTCAAGATGGCTAATCAAGGGCCGAAACAGAACTTAGGAGTGTTTGGATTAACCCAAATCATTTTATGACATACAACCTACGGCCTTCTTTCTCTAGCCAGGTTCCAAGCATCAATCCAAGTAAAACAACTAGATGTGTTTCCAGTGAACATTACTCTGATCGTCAGCAATATGACAACGCTAAAAGCGTCACGCATAACGCTGTCTTGTATTTGCACCAGTAGATCTGATCTTGTTGGAGGCAAGACCACTCATCTCTAACTAGTAACAGTAGCTACCAAAGAGTTGATAAATCTAGAGCAGTATCATGAATCACTCTATGAGAATAAGCACCCTCTAGAAAAGCCATGAGGGTGCCATGATCACACCACAAATGAACTGTCCTGTCCATTGCCAATCACTTGTCGAGTATGTTGCTTAAGAATGGACCTAACTTTTAGCAGCTTCCTCCTAGTGTAGGTGAGTTACTTTTAGGAGTAACAGACCAAATAGAAATCTGTTTCAGCAACACATGGACCCTGCTTTTAGCAACAACTTCCTACAGATTCCTGAGAATGCAAGCTTTTTTCCATGTTTCCAGTTTCTGCAAGCCTAAAACACCTTCGCATTTTGGAGTGCAAACTACATCCAAAGGCACCTTAGGACTCTCTGCTTTCTCAAGATTTCCCTTCCACAAAAGAACCTAGTCTTTGCTCTCGATTAGCATAACCATCTTCCTTCGGTAAAACAAACTTCTGACTGCAAAAATTAACCAGGCTATAGATTACAGCCTTGATTAACTAAGCTTTCCTGCATAGGAAGACATCTCTCAATCTAACCTGAAGTTTCCTTTTTCTAAAACTACTCATCAGCATCATAGCTTGCTAAAAGAGCTTGGTTTTCAGGGGATCGAGCTTCAAAACAGAAAGCTCTTTGAATTCCAGAAACAAGGACAAGATTTCTTGCAAGCTCATCCCATTTATAGAAAATCATCAGCAAAACTTCTCACTTTCTCTGGAAAATAACTAAGGTCATGTTATACCTAAGTTTATACTAGCGTCAAAACCTGCACTACGTGTGCGCTTGAGCGCACAATTGATCTCCCTTTTCAAACGGTGAAAATACGTCATTGAAATGAAGAGACTAGTTTACCTATGTCTTATTTTGTTTGTTTGAAATCCATAAATGGTGGAAGTTGAGATCAATGGAGTAAAGCCTAAGTCACATGCCACTAGAACATCTATGTTTATAACATTGTCTATTTCATTGTCCAATCATTTGTTTTGATAGGGCATTGCTCGAAAGATGTTAAAGGGGTAAATGACGCTGAAGTACAATGTCATATTTGGATTTTTTATCTTTTCAATATAGTCATTTAACTATTCCTAAATACTCAATATAGTCCCTAAGTTTTTAATTTGTTAATATAATCCCTCAATTTTAGACCTGTCAAATGGGTGTGTCGGGTCGGGTTTGGGTCGGGCGAGTTTGGGTCGGGTCGAAAATGGTCCGACCCATATTGACCCATTTAACCCGTATAGACCCATATTTATGTAATGTAGATTTAGTGACTCATACCTAATCCGACCCAACCCGTATTGCTAAAAGCTATTATTATTGTAGAGAAATCCAAATTCACTCTAAGCTCTATGCTAAATGAATAAAATTTCAAATCAAATTAAAAAAATTAAAATATAGTAAACAAAATAAAAAATGTAAAAAACCTATAAATTGAAATATTTTTAAAGAATTTCACCAATTAAATATATTTTTGTAAAAAACCTATAAATTGAGATGGAGTGGAGGCGAGCAGCAGAGTGTTGCGGTCACTGGTAGGTCACCATCAATCACCAAGCTTGAGGATGATTCAAAGAACACGTTTTATAGTTAGGTTGAAAATGGATCAAAAATATATTAAAAATGACTCATACATTCTATAGTTGGGTTGAAAATGGGTCAGTTGACCTATTTTCGATCAATTAAAATAGAACATGATTCACAAAATGGGTCAATAACCAGTCTTGATGCCCCTACTCAATTTTCTAACAAAGACAAATCATCCCTTTAGTGCTATTCATAAATTTTCATGATTACATTATTATCCGGATTTTGGAATATCTTTTTATTTCATTCATTTTCCTAAATCAGTAGCAAATATGCTATCTTTTTATTACATTTTTTTAAAAATCTTTACAACTATTACAATAGTTCAATTTGCGTAAAAGTAGAACCTTATTTAGAGTTCAATTTAGGGACCAAATCTGCCAATAATGCTAGAATTCCATCCCTAACCAAAAACACCTACCTCGCACGATTTTTGCATTCATTCCTTCTCATTCGTGAGTAGAGGCATGTTGATTTTGATATCTTGGGCCCGGCATCAAAATAAATTTTGGACCGATGAAGACGACAGGCACTTTCGAGTCCCTCGAATCTCTAGAGAAATATTCAAGGCCGCTCAACATTACCCGATTGATTCTCTCCTTTTAAGTTGACCCATTTTTGTGCGTACATAAAACTAAGTCAAGATATGGGCCATCTAGTCAACAATCGGCCAAGAGTTTGGCCTGGAGGGAGCGTGCAAAACAGGAAAGGAAAGAAAGCAGAGCAGAGGGCAGTCTTGGCAATAGGAGGAAATGACAAGAGTGGGACGTGTTCAGGCAGCTGATCACGCTGCATATTGAAAGTGAATTATGAAGTGAACATGCAGGGAATGTTTATCATTTTCTTTCCTGTTCCTCCGTTAATCTCACGTACCAACCAATCATCGCTGCCACCAAAGCCAATTCGTTTTGAAACCCCCCCTTCACATTCGTCGTTTTGACCCTCCACGGCCTGAACAATCGTCTTCTCTCGAATCTGTGGACCGAGCCATCGCTCGATGAGCTCATCGCTTCCCCGCCTGACCAGGCAAATCCTCGCCTTCCATCGTGTTGCTACGGCAGCGTAGTCATTGTGTCACCGCACGTTTCATGGGTTACTCCTCCTGGCTGCTCTTTGCCGGCCAAATTTACCAGTGCTACTCGCGAGTTTCTCTTATATCCTTTTCATCATCCGAGGCGCTGGTGTTGTCCTCTGTCCTCCCCTGTTCACGCCATGCTTTGTTGAATGAAAAGAAGCCAACGTCACCAAGTGTAGATTGCTCTCCTGACCAGTCCAAAAGCACCATCGCATCGTCGTCTCGTGCTCATCTCACTTCGTGTATTTTCTTCTTCTTTTGATTTTGCTCTGTTTCAAAACACTTGACCGTGCGTTTTCTCTTCACAGAGTATTCTCTCCACAAGCAAATAAGTTTCTCTCAGATAGATTCAGCTCCGCCGCTTTTCAAATCGAAGTGGACAATATCGCTCTCACGAGGTATCTGCAACATAGACGTGGGCATTCGTCAAGCTTCAAAGTCCTGCTCAGAGAACCTGCGCGCCTCCACGCCTATCAGGTTGTTTCTGTCCGACTGAGTTTTGGAGTTGATTTTACGTTCAGTTTGTCTCCTTGATTTGTTTCTCTGTTTCTGGTCTTGCATGTTCTTCCAGCCGAGTCGCAGGCAAACTGAGTTGACGTGCTTTCGTGCCGTTGCGGATCACTGAACGGAGTTGCCGACTGTAACTGTGAGAGTTCGGTAAGGAATAGAGATTTTTAGCCTTGCTTATTTGAAATTTAAGCTTATGATTTGAGTTAGCGGAAGTGAGCACAGAGAGAAAAGACAGGGCAGATGATGAGCAAGGATGAGAATGTACTTGGCATAAAGGAAAATATCAAAAAGATAAATCTATAAAAAAAGATTAAAAAAATGATTAGATTGTATTTAGGTGTTTTATCTCTAGTTTCATCACTTGTTTAGTATTCATTACTGCTCTCATCCTTATCATAATGGAACTTGTCTTCTATATATTTAAATCAATAAATTTACATTTATCGACACAATACACATTTATTTATATACACCACTCACGGGGGTCTTGTCACGGGACATAATAATAAGATTGTGTATATTCTTTACCAAACTTGTATCGGGGTTTTACTTACTGTGCTTTAATATTCCATTATCATCGTACTTGATTTGATCACTTGGATATGGATATAAGTACTTATGGTATTTAATGTTGACATTGTTGAATTTGATTGTGCACAATGATCCTGTAAATGAACATGTTTATGAATTAAAATTGGAAAGACCGTATGATTCACGTTTTTTGATAAAATAATGAGCTTAGGTACCAAAAGGGCATTAATTAGACTATTGGCGTAATCAAATCCTCTAGTTCGTGAAAATAAAGTCACTTCCCGCACTTGGCTCCTAACCAGCCTTCAAAATAGTTAGTGGCGACTCTTATAGTAAGAACGATTTTCATAATTAATTGAGAAAACCAAATTACAACCGGAAGTGTTTGGGAGAACCTACGCCAAGTACAAGTGACTCCTTGCATTCGCTCCCACTTGACAATCGGTCAAAGCTCCGGCAAATCCACCTTGGGAGAGTCGCAACAGTAATCATCTTTTACACCCCCAATTGTGAAACTTGGCATCAATCTTAAAAATAATAAAAAGAAATGCTGCTTCAGCCACCACTTGCTGCATAAATTTATTTATGGTTGATTAATACTAGCTAAGTCTCTTAATAGTGCGCATGTTCACAGCAGTCACTTGAGGCACATTCTGTGCAACCAACCCACAAACTTCTAGTCCCTTCAACCATACGCAACAGCCGTCAAATTACCGATGGAATATACAACTGCTCAAGAAGAGAGCCTGGGGAAAAGTGGCACTGAAGGACTTGAAAATGTGCACTGGAGTGAAAAGTGGCATTGAAGGACTTGAAGCTCAGAGACATGGAAATTGAAACTAATGAAGGACTTGAAGCTTGCAGATGACGGAACCTGGAAAGAAGAGACGACCGCGAACGATAGACTGAAGCTTGCGAGGAACGAGCAAGTAGCGACAAGGATTGGGTGGGCAGCGGCTGAGGATTGAGCAATGGCGATTTGCTTGAGCTTCAGGAGAGAGGGAGAAAAAATCGTGAAAAAGAACCCTCATCCCACTTCTTTTTTTATGGAATTAGGGATTTTCTTCAATTTTTTACCCAATTAAAATTTTGGGATAAAATTGGTATTGTTTCGGAAAATGTCAGTCAATGAACATTTGGTCAACCAGCAAGCTAATGTCCCTATTTGAGAATTACTTAATTACTTTAGACCTCTTTCTAAGAAATGACTCCACTTCATGGGTACATTTATTTCACGAAAAACTCAAGATTTAAGTAATATTTTTCAAAAAATGAATAATCGAAAAATAATAATAAGGTTCTGCAAAAGGAAATAATAAGGTGAGCTGAGGCCTTGGGAGCCTAAATTTCTCTTAAGAAAGGCCCTTTTGTTATAGATGGTGAGGGAAGCAAGATCCCCAACCTCTCCACCGAGGTCGAGACACACACATCATATGGAGATTCCTAGTAAGATGGGAAATTTTGAATGAGATAGTCCTTGATTGCACATTTTATAATCAATTTATTGTCTCTCTCCACAAGAATAAAGCAAAGATAGAAATCAAATAAAGCGTAAGAAACAGTGATGATCTATGAATAGAAAGAAGGTGCACCGTTTTGTGCGGAGGACCCCTTGTTTCTATTGTAAAGTCTGTTGTTTCAATTTCAGAATCTGCTGATTGTATTGTTCCATTGAGAATCTTCTCTTTATAAGACTTTCAAGTGACACAATAAAGAGATGGACTGCTGTCAAGTAACTTCCCACAACATGTTATGTTTATCTTACGCTCTTGGTATCTTTGAGCTCAATGCATTCAAGATCATTTCCATTGATTTGCGCCCAAAAATGCTCAACCGATGCCAAAACTCTAGTTCATCAATGCCCTTGACAACTTGCAAGGTCTCGTACCATCCAATATCTAACCGTCTCAAGTTCTTCAAGTTTGATAAACCACCGAACCTGTTTAATGAAAAGCACCCTTCAACAGAAAGTACTTTCAATGATTCCAATATGAAAACAAACTGACTATCCTGTACCTCTGAGCATCCCCACAGGCGGAATTCTTGAAGCATCTTTAGAGAGCTTGATGCTCCCCTCCAACGATTAGTCAACTCGGGAGCTTGTAGCCCATTGTAACCCAGCTCCTCTGACAGACAAACCAACCTCTTCGAAGATTTGCAGTCCTGACCATGTGTTCTCTCTGACGATTCTAAGACATCGAGAAATTGAACATCAAATTGTCCGTGCACCTTGTTTTCTCTCGATTTTCTCAAACTTGATAAAACAAGTCTAGTCTCCTTTTCCAATGGAGGAAGCCCGTCAAGACGTACTTGGTACATTTTCTCTTTTTATGAAAACAATTACTCATGCGATCTTCCTAACCTTATTTCCCCATTGTTTAGCAAGGGCGATCATGCATAAAATCACTCGAGCAAACACATATAAAATTCAATAATATCGAAACAAATAGAGCAAATAAAAGGTAGGAAAAAAAAAGAAAAGAGGAGCCCTATGGGGAATAAAGTCCCATGTTGTCCTTGAATTGCCTCACATTCCGTTGACTCCACCTCCAGACATCCTCCCAATGGGTGGCCCCTCTATTTCTCTTCTCAAACCCTCAGATTCTCACATGATTTTCGTCTCCGTCTTCGTCCTCCAAGCTTGTCATCATCATTTTACTATTTGCCAAGTGAAGCCTCCATCTCCACCACCATCCCAAGATTTGATGTTCTTGGACCAAAGACTCGCCGCCGTACACCCCGTGATCCAGAGCTTCAAGAACGCCGTCACTGCCGATCCGCTTGGCATCACCACCTCTTGGGTCGGCCCTGACGTCTGCAACTACCAAGGCTTTTACTGCGACCATCCACCGGACAATCTCACAGCCACCGCACTTGCAGCCATCGACTTCAACGGTTACCACCTCGGCGCACCGACCCTTGAGGGCTTCATCGACCAGCTCCCAGACCTCGCAATCTTCCACGCCAACTCCAACAACTTCTCTGGCGTCATCCCACAGAAGATTGCACAGCTACCGTACTTCTACGAGCTCGATGTGAGCAACAACAATTTCTCTGGGGCATTCCCGGTGGCGGTGTTTGGGATCACCAACTTGTCGTTCTTGGACATTCGTTTCAACTCCTTCACTGGGTCCGTCCCGCCGCAGGTCTTCAAGCAAACCCTCGACGTGCTCTACATCAACAACAACAACTTCATGCAAAAGATCCCAATCGACTTCGGCTCGACCCGGGTGCCCTATCTCACCCTGGCCAACAACAAGTTCACGGGCCCAATCCCGAGGAGCATTGGCAACGCCTCTTCCACGCTGATTGAAGTGCTCTTCCTGAACAACTGGCTCACGGGTTGCATTCCCTACGAGATCGGGTTCTTGAGAAAGGCCACCGTCTTCGACGTGGGGGGCAACTTCCTGACAGGACAGCTCCCATGCTCGCTCGGCTGCTTGGACAAGATTGAGCAGCTCAACTTCGCCAGGAACTACCTGTACGGCGCGATCCCGGAGGTCGTGTGCTCGATGCCGAACCTGTTGAACTTATCGCTATCGAACAACTACTTCAACCACATCGGGCCGCTGTGCTGGAAGCTCGTGAAGAGCGGGGTGCTGGACGTGAGGATAAACTGCATCTTTGGGCTTCCCAATCAGAGGCCATACTACGAGTGCGTAAGGTTCTATTTTCACTCGTTCTGGTTCAATTGGGTCTGTCCGTGGCAATACCTGATGAGCGCTATTCCTTGCAAGATCAATTCATCTTACATTAGTCGTCCGCCGAGCGCTCGGACAGCATCGGTCACTTACCCTGCTCTTAATCGACACAGATTATAGGATGACTGGTGGTTGAGCGTGCGTTCTTCGTATTCATGAAGAAAATAATGATGGGTAGACGATCAATAGTAACCACAGAGGACGCTTATATTGTTAGGGAAATGCGGTTGGCTTTTGCACTTGCCGTCGAGTTAATCGCACGCGATGTGCAATCTCATGCTCACGTCATAACTGAAGTTGTCCTCTTTGAATAAGGTTATTAGGTAAACCAAGGGTGATATGAGAAGCTGAGGCATTTTAGAAACTACATGAAACCTGGTGGGACCTTAATGCAGGTTCCAGTGTTTCATCACGAGCGATTTCTGTCTCATTAGTCTGAGTTTGTTAAATAATTCCTCAATATTAGAAGAAATTTTCTCAATCATGCCCATTACTGATGAATTACAAGTACAGACATCATTCACGTGCAGATTTAAATATGGGACAATAATCTTTCCCAAGACATGTTGGAGAACATGTCGGTAGGATACAAGATGTCAAGATCACCCTTTTGCAAATCTAATTAGAATTAAATGCTAATGATTTTATGTTCGCAACATATCAGTCCAAAGTGTCATTGGAAATAATAAATAAAGGAAACGTCTACATTTGTACTTCGCTAATAGTCGAGTACAGTTTGCCCCACACTCGTTGTACCCGCCTTTCGCATCCATCATTCAAACATCGGATTTGCCCCACGTGTTCACTAAGTGCGTATTTGAGGACCGCAATTGAAAAAATCTCATGATTCTGATAGGAAAAGCTTGGATTGTGGAGAGGCAGCTTCACTGTAAAAGCTTTTAAAGTTCCAAAGATTGCACTAATGGATTTTAATCTGTTATTGAGCCATTAGAGCTGGGATAATGGAGGAGGTCAAGTGATAGGCCAAACCACTATAAATAGCTTTGCAAACTCTTCTATCTGTTTTTTATAGAAGACATTTGATCTGCTGTGCATATTTCGTCCGCAAACACTATTTCATCCTCTACGCATTGTTCTGCACGAGAAAGTTTATGAAGGATCCTACGACAACCATTTTATTTGTATAAATATTAGGAGAGATGACGCTAGTTGTCCCTGTACCTCTACTCAAAAGTTAAAAACGTCAATGTTCTTTCTTTGATCGATTTATGTTGATGTGAACTGATAGAAATGAATTCCGGAAAAACGAAACTCGAAGTAATCGAATAACACTTAAAGTATGCGGAAACGGCTCGAGTTAACATGTAACACTGGTCGAAAAGGTATATCACTTAGATGGACATACCTTATTTGCCACGAATGAAATGCCCCTTTTGCATCTTTGAGAGTTGTTGAGTAGGGCATATCCCTATTCTTGAGACAGATTTTTTTTTGTTTTTTTTTTTTGAGAGTCCTCAAGCATGAAAACTATTCATTTATCAAACTTTTTATTTTTATTTTACAGTTTTCTCCCATAAAATAATTGCCTTGGTAGTTTACTTCTCTTATGGGCCATTTCAAAAAATTAATTGATGGGCTAGGTTTAGCCCAACATGGGCGGCCTATTATCAATGAACAACCCATCATCTCCTACTCACACATGGTAGGCTAAACACAACTCTCTCTTTTTTGCAATGTTCATATAAGCAAATAATCCATTCGTGGGATTTCAAACAATCTAGGATCTCCTGGTGCCTTTCCTTAGCACCAATCTATCCTACAAGTGCTCTTCCTATGAGGGCTCTCGAATCAGGATTGCTCATCTTACAACATTCCAACAGAACTTGTTTTTCAATTCCGTCAAGTAATTAGAAGCTATGAACAATCCACTCATAGCAAGAGATTCAAATACACAAGAACAATCACAAAGTGTTTTCCTAATTAACTATCTCAAAACCCATCACATCTTATCACTCTAGGTATTGACTAAGCTCTAATATCAAAATTGACAAGGATGTCATGCCCCAACCCCCAAGCACGTGATAACCCCTATTCTCTTGTGGTCATTTGATTACGACATCCTAGGACGCATTGCCGACCACTGATTTTATTTTTTGATTAAACACATGCGTAAACATTGAATAATCCTCAATCAACACAATAATAAGGATAGTTAGGAACACTATAATAGCAACATTACCAAAAACATAATTTTGTTTTAATTACTTGTTAACCCTATGAAGTTTTACATGTGCAAGCCTTTACAATGAGTAACTTCCTATTAAACCAACAAACAGGACTAGGAGGGCTAGGGTTAATCTACTCTCTCGCAAACACGGTACCGAACCGCATCACTTGTCAGTTCTTCATACTATAAACCTAAAAACTGGTTAACGACAACAAGTGAGATATAACTTAGTAAATTAATAACCTAAGCCTCAACTAGGAAATTTACTCACATCGGGTGCATCTTAAATGTGCGGCCTTTCTATCGATGGCAGATCAATAGCAATGCAACTTTCACTTTGCCTTAACTATAAACATGAATAGGTTCTATCCCTTACACAATCATTAATAGTTAATGAATGCATCCACACGCATTCTTACCTTGCTTTGGCACACATTACTTGCATGATAAAGTTTATCACTTGCCAATCTTGAAGCAACAGGCATAACATATAATCAAAATACATCTCATGCTTTCCCATGTGCAATGTACTTATGCATGTTTCAATTATTAAGACTCCCTTAGGGTTATTACCACACAAAAGTTAGCAGTATACTATTATACTCAGGCTTTCATCATGGCCATGAAAGGCATTCCCATAATCAAATGGGGGTAAACTCATGGCCATGAAGGGCACTCCCGTAATCACATGGGGGTTTCATCACGGCCACTTAGGGCACTCTTGTAATCATATGGGGTTTTAATCATGGCCGCGAAGGGCACTCTTGTAATCATACGAGGGTTTAATTACAGCTACGAAGGACACTCCTGTAATCAAATGGGGGTGACAGGTTCTCAATATGTGATCACACAAGCATCCCAATCACTCATGCTCATTTCATTATCCTTTCATTTAGTCAATGCAAACGTGATTTGTGCTCGCATACAATAGCTCATCGAAAATTTCAAGCACACGATGCAACAATATTTCATACGTGATCACATGAACATGGTAAATATATCAACTTTTCGAACTTTCCCTTTTTTTTTTTTTTCAGATTTTTCTATCCTAGCTCACAAGTATATAGGGCATTCCCAATCAAGGTCTCATGAACTAAATATATAGAATACACCTTAGACAACACTTATCATTTGCTTGTAGGACGTTCACTCTTACTCACGAAACATGTCATAGGCAGTAAACCAAGTGCATATAATCTTAACAAGAAACACATATAACATTCATATACCCTTTAAATGTTAATAATAACATCCTGCTATAATTGATTCGCCTCCAAGGAATTAATTAGTAATATCGCCTTAGAGTAATTAACTAACTATTACTCAAGAATAATTCGTCAATTACCGATAGGAAATAATTAATTATTATCCGAAATAATTATCTATCTATTTCCCAAAAAATCCATTACTCAAAAATGATTAATTAATTTTTACCTAATAATAATTAATTAATATCCGAAAATGATTAGTTATTCATAAATAAATAAATAATTATCATCCATAATAATTACTTAATTATTACCCAAAAATAAATTGTCACACAATACCACTTAATTAATTATTACTCAAAAAAATTAATTGATCCATATCCGAAAATAATCAATTAATTATTATCCAAAAATAATTAATCATAATTGTTAATAATAAACAAGATTAACTCTAATTAACCCCCACTAACCAAGGTTAATTAGACTACTTAACCCTAAACCAAGGTTAGTGAGATGGTTTAATACTAAATAAGATTAGTCAAATAATTTAATACTAATCGAGATTAACTATAATTAAAGAACCACAATTGAAGGTTGGCCATAGTTAATCATCCACTAATCACAATTAGCACAAAACACAATTAATTAGTGCTAAACCAAGCCTAACCAAAATTAATCCTAACTAATCCACCCTTAATAACGTTTAATACCTTAATCAAGGATAAGAAAATTAACTCACCGATTTACGATTCCGGTGATATGGGCGCGACGGCGGCAGCGCGGGCAATGTGCGGCTACATCCAGAAACGGCTTGGGGTGCGGTGCGGAAATGGGTCTTGCGGTAGGGGTTTGGTTCCGTGAGAACCAAGAGAGAGGGAGAGGTGGCGGTGGCTTGGGCGGCTCGGTGAGGGTTCACGGATGGCTCCACGGCGGCGGCCACATGGGGACGGCAACACACGGTGGCTAAGTGGGCGTGAGGTGATGGTAACAGCAGCACCAGCAGCGGCTAAAGGGGAAGGAACGAAGGAAAACAAAGAGGAAAGGGAAATGGAGAGAGAAAATGAGGAGGAAGGGGATGGGCGGATGCATGGAAAAAAATGAGGGGGAGAGAGAGATAGAGAGAGAGAGACGTGGGAGGGGGCGGCTGAAACTTGAGGGGGAAGGAGAATAAAAATAAAATAAAATAAAAATAAAACTTCCTTACAAGCTTCTAGAAAAGGTCATTTTGGTCATTATATCATTAAAATACAAATTTTCCAAATTTTCGGGCTTATCGATAAATCAGTAGTTCAATGAGGTGACGTCCAAGAATTTAATATTGATATCCTTAAAAGTTCGATACCTGAAATCGGATTGAAATTTGTGATTAAATTCGATCAAATGCGACTTTAGTATAGCCTAAACTATTAGGCAACGTTTATTTTTCACATGTTTGACTCATGGTTAATAACTTTTCGATCCACGTTTATACCTCTTCAAATCATAGGCGACTCTCGATTGTCATGTAATCATGAGGGTTCGATTGCTCACCTTGAATAATAAGCCAAAAAGGAAATCGGTTTAACGTCGTTTGCAATCAATATCGTAGTCGTACGGAATCACCCGCAATCTGATCACATATTTTTATCGAATCGGTTTATTTCTGTTTGCTAATTGGCTTGTAACATATTTATGGTATGCTTCAAGTTCATTAGAAAAAACCATCCCTATAGCAAACTCAAAATCATTTTCCATACTACGCATTACATGTGCAAGATGGGAAGTTTCATGCTGCAACCAAATGAATAATAAATAATCAACGTAATGCCTTTACAAGAAAAATAACATCACTACATTACTAAAGAAAAGAAAATATGTTTCACATTGTATGAGTAAATAATTACCTCTGATTCAGCCATTTGATAAATTTACACGTGCAAATTAACTGAGGTAGTGACTTCAAAACAGAAATAATTCTTCAAAGTTCCCTCCTGATAAAATATAGAACAAACATTTTTAGAACATAATCACTCGTACTTGTACATATCAATCAGTTAATTCTAGCTTATGTTTAAACCTTGAATGCAAAAGTCATATCAACCAATTTTAGAATACGTGATTAAATTTTTTTTTAGATGCTCACTCATGCTTTGCATGACCTAAACATATATCAAGCTATTGTATAATGGCAGCATTCGTAATCCATAACCATGTTCGCTGCAATTTCAGCTTGCACGAGTGGAAATACTCAAAATAAGAAGCCAATTTTGCTGCATCATGATGGTTAAAGATTTAGCAAACCACAATGTCGTCCCCTTAACCAGAAATAAGAAAGCATACACTACTCTCTTTTAGATTTTCTTGCACAATAATCACTTATGAAACTATTCAAGTGCTTCTTAACGAACTCAAATATTGTAAGAGCTTGATGAAGGTAAGAACCTTACATCAATTGCATGGCCATGGCTGGAGGAAACCACTTCTTAAGCTTCTCAAATCTGGCTATTCCTTGTACAGTAATCACTGGAACGGCAAAAATAAAATGGTAAGGAGTGTCGCCGCAAGAATGACTCCAATTTTGTAAAGTGGCAAAACTCTATTTGAAATTGCCAGAAAACTGGATATTTTGGTCTGCCAAGGAGCTGCAAATATAGTATGAAGACTGTTCGTTTTTGGGTAATTTGAAGACATAGTATATTATATGATCAATTTATATCATTGTACTTTCATTGATTTGACATTCATATACTTTCTAATAAGATTGGTTGACATTTGGTTTTAAAATAATATTATTGCAGGCCAAATAAAGGAAGTAGTTCTGAATGGTGTTGCCTTGGAAGATGGTAAAAGAGAAAGTTTAACAAAATTGAGCAAGTGTGACACATTTTACCAATACGTCAAATAAATTGAAATCTATGTGTTGGTGGCACTAATAAAGTAAGGTGTTTTTTGATGTAGCATATATAATGTTTTATTTGATTGGCTTATCAGCATATGGATGTACACACAGAGCATGGATTTCACAAAGTTCTAAAGTGGATCCTGCATCTAGTCAATGAAGACGCATTATCGTGGTGTATAAAACTTAGATTCTTTCCTGCACTTCCAATCTCACTTATACAAAGAATTTCAAAGTGAACCCCCATCTTGTCAATGAAAACACAATATAGTAATGCATAGAATTTAGCTTCTTTCCTGTATTTCCAGTCTCATCTATTTTATCTTTTGTTAAGCTCAGCTCTCAACTCTATATCCTTTCCAAAACTCCCGTTGGTGGAGCTTTATGTCAATGCCTTACCCACTATCAGTACTTACTTAATCTATGTGTGGCCTCCTCATATATATTTTGAACTCATGTAAGTCATTTTTCAACATCTCTCTCTTACGAGAGAACAAATGTCATTTTAAATGAAAACAAAGAATAACTGTAGAATTCTATTACCAGTAGGAGCATGTTGACCATAGTGTTGGTTCTTTATTGACTTCAAGGGGCTCTAATACTCTCTCATTCTAGTGACTGCTCTGCTTGTTCTGCACCTATTCATTTACAAAGTGATCTAATCTAACAAAGTCTTCTCTAGTAAGCAAGACTAACTTGCCCAAATAATCTTAATACGTTGGTCAAAGAAATTCAGTCGTGATGTCACCTTTATTTGAGAAAATAAAATATTTTGAGTCAGTGGAGAGTACTTGAAGTATAAAGGGAAGGGTTGAAGAAATTAACTCAAGTACCAAAAACAATTGTTAGAAGGAAGAGTTTAGAACAATGAGTCATTCGAACTATTTTAGAGAAGAGTTTAAGGTTGAAAGATGTTGAGAGAAGAGAAGGATATATAAACTTGCTGACTGGGAAGAAAAGTGATGCTGAAGCTTTGATTAAGAAAGCAAGGACATATACATTATTGAGAGGAGACAGGTTAGAGGTTTAATGGATGGTCAATGTGAGGTTGAAATCAACTACATGTGGCTAACTCACGTGTTCTTTATTTAACATGCAAGCACTGAAAATGCCTCATATAGGTAATTTTTAGGCTATAACTGATGTAAGACGACGCTCATGGTAGAAAGCCCACTCAATTGAGAACTTGAAAAGAAATTTCAACGAACTATTACACAAAATAAGTAAATTCTTTAGGCATCGCACACAAAGCTTCCTAAGTGTTATATCTAGGGTTTCCTAAGCATCACACCTAATAAAAAATTGCATCATGCAATCCCAAAGCAAAGAATTTCCAGTTTCGATTAATCGTCAACTCTATTGTAAAGATAGAATTACAACAATATATGGATTCTCAATATTCTACTTCTAATTGAAATAGGAAACCTCTAAACAAGAAGTGAATTGAAATAGGAAACATAATACCATCCTTAAATCGAAAAAAGGACACTTTGAAAAATCCTAATATATAACTTTGCTATCTTTTTATTGTAATAGGGAGGTAATTCATTAAAAAGGCACTAAAGATGTGCAAATCCGTTTGCAAAATCAAGTACAGGAGAGGGAGTCTAGTCAATCTGAAATGCGTTTACATCAAGAGTCGATCTGTGTGCATACAAGAAGTCAAAGTCAAAAGCAAAAATTCCTAATTTCTACAAGCGACTATCTATATATTATATATTCTCCTGTTTCTTTCCTCTAAATCAGCCGAAAGCTGCTAGAGGGATAAACCGAATCTTGTTTCTCTTTTCTTTGGTAATGCATATACCCCAGCCAAGCTTTTAGGTTCTGTTTGCAGAGTTTTTACAGTGACCCACTTCTTGCCTACAACTAATGGAGCGAAATTCCAAAGCATTCTTGACCAACCATAGTCGAGCAATAGATAGCTTTGCTAATTAAACTTGAAGAGTTCTTCTAAGACTCTTATTTGAGTTGGAAAGTCCATCTTTGCTGATGTATATATGTTGACATTTGAATAACTATCATATCGCTTGACTTTGTTGGCTTATGAACAACATGTGCAAAAACTTCTCAGTATATCTTATTATCTTTGCTATCCTGGGATAATTGCCCTTAAATTTATTTGCATAGAAACTAAAATTTGCTGTCATCCATTGAACTATTTTCAATAAAAACGAACACAAGAATACATAAAAAATCACATGGGCATTCATCTATCTGTATGCTTTCTAAGTAACCACATTCACCAGACTCCTTCTTTGGCTTCAGAGGAAATTAAAAATTCTCTCAGCTAGCTCTTGATCAAAATCTATTTCACAAAATCAGCGACTGTAAATATAGAGAAAACCCTAACCTTCGGAGGTCGGCGACGAATCGAAGCCGCCAATGGGGCTTTGACAGTGAGAGGCTCGGGGAGGTGTTGCCGTCAGCGTTCACGACCAGGGGTGCTTCGCGGAGGAAAGACAAGGGCGCTTTGCAAAGGAGAGAGCAGCGGCGTCGGCGTCGGGGTCCACGAGCGGGGCACTTTGCGGAGGAAAGACAGAGAGAGAGCGGAGCAGAGGTCGCGCGGGTGAGGGAAAACGCGACGGCGGGGCTCGGGGAGGCGGAGGCGGAGGGACGTCGGCGTTGGCGTCGTGGTTCTTCGCTCGAAGAGAGGCGCGGGTGAGGGAAAACGCGATGGCAGGGCTCGGGGAGGCGGAGGCGGAGGGGTGTCGGCGTTGTGGTTCTTCGCTCGAAGAGAGGCGCGGGTGAGGGAAAACGCGACGGCGGGGTCGGGGAGGCGGAGGCGGAGCGGCGTCGGCGTCGGCATCGTCGTCGTGGTTTTTCGCTCAATAGATTTGGCACGGGTGAGGAGAGAGAGGGCAGAGATTTGAACATCACTCACGATTTTGTCTTCCCCGATCGTAAAACGGAACGGAGTAAAGGGAACGGGGGAGAGAGGGACGAGAGCGTGTGTACGGGAGACGAGAGAGGACAGAGGAGACGAGAGGAGAGAGGAGAGAGCGGCTGCGAGAGGAGAGAGAGGAGAGAGGAGAGAGGGATCGCTTTAAATTTCCCCCTCCCGCGTGTGGGCCCACCACTTACGTGGACGCCACGTGTCGTCTTCTAAGTGGTGAGCTGCACAACCCACGTGGACTATCTCACCTATCTAATATTTTCTCCTGGCCCAGAGCACCAAGGCCACGTGTCCTAGCGCATGAATGGGCCCAAATGGTGCATGGCTGCACTGGGGCCTAAGTTGTCTCAAGACCCATTTCGTGTGGAACTGGGCTTTCGAAGCCCAGTCCATCATTTTTAGGCATCATTTCCCTTATGATGTGCATCGTAATCCTTTGTTTTCAAAATTCCCGTAGTTCGTTTGCACATTTCGACAAAGGTTATGCATTTCAAAACTCTCTCTTTCAATTTATTTTCTCAAATTCTAATAATTAACTTTACCTTATTTTATAAGGAAATCCCGGTGACGGTTAAGCACGCAATTACTGCTGATCCTTAGTGGTATTAAGAAAATATGTTCGGTTGATAGATAAGTATCCTAAATCCCTTAGATAAAATTGATATTGTTATATTGTTGGAGTTAGGCTTGAATTATTAAATAAATAGTTGTTACTCTGCTAGTTTAAAATTATTTTTCTCATGAATAATTGATGGTCGTAATGTTTAAATTGCTCTTTGAAGAAAATACAAAAATGTGATTCTTCAGCTATTATTCCACTTGGATAAAAGAATATCATAGTTTCTCTAGGTGTTTTTTTTTTTTTTTATGTTTAAATATTTGCATTCGAAAGTCCATTAAATGAAACCAAACATAGATCAAAAGGCTGCAACAATTGGTCCGAGTAAACTCCAAGTTGGAGACTAAGGCCCCTTGGACCGTGAACCAATGCCCCAAGACTATCATGATTTTCTAGAATACTTTCGAAATGGTTGTAGTTATTTTTCCTAAAAAAAATCGAGCTCTCCAAATCCTTATTATCTATAATTAAAAAGGAAAAAAATACCTTTGTCTAAATAGGCCAAATAATAACATGACTATGTTAATTTCAGAACTAAACATACACCATCTAATTACTAGTCGTTAGTCAATCGCACAGGCATACACATCACAAATTATAACTCAAGCATATTATTACATGTCATTGCTTATTTTCAAAACACAAAAAAACACGGCACACAAAGTCATGCAGCGGCATGAAATGACAAAGGAATTTCACTAATTAAATGTCCAGAAAAATCATAAGATTTGTCAATAATGTGAGAAATTATTTCAGAATTAATTTCAAAGGACGTAATAGGAAAATGTGGTACTAAAAAAATGTTGTGGTGAGTCTAACCCCTCCTCACACATAAATGAATCCCTGGACCGCACGTTTCATTTGCTTTTGTAAATGACCATTGCTTGCACACATGCACCTAGTTCCCAATCAGCCTAGTTTTCTTAAAATGTTTGGTCGCGACGCCATCTCCTTCTTGGAACAAAACCGTAGGGCTGGCCCAAAATTCCTCGGATCTCGGAGTGTCGAACAAGGTGCTAAATGACCTATATGAAAAGACTTCAACATGTTGATCAAGTTTCGAGGGCTATATATTGCATCAAAGTGGCTGTTGAAGGTTGGCCGAGTTGACCAAAACGCTCTCATTTTTTTTTACTTCTTCGCTTATTCTTCGGAAAAGAAGACACAAATCATGATTCTACTCATAATTCTCTAAGAGAATGTTGATGTAATTATTGTACAGATTGCCTTGAGCGTAGAGTGAAGTTAATTTACTTGTAGACCGAGCTATAGTTCCTCTTAAATTTTTTTAAAGGCTTCAAGTATTGTATTAATGGATTTTAGCCTTGTTCTTAGACAGGAAAATTATTCAAAAAGTCATAAATCTATTACACTGTTATCAATGCAGTCTTAAGATTTTCAATTTAGCAAATTTAGTACTGAATAGTTTGATAATGTTCGAATATATTCTATCCCGACAATATTGATAAAACATCGTTGACATGGTAGTCCAGTTAGTGCTAGCCATCTTACATAGCATAGTTGGATGAGTGACCGTCAATGTAGATGATTTTTACAATTTTTACAATTTGTTAATTTTTTTTCTTCCTTTTCTATTCCTTCATCTTAAGAGACCATGTGGGTCGTAAATTTTTCTAAGATGGTGACTCAAGAAACTCAATCAAACTTATTGCTTCCATTCTTCTTTTCTAAAAATGCAATGTGACTTTTACCCAAAAAAAAAAAGTGAGAGAAAGTAGAAGGGTGAAAAGCAAGGGCTTCATAAGCTCTCGTAGTCATCGGGTGGTGATTACAAAGTTCCATACAAAGCGTAGTAGTTGAATGATTAAGCTTAGACTCCATTTATTTCGCACTATATGAATAATTTAAAAAATATTTTCTTAAAAATAATTGCTTATATTGCTTGAAATAATTAATTAATAAAAATATATGCATTATCGAAAACAATTTATGTATAAATATTTTTGTAAATGGGGATTAGGACACTAAGAGTGTCACAATTTTCTATAGTGCTCACTTTTGTGTTAAAATTCTTTTTTAGCTCACTTAAATGTCATAAGTTTGAAAAATCGATTACTCGATAGCCAATTTTGACATGGTCATCGGAAAAGTCGACGTGGCTACCAATTGTCTAGCATGGCCGTTGGAAAAAATTGCATGGACCGGTGACCACGTTGGACGACCAATGGTCACGTTAGCTTTTCCAACAGTCACGTTAGAAGTGACACTCAAGTAATCGATTTTTTAAATCTATGGCACTCAAATAAATAAATAAATTTTGGCATCAAAGTAAGCCCTATACAAAAGTTTTAGCATTCTTAATGTTCTTACCCCTTGTAAATGATGACAATATATTTTTTGTTCTTTACTTTCGTAGACACTACAACTGATCATTTTAAAGGAAAAATTTACTCATATTTACTTTTTGCAAGACTAACTCGCTCTTAACTTTCGTGCTTTTACTGACACCATAGAAGTTCGTTCCTCCACAGTAACAGCACCCACTTATTAATGAACCTGCAAAAAATCTAAAAGAACAAGGAAAGAACAACATTACCATTTAAGATGAATTGGTAGAGAGTGATGCGAGCCGCAAAGCGAGAACAAAGAACATTCGTTTAGAATTGAAACAAGGTCGAAAGTGAGTACATAGAGGGTTCGCGGGTGAGCTTCCAGATAACAACGTAGTCCCAAGCCATTGAGTCAACTAGAGGTGTCAAGACTTTGAACCGACTTTTGGAGAGCTTTCATGGTTGATGCTTTGCTTCTTCCCCAACACTCTTAACAAAATACTACGAAGCTCCGCTTGCTTCTAGCTTCTTCCCCAGCTCTCGCCTAAATTTGCACGAGAGCGTCGTGGCCCTTGCTGGCCATAAGCAAGAGTCATTGCCATTGCTTTGATTTGGGTGAGGGCTGCCGTGCCCTTACCCTCACCAGCCATCACCAAGACACTAGCAACCCTATCAATCTTTCCAAGTAGGTGAACAATGAGGAAGGGGGAAACAAAAATAAAAAAATTCTAAAAATGACTTAATTTCGATCATTGATGGTCTATGTTAGTATTGACTGTGTCACATAATATATGATTGGTGATAACTAGACAACCATGTTGGTGGTTTCCGATCCAAATTAACTGGATAGACTATATTAAAATTTCGTGCAACAATTTACGACTAAATTTGTCAAATTGAAAACTTTAGAATTAAATTAGATAGTGTACAATACATTTAGAACTTTTTGGACAAATTCCGCATTGTCAGACCATTGCCATTGGGATAATGGAAGAGGCTAAATGGATAGGTAAAACCACTATAATTTTCCTTTTTTGTTAATCCCACCTCTCTCTTTTAGACTCTTATTTGCCCTCTTTGCAGAGCATTAAAGTCGAATCCTGCATGCATCCCTAGCCCCCTCCCCTCCCTACCGGCAGAGCTGATACCTACTGGCTAAAACCAATATAAGTTAATTTGTTGTCTCTTCTATCCATTTCTCTCTTTACATTTTTAATGATTGAAGATCATTTTTATACATAGCATATTTTGTTTACAAACATCGTTCCATCCTCCATACATTGTTTTGCACTAAAAAAGTTTCAAAAACTGTAAAACAGCTAGCTAATTCACTGCCCACTTGATTGTTTAGTTTAGTCCATTTCACACATAAGCATTATATTTGTATAAATATAAGGTGAAATGGCACTAATTATCTGTTTATTCTGCCAAAAATTCAAGACCATCCTTGTATCATTTTTTGTCCAAAATCATCCCGATACTTTTTTAAAAGGCTCGTTGCTCGTCCTTTTATTATGTCACTACTTTTTCTGGTCGATTTATGCCGATCTCCAAAGCAAGCTTGCATTGAAATTCAGAACGAGACAATAATTTTTTCTCAACGAAGTTTATATGCTCGTTGCCATTCTTATGTCTGTATTAATTCTTATGGTCATTATTCGGCATCTAGAAGATATGAGAAAATTATTAGTTACAATCCCCAGCTCAATCGTCACCTTCGTCATCATCAACCCTCCCGTGCATCCCTGAATTATCCCTCAATTACGCCATTGATGTTGACAGACGAAGATGAATTGGCCGAAGCCGAAATCCTACAAAACTCAATCATTAATCTCTCATCGCTCGCTCTCTCCACAACAAAATGCCCAAGCTTACCAACAACCTCCACCAAGTTGTCCCTACACAAGAACTCGTCGCTGTAAACTCTCTCCACCTCCCTGTCGAAGTCATGCACGAACACATGTGTCTTGGCCACGCCACCCTTCTTGCTCCTCGCCAGCACCGCTGCTGTGAGTATTGTTGACATCGTCCCCGGTGCCGCCTCATGGTACCCGCTTGGCCCATCGATTAGTATCACGTCCCAACTCAATTCATACACGTGGTTGGGCAAGCTGTTCAATGCAAGCTTGCACTCCGAGAAAAGCAGCTTCTGCACTGGCCGGCACTCGTTGCGAAACTCGCCTCTAGCTGACTTGAGCAGCCTTTTCATTTCGCCGACCCTCGTCTCGTACTGCACGTCCTAGGCCTCGATTCCTGGGTGTTGTTGCTCAAATCGCGAGATGAGGTTCTCATTCTTATCGACGAAAATGGTGCGGCCATCAAAGTTGAGGGTTCTGTACAAGAGGGCCTCGTGGGTGAGGCCAAAAACTAGGAGGTTGCAGCCGGAGGTTGCAGCAGCAGCACAGTGGGTAACTGTGGCAGTTATGGCGGTAAGCTCGATGGACGTCAGGTGGGTGGAGGTGGTAGTGGTGGCGTAGTGGAGGAGGGCGGCGGATATGGAAAGTGGAAGTGGGCTTGAAGAGGCGGCAGAGCCCACGGCGGTGCTTGTGGCGGTGGGGGTGGGGGTGGTTGTGGTGGTGGTGGTGGTGGTGATTAGGGTTAGAGTGAAGGCGGTGCTGAAGAAGGTGATGATGAAGATGAGCCACAAGCGATTGGTGTTTGAAGATGATGATTGCTTTTGGATTATGGGATGGAGGAGTATTAGCCTTGTGCTATTCATCTCTTAATCTCTCTCTCTCTCTCTCTCTCTGTGAAAGCAACTTGTTCATTTCATTTAACATAATCGGAGAGTTGCAGGGAGCATCGTATATATTAGTGTGACTACACTGGGGAAATCATTGAGATGAAAGAATCCTAGCCCATAGAAAAACAAGAAACGTAGCAAAACAGGTAAAATCGTTCAGTACATTCCAAAAAACCAGATGTTGATACAAATAAAAAGAAGCGTACCTTCCCTATTGACCTCTTATCGATGGATAGCACTTTGTCTGCTACATATGAGCTTAGTTTAAAACATTAAAAGAAACATAACTCAAATGTGATTCATGCTGGTAGAAGGAGTAATTAGCAAACAAAAATTTAGGGGGCTTGTTTCATGGAAATGAAGAATTTGAAATATATATTGCCTAAAAATGATCCTAAAATCAATGAAAAATCAACAAAAATGTTTAGTTGATACAAATAATCGGTTCTTAGGAAAAAAAAATCATACCACATGGTTCCCACGGTGCAAAAACCTCTAACTAGATAGTTACTAAAAAGTTGAAATGAATCATCTTCAATACCAACAAATTTTCTAAATTACAGAAAATATATGCAAATAAACTTAACTGTAATCCTAGAAAATATTCACCAGATTTTAGGGTTTTTTAGATTAATATTTGTTCAAATTAGTGAAAGAATTATGAAAGATCTTTCTTCTTCTTTTCTTTTGGAATTTGCATGTGTGAGCGTGTTTGCATCCGTACGCATTGTGTACGCACTAATCGAGTTATCTATGTTTATATTGTTTCTATTGCATAGCATAATTTATTTCGAAAGCACTTTCAATTAAGATATTGAGGGACCGAATCATATCGTTAGGTAATGAAAATATAATTGGCCTTTTTGTAGTCGGATGATGATCATGATTTGATCATCATAATGAAAGAGTAAAGAGATGGAGAAAGGAGGTGCGGTACCGCTGTCATTTGCTTTGGCTCGTGCGCACCATTAACTCTATGTTTGATTGACTTATGGTGGGATTTGTTGTTGGACATGGACATCGTGTCATGTCTTTTGGGGGTCTATTGATGTTGGTGGCAGATAATGCAAATCGTTATCCCTAGCTTAGAAAAAGGTTACAGCAATCTATAACTTTTTCTAAGTGTTTATATAATATTGAAATATTTTCTATTTAAATTAATCTCTAAAATTTTTAAAATGGTTAATATCATAAAAAATCCTAAATTGGTACGTATGTGATAAATTTACCCAAAATTAATTTTTGACCACAAAGAATTTCAAACTAGTATACTTGTAACAAATTTATCCTATGTTAGTTTTCATTAAATTTTATTTTCAAATTATTGAGCTGAATATGGATGACATGTGACAATTGTAGTGCACCAATTTGGGATTTTACTATTCTTTTGTCACAGTTATATTAGTTTTGTATTTTTTTGTGATAATAATCCAATTTAATGTAAGGTATATTTGTCACATATGTATATTAGTTTTAGGTTTTTTATAATTAAAAAATTAGTTTTTGGTAAATTTGTCACAAGTATATTGGTTTTGGGTGTTTTGTAATTATTCAAGATAAATTTGTCACAGATATATTGGTTTAGGATTTTTTGTGGTTAAAAAAATTAATTTAAGATAAATTTGTCATAGATGTACTAATTTAAAATTTTTCACGATATTAACCCTTTTAAAATCAACTAAAATGTGATTCTTTCGTTAATTGAAGTTAATCATCATTGATGTGGATTGGTTAGCTCAATTAAGTTTAATCTTCTTATTAAAAGAACTTTTCTTTTCTTTTCTCTTTAATTCTTCTACTATGTTCTTCAACGGTCGCAATCATTGGCCACTCCTTAAGGCTGGCCATCACTGGTCGCAATCATTGGCCACTCCTTAAGGCTGGCCATCACTGCCAGCGTCATCCTCGGTGTGGTCTTGTCGTGCCTCGCCACCATCACTCTCCATGCCGAACCTTCTTGCCTAGCTCAACCCCCTCTCTCTCTCTATTCGTATGCGTGTGACTAGAGGTGTCAAATGGGTGGGTCGGGTCGGATTTGGGTCGGGTCGAAAATGATCCGACCCACATCGACCCATTTAACCCGTTGACTTTCATGCAATGTAAATTTGATGACCTATACCCGACCCGACCCATACCCAACCCATACCTGACCCATATTACTAACACATATTAATATTTAACTTAATCTAAAAAATCTACTCCCACTTATTTAGTTCACTTTAAACTTTTCACATATAAATTATTTGAATAAAAATTTCACACAAATTTATATAGTAAATTAAATAATAAAAAATTAGTAAATAAAAAAAAATGTGATACCTCTAAATTGAAATAGTTTAAGGAAAATAATTTTTTTTTAAAAAACTATTTTTTAATTATTTTAAAAAAATTGAATTTATTATTTATTTTATTTTATTTTATTTTATCTTTCTTTTTTCTTTTTCTTTTTCTTTTTCTTTTCTTTCTTTTCCCTTTCTTTTCTCTTTTCTTTCTTCTTCCTTCTTCTTCCCCCTTTTCCTCTATTGGTGCTACCCGACAGCGACTGGTCAAGACGCAGGCTAGCGAGCCCGAACTCAACCAAAGCCGACGAACTCGAGGCTCGGCCGATTTAGGCTCCATTAAGATCGCTGGCAGTGGTCAAGCTCGAGCTCGCCCGGATCGGGAAGCCGCGAACTCTATTGCGGCCACCAAGTTCGGGGCTCGCCTACCCAGATCCGGGTGAGTTGCAGCTCGGCCAAAGCCGACGACCTCGCAACTCGCCTATCTAGATCTAGGCCGAGCTCCGGCCAACAAGCTTAGAGCTCGCTAGCCTAAGCTCTATCGCGACTCGTTTGTCCAGATCCAGGTTAAGCTCCAGCCGGTGACAGCAAGCTCGAGATCGGCGATGGTGACGATGGCGTGATGGCGGGATTGGCAACAAAGGTCGAGAACGCATAGATGAGGGGGATGGAAGGAGAGATAATGGGTTTACCTAATAACTCACTTAACCCATATTTAACCCATATTTAACTTTCACTTGAGCTATATTTAATCCATATTTAACTTTCACTTAACCCATATTTGACCCATATTTAACTTTCACTTGACTCATATTTGACCTATTTAACTAAAAGTGGGTCATAACACCTCTACGTGTGACCTCTAGTGGAGGTTGGGACTAGGCATGTGACCTCCATTGATGGAGGTGCTCCGGTTCATATCTGGGTCGCACGACTTGTCCTCATATCCATTCTAAATTGATTTAGCTAGTTCACCTTGTCTACGTTGGTGTCCTCATTGACATATTAAATGGCTGGTTAATAGTCTTTATTGCCACATCAACAATTTTTGTTAACCTACTTAATGAATGACCATATTGAATCAAATTCATAAAGTACAAGTACCACTGTATTGCCAAATATTTTTGGGCCAACATTGAAAAATAGGGAAAAGTTTAGGAAGCGTGAGACCACTGTCAACTGTTTTAAAAGCTTAAATTATTAAATAAATACGTGATTTAATATTTAAATATTCTAACATCCAAACTCTTACCGCAAAATAAAAGAAGATAATATAAATCATCGAGATCGTCAATTAGGTACATAAGTAAGAGAGCTTAATTAATAGAGAAAGATCATGTATGGGAATCGTATTTGCAACGAGAGGACGTGAATAATGTATGTTTTACCTCTGTATTATATCATCCAATGCAACTGAGTGATGTCAAGAAGCTATTCTGTTAATTTGTTTCAATCTCCCTTATGAAAACTACTAGAAACGTTTTCTTGTGAATTACCAAAACCAATCTTCTGTTTTCACCTCGATTACTAATTTCACATCCGCTAATTTCAAAATCTATCCACACTTTGCAACAAGAGGTTTAAAAAAAATCTACACTTCGCACAATCTAATTTCCACAGTTTGTTAGACTCGAAGATATAAAATTTTGACCTTTTTTCTGACATTAGGGCCCAAAATGCATGCTCAAAATAATATATGATGCGGAATAAATCATAATGAGAAGTTGAGAATGATTTTCATATTTTCCCTGCATAATGAAATATGTAGTTGAGCCACATAAAAAGCGCAAAATAAGGATTAATGGCAAATTTGTCTAGTTAGTGTTAAAACCATTTTAACGATGCCAATTCAATTATAAGCATTAGAATTTTACCAATTTTGTCCCCAACCTTATAGGAATTGCAATATAGTAATTCCGGCTAATTTTAATAGAAGTCTTGAATTTCACGTAAAGATTTTAGTAGTATAATGGCACCGTTTAATAGGGTTAGGATTGATTGGGTGATTTTCCATTATTTTCCCTTCTCTTATAGTCTATTTAAATAAGAGAATAAAAAACATATATATAAAGAAGAATATATTTGTATCTTACGGAAAAGAGATATGTGATATCTTAAATATATTATCTTTTGCCCAGCTGGTTTTGCCCAGCTGGTTTTCATTATGTTAGTAGCTTGAAATTTGTCCATGTTTATCATCATGTTTGCCCAGCTGGTTTTCTATTCTCACGAAAGCAATGCTTAATCTTGCTGTTCTGTTTGAGTCCGAACATGCCTTTAATTATTGCTTTGCCTAAACTTTGTAGTATTGACGTAATTAGACCAATGATTGTGCCCTTCATGTAGTAACGTCAACTTTCGCGATATATTATTATCTTGTAGGCATCGAGAGAAATGTTTCAAAACAATGGCAAAGTTTAGATGACAAATTCCAAAAACTTCCCACTTTTCTTTTGCAAGCTATCATCTTATTATGGAATAAAGATGAAAATTCTCTTAAGTTTGTGCAATGTCACCTTTGATTTTTTATTTTTTTTGCAATAAATTATGTTCGCTCTAATTAGACCATCCATTAAAAAAGAAGAAAAAATGTTTACATGACCGTTAATAAGTATCACAATGGCTCATGTGTGGCTGCCACGTGGCTCCCACGTACTATTCTTGAAAAATTAAAGTTAACAAAAGTTAAATTTCTACTTAAAGGAAATTTGGAGCAACCACACCACTGCAAGCTCGAGCCCATGAGCAATTACTGGTTGTGTTCGAGTTTGATCAATGGAGCAAGGACAAAGGTTGGAATCTTTTTCCAATAGAAGCCCCCTCGATCGGCTTCGCCTTTTGAATCTAGAACAATAGCATCTCAGCAAGGTGGTGATAGCTCAAATGGAGAGGCTCTCCTTCAACTTTTGATGGCTCTATCGATAATGCTGCATTGAATTTCCAAGGGTTTCATGAAAACTGAAAATGATTAGAGATTCTTCACATCTTTTTTTCTCATCGTTTAAGTTAGTCATATTTGGAGCTTGGCCCGGACCGAATCAGATGAGATAAAATAATTCATGCCGAACCAAGAGGACTATTTAGGCTTGATGTAATCGTGTCAGGGCTGCTTTCAATGAAAATCAACTCGTGAACTCACATCATAATATGCTAGTTCCCACGCAATGCTTTATCTATAGTAGACAAACAAGCATTCATTTCCTGTAACATAGCTAGGATACAGACTTTCGCGGCAACACATTACCATGCAAATCACTCTATCGGATTATAACAATCAAAGCGAATTCCATGTCCCAAGCTCCAACAGGGCTTCTCATACCCATCAGTTCTAGAAAGGAGCACCTGATTGTCTTTGGGAAAGCACAGTCAAAAAGCAAATGTTGTCTAAGATTCAAGAGCAGCTGAGCACAAGTCGCATCGATCAACTACAGAAGCCCCATTTTTTCGTCCTGCCAAAAGTCTGCAGCCTTTTCAAGATTGCTAATCAAGGGCTGAAACAGAACTTAGGAGTGTTTGGATTAACCCAAATCATTTTATGACATACAACCTTTGGCCTTCTTTCTCTAACTAGGTTCCAAGCATCAATCCAAGTAAAACAACCAGATGCATTTCCAGTGAACATTACTATGATCGTCAGCAATATGACAGCGCTAAAGCATCCCATATAACACTGACTTGTATTTACACCAATAGATCTGATCTTGTTGGAGGCAAGACCACTCATCTCTAACTGGTAACAGCAGCTAGCAAAGAGTTGATATATCTAGAGCAGTATCATGGATCACTCTGAGAATAAACACCCTCTAGAAATGCCATGAGGGTGCCATGATCACACCACAAATGAACTGTCCTGTCCACTTCCAGTCACTTGTCAAGTATGTCAGCTTAAGAATGGACCTAACTTTTAGCAGCTTCCTCCGAGTACAAGTGAGTTACTTTTGGGAGTAACAGATCAAATAGAAGTCTGTTTCAACAACAAATGGACCCTGCTTTACAGATTCCTGAGAATGCAAGCTTTATTCCATGTTTCCAGTTTCTTCAAGCCTAAAACACCTTCACATTTTGGAGTGCAAACTTCATCCAAAGACACCTAAGGACTCTGCGCTTCTCAAGATTTCCTTTCCACCAAAGAACCTAGTCTTTACTCTCAACCAGCATGACCATCTTCCTTTGGCAAAACAAACTTCTGACTGCAAAAATTAACCAGGCTATAGATTACAGCCTTGATTAACTAAGCTTTCCGGCATAGGAAGTTGTCTCTTAATCTAACCTGAAGTTTCATTCTTCTAAAACTACTCATCAGCATCATAACTTGCCAAAAGAAAGATGTTAAAGGGGGAAATCACGCTAATGCACAATGTCATATTTGGATTTTTTATTTTTTTCAATATAGTCATTGAACTATTCCTAAATACTTAATATAGTCCCTAAATTTTTAATGTGTCAGTTGGATCCCTCAATTTTCCAACCAAGACAAATCATCCCTTTAGTGCTATTCATAAGTTTTCATGATTACATTATTATCCGGATTTTGCAATATCTTCTGGTTTCAATCATTTTCCTAAATCAACAGCAAATATGCTATCTTCTTATTACATTTTTTTTTGTCTTTACAACTATTACGATAGTTCAATTTAAGTAAAAATAGAACATCATTTAGAGTTCAATTTAGGAATCAAATTTGCCAATCACACTAGAATTCAATCCCTAACCAAAAACATGTACCTCGCACGATTTTTGCAGTCATTCCTCGCATTCATGATTAGAGGCATGTTGATTTTGATACCTGGGGCCTAGCATCAAAATAAATTTTCGACCGATGAAGATGACAGGCACTGTCGAATCCCTCGAATCTCTGAAGAAATATTCTTGGCCTCTCAACATTACCAGATTGATTTGCTCCTTTTAAGTTGACCCATTTTTGTGCGTACCATTTCACCTCAGCTAACCTCATTGCCTTAGCCTTATTGGGGACATGAAACTAAGCCAAGATATGGGCCATCTAGCCAACAATTGGCCAAGAATTTCACCTCGAACCAAAGAGCGAGAGCGTGCGAAATAGAAAGGGAAAGAAAGCAGAGCAGTGGGCAGTCTTGGTTATCAGAGGAAACGACAAGAGTAGGACCTGTTCAGGCAGCTGATCTTGCTGCATATTGAAAGTGAATTATTAGGTGAACATTCAGGGAATGTCTTATCTTTTTCTTAACTGTTCCTCCGTTAATCTCACGTACCAACCGATCATCGCTGCCTCAAAGCCAATTCGTTTCCAAACCCTCCTTCACGATGGTCGTTTCGACCCTCCACGTCCTGAGCAATCGTCTTCTCTCGAATCTGTGGACTGAGCCATCGCTCGATGAGCTCATGGCTTCCCTGCCTGACCAGAAAGATCCTCGCCTTCCATCGTGTTGCCACAGCAGCGTAGTCGTTGTGTCACCGCACGTTTCATGGGTTACTCCTCTTGGCTGCTCTTCGCTGGCCAATTTACTAGTGCTACTCGCTAGTTTCTCGTATATCTTGTTGAAGATATGCGAAGATCGGACTGAGGATGATGATCAATCAATTCAAATTACAGGAGATCATAATTGATATTTTGTATCAATCCATGATTGGATTTGATTTGGATTTTATTCTTTGTATCCTCTTTATTTCTTTCCTTAGTTAAGACATTCAATGTATTATAAATAGGAGTTTATACAATGTAAATAAGTACGAATAGATATACAAAAACACACGTTCTTCTTCCATTCTTGGCCTATTCTTCAAACTCTGACATGGTATCAGAGCCATATTCTTCAACCTAGCTTCCGCAAATCCTTAAATTGCCTCTGTGTCCTCCTATCTTTGCTATTGCACATCTATACCTGCAAAGCAAACCAAAGCACAGTAGGAATTCATTTCTACACATATCATGGCCAAGAATACCAAAAAAAATACTTATGTAGAAGGGAACTCAAATTCATCTCAAAACAGAGATCCGGCTGAGGATGAACAATCAGCAACTCAAATTACTACTGAACCAGTTCTTGCTCCAACAAATGTTTCCGGGCCGGCCCAGTGGCCACCATTCCAACAATTTATGTTTCAAGGCCCGTGGGCAATCGGGCCAAACTTGCCGTGGACTTCATACGGTACATTTGGAGAAGGACTCCCGAATCTCGGAGCCCAGCCCGTTGAAGGAGAACAAACTCCTTTCAACACCGGGTTGGGCTGGGCAGGCCCACGCCCAGGACCCGAGCCCACATCACAGGGTCAAGGAGCAAATCCCTACCCGACGATGGGGCACGGCTACCTACCGTACGCCGTTCCGATCAACGATAGCCGACCAGAGCCCGGCGACCCATTCTACACGTCGCCGGGCGATGGCCCTGAGTTGCGACTCATCTCTTTGCAGCTCACCGGACCTGAGAATTACAGTACCTGGGCTCGAGATTTCCGGTGGGCGTTGGTCACGAAAGACAAAGATGGGTTCCTTGACGGAACCGTGCCTTTTCCGTCCGACGAACGCTCACAACGGCACTGGCGTAGATGCAACCAGCTTGTGCGGACTTGGATCGGGAATTCTTTGGCTCCTGAAGTGGCCGCCAGACTCCCTCCAACTGAAGACTCGAAGACAATATGGGAGAATATCCGTAAGATGTACGGAAAACTCGACCGGGCCAAAATTTTCTCCCTCACACAAGCCATATCAGAACTGAAACAAGGAAATCAGTCCGTGACTACATGTTTCAACTGGTTGTCAGCCCTATGGAACGAACTTGAAGCGGCTGAAGAACAGCTCGAAGGGCCGGATGAAACACTTCAGCAATATCGGGCAATACGAGAAAGGGAGAAGGCAACTCGTTTTTTACTAATTTTAAATGAAAACTACTCACATTTTAGGTCCCAAATCCTTGCAATGGAGCCGGCACCGTCACTCGGGTGGATCTACCAGCTGGCGGTTCAAGAAGAAAGCCAAAGGGCAGTCACGGCACAGCACGCACGAACCGGAGAAGGAATCACCCTTGCTGCCTTCAATCTGGACCACCACCAACCGGCACCTTCGGATTCTCACCCGAACTTGCTGCTGGACAGCAACTGAGCGGCAGTTTCTCGCAAGGCTTTGCGTGGCCGACCAAAGAGTCGGATTCCATGGAGAAGGAAGACGAGCGGCTGCTATGTTCAAGGAAGGAGAAGGAAGCCCTAGTTTTTTTCAAATGGATGGCCAAGATCTAACCCATGGATCTAATAGCCATCAATCAGCCATGACTTCAGCCAAATCCAATGGCTCTCAACAAGTCACTATGGCAACTAATTTTAAAGGATCCTACGGCTCTCGTAATGCCACATCATCCTTGAAGGGAAATTATAAAGGAAAGGGGAAATTATATTGCGACTATTGCAAACGTCCCCACCACACCGTGGAAACCTGTTGGAAATTGCACGGTAAGCTCGGTAAGAAAGGAAAGAAGGAATCTTCAATTAATCAAGTTACTGGAAATAATATCAATCAATTGATCACCCAGGATCAATATCAGGAGATCATGAGGGCATTGAAACAGTTGGAAATTTCTGACAAAGGGGCAAGTTTTTCAGGTACATCATATTGCCTTAATTCTATTTCTCATGACGCATGGATAATTGATTCAGGTGCAAGTGACCACATCATCTGTGATGAAAGTTTTTTCTCTCATACCCATAAATACCATATTCCTATAACTGTGAAACTTCCAAATGGAAACACCACATATGTCACAAAGATAGGGACAGTCAATCTTGGTCCTTCGATTATCCTTTGGAATGTTCTTTATGTCCCTCAATTCCAATTCAATCTTATCTCAGTATCAAAGGCCTGTAAAGACAATTCCTGTCATATTTTCTTCAATTCTGACACATGTTTCTTTCGGGCCATTTCGATCGGCAACCGATGGGCTTGGGTAGTCTTTCACAAGGATTATATTTCTGGACCAGTTTTCCCGAAAATTTTGATTTGTCGCGTATTTCCATAAATAAGGAATCATTGTGTAACATTGCTACCAATGATAAAGTTATCCTTTCTCATCAACATTTGGGTCACAGTGCTTCTTTTCCACATCCCCAATGCAAAATTTGTCCACTTGCTAAGCAATCACGTACCCCCTTTCCCACGAGTAAATCTCGAGCTACAAATAATCTCTTTAATTCACGCTGACATTTGGGGACCTTACCACACCCCACATCGTGATGGGTCTCAATTTTTCCTCACCATTGTAGATGATCATTCTCGTGCTACATGGGTGTTTCTCATGCAATCAAAGAGTCAAGTCTTTTTTCTCTTAAAAAATTTCTTGACCATGACCAAAAATCAATTTCAGAAATCTGTTCAACGTATCCGAACAGATAATGGGAGAGAATTTTCTAGTCATGACTGTCAATCACTTTTCTCTTCTCATGGAATTCTGCATGAAAGCACATGCACCTACACGCCTCAACAAAATGGAATCGTTGAGCGCAAACACCGTCATCTTTTAGAAGTTGCACATGCCCTTAAATTCCAAGCATCAATTCCTGAGACTTTCTGGGGAGATTGTGTGGTCACGGCAGCATACCTGATCAATCGCATGCCAACTCGAGTTCTAGATGGACGTACTCCTTTTGAAGTCTTATTTGGCAAGAAGCCTGAAATTAATCATTTGAAAGTTTTTGGCTGTCTATACTATGTGGCTACCCTTGGCTCTCATGACAAAATGAGTCCTCGGGCTCGACGATGCATCTTCATGGGATATCCAACTCTTCAAAAAGGTTATCGGATTTTTGAGCCATCGACAGGGAATTTCTTTATCAGTAGAGATGTTATTTTCCATGAAGATGTTTTTCCTTTTCAAGATGAGGCGTCTTCAAATGAGCCATCTAGCTCAAATCATCAGAATGGACGTTTTTTATTTGAGGAAGATTTGTCTCACAGTTCTCCTTATATTAACGTCCCATCTTTGGATGTTCCAAATTCTTCTCTAGAGACCAAAGACAACACTTCGGTTACTCCATCTACCATGGATTATTCATTTGCAGAATCTACAATGCAAACTGAAGAAAATTCTGATTCAGAAAGGTTGTCTCCATTGTCTATTTCAGAATTTTCATCTTCGACCCTTGTTCATATTGCCCCGTGACGCTCAGGGCGGATTACTCGTCCTCCCACATGGACGAAGGATTATGTTTGTGCCTCTCTCAACTCATTAGGTACCTCATATCCTATCTCTTCTTATGTTTCATTCAATCGACTATCTACGAAACATATGTGTTGCATTAGTCGTATCTCCGAAGAAATAGAACCATCATCCTATGATGAAGCAGTTCGTGATCCATGATGGCAGAAAGCCATGGAGGCAGAGTTGCACACGCTAATAGAAAATAATACATGGGATATAGTCCTATTACCTATTCATCGCAAGCCCATTGGTTGCAAATGGGTGTATAAAATCAAGTACAAGGCCGATGGATCTGTCAAACGTTACAAGGCACGCTTAGTGGCAAAAGGGTTTACACAACGTGAAGGATTTGATTATCATGAGACATTCTCTCCAGTGGCAAAAGATGTAACTGTTCGTTCCTTCCTCTCCATTGCTGCTTTCCGAGATTGGAATCTACACCAAATGGATGTCCACAATGCCTTCTTGCATGGAGATCTCGATGAGGAGATATACATGGAAATTCCACCTGGATTACGGCGATAGGGGGAGGCTAAGGCGTGTCGTGTCACGCCCCGACCCTCGAGCACGCGGCAACCCCTATTCTCTTGCGGTCATTTGATTTGCGACTCCCCAAGATCCGTCGCCGACCGTTATTTTTATCTTTTAATTAAACGCATGCGGAAGAGAAACACAATACCCCGGTCAATTACAAAAATAGGGATAGCAGGAAAACCCAATAAGAACACATCCAAAGTATCGCTTTATTAACTAATTGATTAACCCTAGGAAGTTTACAAGTACAAGCCCTTACCACGGGCATCTTCCTATCGAGCCAATGAAACCGACAAGCCGGGGTTAATCTACTCCTTCAAAGACGGCCACGAGCCGTAACACGCGTCGATCCTCCATCCTACGGACTGAAAAATGTTAACCACGACGGGTTGAGATAAACTCAGCAAGTCAAAGTCCTAAGCCCCGGTTAGGAACTTCGCTCGCCTTGGAAGCAATCTAACCATGCAACCTAGTTCCGGCAAACAACACATACCACACCTCAAGCAGTATATCAGACGACAGTTCAATAAGCAGATGCAAACACAGCCGACCCTACCTTGCCTTGGCACACGCAACCCGCGTAAACCGTCATTTCAATCATCACGACATTAAGAGGCATGCGAATAATCGAGCATTGCACACGGCTTTCTCATATCTCACACCCACACATGCTCCGATTATTACGACCACTAGGGCCACGGCACAACCTTATGGTTGGCGGTCTACCAGTCGAAGACCAGGCATCGTCCTCCCCCATGAGGCACGGCGACGTCACGGGCTCTCTCCCATCGACGGCATTCCCTATGGAGCATGGGGCCCGCTCACTGCCGCAGCCCCGCAACCCGACCATTGTCGAGCAACCGACCGAAGTCGGGGCGACCAAAGGCCACGGCACAACCCCAAGGGTTGGCGGTCTACGGCGGCCGCGCGGGCTCTCCTCTTAATGTGACCATGCAACACATCATCAAACAATCCATTCTTTTCTTTGCTCTGTCGTGAATGCACATACAATTCGTGCTCACGCAACATGCTTTTACAGTTGGTGTAACATCCTGAAAATCGGCTCATTTTAGCCCGAATTTTAATTTGATTTTGGGAGCCGACTTCTTAGTAATATCATGACTAAATACTTGGACGTCGCCTCATTTATTTTGGGATTTTCCGTTGGACACGGAAGCGTCGGAAAAAAGGGAAGAATTGGACCGAGTTTTGGGCCGCGGGTGGGCCGGCCCAAGACCGGCGGCCCAATGGGCCTTGCACCCATTTAGCCCAGCCCAAGAGGGGCCCATGAGGGGCCCAAGTTGGCCCAAGTTCCCCTCCATTTCCAGCCCATGGGCTTCTCTCTTTGGCCTTTTGCTTTTGTGCCCAAGTGGGCATTGTTTTTGCTTGTTTTTGATTGGCCCTTCAAGCAAGTGGCAAGCCCACTTGCCTTGGCTCTTATCCTTGACCAGCAGCCTCTTCTCTCTCCTCCTTTCTTCCCCAAATTCGTGCACCAGCCCAGCCATACTCTCTCTCCCTTTTTCTCTTCCTTTCTCTTCCATTTCTGCTGTTTTCTTGCTGTCTTTACTGTTTTCCAGCCGGAAAACAGCCTTGCCGCCGTCACCGAGCCGCCGCCACCGCCCAAAGTGTAGTCCTGGGAGTTAGGAAGCCAACCGCGCATCCCGGTCACCTTTGGTCGCCGTTAGCCGCCCGTTTCGGCCGTTTCCGCTCAGCTGCACCGGTTCCGCGTGAATAGTAACCAGCGCTGTTTTTGGCCCATTTCGGCCACCGTTTGTCACTTGTTGTCGTCCCCGAGCTTACCCCTCGTAGCCCTCGTTCCCCTCTACGCGCCGGTGTCGCCGGATTTCCGATCCAAGTAAGTTAATTTCCTAATCCTTGTTTAGGAGTTAATCTTGCTTAGGGGTTAATTAGTGTATTTGTGTATTTTTGATTAATTAAGGTTGATTGGTTAATTAGTCTGGTTAATTAATTCTGACTAGGGTTAGTTAATTGACCATAGTTAGTATTAAAGTAACTAAGGTTAATTAATTAAAGTAACTAAGGTTAGTTTTAAAGTAACCAAGGTTAGAATTTAACTATGGTTAGGTTAATTTGACCATGGTTAGGTTAATTTGTTAACCATGGTTAAGTTTAATTATTTTTATTTATTTATTTAATTTCGGACGAATTTACTGTTCACGGATTACTGTTCATGAATTACTGTTCACTGATTACTATTCACGGCACTGTTCATACAGAAATAAATTTTGGTTTCAAATTGTTGTGTTCTTGGTTGTTATGCTTTATTGAAGTGCCGATTGTTAATTATATGCGTGAATAATGATGAAATGCATGATCGAAGACGGGTGGAAGTGAAAGTGTTTGATTTATTGAGTTATTCCCGAGAATTAGGGAATGTACGTGATTGTTGATTGGTTGAATTTGGAATTTTGGAATTGTCGAGTGATACCGCATGACATATTACGTGGGTTATTTGAAATGGCATGTCGCATGAGCATGAGTGCATGAGCGATGTTGCATTCACGACCAAGCAAAAGCAAAGACAAGAATGAACTGTTTGATTGAGAGTGTTGCATGGTCGATTAAAGTTGATAGCCCGGTTGAGCCGGATGACCGCCAATCCTTCGGGGTTGTGCCGTGACCATTGGGTCGCCTGACAGTGGTCAGATGCGGAGTCGCGGTTGAGGCCGGGCCCATGCTCCTTATGGAATGCCGTCGGTGGGGAGAGCCCATGACGTCGCCGTGCCTCACGGGGAGGAGGACGATGCCCGGTTTACGACCGGTTGACCGCCAACCATAAGGTTGTGCCGTGGCCTAGAGGGTCGTAATAATCGGAGCATGTGTGGGCGGTGTGATATGAGAAAGTTTTGTGCAATGCTCGATTATTTGCATGCCTCTTACTTGTTGTTGTGAGGCGATTGACGGTTTACGCAGTAGCGTGTGCCAAGGCCGAGGTAGGGTCGCTTGTGATTGCACCTGTTTATTAAACCGTCTTATGCTTTGTCATTCTCTCGAGGTGGTATTGCATTGATTGCTTTGTATTAGGTTGTATGTTAAACTCCCGAGGCGAGCGAAGTTCCTAACCTGGGCTTAGGACTTTAACTTGCCGAGTTTATCTCAACCCGTCGTGGTTAACCTTTTCGGCCCTAGATGATGCGTGCAGAGGATCGAAGAGAGCGATCCCTTTGAGGCCCGTGAGTAGGCAGTTGTAGCCTATTTCCTTTTGACGAGCCTTCCCCCACTTGTACAGGGTTAGGTTAGCTAGGCCGATCCCTTTTTGAGTAGGCCTTAGCTTGTTGCCTGTAGTAAGGCGTGTATGTATTTGCTGGTGTGCTGGCTAACCTTCAGATATATAAAATACTGTTTGTCTTTTCTCTGTTGCTGTTGTTGCTATCCCTGTTATTTGGTTTGGGAGTTGTTCGTTTCCGCATGTGCTTAATTACAAGATAAAATGAATTGGTCGACGACGCATGCACAGGGGCGTCGTACGCTTAGACCTCAAGTGAAATGGGGTTGCCGCGAGCTCGAGAGTCGGGCGTGACAACCCCGTCGATTTTGGTATCGAGCCTAGTTGGGCAATGGAGTGATAAGGTGCGATGAGTCTTGTGTTGGTGCGTGGGGATAGTTAGTAGGAAAGACAATTTCTTTGCTTGCATGTGATTGACTACGAGGATCCTTCGTGGTCCTTTGTTGTAGGGTTGTCTCATTTTCTAATTCCGTGTGGGGGGAATTGGAACGCAGGTTAGGAGAGTCCTGCAAGATGAGCAATCCAGATCCGAGTACCCCTAGTTTGAGGACCCCAGTCGAGAGGGTCGAGGAGGAAGAGGACGGCGCGCAGTACCCACCGGTGCTAGGGAGGTAGCACCCGAGGATCCGAGGATGGATGGGATCATGCATGCCATTGAAGCTCGATAGGTCGGCGAGGCTCGACTCAAGCCGCGTCGTTCTTTGCATCCGCAATGCTCCTCGCAGCTAGGCCCGGGATTGGTAACCGGCCTATGCATCAGTTAGTGGAGTAGTTCATGAAGCCGAAGCCGCCCAAGTTTTCTAGGGGCCGGCGACCACGAGACAGCGACCCTGCAGGTGCGGGAGATAGAGAAGACTTTCACCTTGTTGCAAAGTGTTCGAGGAAGAAAAGGTGATCATGGCGGCTTACCAACTGCAGGGTAACGCCGGCACTTGGTGGGAAGCTACCCAAGGATGGGTATTTCCCGAGGGTACAGCCAGAGTATGGGATACCTTCAGAGAAGCTTTTCTGAGCAAGTACTTCTCAGACTGCGCAAGAGAACGTAAGCCGGCGAAATTTCGAGGCTGCGTCGAAATCGATGACCGTAGATCGATACGAGGCCAAGTTTGCGGAGCTGTCAAAGTGTCAAAGTACGCGCCGCGGATGGTCGAGCACCCGTTGGACAAGGCTAGGAGGTTTCGAGACGGATTGAAGATAGAAATCCGAGACCACTTGGTGTCGGTGAACTGAAGGATTACAATGAGCTTTATGAGAGAGCTCGGATGATCAAGAGGCACCTTCTTGAGAAGGCAACCGCATCTCGTATCGCGGTTTGTGCCTAGCGAGACAACGATCGGTTTGGAAAGAAACCGATGGCGGGAGGAAGGTATCCTCTTCCGCCTAATAGAAGGGACGGTGTGGGGAAACCGTCGCCAAGTTCGTTTGGAGGATGCGAGAATGTGTGGCAAGAGGCATGGAAATGCCCCGTGTCCCCTTCCGATGGGAGCTTGTTTCGGTGTGGTCGGGTGGGCCACCGAGTGAAGAATCGCCCACGCAGCCCATGATGCCATTCACGCCACGACCGCCAACCGGACCACCGGTGGGGAATGTTCAACGAGGGCACGCCGTACATGACCCCCGCTCAAGGACGAGTGTATGCAGTCACGAGGAAAGAGGCGGAGGACACGCCTGCCGTGATTACAGGTACGATATCTCTACACGACCATGCTGCTTATGCGTTGTTTGATCCGGGAGCTTCGCACTCCTTTATTGCTAAACGGTTTGTAGAATTAGTGGGATTAAGACCAGAGCCGTTGGAAACGGTCTTTGTTATTTCTACTCCGTTAGAAGATTCGTTTTTATCGTAGTAGGATGTGCTAGCCGTAAACCGATTATAGATGGTCGGGAAGGAATAATTGATTTGATTGTTTTAGCGATGTATGACTTTGATGTCATTATCGGTATGGATTGGTTGACCAAGCAAGGAGCTACTATGGATTGTCGGGAGAAGAGAATCCGATTTAATCCGACTGGAGCTAGTAGTTTCCAGTTTGTAGGGAGCCGAGGAGGGTCCTCGATTCCCTTGATTTCTTCTTTGGAAGCAACCAGGTTGTTGGGGTCAGGATGTCGAGGCTATTTGGCATCGGTGAGCGATATGTCGAAAGAAGGACCGAACCTGGAGGACATCGCGGTAGTACGAGATTACCCTGATGTCTTTCCAAAGGAATTGCCGGGACTACCCCCGACCGGAGAGACGAGTTCGTAATCGAGTTGGCTCCCCGGGACGGAACCAATCTCGAAAGCACCGTACGGATGGCGTTGTCGAGTTGAAGGAATTGAAGGTGCGAGATGCAGGAATTATTGGACAAGGGCTTTATTTGCCCAAGTGCATCGCCTTGGGGAGCACCAGTCCTGTTTGTCAAGAAAAAGGATGGTTCGTTGCGGTTATGCATTGACTATAGGCAGCTTAATCAAGTGACGATTAAGAACAAGTACCCGCTGCCGAGGATTGATGACTTGTTTGATCAGCTTCAAGGAGCATCGATATTCTCTAAGATAGATCTAAGGACGGGCTATCATCAATTGAGAATCCGAAAGGAGGACATACCGAAGACAGCTTTCCGTACTCGTTATGGTCATTACGAGTTTACGGTAATGCCTTTTGGATTAACAAATGCCCCTGCTGCTTTCATGGATTTGATGAACCGGGTGTTTAAGGAATATTTGGATCGGTTCGTAATCGTGTTTATCGACGATATTTTGGTGTATTCGAAGAGTCCAGATGAACACGAACAACACCTAAGGACCGTGTTGCAAACTTTAAGGAATCACGAGCTGTATGCGAAATTTAGCAAGTGTGAATTTTGGTTGGCTCGAGTGGCTTTTCTAGGCCACGTGATCTCAGGCGAAGGGATTTCGGTAGACCCGACCAAGATTGAAGCGGTCATTGATTGGCCGAGACCGACTTCAGTAACCGAGGTTCGTAGTTTTCTAGGACTGGCTAGTTATTACAGACGATTTGTGGAAAGATTCTCTTCAATAGCTATGCCATTGACGCAGTTGCTGAAAAAGGACAAGAAATATGAGTGGACGGATAAATGCGAGCGTAGTTTCCAAGAGCTTAAGCATAAGCTGACTACCGCGCCAGTTTTGACTATTCCGTCAGGCTCAGGAGGATATGAGATTTTTAGCGATGCGTCATACAAGGGACTCGGTTGTGTTCTGATGCAATATGGTAAAGTGATAGCATATGCTTCCAGGCAGTTGAGGCCTCACGAGCTGAATTATCCGACACATGACTTAGAGTTGGCGGCCATCATATTTGCGTTGAAGATATGGAGACATTATCTCTGTGGAGAGAGATTTCAGATTTTTACGGACCATCAAAGCTTGAAGTATCTGTTCTCCCAAAAGGAACTGAACATGAGACAACGCAGATGGATGGAACTTCTTAAGGATTATGACTGCGATATCCTGTACCATCTAGGCAAGGCAAACAAAGTGGCAGACGCTTTGAGTCGCAAGTCATCGGTTGCTAGTATGATGGTTCAAGAATGGATTCTGTTGGAGGGAATCCGCGATTCGAATCGAGCTCGAGGTATGCCATCTTTCCGGTTTAATGGCTACCCTTAGGATTGAACCTGAAATTCAAGCCAAGATTAAGGCAATGCAACCTTTGGACGCTGAGATCCAAAAGATTCTGCAAATGGACGCAACCAAGAGAAAGTCGGACTTTCAAGTATCCGAGGATGGGATCTTGAAATTCCGTGGACGGTTATGTGTACCAAGCGACGCCGAAATTAAGGAGAGGTTGTTATCCGAAGCGCATCGTAGCGACTACAGTGTGCATCCCGGCAGTACGAAGATGTATCAGAATCTGCGACAGTATTATTGGTGGAATGGCATGAAGCTAGACATCGCCAAGCACGTGGCGAAGTGTTTAACTTGCCAACAAGTGAAAGCGCAGCATTGCAAGCCAGGAGGGTTATTGCAACCTCTTGAGATCCCTGAATGGAAATGGGAGCACATCACAATGGACTTCGTGACGGGATTACCAAGAAGCCAGCGAGGTAATGATGGGATTTGGGTCATAGTGGACCGATTGACGAAGTCGGCTCACTTCATCGCCGTACGCAAGGACTTTGCCTTGGAGAAGTATGCAGAATTGTACGTGCGACAGATTATTCGTCTGCATGGGGTGCCAGTGACGATTACTTTAGATCGAGACCCCAGATTTACGGCTGCATTTTGGAAGAGTCTACAGACTTCAATGGGGACAAAACTGCAGTTCAGTACGGCCTACCATCCTCAGACAGACGGTCAATCAGAGAGAACAATTCAGACTTTGGAGGATATGCTGAGAGCCTGTGTATTGGATTTTAAAGGAAGTTGGGAGGAACAACTTCATCTCGTGGAGTTCGCGTACAATAACGGTTATCGGCAAAGTATCGAATGGCACCGTTCGAAGCTTTGTATGGCAGACCATGTAGGACTCCAATTTGTTGGGACGAAGTTGGCGAGCGGAAAATTACAGGGCCAGAGTTGGTGCAGCAATCGTTAGACGCCGTTAAGATGATTCAAGAGAGGTTAAAGACGGCTCAGAGCAGACAGAAGAGCTATGGAGACAGACGACGTAGGCCATTGGAATTTCAAGTGGGCGATCATGTGTTCCTTAAAGTATCGCCGATGCGAGGTACATCGCGATTTGGAAAGAAAGGAAAACTGAGCCCAAGGTACGTAGGACCGTTCGAGATTCTAGAAAGAATCGGGAATTTAGCCTATCGTCTTGCACTACCGCCTCGACTTGCTCAAGTGCATGACGTATTCCACGTGTCGATGTTAAGGAAATACGAGCCGGACCCGACGCACGTGTTGAATTTTGAAGAGATAGAGGTGGACGATAGGGTGTCGTATGTGGAGAGACCGATTCGAATTGAGGACCGGAAAGAACAAGTGTTGAGAAACAAGACGGTCTCCTTGGTCAAAGTCATCTGGCAGCATCATGGCACGGAGGGAGCTACATGGGAAAGCGAAGAAATCATGAGGCGTCAGCACCCCTATCTTTTTGAGGATTAGCATGTCGGTTCAAATTTCGAGGACGAAATTTCTGTAAGAGGGGAAGAGTTGTAACATCCTGAAAATCGGCTCATTTTAGCCCGAATTTTAATTTGATTTTGGGAACCGACTTCTTAGTAATATCATGACTAAATACTTGGACGTCGCCTCATTTATTTTGGGATTTTCCGTTGGACACGGAAGCGTCGGAAAAAGGGAAGAATTGGACCGAGTTTTGGGCCCGCGGGTGGGCCGGCCCAAGACCGGCGGCCCAATGGGCCTTGCACCCATTTAGCCCAGCCCAAGAGGGGCCTATGAGGGGCCCAAGTTGGCCCAAGTTCCCCTCCATTTCCAGCCCATGGGCTTCTCTCTTTGGCCTTTTGCTTTTGTGCCCAAGTGGGCATTGTTTTTGCTTGTTTTTGATTGGCCCTTCAAGCAAGTGGCAAGCCCACTTGCCTTGGCTCTTATCCTTGACCAGTAGCCTCTTCTCTCTCCTCCTTTCTTCCCCAAATTCGTGCACCAGCCCAGCCATACTCTCTCTCCCTTTTTCTCTTCCTTTCTCTTCCATTTCTGCTGTTTTCTTGCTGTCTTTACTGTTTTCCAGCCGGAAAACAGCCTTGCCGCCGTCACCGGAGCCGCCGCCACCACCCAAAGTGTAGTCCTGGGAGTTAGGAAGCCAACCGCGCATCCCTGGTCACCTTTGGTCGCCGTTAGCCGCCCGTTTCGGCCGTTTCCGCTCAGCTGCACCGGTTCCGCGTGAATAGTAACCAGCGCTGTTTTTGGCCCATTTCGGCCACCGTTTGTCACTTGTTGTCGTCCCCGAGCTTACCCCTCGTAGCCCTCGTTCCCCCTCTACGCGTCGGTGTCGCCGGATTTCCGATCCAAGTAAGTTAATTTCCTAATCCTTGTTTAGGGGTTAATCTTGCTTAGGGGTTAATTAGTGTATTTGTGTATTTTTGATTAATTAAGGTTGATTGGTTAATTAGTCTGGTTAATTAATTCTGACTAGGGTTAGTTAATTGACCATAGTTAGTATTAAAGTAACTAAGGTTAATTAATTAAAGTAACTAAGGTTAGTTTTAAAGTAACCAAGGTTAGAATTTAACTATGGTTAGGTTAATTTGACCATGGTTAGGTTAATTTGTTAACCATGGTTAAGTTTAATTATTTTTATTTATTTATTTAATTTCGGACGAATTTACTGTTCACGGATTACTGTTCACGGATTACTGTTCACGAATTACTGTTCACTGATTACTGTTCACGGCACTGTTCATACAGAAATAAATTTTGGTTTCAAATTGTTGTGTTCTTGGTTGTTATGCTTTATTGAAGTGCCGATTGTTAATTATATGCGTGAATAATGATGAAATGCATGATCGAAGACTGGGTGGAAGTGAAAGTGTTTGATTTATTGAGTTATTCCCGAGAATTAGGGAATGTACGTGATTGTTGATTGGTTGAATTTGGAATTTTGGAATTGTCGAGTGATACCGCATGACATATTACGTGGGTTATTTGAAATGGCATGTCGCATGAGCATGAGTGCATGAGCGATGTTGCATTCACGACCAAGCAAAACAAAGACAAGAATGAACCGTTTGCTTTGAGGTGTTGCATGGTCGATTAAAGTTGATAGCCCGATTGAGCCGGATGACCGCCAATCCTTCGGGGTTGTGCCGTGACCATTGGGTCGCCCGACAAAGTGGTCGATGCGGAGTCGCGGTTGAGGCCGGGCCCATGCTCCTTATGGAATGCCGTCGGTGGGGAGAGCCCATGACGTCGCCGTGCCTCACGGGGGAGGACGATGCCTGGTTTACGACCAGTTGACCGCCAACCATAAGGTTGTGCCGTGGCCTAGAGGGTCGTAATAATCGGAGAATGTGTGGGCAGTGTGATATGAGAAAGTTTTGTGCAATGCTCTGATTATTTGCATGCCTCTTACTGTTGTTGTGAGGCGATTGACAGTTTCTGCAGGTAGCGTGTGCCAAGGCCAGGTAGGGTCGCTTGTGATTGCACCTGTTTATTAAACTGTCTTATGCTTTGTCATTCTCTCGAGGTGGTATTGCATTGATTGCTTTGTATTAGGTTGTATGTTAAACTCCCGAGGCGGCGAAGTTCCTAACCGGGGCTTAGGACTTTAACTTGCTGAGTTTATCTCAACCCGTCGTGGTTAACCTTTTCGGCCCTAGATGATGCGTGCAGAGGATCGAAGAGAGCGATCCCTTTGAGGCCCGTGAGTAGGCAGTTGTAGCCTATTTCCTTTTGACGAGCCTTCCCCCACTTGTACAGGGTTAGGTTAGCTAGGCCGATCCCTTTTTGAGTAGGCCTTAGCTTGTTGCCTATAGTAAGGCGTGTATGTATTTGCTGGTGTGCTGGCTAACCTTCAGATATATAAAATACTGTTTGTCTTTTCTCTCGTTGCTTTTGTTGTTGCTATCCCCGTTATTTGGTTTGGGAGTTGTTTGTTTCCGCATGTGCTTAATTACAAGATAAAATGAATTGGTCGACGACGCACTGGGACGTCGTACAGTTAGACCTCAAGTGAAATGGGGTTGCCGCGAGCTCGAGAGTCGGGGCGTGACAGTTGGCACACGTATAATGAAATGCAGTAGTGCCCAACAGTCATGCATAACAGCAACAGTCCATTCACTCACGAAAGTTGCAAGTCACACCTCAATAATTACGGTGCCCAACCACACGTCTCAATATTCAATAATAAATAAATATGTGTCCTCACGACTACAACAATCAATTATTCCCCAATAATACTCAACTATCCCAAAATAAGTATAAAATATAATTATACTTAAAGATACTCATTTAATAAGCATATAATACTATAGTCGATTGTTCCGATAAAATAATTCAAGTCCCACAAAATACCTATTTTTATTTTCCAATCCCATAATTAATTATCCAACCCAAATACTTTCATTTAATAAAAATCATTCTTTAATAAACCAATGTCATTTAATAATATAGTATATAAATACTATTGACTTTGGAAAAATAGACCATAGTAATTTTCCCCCAAAATTACTCAATTAAAACCATTTCCAATAAATAATCACAATTAATTATTTTCTCCAAAAATAATTAATTTTCAGCAATGAATAGTAATAACAATATTACTATTAATAATTCGAAATTATAAATTAATTTAATTAATAATTCCGAAAATAATAAATTATTATTATTATTTATTCCAAAAATAATAATAATATTTATTAATATTAACACTAAACAAGCTTCATCAATCATATTAGAACACTAATAATCATTATCCAAAATACTAATCAATAATTAAACTAATTAAACTACTCCTAAGCAAGATTAACCCCTAACTAAGGGATTAGGAAATCGACTCACGGTTTATCGATTCCGACGACACGAGCGCGACGGTGGCGGCGAGGGGAACGCCCGGGAACTTCCAGCGCGTCGAGACGAGGCGGCCCGGGACCGGATCTCGGCCGAGGGTTGCTGTCCGCATGGCGACAAGTCGAGAAACGAAGGAACCGGCGGCCCGGGGCTGGCTGGTGGGCGGCCCGGGGACTCCGGACGGCGGCCGCCAGCTCCGGCGACTGGGTGGGCGGCTCCGGCGAGGTCTGGACAGAAGCTAAAAGGGAGAAGGAGGGGCGGTGCAGCTGGTTCCACGGGTGGCAGTAGGCTGGGGTAGCTCCGGCGAAGGCTGGGCGGACGGCGAGCGGTGGCCAGGGCGGAGGGACAACGGCGAGGTAGCAGCTCGCTGCTCCGGTGTCAAGCGGTTGGCTGGCCAGGTCTGGTTCGGCCAAACCGAGAGGAAGAAGAAGGATAGGAGGGCAGCGGCAGCTCGGTTCGCGGGGTGGCAGCAGCGGTTCAGGCAGCTCGTCGGCGACTCCGGCGTTTGGGCAAGGCGGCCGGCGATGCAGCGACGTCGAGGTGACCGGAACTGGAGCAGGACAGCAGCACCCGCGGACAGAAGAGGAGGAGGAGCGGTGGAGCGACTCGCGGGCCGGGCTGACGACGAGACCGGCGGACGGCGACTCACCGGCGACCGACGGCGAGCTAACGGGACGGCGGAGCTCCGGTGGTGATGGGTAGTGGTTGCCACAAGGCTGGGCGGCGGCGATAAACCGCCTTCGGCTGGAAGAGAAGAAAAAGAAGAAGAAGAAGAGAGGAAGAAGGAGCTGCAAGGGGGGGAGCTGAACATGCAGGGGAGCTGCGCACACGGAGAGAGAGAGAGAGAGAGAGAGAGAGAGAGAGAGAGAGAGAGATGGGTGTCAGACAAGTGGGGCAAAAAGAAGAAGAAAGAGATAAGAGTGAAGATTAGTCAAAGGGAAAAGAGAGATAAGATGGGGCAAGTGGGGAGGGTTGTCGACGTCGAGGGGGGGAAACGTGAAGGGGAAGAGAGAGAAAAGGGAGGGAGAGAGAACGTGCGGAGGAGATGGGGGGAAAAGAAAAAGAAAAAGAAAAAGAAAAGAGAACAAGACAAAATTCAAACAAGCTTCTAGAAAGGGGCATTTTGGTCTTTTTGCCCCTGAAGCACAAATTCCCAAATATTTGGCTCCAAAACTCGGCCCGTTGAATCATTTTCCAATAATTCGGGCTTACCGAAATTCGGGATGTTACATGTCGTCTCCGTAAGTCCCTTTATGGACTCAAGTAGGCTTCTCGACAGTGGTATGCAAAGTTTACTACAGCCCTTACAGCCATTGGCTTCAAGCAATCCAAGTACGACTATGCTCTCTTCACTTGGACAAAAGGTACGTCATCAATATACCTGATGATATATGTTGATGACATACTTATTATGGGGAATGATGAATTAGCCATTAAGAGTCTCAAAGAATACCCGCACTCCACTTTTCATATTAAAGACTTGGGATCTCCCAAGTATTTCCTTGGTATTGAGATTGCCCGCTCAGATTTAGGAATCTCTCTCAGTCAATGGAAGTTTGTGTTAGAAATCATATTTGAAGCAAGATTATCAAAATGCAAACCAGTTGTTATTCCTATTGATCAGAACACTAAGTTAACTACTGTTGGATATGACGCCGTAAGTCCCTTTATGGACTCAAGCAGGCTTTTCGATAGTGGTATGCAAAGTTTACTACAGCCATTGGCTTCAAGCAATCCAAGTACGACTATGCTCTCTTCACTTGGACAAAAGGTACGTCATCAATATACCTGATGATATATGTTGATGACATACTTATTATGGGGAATGATGAATTAGCCATTAAGAGTCTCAAAGAATACCTGCACTCCACTTTTCATATTAAAGACTTGGGATCTCCCAAGTATTTCCTTGGTATTGAGATTGCCCGCTCAGATTTAGGAATCTCTCTCAGTCAACGGAAGTTTGTGTTAGAAATCATATCTGAAGCAGGATTATTAGGATGTAAACCGGCTACTATTCCTATTGATCAGAACACTAAGTTAACTACTGTTGAATATAACGCCGGATCATCTTCTGAGACTAATGATCCACTGCTTGAAGACCCATCTCGGTATCAAAGGCTCGTAGGGAAACTTATATATCTCACCATGACCAGGCTAGATATATGTTATGCAGTACAGACACTCAGTCAATTTATGCATAACCTGAAGGAATCTCACATGAATGCAGCATTAAAGGTTGTGAAATATTTAAAAAGATGTCCAGGGCTTGGAATACTCCTCTCTCGAGATTGTAATTTGGAGATGAATGCTTATTATGACACAGACTATGCCACATGTCCCATGAGTTGGAGATCTATCACTGGTTTTTGTTTTAAGCTGGGAAATTCCTTACTTTCATGGAAAACAAAGAAGCAGTCGACGGTATCTTTGTCATCTGCTGAAGCTAAATATCGAGCCATGGCAAAAACCGTTTGTGAAATAGTTTGGATACGGGGCTTACTTTCAGACCTTGGGATACAAGTCAAAGGGCCAACAAATTTATTTTGCAACAATGATGCAGCGCTCAAACTTGCAGCGAATCCCATATTTCATGAAAGAACGAAACATATTGAGGTAGATTGCCATTACACTCAAGACAAGATCCAAGAAGGAGTAATCAAGACAAATGGAATTAGAACCACAGAGCAACCTGCTGATATTTTTACCAAGCCATTGTGTCAAAGGCAACACACATATCTACTAAGCAAGCTGGGTGTCTTAGATATATATCAGCCACCGGCTTGAGGGGGAGTGTTGAAGATATGCAAAGATCGGACTGAGGATCATGATCAATCAATTCAAATTACAAGAGATCATAATTGATATTTTGCATCAATCCATGATTGGATTTGATTTGGATTTTATTCTTTGTATCCTCTTTATTTCTTTCCTTAGTTAAGACATTCAATGTATTATAAATAGGAGTCTATACAATGTAAATAAGTACGAATAGATATACAAAAACACACGTTCTTCTTCCATTCTTGGCCTATTCTTCAAACTCTGACATATCTTTCATCATCCAAGGCGCTGGTTTTGTCCTCTGTCCTCCCCTTCTCACGGGATGTTTTGTTGAATGAAAAGAAGCCAACGTCACCAAGTGTAGATTGCTCTCCTGACCAGTCCAAAAGCACCATCGCATTGTCGTCTCGTGCTCATCTCACTTCATAGACTTCGACAGCAACCACTAAGCTAAGTCAAGCATGTATTTTCTTCTTCTTTTGATTTTGCTCAGTTTCAAACACTTGACCGTGCGTTTTCTCTTCACACAGTATTCTCATCACAAGCAAATCGAAGTGTATAATATCGCTCTCACAAGGTACCTGCAACAGAGACGTGGGCATTCGTTGAGCTTCAAAGTCCTCCTCAGAGAACCTCCATGACGCCACATCTATCAAGTTAAATTGTTCTCGCTCACTCCTCGCCTGATCCTCGTCTCTCCATGAGCTTCAGTCTGTCATCTCCTTTCCCAGGTTCCATCTTACGTTCAACCAACCTTCTTCATGCACTTGCCATTCTGTTTTATGGAGCAGCATTGGCGACTAGATTCAGTAAAAGCGCCTTGAAATATGTAAATCTAAGTTTTCTGTCACATGTAAGATTCAGTAGTTCGGAGAATGTCATATTTGGGGCTTTGAGTACGTGCTGCTTAGCAGCCAAATTTTGATATAGATACTGGTCATTGAATGGATTGTGTTAATCTGATTGCAAAGCATATTGAGCTTATTGATATGGGGATGTTGCCAATGTCTATTCTGCAATCCTTGTTGATATTTTTCGATAAGCTGCCCTCAGATTTGGATTTTGCAGTCTCTCTTCCTAACGGACTGAGAGATTTACTGTTACAAGGAAAAGGAGGCAAATAAGCCAGTATACTTTCATTCGATGTCCCTATTTTGAGGAATCTAGATTTAGCCGAGCACAGTGAGACATTGTGCTAAAAAGATATTGGCACAGGAAGCCATGCTTTCTGCAATATTGAATGTCGGTGTTTGATACTAACTCTACATTCAAGCATTGTTATTGTAAAGATAGCTTCGACTGATCAATGGCTTGAAAGGGAATGGTCAAAAGATGATAATCAATCATATTCCAATTGGTTTCTTTTGTTGCTGAATGCAACAGACGATAGACAAGATCTTGTCCATTCAAGCAATTAAGAATCTCTCACCTCAAACATAAAGGCACATAGCTACAGAGGTTACACAGCATCCTGAGATATTACTGAGACGCCTTTCAGTGATCCGTATGGTGGCACTCTTGGTTTGATAGCAGACAACAACCAAGAAGTTTGAGTGACTTATTTTGTTCTTATAGGTGTACTGTCAATTTAACTTATTTTACAGTAGTCTGAGAGTGCAAAGACATTACCAAATTGATTTGCAAAATGATCTGACAAACTGTAGCCAAATATTTAACAAATGAATAATATTTATGTGGTCACATTTCTTTGAGTCAGTTTCATATTCCTAGCTTTGGTCATTTCTCATATAGCCACATAAGGCTTGAATGGTTTTAAGTGATGAGCACATTGAGGTTACCATTCATCGCATCAGTACACAGGTAAGCACCCCCACGAATCAGCTAAGGAGAGTGCATTCATTTAAATATATTCATTCTGGAAGTCATAAAAGCTACAAAAATTCTCCCACGGCATTTGTCGGTCTACATGATGGTGGATCAAAATGAGCACAATTGAGAAAAAGAAATCAGTACATGTTCCCAATGACCATATCCAAATGATAAAACCAAGTTGCCACAGTTTTAAGAGGACTAATCCTAGACGTGAGAAAGTAGGAAGGAATTGCTGTTTTTGAAGGAGAATTAGGCATAAACAATGAAGTACCAAGGAAGTAAATTGAGATGCACAACTGCCTGACCAAGCACCTTGCTACAATAGTGGCTCATTTTTTTCTTCTTTCAGTTCAAATCAGAGGATCGTTGCAAAACAAAGAACAAGAATGTGGGAGTACTCATGAAGCAACATAATTTTGTGTTTCTGCTTCAGCAGATAACAAAGCCGCCTGTACGTTGTCCAGCCAATTGTCCAGTCAGTCACTCGGTAATTTGATCTGTGGAATCCCCAAAAATCTTGGCTTTACCCATGAAACGTATACTGTCCCTGAGTAGAGAATCTAATGGTTAGACTACTGTAAAATAAGGTAAATGCTTGAATATCGGCTTTCCATTAAGTTTGCTATAGCAAAGAAGGTGCAAGCAATTATAACATCCAAGTATTTGCCATGACAGCGTATGCAAGAAAGGAAACAACACTCTAGATTTGTAGCAACAGCACACTGACGCATATCTGAAACTCTAATTCTTACATCAGAAATAGTGGCGGCCAATCTACAAGCATGAATAACTCAAAGTAATCATCTTTACACCCCCGCGATCATGAACTCAGTATCGACGTTAAAAGAATAAAAAGAAATGATGATTCACATCAGCCACCACTTGTTGGATAAAACTATCTATGGTTGATTAGTACTAGCTAAGTGTCATGGAGCCGAGGTTTGCGTGGTCAATGGAGCATTCATGATTGAAGAAGAATGACCAAAACGCCCATGGGAGGATCTAAGTGCTTCCAGAACATTCTCAGAGACAAGCAATCCTGTAATTGTGCCGTGGTCTAGAATTTTTTTAGCATAAATGCCGGTAGGTGGTAGGTGGGGCGATACAATCTCGTCCACCGAATCGAAATTCGATCAATGGTTGTAATCCGAGGACCTCAAGTATAAGAAGGGATGCCCTCCCCCTCATTTGTAACCATCCAACCATTTAACAATCTAAATTCCATTTTCTTGTTCAGAACTTCTCTCTCTAGATTTTCTCTCTCTATGATCCTGGTGAGTTGAGTGATCGATCGATTCGAAGAAGGCTTGACTTAAGTGCTCAACAATCCCAAGCGATCCAAACTTGCCTAAGTCACTGCACGGTCACAATCACAAACAATCGGCTCGTGACAAGTGGTATGAGAGAAAGAAGAGAGATCCGAGGAGCACCAACTATTCGAGAAAATGTCGAGCCAATAAGCTATTGTGGATGAAGAGGTCGCTCAAGTCAGAGAGACTTGCGGTTGAAGCAAGAAAAGAGAAACCTCGTCGGAAGCCGTTGCCGCGCTTGATGAGAAGTTCGCGAGGATGCGGAGCGCCGTGGCCAAACTCATAGACGGACTCGATGATGTTCGAGACTGGATCTTGGAGGTCAAAGCCACTCTTCACAAAGACTTCACGGACGCCATCAACGATGCGACAGTCCCTCTCCAAGCCAAGGACGATGCCCTCAAAACATCGATCGAAGACTCGAGGGAACGAGTCCAAGCAATGAAAGAGGAGAACCCCCAACAGGACGAGGTCAAAGCCATGAAGGTGGAGATCCAAGAGCTCAAGATGGAGCTCGCCCTATGCAAGCTAAGCATCGCAAACGGAGCGGTGCCTACCCAAGCGATGCCCAAGATAGAGGTGCCAAAACCCAAGGAGTTCAAGGGTGATTGATCCGCCAAAGAAGTGGACAACTTCGTATGGAGTATGGAGCAATACTTCGGAGTCGCACTTCGGAGCTGCCAACATCCAACACGAGGGTGTCAAGGTACGAACCACTGCTATGTTCCTTACCGATACCACAATACTTTGGTGGCACAATAGGTGTGATGAGACCAAGCGCGGTGCCCATCCCATGGAGACGTGGGATGACTTCGTGAAGGAGTTTCGGGAGTACTTCTTCTCTAAGTTTGCTCAACAAGAAGCTCATAGCAAACTCCATCGCCTCAAGCAACGAGGTATGATCCGAGAGTGCATGAAGGAATTCACCAAACTCAAGCTCCAAATCAATAACCTTGGAGAAGAGAAAGCTTTCGGAGCGTTCTTAGATGGACTCAAGCCGTGGGCAAGACAAGAGCTAATGCATAGGGACGTGAAGAGTCTCTCGAGGGCTTTGGCCGTGGTTGAATCACTCAACGACCTCACCAAGTTCGATCCAACGAAGCATCAGTCAAGGGATTGGAGGTCGGATCAGTCCTCCGAGGATGAAGGTGGAAACAACTCCCGTGGCCCTAGGGATCAAGGCGATCGAATGAAGACTTGGGGAGAAGGCTCGTCCAAGCAACCCGTCCAAGGAAACCAACCACAAGCCAACTACACAAGTAAGTATGATCAATCTCCACCCGCTCCTTGCTTCATTTGCAAAGGAAATCATCATACGTAAAAGTGTCCGCAAAAGCATCGAGTCAATGCCATCCTCTTCGTGGAAGAAGAGGAATGACCCAAGGAGGAGAAGTGCCAAGTCCGACTTGGTGGGATGATGCTCAACTCCGTGCAAACCCAACCACCGCCTAAGAAGAAGGAGCAAACGAACATGTACTTCGTCGAGATCGAGGTATGTGGCATTACCCTTTATGCCTTGGTTGATACGGGTGCTTCCAATGTATTCATGGCAATCGAAGTAGCAAAGAAGTTGGCTTTGGAAGTGATGAGGCGATTCAAGACCGTCAACTCGGAAGACCTCACAAGTGGAGGGACAACTCCGAGGGTGGAAGTCCAAATTGGCGGATGGAAAAGCAAGCTCCTGTTCGAAGTAGTCCCGCCTGACGATTATGATCTCATCTTGGGAATGCAATTCTTCGACCGAGCAAGAGTTATAATCGACATGGGATCCAAGTGCATCATGGTGCTTGATCCAAAGTGCCCATCCATGGTGCCGATGCTCAAAGGGGTGATGAACACCAAGATCATTGTTGCGATTCATCTCCTCGACAAGAGTTTGAAGGCAGCCAAGCAAATGGCCGATCAACAACCGAAGACACAACCAACCAAGAAGCCGAAGGTAGAGTTGGGACCTCCTGCGCCAACTCGCAACATACCGATCGAAGCCCTCTTCCCCGAAGTGGAGTACATGCCGCATGCCATGCCCGAGTTGAAGAAAGGATCGTGTGCCCAACCGATCGTTCGAGAAACCGTTCGAGGTACCGTTCGAGTCAGTCAGGGCCAAGCGGAATAGGAAGAAGCGTGAAAGAGCTCATGCCAAGAAGAACTCTCTCCATGCCGTGAGCGCCGAGGACATTGCTTGAATGAGTGGGGGAGAATGTCACAGAGCCGAGATTTCTGTGGTCAATGGAGCGTTCATGATCGAGGAAGAAACTAAAATGCCCCTAGGAAGATCCAAGTGCTTCCGAAACATTTTTAGGGGCAAGCAATCCCGTAATTGTGCCGTGGTTTAGAATTTTCTTCGCATAAATGCTGGTAGGTGGGGCAGTAAGATCTTGTCTGCCGGATCGAAACTCGATCAATGGTTGTAATCCGAGGGCCTCAAGTATAAGAAGGGGTGTCCTCCCCCTCATTTGTAACCATCCAACCATTTAGCAATCTAAGTTACATTCTCTTGTTCAGAGCTTCTCTCTCTAGATTTTTTCTCTCTACGATCCGGGTGAGTTGAGTGATCGATCGATCCGAAGAAAGATTGGCTTAGGCGCCCAACGATCCCAAGTGATCCAAACTTGCCCAAATCACCGCACGGTCATGATCCAAATGATCAGCCCGTGACATAAGTCTCATAATAGGGCACACATTCACATCAGTCAATTTAGGCACATTCTGACCAATCAACCCACAAACTTATGGTCCCTTCAACCATATGCAGCAGATCTCAAATTACCAATGGAAAATACAACCGTCCAAAAGAAGAACAGCATTGTTTGCTTTTTAATCAGCTCCTCGCAGGTAATGAAGAGACGGTAGTTACTCATTAAAGTGATGATTATTCAAACCTTAGCATATACCTACAGACAAACACTTCATGAGAAGATGCTCCACATCCTGTGTAGAAAGTTTTGCGAGCTCTGCAATAACAACATGGGAATGGTTCGATTCTCAGATGGTTGACTGCAAAAATTTACGTCGCCGTTCTCCATCAAAGCCGTAACCTTTGTTTTCTAAATTTTTTGTAACTTTCCAATCTTAAGTCAGCTCACCTAGTACCCATAATTCCTGTAATACCCCAACTAATAGATGGAAAACACGCCGGCACATGATTCCACTCCATCGAGCAGTCCACAGAAGCATAGCAACATAAATAAGCTATGAAGCTATTACCCTATGAAGCTAGAGCTCGAGCTCATGCTTAACTACGCAAAGACAAATCACACGATCACATTCAACTAAACACTAACTGCCACATCGCTCGTACCTGTTCTTCAGCGATTAGCTGGTGATCCGGAGCTTGAGTTCAGGCCCATGCCTCCCGCCACTGAGTTAACGAATGCAACCATTGAGCCTCACGTAGCACCAAATTCCTCCAGCCAAGCGGCCTTGAAGAAGAAGACTTGAAGCTCACTACGGGAAGAAGAGAGACAGCAGACGACAGACTGAAGGTTGTGAGAAGTGAGCGAGCAGCGGCGAGGATTGGGTGATAGAGATTTGCTTGAGCAGCGGGAAGAGGAGGAAGAAGAAAACGTGAAAGAGAACCCTTGTCACTGGTGCACGTTTCAGAATCTGTTTGTTGTCTCCGTTTACTAGAGTAAATCAGAAATGGAAAGCAAATAAAGCAGAACAGCCATGATCTGTGAATAGATAGAAGGCGCACCAAGGACCCCCTCTCTATGTTTCAGGGTCGCTTGTTTCTTCGAATCCGAATAGGATGAACGCGTCCCGCAATCTCCTCTTTTTATTATTCTGAATAATCTCTCTTAAAGACTCCCAATTGCTCTGATAAGCATAACGTTCGCAGAGGAGAAATTTAGCATCTGTTATGTCCATCAGGCACTCATTTGGTACTTTTGAGCTTGGTGCATCTAAAATCTCTAAAAGGTCGAAATACCCACGAACTCTCAACAGCTGCAAGGACTCTAATTCGTGAATGCCCTCCATACACCGCAGCCCCATGCAGGCTTGAATTTGCAAACTCTTCAATTTCTTCAAGTTAGACAAACCTTTTATCCATCGTAATGAAAGACACGATTCAACAGTAAATACCTCCAATGATAATGGAGAAAGAAAATCGATAGCTTCTACCATCTTGCACGCCCCCATATGGAATTCTCGAAGCATCTTCAGGGAGCTTATGACAAGGAAATTTGCTCTCCAAGGTTCAATCAGCTCGGGAGCTTGTAGCTCATTGTACCCTGGATCATTCGGCAGATAAAACGAGTGATCCATATCAGCCAAGTAATGAACACTTAGTTTGTCCAACGAGTCTAAGACATTGCGACATTGAACATCAAGTTGCTCGTATATCATGTTTTCTTCCGATTTTTCCAATGGAGGAAGCCCGCTGAGATGTACATGTTCCACTCGAGTGTTGTAGAGCTTAAAAACTATCAAGTTTGACGGAACTTGTTTGAGGGTTTGGAAGTCTAGTCCAGATAGAGTAAGTTCTTTCAGTGGAGAAAAGGAACCCAATTCTGTAATTGGTGCGAAGCGAAAGTGCGTCATGTGTAATATATCCAACTTTGTCAACGACTTCAATTTTGAAATTGAGTTGGGGAGCTCCAAGGTACCACAATTACTAAGAGAGGTGCCGAAGATTCTGTAGCTCTCCAATTTGTTGAGGCAAATTTTCAAGTTTCAAACATGACTCAATATTCAAGTCAGTCAGCTGTCTCAATTTCCCAATAGAGCCTCAATTTTCTTCAAAGATGGACAATGACAAATAGCAAACTTCTCTAAAACAGAGTTGTCAAAAAAGGTTGGGAGCTCCAGGGTACCACAATTACTAAGAGAGAGGTGCCGAAGATTCTGTCCTCTCCAATTTGTTGAGGCAAATTTTCAAGTTTCAAACATGACTCAATATTCAAGTCAGTCAGCTGTCTCAATTTCCCAATAGAGCCGTCAATTTTCTTCAAAGATGGACAATGACAAATAGTAAACTTCTCTAAAACAGAGTTGTCAAAAAAGGTTGGTGTCCTATGAAGGGAGTAATTATCTTCAAGAGTGAGAACCTTCAATTTCGTTGCCCCCTACAAAAGCCAATGAAAGATTAGGATAGACGATTAAACGTCTACGCAAAAAATAAATATGCATTTAGGCCCCCAACTTGGGTCACATGTCATCCAATCCTCTCACTATAATACAAAATCAGACTATAAATCCGTCCAATTTTGTCCTTCATTGAATAAGAAAGTTAGACTAGGAGGGAAACTCATGAACCTTGATTAGGTAACTGATTTCGTCTCTATCGAGTTCAGAGAAACGAATATTCATGACAACCAATTTTTCTAGAGGCAAATTGGTACGCGAATAACCTGTACAGACCACAATGATCTTTTCCAACTTGGAAAGACAGCCCGTGAAGCCACCTTCCCGGACAACGTTAGTCAACGAAAGAAACTCGAGATGTGGGAAACGTCTAAGTTGCTCTGCCGTAATAGTTATAGGGGGAGAATTGCCAAAAAAGTCCTAAACCTATTGGGGTTGTGCCAATTCAGTCCTAAACCTTTTTTTTTTATACCGATTCAGTCCTAAACCTTTTGCGATTGTGCCGGTTGAGTCCATCCGGCCAAATTTGGCCGGCCGGGCCGACGTGGACGCCGGCCGGCGCCGGCGACTATATTTTAATAATTTTTATTATTTTCCAAATTTTTTTTTTTTTTTCCGAATTTTTATTGTTTTTTTTAATTTTTCTGTTTTTTTTTTTTTTTTTTTTTTCCCCCCTCCCCTCCCCCGCCGGCGGCAGTGGCGGCCAGCTCCGACGAGGGGCGCGGCCCCTCGCCGGCGGCCAACGAGGGTCGCGGCCCCGTCGACCGGCCACCCTCGCCGGCGGCCTCGCCCAAACCGGGGTGAGGCACAGGGGCCGGCGAGCGGCCTCCGCCGTGGCCGGCGGGGCCATGGCGACCTTCGCCCGGCCCGCCATGGCCTCGCCCGGCCGCGGCGAGAGCGCCCTTCGCCGCGGCCGAGCCATGGCGAGCCGGCCTCACCCAGAATCCGGCGAAGCCGGGCGCGACCCTCGCCGCGGCGGCGCCCGGATCGGGCGAAGCCGCCTCGCCCGGATCCGGGCGAAGCCGGGGCCGCGACCCTCGCCGGCGGCCCCCGGGTTTGGGCGAGGTCGCCGGCGAGGGCCCGCGGCCCTCGCGCGGTGGCCCGGCCTCCTCGTCGGCGGCGGCCGGCCACTGCCGCCGCGGGGGGGGGGGGGAGAGGGAGGGAAAAAAAAAAAAGAAAAGAAACAGAAAAAAAATTAAAAAAACAATAAAAAATTCGTAAAATAATAAAAAAAATCAAAAAAATAATTAAAAAAATCAAAAAAAAAATCAAAAATCAAAAAAATATAGTCGCCGGCGCCGGCCGGCGTCCACGTCAGCTCCGGCCGGCCAAATTTGGCCGGATGGACTCAATTGGCACAATCGCAAAAGGTTTAGGACTGAATCGGTCAAAAAAAAAGGTTTAGGACTGAATTGGCATAACCCCAATAGGTTTAGGACTTTTTTGGCAATTCTCCCTAGTTATAGGACTCATGGAGTTCTTACGCAAACAAAGTGCTTGAATGCTTTCCTTGATCTGCCAATGACATTAAGGAGCAATAGTAGGAATTTGTCAATATCTCACAATTAAATTCGTCGATGAGAAGGAAAAAAAAGAAAACAGTAGAGTAACTCCCAATTCAGAAAAGTGATTAAATCCTTAATTAAGAACAGGGTAAGCAATTGTCTATTCAAATTTGGTCAGACTTTACCTTTCTTGATCTTAATTCACAAATTATATCGTCCCCATCCCACAACCTAGTACGCTCTGTTTTAGCAATTGCCCTTCCAAGATCTCTAAATTGATCATGCATCCAAAAGTTATTGTCTAAAACCTTTATCATGCACCTGTTAACAAGGACATGAATAGCATACTCCACCTCAAACCCACGATCTTCCCACATGTAGATTGGATCAATCTTCTCTTGACCGACACAAAAGCATGCAATATCGAGAAATATTTGTTGTTGATCCGTTTCCAAGGCATCATAACTAATTTTTAGCTTTCCCAAGACATCTCCATTAGGTGTTTCCTTTAGCTTCTTTAGCTTCTCTTCCCATATTGTTGTTTGTTGTATACCAAAAAGCAAAGAACCTATCGCTTCAAGAACTAAAGGTAGTCCACTTGTGTCACGCCCCGACCCTCGAGCACGCGGCAACCCCTGTTCTCTTGCGGTCATTTGATTTGCGACTCCCCAGGATCCGTCGCCGACCGTTATTTTTATCTTTTAATTAAACGCATGCGGAAGCGAAACACAATACCCCGGTCAATTACAAAAACAGGGATAGCAGGAAAACCCAATAAGAACACATTAAGATTATCGCTTTATTAACTAACTGATTAACTCTAGGAAGTTTACACGTACAAGCCCTTACCACGGGCATCTTCCTATCGAGCCAGTGAAACTAGCAAGTCAAGGTTAATCTACTCCCTCCAAAGACGGCCACGAACTGAAATACGCGTCGATTCTCCATCCTACGGCCTTGAAAATTGTTAACCACGACGGGTTGAGATAAACTCAGCAAGTCAAAGTCCTAAACCCCGGTTAGGAACTTCGCTCGCCTTGGGAGCAATCTAACCATGCAACCTAGTTCCGGCAAACAAGATATACCACACCTCAAGCAGTATTATCAGACGACAGTTCAATAAGTAGATGCAAACACAAGCGACCCTACCTGGCCTTGGCACACGTAGCCTGCATAAACTGTCAATTCAATCATCACGACATTAAGAGCATGCGAATAATCAGAGCATCTCACACAACTTTCTCATGTCTCACACCCACACATGCTCCGATTATTACGACCCCTCCTCCTGGGCCACGGCACAACCTTATGGTTGGCGGTTCCTGGCTAAACCAGCTTCGTCCTCTTTACCTCGAGGCACGGCGACGTCAAGGGCTCACTCCCAAGACGGCATTCCCGAAGGAGCACAAGACCCGCCCACTACCGCAGTCCCGCTGCGACGGAGGGGCCGGGACCCGCCCCCATACCGCGGTCCCACATAGAACCCCTCCCTGTCAGGCATCCGACCGAAGTCAGGCGACCCACTGGCCACGGCACAACCTCATAGGGATTGGCGGTCTTTCGACAACGCCGGGTTCTCTCATTTAATGTGATCATGCAACACATCATCAAGCAATCCATTTATATCTTTGCTCTGTCGTGAATGCAATATCGCTCATGCTCATGCGACATGCCATTAACCCACGCAATATGTCATACGATCTCACTCGACAATTTCCAAAATTCGATTTCCAATCAGCATTCAATCACGCACATTCCCTAACTCTTGGGAACAACCAACAATTCAAGTCACGGTCTGTCGATCAATTCCGACCAATCAACATCACGATACTTGCACACTTTTCCAAATAATCACGTATATTTAATAATAAATAAATACGTGTCCTCACGACGATGCCAATCAACTATTTCCGACAATATTCAATTATCCCAAAAAAAATAATTATAAACTATAATTATACTCAAAAATACTCATTTAAGAAGCATGATATAGTCTATTGTTCCCATAAAATAATTTACTCCCACAAAATACTTATAATTATTTTTCAATCCCATAATTAATTTTCCAACCCAAATAATTCCATTTAGTAAAACCCTTCTTCAATAAATCAATGTCATTTAATAAAATAGTATATAAATACTATTGACTTTGGAAAAATAGACCATAGTAATTTTCCCCCAAAATTACTCAATTAAAACCATTTCCAATAAATAATCACAATTAATTATTTTCTCCAAAAATAATTAATTTTCAGCAATGAATAGTAATAACAATATTACTATTGATAATTCGAAATCATAAATTAATTTAATTAATTAATAATTCCGAAAATAATAAATAATTATTATTATTTATTCCCAAAAAAATAATAATATTTATTAATACTAATCATGATTAACACTAAACAAAACTTAATCAAATAGTATTAAAACACTAACAATCACCCTCCAAAACACTAATCAATAATTAAACTAATTAAACTACTCCTAAGCAAGATTAACCCCTAACTAAGGGATTAGGAAATCGACTCACGGTTTAGCGATTCCGATGACACGAGCGCGACGGCGGCGGCGAGGGGAACGAGCGGTGCCTCCGGTTCACCGAAACCAAGTGTTTCGGAACCGGGTCTCGGCCGAAACGTCTCGGACCAAGCTGACCCTTGGGGAAGGAAGACTCCGTGGTGGCTCCGGGCGGCGGAGGAGGCTCGGGAACGATCCTCCGGCGGGCCTACGGCGATGACCGGCGGCGGCGGGCGTGGCGGGCTGCTGGCCGCGTGTCAAGCCACGGCCGGGGGGCCGAGAGGGAGAGAGAGAGAATACGACGACGCAATGGCAGCTAGGACGGCTCCTGGCGGGCGGTCAGGGCGGCCGAACGGCGGCGGAAGGCGGCCGGACGACAAGGGTGGCCATCCCGACCCCTACCCGACGAAAAGAAAGAGAGACGAAGCGGAGGCGATTGGCGCCTTGAGCCGGGGTGGTCGGGCGACGGACGGTGGTGGCCGAGTGACGGCGAGCGCGCAGCCCAAGCTCGCTCCGGCGTCCAGGCGGTCGGCTGGCCGACGTTGCAGCGGCGGACAGAGGAGGAAGAGACGAAGACAGAAGCTGGGGGTGGTGCTGGTTCGGCCCAAGGCCAGCAAACGGCAGCTCACCGGCGACCGGGCGAAGAGCAGGGGCGGTGGCGGAGCTACGGTGCTGCGGTGGTGGTCGATGATGGCGGCGGCAGCAGCAAGCCGGCGTCAACCAACGAGAGAGAAAGAAGAAGAAAGGAAGAAGAAGAAGTTGCTGGGAATGGGGGTTGTCGAACGTCTTTGGAGAAGAAAGGAGGAGAGAGAGAGAGAGAGAGAGAGAGAGAGAGAGATGCCCACATGGGCTTGTCAGACAAGTGGGAAAAAAGAAGAAGAAAGAGATAAGAGAGAGACTAGTCAAAGGGGGGGAAAGATGGGCAAGTGGGGCTGTCGATAAGGGAGAAACGTGAGGGGGAAGGAGAGAGAAAAGGGAGGGAGAGAGAGAACGTGCGGAGGAGATGGGGGAAAAGAAAAGAAGAAAAGAAAAATAAAAAGAAAAGAGAACAAGACAAAAATTCAAACAAGCTTCTAGAAAGGGGTAATTTGGTCTTTTTACCCCTGAAGCACAAATTCCCAAATATTTGGCTCCAAAACTCGGCCCATTGAATCCTTTTCCAATAATTTGGGTTTACCGAAATTCGGGATGTTACAACTTGCAATAGAGACAATGCCTTTTGAAAGAGTATAGTAAGTGTCTGGAGGAGAGTTGTCATTAAAGGTATGCCTACTAAAAAGCTGGAGTGCATTTTTCTCACTTAGCCTCCATTTCGTAAGACAATATTTCATACTTAAATCCCCTGATGTTTAGAATGCTTTTGTCCCTAGTGGTAATAAGTATCCTAGTACCAGGATACAAAGTGTAACATCCTGAAATTCGAGCCCTTTTGAGGAAGGAATGAACGTGAATTTCGTCGATGCATTGTTGGTTGATCTCACTCGGAACTGATCACTCCTGAGATACTGACCTTGAGGGGAAAGGCTAATGAGGACAGAACTCGTGCGACTAAAGAACTTGACTCGGGAAAACGACTCGACCGTGAGACTTGCGTAAGGACGATCCCGTAGTTATGCGAGCCGATTTCGAGGGACGAATAGAAGTCGATTCGCGGACGAGTATAATGGGACGACGGGTGATTCCGTTTATCGTTACCGAGCCCGCGAACGACCCTATGTCGATCCTTGGTAATCGTGTACTTTGAAATAAGAATCTATCCTTCGCAATTTCACGTAGTCAAGGACGTCCATGTGTCGAGAAGTCTTGAACGTGAATTAGCACGAGTCGGTTATGCGTGAATCCTCAAAGCCGCCCGTCGCCCGAGTAGTACCAAAATGGCATTCGGGCGAAATTGACATGGCACGAGAATCCAAAAGATTGGACTTTGAATTTTCGGGAACGTTCGAGAAGGACTTTTGGACGATACTTCTTAGTCGATCGACAAAGAGTGCGGGTTGAGCCGGGTATTTGGAAAAGGAATTTTCGGACCGAGGAAACGAGCCTACGAGGACGTGGGCCGAGAAAGATCAGTGTGGGCCTCACACCCAAGGTGGGACAGCCGCCATGGAAGGCCCGAGGCAAGCAAGTGAGCCCGTTGGGCCAAACCGACAATTTACCCTCCCGAGCCCGTTGTTTAATCTTGAGCCGTTTCGAGCCCAACAAATTCCCGAGCCCATTCCTATTAATTTTCCGGCCTTTTCCTAGGCCCGCCCTTCATTTTCAGCCCAAGGACAGATTGGGAAATGTGCAAGGTGGAAATGACCAAAATGCCCTTGGATATTTTGAAGAAAAGTCAAAAAGAAGAGAGAGAAGATGAGGTCAATTGTTTGGCAAGTGGGGCAAGCATTGATGGCCTTGATAAGGCTTATCCTTCAGCCTTCACTTCACTCTCTCTCTCTCTCTTCATCTTCTCCAAAATCGCAGCCTTCTTCCCCTTGCTTCTCCTTGCAATTTCTGCAGTTTCTGCTTTGGACCTCTCACCGAAATTTGAGTTGTTCGTTGCCTTCCCGGTGGAATCTCGGGCCGTGCCACCTATCAAAATGTTCAGCACAGAAATTACGTACTGTTCACGGTGGCCGATCGCCAAACGGAGCTGCCGTCCGACCCGTACGACGGCCAGAAGTCACCGGTCCTCCGTCCGTCACCGAGCGTCGCCCCCGCACAGCTCCGCCTTTTCTTCCGTTTCTCTCCATTTTCGACCAAACCACCGCCCATCCCAGCCACAAGTGGTTCCCCCTCGACCCCCAGGTGCTGTTGGTCGCTGGCCCGCCGCTCACCGGAGCTCCGGCAGCCCGTTCAACTCCGGCCGCCTTCTTTCCTCCCCGGTGCGGTTTTCAGTGTTGCAAAGGGGTATTCCGAGTTTGTTGCTGCTGTTCCAGCCCCGGGACCGCCTTGGATCGTCGTGGTGGAGGTCCCCGGGTGTCGGGTTCGTCGCCGCCACCGCGTCCATGTCTCCGGCCCGCTTAACGGGTGAGTTTAGCTCCTAATCCCTATTTAGTGCCTAAACTTGCTTAGGGTTGGGTTAATTAGTGGTAAGATTGGTTTAGGAAGTTTAATTAAGTTTATTAGCCCTAAGATAGGTGGTTAGATAGATGGTTAGGATTAGATTAGCTTAATTTTGCTAATTGTGCTTAATTATTGCTTAAATGAGGGTTATGTGATTTTTGTGATTAATTAAGCATGATTTGATTTAATTGAATTGATTAATTGTTTTAATTAATGTTTTGTTTAATTTCTGGATTAAATGTTTTAATTAATTGAATTTCGGAAAAATCACTGTTCACAAATTACGTTCACTAATCACTGCTCACGGATTCATTCGTTCACGACCACCGTTCACGGCACTGTTCATCCGTAAGCTAAATTTAGTCTTATTTTGATGTGCTCTTGATTGTTGTGATTAATTGGAGTGCCGATTGTTAATTATGCTCGTGAATATTGATGAAATGCGTGATTGAGTGTTGGTTGAATTGAATTTTGGAAATTGTCAAGTGAGATCGCATGACATGTTGCGTGGGTTATCTCGAAATGGCATGTCGCATGAGCATGAGTGATGTTGCATTCACGACAGAGCAAAGATATAAATGGATTGCTTGATGAGGTGTTGCATGATCACATTAAATGAGAGAACCCGGCGTTGCCGGAAGACCGCCAATCCCTATGGGGTTGTGCCGTGGCGATGGGTCGCCCGACTTCGGCCGGATGCCCGACGAGGAGGGGTTCTATGTGGGATCGCGGTATGGGGGCGGGTCCCGGGCCTCCGTCGCAGCGGGACTGCGGTAGTGGACGAGTCTTGTGCTCCTTCGGGAATGTCGTCTTGGGAGTGAGCCCTTGACGTCGCCGTGCCTCGAGGTAAAGAGGACGAAGCTGGTTTAGCCAGAAACCGCCAACCATAAGGTTGTGCCGTGGCCTAGGAGGAGGGGTCGTAATAATCGGAGCATGTGTGAGTGTGAGACATGAGAAAGCTGTGTGAGATGCTCTGATTATTCGCATGCTCTTAATGTCGTGATGATTGCATTAATTATGGTATGCACGCATGAGTTGACAGTCGTGCAGGGTGTGGCAATGGCCAGGTGAAATCGCTTGTGGTGCGACTCGCATGTAATTGATGAACTGTATCATCTGACGGCCATGTGCCTTGTTTGCATTGTATGAAATTTGACGTGCAGGGTATGGCAAACCGGGTAAGGTTGCATGCGAACCGAATGTTGATTGTTGGTTTGCCCTGTCTGTTGTTGGCTGTTGTTTGGTTTTGGTCGTTTGTTGTTGGGTTGAGTGAGGGGTGGTTCTGGAGAGATACCCCGGGTTGAGTTGGTGTACTAACCGGGGCTTAGGGGAAGAACTCGCTGAGATTTTATCTCAACCCGTCGTGGTTAACCATTTTCAGGCCCCTAAAATGGCGTACCCGCAATGGAGGATCCTGCCCTCGCTCCTCCAGTGATCGACCCGACAGAGACTGAGTCCGATGGGTCCGAGTGATGATGGTGTTGAACCCGAGGGTTCTTCTTGTTTAATTGGATTAGCCTAGTTTCTATTTGATTTGGCTTAGAGGATGGATCGGCCCTTTTTGTCGGGCTTGTAATTTGGAAAACGATCCTCCATTGGTTAATCCAGTAAATTGAATAATTGAGTAGTTGCTGTTGTTCTCGTTGTTCATCCCTTTATCCCTGTTTGATTGTATGTTTGTCTGGGGATGGTTCGTCTTCCGCTTGAGCATAATCAAAGATAAAATGAATGGTCGTCGATGGGTCTTGGGACGTCGCTTTCAATCGACCATGGAGAAGGGGTTGCCGCGAGCTCGTGAGTCGGGGCGTGACACAAAGAGTTCATTCCGATGAGCTTTTGAACTTGGTCACCCTTATCAACATCATCCAATACAATCAATACCTTCTTGTTGCAAATTGTGTCTCCTATCACAACAATCCCCTGATCCGTGTTATCAATTTTATGAGCCTCTCCAAGACGAGAGATATCGGACAATAATTTTCTTTGCTACTCGACTAAGCCCTTGGCTTTTGTTGTTTCCCTCACGTCGTCAAGAAAGCTGCAATTTGTCCCAAAGCAAGGACATATTTTGTTGAAGATAATCTTGGCGAGTGTTGTCTTACCGATACCGCCCATCCCATAGATTCCAATAAGCAGCACACGACCGGAGTCCATGTCTAATAAATTGTTTATAGCTACTATTCGATCCTCCATTCCAATTAAATCTTTAGTCACTTGTCTTTGTCTTGTGTTGAGCCTGATAACCACCTCCTTAACAACCGACTTGATAAGATCCCCATGGCTGCCACAAAGTTGAAAAGTATCAATTGAGAAAAGGCAACCAAATTTGCATGTTGACCAATCATCTACTAAGCAACCAGTGGGAATGTGACCAAGTTTAGGATATATAGAAATTCAACATTACCTCCAAAGCTTCGGGAACATGATGAATTACAAACTTGAACATCCATTACAAGTTTAAGTTAAAAGGAATAGAGGAAGAGATATGTTTGATCTTTATATCAAGTAGAAGAATCAAAATTTCTGGCCATAAAGAGTGGAAGAATCAAAAAATTAATGTTTGATGAATTATCGTAATAGCAAATTTACTCACTTCTTTCGACGTGGAAAAGAATATTGCAAAGGCAACAGTTCCTTAATCAAGTTCTCTAGCATGCAATAAAAATCTCAAGACTTACATGGATCAAATTAGTATAAAAAAGATGAAGTAAAGCCAAATTTTTATATGATGAATATCGGGTGAAAAATAGAATTATAACAACCCCATTAGATCGGAAAAAAATTAAAAATCTCATGATTTAAGAAAAAAATAAAAAAAGAATTTGAAACTTTTTGTTGAAATTTAGGGAAATTAGAGTTAGAATGTAAATAATGAATTTTTAATCAGGTCCAATGTCCTGATTGTACAAAATAAGTTTCCCAATCATGGTTAGATTGTTACCCTGAATATTTCTCCAGCTCCCATCCCTTGGTGCCATCAACTTTTCTGAGAGCCTGCCGCCACATCTCTACATCCTCGATGCTAAACTTCTTCTTTTGATCCTCCACCTTTTGCTCCAAATTCAATATGGCTTTACTATACAATGTAGTTTTCAGCTTCACGTCATCGGGATTCACATCATAGAAGATGGGCAATATGACCTTCTTCTTCCCGTCTTCTTTAGATGTAGAGGTGTTCTCCACCATCTTCGCCAGCTCATGAAGGCACCAATGACTTGATGCGTAATTTTTGGAAAAAATGGGTATATAGAGTTTTGAATTGTCAATTGCTTGCAGAAGGCTGCCACTAATTCTTTCACCTGGTCGAAGCTCTTCATCATCAATGAAAACACGAATCCCAGCATCCACCAGAGCGTGATATAGGCTGTTGGTGAATCCACGACGAGTATCAGGCCCTCTAAAACTCAGGAAGACTTGGTACTCACCTCCTAATGCATTGCTGGTGCTTATCCCTATCTCTGAGTTCGCCATAGGAGCTCAATTGGTACTCGTACTTGGCAAAGTCAACGCCCTTCCCCCTCCCGCTCCCCCGCTCTAATAGACAATGTGAAATACTTCTAGGCAATTTCGGACAAAGCCTTGCAGTCCTCAACTGCAATTGGGGGACTTTCAATTGGAATTTTGGGCAACAATAATAATAAATTCAGTAATGTGAAGAGCGTTTATTACATTATTAATGTGAAAAGCTTCTCCACCAGATCATCCTCCCTCAAAAATTTACAAAAGGACAACCAATGCGTTACATTAAAAAATGGAGAAACAGATATTTAATTATAAGATATAAACGATGAAGTGTGATGCCACTTTTGTCAGTTAGAGACATGGCTTTAGATGTTTGTATTGCATGACTCACGGGTTTAATTGAAAATTACGGTTAAAAACTCTTGACTCCAGTTGTGTGACTTACGGGGTTTTGCCGAGTGGAAACAAAAAGGTTTTAAATATATCGGAATTGACAAAAATTTTAAAGGGAAACAAATATTACTATAAAATCTTCTTCCACAACCATTTTCCATCAATTACGCGCACAGCCAACTTCCCAGTAGGTGCAGAAAACATTACATATTATGGTCCCATCTGACATAAAAACACGTCAAGGCAACTCCGCAGCGGGGGCAAAAAGCATTACATATTGTGGTCCCATTTGACATATATAAAAAAAATACGTCAAGGCAACTTCGCAGCAGGTGCAACTTCCAATTTATTGTCACTAAAGTCAATGGCTTTATAAAAAATAAGGTGGAGGACAATAATGAAGGTGTACCTTTTCTATAGTTGGACATATTTAAAATCCCAATCCAATATTGTAAAATAACAATTTATCTATGTAAATGCATAATAACAAAATATTTCCAAAGAATTGCCTCTCATCATGACGTATGAGATTCTGGAAAATTAGGCAAATTTCCTTCATTCCACAGAGATTGAATTTGCAGCATTCACTACAAAAAATCCCCACCTAAGCGCTACCCAAGCATATACTTACTATTCACTATGAAATACTCGATTTGATCTCTTCGCTTAAAGACTTAACTTTTATTATGATTAATTGCCCGTACCCACTAGAGTATTCTCATTAAATGTGCCTTTATATTAAATAGCAAATGATTGTGGAAATCTTTTTCAACGCTTATTTCCTTATTGACAACTGTTGGAATGTGAGCATGGTTGTTGACCCCTAACTTTTTGTGGTTAGGTTGTCATTGTATTTCTTAAAACAATTTTTTTTTTTTTTTGGTGACCCAGGGAACCCCCGCACGGCCGGCAGCCGGGTGGTAAACCCTGGGGCCAATGGGAGCTAGCCACCACACTCCCACCAGCAGGTTAAGTCACCAAGTGCCTCCCCCAAGTTTCGAACTCCTCCCCTTGAAGCGCAAGGGTCACAGGAGCCTAACCAGCGGAGCCACCGCAGCGGGTGGTTCTTAAAACAAATTTTAGGGACCAAATTTGCCAATAATGCTAGAATTTGATCCCTAACCAAAAACACCCACCCCGCACGATTTTTGCATTCATTCCTAGCATTCGTGACTAGAGGCATGTTGATTTTGATACCTAGGGCCCAGCATCAAAACAAATTTTGGACCGACAGAGATGGCAGGCACTTTCGAGTCCCTCAAATCTCTGAAGAAATATTCAAGCCTACTCAACATTACCCGATTGATTGCTCCTTTTAAGTTGACCCATTTTTGTGCGTACCATTAAACCTCAGCCAACCTCTTCGCTTTAGCCTTGTTGGGGACATGAAACTAAATCAAGATATGGGCCATCTAGTCAACAATCGGCCAAGAGTTTCATCTGGAACCAGAGAGCGAGAGCGTGCGAAACGGAAAAGAAAAGAAAGCAGAGCAGAGGGCAGTCTTAGCAATAGGAGGAAATAACAAGAGTGGAAGCTGTTCAGGCGGCTGATCTCGCAGCATATTGAAAGCGAATTATTAGGTGCACAGCCCCAGAGGATAACATGCAGGGAAGGGGCAGCTTCAGTCGGTTGAAAAAAAGTGAGAAAGAGACCATTCCTCTCCACCAGAAACTCCTTTTCATCCGCGTTCAATCATGTTTTGGTGTTCATCACCACTCTCGTTCTGATCACAGTGGAATTTGTCTTCTATATATTTAAATCAATAAATTTATATTTATTATCTCAATACACATTTATTTTTATGTACCGCTCGCCCAGGGGTCTTGTCTCGAATTGTAATAATAAAACCGTTTATATTTCTTGTGCTACTTGTATTGGGGTTTTACTTACCGTAGTTTAATTATTCCATTATTGTCGTACTTCAATGATTTTCATTCTTGGATATGAATCTATGTATTTATGACCTATTATGTTGAGTTCGATTGCAAAGATCATGTAGACGAACATGTTTAGGAATTAAAATTGGAAAGATCTCATGGTTCGCGTTTTTAGTAAAAAATGAGTTTTTTTTTTTTGATCAGCAATAATACTCTTTCATTACGATCTCATAAAGTGAGTTTGTGATAGGGGGGAATCCATACATAAAATTTGCAAAAGAGGATAAGGGGGCTGCGAAAGCCAATTCGCTGGAAAGGTTCGATCACGGTGGGCTCTTGCGATCCAATTTACAGCTTGATTCTTCTCGCGTGGGCTGTGTTGTACGTGGGCCCAAGGTAATATTTACAACAAGGCCCTGCAATTTGCGACTACTGATTGGGCTGCCCAGGGAGGTGTGTCCAGGCCCGTGACTCCTCTGAAGGCAATGAGGCTGTCGGTGGAGATCGTGACCTTCAGCTCACGTGGGAAAGTATAGCTGCGGGAGTTTAGTTCAGTTTGAAGTTGTTCCCTGTTCTGTTCCACAAGCCAAAGTAGAGCGTTCCTCAATGCTAGGGTTTCGCCGACCACTGCAGAAGGTGCGTGAATCGTCCGAGCGAAGCCTCCGATGAGCAATCCTTCCTCATTTCTGCAGACACCCACCACAGATCCGGTAAGTGAGGTCTCTGTCTAAGAGCAGTCCACGTCTAATTTTAGCTCGCTGTTTTTCGGAGGAGTCCAAGTCTGTGTTACGGCTTCGTCCGCCTCTGTTGATGTGTGGTGTTGCCTGTTCCATTTTGCAAACAAGTTGGTTTCTGTTTGAGCGGTGTCAAGAGCTGCTCGCAGTTGGGGTTGTCAACCTTGGAAAATGGCAGCGTTGCGTTGTTTCCAAATCTGCCACAGGACTCCAGCGAACAAAGCTTTCGAAGATGGGTCTTGTGTTGCGGTGAGATAGTCATAGATCCATTTGTCCATTCGGCTGATGTGTGATGGGTTTGTGTCTATGTTTATGCCCTGTTCAGACCATATATTTGATGTCCACTTGCATAATATGAATAGATGTTCCATGGTTTCGGGTGCTTTGCGACAAAGGGGACAAATTGGATCGTGTCTCAGCTGCCTTTTGTATAGGTTTTCTGTTGTGGGGAGGGTGTTGCATATGTTCCATAGGAAGAATCTGATTTTTGGGTAAACATGGAGTTGCCACACTTTTGTCCATAGAGCATGAGGTACCTAGTAGGAGGAGGTGGGCTTTGCTGCTGATGATGGCCCGCTAGTGTTATGGATACTATTATAACCACTTTTGACCGTGTAGTCTCCCGAGTAATTTGCTGTCCATCTTGTCACGCCCCGACTCTCGAGCTCGCGGCAACCCCTTCTCTTGGTCGATTGAAAGCGACGTCCCAGGACCCATCCACGACCATTCATTTTAATCTTTGATTATGCGCAAGCGGAAGACGAACCATCCCCAGACAATCAATCAATCAACAGGGATAGAGGGATGAATAGCAAGAGCAACATCAACTACCCATTTATACATCTTTAAGGGATTAACCAACGGATGATCGTTTTCCAAATTACAAGCCCGACAAAAAGGGCCGATCCATCCTCTAAGCCAAACCAAAAAGAACTAGGCTAATCCAATTAAACAAGAAGAACCCTCAGGTTCAACACCATCATCACTCGGACCCATCGGACTCAGTCTCTGTCGGGTCGATCACTGGAGGAGCGAGGGTAGGATCCTCCATTGCGGGTACGCCATTTTAGGGGCCTGAAAATGGTTAACCACGACGGGTTGAGATAAAATCTCAGCGAGTTCTTCCCCCTAAGCCCCGGTTAGTACGCCAACTCAACCCGGGGTATCTCTCCAGAACGACCCCTCACTCAACCAAACAATGAACAACCAAAACCAAACAACAGCCAACAACAGACAGGGCAACCAACAATCATACAGTCGGTTCGCATGCAACCTTACCCGGTATGCCATACCCTACACGTCAAATCTCATACAATGCAAGCAAGGCACATGGCCGTCAGATGATACAGCTCATCAATCACATGCGAATCGCGTCACAAGCGATCTCACCTGGCCATTGCCACACCCTGCACGACTGTCAACTCATGCGTGCGTACCACAAATCATCACGACATCAAGAGCATGCGAATAATCAGAGCATCTCACACAACTTTCTCATGTCTCACATCCACACATATGCTCCGATTATTACGACCCTCTCTAGGCCACGGCACAACCTTATGGTTGGCGGTCAACGGTCGTAAACTGCATCGTCCTCCCCGTGAGGCACGGCGACGTCATGGGCTCTCCCCACCGACGGCATTCCATAAGGAGCATGGGCCCGGCCTCAACCGCGACTCCGCATCTCGACCACCGCGGCGACCCAATGGTCATGGCACAACCCCAATGGGGATTGGCGGTCATCCGGCTCAACCGGGCTATCAACTTTAATCGACCATGCAACACATCAGCAAACATTCATTCTTGTCTTTGCTTTTGCTTGGTCGTGAATGCAACATCGCTCATGCACTCATGCTCATGCGACATGCCATCTCAGATAACCCACGCATTATGTCATGCGGTATCACTCGACAATTTCCAAAATTCAATTCAACCAACACTCAATCACGCATTTCATCAATATTCACGAGCATAATTAATAATCGTCACTCCAATTAATCACAACAATCAAGAGCACATCAAAATAAGACTAAATTTAGCTTGTGGATGAACAGTGCTTACCGTGAATGCATGGTCGTGAACGATGTCATCCGTGAACAAAGTGATTAGTGAACAGTAATCCGTGAACAGTGATTTTTCCGAAATTCAATTAATTAAAACATTTAATCCAGAAATTAAACAAAACATTAATTAAAACAATTAATCAATTCAATTAAATCAAATCATGCTTAATTAATCACAAAAATCACATAACCCTCATTTAAGCAATAATTAAGCACAATTAGCAAAATTAAGCTAATCTAATCCTAACCATCTATCTAACCACCTATCTTAGGGCTAATAAACTTAATTAAACTTCCTAAACCAATCTTACCACTAATTAACCCAACCCTAAGCAAGTTTAGGCACTAAATAGGGATTAGGAGCTAAACTCACCCGTTAAGCGGGCCGGAGACACGGACGCGGCGGCGGCGACGAACCCGACACCCGGGGACCTCTACCACGACGATCCAAGGCGGTCCCGGGCTCAACACAGCAGCAACAACTCGGAATCCCCACTGCAACTCTGAAAAACTGCACTGCTGGAGGAGGAAGAAGCTGATCGGAGTTGAACGGGCTGCCCGGAGCTCCGGCGAGCGACGGGCCAGCGACTGGCGGCACCTGGGGGTCGAGGGGGAACCACTTGTGGTTGGTATGGGCGGTGATTTGGTCGGAAAGGGAGGAAAATGGCCGAAACAGCAAAACAGAACAGCAGCAGGCGGTCAGAAAACGGTCCGGCGACAGCCGGCTTTCGGCTGGAATACGGGATGATCGGAAGCTCTTTCCGGCGATCGGCCGACGCTATTTGAACGGAAATTCTCTTCTGAACACAACGGCGGGTGGCACGAGACGAGATTCCAACGGGAAGGCAATGAACAACTCAGATTTCGGTGAAAGGTCAAACTGAAAAACAGAAGGAAGGAAGGAAAACCATGGGAGAGAGGTGCTGCGATTTTTGGAGAAGATGAAGAGGAGAGAGAGAGTGAAGTGAAGGCTGAAGGATAAGCCTTATCAAGGCCATCAATGCTTGCCCCACTTGCCAAACAATTGACCTCATCTTCTCTCTCTTCCTTTTGGCTTTTCTTCAAAATATCCAAGGGCATTTTGGTCATTCCCACCTTGCACATTTCCCAATCTGTCCTTGGGCTGAAAATGGAGGGCGGGCCTAGGAAAAAGGCCGGAAAATTAATAGGAACGGGCTCGAGAGGGTAAATTGTCGGTTTGGCCCAACGGGCTCACTTGCTTGCCTCGGGCCTTCCATGGCGGCTGTCCCACCTTGGGCGTGAGGCCCACACTGATCTTGCCCGGCCCACGTCCTCGTAGGCTCGTGTTCTCGGTCCAAAAATCCCTTTCTCAAAAACTCGGCTTAACTGACACTATCGACTATCTAAGAAGCATCGTCCAAAAGTCATTCTCGAACATTCCCGAAAATTCAAAGTCCAATACTAGATTCTTATGCCATGTCAATTTCGCCCGAATGCCATTTTGGTACTACTCAGACTGACAGGCGGCTTTGAGGATTCACGCGTAACCGACTCGTGCTAATTCACGTTCAAGACTTCTCGACACATGGACGTCCTTAACTACGTGAAATTGCGAAGGATAGATTCTTATTTCAAAGTACACGATTACCAAGGATCGACATAGGGTCGTTCGCGGGCTCGATAACAGTAAACGGAATCACCCGTCGTCCCATTATGTTCTGTCCGCGAATCGACTTCTAGTCGTCCCTGAAATCGGCCTGCATGACTACAAGATCGTCCTTACGCAAGTCTCACGGTCGAGTCGTTTTCCCAGTCAAGTTCTTTAGTCGCACGAGTTCTGTCCTCATTAGCCTTTCCCCTCAAGGTCAGTATCTCAGGAGTGATCAGTTCCGAGTGAGATCAACCAACAATGCATTGCGAAATTAATGTTCATTCATCCCTTAAAAGGGTCGAATTTCAGGATGTTACAACTCTTCCCCTCTTATAAAAATTTCGTCCTCGAAATTTGCAGCAACTGACAAGTCCTCAAAAAGATGGGGGTGCTGATGCTTCATCACTTCCTCACTTTCCCATGTAGCTCCCTCTGATCCGTGATGTTGCCAGATCACCTTAACTAAGGCGATAGTCTTTTTTCGAAGTACTTGCTTTTTACGATCCTCTATTCGTATCGGCCTCTCCATGTACGACACCCTGTCGTCTATGTCCAATTCCTCAAAATTCAAAACATGAGTCGGGTCCAGTTCATACTTTCTTAACATGGACACGTGGAAAATATCATGTACTGGAGCAAGCTTCGGTGGCAATACAAGATGATACGCTAAAACCCTGATTTTTTCCAAAATTTCAAAGGGTCCAACGTACCTCGGACTTAACTTTCCTTTCTTGCCAAATCTAGAAGTACCCCTCATCGGCGATACTTTCAAAAACACAGGATCGCCCACCTTAAACTCCAACGGTCTACGACGCTTATCTGCATAACTCTTCTGATGACTCTGAGCGGTCTTTAGTCTGTCTCTGATAATCTGAACTGCATTCAATAACTGCTAAACCAATTTTATACCAGCGATTCCCAGCCTCGACCTCGTTCCATAGACTCGGAGTTCCACAAACTTGACCATATTTCTGCTATACCACTCCGATAAAATCTTATTCCACAAGCACTCTCTTTTTGCACAAAGTGCGTAGTTCGCTTCATTTTTGCCCCTTTCGACATCCTAGAAGCTCGCCAGAGTCGCTCCTTGCTCGAGCACTCGGCCCCGCGACCACTCCCCGCCCTCGTCGGATCAATCGTTACGGGCATCTTCGAACCGCACCACTACTAGCAAAAGTCCCTTTTGACATGCACCATCTCATAAAAGGTATTATCCGCTTTGGCCTGTCCCATACCAAGCCTCACGGTTTTAACCTCGTCTGAGCACCTCAGAGTACAAAACTTTTTCCAACTCGTCAACCCATTAGCTCGTTTCCACGGGGTCACTTATCAACACTTGAAATCTTATTCACTGAATTTCCATCAAATCGCTGTCCGAATTCCACAAACTATCGATTTTTCTTTCACTATTCCTTTCATGTCCATTTAATAACCAAATCAAGAACTCACCTCAACCACTTGAAAATTAGTGCAAACCAAATGTCATTTATTGCACCAAAAGCTTTCGGATACCTCTTCAAATCCTTTCTAATACCTCGAGTAGAAATCATCGATAATGTTATTTCCTCACTCATCCATCTAGCATCAAGGGATAATTAATTCTTAATCCACCGAAAACAAAATCCATTCCTCAAATCCCTATCTTATATATCTCCTGAAATAATCCACCTCGGTAAATTCATATCTTAATCGAATCTAAGACTCCCGAGCAATAAATCATCCACCGTAATCCTTATCAAAGATTATCGCCATTTAATAGATCATCTCTTATGATCCCATACCTACAAATCCTCAAATCATCAAGATAAAACTTAGCTGACTTCCATTAAATCCAATGACCTCAATTGTCGTGACGCGTAAGCAACCAATCTTCCTTGTTATCTTACCACGCAGTCAAATCCTTTATACGACACCTCACTGTAAATCTCGTATTCTCCAATACTAGACTAAATCCTCAAAACTGGTGCAGTAATCAGCTTATACTTAAGCTCTTAAAAATTTCACTTATTCGTCCATTCAAATTCTTACGTCCTTCATTAACCTTTATATCAGAGGCGTAGATATCGTAGAGAACCTTTCTACGAATCGTTTGTACTAACCTGTCCGACTTAGAAAACTTCGAACCTCTGTTACTGTCATAAGTCTCGGCATATTCATGACTGCCCTGATCTTAGTGGATCCATAGAAATTCCTTCGTCCAAAATCATATGACCAACAAAACAACACGAGTAAACCCAAACTCGCACGTATTAAACTTGGCATATTGTTTATGCTCTCGAATGGTCTATAACACTGCCCTCAAGTGCTATTCGCGTTCCTCTAATTTCCTTGAATATTCCAATATATCGCTCACAAACACAATTACAATTTGCTCCAAATACGCCTTAATCACTCAATCCATCGAATCCATAAAAGCAACTGGCGCATTAGTTAATCCAAACGGCAGTACGGTAATCTCGTAGTGACCAAATCACACATGATATGTCGTCTTTAATTTATCCTCCTTTTTAATCCTCAACTACTGATAGCCCGTCCTTGGGTCTATCTTGGAACACATCGAAGCTCCTTGAAATGGGTCAAACAAGTCATCCATCCTTGGTAATGGATACTTGCTCATGACCGTCCTTTGGTTGAGCTACTGAAAAGCGATGCATAAGTGTAACGATTCATCCTTGATTCTCCAACTAACCAATTAACCTCAGTTGTCCAATAACCTTAGCAACCTTCGTCCAATAAACAAGTTACTGCCAACGACGAATTTCAAAGGGGTCAAGGGTCCTCCTCGATTTCCCACAAACTCAAAACTGTCACCCACTACTGGGTTAAACTGAATTGTCTTTCCATGACAATCCATTTTCTGTTGGGTGGGATGAGATTCCTTCTCCCTATCATTGGTCCCTTTTCCAACCGACAATTGTTTCTATTAGGCACGAACCGCGACCCAAATGCGATCGCCCTCTCGATCATGTTCTTCTCGATCATCTGGGCCCTCTCGTACATCTCATCAAAACTCTTTAAACTCAAGGGCACCAGCTGGCTTTCAATTCCGGCTTCAAGCCATCTTTGAACCGTCTCGCCCTATCCAAGGGTCCACTAATCTCGGCACTTACTAGTTCAACTCAGTGAACTTCGCCTTATACTGATCCACTGACATCTGATTCTGACGAAACTGTTGAAACTCTGCCATCGTTGACTCCTTCGCACTATCCAAGAAATACTATCCAATGAAAGCTTCATGAAAGACACCCCAAGTCTGAGCTGTGCCTTCAGCGAACACTCTTCCTTGAGTGACTTCCTACTAATTAATGGCATTACCTTGAAACTGATAAGTCGCTAGAAGCACTCTGTCTTCCTCTGAACACCTCAACACTGAAACAGTCCTCTCGAAATCCCTTATCCAACGGGTCGCAGCTTCAGGGTCACCCACGCCACTGAACCTCGGTGGCTTCAATCTCAGGAACTGCTCTACCAGCCTAGGCATCGGTCTCTCTCACAGGCCTCTCCTCTCACTAGGGGAACCACAAGGACCATAGCAAAAGCAGACAGCTTGCTGTCTTATCAAGGTCTCTAGCGCTAGCAGGATCCCAACTAACCAAGGATCTGCCTGCGCGCTACCTCTAGCACTGGTCTGACCAAACACTGCCCTACGCCTAGGGGCTGACTGCTCAGGATTGCTCATTACTCTGGACTATGAGCAACCCGCCACCACACAAAACCACAAAAGCAATCACAGGCACGTAAAGTAAAAGCCATCCCTATCTCACTATCCCAAAAATCCCACGCACCTTATCACTCCAAGTCTCGACCTCGCTCTGATACCAAAACCGACGGGGTTGTCACGCCCGACTCTCGAGCTCGCGGCAACCCCTTCTCTTGGTCGATTGAAAGCGACGTCCCGGGACCCATCCACGACCATTCATTTTAATCTTTGATTATGCGCAAGCGGAAGACGAACCATCCCTGGACAATCAATCAATCAACGGGGATAGAGGGATGAATAGCAAGAGCAACATCAACTACCCATTTATACATCTTTAAGGGATTAACCAACGGATGATCGTTTTCCAAATTACAAGCCCGACAAAAAGGGCCGATCCATCCTCTAAGCCAAACCAAAAAGAACTAGGCTAATCCAATTAAACAAGAAGAACCCTCAGGTTCAACACCATCATCACTCGGACCCATCGGACTCAGTCTCTGTCGGGTCGATCACTGGAGGAGCGAGGGTAGGATCCTCCATTGCGGGTACGCCATTTTAGGGGCCTGAAAATGGTTAACCACGACGGGTTGAGATAAAATCTCAGCGAGTTCTTCCCCCTAAGCCCCGGTTAGTACGCCAACTCAACCCGGGGTATCTCTCCAGAACGACCCCTCACTCAACCAAACAATGAACAACCAAAACCAAACAACAGCCAACAACAGACAGGGCAACCAACAATCATACAGTCGGTTCGCATGCAACCTTACCCGGTATGCCATACCCTACACGTCAAATCTCATACAATGCAAGCAAGGCACATGGCTGTCAGATGATACAGTTCATCAATCACATGCGAATCGCGTCACAAGCGATCTCACCTGGCCATTGCCACACCCTGCACGACTGTCAACTCATGCGTGCGTACCACAAATCATCACGACATCAAGAGCATGCGAATAATCATAGCATCTCACACAACTTTCTCATGTCTCACATCCACACATATGCTCCGATTATTACGACCCTCTAGGCCACGGCACAACCTTATGGTTGGCGGTCAACCGGTCGTAAACCGGCATCGTCCTCCCCGTGAGGCACGGCGACGTCATGGGCTCTCCCCACCGACGGCATTCCATAAGGAGCATGGGCCCGGCCTCAACCGCGACTCCGCATCGACCACCGTCGGGCGACCCAATGGTCACGGCACAACCCCAATGGGGATTGGCGGTCATCCGGCTCAACCGGGCTATCAACTTTAATCGACCATGCAACACATCAGAAACAGTTCATTCTTGTCTTTGCTTTTGCTTGGTCGTGAATGCAACATCGCTCATGCACTCATGCTCATGCGACATGCCATCTCGTATAACCCACGCATTATGTCATGCGGTATCACTCGACAATTTCCAAAATTCAATTCAACCAACACTCAATCACGCATTTCATCAATATTCACGAGCATAATTAATAATCGTCACTCCAATTAATCACAACAATCAAGAGCACATCAAAATAAGACTAAATTTAGCTTGTGGATGAACAAAGGTCCGTGAACGATGAATTCGTGAACGAATCCGTGAATGTGATTAGTGAACGAATCCGTGAACAGTGATTTTTCCGAAATTCAATTAATTAAAACATTTAATCCAGAAATTAAACAAAACATTAATTAAAACAATTAATCAATTCAATTAAATCAAATCATGCTTAATTAATCACAAAAATCACATAACCCTCATTTAAGCAATAATTAAGCACAATTAGCAAAATTAAGCTAATCTAATCCTAACCATCTATCTAACCACCTATCTTAGGGCTAATAAACTTAATTAAACTTCCTAAACCAATCTTACCACTAATTAACCCAACCCTAAGCAAGTTTAGGCACTAAATAGGGATTAGGAGCTAAACTCACCCGTTAAGCGGGCCGGAGACACGGACGCGGCGGCGGCGACGAACCCGACACCCGGGGACCTCTACCACGACGATCCAAGGCGGTCCCGGGCTCAACACAGCAGCAACAACTCGGAATCCCCACTGCAACTCTGAAAAACTGCACTGCTGGAGGAGGAAGAAGCTGATCGGAGTTGAACGGGCTGCCCGGAGCTCCGGCGAGCGACGGGCCAGCGACCGGCGGCACCTGGGGGTCGAGGGGGAACCACTTGTGGTTGGTATGGGCGGTGATTTGGTCGGAAAGGGAGGAAAATGGCCGAAACAGCAAAACAGAACAGCAGCAGGCGGTCAGAAAACGGTCCGGCGACAGCCGGCTTTCGGCTGGAATACGGGATGATCGGAAGCTCTTTCCGGCGATCGGCCGACGCTATTTGAACGGAAATTCTCTTCTGAACACAACGGCGGGTGGCACGAGACGAGATTCCAACGGGAAGGCAATGAACAACTCAGATTTCGGTGAAAGGTCAAACTGAAAAACAGAAGGAAGGAAGGAAAACCATGGGAGAGAGGTGCTGCGATTTTTGGAGAAGATGAAGAGGAGAGAGAGAGTGAAGTGAAGGCTGAAGGATAAGCCTTATCAAGGCCATCAATGCTTGCCCCACTTGCCAAACAATTGACCTCATCTTCTCTCTCTTCCTTTTGGCTTTTCTTCAAAATATCCAAGGGCATTTTGGTCATTCCCACCTTGCACATTTCCCAATCTGTCCTTGGGCTGAAAATGGAGGGCGGGCCTAGGAAAAAGGCCGGAAAATTAATAGGAACGGGCTCGAGAGGGTAAATTGTCGGTTTGGCCCAACGGGCTCACTTGCTTGCCTCGGGCCTTCCATGGCGGCTGTCCCACCTTGGGCGTGAGGCCCACACCGATCTTGCCCGGCCCACGTCCTCGTAGGCTCGTGTTCTCGGTCCAAAAATCCCTTTCTCAAAAACTCGCTTAACCGACACTATCGACTATCTAAGAAGCATCGTCCAAAAGTCATTCTCGAACATTCCCGAAAATTCAAAGTCCAATACTAGATTCTTATGCCATGTCAATTTCGCCCGAATGCCATTTTGGTACTACTCGGCCGACAGCGCGGCTTTGAGGATTCACGCGTAACCGACTCGTGCTAATTCACGTTCAAGACTTCTCGACACATGGACGTCCTTAACTACGTGAAATTGCGAAGGATAGATTCTTATTTCAAAGTACACGATTACCAAGGATCGACATAGGGTCGTTCGCGGGCTCGATAACGATAAAACGGAATCACCCGTCGTCCCCATTATGTTCTCGTCCGCGAATCGACTTCTAGTCGTCCCCCGAAATCGGCCTCGCATGACTACGGGATCGTCCTTACGCAAGTCTCACGGTCGAGTCGTTTTCCCAGTCAAGTTCTTTAGTCGCACGAGTTCGTCCTCATTAGCCTTTCCCTCAAGGTCGGTATCTCGGGAGTGATCAGTTCCGAGTGAGATCAACCAACAATGCATTGCGAAATTAATGTTCATTCATCCCTTAAAAGGGTCGAATTTCAGGATGTTACACATCTTATCTTGTCTGGTGTCAATTGTAGCCCTAGGGGAATCGCTCGAATTTCCTTTACCACACTTTCTGCGAACAATTCGTTTAGTATGCTAGTATTCCATGTCCTCGATTGTCGGTGGATTAAGTCAGCCACTAAACAGGGGTCTTGGCAGTTAGCTGGGCCATGTAGATAGCCTAAGGGCAGCCACCTGTCCTCCCTTATTCGGATGCTTTTTCCGTCTCCAACTATCCTTTGAGTATGTGGTTCCAGAACGTCTCTCCCCTCTAATATACTTTTCCATCCCCAAGAGGCTTGTTGCTTGTTTTGTGCCACCCAAAAATCTTCGCTAGGGAAGTAGATACTCTTTAGAACTCTACTCCATAATGCATTCGGCGTTTGGAGTAATCTCTAGGCTTGTTTTCCCAACATGGCTATATTGAACTTTGTTAAATCCCGAAACCCGAGTCCCCCACGATATTTTCTGGATTTTAGAGCATCCCACTTTTTCCAGTGTATGCCCCTCTTTGTTGCATGTTGTTTCCACCAGAAAGCTACTGTTTTTGCTTCAATTGCTCTGCACATGGATATTAAGATTTTAAAAATAGACATAGCATATTGAGGGATGGCCTGGATTACAGTTTTTAGGAGGATTTCTTTCTCTGCCTTTGATATCAACTTCTCCTTCCACCATTTTAGCTTACTCCCCACCCTTGTGAGTATCCAGTTAAACATATGCTTTTTAGTTTGCCCCCAATCAGAGGAGATACCGAGGTATTTCCCTGTTTTTTCAATAAGGGGGACCCTTAATTCTGCTGAGATACTCTGTTTTAGCTGCTATGGGCACTCCTTGCTTAGGAAAAGATCCGATTTATTTAGGTTGATGGCCTGTCCCGAGGCATAACAACACTGGTTTAAGATGCCCGCCAGATTTTGAGCTTCATTTACCATCCCATTCAAAAAAAAGATAGCATCATCATCAAAAGGTAGGTGGGATAGGGTTGGGCATGTAGGGTTCAACTTTATCCCCTTTATAGTGCCATCCTCCACAGCCTTAGACATTAGGGCAGTTAGGGCATTTGCTACAATGATGAAGAGATAAGGTGAAAGGGGGTCACCTTGTCTGATTCCTCTCGAAGGGGTGAAGGCCATAGAGGGTTCTCCATTAACCAGAGTGCTGAAGCTTATAGTTGATATACAAAAATAAATCCATTGTATCCATTTTTCAGCAAAACCCATAGTCCTCATATAGTCGCACAGAAAATCCCATTCAATTCTATCGTATGCCTTTTGCATGTCAAGTTTCAGGACAACCTGGAATTTCCTTTTTCGTTTCCTGATTCTTACTTGGTGCAGCACCTCCTGAACAATGAGAATATTATCCCGAATTTGTCGATCACTCACAAAAGTACTTTGTTCCATTGATATAATACTAGGGAGCCATGGTTTCAGCCTATTTGCCAGTACTTTTGCAATAATTTTGTAGCTAAAGTTGCACAGGCTAATAGGTCTGAATTGGGAGGCATTTTCCGGGTTTTTTACTTTTGGGATAAGGGCTATATTTGTCTTGTTTAGTTCTCGGTCAAAGTTACCTCGGCTGAAGAAAGAATCCACTATTTTAAAAAGGTTTTCATGACATACTAACTAGTTTTTTTGATAAAAGATCCCATGTATACCATCCGGTCCCGGTGCTTTTGTAGCTCCTAGCTGGAAGACAGCTGTTTTAATCTCCTCTTTTGTTACCTGTTTTATCAGCTCCTCATTCATTGCATGCGAGACTACACGGGGGCATTGGGCAAGGACCAGCTGGTAGCTTTTGGTGCCCACCGATGTGAAGAGCTACTGGTAGAAGTCTCAAATGTGGTGTTTTAGGACTGCTGGGTTGCGACACCAAGTTTGGTCATCTATCTTCAACATGGTAATCTTATTTCTCTGACGCCGTTGAATAGTCAAAGCATGGAAATACTTGGTGTTTTGGTCCCCCCATTTTAGCCAGTTAATTCTAGACCTCATACCCCAATACATCTCTTCCCGGCACCATAATTGGTCAATTTGAGTCACTAGAGCTTTAAAATCCTCCCTATGTGATTCCTCATCAACATCATTCGTTAGTTGTATAAGCTGTGATTTCAACTGTGTGATATGTGTGTGAGCATTTTTGAATTTTCTCCTACTCCATTCACTCATTGCTGCCACCACCTTCTTCAGCTTTCCTACCAGGTGGTCCTGTCATGTGTTTTCCGCATTCCATAAGTTCTTAATTAAATCTACACAGTCCGAGTCATCCAGCCAAAAAACCTCTAGTTTAAAGCTCTTTTTCCTATTTTTATGCTGCTGGTCTAGGTTTAGGAGGATCGAGCTATGATCAGACCCTATAGCAGGCATTAATTAAACTATGAGCATAAGCAAGTCTTCGGACCCAAATATTTGGTTTATGGAAGTAAAGTGACCTCCCACACTTTATTTGGCTCCTAACCGCATCCAAAAGTAGAAAGGATGATTTTCACAATTAATCGAGGAAAAAAAATTACGACCGAAAAGGTTTGGGAGAACCTGCACTCGTACCTGGGCTCTCTTGATAATCCGTAAAACCACCTAGCATCAACGTTAAAAAAATAAAAAGAAATGCTGATTCACATCAGCCACCACTTGTTGTACAAAACTATTTATGGTTGATTATTACTAGCTAAGTATCTTGATAGTGCACATCGTCACAGCTATCAGTTGAGGCACATTCTGTGCAACCAACTCACAAACTTCTGGTCCATTCAACCAAATGCAGCGGACCTCAAATTACCAACGGAAAATACAACTGCTCAAGAGGAGAACCAAGGAGAGAAGCACTGTTTGCTTCATTTTCAATCATTGAGAGGTCCTCATAGGCATTAAAGAGACAATGGATACTCATTAAAATCACCATCATTCAAACCTTAGAATATACTTGCAGACAAACTCTTCATGAGAAGATGCTCAACATCCTGTGTAGAAAGTTTTGCCCGCTCTGCAATAACATTCATGGGAATGGTTCGATCATCAGATCGTCGACTGCAAACATTTACATTGCCGTTCTCCATCAAAGCTGTTTCCCGAATTTTGAAGCTTTGTAATCTTAAGTCAACTCACCAAATACACGTAATTCTTGTAATACCCCAGCTAACAGATGCTTAACGTTCCAGGACATGATTACACTCAATCGAGCAGTCCACAAAAGCATAGCAACATAACTAGACCAGGCATTCAAATGGTCAAGCAAATGCAAGAAAGCAGACACCTACACAGCTATTGCTGTTTTAATAGATGACAAAGCCGTATGTAATTTTCTCTAGCCAATTGTCTAGTCAGTCACGTAGTAAATTTAAGCTGTGGAATCCTCAAATATATGCAGCAGACCTCAAATTACCAATGGAAAATACAATTGCCCAAAATATGGAAAAAGAAGAAGCTGGATATCCATTTAATTCTGTACAATGAACCAAGAATAGAAGCATTGTTTGCTTCATTTTCAATCATTAGAGCTCCTCACAGGTAATAAAGCGACCATTAACCAAACCTTAGAATATTCGTACAGATAAACTCTTCACTAGAAGATGCACAACATCCTGTGCACATGATTACACTCAATCGAGGAGTCCACAAAAGCATAGCAACAAAACAAGACTAGGCATTCAAATAGTCAAACAAATGCAAGAAAGCCGACCCTTATACGACTATTACCATATGAAGCTAGAGCTAGAACTCGAACTCATGCTTAACTACGCAAAAATAAATCACACTTCACACGACTACATTCAACTAAACACCAACTGCCACACCACTCTTACCTGTTCTTCAGCGATTAACTGGTGATCCAGAGCTTGAGTTCAGGCCATGCCTCCCGCTCCTGATGGAGTTAATGAATGCAACCATTCGAGCCTCGTGTCGCACCAATTTCCACCAGCTGAGCGGCATTGAAGAGGTAAATGTGCACGAGAGTGAAAAGTGGCACTGGAGAAGGACTTGAAGCTCATGGCCATGGAACTCGAAGCTTGCGAAGTGCTTGGAGCTTGTGGACGACGAACTTGAATATCGCGGACGACGGAACCTGGGAAAGAAGAGACGATGGCAAACGACGGACTGAAGCTTGTGAGGAGTGAGTGAGTAGCGACTGAGGATCGGGCGACAGCGATTTGCTTGAGCAGCGGGATAGAGAAAGAAGAAAACGTGAAAAAGAACCCTAATCCCAATTCAATCCATCGTTCACGAAATGTCATCGAGCTTTCTTTTTCCTTTTTGTTTTGCCGACTCTGCCTGCAGAAGGAAACGACGAGGTGAGTTGAGGTGAGGTATCTTGGGCCTAAATTTCTCTTGAGAAAGGCCCTTTTGTTATGGATGTGAATCCTTAACCTTGCCACCGAAGTGACCACACACACAGCATATGGAGATTCCCAGCAAGATGGGGAATTTTAGTCAGATTGTCTTTGGCTGCACGTTTTAGAGTCAGTTCATTGTCTCTCTTCACTAGAATAAAGCAGAAATAGGAAGCAAGTAAAACAGAAGAAACAGCGATATTCTATTATTAGAAAGAAGGTGCACCGTTTTCTGCGGAGGATCCCCTGTTTCTGTTTCAGAGTCCATTGATTCAATTTCACGCTTCAACGCTTTCTGTACTTGTACCGTGTTCTCAGCTGGACATTCACTGATATTCAGCTTTTCCAAAGAAGTTAATTTTTCTAGGCCTTCAATTTGACGGATCATTTTGCATCGTCTGATCGCTAAAACCTTCAGTGACTTCAAGTTTGAAAGATCGGGTAAATTGAGGTAATCACAGTCAGATAGAATCAAACTTCTCAGTGAGGTTAATTGGCCAAGCCCATTGAGATTTTTCATTTTGCAGTTTGAAATATCTAGTCTCTTCAGTGGCTTCAAGCCCTTCAAGCCCTTCAATCTCTTCTATTGCGAGCGGTAGAGCTTGAACACTGGACGACAACGTCTTGGGAAGCTCGGGAAGTTCTGATACTTCTTGACGGCTTGAACCAGGGAAGGGTAAGCATTTTGAGCCTTTTGAGCGAAGGCATATCCGTCGCTCAAACTTCAGCTTGATAACCCGTGAAAGAGACAATTCCCAGTTTCCTCGTTTAGGAAAAATATTGAGAAGGATTGCTTGTCAATCATTTGATTCATGTTCGATTCGTTGCATTGGCTGTTTTGAGGGAGGTTGGTGTGCCTTCGGCTCCCCATCACTTAGGAACAGCTCCTCCAATTCTTTCAAATCTTCAAGAAGGGGTATTGCTTTCATCCTGTTAGAACTCACATGCAGACAAATTAGAGAAGGGGGAAGCTTCGGCAACTCTTCAATTTCATTGCAGTTAAGTAAATCCAGGGTGTGAAGACTAGATATTGTGGAGATTTCAGAGGGTAGGCTAGATATACTGGAATGCCCCAGCGTCAATAATCTCAGATGAAGTAGTCCCCCAATATCACTGGGAACGGCCCCCTTCAAACTCCAACACCAGGAAGCATGTAGTTCTTCAAGCTTGGTTAGATTCACGATCTCCTCAGGAAATGCTCGAATGAAAGTAGAATCCATTCTCAGCACTCTCAAGCTTCGCAAATTTCTCATTGAATCGGGAAGATTAGAGATACTAGTCGCTGATATATCCAACTCCTCTAATGACCCCATTTTACTGATAGAATCTGGAAGTTCCTCCACATCACGGCAACCCCTCAATGACAAGAGTCTTAGATTACTTAGCTCCCCCAGTGAGCTTGGGAGCTCATTGATTCTGGCACCATCTAATGAGATTTTGGAGAGAACAGACAGGTAACTAATTGAACTGGGCAGGTAAGTCAATGGGAAGCACTTGAAGCCACTGAGAATTTCAAGTTGCTTCAAATTGCCTAATGGAGCTGGGGATCTGCCGTATGGAAGTCCCGTCAATAGAAAGCTCTTTGAGCGCTGTCATGCAACCTAGTTGCACTGGCAGCCTGTCCAAATGGGAGCAGAACTTCAAATTCAGTGAGACTAAACATTTCAAATGGCTAATTGAAGGATCTAGCTTCTCCAAACGAGAACATCGTTCGAGAATCAGGATTTCCAAATCTTGTAACCGGAGAAGTCGGGGTGGACAATAAGTCGAACACCGGGTAAGATTCAAGACTTTCGGTTTCTCCATCTCGTAAAGCCAAAACAGAAACCCACACGTGGTCAATTTGGAGATATTATATTCAAGAAAGCTAATATAAAACAACCAAATACCAAAGCACCTTGATTTCACTCCAACCTCGCCAGTCTTCCGTGACTTTGCTCCAAGACAGATCAAGAACAACCAACTCTCTTAATACAATATTTTCTGCATTAAAATCCAGTGGACACCTTTGCCAACAGAGCCACTTTACACTTGGAAATGCACCTGTAAAATCTCCCAAATCTTTTGCATTATCCAACTTGAGAAAAGTTTTGTCTGGCGAGCTCTCAAAATCTCCAGCTGTGAATTTGCAAGAGTCATGATCATCTAGGTCAATGCAGAGCTTCAACATTTTCCATTCCCTACATTTGACATAAGTAGCAAAATCATCAGAAGCTGTAACCCAAATACCCATCAGAGTAAGGATGCTTTCCTTGCCCTATATGCTAAAGAATACATATACGAAATGATTCCTTCAGAAAATATGACCAAAAAAAGAAATCGTAGCCCAAATTTCAAGGTATTTATTTTTAGGATAATGACACAAGTCGTCGTTGAACATTAGGCTAATGTGCAATGCGGTCCATGAACTTTTAATTTATTTAATGCGGTATTTGAACTTTTGTCCAATATGCAATGTGGTCCTTGAACTTTTAATTTGTTCAAATGTGGTCTTTGAACTTTTGTCCAATGCTTAATATGGCCACAAAACTTTTAATTTGCTCAATAATTTTGACATGTGTTCAATTTAATCTCTAAATTATGTGAAAATGTTCAATGTTGTCCTTTCATTAATCAAGTTCGGCAATAACATCGAATATTTTCGTATAGTTTAGGAACTAAATTGAATATGTACCAAAAGTCTAGGGATCGTATTGAACAATTTAATAGTTCATGGACTACATTGCATATTGGACAAAAGTTCATGGACCATATTGAATAAATCAAAAATTCAAGGACCACACTCCAGATTGAATCAAAGTTTGAAGACTATTTATATCATTCCTTTTATATTCCAAAAACATACTGAACCAAAAGGTTTTACCTTGTCTCTGCTTACTGACTTTGGAACCATGTCCGGCATGTAAAATTTTCTCTGAGTTGGATCTCCGGATCCCTTTTGATTTAAAATTCTTCGGCCAACACATCTTAGCAATCTGTCCATCTGCAATTCATTGTTTTCTCCAATTTTTGCCAGGGGCATCAGAATGCAATCAGTAGATGGAAGATGAGAACAGGGCCACATATATGAAGCAATTCGGACATCCACACCAGAGATAAAACATGCTATGTCAAGAAATATATGTTTTTGCTTTGGATCTAATCCTTCATAACATATATCCAATATCTCTGCAAAGAAAACCGTAGTCTTTTGAGAACTACTCATAAATCTTTTTATTGACTCCTCCATCTTTATCCATTCTCCTATTGGTTTTCCCCTCAAAGATGAACCAGTAACTTCAATTGCTAATGGAAGTTTCTCTGTAGCATTGACAATGCAGTGTGCGTGTCCATCATAACCAGGTATGGGAGATTTCTTCCCGAATGCATGCTGGCAGAAAAGTTCAAAAGCTTGATCATCATCCAACTCACCAACCATGTAGGTGCGAGCCTTCTCGGGATCATACTCTTTGAGAATTTCCTCGTTTTGAGAAGTCACAATTATTCGACTACCTAGACCAAACCAGTGCAGGTCTCCTACAATAGCATGAAGATGGGATTGCTTTTCCACGTCATCGATAACTATCAGAACTTTCATTTCACGAAATATATCCAAGAAATCTTCTATTCTTTCATCAAAAGAAGGATCTTCATCATCTCGTTCAAGGATATCCCGTATCAACTTAGTTTGCAAAAACTGAATACCACTAGGATTTTGCGCGGTTTCTTCGACTTCTGCTAGAAAGCTACAACTGTCGAAACAAGAAGAGATGCGGTTGTATACAGCCTTGGCCAGAGTCGTCTTGCCAATTCCATCGGTTCCATAGATTCCAATAATGCACGCCTCATCATTGACTTCCATCTCCAGTAAGTCGGTGATTTGCTTCACATGATCATCAATTCCAACTACATTTTGAACAGCTGCAATTGCATAATTTTTATCCGAGGTTTCCATGCCTGCTCCTTGCTGTCTAGCTTCATCTTTCATTTTCCCCATGCTCTGCAAGAGAAACATAATTTTTCACCGGAGTATCATCGTAGACGGAGAAAAGAACACAAACATCACCTGATCGGTTACTCTCTTCTACCATTGCTTCACTTCCACATATAGACACAAGATATTTGTCATCAATTTATTTTTATTGATGCAGAACTATGCAGAAAATTATTCAAGCATACTCTAATCATAATCTATTAACTGATCTGATGCACTATTAACAAGGAAACTAAGCTAGTAAATTAATCTAATTCGGCGACATTCCTATCTTGGAAGTTGGATCTGCTTATTTGCTGGCCAGATACTTCAATTTTCAAGAAAACTTGATATGCACATCACAACAATGGTCACTCTAATTAAATTAATTATGTTCTTATCACTAAAGTGTAAATAAGATCCAAATAGCAAATGAGCTACGTTCATATTAAGTTCATATTTATTCCAATACATACAACTTTCTTTTGTTTTTTAGCATCCTCTTTCCTCATATTTTCTGGTGTTGCTATTTCCAAGTTGAATCAACTAGGTTCAGTTTTTGGTGATAGTGATCTTGAACTAAGTGAAAGCAATGCTTGAATATTCTGACTTAATTCCAAACACAAGTATGCTCCGATACCACACTCTCTTTTACAGACACTGAGCCTTTCTTGATTGGTTTACTCGGGTCACTTGGTTACTTCTACATGCAATCCTATCCTTAAATTAAATATCAATTATAATTTAAGAATATTGTCTCTTCGCTAAGATTTTACAAATTTCTTGTTCAATTCACGTGTTGCCTCTCTGCTTTGGCTCTCACGTATATTTTACAAGACATGCACAAATTGAAAAAAAAAAATCAACGAGTGAGAAAGAATGGAAAATGATTGGTATGTGGGTGAGTGATTAGCACCTACGTTTGAAGGAATAAGAGATGACTAACGGAGCGAGGTAGAACTTACTGCTAGGTTGAAAAAAGTAGGAATCTTTTTTTTGGGGAGATATAGTTTTCCTCCATGTGTTTTTCGTGATGCTTCACTTTGGTCCTATTTCTTTCACTCATTTTAATTCCTAGAAGAGACGAAAAAATGAAACAGAAGAGTAGCTCCCGATTCGAATACTCAATTAAGTAGAGGGTAAGCAATTTTCTATTTAATTTAGCCATACTATACCTCTGTTATTCTTAATTTGCAAGTGATGTCGACCACTTAGCACGGTCACATCTATTTTATGTTTGCACGTTTTATAATCAGTTTATTGTCTCTCTTTACTAGTATAAAGCAGAAATATTAAGCACGTAAAGCAGAAGAAACAATGATCTATGAATAGAAAGAACGCGCACCCTTTCCCCTGTTTCTGTTTTTTTTTTTTTTTTTTTTTTTTTGGGTTGGTAATTCTGTTTCTGTCTCAGAGTCCGTTCTTTTATATCTAGAGGTCCGCTCCGGTACTGTAACCATAGAAGAAAGGTGCATCTGAGCATCCCCTGTTTCTGTTTCAGATTTCTCTATTCCACCATCTGAGCGGCACTGAAGAAGAAAATGTGCACTACAGTGAAAAATGGCACTGGAGAAGGACTTGAGCTCACGGACACCGAACTTGAAGCTTGCGGATGACAAACTTGAAGCTCGCGGACAAGCGAACCTGGGAAAGAAGGGACGATGGTGACCAACACAGCGAACGACGGACTGAAGCTTGCAAGGAGCAAGTGAGTAGCAACGCAGATCGGGCGCAGCGGTTTGCTTAAGCAACGGGAGAGAGGAAGAAGAAAACGTGGAAAAGACCCCTAATCCCAATTCAATCCATCGTTCAAAAATAAAAATCGAACTTTTCCAGCAGAAGGAAACAATAAGGTGAATTGAGGTGAGGTCTCTTGGTCCCAAAAATTTCTCTCATAGATGGTGAGGGATGTAAGATCGCTTACGTCACCACCGAAGTGGACCCACACACAGCATATGGAGATTCCCAGTAAGATCGGGAATTTCAATAAAGCAGAAATAGAAAGCAAGTAAAGCAGAAGAAACAGCAATAATCTATGAATAGAAAGAAGGCGCATCCTCACCTCTGTTTCCGTTTCTGTTTCTGTTTCTGGTTCAGAGTACGATCTTCCAAATCTAGAGCTCCAGTCCGGTATTGAAACTATACAAGAAAGTTGAAGTTGCAGCGGAGCATCCCCTCTTTCTGTTTCAGAATTATCAAATCGAAATATAAAGTCCCCCTGTACTACTATATAAAAAGACTCATGGTGCAGCGAAGGATCCCCTATTTCTTTTTCAGAGTCTGGTTCAGAGTCCTTTGTTTCAATTTCAGTTCCATTCAGAATCTTCTCTCTGTAATACTCCCAAGGGTGGAAAGCTCGACCAGTGTCGGGTAACTTCCCGCTACGTGTTATTTTTATTGAGCACTTACCTGGTATTTTTGAGCTCGATGGATCGAGAATCCTCTCCACTGATTCGCACCGATCAATTTCCAACCAATGCAAAAACTTTAATTCGTCGATGCCCTCGACAACCTGCAGGCTCCAGCACCGCTTAAGAGTCAACTCCGACAAGTTGTTCAAGTTTGACAAACCGCCTAATCTTTTTAATGAAGTGCACCCTCCAATAGAAAATATTAACAACGGCGTAGGATCAAATTGAATATCCTGAACCCCTGGGCACCCCCACAGAACGAGTTTTCGAAGCCTATTTATGGAGCCTGGGAAACGGAAGTCTCCCCTTCAATGATCAATCAACTCGGGAGCTTGTAGCTCATTGCACCCCGTCCTCCCGCAGATCAACTGACACATCCGATGATTTACGGCCTTCTTGGTAAATCATTTCAATTTGCCGCTGCCCCTTGCTTTCTTTCGATTTTCTCGAACTTGATGCGACAATTGCAGTCTCCTTTTCCGATGGAGGAAGCCATATTTGTTTCCCTCGAGTGTCGTAGAGCTCTAGAACCTTCAACTCTGATGATGGAAGTTGTTTGAAAGCCGGCACGTCTACTCCATGTAGAGTAAGTTCTTCCAGCACAGAAAGTGAACCCAACTCTATAGTTGAAACGCAGACATTTGAAAAGCAAAATCGCAGCTTGCTTAGTTTGGATAAACTCCCAATCCACTGCAAGTCGCAAGTTTGAGTTAAATCTGATTTGGCCTCAGATTCAGAGTCATCGGATAGGGCCAATTCAACTAGATCCGTTAGGTATCAGAGGTTAGGGACAGTCACCAGCGAAGTAGATGTCAACAGGAGAGTGGTCAAACTTCTGGGGAGCTCCGGTAGCTCTTGTATCTGATTACAATCATTCAAATACAGTGTTCGGAGGTGAAGAAGCTTGCTTGTTGTACCGGGCAATTTTTCAATCGATGTGGATGATGCATTGACAAATGACAGTGCTGATAGTCTATCAATGGCATCCGGTAACCTTGTAATTCTCGTGCCCCATACATCCAGCTTCTCTAGCGACGTTAAGTTCAAAATTGAGTCGGGGAGTTCCCTCAAGCTAACGCAACACCTAAGAGAGAGGTGCTGTAGTTCTTGTAATTCTCCAATTTGTTCGGGCAAATTTTCAAGTTCGAAACAAAACTCAAAACTCAAGTCAGTCAGCTTCGTCAGTTTCCCAATAAAATGATGAATTTCCTTCAAGGAAAAAAATTTAGAAATAGTCAACTTCTCTAAACCTGACTTCCGAGGAAAAGTCGGTGTCCCATGTATCAATGTATTATAATAAAGAGTGAGAACCTTCAATTTCTTTGAACCCTACAAAAGCCAATGAAACATTAGGGTAGACGAGATAAATATGGATTTAGGCTACCAATCAGAAAATTAGATCATAAATCAATCCGATTTTGTCCTTCATTGAATGAGAAAATTAGACTGAGAGGGAAACGGGCATACCTTGATTAGGCTCTGGAACACATATTTTGAGATATCAACCCCAGAAAGATTCAGCACCACCACATTTTCTAGATGCAACAAATTAGTTGCCTCAAACTTTTCATGAAGATGGGCAGCAGGTTTAGGAGGAATAACATAACAGTAGTCCAAATTGATCCATCTCAACTCAGAAAGACAGCCCATAAAGTCACCTTTGCAGTTTACCTCACACAACGAAAGAAACCGTACACGCGGGAATCGCTTAATTTGCTCCGAAGTGACAATTGTATGATGTTCCAACGTACCCCTCGATTTCAAACGGAGTGCTTGAATGCTTCCCTTGGCCTGCCAATAACATTAAGGAGAAGAAAGAGGAATTTCTCAATATCCCCATATTTTATTTCGTAGAAGAAAAGAAAAAACGTAGTAGAAGAGTATCTCCCAATTCAAAAACGGGAAACATCAAATTAAGAAGAGGTTTTAATCAAATTTCTATTCAAATTTGGTCATTCTTTACCTCTGTTGATTTTAATTTGTGAATGATGTCATCCTTATCCCACAATTGAGTTCCCTCATTTTTGGCAATTTTTCTTCCAAGATCTCTAAGCTGATCGTGCATCCAAAGGTTATTATCGTCTAACTCCTTTATCATGCATTTGTTAATAAGGACCTTGATGGCACTCTCTGGGTAAAAGCCACAATCCTCCCACACGTACATTGGATTAGTCTTATTCTCACCAACTAAAAAGCATGCAATATCAAGGAATATCTTTTTTTCATTCGGGTCTAAGGCATCATAGCTTATCCTTAGCACTGCCAAGACATCCTCATGAGGTGCTTCCTTTAGCCTTTGTAGGCACTCTACCCATATTTCCCTCTTTTTCCGAAAAAGCGATGAACCTATTGCTTGAAGAGCTAAAGGTAGTCCATATGTAGTGTCAACAATGCCCATTGAGAGAGTGTGGTAACCAGCTATAGGAGATTCGTCATTGAAGGCATGCCTACTAAAAATTTTAAGTGCGTCTTTGCAGCTCAACCCCATCATTTCATATTGCTCAAAGTTACACTTCCCCCAAATCACGTCTTTGTCCCTAGTAGTAACAAGTATTCTAGTACCAGGATAAAAATATTTCTCTCCGATTAGTTTTTGGATCTGGGAGGCCTCATCAACATCATCCAATACAATTAGCACCTTCTTATTGCAAATAGTTTATTCAATCCTATGGGTCCCAAGATCAACGTGTGCAATGTAAGGTTCCACTCCCGTGACATCGAACAATAGTTTTTTTTGCAACATGTTTAAACCCTTGGTTTTTGCTGTTTCCCTCACATCGTGAAGAAAGCTGCAGTATCTCCCAAAGCGAGGACATAGTTGATTGAAGATAATTTTGGCAAGTGTTGTTTTACCAATGCCGCCCATCCCGTAAATTCCAATTAGCTGCACACCACTAGAGTTGATGTCTAATAAATTGTTTATGGCTGCTATTTGATCCTCCATTCCAACTAAATCTTTAGTCACTTGTCTTTGTCTTGTCTTGAGTCTAATGATAACCTCATTAAAAATCGACTTGATGTGATCCTCACAGCTGCCACAAAATTGGACATTGAGAAAAGGTGACAAATTTGCTTGTTTACCAACCTTCTACTAGGTAACCGGGTGGGAACGCGATCAAGGTTAGAATATATAAAAATTCAACATTACCCCCAAAGCTTCAGGAACATCATGAATTACAAACTTAGGCATCCATTACAAGTTTAAGTAAAAGTTATAGAGGAAGAGTAATGTTCAATCTTTATATCAAATAGAAGAATCAAAATTTCTGGTAAAGAAAGTAGAAGAATCAAAATACAAACGTTTAATGAATTACTATAATATTAGCTTTATTTATTTCTTTCCACGTGTAAAAGAACTTTGCAAAGGCAACAGTTCCTCAATCAAGTTCTCCAGCATACAATAGGAATCTTAATACATACAAGGATCAAATTAGTATAAAAAAAGATGAAGCAAAGCCAAATTCTTATACGATGGAAATTATGTGAAAAATGAAATAATAATTACCCTATTGGGTAAAAAAAAAATGGAAATCTTGTGATGTAACAAAAAATAAAAGAAGAATTTCAAAATTTCTGTTTAAATTTAGTGAAATTAGAGTTGGAATATAATTAACAAATTTCTACAAGAACCATCGCCCGATTGTAGAAAAGAAATTTCACAATCATGGTTAGATTGTTACCTTGGATATTTCTTGAGCTCCCATCCCTTAATGCCACTAACTTCTTTGAGAGTTTGCCGCCATATCTCTATATCCTCGGAGCTGAACTTTTTCTTTTGATTGTCCATCTGTTGCTCCAAATTTGATATGGCTTCACTGTACAAGGCGGTTTTTAGATTCACATCATTATGTTTCACGTCATACAAGATGGGCAATATGGCCTTCTCTTTCCCATCTTCTTTAGATTTAGAGGTGTTCTCCACCATCTTCACAAGCGCGCGAAGGCACCAGTGACTTGAAGCGTAGTTTTTAGAGAAGATGGGTATGTAGAGCTTGGAATCGTCCATTGCTTGCAAAAGATTGCCACGAATTCTTTCACCTGGTCGAAACTCTTCATCATCGATGAAAACACGAATCTTGGCATCATTTAAGGCATGGTAGAGGCTACTAGTGAATGTATGATGAGTATCAAACCCTCTAAAACTCAGGAACACCTGGTACTTATGTACTAATTTCGAAATTGAGTAGGGGTGTTCACTCAAGCTAGGACAATTCCAAATAGAGAGGCAAAGCTTCTGTAGCTCTCCAATTTGTTTAGGCAATTTTTTAAGTGCCGAACATGAATCAATGGTCAAGTAAGTTAGGCATCTCAGTTTCTCAATAGAGCGGTCAATTTCCATCAAAAACGGACATTCAGAAATAGTCAACTTCTCTAAAACTAAGTACTCAGGAAAGGTTGGTGTCACACATATCAATCTGTTATGCTCAAGAGTGAGAACCTTCAATTTCCTTCCCACCTACAAAAGCCAATGAATTATCGAGACAGACAAGAAATAAATATGGATCAACCACGTTTTCTAGATGCAACAAATTGGTCGCCTCAAACCGATGATGATACGCATCTGGACAAGGAGGGTTTTGCAAACTAATCCATTTCAACTCGGGAAGACAGCCCATAAAGTCGCCTAGGAAGATAACATCATAAAACCAAAGAAACCGTAATTGTGGGAACCGTTTAATTTCCTCCGAAGTGACAATTATAGGACGTTGAGGCGAATGCCCCCCTGGTAAACAGAGTGCTTGAACGCTTCCCTTGTTTTATTTCGCAAAAGAGAAGAAAAAATGAAATAGAAGAGTAGCTCATTCAAAAATGTGAATCCTCAATTAAGGAGGATAAGCAATTTTCTATTCAAATTTGGCCATATATTACCTTTGTTGATCTTAAATGGCGAATGATGTCGTCTCTATCCTGCAACCTGGTACATTCTTGTTTAGCAATGGCCACTCCAAAATCTCTAAATTGATCATGCATCCAAAATCTCTCATCATGTAAAACCTCTATCATGCACCTCTTACTAAGGATGTCAATGGCATCATCAGGATCAACCCCACAATCTTCCCACACGTACATCAAGTTAGTCTTATTCTTATCGATGATAAAACATGCCAAATCGAGAAATACTTGCTGTTGATCCGGCTCCAAGTCATCATCGCTAATCCGTAGCTTTCCAAGGACATCCTTATGAGGTGAATTCCTTAGCTTCACTAGCTTCTGTTCCCATATTTTTTTATTTTCATGACCAACAAGCGATGACGCTATTGCTTCAAGAGCTAAAGGTAGTCCATCTACAGTGGATACAATATCTTTTGAAAGAGCATAGTATCTGTCCAGAGGAGAGTCATCATGGAAAGCATGCCTACTAAAAAGTTGAAGTGCATCTTCATCGCTCAACCTCTCCATTTCATACTTCTTGAATTCATACTTAAATATATTGATATTCAAAATGCTCTTTGTCCCTAGTGGTAACAAGTATCCTAGTACCAGGATACAAAGAATTCACTCCAATTAGTTTTTGGATTTGTTTGCCCTCATTGACATCATCCAATACAATTAGCACCTTCTTGTTGCAAATTGTTTCTCCAATCATATTGATCCCATTATCAATGTTACCAATGTTTCGAGCCACTATAGAATGAGAGATGTCAGACAATAATTGTTTTTGTAGCTTGACTAAGCCCTTAGTTTTCATCTTTTCCCTCACGTCATCAATAAAGCTACAGTTTCTCCCAAAGTCAGGACATAATTGGTTGAAGATAATTTTGGCAAGTATTGTTTTACCGATGCCAGCCAGCCCGTAGATTCCAACCATCTGCACACCACATGAGTCAATGTCTAATAAACTTTTAATGCCTGCTATCTGATCCTCCATTCCAACTAAATTTTTGGGCAATTGTTGCTGTCTTGTCTTAAGCCTGACCACAACCTCATTAATAAGCAACTTGCTAAGATCCCCGTAGCTGCCATAAAGTCGAACAATTTCAATTGAGAAAAGATGACAAATATGCATGTTGACCAACCATCTACTAAGCAGCCGGGTAGGTGTTCAAGTTTAGGATATATAGAAATTCAATGTTACCCCCCCAAGCTTTGGGAACATCATGAATTACAAACTTAGACATCCATTACAAGTTTAAGCATAAGTAATAGAGGACGAGGAATGTTCAATCTTTATATCAAATAGAAGAATCAAAATTTCTGGTAAAGAAAGGTAGAAGAATCAAAATACAAACGTTTGATGAATTACTGTAAAATGAGATTTACTTATTTCTTTTGACGTGGAAAAATACTTTGCAAAGGCAATAGTTCCTTAATAAAGTTCTCCAGCATACAATAGGAATCTTAATACATACATGGATCAAATTAGTATAAAAAAGATGAAGCAAAGCCAAATTCTTATACGATGAATATTAAGTGATAAATGAAATAATAATAACCCTATTGGGTTAGAAAAAAATTTGGAAATCTCATGATTTAAAAAAAAATAAAAGAAGAATTTCAAAATTTCTGTTTAGATTTAGGGAAATTGGAGTTGCAATATAATTAAAAAAATTTTATAAGAACCATCGCCCAATTGTACAAAATAATTTTCACAATCATAGTTAGAATGTTACCCTGGATATTTCTCCAACTCCCATCCCTTAATGCCACCAACTTCTTTGAGAGCTTTCCGCCACATCTCTACATCCTCGAAGCTGAACTTCTTCTTCCTATCCTCCATCTTTTGCTCCAAATTTGATATGGCCTCGCTGTACAAGGGGGTTTTTAGCTTCACATCATCGGCTTTCACGTTATAGAGGATGGGCAATATGATCTTCTCTTTCCCATCTTCTTTAGATTTAAAGGTGTTCTCCACCATCTTTGCAAGCTCACGGAGGCACCAGTGACTTGAAGCGTAGGTTTTGGAGAAGATGGGTATGTAGAGCTTGGAATCATCAATCGCTTGCTTAAGGTTGCCACTAATTTTTTCACCTACTCAAAGCTCTTCATCATCCTTGAAAACATGAATCCCAGCTTCATCCAAGGCATGATAGAGGCTATTGGTGAATCCACGACGAGTATCAGGCCCTCTAAAACTCAGGAACACCTGGTACTTGTCTCCTGATGTATTGCCGGTACTCATTATTGTCTCTGAGCTCACTTCACACTTAGCAGGTCAGCCCCCTCCCTCCCCTCTCTCTCTCTCTAGTTTAAATACTTCTTCTAGGCAAATTCACACAAGCCTTGCGGTTCTCGAATGTGAAAGCCTTTATTACATTCTTAAGGTGAAAAGCTTTCTCACTAGATCATCCTCCCTCAGAAATTTACAAAAGGAGAACCAGTGTGTTACATTAGAAAAGGAGAAAAGGATGTTTACTATAGGGACATTTGTATGGCGTGACTCACGGGTTTTAATTTAAGTTGAAAGGCGGACATACAACTTCAGTGTAGCTTCCAATTTATAGTCAATAAAGTTGGTGGGTTTACAATTAATAAGGTGGAGAACAATTATGGAGGTTTACCTTTTAACATGCTCAAATGCTTTTGAGTTTTTTCTCTATGCTTTTCACTATGTACTTTTGAACTTTTGGATTAAAAATATTTGATTCTCAAACATTTAAATCATTTATGATTATTCTATAGCTATACTATAGTTGGACATATTTAATGTCCCAATCCTGTATTGTAAAATCACAATTTATCTATATAAAGTAACAAAATATTCCTAAAGCCTTTAATTATAATTAATCAACTTTAACAAGTCATATAATCTCACAAAATGTGCCTTTATATTAAAAAGCAAATGATTGTGCAATTCTTTCACGACACTTAGTTCCTTATTGATAACTATTAGAATGTAAGCATGGTGTAATAGATGTGGTTTGGACGTCAAATCAAACTAAGTTATATAAATATTATATATATCTCGAATTTGATGAAATCAGATTGGATGAGAATTATGGGTGCTTGGCACTGTTCAAGGGTGATGAGAGCGAATGCAATGGTGGTCTATTAATGGCCATGATGCCACTCCAGCCTGGTGTTGCTTCCAGCACGGAATGAATAAAAGAGAAGGCATTGCTGTCATGACCGCAAGAGACGACTTCACTCAGCTGAAAAATGGGAAAAAGAGAATAGTGATAGCTACCGCAGATATGGGCCAAATGGGGAAAAGGACGAGGAAAGTTACAAGGATGTGTCATTTCATGTTCGCCACTCACGATGCACAGAATAATTATTTTATTTTTAATTAAATTTTTTTAACTTTAAGAGAAAATTTAAAATAAAAATTCGTTTGATAATATAATTTCATTTTTCTATCTTTATAATAAATTTTTAGTTTAAAAATGAATTTGAAATAGAAATAAAAACTAAAAATTTTCTACTTTTTATTTATGAAATAGAAATGAAAAATAAAAACTTTTCTCATTACTCACCCTTACTACTAATCAGCCACTCACTGACCACCGCCGCCAATCGAAGGTCATCGTTCATCAGTTGCCGGTCTTCGTCCGTCGGTCGCTACTACAATTCACCGTTCGTCGCCGTCACCCGAAAGGAAAAAAATTTGTATCGTTATCAAATGAATTTCTATTTCGAAAATATAAATATTGTGTCATTATTAAATATGTATTTTTTTTTTTAGAAACTTGTCATGGGAATAATAACAGAAAAATCTATTTTTGATATAAAATGATTATTAGTTGCGCCATCATTATTTCCTTTCTTCTTCTTAATTTACTTCCGCTGAATTTCATTTTTAAATGCGAAGAGGTCTTAATGCCAAATAGAGCTATGAAGGTTGCACAAAGCATATTGAAAGGGGTGCATAGAGTTTTTCTTGAGAGGTTTGATTCAGAGAGTTTTCTTAGTGAAATTTCACCAAATATTATTGTGCTTATTGTGTTGAAGCCGATTAAATCTTGAATTAAGATTTGTATAATTCTTTTGTGAAATCAAGAGATTAATTCTAGAGGAATTATGAGGGCTAAACACTGTATTGTATAAGTTATTGGGTGTCATTGAGGGCGATGAAACAGCAAGAGAATTTAAGTGACTCAAATGTGATTGTAATCTCCAATATATTATTTAATTTATAGTGGAATATTGTGCTGCTCTTCCTATGGATGTATGTCACATGACCGAACCACAAGAATCAGTGTTTGATTCATTTCCTTAATCTATGCATTTTCTCCTTTCGCTTGTTTTTCTTTCTTTTTTCAGCAAGGAATATGGTTTGAAGAAGAGTGAAACCAAACTAAAAAATTTCAATATGACCAGCATTAGGCATTCGTGAATATTGCAAAAAAACTTATATATTATTTTCTTAAGATATTGATCAATATTTACAAGCTTAAACTCATGGTTAATGATAAAATTTGTCCCATCACCTCCTTAACATTAGCTCTGATCATAAAGACGTGATTCGAAGCATCTATTCGACTTCTAAGATCCTTCTGACAATGCATCTCCAATTGGCAAAAGAAAACATAGTGATGTTCTTTTATTGCCATTGAATCACGCCAGCCCGTGTGTACCTTTCACTTTCCTTCCTCCATTTTCCATGATTTTGTGGTCGCTTATAATTTATTTATTTAGTTTGGGGTGCAACATACTAAGAGAACCGTAAATTTGCAACCACAATCTTGACAAATTAAATAAGTCCGCTTCGCATGATTTGACATAGATTTTCACGGCATTTGTCAGTTATACATTTTTTTATTAGCATGATTTAACATATATCTCTTAATAAAGTTTTCATGCGGAATTGAAAATCCTATGAATATTATTTTTCGCAGTTTGAATGGTCGTAGGAGCAATAACGAAGATCAGGTAGAGCCTAGCCGCAATTATTTATTATTTGGCATGTTTTTCGTGGCGTTTATTTGCTGCATTGACTTGTCGACTAAGAAGTCTTTGAGAGGATGACTTGTCCCCATTTTTCTTTATCTATCTCATTTATAACACTCGTATCCAAATCATTCGACTCAACGAACGCCGATTTATACACGCAGATGGCTCCATCCACATGCATTAGGTTAGCTCTGTTCACAGAATGGTTAGCGAGACACTCCAAGGTAGACTCCGTGATCAAATCTGAACAAAATGTTGTTTTAAGAATAGCATTCAAAATACACATAATGCATTCATAACAGTTTATACGAACGGAACTTTGCAAAAATTATGTATAAAACAGCAATCCTTCCAAAGATATGGCAATAAAATATCATAAACCCTAAACCCTAAATCCATGAACCACCACTACAATGGGAGTTGTATCATCTTTTGAAATGGAACTTTCCCTCGAAGAGATGGCACTCGTAAGAAATTGAAGAGGAAGACGACGCACCCGAGGCAAGCGCCCAGAATGTAGTGCTAGATCACAATGAGGGAGAGCATGCTGAGCAGGAGACCATATCCGTAGAGCTCGCACAATCTATCCTTGAAGAATGAAGAATGAAGAAGGCCAGTTGATAATGCTAGTACCAGCACCTAGAGGGGGTGAATAGGTGTAAATAAAATTTATGCACTTAAAACAAACAATATAAAGTCTGGTAGTAACAGAATCAGAATATCAATTTTGAACACCGTCTACATGAGGTAGACTTTGTAGTATGCAATCAAAAGTAAAATAGTGAGGGAAGAGAAGATTGCAAACACAGTTATAGTGGTTTGACTTTTGTCAAGCTTACGTCCACTCTCCCACGCGATCAGCCAATTGGCTGAATTTCACCATGCGATCAAAAGTGGTTACATGTTTCTTGAGTGTAAGTACTTGGTGATAATTTTTCTCACTAAGTCACTCTTCTTGGCAATACACTTGGACCACTCGGTTTTTGCACTTTCTCAGACAATTAGTGAAGAACAGAATCACACTTTGGAATGTTTTATTCACTCTACTTTTCTTGCTGGTCGCATCCTCTCCTTATATATTCTCCTAGCCAAAACTGACCGTTGGCTATCACATTGGGAGATTTGCCTTCCATTTCCTATCTTGGACAAACTTCATAAGGAAAGGTTTCTTGACCGTTGAAGACAGATTAAATCTCATTTGATTATGTTCGCCCATACAATCAGAATCTGGATTTCCATAAGTGTTCCATCCTTCTTTGGAAATTGTCTTGAATATTGATCTTATTAATCAATTTGATTTACCAAAATCAATATGAATAAGGTAAGTGAAATTCGTAGCCGTTGGTGATCTTATCCTCGTTCTGGTCCTTGACAGAATGAGATTCTACATCTCTTTGCTTCTCCTTCTGTAACAAGTAGACTCAGAAGAATATGTCAACATATGACTCTTCTTCCTTAGTTTGTATTTGAAGTGTTGCGTGCGTAAAAGGATTTGTTACCATCAAACTAGGAGTTTTCTCAACACCAGTATCCGTCTCGCTCTCTCCCTCTGTTTTACTCCTGACTAGAGCCCCTTTGTTTTCTCCATACGCCAGCTAGCAGTTCTAGAGGGCAGAGTGAGCAGGAAAAAAAAAAAAAGGAAGGAAGGGCCGGGCTTTTCATTTTCATTTTAGTTTTGACGGGCCCAAAGAAAGGGAAGAAAAGTGGGCACAGAGAAAGAAAAAAAAATGAGAAGTTGGATCTATCATTTAAAGGGCCGAAAATTAATAAGCGAGCCGGACGTGCCAGCCCACAAGATTTCATTTTATTTTTTGATCATTTCATTCATTTTCATATTTTATATTTTTGCAAATAAGTGAATATTTAAAAGGTCGACAAAAATTCAAGTGTTGACAAGTAGGGGTGGCAAAAATGCCCAGCCCAGCTCAAATCGAACCGACCCAACCCGACCCAACTTGGAAATTATGGATATTTTGGGGTTTGGGCTCAATTTTGTTTGGGTGGGGTTTTTTTGTTTGGGTATTATTAGGGTTGGGTCGGGTCAAATAATAACCCTACCCATTACACATTACCCAAATCAAAACATATTTCTTTTTTTTTCCCCTCTCTATCGCAAGTGTCGACTACCAATCTCCCCATTCTCTCTCCTCTCTCAATCAGCGACGGTGAGGCCCTCACCACTGTCGCCGGCGAATCCCAGCCACCGTTATTGCCATCGGAGCGCAGCAACCACTGTCATCGGCGAATCCCAGCCACCATCATTGCTGTCGGACCACAGCAACCACTGTCGCCACTAGATCTAGCCAGAACCGTAGAGGACTTACTCGAAGAATGGAACATTGAAGTTGCGCGACGAGAATCGCTGAGCAAATATGAGAAATTGAAGCAGCAGGTAATTACCTCCTTTTCGCCTTCTAGAAAACATGATTTAAGGCTGGGGATTTAAGGCTGGGGACAAGCTACCGAGTGAGGGATATTAGGAATAGAAGAAGCCATCGCTGCTGAAGGGAGGGATTTTAGGAGAAAGGATGAGTTTTGAGCTTAGGAAAGGGTGCATGAGCAAGCCAACAGAGGCAACTAGTCTAGGATTATATATGATTCTTCAAATCTCAATAGCTCTCATGGACGTTCTTTGTGTGCGCTCAATTGTTCTGATCACTTATACTTATATATGTTAACATCAATGATGTCTATAGCTTATGAAGAGAGGGCATGTTCAGTCCTGTGTTGTACTTTGATATGCATTCTCTCCTTGTAGCTTCTATATGGTAAAGGGAGCTTAGAATTAGAATCTCTTTCACACTGCTTAGTTATTACTCATGCATGCCATCCCCCTTATTAAAAATGAACTTTGCTCTCTCCCAGATTTCTTCGCAGAGAATAGAAATCATCAACCCTTCTCTGAGCCATACCTGCACTCTTGAGAACTTACAAGTTGTACCGGATGACCAACCAACCAAGCATAAACCACTTGGAGAAGCTTATTCAAAAAAATAAAAGTGCAAATAGCCTTCATAGACCTTAGACATGTGGATAGAGGAAGCAGAAGTGAAATGTCATGACGTGGTTGCTTGGGAGATGGAAGAAACTTGAGTAAAAAAGTGGAGGATCATTGACTGTGAGAAAGCGGCAGTTCCATATTTCTTCTTGGACAGCCCAGACTTCCTATAAGCAAAATATCCTTAGTCTCCATATAGTTGCCAGCTCTTCTTATTGGTTGTGTTTCATTTTAAATGATGCTCGAGTTAGTGTGGCCAGGACATCACAATTCTGGACATAATAATCAAATTATGCTATTCTACTTCTTTATTTATGAAATAGATGCATTCGTAAGTGAGGGCTCTTATCTTTGGTATGGTCAATAAGCTCAATCATTATGTTTATGAGGGAACATCATCAAAAACCAACAATTTCTGCTGCTAAGGTGAGGGATCTTATCCTTGGCATGGTCAACGTGCTATAACTCAAAAACCATTAAAAAAAACGCTTAAATTCCATGCCACGCTCACGAGTTTTGGTCACTAATGACAAAACATACGCTATAAAAAATAAAACAAAATGCAAGCATTAACTAATTTGCAAAATAGGGACCACTGCCAACATGTAGGACCATGACGGCAGCCAATCCAATTTAAAAATATGCAGAAGATGCAACTGATATGCATTAATTTGGACGAAAGGAGATGTAATGCATCAACAAATCTAACAAAACAAGAAAAAACAATACTTAAAAAACAAAAAATTTCTCCTACCATTGTCGTCGCTTCTATTGGTGTGATATTCTACTACATGCCCTACCTTATCGACATATTGCTTCAAGAAAATGCAATTGCTTTCTCTTGGATGAATGAAGGATCGGCTACACTAATTTGAATAAAATTGTCCTTAGTTAAACGTATGTGGAGATCAAAATAAATCACAAACTTCGGAAAAGATAATGAAGAATCAAGACCCTTGTGTTATGTGTGAATATTTGACTAACGAGAGGTGGGTCTTGCTCGAGCTTTGTTTTCTTCTCTCAAAAGAAACGAAGACTGGAAGAGGAGGAAGAATATGTAAAGAAACGAAGGAAGAAGTGTTTGGTTTTCTTTTTTAGGGGGCTTCTAATTATTTCTCCAATTTTTCTTGGACAAAAGTACTCATATTTTGGCTAGTGGAAAAATCACATGAATGTTGGGCTAGTAGACATTAAGCCGATCGGTGAGTTTAGGCTTCTATGTGAAACTAATTTAGCTACTTTAAGTGATTATTTAAAATAATATCCATTTTAGGTCCATTTTTGATAAAGTAGCCTTATTGCATGTCCTTATCTAGAATTTTTCCAAATAATAACCATCAAGCCGTTTCTATTAATAGCAAAAAGAATAGGGGAATAGAAAATGAAATGGAAATGAGCCACTAGACTCAAGCTTTGGATTCGCTCTAGATGCAAGCGTGAAGAAGGAGCCGGGTGGTGGGGCCACTTGCCGGTCAAAATCAACTTTCATAATTTTTCTTTCCAAAGTGAAGTTGCGTGGAATGAAGCCAGCACGAAAGTGATGAGCAAATACTCCATTGTGCTTTTGACTAAGCAAAACGACAGAAAAAAAAAAGGAGAGATATCGTCAAAAAACATGGAACATTCAACGTTAGTGGAAGCTTTAAGCTTTTGAAGTGCCAGTCTTGCTTAAAGTCCATAAGTGGAAATCCTCTTTTGCACTAAATGATCTGATGCATTCTTTCACACCAAAATAAAGTCTTTTTTATGAACTTTCGCATGAAACATCCAAGTCTTTTGAAAATGACTTGCACTTTGGTTTGATTGGAAACAACGCCACAAAGCAAGTGAATTCCAAAAAAGCATCCAAAGAAAATGGCCCTACCCAAGTGAAAGATCATTCACTCCATAGTAATTGAAAATATGCTATTGGCGTACCGATTAATCATTTAAAGGTGTTCTTCTTGGAAATTTCTCATTTCTTTGAATTTATACATTAAAACCAACTGCATTAATTTCAACTGAACATAAAGTTTGATCTATTTTCATGCTCGTGCTATGAAAGGAAAGCGTAATTCTTATCCATTACAAAAGCTTAGAAAATTGCCTGACAACTATTGCTTTATGAAATGTGGGGAAAATGGTGATGGGATGCATGTGCCTCTTTGCAATTGGCATGTAAATGTATCATATTCCTCCTCTAACACTTGTTGATCATACTAATTTTTAATTTGATGATAATGTATCACAAACTCTCTAAATTTATCAACATATGATGCCATGATATTTAGCTCTAAAAATTGGCACTCCATTTCTAGAGATGTTAGAGAGTTATGCCTAATCAACTATACAGGAAACCTCGTACAAAGATTGGTTCACAATTGAGTCAACATTCATTTATAAACACGATGCACTCTTTTACCAAGAAATGCTCTCCCATTGATCTCTCGAGAATTTGATTGCAAGGTGTATGTAAGAGGGATTTTGCATAATTGCCCAAGGCACTGAGTTATTCTATTTATAGGGAAAAAGAACAAAATCATCTAGCTGTTAATTGCACTTCAAATAATTAATAATTTTACCGTTGAGATTTCTGGGTACCTAGCTAAAAATCACTTGGACACACGCTGATTCGGGCGAACAAATCCAAAACTGCAGGAGCTGGATGTTCGGAGGTAAATCGGCCCGGTGTTTCATTACTTAGTTAAAAATGCCCAAATTTTATTTAAGTCCTGCAAAAGAAATTGATTGTGTTAATTATTTTGCGGCCAGATAAGTGAAACTGGCATTTGGGGCTTGTTTTCAGAAAGCTCTCCACAGGAATTAATAAAAAAATATTTGGTTGAAATCACAGCTTCTTACATTGTTCAAAGTGTTGCTTGGATCCAATTTCAGATCTATTGTTAAAGGATGGGCCTGTGATTATCTTTGCCAAGCATGCGTTGATGAAATGCTTTAATTTCTAGTTTTTTGTTTATTTTGGAACTCTATGGGTTTGCTTTGTTACTATGACTTTGGAGATTCACTTTCATGCATCAATTTGGTAATGAATGGAAATTTCTTTTTGATAAAAAAAAAATTGTTCAAAGTGGGTCGCTGTCAAAATGAATGGAAAAGGTAAAGCCTTGATTTCAAACAACTCTACTTGTATTTTCCAAGCTCGAATCTTCCATATGTATCAAAGCCATCTTTGGAAAAATTGTTTGTGGACAGTTTAATCACTTTTATAGCCAAGCCGAAATAAGATTGATACATAATAATGAAAAAATAAATAATCGAATTAGCTATGAAAACCGGCGATATGTCGAAATTCACCTCGATTAATCCCTTCGAAATAATATCTATATATTAAAAAAAAAAGTCCCCTCCAAAAAGAAAAATTCATCATCATGTTTACCTTAAGCTGCTCCACTGACCGAATCACATGTGCGCTTCGGCAATCCTTAAACCAGCAACTTCGTCCCATCATGATCGATCAATCGATGATGCTCCCGCACCCTCAAATCGCAAAAAGCGGCCTCTTCCGCCATCGAGTTTTGAGTGGCTGATGTCAGGGAGGCGAGCGCGGAGTTTTTATGTGTGTGGGGGTTGGGGGTCGCTCTAGAAAGGCCAATCGAATTCGAAGTTAATAACGATGCATCTTTGTCTGCCTTTATGAATTCCGGCCGAATTATTCTTCTTTTTATATTTTCGTAAATTGCATTTTATTTTTATTCTGTTTATCCTCTGCTTTTGTTGGGTTCTCGGGGAGCACGTGACGGCGGCGGCGGCGGTGGCAGCGGCAGTGATGGCGGAGTTTTTTTACTCTTGTTTTTTCGTTTGTTTTCCCCGTTTAGCTTCCTGCGGGCGCTGATTTAGCTGCCACCTGTCGCGAGAGAAAACACCCCCCGTCCCCCCGGGTAGGCCGTTCCCAGAGCGCCCTAGCACCGTTGGATTGTCGACCGGTCCAATGGATCGTGCGGTCAATCATCCATGTAGATGTACAATGGCTTAGCCGTGGATTGAGAGTTTAGAGCTTTGTCTTCTCAGGAAAGAAAGAACAACAAAAGGAAAGGAAGATGACGTGAAGAAATGAAGGAAGAAGAGTCCGGGGGTTTTTATTTTTATTTTTATTTTTATTTTTATTTTTAGGGTTTGTAATTACTTTTTAAAAATTCTTTTTGGGTAAAAGCACCCATATTTTGTGCGTTAGAAAAATCACATGTTTACTGACTAGTAAACATTTGGCCGACCAACGAGTTCAGGCTCTTATGTGAGACCAATTAGTCATTTTAGGCTATTATTTGAAAGAATGTCTACTTTAGGCCATTTTTTGATAAAATGACTTTACTTCATGTTCTTATTCATAATTTTCCCTAGCAATAACCATTAAGCCATTTCTGTTAATAAAAAAAAGAGATAAGTGCATTAAAAGTCCTAAAATTTGCCAAAAAAAGTATAATTAAGTTCTAAAACTTTTGAAAAAATGCAACCAATTCTAAAACTTATCACAAATGCTTCATTATTTTAACGAAAAATGTAGCGTGTCTAGAAAATATTTTTCAAAAAGCCATTTTCCAGGAAAATGACAATATTTTCCGATATTTGACTGAAATCTAAAATTGAAGTGAAAAATATTTTCTATCGTTCGGTATCTTATTTGATTTTTCTTTACATATTTCTTTTTGATAATTTTTTTTGTACTTTTATTTTATTCAAAATTTGAATTTTTAATTATTTTTATTTTCTTCTTCTTCTTTTTTTTTTTTTTCATTTCCTTAGCCAATTGTCGCCACGGCAATAATGGGCATGCATCGCTTGGGTGTCGCCAGATGACGGCAAGGCTCAAGCTTCACAAATCAGTGACGCTTGAGTGTTGCAAGAGTCGCGAGGCTTAGGCCTCGCTAGATTGGCGACATCCAAACATCACTAGACGGCCATGAGGCCTAGGCCTCACCAAATTGGCGACGCTCGAGTGACACTTGGGCATTACCGATCTACAAGACTTGAGCCTCATCGCCGTCTAGCGACGCTTGGGTGTCACTGATCTAGCAAGCCGTAAGCTCTCTGGCGACCTTGGCTCGCCTGTGGCCGACCAAAGAAGAAGAAGGGCCAAAAGAAAGAAAGAAAAAAGAAAAAGATAATAATAAATCGTATTTATTAAAAATAATAAAAAAATGAATTTTTAAAAAACTAAAAAAATCCGAATTTAAAATATTAGAAAGAAAGAAATGGGATCTAGTAGGGGGTATAAGATAAAAGAGAGTAAGTGTGGAAAATATTTTTCCTAATTTGAAAAGTGAAATACATTTTCCCCAGGTTTAGAAGACTTGTTTTTCCTTCATGGATAATATTTTCCCCAATCAATGCAATTTCCATGAAATGAATATCGGAAAATCCAAAAAATATTTTCTTAAAAGTTATTTTCCATGAAACGAACGGAATTAAAGATACAATCAAGTCTTAAAATTTTCAAAAAGTGCTATTCAGTCCTAAAACGAAATGACTTGATTAGATCAATTTTACAAAATTTAGTACTTGGTTGCACATTTTAAAAGTTTTAGAATTTAATTGTACTTTTATAACAAGTTTTAGAACTTCTCATGCATTTATCAAAAAAGGAAAGGATAAAAAATTCAATGGAAATAAGCCATTGGAGTCAAGCCTTGGATTCGCTCTAGATAAAAGCATGTATAAGGAACAAGGTGTTGGGGGCCACCTGCCCTCAGGATCAACTTGATTCTTTTTCTTTCCAGACCAAAATCGCGTGGAGGGAAGCCAGCACAAAAGTGATGAGCAAATGTTCCCTTGGGCTTTTGACTAAGCAAATGAGAAAAAAAATGGGAAAATCATCAAATCATATGGAATTCATAATGATAGGCGTAATTAGTGCACTCGATTAACGTTATTGATGTTTATATGTGACATCCGTTTTGATAGCAACAAAATAAACTAAAACTCTACACGCAATTCCTACAATATTCAACTTTAGTGGACACTTTAGACTTTTGATGCGCCATCCTTTATTAAAGTCCAAACGCGGAAATCTTCTTTTGGACTAAATAATCTGAGAATGAGTCACTTCCCACTTAGACGAAGTCTTTCTTATGAACACTCAATGTCAACCACCCTCTTCTTTGAAACATCCAATTTGACATCCCTAAATCTTGAACCAGAAGAGCGGAGCAGTGTAGAAAGACAGATTTCTACATGAGGGAAGGGGATCCTTGAAGGGGAGAGTCTCTGCAACTTATTCCCAAAAAGCATCCAATGAAAAATGTCCTACTTGAGCGAAAGATCCTTCGCTCCAAAGTAATAGAAAATAAGCTATTGGCATTTAATCATTTAACGGTGCACTTCTAGCAAATTCCTTGCTTTTTGAATTTATACATTAACGATCTCATTACGTTCAACTGAACAAAAAGCTTGACCTATTTTCTTGCCCAGGCAATGAAAGGAAAAGGTAATCCATGTCCAATTTGTAACTAGAATGCCTAATGCATAGAAAATGTGAAGTATTGAGTATTGGTGAAGACATACTCAAATCAAAACCCTTTTCTCAACCTAGCACAAGTATCTATGTACTTGCATAACTAATACATCTTACGTAGGATATTACAATTGATTTACATATCGAAGCTATCATCTCAAGTTACCCAACAGGCCCCACTCCAAATTTGGATTTCTTCATTCCCATTATATACTGATTTATCTCTAGTATGCGAATCATGAGAGACTAATTTAGCAAACAATCATAAAAAAAATGGAAGTACACCATCCTTTTGCATGAAAGGCATAATCATGCGAATTTTAGCTACCAAAATGGTACTATGTAACCACTCCTTTAAATCTGTTGTCCCATTGATACATACATTATAGATTTAATGGAATAACTTGTTAACACCAAATTTTCATATATTCAAGTGTATTTCCACCAAGAAATTCCCTTGATTTTTTAAATTTAAGGAGGTAAATATTTATGATTACCAAAGTGCAATAATTCTCTAATAAATCCATTGATTTTGTGGAAGAGAATATGAAACGTGGCGAAAAATCAACTCTTATTTACTGTAGATTCAAAGCGCAATAACCTCATAGTTTCGTCGTACCCCGACCAGCCGCTGACAACATATTTTGTGGTCTTGCTCAGCGTCATAGCATGGACGACCGACGAGAATGGTTGAGCGTGTCGCCTGGGATTTGCTCTGGATATGAGCGCGTTTTGTTCTAAAAGTAGGAACAGTGTAGTGGGGGCCACTTGCCCATCAAATTCTCCCCGATCATTTTTCTTTCCGGAGCAGGTTGCCTTGTTTTATTAGAAGTGCAGAGGAAAGTTGCGTGGAGCGATCAGGCATGGAGTGAATCTAGGGTCACGGACCGAATTGGATGAACTATCATGGGAAGGCTTGTTTGGAATTCCGTTTCACCAGGTGCCACGCGGTGCCAGAAATCTCTAGGCCCGTGACATTGGTGCAAAAGTGATGAGCAATTTTCAATTGGACTTTTGACTAAAAAGGAAAACAAAAAACCAAAAAAAGAGAGATATCACGAGGACTGAGTTAACACGAATGAAGTACAATATCATGAAGTCTTTATCATATATTACATGGTCCAAGTTCATCAGATATGAATCAAGATCCAAGTGGATGTTGAAATGAATAAAAACGGGTTAATATATTAACACTACTTTTAATTGAACCATTTAAAATAATGTTTAGGGGTAAATGTTGGATCCCATTTTTTACCAACTTTCATTTTAAGAGGTGTTTAAATGCCAACGTGAGTAACATTTAACAAATCTATCACTTAAAGTCATGATTTTACATTAATTTAACAAAGAAATGAATGATTTGTAACTTTGAAAAATCTATCTCTCGGTGCTCGAAACTCGACTTGAGTTCAATCGAGCATCAAATTTTCTACTCGAGTAGAAAATCGAGATACTCAAACTCAAACTCAACTTCACTCAATCACAATCAACATATAGACAAGACTCAATCTTGGCTTTTATAAGCTCAAATATTATGTTATTTTTAATATTTTCTATCTAATTTTCAAATTATTAAATATTTTTTAAAAGATTATGAAAGCTCAATTAAGCTCATGAGCCTATCAAGCTGAATATTGATAAGCTTGAGCTCGCTTTGACAAAATACTTAAGAGTAGCTTGCACTCAAGCTTTACTCAAAACTAAGTGAACCAATCTTAAGTAGTCATGAAGTCGAGCCAAAGCAACTCACGAATTTGTCTCAATTTCACCCCCTATGAGTATTTAGATAGATCTCCTTATGTACTTCTGCAAGATGTTCATAAGTACACTTTGTAGATGAATGAAATAATATAAATAAGAATTTTCCAATAACTAGTTTGGACCATTTATACACAACAATTGCGACTTATCTAGGTTAACCATTTTCACAGATTTATGGCATGTACCTACTTATGTTAATTAACCATGGAGCTAATGTTATGCACGTGACATATATAGGTAAATATATGCGATAACTTATTGCAGAATTTTCATACATAATAATATTTAATTTAAACATGTTAAATGTGTTCAATCTTATACCAAATTCAATACATATGTCATCTTTCAATTAGATGGAAACTATCCACAACACGTTTATGAAACAACAAATTAACAAAATTTTATGATGATATGTCATAATTAAGGACAGATTTTCTCATCATGTTTACAATGGGTTTGTCCTAATGCCGTAAAATCTTTCCAAAAAAATCAAGGCAATGGGCATTTACCGGTTTGAAAACCTGGGGCATGATACGACAATCTACCGTAGGAAATCCCTATTGTCTTCTCTATTATTTTGGGCATCCCCACATCCCACCAGCAGCACCACGTCCGCACAAATGCCACACCCAATCAATTTCACTTTTTCACGCTAACTAGTGGAACACGAATCATTTAAAAAAAAAAAAAAACGAAGATTGAAAATCCCATCTCTTTTCAATCGGCACCACGCCGAAAGATGCTCGACATTCAAGGCTGGAAGAGAACAGACAAGTGGCTCTTGATCGAAGAAAGATTGTTGCGCTCGATACCGAAAATCTTTGACCGTCAAATCTAGGATACTGGTGCACGCAGTGACGCTTCAGAAAAAAAGAAAGGACTAAAGAGATCGTATACTTTATTTTTCGTATAAGAAAAAGAAAAACAATAATTAAGGAGGTGGAAGCCACTTCTCATAAACCCCAAATCAGGACCATTACGTTAATATAACGAAAAACTTGAAATTAATATATTTATGATAAATTTATTTTAAATTAATTTTTTATCATAAAAAATTTAAATTAATATATATATGAAAAATTTATCTTAGTTAGTTTACATTAAATTTTATATTAAATTACTGAATTGAAAGGCATATGAATAATTTGGATTTTATCCTCTATTTGTCATAGTTGTATCAATTTTTATTTTTCATGGTAATTATCTAATTCAACATAGACTAATGAATGATAAATTATTATAAATATATCAGTTTGAAATTTTTAATGATCAAAAAATTAATTTAAAATTAATTTATTTTTAATTATATTAATTTAAAATTTTTTGTAATATTAATCAATAAAAGTATGATAGTAAAAATTTATCTCATGTTGACTGACGGCATCCGCTTGTTTTCAGGGCGCTGAAGCCTGAGCCGAGCATGTTGAGGCCGGCGGGCCCCACTGCCTCTTTCTATCCAATTCCTTATCCCTCTCATTTGCTTTGCTGACAAAGCTGAAAGTTAATATAATAATCTTCGTTGACCCACGGCCATTTTCTGGAAACCACAACCAAAAATTTCATTGGGGGAAGCCAATCGAGTAGCTTTCCTTTTAAGATCTCCGACCTTCATTTTCCAAAATTCCAGCCAAACACACCAGCACCTCCCTCGTTTTACCAAATTTTAATGGGTTCTTCTTCTCTTCTTCGAAACGTAAAAGGAGCTACGATTCTTCTTCTTCTTCTTCTTTGAAACGTAAAAGGAGGTATGATGTCTTCTTAAGTTTTAGGGGCACAGATGTTCGCAAGAACTTCCTCAGTCATCTCTATACAGCTTTACACCAGAGTGGCATATACACTTTCATCGATAACAGGGAAATGAGGAAAGGAGAGCAAATACAACCAGCACTTATGAAAGCGATTGAGGAATCGCAAGTTGCGATCATCATTTTCTCCAAGGATTATGCTTCCTCATCATGGTGTTTGGAAGAGATGGCGAAAATCATGGAGTGCAAGGCACAAAAGGGCCTGATTGTATTGCCAGTGTTTTACAAAGTGAGACCAACAGAGGTGAGAAAGAGGAAAGGGAGTTATGGGAGAGCTATGGCCAAGCATGAGTCCAAATTCGGGAAGTATTCGCATGAGATGAAGATTTGGAAGAAGGCTCTTTTTGATGCTGGTAACTTGTCTGGGTGGCACATTAATGATGAGTAAGTGTTAATTGATGCGATGCACTTCTTTGTTCGTGTTTTATATATGCTTAATCACATCCTCACTTTGTTTTCATGAAACTTAATCATTTCTTTGAATTGCTTAATCAATATGTCAAGTATTTTTCCGATTGTTTTCAGAGTTGAAGCAGAGATTATAAAGGAAATTGTGAACAAGATCTCTATGCAGCTTGACAGAAGACCGTTGCATGTTACCGAGCATTCGGTTGGGATACATCCTCGAATGATAGAGCTGAATTCAATGGTAAAACTTGAGTTTGATAATGATGTTCGCATGATAGGATTATGGGGACCTGGAGGCATAGGGAAGACAACTTTAGGTTTAGCCCTCTACGATAATATTTCTAGGCAATTTCAGGGTTCATGTTTTTTGCCAATTGTTCGCAAAGCTTTGGAAGGTCCCAATGATTTAGTTGCTTTGCAAAAACAATTGTTGTCTGACGTGTTACCTGGACGAAGATTATCGATGTCTCATGTTCATCAAGGTATTAATTTAATACGACGTACACTTGGTCGCATGAAAATTCTCCTTGTTCTTGACAATGTCAATGATGAAAGTCAGTTAGAAGCTTTAGCTGGAAAGCCGGAGTGGTTTGGTGAAGGAAGCAGGATCATCTTTATAACGAGAGATAAACATTTGCTAACTTCTCATGGGATAGATGAAGATTACATCTATAAAGTTAAACCTCTAGAGAATTGCATTGCTTTTAAAATTTTTAGTGGACATGCTTTTTTGAGTAACAACATTATAAGGACGGATTTTGTGGATAGGGTCTTGCATTATGCTAATGGAAATCCTTTAGCATTGAAGGTATTGGGTCGTTTCCTATGTGGTAGAAGTGAACGTGAGTGGCAAAGTTCATTGGATAATCTCACCAAGTTTCCTAACAAAATCATCAATGATGCTCTTAAGTGGAGTTACGATGGACTAGATGACTATGCAAAGAAAATCTTCCTTGATATTGCTTGTTTCTTCATTGGGTACTCTAAAGAGTATATTATGAAAGTTCTTGACTCCTTCAACTTTGACCCTATTATTGAATAAAAGTTCTTGTTGAGAAGTCCTTGATAACCGAAGAGAAAGAGACCCTACAGATGTGTAACTTGATTCAATTGATGGCCATGGATATTGTTAGAAAAGAATGTCCCGAAAATCCTGGAGGATGTAGTAGGTTATGGGATATTAATGATTTTCGTTATGTTCTATCAAGGCTACCAAGCTTTGGTAAGATTTGCTGGTGTTGATATTGATTTTGCTTTCTTATTATCTAACTTTGTATATTAATTGCAATGCAAATTCTATAAAATACAGGAATCAGATGCATTACAATCAATAGTTTTAATTTTGCCCAACCAGAGAAAATATACATAAGGGCTAATGCTCTCACAAATTTGAGGAATTTGAAGAAACTCATCATGAAGAATGTGCATAACACTTTTCAAGATGCTATCAATCTTCCTGATAAACTAAAATGGTTTGAATGGCCTGAATGTCATCCTTGCATCCCAAAATCTTCCTCCGATCTTGAGAAGTCAACTCAACTTGATCTGCATGAAAGCAACATCCATGCACTGAGTAAGCAATTTGAGGTGCGCATTTAAATGAATAGCCTTTATTTCCTTATCTTCTACATATCCATATCTATATGCATATGAATATGAATATGCATGTGTATTATTGAGAACTTTGAATGCAACTCTGATGATGCTCGTTAGTGTGCTTAAGAAACATCCGCATCTATTAAAATTTTTATATTTGATCAAAGCATTAATTACCGGATGTTGATCTCCTCCATGAACCAACGTAAGTTGAATCTTCCCATTTTAGGGCAGTATTAAGCACTTCCCATGTGTTTGATGTCGATTCAAACAAGACATATTCAAGAAAAAAGTCCAACCTTGTTGTCAATGTATTACAAGTACCGAAACTTAAAAGAACAATGAGCTGAAAGCATCGGCAACTCTTGAGTGCTGAAATTTGGAGGAAAAACTTATCCGTGATATAATTTCATGATTGAATGATGAATGTGCTAACATTTTTAATAAACATAAATGGTGATTGAATTTTTATTTTTTTTGAAATGATAGACTTTGAAAATGTTATTCAAGATTTTATATTGTATAGTAGAGATGGGTTGACTAGAATCTTTTCAAAATTGTGTGTGGAAAGAGACAAGATTTTTCTTGCTTATTTGCCTAATCATTTAAGTGAGTTTACGATAAATGCTTTTGATTGAGCGTCCCATTGTTCTTTCCAATAGTATGTGGCCGAAAATGAAATGGCACATAGAAAGTGTGTAGTGAAGAACATCTATAGGAAGCTTGTCTTACTTAAATTGGTCCGAGCTTGACAACTCTCAAACAATGACAAAAACGTCCCATCTCTTTTTTGGTTGGACTAAACTTACTGACGATTTTTGACAAGTATTTCTTTACATTTAAAAGGAAGAAGAAGCAAAACTGCAAGAATTTTAATGGATGACAATTTCAATTTCAAATATAGTTGGGACACTTCATCCAAGGAATCTCTGCTTCAAGTTCCCAATACGTAACTCGTTCCTCTCGTTTCCTTTCAATTGAGACATCGGTCAATGCCTTTAATCTATTTCATCCCGAAGTAGGAAATTATAGGTAGAAAGCGACTCTTCTCATCTCCTTGTCGGGGCGTCCTCTCGCCTAGTAGTAGGATAGTTGGGGTAATAGATTCAACATTCAATACTATCTCTCGCTTCATAGAAGAAACTTACTCTATACTTGAGCTTTTGTCTCACAAAATTTCACAAAAATAGTTTGCTTGCCTTTTCACAACAAACCGATGGCACAAAGGTGAGGAATTGAACGATGTCAAGGAAAGTTATTAAGAGAGAGGGGTTTACATTATTACCTTATGCTTTCATTTTTTTTATTCATATTATTTTACGTGCTCAAAATATCACATATACATATATCATTATTAAACAAACATGGCAATTTTATATCTTATGATTACTTTTAATCAGAAAATAAATCTACATTAGAAAGTTTCATGTAATTTCCAGTGCAGAATTTGATATAATGTGGATATTTATTTTGCTATTTTTTTTTTGCACATATCATATTTCTCTTGCAAAAATTCACTTCGTTACCAACATTTAAAACTATACAAATACACAGGCATCTTACTGGTTTTCTATAAAACATTCATAACTTTAACTTATAGGTAAGTTGCTTAAAATTTTTGGTAAATTATCAAATTAGTTGTCAATTTAAAACTTTCTAATAACTCTAGATGCTTTCTCAAATGCTTTTGTTAATTTATCAATGCATTACTTCCGTTCAAAGTTTTATTAGCCGCATAATTTGATAGTTAGAAACGTCTTTCACCCTTTACCAGCATGTGACAGTGATCCAATTTTTGCACTAGGGAATAGCAGAATCTTCCTTCTATAATTTGTTTAGAAAGACCATAAGGATAATCTATTTGCTTGTGGACAAATAGAAGTTGATCCTTGTTCATCAAGTTTTCTGAAAATGCTTTTGAGTTATGATGTGTGAAAATTTTTGTATATAGGTTCCCAGCAATTGGACATACCACTAATTTTTTTTATTAAGAACCAGAGACAATTTTGAATTGAATATTTGCCTCAGATTTTCCTTTTCGTCCAAAATGTCTATCCTTATTGGTTTCATTGTCCTCGCAGGACCCTGAAAAATTGGAGTCCAATAACTTCAGGGAATGCCCATCGCTGGTTTATGTGCCGATCTTCGATCGGACTCCAAATTTCAAGGAATTTGTTCTCCCATCTTCCATTTACAAGTTGCAATATCTTAAAGGGAAAATTCTAAAAAAAGGGCCCAAAGTACTCACATTTTCTCAAATAAGGGCCCGAAGTGGACCTAGTTTCAAATAAAGGCGTGAAGTATTATCACTTTTTCAAATAAAGACTTGAAATGGTATGTTTGTTTCAAATAAAGGCCTAATTTTCTGACAATTAAGGACATTTTCGTAATTTACTTTTTTCTCTTTTTTTCTTTTCCTATTTTTCTTCTAGTTCTTCTTCTTCAGCCACCAGCAAAGCCCATAGAGGGTTGGCCGAGGATTGCCCTTGCTCAACCACAGGCGAGGGATGGCCTTGCCCAGGTGAGGAGACCCCCACCCTGGCTGAGGCTGCCCCTCGTGGCCACATGTGAGGTTGGCCCTCACCGGCTGTAAGCAAGGCTGACCTTGCTAGATCTAGTGAATGTCGGCCTCGGCCACGGTCGAGACGAACCTCGCCTCGCGGCTCCCCGCGAGGTTGGCTCTCGTCGATCGTGGGCAAGGCTGACCCTTGCCGATCATCGTCCTGCCCTCACTAGCCTCGCCCACGACTAGCAAGGACTAGCCTCCCCCAAGGTGAGGCCGTCCCTCGCTTGTGGTCGGTGAGGACTGGCCTCCCCCAGGGCAAGGGTCGCCTCGCCTAGCCCTCTATGGGCTTCGTTGGTGGTCAGCCAGCCATCGGCAACAAAGAAGACGAACCAAAAAAAAAATTGGCAAATGACAAAAATGCTCTTATCCGATCGGAAAATTGATCGGATAATTTAGTCGGCCGGTGACTGGCGAGGTTAAACTCTTATTTGAAACAATTATAATCACTTCACTTTATTCAAAACAATCATGGTCACTTCGAGCTTTTATTTGAAAAATCGATGGCACTTGAGGCCATTTTTTGAAATTTTTCCTATCGTAAGTCTTTGGAGATTCAAAACTGCTCAAAAACAATCATGATTCCAAAAGGAGGGGAGCATTTGATCGATCAGCTTACAAGGATGGGATTTTGTATTTGTTTCGTGGAAAATTAGAAAGCATTTTCTAAGAATATGATTAATTTTTCTTTATTTGATGTTATATGATTGGAAAGCTATTATGATGTTTGGACTTTATCTTAAGAAAAAAAATCAAATTTTTATATAAATATTTATTTTATTTTCTTTCTTTTTCCTTTCTTTTTTTTTTTCCTGCTCTCCCACCTGTCTCTCCACCTCACCCATCGCTTCCTGTCCGCCGCCGCCGCCGCCATCTCCGACGACCTCGCCCCCTCTGCGCCAACTCCATCTACCGAAGCTCGACCAAGCTCGAAGCACAGGCGCAGGCCGGCGAGCCTCGACCTCGCCTGAGGCGCAGGCGCAGGCGTCCCAAACAAGGACGAACCTGTGCTTGCATTGAAAGAAGGCGCAGGCGTACCCAACAGAGAAGCAGCAGAGCTCCCCGACGAGGCAAACGATGGCGAAGGGGAACTCGACGCGAATGGTGACCGACCAGATCTCGCGACAGGCTGAGCCATTCCGAAGGGGGACGATCCTCTGGACGCAATCGACGATGGCGTAACGAAGAGCGTCGGCGCCGAAGTCGCCGGCGTGGAGCCCGATCCGTAGGAGAATGATGGAGCAGAGGACGCCGACGTAGAGGAAGAGGAGGAAGCGGGGCCAACGGGAGCGGGGGAGGAGCTAGGGTTAGAGGCGGCGGCGAAGGGGGAGGGGCGAAGGAGTAGGAGAGAGGGGAGGAGGAGCTAGGGTTTGGCGGCGGAGGGGGAAGGTGGAAGGAAAAAGGAAAAGAAAGAAAAAAATAAAATGTGAAGAAATTTAAGAAGAGTAATTCTGAAATGCATTTTCACCTTCTTAAATTAGGGAATTCACTTTCTTAATTTTATACATGAATATTTTCTTTAATTGGAAAGTGTTTTCCCTTAATTAATCATTTTCAGCAAATGAAACTCCAGAAAATGAATTATGGGAAAAAAATTTCTATCAAGCAAACGCACTCTAAATTAAAGTTTTTAGATCTTAGAGCATTCTATGGGCCTGTTTTCCCTTCTTAACATCTTTGCATTTGGAGGAAAACAATTTTACGAACCAAGCGATGGTTAGCAATAGCTCAAAATTGTAAGCAAATGCAAGAGGTTCAAATTGGGCTTCCTTTAAGCGATTCTAAGCAAATACGAGAAGTTCTCTTATTATTTAATTTATTTATCAGCAAATGATCAACTAATTTATATATGCCAGGTTTTAGCTTACAAATATGTTTTCTAATTAAGTGAGGATTTTAATGGATTCTAATTCCATAGAGGGATGGAGAGCAAAACACAGGTTGATTCCGTTAAACAATAGTGCATTCTAAATTATGGTAAGATTAGTTCTTCAAATTTTAGACATACTTTTAGTTTATTCATCTTTTAAATGGTGACGATGAGGCTTTTCTTTTGCCCCCATCTAATGCCTTTGAAGAGACTCATTAATGATGGATCGTTTCTCTTTAGATTTTCACTTTTCAGGTGTGCAATTTGTAAAGTGGTTTGGACTCACGAACAAAAGGAGGATTAATGGAGGTTTAACCTAGACTTTAAGTAGATGAACATATATATGGCACACTAATGGCATAAGCATAGAGTGCAAAATTTGTTTATTACTGTATGAGAATAATAATGCCCGATTTGTCAACCCCATCATATGCTATCACATTTTTTTTCTTATTTTGTAGCTATCTTATGCTTATATTGGCATTTTGACAAAAAAAAAATTCTTATATTGGCATCTCTTTAACTGTCAAACTTAATTTTTAACCTTGGTTCTGTACCATTTGAAGTGAATAAAGTTAGAGATTTTAATCAGTTTTTTCTTTTGGGTAATACAGATCACAAAATATCAAAAAAAGAAGAAGAAGAAGAAGAAAGAAGAAATGAAAAATTTTAAATTCAACAGTGAAATAAGATCTTTCATTTGTATTATATAATTACTATCTTAATCTTTTTATATACTTTATCTATATTACCTACTATGTTTACTTTATGAGTCTATTTCTTATTGTTCAACAAAATCCATATTTTTATTAACTATTTGCATGTATAAGTTTTGTTTTCTTATTTTGAGAGAGTCGCACAGCATATGAGAATTATTTTTGGAACACCACAAAATCATAGTCTTTCCAATCTACTTGTGGATATTCAACAACTTAAAGGTAGTCAATTACCAATCTCCCCAATGTGCTCCATTCCAATAATCTTCCACTTCTCTATCTTAGTGATGGCTCAAAATTGCAAAAATTCCTGACATTCCATTTAAAATAAAAGGCTTGTGAAGACTTTATTTAATAGGGACTTCAATTGAAGAATTTCCCGCATCCATAGAAAATCTAGTCTCTTTGGAGATAATGTATTTATGTTATTGCATGTTAACATATGAAATTTCTGTCGACACATCAAGCATAAATTTTTTTTGTAAAAAAAGTAAATAAAAAAACAGAAGAAAGAAAAGAACAAAAAAAAAAAAGGAAAGAAAGGGCTCCAATTTGGTGAAAATGGAAGAGGCCTGATCCTAGTTACCCAAGCCCGGCCAATCCATTTGCGCGGTTCAATCCTATTCACCACAAGCACGAGCCCACCACAGCCCATAAAAAGAGAAAGCCCCTGACACTTGAGATTCAAACAAAGACTCTGTATCTCTCTCTTCCCGTTTCTCCCTCAAGACGCATTCGTAACTGAGGAGGGAACGAACCACCATCGGGACAGCACAAAGCCACACCAAAGATAAACATAGTGATTGAGCTTATTGACCATACCAAACTCGATATTGACTTCTCTCGATGATTGACATTCTTGTGAGCAATTGCTAAATGTGCAGGGGGGTTTCTGTTTGGAGGTATGTCCTTCATATTCTGATGGCAGCTATAACTCCTATCTTAAGTATGTTAAGATATTTCAACTCTTGTCTTAAGTATGACGGCCCCCGCTGATACATTTTGCTCCTATCCTTGGCTATGTTTTTACTTCTGTTATTGAGCACTTTATGGTGACTGAGTTTAGCTTGCGTGTTTGAATGATTCTTTAGCCGGTAGGCTAGCACTTGTTAGACTCTCATTTTACATATTATGTAGAGGAAAATAGTAAAAGGTTGCAGTTTTAACTAATCATGTGACACGTGCTGTTTGTTTGGACTTAAATAATGGCATGACTATGACAACTTCAATCATACTTCTTGACAACACATTTGTTTGGACTTAAATAAAAGCTTTTTTGCCTAAATTTAATATTATGAAAAAGTTATATATGAATTTACGTGTCAATATTTGAGTGATGTGAAAGTTTCATGAATTTCCCATTTTTAACAAGTTAAAGTAGTGTGAGCTGCAAGCTCCCGGCATGCTCTAAGCTTGGATAGTTTTTACGGCTTTTTTTCCTAATTTTGCCTACGTCCCTCAAAGCCTGCTTGAATTTCCCCCACCTTGGTTCAATCGCAAAGGACCTCCAATCCAATTGCTAAATTGGGTTCTTTGCTTTTATGTCTCTTTAACTTGGTTGAATTCTGGCTCTTTGGTCTTGGTGCATAGAAATGAGCCTTCAAATGAAGTTTCTTTGTTTGGAGAATTGATAGGAACTTCTTTTGGTGAATGGTTATGAGAGTACTTGGAGTGTGTCATTTTTGGTTCTGGCTACTTTGTCATTTTGTACATATGATAAACAGGACTCTGTATGATGCTTGTCATCTCTAAACTAATGTTTGTATTCTTTGTGGGACAGTTCTGCTTCCATGGGATGGGACGATAAAATCGTCATACAGCCAGAAGAGAAAACTTATGAATCATGGACCCTAACTCTACACTCTCTGTCTGATTTATCCCACATTTCGTCAATTGTATTCTTGTACCTCATTAAAGAATGTTATGCTTTTGGTATAAGAATGCATTCCCCTTCAAAAGTCTCTTTCCATGTTTACTTTCCAGGTTTCAAATTTCTAGTAGAAAGTTATGTTTCTCATGTAGAGTTGAAAAGACCTCAGTAGATAATGGTAAACTAACATCAGTCTTCCTTGCGCAGAATCATGTTTCCTCGTGTCACTACTTGGATGATTATGCTTGGTCAACCTACCTCCTGCTTCTTTTTATTTCTCATTTGGTCATTTCTCTGCCCAATCACTACAATAAAATTGGTGCAATCCGCTCTTCTTGTATGTTGAATTCTATGGTCTAATCAAAATTTAGTTCATTGTCGGCATCAAGTAGGTGTTGAAAACATGGTGCTTGAGCAGCGGCCTATGTATAAATACATGAATTAGGACTCTTACTCTTCCCATTGATTCAGATTATTCTATGTTATTTTGAGATCATGAGTTTGTAATGTCTAAGGCTCCGATCGTAGCCTTATCTTGTTGGCTGAACTTTTTGTACACGTATCTGAATAACCAGTCAAGGGTTCAAGCAGATTACTAGCAAAAAGCATCCAAAGTATGCATTTAGATTAAACCAGCATACAGAAGCTCAAGTTAGTATTACTTGGTGCGGTACAATTACAAACACACCTCTTCTGTTCTTAAAAAATCTTAAATTTTCAGCTCGTGGACGACTCTTCTGGCTTTGCTGTCATGGTTGCCTCTTTATTCTCCGTTCCGTTTTCTCCAATGATTTCTCCCAACTGTTTTGGCTCGTTGCGTGCCCAGGACATCATGCTCCAGACCATCCGTCTGGTATGTCACTCCATGTTGGTCGTAAACGTGCTCGGGACCAACGTTTCAGTACGTGTGCTCCTCGTCAACAGCTTTGTGCACTTCTGTCCTAACGCATCAGAAAATTAGAACAGAGCTAGAAAAACAAAACTTAAAACCCATAAATAATCTCAAAATTATATAAAAGAAATTAGATAGCAGATGAAGGATTGTGGAGGCGGTCCAGAGGGCGGTGGCGGTGGCGACCCTGCCATCGTCTTTTTTATTTTATTTCTAGTCATCTTTTTGTATTTTTCAGATATTTGTTACAATATCTTAAACTTTTTTTTTATGTTTTCCTAATTGTGGTTTTTTAATATTTTGAAAATGGTGCCGAAAGATAAGATGTCGTAAATCCACCTCAGAGGAGTTAAAGGAGAAGCACACTAAAAAATTATAATATTTTTAATAAAAAACCCGAAACTCGACCCGACCTCTTTTTTTTTCATGTTTTATGCGCTTTCGGGTTGGGTCGGGTCGGGTCAAAGACATGACCTTTATTGTTCGGGTTGGGTCGGATAACATCAAGACCCGACCCGACCCGACCCGACCCGACCCGACCCGACCCCGACCCGTTGACACCCCTGACAAGAATCTCTTCCAATACAGGCCCGGTCCAATCGGCTTCAACTTTCGAAGGGGTGGCGGAGCATTGGGAAAATCGAAGGCCTTTGTGGCACAGGTCGAAGTCTGTAACGAAAGGAAGCCATTGGTTTGGGGGAGTCGGAAGAATATCATCTTCAGTGAAGCCGAAGAGTTTTTTTTTTTTCTTCTGAATTTCTGCACATTTTTTCACTTTTAATCATCACGCGTTGCTTCTGTTCTTCAATTTGTTTTTTTTTTTTCTGTGTAAGCTAATCTGCATTGAATTTCCTCGATGTTGTGACTGTTTTTCGCTGATTAGATCGTCTTTCTGGAGCTGTATGGTTCCTAGCTCAGGTTCCGAGAAAATGAGGGGATCACTTGTGGTAATCGAGATAGATAGTTGTATAAGATGGTGAAATTGAGTATCAGAAGTGTATGCGGTAGTTGTTTTTTGAATCGTAATTGCCAATGGGTGTTCGTCGAGTCACTTGCGATGGAACCTTTCTTGTTGTCTGAATGACATGTTTTCTTTGAATATACGCTAGGATATTGTTTTAGGCTTGATTCAGTTGTTGGGAATGCAAGCAATTTGAGCACCTGCACATCTTCTCCAATTAGAAATAGAGACGAGCTTCATTCCCTCTGTTCAATACGTATGCGATTAGTCAAAACAAGGTCAAACCTAATATCCTGTTAAATTTACAGGATTGTTATGATCCTTGATGACCTCACCTAACATTGTAATGATATGCTTTTTGCACTTGAGTTGCTGAGATCTTAGGTGGCATGCTTAAGATTTAATTCCATGTTCATAAATATGAAGCGTCTTACGGCAAATGGGTGAGCTCGCTAGAGATAAACATATCAAGATCATACTGTCTGTTGAAAAGGTAAGCATGAAATTTTTACAATTCTCCTGTTGTTTTCTTTTTTACTTCTTGCCAGTTACTGAAAATGACATGGTTTATTTGGATTTGCTACTATTCAGCATTTCGGAGTTTACTGATTTGAGTTTACGGGTGGATCTTGCACTTAGAAGAAGGATAGTTTTGAGCCGGTGGTTATAGAGCACTTGAGACTAAATGGATCACATTGGGGATTGACCACTCTAGATCTTCTTGGAAAACTCGACACTGTGGATTCAAATGAAGTTGCTTCATAAACCCTGCATGCCAGCACGAGTATGGTTTGTATTTGTTTGTCTCTTGGCTTCTCTTTCTGCTAACTGAACCTCCACTGCACATTCAATCAAATGTTTCTCATCTATTGCAATGATGACCACCACGTCTTAGGAGTGATTAGTGTTGCTTTAATGTATTTATTATCTAAAGCTTGACTCTATAGAACAAAATGCAAATGACACTTAAGGCTGCTTGTGCAGGCGGCTTTGGTGCAAATATTGGACGTGATCCGCATCTGCTATATACATTCAGTGCTGTAATTTTGGCCATTTTTGACAAGTTAGATGTTCTCAACATCAATAAGGTGACAGATTGTGTCCTTTGGAAAAAAGCAACCTAGATTTGCCAATTCTTTCCATTGATGCAAGTTCGCTGGTGTTGTTTTATGCTATTAAGTTTTCAACATCATGAGAGCAATAAACTTAAGGTAGGCTCTGTTACGTATGTAAGAGGTCAGCTTATGTCATGTTATGGAATTTTGATTATAGTTACTGTATAGTGTGTATATTGCTAGCCAAACATTGATGAGGAGGGCTCTTTCTATGGAAATTGAAGTTGCTATTGTTGGATAATATCTGGTATCAAATGTTCTACATTATTGTGCCTGAACTGTGATTCTAACATCAGAGCAGTGTGAAACAAAGATGAATCTTTCTCTAGGGATATATGAAGAGAAGTCGACACTTGGTGTCTTATCCTCGTCTTTGATAAATTATAATTTTCATGCTTCTTGAGGATATTTGCCTCTTTTTTCCCTTCCAAGGTTCTCTTCTTGTGCTGTCTCCTGTCTTGCGATGCTAAAACGGTTGGATTCGATAGATGTTGAGAAGGCTGTTGGATATATAGCGTGTTGCAAGACTTTGGATTGCAGGTTTGGTTGCATTCCTAGTGCAGAGTCTCACGCAGGGCAAAGCGTCATAACCTTATGCCAGAACTCTTTCGCTGGTTTCTAATATCTGATCGGTGCTAAGTAAGTCATGTATATGCTTAAATACGTGGTGTTCTTCTAATGATGTTCCAATGAACACATCCAAAGGATAAAACTGAGTCGCCATGGTTTTAAGACATTCCTTAGGACTCATCTTAGACATGAGAAAGTCGGAAGGAACTGCTAATTCTGGAGGAGGATTAGGCATAAACAATGAAGCACCAAGGAAGTAAATTAAGATGCACAAGAGCCTGACCAAGCACCTTGCTACAAAGTGGCTCATTTTTCTCCCTTTTTCCGATTCAAATAAGAAGATATTTGCAGAACATAGAGTAGGAACGTGGGAGTAATCATGAAGCGACAAGATTCGGTATTTCTGCTTCAATAAATAACAAAGCCGTGTGTGTTTTGTCTAGCCAATTGTCCAGTAAGCCACGTAGTAAATTTGACCTGTGGAATCCCCAAAAATATGCAGTAGACCTCAAATTACCATAGGAAACCACAACTGCCCAAAATATGAAATAAAATAAAATAAAACTGGATATCCCATTTTAATTCTGCATGATGAACCAAGGAGAGAAGCACTGTTTACTTCATTTTCAATCATCAAGAGCTCCTCACAGGTAATAAAGAGACGGTAGACCCTCATTAAAGCGACCATTATCCAGACTTTAAAATATACTTACAGATAAACTCTTCACGAGAAGATGCGCATGATTACACTCAATCGAGCAGTCCACAAAAGCATAGCAACATCAATAGACCAGGCACTTAAATAGTCAAACAGTTGCACGAAAGCAGACCCTTACACAACTATTACCATATGAAGCTAGAGCTCGAGCTCATACCTAACTACGCAAAGATAAATCACATGATTACATTCAACTAGACACCAACTGCTAGTCTGACCAGAAAAAAAAAAAAAAACCAACTACCACTCCACAATTACCTATTGTTCAGCGATTAGATAGTGATCCAGAGCTTGAGTTCAGGCCCATGACTCCCGCCACCGATGACGTTAATGAATGCACCATATCCCTCCAGCTGAGCGGCACTGAAGAAAGAAATGTGCATTAGAGTGAAAAGTGGCACCGTAGAAGGACTTGAAGCTCACGAAGGAGGACTTGAAGTTTGCGGATGACGAACTTGAGGCTTACGGACAACGGAACCTAGGAGAGCAGAGACGATGGCAACCAACACTGCAAATGACAGACTGAACCTTGCGAGGATCGAGCGAGTAGCGACACATTTGTGCGACAGTGATTTGCTTGAGCAGCAGGAGAGAGGAAGAAGAAAACGTGCAAAAGAACCCTCATCCCAATTCAATCCATCGTTCACAAATAAAAATCGAACGTTTCCTGCAGAAGGAAACGATAAGGTGAGTTGAGGTTAGGTCTCTTGGTCCTAAAAATTTCTCTTATAGATGGTGAGGGATGTAAGATCCCTTACGTCGCCACCGAAGTGGACGCACACAGCATATGGAGATTCCCAGTAAGATCCTGCACTGGAGAAGGACTTGAAGCTCACGCACATGGAACTCGAAGCTCGCAAAGGACTCAAAGCTTGCGGATGACGAAACCTGGGAAAGAAGAGACAATGGCGACCGACACGGTGAATGATGGACTGAAGCTTGCGAGGAGCGAGCGAGTAGTAACAAGGATCAGGCGGCAGCGATTTTCTTGAGCGGCGGGAGAGAGGAAGAAGAAAACGTGGAAAAGAACCCTAATCCCACGTGGAAAAGAACCCTAATCCCAATTCAATCCATCGTTCAATAATAAAAAACGAAGTTCTCCTGCAGAAGGAAACGATATGGTGAATTGAGGTGAGGTCTCTTGGGCCTAAAAATTTCTCTTATAGATGGTGAGATCCCTTACGTTGCCACTGAAGTGGACACACACATAGGGGTGTCAACAGGTCGGGTCTTGATGTTACCCAACCTGACCAGAACAATAAGGGTCATGACCCGACCCGACCCGACCAGACCCGAAAGGCATAAAACACGAAGCAAAAAAAAAGGGTCGGTTCGGGTCAGGTTGGGTCGGGTTTCGGGTTGTTGATGAGGAGCACACGTACTGAGACATTGGTCCCAAGCATGTTTGCGACCTACATGGAGCATGATGTCCTGGGCACGCAACAAGCCAAAACAGTTGGTGAAATGTGGGATAAATCAAATTGTAAACATGGAAAGAGACTCTTGAAGGGGAAACCAAATTGTATGCTGCCAAGAAATACAGAAATGCCAAAGCGTCCAATCTCCTCACAGATTTATCCGATAGTTTCGCTTTCCATTCTCTCGCCAGCTTCATTGTTACTTCCTCAACTTGATGAGTTTTGCAGTTTATGTAAGATTTGTTCACATATCACAGCATTCTAATATAAATTCACCCATTATCTACAGCTAGAATACAAGAAGCTAGCACAAAAGATAACCTTGAAAGTATTCTATCCAAGAGTTCCCCTCCTTCACATAACCTGAAAGATGCATGAAATTACCAAAGCTTTGAGTCACCGCATGCAAACATCCAAAAAATTTTACACTTCCAGCATGATAATAAAGCAGAAAAAGCTCAGATAAAATCCAGCAAAGAGAGCTTACTCCATTACAATATAGACATTATTGAAGCATTTGCAGGGCCTTATCATATCATGATTCATACCCAGCAGCACAAACCTTATTCTCACCAGAACATCACCTTTTATTAAGAGGATACTTCACACTTTTCTCAGTTAACCATCAGAAATGGGGTGACCAAGGTCATCCAGTTCATTCACAGAGGGGATAATGCATAATAACAAGCAATAACCAACTATGCTAAAAGAATTTGAGCAAAAAGAGCTTTGACAATAGTCAGCAAACAAGCAAAGTTTAACTATAATAGCCAAAAGTTTCCTTTCCAAGATATGGAGTCTGCAAGAGTATGATGATGAGCATGGATTATGGTTCTACATATGAATCCATCAATCATCTCAGTGTGAATCAATCTTATGTCTGTATCTTTATAATGACAAGAACAGATTCATACCTCCCACTGTAAAAGTATATCAATATATTTAGTTATTAGAGAAGGCATGATGCTCTGTACCTAAGCTTTTAGCTTAGTGATCCAGGAAGTTTCTCACTAAACAAACTTTTTAAGTGAACTGATTAGATTAAGCATGTGAAAACCAATAACTTTTAAAGCAGAAATTGTATTTAAAGTCCAGAAAGAAAATTAAGCCTATGATGCAGGAACAATCCTCATGTTTGATAGACATGCCACTTTACATGAAAACATGCAGTACAACATATATAGACCTAACTTCATCATCCAAGGAAGTTGAATACCATCAGCATCTCTACCAAATAAGAAGCGACAACAAAATTTAAGCTGGCTTATTACTCATTCTTCTATTGCTTTTACAAGTTGATACGAATCTAGAGTGGCAGTTTATTCCAGTTCATAGGTTATAATAGCTGTCCAGGACCATCTCCACAACTTGTTCGCAAAACATGCTTTTGGAGAATGAGCACAACAAAGAAGTTGTGAGGGCAAGTATAATTTTCTCCTCATCCACAACATAACAAATTCATGGTCTGATGTTACTTTCACAATCTTTTTCATGTATCAGAGGAAGAACCTATTGAAAAGATCAAACCAAGGTTTGTCCGAGAAAGCACATGTGCTTGCTCTCGGTAACAACTGTCAGACTTGAAAAACAACAAGATAACTTTCCATTTTTCAGAATATTCCCAATAGAACTATGGATATCCCAACATGATATGTAAAGCTGCTTCAAGTGACAGTCATGTAAGCACATGACTTAGAAGAAACCCGCTGCACCTAAAAATATCCGTTGTTAACCCCAAGATCGTAAAGCAATACAAATCCATAACACCCATCAATTATCCGAAATCAAAGCTTTAAACTCTTGAATAGCAGATGAACTTCGACAAAAGGAAAACAAACATCACCATTAGCAACACTAACTCCAACGACAAGAGCGCAGTCCTCCAGTAAAAAACGTAAATGCCAAAATCAGATTGCGGAAAGAAGAGAATTTGAGATTGAGAACAGCAATCGTACCTCTGGTGGCCTGATTCATCTCTCTCTTGCTCGCTTGAAGAGCCTCTGCAAAATCTGAAAACAACAACAATTTGTGTTCAGAGCTCAAAATCCGACGCCCCCGTTCATCATGGACTCAGCCCCCAGCGATGAATCAAAACATTTACCAGGTCGATGGCGGTCACTTCGTCGAGGACTCGAAAAAAGAAGCGAACGCACACCTCTACTCGATTGTGGCGTACCTGTATCGGGCTGGGATTCGCCGGCGACAGTGATGGTGGCTGGGATTCGCCGACGACAATGATGAGGGCTGTGATTCGCCGGCGAAGAGCCTCTGAGAGAGGAGAGAAGGGGAAATCGGCATAGGGAAAAAAAGAAATGTGTTTTAATTTGGGTAACGTGTAATGGGTTGGGTGACCCTACCCAAGTCTAATAATACCAAAAAAAACCCTACCTAAACAAAATTGATCCCCAGCCCCAAAATACCCATAATTTCCGAATTGGGTTGGATTGAGTCGGTTGGATTTCTGCTGGGCTAGGCATTTTTATCACTCCTATACACACAGCATATGGAGATTCCCAGTGAGATGGGGAATTTGAATAAAGCAGAAATAGAAAGCAAGTAAAGCAGAAGAAACAGGCCTACCTCATGTCATTTGATAGGATTCCTAACTCTGTTTGCGCCTTGTGTAAGTCTAGGCCGGACTCAGTCAACCATCTCTTTTTTGAATGCCATGTCCCTAATGCCCTGGCTAAATTCTGGGCCGCTAAATGTAACATTCCATGGAGCAACTCCTCTTGGTCGAACAACCTTCTTTGGGTTATAAACTCTATATCTCGGTAAGGGTTTCTACCGAGAGATAGGCTCGGTTTCTTTTGGAGCGTTGTGTTATATCATATGGAAGACCAGAAATGATATTCTCTTCCGTGGACACAACCTTTATGTTCCTTCCATGAAATTATACCTTTTCAAGGTGGTGAGGGATAAAAGTCTCGCCTACAAGTCGGTTGAAGATAGCCCCATAAATAGAAGGGTGCAGCGCAGTTGGGGGATAGACCCTCGGATTTTTTGGGAGAGGGGTCGCCCAGGACTTAGTTTAGGATGATCTGGGCCTTATACAACCCGATCTTCATGTATTTTCTCTTTCTTTATGGGTGATCATGGTACCCTGCTACTCCAGTGACAAGTAGTCCAGTTGAGTATGTACCGGTACCGTGTTCTCCCCCCCTTACAGTTCTCTGGTCGTTTCTAATACATTCTTGCCTTACCAAAAAAAAAAAAAAAAAAGTAAAGCAGAAGAAACAGCAATAATCTAGGAATAGAAAGAAGGTGCATCCTCACCTCTGTTTCTGTTTCTGTTTCTGCTTCTGTTTCTGATTCAGAGTCCGTTCTTTCTTCATCCGCTACCGTAACCATAGAAGAAAAGTGGAACGCAGCATCCCCTGTTTCTGTTTCAGATTGCTCAAATCCAAATATAAGGTTCCCCTGCGGCATTATATGAAAAGACATCCCGATAGCTTCCCCTGTTTCTGTATCCCTTGTTTCTGTTTCAGAGTCCGTTGTTTCAATTTCAGTTCCATTCAGAATCTTCTCTCTGTAAGACTCCCAAGTGTTGGAAGTTGGACCAGTGTCGGGTAAATTCCCACAATGTGTTATTTCTATTGAGCACTTATTTGGTATTTTTGAACTCGACGGGTCAATAATCCTCTCCACTGATCCGCACCGATCAATTTTCAACTGATGCAAAAACTCTAATTTGTCAATGCCCTCGACAACCTGGAGGCTCCAGCACCGATTAAGAGTCAACTCCCTCAAGAACTTCAAGTTTGACAAACCGCCTAATCTTTTTAATGAAGTGCACCCTCCAACAGAAAATATTAACAACTGCGCAGGAACAAATTCAATATCCTGAACTCCTGGGCACCCCCATAGAACGAGTTTCTGAAGCGTATTCATGGAGCTTGGGAAACGGAAGTCTCCCCTCCAGTGATCAATCAACTCGGGAGCTTGTAGCTCATTGCACCCGGGCTCCTCCCGCAGACAACTCGACCCATCCGATAATTCATGGCCTTCATCAAAAATAAATTCAATTTGCCTTAGCACCTTGCTTTCTTCTGATTCTCTCGAACTTGATGCATCGATTGCAGTCTCCTTTTCCGATGGAGGAAGCTGTATTTTTTTCCCTCGCGTGTCATAGAGCTCTAGAACCTTCAACTTTGCCGATGGAAGTTGTTCGAAAGTGGGCACGTCTACTCCATGTAGAGTAAGTTCTTTCAGCAGAGAAAGGGAACCCAACTCTATAGTTGAAACGCAGACATTTGAAAAGCAAAGTTGCAGCTTGCTTAGTCCGGATAAACTCCCAATCCATTGCAAGTCGCAAGTCTGAATTATATCTGATTCGGCAACATATTCAGAGCCATCGGATAGGGCCAGTTCAACTAGATTAGTAAGGTACGAGAGGTTAGGGACCGTCACCAACGAATTAGATGTCAACCGTAGAGTGGTCAAACTTTCAGGGAGCTCCGGCAGCTCTCGTATCCCATTAAAATTATTCAAATACAGTGCTTGGAGGCAAAGAAGCTTGCTCATTGTACTGGGCAATTTTTCAATCGATGTGAATGATGCATTGATAGATGACAGGCTTGATAGTCTATCAATGGAATCTGGTAACCTCGTAATTCTTGTGCCCCATACATCCAGCTTCTTTAATGAAGTTAATTTCAAAACTGAGTTGGGGAGTTCCCTCAAGCTATCGCAACTCCTAAGAGAGAGGTGCTGCAGTTCCTGTAATTCTCCAATTTGTTCAGGCAATTTTTCAAGTTCGACACATAACTCAAAATTCAAGTCGATCAGCTTCCTTAGTTTCCCAATAGAGTGATGAATTTTCTTCAAGGAAAGAAAATTAGAAATAGTCAACTTCTCTAAGCCTGAGTCCCGAGGAAAAGTTGGTGTCCCATGCATCGATGTATTATAACAAAGAGTGAGAACCTTCAATTTCCTTGCTCCCTACAAAAGCCAATGAAATATCAGGACATACAAGAGATAAATATGGATTTAGGCTACCAATGAGAAAATTAGATCATAAATCCATCCAATTTTGTCCTTCATTGAATGAGAAAATTAGACTGAGAGGGAAATTGGCATACCTTGATTAGGCTTGCGAACACGTCTTTTGTGATATCAACCCCAGAAAGATTCACCACAACCACATTTTCTAGATGCAACGAATTAGTTACCTCAAATGGTTGATCACGATCGGTGGTAGGTCTAGGAGGAATAATATAACCATAATCCAAACTGATCCATTTCAACTCAGAAAGACAGCCCCAAAAGTCACCTTCGCAGTTTACCTCACACAATGAAAGAAACCGTATATGCGGGAATCGCTTCATTTGCTCCGAAGTGATAAATGTAGGATGTTTTGACGTACTCCTCCTTTTCAAACAGAGTGCTTGAACGCTTCCCTTGATCTGCCAATGACATTAAGGAGCAGAAAGAGGAATTTGTCAATATCCCAATATTTTATTTCGTAGAAGAAAAGAAAAAACGTAGTAGAAGAGTAGCTCCCAATTCAAAACTGCGAATCATCAATTAAGAAGAGGTTACAAGCAAATTTCTATTCAAATTTGGTCATACTTTACCTCTGTTGATTTTAATTTGGGAATGGTGTCGTCTTTATCCCACAATCGGGTTCCCTCTACTTTGGCAATTTTCCTTCCAAGATCTCTAAACTGACCATGCATCCAAAGGCTATTATCATCCAACACCTTTATCATGCATTTTTCAATAAGGACCTCGATGGAACTCTCTGGGTAAAACTTACAATCCTCCCACACATACATTGGATTAGTCTTATTCTCGCCAACTAAAAAGCATGCAATATCAAGGAATATCTCTCGTTCATACGAGTCTAAGGCATCATAGCTAATCTTTAGCGTTGCCAAGACATCCTGATGAGGTGCTTTCTTTAGCTTCTCTAAGCACTCTACCCATATTTCTCTCTTTTTCTGAAAAAGCGATGAACCTATCACTTGAAGAGCTAAAGGTAGTCCATGTGTAGTATTGATGATGCCCATTGAAAGATTGCGGTAACTAGTTGGAGGAGAGTCATTATTGAAGGCATGCCTACTAAAAAGTATAAGTGCGTCTTTGGGGCTCAACCCCATCATTTCATAAGGCACAAAGTTATACTTGTTGCCAATCAGAACGTTTTTGTCCCTAGTAGTAACAAGTATTCTAGTACCGGGATAGAAATTTTCCTCTCCGATGAGTTTTTGGATCTGAATAGCCTCCTTAACATCATCCAATACAATTAGCACATTCTTGTTGCAAATTGTTTCTTCAATCATTTTGGTCCCCTCATCAACGTTTGGAATGTAAGTTTCCACTCTAGCGACGTTGGACAATAATTTTTTTTGCAACTTCTCTAAACCTTTGGTTTTTGCTATTTCCCCCACGTTGTCAAGAAAGCTGGAATATCTCCCGAAGCGAGGACATAGTTGGTTGAAGATAATCAAGGCAAGTGTTGTTTTACCGATGCCGCCCATTCCGTAGATTCCAATTAGCCGTACATCACTAGAGTCGATGGCTAATAAATTGTTTATGTCTGCTATTGGATCCTCCATTCCAACTAAATCTTCAGTTACATGTCTCTGTGTTGTCTTGGGCCAGACCACAACCTCATGAACAACCACCTGGATAAGTTTCGCATAGCTGCCGCAAAGTTGAACATTTTCAATTGAGAAAAGGTGAGTAACCAACCAGTTGGGAATGCGATCAAGTTTAGGATATAGAAGATAAATGTTTGATCTTTATATCAAGCAGAAGGATAAGAATTTCTGGCAATAAAGGGTAGAAGAATCAAAATATAAACATCTAATGAATTACTCTAATAGAAGATTTACTTAAATAAAAAAATGGCCCGATTGTGCAGAATAATTTTCACAATCATGGTTAGATTGTTACCCTGGATATTTCTCCAGCTCCCATCCCTTGATGCGACCAACTTCTCTGAGCGCTTGCCGCCACGTCTCTATATCCTTGGGGCTGAACTTATTCTTCTGATCCTCCATTATTTGCCCCAAATTCGATATGGCGTCCTTGTACAATGCGGTTTTCAGCTCCACGTCATCTGGTTTCACATCGTAGAAGATGGGCAATATGACCTTCCCTTTGTTCTCCACCATCTTCGCAAGCTCGTCGAGGCACCAGTGACTTGAAGCGTAATCTTTAGAGAAGATGGGTATGTAGAACTTGGAATTGTCGATTGCTTGCAGAACAGTGTCACTAATTCTTTCACTCGGTCGAAGCCCTTCGTCATTGATGAAAACACGAATCCCAGCCTCTACCAAGGCTTGGTGGAGGAAATTGGTGAATGTACAACTAGTATCAAGCTCTCTAAAACTTAGGAAGACCTGGTGCTCACTTCTTGAAGTGTTGCTAGTGCTCGCACCTGTCTCTAAGTTCGCCATAGGAGCTTGCTTTGCACTTAGCAAGGTCAGTCCTCACTTGGTCTCTGAGTTCGCCATATGACATTTCACGTTTTTGAATCAGATCCCATTTGCCATCCAAAACGCGTAAAAGCAACTTCGTAGCAAGTGCAGTTTCCAGTTTATAGTCAATAAAGTTGATGGCTTTAAAAAGGAAAAATAAGGCGAAGTTTCCAGTTTATAGTCAATAAAGTTGATGGCTTTAAAAAGGAAAAATAAGGTGAAGGACAATTATGGAAGTGCGCCTTTTACATGCCCAATTTCTTTTGAGTTTCTGCTATGTGCTTTTTGCTTTGTGCTTTTGAACTTTTGGATTAAAAATATTTGATTCTCTATATCTATAGTTGGGCATTTTTAAAATCCCAATCTAGTATTGTAAAATAACAATTTATTTATATAGAGTAACAAAATATTCCTAAAGGATTGTCTAACACTTGGACCACCGGATAATTAGAAAAATCTCCTTCATACTACAAAGATTGGGTTTGCTGCATTCTCTACAACAAATGTTCCACCTAAGCATTACCTAAGCATATACGTAATACTACTTCCTATGAAATATTTGTTTTGATCTCTTCGCCTTAAAGGCTCAACTTTAATTATAAATAACTCCATTTAACTGATATTGCTAGTATAAACACCTAAAGGGGGGTGAATAGGTGTAGAGGAATTTTATGCGCAAACAATGTAAAGTTTTGCAATCCACAACCCATAATTAAATAGAGGGAGTAGAGAAGATTGCAAACACAGTTATAGTGATTTGGCTTTTGACAAGCCTACGTCCACTCTCCAAGCGATCAATCAATAGGTTGGATTTCACTATGTAATCAAAGATGATTACACACTCTTGAGTATTCGCACTTGGTAATGATATGTCTCATAAAGTCACTATTTTTGGTAATACACTAAGATCACTCGATTTCACTCTTTTTCAGACAATTAGTGAAGAATTGAATCAACTTTGGAATATGTTAATCCTCTCACTCTCCTAGTGGCATCCTCCCCTTATATACTCTCTGAGCCACACTTGACCGTTGGCTATCTCCTTGAGAGATTCGTCTTCCCTTTCCTTTCTTGGACAGACTTCATAAGGAAAGTCTTTTTGATTGTTGAAGGTAGATTGGATCCCCTTAGATTTTGTTCGCCCATACAATTAGAATCCGAGCTTCTATAAGTATTCTATCCTTCTTTGGAAGTTGTCTGATGATTGATCTTGCTAATCGATTTGATATTACAAAATCAATATAAATATGGTAAGTGAAAATCATGACCGTTGGTGATCTTGTTCTCGGTTTGGTCCTGTAACTTTGTTCTGGATCTGCCAGACCGAGGTTCTGCATTTGCTTGTGTTATCCGAATGGTACATGTAGACTCAGAGATTCTGCGTCTCCTTGTGTTCTCCGTCTGGCACAAGTAGACTCAGAAACTTCTTCTGCTTCTCCATCTGCTTCATCCAGACTCAGAGGAATACGTCACCTTGTGACTTTCCTTAGAAAATATAAGAATTTCTGTATGCATAAAATGGTTTGTTATCATCAAAACTAGGAGTTTTCTCAACATTAATGACTTAAATATTCTCATAAAATGTGCTATTATATTAAAAAGCAAATAATCATTGATCTTCTACTAAGGACTATTAGAATGTGAGCATAGTGTTGTCAGAGTGATTTGGACGCTAAACCAAATCAAATTATATAAATATGTTAGAATACATTTCAAATTTGAGTTCGTTGGATCAAATAGGACCGGATGAGAATTATCGACACTCAACCACTATTCAAAATTGGTGAGAGGAAATGCAGAGATGGCCTGTCAATAGGCCACGATGCCACTCCATCGTGGTGTCGGCACGAACGAAAGAAAGAGAAACCATGACGGCCTTGACCATAAAAGACGGCTTTGCTCAACTGAAGAAAGAGAAAACGAGATTAATAATGCTCATTGCCGATATGGGCCGAAAGGGAAGAAGGCGAAGAAAGTTGCAAGGTTGTTTCCTTCCTTCTTCTTTGTTTGGTTTCTGCTGAATTTCCTCTTTAAAATACCAAGAGAGCTCCGAAGGCTGCACAGTGCATATTGAAAAGCGTGCCGAGAGTTCCTCTTGATCACACCAAATATTTCTGCTCGGAAGCCGATTATATCTTTTGTTAAGATTTTGTGTCATTTCTTCATGAGAGAGAAATTTTGAATGTTAAATATTATTAAATATAATTAGAAGCTGAAACACACCAAAAATATTTAAATAATTCGAGTGTAATTGTAACTTTCATTATATTTTTTGATCTATAATGTAAGCTTATGCTGCTCTCTCCGTGGATATAGATTACATGATTAAATCGAGTAAATTTAATGTCCGGTTCATTTTCTTGTTCTATGCATTTTATTTAATTGCTTTTTTCTCAAAAAGGAATATGGTATGAAGGAAAGTGAAAGCAAGCTAAAAGATATTCAATAGCATTAGGCATTCATGAATAAATGCATGAAAAACTATCTTTTATTTTCTTAAGATATCGATCAATATTTATAAGCTTAAATTCAGGGTTGATGATAGAATTTGTCCCATCACCTGCTTGACATTCACTCCAATCATAAGGACGAGATTCAATGTCATCTACACGACACGTTTCTTCTAAGATCCCTATGACAATGCATAGTTATGTTCTTTTATTGCCCATTTCTCGCTTGAATTGCGCCAGCCCATGCGTACCTTTCCCTTTGCTTCCCTCATTTTCCATGATTTTGTGGTCGCATATATTTTATTATTTAGTTTTGGACACAACATATCAAGAAAATCATAAACTTGTAACTACAATTTTGACATATTAAATAAGTTTGTTTTTTTTACTACATTTGTTAGCAATACATTTTTGTTTTGTTTAGCATGATTTAACATAAATCATTTGCAACCACCCACTTGGGTGGCGTTGCTGGCTCGCGCTCTCTTCCTCTAGCAAAAGGTCGAGAGTTCGAATCCCAGCTTCGTCATAGAGTGACTTAATTGGTTTCACGTGTGTGGTGGCTAGCATGTGTGGCCCCCAGGGTTTACTCTCCCGGCTGTCGGCGGGGTGCGGGGTTCCTTGGGTCATAAAAAAAAAAAACATAAATCATTTGCATATTTCATCTCTTGATAAATATTTCATGAATAATTGAAAATCAAAATGAATATTATCCTTCGGAATTTAAAGTGCTGTGGTAGAAGTAATGAAAATCAGATAGGGCGTAGCCGCAATCCGCAATTATTTATTTTTTGGCTTGTTTTATTTATATGTCTTTTTGTGGCATTATTAGTTGCTTTGACTTGTTGACTAGATTGGCATACTGTACGAAGTCTTTCAGAGAATGACTTGTCCACATTTATTTTATCTCATTTATAACAGTAGTATCCAAAACATTCAAGTGAATTAACAACGATTTATACACACAAATCGCTCCATCACGCGCATTAGGTTAGCTCCATTCAAGGATGGCTAGTGAGACTCTCCAAGGTAATGAGTAAAGGACATTGTAATCAAATTTGAACAAAATATTGTCTTAAGAATAGCATTCAAAATACACATCATGCATTCATGATGGTTTTACGAACCCAACTTTGCAAAAATTATCTATAAAACAGCAATCCTTCCAAAGATATAGCAATTGCATATCATAAATATGGTCATCTTCAATACACTACTTTATACAACTTAGCAATACCTTTAGAAACGCTATGAGCATGTACATCCTATGCTTTCAAGCTATTGCCTCAAAAGATTGGAACACATAAAAAGCGTTAATGCTTACTTTTTAAGTAAATTAGAAGATCATGCGATATCATATTACAAGATCCTCAAAAGATAATAAAATGCCATTTATCGAAATTACATTATTACCTTTTAATTAATCACCCATGCTACATACAACTTTAATAAATCTGAAAGGTTTTAGGCACATTGGAAATCGATGTTATTGGACAATTAGTTTTTGGACTTACTACTTCAAGAGCGAAAGGTAGGCCATATGCACTACAGACGCTACCTTTTGAAAGAGTGTAGTAATTGGCCAGAGGAGAGTTGCTGTCCAAGGCATGCCTCCGAAAAAAGTTTTAAGTGCGTTACTTTGAGGGCGCGGCTCATTGATCATCAAATTTCAGCCGTTCTTTTAGATTGGACATTTTAGTAATAATAACATTACATTCATTGATGGGAAGAGCTTTCACTACATTCTTAACGTGGAAAGCTTCTATTGTAACATCTTGAAAATCGACTCCATTTTTGGATTTTATAAAATGGCAATGTTAGTCGAAGGCCTGGTCAGTACAAATTTTCCGAATTGTGTGTTCATGAGATAATGGATTACAGGGAGGCGTCGATAGGAAATAATTCGCGTATGACTCGCAATTTTGATCAGGAACGAACCCTTCGACCATGAGGACCTTGGCGGGAACGATATCCTCTAAGTACTAGATTGTTAAGGAAACGGAAATAAATTGATTCGGCAAAAGTACGAAGTCAGATTGCGGGTGATTTCCGTATGACTTCGATACGAACTACGAATGATATTAAACCGAATTTTTTTCATCTGGTACTCGGGATTATCAATTGAGCCCCTGGGATCACACGACAATCGAGGGACGTCCCTGACTCGAGAATTGGCATAAACGTGGATCAAAGAATGGTTGACCATGGGTCAAATGTGAGGAAAGTCCAAAAAGGGCGCCCGATAATCCAAATTGTACTACGGTCGCAATCGATTCAATTTAGCCCTAATTTTTAATCCGATTTTGGGAACCGACTTCTCAATGATATCAGGACTAAATGTTTGGACGTCGCCTCATTTATTTTGGGATTTTCCGTTGGATACGGAAGTGTCGAAAAAGGGGAAAATTAGACCGGGTTTTGGGCCCGTGGGTGGGCCGGCCCAATGGGCCTTGCGCCCATCCAACCCAGCCCAAAGGGGGCCCAAGCTGGCCCAAGTTCCTCTCCCTCCTCAGCCCATGGGCTTATCTCTTTTGGCCTTTTGCTTTTGTGCCCAAGTGGACTTTGTTTATGCTTTGTTTTTGTGCTTGCTTTTGATTGGTTCTTGAAGCAAGTGGCAAGCCCACTTGCCTTGGCTTCTCCTTCAAGTTTTCAGCCCCTTCTCTCTCCTCTTTTCCCCCCAAAATTTGTGCAGCAGCTAGCCCCCTCTCTCTCTCTCTCCCTTTTTCTCTTCCTTTCCTCTTCCATTTCTGTTGTTTCTTGCTGTCATTGCTGTTTTCCAGTCGGAAAATGGCCTTGCCGCCGTCACTAGAGCTGCCACCACCACCCAAAGTGTAGTCTTGGAAGTTAGGAAGCCAGCCGCGTACCCCCCAATCATCCCTGGTCACCCCGGACCGCCCGTTTCGGCCCCTTTTACATTGTTGGTTAGTTCCGCGTGAACAGTAATCAGCAGTGTTTTTGGCCCATTTCAGCCACCGTATGTCATCCATTGTCGTCCCAGAGCTTACCCCTCGTAACCCTTGTTCCCCTCTACGTGCCGGTGTCGCCGGATTTCCGATCCAAGTAAGTTAACTTCCTAATCCTTGTTTAGGGGTTAATCTTACTTAGGGGTTAATTAGTGTATTTGTGTGTTTGTGTTTAATTAAGGTTGATTGGTTAATTAGGCTGGTTAATTAATGCTAAATAGGGTTAGTTAATTGACCATAGTTAGTAATAAAGTAACTAAGGTTAATTAATTAAAGTAACCATGGTTAGTTTTAAAAGTAACTAAGGTTAAAAATTAATCATGGTTAGGTTAGATTAACTAGAGTTGAGTTAATTTGTTAACCATGGTTAAGTTTATTTATTTTTATTTATTTATTTAATTTCGGACGAATTTACTATTCATGATTACTGTTCATATTCACTGTTCACTATTACTATTCACAATCACTATTCATGATTACTGTTCACGGCACTGTTCATACATAAACAAATTTTGGTTTCAAATTGATGTGTTTTCTGTTGTTGTGCTTTCTTGGAGTGCCGATTGTTAATTATATGCGTGAATAATGATAAAATGCATGATCGAAGACCGAGTGGAAGTGAAAGTGTTTGATTTATTGAGTTATTCCCGAGAATTAGGGAATGTACGTGAATGTTGATTGGTTAAATTTGAAATTTTGGAATTGTTGAGTGATACCGCATGACATATTATGTGGGTTATCTGAAATGGCATGTCGCATGAGCATGAGCGATGTTGCATTCACGACCAAGCAAAAGCAAAGACAAGAATGAACTATTTGCTGATGTGTTGCATGGTCAGATTAAAGTTGATAACCCGGTTGAGCCGGATGACCGCCAATCCCCATTGGGGTTGTGCCGTGACCATTGGGTCGCCTGACAGTGATCAGATGCAGGGCTGCGGCAGTGAGCGGGCCCCATGCTCCATAGGGAATGCTGTCGATGGAAGAGAGCCCGTGACGTCGCCGTGCCTCATGGGGGAGGACGATGCCTGGTCTACGACCGGTTGATCGCCAACCATAAAATTGTGCCGTGGCCCTAGTAGTCGTAATAATCGGAGCATATGTGTGGATGTGAGGCCTGAGAAAGTGTGTGAGATGCTCTGATTATTCGCATGCTCTTAATGTCGTGATGAGTTAAATGACAGTTTCTACAGGTCACGTGTGATCGCCTGTGGTTGTGTCTGCTTATTGAACTGTCCTATGCTTTTGTTTCTCTCTGCATTATGTTGACTGCTGGATTAGGTTGAATGTTAAACTCCTGAGGCGAGCGAAGTTCCTAATCGGGGCTTAGGACTTTAACTTGCTGAGTTTATCTCAACCCGTCGTGGTTAACATTTTCAGGCCCTAGATGATACAGTACTCGAGAATCGAAGAGAGCGATCTCTCCGAGGTCAACGAGTTGGCAGCTGTACAGTGTTAGGTTAGTTAGGCCGGTCCCTTTTTTAGTAGGCCTTAGCTTGTCACATGTAGTAAGGCATGTATGTATTTGCTAGTGTGCTGCTAAACTTCAGATATATAAAATGGTGTTTGTCTTTCCTATGTTGTTGTTGTTGCTATTCTTGTTATTTGGTTTGGGAGTTGTTCGTTTCCGCATGTGCATAATTACAAGATAAAATGAATTGGTTGACGACAGTACCTGGGACGTCGTACAACTAGACCTCAAGTGAAATGGGGTTGCCACGAACTCGAGAGTCGGGGCATGACATCTACACCACCCATCATCCTCCTTTAGAAATTTACAAAAGAAGAAAAAGTACATTACATTAGAAAAGGAAAAAAATGATGTTTATTATATGAAATGATGAAATTCTTGATTTTAATGCCTGAAGCCCAATGTCACTTTCGTCAGTGAGAGACATCATTTTGGATGTTTGTTTTGCGTGACTCACGGGATTAAATTGAAAGTTACAGATAGACAACTTCATAGCAATTACAGCTTTCAATTTATAGTCAATAAAGTTGATGGCTATAGAAAAATGAGACGGAGGACAATTATGGAGGTGTGCCATGTCATACGCCCAATTACTTGCGAGTTTCTTCATGGTGCCTTGGAAATTTTGAATTAAATAAAGTCTGATTTTAAAACATTTAAATCATTTATAATTACTCTATAGCTATATTTACGGTTAAAGATATTTATATAGATAAAACCATAATTTATCTATATAAATGCATAATAACACAATTTTCCTTAAGGACGCATGGGATATGGTTGCCCTCATCGATATCATCCATTAAAATTAGCATCTACCAATGCTATCAATGTCATGAGCCACTCTAGAATAAGAGACATCGGACAATAATTTTTCACGCAGTTGGACTAAGCCCTTAGTTTTTGGCTTTTCCCTCATGTCATCAAGCAAGCTGTAGTTTTTCCAAAAGGAAGGATATAGCTAGTTGAAAATAACTTTAGGGGGTGTTGTTTTACCAATGCTGCCCATCCCATAGATCCTAGTGAACCGCATGCCACTAGAACCGATGTCTAATAAACTGTTCATGGCTACTATTCAATCCTCCATTCCAACTAAATATTCGGTCATTTGTCTCTACCTTGTCATGAGCCTAACCACAATCTTATTAACAAACTGACTTGATAAGATTTCCATTGCTGCCACAAAGTCAAACAATTTCAATTGAGAAAATATAACAAATTTGCATGTTGACAAACTATTTCCATATATCAAAGCTCAAATCTACCTCAAATTTATTTTGAATGCACAGTCATTGTTTGTGAATTTTCAGTTTTTCTTTTGGATTGCACATTTTAGAAACAATAACATTACATTCATTAATGGGAAGAGTTTTATTACATTCATGTGAAAAGCTTCTCTACAAGATCATCCTCCTTCAGAAATTTACAAAAGAAGAACAAGCATGTTTCATTAGAAAGGAGAAAAGGATATACGATGAAATTCTAGATTTGAACGCCCGAAATCCGATGCCACTTTCATTAGTGAGAGACATCATTTTGGACGTTTGTATTGCGTGACTCATGGGATTAGATTGAAAGTTACGGACAAGCAACTTCACCGGCAACTTCATAGCAACTATAGCCAGTACAGTTGATAGCTTTAGAAAAAATGAGATGCTAGACAATTATGAAGGTGTACATTTTCACATGCCCAGTTTCTTTGGAGTTTCTCTTTGGTGCCTTTGAACTTTTTAATTAAATAAAATCTGATTTTCAAACGTTTAAATAATTTATCATTATTTTATAGTTATATCTATGGTTAAACATATCTATATAGATAAAATCACAATTTATCTATATAAATGCATAATAAAAAATATTCATAAAGAATCCCTCTCAACACATGGAACTATGGATAATTAAAAGATTTTTCTTCATATTATTAAGATTGGATTTGCTCCACCTAAGCACTACCTAAGCATATACTTGCTACTATTTGTTTGATCTCTTTGCCTTAAAGACTTATATTTTATCATAATTGATTATCTTTAACCACTCAAATGTTGTCATAAATGGGCCATTATATTATAAAGCAAGTCTTTTACAACACTAATTTCCTTATTGAGAACTAATAGAATGTGAGCATGATGAAGTTGGTGCCATCAGCCAAACCAAATTATGTACATGTGGAAATATAACTCCAGCTGGAGCCTGATCAAATCAGACCGGATGAGAATTATGGACGCCCGACCTCTACTCAAGAGTGGGGAGAGGACATGAAATGATGGCCTGTCTTTGGCAATGATACCATCCCATCATGGTGTGGCTTTTAGCGTGGAAAGAAAGGGAGACCACGATGGTCTTGACCATAAGAGACGGCTTTGCTCAGCTGAAGAAAAGGCAAAGAGAGATTGATGATGGGACAAAAGGGCAATGAAAACGACAAAGAAAGCTGCAATAATGGTGTCTTTTGACGGAGGGCCACTCATTGTTTCCTTTCTTCCACTTTATTTGCTTCTAGTGAATTTCTCTTCAAATTCGAAGAGATGAGAACACCGAGGACTGCACGGAGGATATTGACAATTTCCTCTTAAGGGTTTGATTCGGAAAGGTTTCCTTCGTGAAATTACATAAAACAAAGTGGATTAAATCTTGTGTTAATATTCATATAATATTTTTATAAGATTAAAAAATTAATTTCAAGAGAAATTGTGTAGATTAAAAATAGAGCGGTTCATTATATTTGAGGGATGGTAAACACCAAAAGTATCTAAGTCACTCGAATATAATTATAATAATCATTGTATCGTTTCATCTATGATGGAATTGTGTGCTCATTTCCTCGTAGACGTAAGTCACAACCAAATCACATGAATTTAGTGTAAGATTCATTTCCCTGTTTTGTGTATTTTATTCAATCACTTGTTTTATTTTGTCCTCAACAATAAATATGGTTTGAAGAAAAGTGAAACCAAACTAGACCGTATTAGAGTCAAGGTCAAACAAAGCAAACCATTTTTTGCGGATTGATTCAGCTTAATCATTCTTTCTTCTTTTATTTTATCTCTTCATCATTTGTAATTTCATGAGAGAAAAAGCAAATTCTATGTCGCGACCCTTCTAAGACGGGATCGCCAAGGAAGGTGTTGGATCATCAAGCAAGTGCAATGGTCCCTCTTGCACTTGCTCTTGGCATGATTGATCTCAACTTGGTTATTTGAATAAGAGTCGCAACAAGTTTTTTATGAAGTGATTAGGAGGCAAGTAAAATGCAGGAGCCTATCTTACTTCTGTAAACCAGGGATTTGTGAGTTCGGGGACTTAATTAGGCTGGATATATCTAACGCTCAATTTGTTTTTTTTTATAATTATTCATGCAATCTTCCCAATCTTAAACCCATTTTATTCTCAATGTTGAGCAAGGCAGGTAATCTTGCATAAGTTCACTCAAGCAAACACATATAAAATTCGATATCACTGAAGCAAATAGAGCAAATAAAAGGTAGGAAAATAAAAAACTCGAGCCATATTGGGGGGAAAAAAATCAATACAAAGTCTTGTTATTAAATTCCCGGACAGGACCCCTTGAGGTATAGATTAGAAACTCAATGTAAAATTCCCAAATAAAGTATGGCTCAAAACCAGAAAATAAATAAAGGGAAAATTTCAAAAAAGGACCTAAAGTGAACCTATTTTCTCAAATAAGAATCCAAAGTGGCCGTTGTCTCAAATGAGAATCTGAAGTGGTTAAACCAGTCTTAAATAAGGACCTCAAATCGCTAGACAACCAAATGTTCATCGGCTGACGAGCGTGTGGCATTTCTAGTGGCCGGAATAAGGGCAATTTTGTCAAAAAAATTAATAGAAATTAACAAACCCTAAAAACAGAAGTCCTAAACTCTTCACTCTTTTTCTTCTGCTCTTCATCTTCTGCACTTCATCTTCTAGGCTCTTTGTCCCCTCTTACTCGGAAAACCCAATTCTTTGTTAATGTAGTAAGATCCTTAACTCCTTGAGTTCTAAAGGTACGTGTCAACACCCCCTCACCTGCCCCTCTCTCTCTCCGTGGAAGTGGATTCACATTGTGCCCAAGATGTGGGCCCTTGAGATCGAGATGTTCTATGTCTCTCGGTTGGGTCCATGAAAGTGGATTCGCATTCCACCTCACTCTCTTGGCTCTCAAGGTTTCCTCTCTCGCAATCCTCCGTGAAACTCTCATGACGGAATCGAGCGGCTAAGCTCGCTCGAAGATCTCTTTGCTTGGAGGCAATGGAGACGATTCGCCGCGGCGGCAGTGGCAAGCTCACTGCGTAACCGTTGCTACTTCAGGTTCTTATTTGAGACAATTGCCACTTTGGGTCCTTATTTGAGAAAATAGGCTCACTTCGAATCCTTTTTCGAAATTTTCCCATAAATAAATGATACTTCATGAATATCTAATATATAAACTACTTTCCTAGAATGACCTATTGGCTATTACATCTATGGAAGTAAAATCTACTTAATGCAATCTAAAGTGCAATGCATTGTTAACAAATCCAAATCTGTTTATGAATATGCATGATTCCTAAAATACACTCCCAGATGTACGTTTTTTTATAGGAAAATGCAGTTTATCTTTTTATTTTTTATTTTTATCGCATTTCCCCCTTCTATATATATAAATATTATAGTGAAACGAAATTAAACTAAAAATTTACTAAGTGCTGAAATAAATTTAAACTAGAATCTATATGCCTAAATAATATGTAAGACAAACCCGGATTTTCATGAAAATTTGTACTACATCTACTTGGAATTTGTTTTTGTCAAAACTTTCACTTGAAATTTTAACCTTAAAATTCTTTCGAGAACGAGTCAGTGCACACCATAAAATAATGAAAACTAACGCGACACAGTGCTATGAATTACAACGAGCTAATCCACATTATGTGAAAATCAACGGTAGATGAATCCACCCATACATATCCTCCATTTTCTCTCTTTCGCTTTTTTACATTTAACTTAAAGCATGCCTGCAAAAAAGTTAAGTGCATCTTCATCACTCAATCCACCAATTCATAATCCTTGAATTTATACTTAAGTCCCCTAATATTCTAAATGCTCTTGTCCCAGTGGCAACAAGTTATACCAAGATATCAAAAAAATTCACTCCTATTAGTTTTTGGGTATGATTGCCCACGTTGACATCATCCATTACAATTAGCATCTATCAATGCTATCGATGTCACGAGTCACTCTAGAATAAAAGATATTCGACAATAATTTTTCTTACGGCTAGACTAAGCCCTTGGTTTTTGGTGTTTCCCTCACATCATCAGGAAACTGCAGTTTTTTCCAAAGCGAGGATATACCTAGTTGAAGATAACCTTAGGGGGTGCCGTTTTACCAATGCTGCCCTTCTCATAGATTCTAGCAAACCACACACCACCAAAACCGATGTCCGATAAATTGTTTATGGCTACTATTCGATCCTTCATTCCACCTAAATCTTTGATCACTTGTCTTTGTCATGTCTTGAGCCTAACCACAATCTCATTAACAAGACAATTTCAATTGAGAAAATGTAATAAATTTGCATGTTGACAAACCGTTTACATGCATCAAACCTCAAAGTTGCCTCGATTCATTTTGAATGTGCAACTATTATTTATTAAATTTCAGTCATTCTTTTTGGATTGCACATTTTAGAAATAATAACATTATATTCACTAATGGGAAAATTTTTATTAAATTCTTAGGATGCGTTTGTTTCACGAAAAACTAAATAATCTAGGAAAAATGCTTTCCGATAAAGCATTTTTCCAAAAAAAAGTTAGTTTTTTTTTATTTGGTGTTATATATTATGTTGTTTGGATATTAATAGAAAATGATTTTAATCTAATGATTTTATCTCGGCTTTAAAATATATATTTTTTATTTCTAATTTTTAATTATATTTTATTTTAAATTAATTATTATTTTCTTTTTCTTTTTCTTTTTACCTTCGTCTTCTCCACCATCTCGGCCTGCTTCCTCTGCCCGTTCCACTGCTGCCTCATGAGTCGTCTCCGTTTGCTTCCTTCATCGATTCCTCCTCGGCCGGCTCGCAAGGGACGAGCTCAAGCCCCACCGCCGGATGCTGCAAGCTCACCCAATCCGGTGGGGCTCAAGGCTCGCCGCGAGGGGCTACAAGGTTGCTAGCCTCGGCAAGGTCATGGCCTCGGCGGCAAGGCTCAAGCCTTGCTAGCTCGCTACCAAAGGCCGTGAGCTTGCCCAATCTGGCAAGGCTCGCCATTAGAGGTCGCGAGCTCGCCCGATCTGGGGTGGCTTGCCGTTGGAGGTAGCGAGCTCACCCGATCTGGTGAGGCATGATACTTGCTGGCCTTGGGTGAGCTTGAGCCTCGCCATCGGAGGTCGCAAGCTTGTTGGCCACGATGGTGGCTAGCGAAGGGCTGAGAAGAAGAAAAGAAAGAAAGGAAGAAAAAGAAAGAAAATAAATTCGATTTTAAGGAAAAAAATCAATTTTTAAATAAAAACAAAATTAAAATTTTAAAATTTTAAAAATACATCTTTATAAGAGCAATCATTTGTTGACCAATATATTTAGAAATCATTTTCCAGTTATTTCAAAGGGGAAATCATTTTTCTAAATTTAAGAAATTTTTTCAATTGATTAGAAAAATATTTTCTGTTGGCTCATTTTGCTGAAAAATTAGGAAATTTTTTTTTTTCTAAAAGTATTTTCTGCAAAATAAATACATCCTTAATGTGAAAAGCTTCTCCACAATATCATCCTCCTTCAGAAATTTACAAAAGAAGAACAAGTGTATATCATTGGAAAAGGAGAAAAGGGGATATATGATGAAATTCTAGATTTGAATGTGCAAAAGTCTGATGCCACTTTCATTCGTGAGAGATATCAATCTAGACATTTGTACTAGGTGACTCATAGAATTAAATTGAAAGTTATGGACAGGAAACTTCACACAGATCAAATTGAAAATTACAGATAGGCAACTTCACAGCAGCTGTAACTCTTTAAGTTATAAAATGAGATGCAGGACAATTATGAAGGTGTACGTTTTCACACACCCAGTTTCTTTTGAGTTTGTTCTCGATGCCTTTGAACTTTTGAATTAAATAAAATCTTATTTCCAAATGTTTAAATCGTTTATAATTATTCTATAGCTATATCTATGATTAAACATATTTATATAGATAAAATCATAATTTTTATCTATATAAATGCATAATAACAAAATATTCTTAAAGAATCCCTCATGTTATGACATATGGGACTCCAGATAATTAGAAGATTTTCCTTCATTATATTGAAATTGGATTTGCATTCACTACCAAAAAAAAAAAAAAAATGCTCTATCTAAGCACTGTCTAAGCAAATAGTTACTGCTCGCTATGAAATATTTATTTGATCTCTTAGCGTTAAGGATGTATCTTTTATCATAATTAATTACCTTTAACCATTCAAATACTGTCACAAACGCATCTTTATATTAAAAAGAAAATCTTTTACAACACTAATTTCCTTATTGAGAACTAATAGAATGTGAGCATGGTGTAGCGGTGCCATCAGCCAAACCAAATTATATAAATGTGGAAATTTATCTCCGGCCGGCACCAGATCAAATTAGATTAGATGAGAATTATGGACGCTCAACCTCTAGTCAAGAGTGGGGAGAGGAAATGATACGATGGTCTGTCCATGGCAATGACACCATCCCATCACAGTGTTGCTTGGAGCGTGGAAAGAAGGGAGCCCATGATGGCCTCGACTATAAGAGACAGCTTAGCTCAGCTGAAGAAAGAGAAAAGAGAGATTGATGATGGGACAAGAGGGCAAGGAAAACGACGAAGAAAGTTGCAATAATGGTGTCATTTGACGATGGCCACTCATTGTTTCCTTTCTTCTTCTTTATTTGCTTTTAGTGAATTTCCTCTTTATTTTCAAAGAGACGCGAGCTTCAAGGACTGCACAGAGGAGATTGAAAATTTCCTCTTAAGGGTTTGATTCAAAAAGGTTTTCTTCGTGAAATTACACAAAATGAAGAAGATTAAATCTTATGTTAATATTCATGTCATTCTTGTATGAGATTGAAAATTTATTTTGAGAGAAATTATAAGAGTTAAAGACAGAGTAATTAGTTGTATTTGAGGAATGAAAAACATCAAAAGCATATAAGTGACTTGAAAATATCTATTGTATTATTTTATCTATAATGAAATTGTGTACTCATTTCTTCATAGATATAAGTCACGCAACCAAATCTTATGAATTTGGTATCCGGTTAACTTCCTTATTTTGTGTATTTTATTCGATCATTTATTTTACTTTCAACAATAAATATGTTTTGAAGAAAAGTGAAGCCAAATTAAACCATATTATAGTCAAGATCAAATCAAGCCAAATCACTTTTTTCGGCTTGGTTCGGCTTAATCATTCTTTCTTCTTTTACTTTATCTCTTCATCATTTTTATTTTATGAGAAAAAAAAAATTTATATCGCGACCCTTTCAATGTGAGATCCCCGAGGAAGTTGCTTGATTACCAAGCAAGCACAAATGGTCCATCTTGCAAAGTGACACTTGCTCTTCGCATGATTGATCTCAACTTAGTTTCCATTAATTATATCATTTGATTAAAATTCACCACTAATTTTATATGAACTGATTAGGACTCGGGTAAAATGCAAAAGTCCATCTTACTTGTGCAAACTAGAGATTTGTGGGTTCGGGAATTGATTAATATAGATATATTTAACACCCAATTTGGCATATTTTCTCTTTTAATGAAAACAACTATTCATGCAATTTTCCCAATCTTAGTTACCCATTTCATTGTCAATGTTGAGCAATGTAGGCGATCATGCATAAATTCACTCAAGCATATGCATATAAAATCCAGTAATACCAAGACAAATTGAGCAAATAAAAGGGAGGACAATAAAGAACTCAAGGCCTTGTTATTAAGTTCTCGGACCCCTTGAGCTATAGATAGAAACTCAATGTAAAATTTCCAAAATATACTATGGCTCACAACCAGAAAGTAAATAAATGATACTTCATGAATATCTACTATATAAACTACTTTACTAAAATGAACTATTACATCTAGAAGTCAAATCTACTTAATGCAATCTAGAGTGCAATGCAATGTTAAGAAAACAAAATCTGTTCATGAATTTGCATGATTCCTAAAATTCACTCCCAGATGTATGTATATTTTTTTAATGAAAATGCAGTTGATCTTTTTATTTGTTTTATTTCTTGCATTTCCCCCTTCTTTATTTTTATATTTTTTTTATTGAAATGAAATTAAACTAATATGTACAATGTGCTGAAACAACTTTGAACTAGAATCTATACGCCAAAATAATATGTTATATAAACCCAGATTTTTATGACAATTTGCACTGTGTTCATTTGGATTTTTTTTTTGGTCAATTGGAATTTTAACCTTAAAATTCAAAATTCTTGCAAGAATGAGTTAGTGCACACCAGAAAAGAAAGAAACCTAACGAGACATAATGCTGTGAATTACAACGGAATAACCCACGCTATACGAATATCAATGGTGGATGAATATATCTATACAAATTCCCCATTTTCTCTCTTTCGCATTTTTTTACATTTAATTGAAGGCATGCTTACAAAAAAGTTATTTGCATCTTCATCACTCAACCCACCAAGTCATAATCCTTGAATTTATACTCAAGTCCCCTAATATTTGTAACACTCTTGTCCCAAGTGGCAACAAGTACCCTAGTACTAGGATAAAAAAATTTACTTTGATTAATTTTTGGATATGGTTTCCCTCACTGACATCATCCATTACAATTAGCATCTATCAATACTATTAATGTGATGAATCACTCTATAATAAGAGATATTGGACAATAATTTTTCCTGCAGCTATAGTAAGCCCTTGGTTTTTGGCATTTCACTCATGCCATCAAAAAAGCTGCGTTTTTCCCAAAGTGAGGATATAGTTGATTGAAGATAACCTTGGGGGTGTTGTTTCACTAATGCTGCATGTCCCGTAGATTCTAATGATCCATACACCCCCAAAACCAATGTCTAATAAATTGTTTATGGCTACTATTTGATCCTCTATTCTAACTAAATCTTTGATCACTTGCCTTTGTCTTGTCTTGAGCCTAATCACAATCTCTCATTAACAACCGACTTCATAAGATTCCCATAGTTGCCACAAAGTCAAACAATTTCAATTGAGAAAAAGGTGACATATTTGCATATTGACAAACGATTTACATATATTAGAGCTTGAATTTGCCTTGCTTCATTTCGAATGTATAGCTATTGTTTGTCAAATTTCAGTCGTTCTTTTTTTATTGCACATTTTAGAAACAATAACATTACACTTTATTAGGTTCTTAATGTTAAAACCTTCTCCACCAAATCATTCTCCTTCAAAAATTTACAAAAGAAGAACAAGAGCGTTACAGTGGAATAGGAGAAAAGACTATTGATTGTAAGATATAGACGATGAAATTCTTGATTTGAACACTTGAAATCCGATGCCACTTTCGGCGAGAGACATGACTTTCTCCATTTTGGACCTTTGTATTGCATGACTCACGGGATTTGATTGAAGGACAGGCAACTTCACATCAATTGTAGCTTTTATTTTATAGTAAAAAAAGTTGATGGCTATAGAAAAAATGAGGAGAAGGACAATTATGGAGGTGTACCTTTTCATGAAAAATGAGGAGGAGGACAATTATGGGGGTGTACTTTTAAACGCGCAATTTCTTTCGAGTTTTTTCTAGGTGCTTTTTTGAAATTTTGAATTAAAAAAAATCTAATTTTCCAGCTTTTAAATCATTTCCAATTATTGTATAACTATATCTATGGTTAAACATATTATGTAGATAAAATCATACTTTTATATGATTACATAATAGCAAAATATTCTTAAAGAATCGCTTCTTATTATGACACATGGACTCTAGATAACTAGAAAATTTTCCTTCATACTAATAAGATTGGATTTGTTGTATTCATTACAAAAAAAATGCTCCACCTGAACACTACCTAAGCATATACTTACTACTCACTGTTGATAATTTGTTTGTAAAACAAACTAAGAGATGCCTTGTCCCACATCGAAAAAATGTGAGTGCGCACGTGGACGGGATTTGACACTAACCAATAATCATTCATTTTTATTTATTGAAAAAAATTCGGATTTATTTTTATAAAAAAATTAACCATAATATTATATTCAAATAATGCAACTGCTCATGAAGAAATTATGGTTATTTATTATTTATTTATTATTTATTTCGAATTTTATTTTTCTTCCAACGGTTATCTTAGAATTCGTACCTATTAAAATATAACTCATTTTGAAGAGATGTTTTTATTAATTTTTGTAATCTTTTACGAAGAGTTGCCTATATTCCTATAGATATCAATTTTTGAAAAACCATAAAGGAAATATCATTATTATTTTTCAAGTTATCTTTTTCAAAATTACAGCCATTGTTTCCAATTGTTTCTTAGAGAGACCCTAGAGATTTACTAGAATTGCTATCTAGTATTCTCATTTAAGAATTTGCTGTATCCTGGAGGAAATTTGCTAGTGACCATTAGCAACTTTATGGGGTAAATAAATCTTTAAAGAAAGTGATATCACGTCTCAAAATCTGATATAATTGTTCTATTATTTCGAACTTATATTAACTTCATTGTTCTATCCAAATACAAAGGTAATTTTCCCAACACTCACTATTAAATATTTATTTTGGTCTTCACCTTAAATGTTGAAATATATCTTGCGCTGGAGCCAGATCAAACTAAGATAAGAAGAGAATAATTGACACTCGTCCTCTACTTGAGAGTAGTCAGCGGAAATGCAATGATGCCCTGTCCATGGCCGTGATGCCATCCCATCATGGTGTTGCTTTGAGTGTGGAAAGAAAGAGAGCACGTGCTAGTCTTGACCATAAGGGACGACTTTGGTCAGCTTAATAAAGGGAAAAGAGAGATTGATGATGGCTACCGCTGACGTGGGATGAAAGGGAAAGGCACAAGACGAAGAAAGTTGTAATAATGAGGTCTTTTAACGATAGCACTTCAAGGTGCGTAGCGAACGTTTACGTTAGAACAGCCGCCGAAATGTTTTTCCTTGTTTCGTTCCCTAAATGTTTCGAGCATTTGAGGGTGTTTGATAACGGTTCAAAATTTTTACTCCTAACGTAAACACGTTTGATAAAATTTCTAATTTTTTGATTTTTTTGATTTTTCTTTTTTTTTTTTTCTCCCTTCTTTTTGTTGGCCGCCGCCGGCGAGGCTCCGCGAGCTCGCGAGCCTCGCAGGCCACCGGCAAGGCTCGGCCTCGCAGGATCCGGGCGAGGCCGAGCCTCACCGGTGGCCGGCGAGGCTCGCGCGGCCTCGCGCCGCCCGGGCGAGGCTCGCCCGCCCTCGCGGCCCGGGCGAGGCTCGCGCGGCCTCGCGCGGCCTCGCGCCGCCCGGGCGAGGTTCGGCCTCGCCTAGATCTGCGAGGCCGAGCCTCGGCCGGGGCGGCGAGGCTCGCCCGGCCTCGCGCCGCCTCGCCGGTGGCGGGCGAGGCTCCGTGAGCTTGCCGGACCTCGCCCGGCTCCGCGAGGCGCCGGCGAGCTCGCCGGACCTCGCCCGGCGGCGACGATGGGGGCGGCAATGGGGCGGCTGAGGGGTGGGAGGAGGAAGAGGAAGAAGAAGAGGAAGAAGAAAAAGAAAGAAAAAAAAAAGAAAGGAAAAAAAAGTGTTTCTTAAAATTGTTCCCGGAACAAAAAAACAACTTTTTCTTGTTTCGATTTCTACTCCAAACCTTTCCTGGGAACAAATTTGTTCCCTGAACAAAAAATTTACTAAACGCGTTTTCTTCCCTGGAACAAAAAATCTGTTCCCTAACAAAAGAACGTAAAACAAATGTTCCCAGGCGTTACTGCGGCCCCCTAATTGTTTCCTTTCATCTTCTTTATTTGCTTCTAGTGAATTTTCTCTTTAAATACGAAGAGGAAGAGCTCTTAATGAGAGCTCCGAGGATTGCACAGAGGAGATTGAAAGTTTCCTCTTAGGGGTTGATTTGGAAAGGTTTTCTCTGTGAAATTACATAAAATGAAGTTGATTAAATTTTGTATTAACATTAATGTCATTCTTTTATGAAATTAAGAGATTATTTCGAGAGAAATTGTGAAGATTGAAGACAGACTTATTAGTTGTATTTGAGAGATGAAAAATATCAAGACTACGTGAGTGACTTGAGTATGATTGTAACCTCTATTATATTGTTTCATCTATAATGAAATCATATGCTTATTTCCTCATAGATGTAGGTCACATGACTGAACCATGTAAATTTGATGTTTGACTCATTTCTTTATTTTTGTATATTTTATAAGATTGCTTGTTTTATTTTCAACAATATGGTTTGAAGAAGAGTGAAACCAAAGTAAATTGTATTATAATCAATATCAAACCAAGCCAAACCATGTTTTGTGGTTTGATTCAGCTTAATCATTTTTTCTTCTTTTGTTTTTTTCTATTCATCATGTGTAATTTTATGAGAAAAAAGAAATTCGGTGTCACAACTCTTCCGAGGCGAGATTTTAGAGGAAGTTGCTGGGTTACCAAGCAAGCGCATATGGTCCTTCTTGCAATGTGACACTTGCTCTTGGCACGATCGATGTTAACTTGATTTCTATTAATTATTTCATTTGATTGAGAGTCATCACTAATCTTTTATTAATTGATTAGGAGTTAAGTAGAAAATGGGAGCCCATTTTACTTTTCCAAAGGTTGATTGAAAAGTTATAATTGATCAAAATTGACATACGAACCCCAGGAGTGCCATAACTTGGCACGGAGGGACACTTAAGTCCATAACTTACAAATGGTACACTTAATTGTCAAAATCGGAGCAAAATGGATCATTTAAGTGCCAACGGCGAGAAAATCCGGCCAAATTGTCATGTGTCCATTTTCCGGCGACTTCATTTGCTTGAGGGAGCATTTTTTTCAAAATAAAAAATCCACGTGTTAATTTTAATAAAAAAATTTGTCCACATTAGATTTTAAAAAATTTAAAATAGATTTTATTAAAAAAAAAAAAAGGAAGAAGAAGGGAGGGGATCGGCGAGGGCTGTGCAGCCCTCACCGCCACCACCGTTGCCGCCCCACCCTCGTCGAGAAGGACCGGCAACTAGCCACCGGCGGGGCTCGGCGACCCCGGCCGACCATCCCCACCATCGCCGCCCTTCCCGACGAGGGTGGGGTGGCGGCGCGAGGCTGCACAGCCCTCACCGATCCCCTCCTTCTTCTTCCTTTTTTTTTTATAATAAAATCAATTTTATAATAATATTTTTTATTATTTAATATTATTTAATTAATAAATTTTTATAAATCCACGTCGCCCAAAACGACGTCGTTTTGGCTGATTTTTCACCGATTTAGTGTTTCCTGGTGAGCCACGTAGGCAAGAAAATTAATAAAAAAATGCCACGTAGGATTTCCGACAAGGTTCCGACCACTTAACACTTAAGTGATTTATTTTTTTTGAAAAGTGGCACTTAAGTGTACCGTTTGTAAGTTATGGCACTTAAGTGTCCCTCCATGCTAAGTTGTGACACTCCTGCTATACTTATGCCGATCAAAATTTGGTCAAATTTTTTGAAAAATATTATTCTAAATTTATTTTGAAAAAAAAGAAGAATAATGACGTCATCCCCCGCCTCCGCCACTGCCGGTGGTTGCCAAATGTTGCTTCCAGTGTCAGCCTGATGATGGAACGGCAACAATCCACACGTGAGCTAAAGCCCCACCAAGCCCAATTGCACACTAGCTTGGTGCACCTTGGCCACATATCGCATGACTGGGCCCAAATGGTGTAGGGCCACATGTGAAGCTAGGCTTTTGAAGCCCCGTTCTGCACCTATGAAGCCTCCATCATTTTTAGGCCTTTCGCCACATTTGCCTTATGTTATGCATCATTCCCCTTATGAAGTGCATCATACCCCTTTATTTTCGAAATTTTCCTACTTCGTTTGATCATTAAAATGAAGGTAATGCATTTCAAAACTCTCTTTCTATTTATTCACTCAAATTATAATAACTAACTTCATGTTGTTTTATAAAAAAAATTCTAGTGAGAGGTCAAGCGCGCAAAAATTGGTGATTCTTTCAATCAACACCCAAAATTTATCAAATAATATGAAGCACTTTATAACATGTGCTTCCCAAGATCATATTGCAATTATCAAACAATAATTTTTGTCACAATTTTTTTTAATTTCATTATTATTATTATTGTTATTTTAGTGGCCGAAATTGGCCAAACAGGCTCGGGCCAAAAAATTCTAGCCCGCCTAGGCTTCTGGAGAATTGCCTGAAGGCCCAAATCCTAAGCCTACGCCCAGAATCCTTTGAGGCCCACATTTTGGGCTTCTGCCCATACTCTAGAAGTTGGGCGCTCCATAAGCCCAAAATCTAGGCTTCACGCTCGAAGTCTTCTTGAGGCCCAGAAGATGGGTTTCACGCCCAAAATCTCAGCAAACCAAGCTATAACATCTTGAATTTCGACCCATTCCGGGATAGATGAAATGGTTATTTTATCAATACACTATTAATTACGTTTACTCTGAGTTGGCCCATCACGAGTTAATTAACTGTTCAGCAATGCAATTAAGGATTGGTACGCGTACGATTAGTGAATTTAATCAGGGATAGTCCGCTCGACTATAAGGATCAAAGAGGAATAATACCACACTGTTGTAGGCCAATTAGTGAACGGAGATAAATCGATTCGGCAAAAGTACGAGGTCGGATTGTGGGTGATTCCGCACGACTTCGATATTAATTACGAATGACGTTAAACCGATTTCCTTTTGGCCTTATACTCAGTGTGAGCAATTAATCCCTCGTGATTACATGACAATCGAGGATCGCCCTGATTTGAATGCACAATTGTGGATTGAAAAGTTATCAACTACGGGTCAAACACACGAGAACCCCTAAATGCCGCCCAAAAGTTAGGTCGTACTAAAGTTGCAATTGATCGATGTTAACCACGAATTTCAATCCGATATCGGGTATCGAACTTTTAAGGATGTCGAGACTAAAATATTGGACGTTGCCTCATTGATTCTCGAATTTATCGATAAGCCCGAAATTATTGGAAAATGATTCAACGGGCCAAGTTTTGGAGCCAAATATTTGGGAGTTTGTGCTTCAGGGGCAAAAAGACCAAAATGCCCTTTCTAGAAGCTTGTTTAGGTTTTGTCCTATTCTATTTTCTATTTTCTTTTTCCTTTTCTTTCTCCCCACGTTGGCCCCCCTCCTTCCTCTGCACGTTTCCTTCCCCCCTTTCTTTTGTTGACCCACAGTCAAATCTCTCTCTCTCCACCGATCAACCCCACCCCACCCCACGTTCTCTCTCTCTCTCCCCCTCCCTAGTTCTTTCGGTTCTTTCTTCCAAAACAGCAGCATGAGCTGCTGTGATTTCCCCAAATCAGCCACCTTTGCCGCATGCTGGAGCCGCCATACGCTGTCGGAGAGTCCAAGCCGCGTCCCGGCATCGCCCGTCCGTGAGCCACGTCCATCGCCGGTCTTTCTCACCGAATCGGAACCACCCCGTCGCCGAGACCCATTTTCGTTGCTGCTTGTCTCGATGTTTCGGACGTAGCCACGCGTTGCCCTCGCCGCTGCCATTGTGCCCGTGTCATCGGAATCGTTAAACCGTGAGTCAATTTCCTAATCCCTTAGTTAGAGGTTAATCTTGCTTAGGAGTAGTTTGATTAGTTTAATTATTGATTAGTGCTATGGATGATTATTAATGTTTTGATACTATTTGATTAAGCTTTGCTTAGTGTTAATCATGGTTAGTATTAATAAATATTATTATTATTTTTGGAATTATTAATTAATTAAATTAATTTATAATTTTGAATTATTATTATTACTATTCATTTATGAAATTAATTATTTTTGGAGAAAATAATTAATTGTGATTATTTATGGGAAATGATTTTAATTGAGTAATTTTGTGGGAAAATTACTATGGTCTAATTTTCTAATGTCAATAGCATTCATGTACTACGTTATCAAATGACATTGATTTATTAAAGAATGATTTTATTAAATGAAATTATTTGGGTTGGATAATTAATTATAGATTGAAAAATAATTATAAGTATTTTGTGGGAGTAAATTATTTTATGGGAACAATCGACTATAGCATACTTCTTATATGAGTATTTTTTAGTATAATTATAGTTTATACTTATTTTGGGATAATTGAGTATTGATGGGTATAGTTGATTGTCGTAGTCGTGAGGACACGTGCCTATTTATTATTGAATATTGAGACGCGTGGTTGGGTACCCATAACTTTTGAGGTACGTGATGATTTTGAAAAAGTATGGAAGTACTGTGATGCTGATTGGTTGGAATTGATTGTCAGACTGTGACTTAAACTGCTGATTGTTGCAACTTTCGTGAATAATTGGATTGCTACTATTGTACGTGACTACTGGATACTGTTGTATGACATTATATGTGTGTTAACTGTAATAGCATGTTGCATGAGCACGAACTGTATGAGCATTCACAACCAAGCAAAAGCAAAAACAAGAATGAACTGTTTGCTGATGTGTTGCATGGTCAGATTAAAGTTGATAGCCCAGTTGAGCCAGATGACTGCCAATCCCCATTAGAGTTGTGTCGTGACCATTGGGTCACTTGACAGTGGTCAAATGTGGGGCTGCGGTAGTGGGATGGGCCTTATGCTCCTTCAGGAATGCCGTCGGTGGGGGATAGCCCATGAGGTCGCCGTGCCTCGAGGTAGAGGATGATACTTAGTCTACGACCAGTTGACCGCCAACCATAAGATTGTGCCGTGGCCTAAAGGGTTGTAATAATCGAAGCACATGTGGGCATTGAGATATGAGAAAGTTGTGCTATGCTCTGATTATTTGCATGTCTTTTATTGTTGCTGAAGTGATTGACAGTTTCTGCAGGTTGTGTGTGCCAAGGCCAGGTAGAGTCGCTTGTGTTTGCATCTGCTTATTGAATTGTCGTCTGATAATGTTGCTTGAGGTGTAGTATGTGTTGTTTGCCGGAACTAGGTTGCATGATTAGACTACCCTCGAGGCAAGCGAAATTCCTAACTGAGGCTTAGGATTTTGACTTAATGAGATTTTATCTCACTAGTTGTTGAATAACCATTTTCAGGTCCGTAAGATGGAGGATCGACGCGTGTTATGGCTCGTGGCCATTTTTGAAGGGAGTAGATTAACCCTCGCTTGTTGGTTTCATTGGCTCGATAGGAAGATACCCGTGGTAAGGGGTTGTACTTGTAAACTTCCTAGGGTTAATTAGTAGATAAATAAAGCAGCACTTTGGAATGTGTTCTTGTTGAGTTTTCTTTGCTATCCCTGCTTTTGTAATTGATTGGGAATTGTGATTCGCTTCCGCATGCGTTTAATTAAAAGATAAAAATAATGGTCGGCGATGGATCCCGGGGAGTCGCAAATCAAATGACCGCAAAAGAACAGGGGTTGCCACATAATCGAAGGTTGGGGCGTGACATCAACCGTTAGGCTTATGCACATATTCTCGACAGAAACAGGTAGGCTAGAAAATTTGGCCACAGCCCAAAATTTTGAAGCCCATAGGATCGCCTGGCCCGGCTGAAGGTCTTCTTCAACCTCTAGCTGGGTCTCGATGTCTGTAAACCGGGTCACACCACCTGGTTTCGACCCAAAGCTCAAAGAACACATATTAGGGTTGATTTTGATAAAAATTGTCCACAAGTTTTGTTTCTAATATCATTATGAATTGATTAAAGTGAATTAACCGAAGAATTAACGAACAAAACATCAATATTCAACTTTAAAAAATTTCGGATCTTATACCCATGGCCGAAATTCAATTTTCTCAAGTTTAAGCCCAAAAAACTCATCTTAATGCAACCAAAAAATTCTAAAACATATATATAATAATACCCATGTATAACATATTTTATTCAATTGCAAGTAATTTAACAAATTTTAGAACTTTTCAAGGTACAAACCCTAGAATTTCAAATTCGAAATTCTCTCTCAATTCTCAACGAAACTATATAAATTATATATGGTTGGAAAGATCTTGACATGTAGAATAAAAACCCTAAGGTTTCAAAATCAATCAATCAAAGAGTCCTCATGAAAAAATAACGACAACATTCAGTTCAAGAGAAGAAATTTCGAATTTGTTCATAAAAAAAAAAAAATTGGGTTCTACAATCATATATGACTAGCTCTGATACCACATATAGTATTTCTCAACATAAATAATCAATAAATCAAGAACGAGTTCGATCCACACATGACTGTAAAACACCAAAACTTATATATACAAGGAAATTAAAACGTACCTGTTTGAGCCATAACCTCACTTGATGAAAAATATATCAGATTGACGATAATCAGTGATCTATCAGAATGCTAGATCTTCCTCTCTATGACATATTTTAGTATAGCAGCTTTTAATGGGATTAAGTGACTGATAGGTATAATCTATTCTTTTATAGGCTAGAGAGGGGAACTAGCAAACCCTAACCAATACCGTGTCAACTGGGCCCCTCCCATTACGGGCTTCAGTTAAACATAATTACTTACACTTTACTGCTCAACTAGGTCCGTTATTAATAGATGTCATAACCCAATTCAATAAGATCACTTAAGGGTTTAATATATATTGGAATATCCATTAATCTGATTATTTAAAATAGAAAATTGATTAATTAATGTAAGCCCACTATAGGAATTTCCAACAAAAACACTAGATTTTTCTAATTTTCAGTGACTCGAGAAATTCAATCAAACTTATTTCTTCCATTCTTCGTTGTAAAAGCAAAATGACTTTTGCTTGGAAAAAGAGATGGAAAGTAGAAGGGTAAAGAGCAAGGGCTTCGTAAGCTCTTGGTCCCATCGGGTGGTGATTATAAAGGTCTCTAGAAAGTGTAATAGTTGAATGATTAAACATATGCTTCATTTGTTTCGTAAAAAAAATGATTAGAATAATATTTTTCTAAAATTGATCATTTGTATTGTTTGAGATCATTAGTCCGATATTATTTATTTATTTATTTATTTATTATTGTAGATGATATAAGTTGTCGTCTTTAAGAAAATATTTTATAAATTATTTATTTTTCACAAAATAAATGCATCCTTAACTTCTTCTTGCTTTTCCTCTTTGACACCATCGACATTCGTTCCTCCACCGCAATACCACCCCACCCATTCAATGAACATGCAAAAATGGACAAAATACGAAAAGAAAAACATTACCATTTTGGATGAATCGGTAAAGAGTGGTGAGGGACGCAAAGTGAGAACAAAGAGCATTTGTTTGGAATCAAAACAGGTCGAAAGTGAGTACATGGAGGGGTTGTCGTTGAACCCGTCGAGCGTTCGACGATGACATAGTCCCAAGCCATCAAGTCGACTAGAGGCGTCGGCCATCCGGCCCGACCTTTGAAGAGTTCTCATGGTTGATGCTTGCTCCGTCCCCAACAATCCGGCAAAATACTTTGAAGCTCCCTCGCCTAGATTTGCATGAGGGTGTTAGCGTGTTGCAGCCCTTGCTTGGACTGGGTGAGGCGCGCAATGCCCTTGTCTTGCCTTTTCGATCTTCTTTTGTTTGTTAATCTCCTCTCTCTCTATAATTTGTGCCCAACCTTTTTGCAAAGCACAAATGCATCCTTGTCTCCACCCCTCCCTACCAACAGGAGCTGAGAGCCTGCTGGCTAAAGCCACTATAAATTGATTTGTAGTTTATTTCATCCATTATTCTGTTTACGTTTCAGATGATAGAAGATATTTTGTATACTTCGCATATTTTGGCTATAAAAACTGTTTCGTCTCTCCACATTGTTTTGCACGAAAATGTTTCAAAAATCTTAAAACAACCAACTTGTCCCCCCTTATTATTTACCTAAGTTCATTTCACACATAGGCATTTTATTTGTATATATGTTAGGTGAAATGGCACCCATTGTCCGTGTAGTCTTGCCCGAAATTTAAGACCCTCGTACCGTTTTTTTTGTTCAAAATCATCCCTGTACTTTTTAAAAAGGGTCATTGTTCATTTTTCTATCATGTTGCTACTTTTTCTAATTGGTTTATGCTGATGTGAATAATTGGAATATTGAGTGAAAGCCATATGGCGGCCATGGCCAGTTAAACTCGAAGCTCACAACCATGGCCATTTGAGCTCGAAGTTTGCAACCGTTATGGTCACACGAGCTCGTGGCCATGGTCGTTTGAGCTTGAAGTTTGCAACCACTATTGCCACATATGGCTTCGAAGTTCACAAATCACCATGGTCTGCCAGCTTGAAGCTTTTGGCTGCTATGGCCAAATCTGGTTTCAAAGCTCGTAGCCATGGCCATATAAACACAAAGCTTGTGGCATTCATGGCCACATCAGGCTTCGAAGCATTGCTGCTCGAGCTTGAAGCTTATGGCCACCATGGCTAAAACTGGCTTCGAAACTCATGATTGCCATGGCTGCTTGAGCTCCAAAATCTTGGCCATGGCCATTTGAGCTCAAAACTTGTAGCCTGTATGACCAGTTTGGCTTTGAAGCTTGCATTCCATGGTTGTTTGAGCTCAAAGCTTGCGATTTGCCATGGCTAGATCTACTTCAAAGCTCACAACCATGATCACTCAAGCTCGAGCATTAGAATATTTAAATAATAAACTACGCCTTCATTTAATAACTCAAGCTTTTATAATATTTGGTTGTGATTTTACAAAATCTCATATGGTATCATAGCAAGAGGTCTTGAATTTAAATCTTCTAGGCCCCTATTTGCTTCTCCAATCAAATTTTCACATTTAGTACTAGGCAAAAAGACCAGACTAAGCGTAAGGGGAAGTATTAGAATATTTAAATAATAAACCATGCCAAAGTTTGCGTCCTCTTAAAAAACTTGATATTTCTTGAACCCATAAAATATAATTTAATCCATTCAACATAGTTTGAATGGGTATTAGCACGTCCATTTTCTCCATTGAAAATGCATTGACTTATGTAATAAATACCAAGAAACTAGTACTAGGAGTGCAAATAAAGAGAAAATAACGCCAAAAACGGAATCAGCAAGTCGAAATACCTCCAGAAGAGATCGGTCAACTTTGGTCAACGGTCAAACCTTGATGACATGGTAGATGACGTGGAACTGAGTGGCTGATGATGTGGATGATGGCATGGCCGATGATGTGTCAATGATGTGGCACTAGCGTGGTGATGACGTGGTGATGACGTTGTGGGGGTATCGTAGCCAATGTCGCAATAGGTGACGTCAGCAGGTGATGTTAGTGTCAGAGGCAGGTTCAATCGCGTGAGAGGCACGTGAGCGTGTTGATCTCACGTGCAGAGCATTTGAGTGGCGTGTGTGGGCGCGTGTGGGTCGGTTGACGGGGCGATTTTGTTGACCGAATTCCTTCGGTGACGGAGAGCTTGTTTGTGGTATTATATTTTCAATACAACTAGTTGAGTGTATCTGAAAGTGACTTACAGTATAAGGCCCAAATGGGTTCAGGGCAGCAGCACGTGGTGGCGTCGTTCGATGACAAATCCACAACTTCAGTAAAGTGACATGGCCTATTTGGCTGACGTCGTGACACCTTCATGGAGCAAACGCAGGCTATTCGTCCAGTGTTGGAAAAGAAAAATTCTCAAGAAAGAGGCTTTGATATCATTGAACTTCAAACTCGCGGCGGTCATGGCTTCTTGAGCTGGAAGCTTATGGCTTGGGTAGAGCTCAAGCGGCCATGTGAGTGAAACCTAAAGGTCCGTAGATCTCAAGCTTGCGATCACCATGGCTGCTTGAGTATTTGAGCTGCGGCCATGGCCAGCGGAAGAATGGTCGTATGTAGATACTTAGGAATTGCATTGCTGTGGTTTAAATAATTTGAAGAAGAATTCCAGGTCAAAGACAGAGTCAATGTTTGAATGTAAAGAAAAAAAGATAAATATAAAAAATATTTTAACAATGTTTACGCCACATCAGCAAAAATTCACAACGGCCCCAATGTACATAGCAAACATTTGAACCTAGTTGAGGTTTCAGCTTCAAAAATATTTGAGTTTCAATAACCCAAAAGTGAAAAAGTACCAAATTCCACTATTAAACCAAACAAACATTCATAATAGGCCCAAAATCTACTTAAAATCAGAAAGTATAAATGAAAAATAAAATAGAAGGCCCAAGGAACGCTTCGGCATCCACGATAAATAGTTATTGGATGGTTTGAGTAGCCTTTAATTATTTTCTTTGACAAAGTAAGTTGTTTTTCAAGTGATTTATTTGATATAATTAATCTATTTGCTTATTTCAACTTTTAAGAAGAAATTCAAAGTGTCATTTTAAACTCAACGGAAAAAGAATTAAAACTATAAGTATAGATCTCCATAGCAAGCTTGCATTGAAAGTAAGAGCAATTTTTTTCTCAACAAAATTTATATGCTTGTTGCTTTTCTTATGTCTGTTTATTAATTCTTATGGTCATTACTTGACATCTAAAAGATAGGAGAAAAATATTAGTAACAATCCCAGCTCAATCGTCATATTTGTCGTCAACCCCCCTGTGAATCCCTCAATTACACCATTGATGTTGACGACGAAGATGAATTGGCCGAAGTTGAAACCCTACAAAACTCAGTCATTAATCTCTCTCATCGCTCGCCCTCTCCATGACAGAAATTCACAATAGGCCCAAAATCTACTTAAAATCGAAAAGTGCAAATGAAAAATAAAATAAAGGGCCCAAGGAACGCTACGGCCTCTACGGTAAATACTTCTTAGATGGTTTGAGTTCTTGCGTTTAATTATTTTCTTTGATAAAGTTAAGTTCTTTTTTTTCAAGTGATTAATTTGCTATGATAAGTCTATTAGGAAGAAACTAGTATGTATAGATTTCCAAAGCAAACTTGCGTTGAAATGAAGAACAATTTTTATTTTCTTAGTGAAGTTTATATGCTTTTTCCGATTCTTTTGTCCATTTATCAATTCGTATGATCATTACGCGGCATCCAAAAATAGGAAAAAAAATTAAAAACGCCACTGCTGTTGACTCAATCGTCATTTTCGTTATGAACTGCCTATCAATCTTTCAATTACGCCATCGATGTTGACGACGAAGATGAATTGGCCGGAGCGGAAACCCTACAAAACTCAGTCATTAATCTCTCATGGCTTGCTCTCTCCGCAACAAAATGCCCAAGCTTACCAACGGCCTCCCCCAAGTTGTCCCTGCACAAGAACTCGTCGCTATAAACTCTCTCCACCTCCCTATCGAAGTCGTGCACGAATACGTGCGTTGCGGCCGCTCCACCCTTCTTGCTCCTCGCCAGCACAGCCGCCATGAATATCACGGACATCCCCCCTGGTACCGCCTCGTGGTACTCGCTTGGACCGTCGATCAGTATCATGTCCCAACTCAATTTATACACGTGGTTGGGCAAGCTGTTCAAGGCGAGCTTGCATTCCGAGAAGAGCAGGTTCTGCACTGGCCGGCACTTGCCGCGGAGCTCGCCTCTAGCTGACTCTAGCAGCCTCTTCATTTCGCTGACCCTCGTCTCGTACTGCACATCGTAGGCCTCGATTCCTGGGTGTTGCTGCTCAAACCTCGACACAAGGTTCTCATTCTCGTCAAGAAAGATGGTGCGACCGTTGAAGTTGAGGACTTTGTACAGGAGGGCCTCGTGGGTGAGGCGAAAACTGGGAGGTTGCAGTGGGAAGCAGCAGCGGCACAGCGGGCAACTGCGGCAGTTATGGTGGCAAGCTCAGTGGACGTCATGTGGGTGGAGTTGGTAGTGGTGGCGTAGTGGAGGAGGGCGGCAGATATGGAAAGTGGAAGCGGGATTGAGGAGGCGGCAGAGCCTGTAGCGGTGCTTGTGGCGGTTGGGGTGGTGGTGGTGGTGGTGGTGATTAGGGTTAGAGTGAAGGCAGTGGTGAAGAAGGTGATGATGAAGATGAGCCACAAGAAGATGAGCCACAAGCGATTGGTGTTTGAAGATGATGATTGCTTTTGGATTGTGGGATGGAGGAGTATTAGCTTTGTGCTTTTCATATCTCTCTCTCTCTCTCTCTCTCAAGCAACGTGTTCATTTCATTTAACATTGTCAGAGAATTGCAGCGAGCACTGTATATATTAGTGTAACCAGACTATGTTAACTAGTAAACAAAATTTTTTCCTTATATTCTTCAAATTATTTACAAGATTATAAACACTAATATATACACCGTCTTTAGCCACCATAGAATCTCCTACAAATCAGGAGACATAAATATACAGAGACTTTAAATAAATAAAAACTATCTTATTGATGCCATAATTGACAGCTCATATTAATAACAAATATTGAGATACTTTAAATAGAAAAACTTTCCTATTGAGGCCCTAATTGACAGCTCATGTTAACACTCTCCCTCAAGCTAGTGAGAAGATATCTTTGATACCCAACTTAACAAGTGAGCTGTGGAATGCTCAACTCGATACTACCTTTGTAAGTATGTCCACCAACTGGTCTTCAAATTTGATAAATGAAAAACTCACCACCTTATCATCCAAATTTTGCTTGATAAAATGCCTATCAACTTCAACATGTTTAGTGCGGTCATGTTGAACTGGGTTGTGGAAAATTTGAATCGTGGCCTTATTATCACAAAACAGTCGCATTCCTGACTTAGGTGGAAAACCAAGTTCTGTCAACAACTTCTTTAGCCACAAAAGCTCACATAGTCCTTTAGCCACCCCTCGAAACTCGGCTTTAGCACTTGACAAAGCTACCACTTTCTGTTTCTTGCTCCTCCATGTAACCAAGTTTCCTCCCACAAATGTGAAGTAGCCTGACATCAATCTCCTATCCGAGGTATTGCTAGCCCAATCAGCATCCGTAAATCCTTCCACCTCATGGTGATTATTCTTTGCAAAGAATAGTCCTTTCCCTGGTGCTGACTTCAAGTAGCGTAAAATCCGGACTACAGCATTCATATGCTCTTCACTAAGAGCGTGCATAAATTGACTTACAACTCCTATAGCATATGTAATGTCAGGTCGAGTGTGTGATAGATAAATCAGTCTACCTACTAACCTTTGATATTGGTCCTTATTGGTTGATACCTGATTAGGAAAATCTCTAAGTTTATGATTTTGTACTATAGGGGTATCAGCAGGTTTGCAATCCAACATCCCTACCTCAGCCAACAAATCTAACACATACTTCCGTTGAGATAAGAATATACCCTCCTTTGATTTGGCCACTTCAATACCCAAAAAATATTTTAGGTCCCCCAAGTTCTTCATCTCGAACTCATTTGCCAGTTTCCTTTGAAGTTCTATGATCTCCTCAAGGTCATCCCCTGTGATGATCATGTCATCTACATATATAATCAATGCCATCACTCTGTCACGCTGTCGTTTCAGGAACAATGTATGGTCTGAATTACTTTGAGTGTACCCATACCTTTTCATTGCAGAGCTAAAGCGACCAAACCAAGCTCGTGGTGATTGCTTTAACCCGTACAACGACCGCTCAAGTTTACATACCACTTCCAATTTATCAGCACACGCATATCCTAGTGGGATTTCCATGTAGATCTCTTCTTCTAGATCTCTGTGTAAGAACGCGTTCTTTACATCAAATTGATGTAAGGGCCAGTCCAAATTTGCTACAAGTGATAACAATACCCGCATAGTGTTCAGTTTTGCAACAAGAGAGAATGTTTCCTGGTAGTCCACGCCATAGGTCTTGGTATATCCCTTTGCTACCAGATGTGCCTTGTATCTCTCAACAGAACCATCTGTTTTATATTTGATGGTGAAGACCCATTTACATCCTACTACCTTATTTCCCTTTGGTAACTCAACAAGTCTCCAAGTCTCATTTTTTTGTAAAGCCTCCATCTCTTCTTGCATTGCTTGAACCCACTTGGGATCCCTCAATGCCTCTTGAACTCTACTAGGAATTCTACTAGTAGAGAGATTCAAGACAAATGCCTTTAAAGGTCCTGACAATTGCTTCGTCGAAACAAAATTGGTGATCGGATACTTCGACCTTCGTTTTTCTACATCTGGTGAGTACCTATTAGGAGCCTTGCCATGATTATGCATGTCAGGTAATTTATAACTAATAGTTACATCAGTATCAACAAACAAATTCTGTGTGGTAAGGGAACTTACCTCAAGAGTATCTGTCACGCCCCGAACCCCGAGCACGCGACAACCCCTTCTCTTGGTCGATTGAAAGCGACGTCCCAGGACTCGCCGATGACCATTCATTTTAATCTTTCGTTATGTGCAAGCGGAAGACGAACCATCCCCAGTCCAACAAACAAACAATCAATCAATCAGGGATAGAGGGATGAACAGTAAGAACAACCATCACTACTCATTTATACAGTTTACTAGATTAACCAACGGAGGATCGTTTTCTAATTTACAAGCCCAACAACAGGGGCCGATCCATCCTCTAAGCCAAACCAAAAAGGAACTAGGCTAGGCTAATCCAGCAAACAAAATGAACCCTCGGGTTCAACACCACGGTCACTCGGACCCATCAGACTCGACTCCATCAGGTCGATCACCGGAGAAGCGGGGGCGGGGTTCTCCATTTGCGGTGCGCCATTCTAGGGGCCTGAAAATGGTTAACCACGACGGGTTGAGATAAAATCTCAGCGAGTTCTTCCCCTAAGCCCCGGTTAGTACACCAACTCAACTTGGGGTATCTCTCCAGAACCATCCCTCACTCAACCCAACAACAACAACCAGCAACCCGCAAGTAAACAACAGATAGGGGCAACCAATAAACAATTAATCGGTTCGCATGCAATCTTACCCGGCATGCCATACCCTGCACGTTAAACCTCATTCAATGCAAGCAATGCAACCAACAATCGAATAGTCGGTTCGCATGCAACCTTACCCGGTATGCCTTACCCTGAACGTATAAGTCAGCACAATACACGCAATGCACATGGCCGTTAGATGATGCAGTTCATCAATCACATGCGAGTCGCGTCACAAGCAATCTCACCTGACCATTGCCACACCCTGCATGTTATCAATTCACGCGTGCATGCCATAAATCATGATGTGATCACCTCATGCATAATCAAAACTGATGATGCAATGTTTCTCGTACACTTTGGTATCCACACGTGTTCCATTGGGCCGAGGTGCAACGGCGCTACGGCGCCCTTTCTCCGCAGAGGCGCAATCGTGCCCTTTCGTGCTATTGCTATGGCGCTACGGCGCCCTTCCTCCGCAGAGGCGCAACCGTGCCCTTCCATGCAGGCCGAGGCGTTACGGTGCTACGGCGCCCTTCCTCCGCAGAGGCGCAACCGTGCCCTTCCGTACCCTCCGAGGCGCTACGGCGCCCTTCCTCCGCAGAGGCGCAACCATGCCCTTCCGTGCCCTCCGAGGCGCAACGGCGCTACGCCGCCCTTCCTCCGCAGAGGCGCAACCGTGCCCTTCCGTGCCCTTCCGTGCCCTCCGAGGCGCAACGGCGCTACGGCACCCTTCCTCCGCAGAGGCGCAACCGTGCCCTTCCGTGCCCTTCGAGGCGCAACGGCGCTACGGCGCCCTTCCTCCGCAGAGGCGCAACCGTGCCCTTCCGTGCCCTCCCTTAGGTGATTCGGACTATTGTAGCCAATGCACACATACTTGCAATACACTTGCATTTAAAATCTCAAGTCCTTCCTCATAAAAGCGGTCCATTTCCGGTGTCCCTCGGACAAACCATTTTTCCCACCTTTCTCATAAAAGCGGTCCATTTCCAAAGTGTCCCCGGACAAATCACTTTCTTTCTCATAAAGGTGGTCCATTTCCGTTGTCCTTCGGACAAATCATTTTCTTTCTTTTGTGAAAATCACACAATTCAAGCGGATGCTTATGCAATGCCACATCCAATTCACTTCATATGATCAAGGCACATGAAATTATGCACAATTTCACTTCCGGATGAACAGTCTGCCGTGAATGCGATGTCGTGAACGATGTCGTGAACAGTGCACATGAACAGTGAAATTTCCGAATTTAATAATTAAATAATTTAATTCAGAAATCACATAATTTAATCAATAAATGCAGAAATTAAATAAAACAATTAATTAAAACAATTAATCAATTTAATCAAGCAAAGCATGCTTAATTAGCACAAAACACACAATTAAGCATAATTAAACAAGATTAAGATAATCTAATCTTAACCCTTAATCTAACCACCTATATTAGGTCTAATGCACTTAATTAAACATCTTAATTAGCCCTTAGCACTAATTAACCCAATCCTAAGCAAGTTTAGGCACTAAATAGGGTTTAGGAGCTAAACTCACCCGTTAAGCGGGCCGGCGACACGGGCGCGGCGGCGGTGACGAACCCGACACCCTGGGACTTCTCTCACGACACTCCAAGGCAGTCCCAAGCTCAACACAGCAGCAACAACTTCGGATGCCCCACTTGAACTTCACAAAACAAGACTGCAGGGGGAGGAGGTTGCTGGTCGGAGCAAAAACAAGCTGGCGGAGCTCCGGCGGCCGGTGGCCGATGACCGGAGGCTCTAGGGGGTCGAGGGGAGTTGTGTGTGGCTGGTGTGGGCATTGGGTAGGCCAAAAATGGAGAGAAACGGAAGAAAAGCCGAAGCTGCACAGGAGGCGCTGCACAGTGACGAACGGAGGACCGCAGACTTCAGGCGGCCGTACGGATCGACCGGAGGCTTCGTTCGGCGAACGGTCGACGCCATCTGAACGGTTTTTCTGTGCTGAAATGATTGATAGGTGGCACGACCCGAGATTCCACCAGGAAGGCCATGAACAACTCCATTTTCGGCAAGAGATCAAAAGCTGAAATTTCGGGAAAGCAAGGGAAGAAGGGGAAAGAGAGGGGTGCGATTTTGGAGGGCTGAAGGAGGAGGAGAGAGAGTGCATTGAGGGCTGCTCCTAGGCCTCATCAATGCCATTAAAGGCTTGGCTCAAGTCCCCACAAAACATGACATCATCTTCTCTCTCTTCCTTTGACTTTTCTCCAAAATATCCAAGGGCATTTTGGTCATTTCCACCTTGCACATTTCCCAATCTGTCCTTTGGCTGAAAATGAAAGGCGGGCCTAGGAAACGGGCCAGAAAATGAATAGGATCTGGCTCGGGAATTTGTTGGGCTCGAATTGGCTCACGTTTAGGCAATGGGCTCGGGAGGGTTAATGATCGGTTTTGGCCCAACGGCTCACTCGTTGTCTCGGTCTTCCACGGTGGCCATCCACCTTGGGCGTGAGGCCCTCATTGTTCTTGCCCGGCCCACATCCTCATAGGCTCGGTTCTTAGGTCCGAAAATCCCTTTCCCAAAAACTCGGCTCAACCGACACTGTCGACTATCAAGGAAGCATTGTCCAAAAGTCCTTTTCGAACATTCCTGAAAATTCGAAGTCCAATATTGGATTCTCATGCCTTGTCAATTTTGCCCAAATGTCATTTTGGTATAATTCAGACTGACAGGTGGCTTCGAGGATTCACGCGTAACCGACTCGTGCCAAACCACGTTCAAGACTTCTCAACACATGGACGTCATTGACGACATGAAATTGCGAAGGATAGATTCTTATTTCAAAGTACACGATTATCAAGGATCGACATAGGGTCGTTCGCGGGTTCGATAACAAAGATGGAATCACCCGTCGTCCCATTATTTTTATCCGCGAATCGACCTCTAGTCATCCTTGAAATCAGCCGCATGACTACGGGATCGTCCTTACGCAAGTCTCACGGTCGAGTCGTTTTGCCGAGTCAAGTTCTTTAGTCGCACGAGTTACGTCCTCATTAGCCTTTCCTCTCAAGGTCAGTATCTCAGGAGTGATCAATTCTGAGTGAGATCAACCAACAATGCATTGGCGAAATTAACGTTTATTCCTCCCTCAAAGGGCTCGAATTTCAGGATGTTACAATTCTTCCCCCCTTACAAAAATTTCGTCCTCGAAATTTGCAACCACTAACAAATCCTCAAAAGATGGGGGTGCTGATGCTTCATCACTTTCTCACTTTCCCCATGCAGCTCTCTCTGTTCTGTGATGTTGCCAGATCACCTTAACCAAAACGATAGTCTTGTTTCGAAACACTTGCTCTTTACAGTCCTCTATACGTACCGACCTCTCCACGTACGATACCCTGTCGTCTACGTCCAGTTCTTTAAAGTTCAAAACATGAGTCGGGTCCGGTTCATACTTTCTCAACATGGACACGTGGAAAACATCATGTGCTTGAGCAAGTTTCGGTGGCAACGCAAGACGTACGCTAAAACATGTACCTCGTACTTAACTTTCCTTTCCTGTCAAATCTGGAAGTACCCCTCATCGGCGATACTTTCAGAAACACATGATCGCCCACCTTAAACTCCAACGGTCTACGATGCTTATCTGCATAACTCTTCTGACGACTCTGAGCTGTCTTTAGTCTGTCTCTGATAATCTGAACTGCATTCAACAACTGCTAAACCGAATTTTGAACCAGCGATTCCCCGTTCTCTAACCTCGTTCTATAAACTGGAGTTCCACCAACTTGATCACATTGCGGTTATACCATTTCGATAAAATCTTATCCCACAAGCACTCTCTTTTTGCATAGTGCGTAGTTCAATTCATTTCTGCCCATTTCGACATCCTAGAAGCCTGCCGGGAGTCACTCCTTGCTCGGGCACTCTGGCCCCGACGACCACTCATCGCCCTCGTCGGATTAGTTGTTACAGGCATCTTTGAACTGCACCACTACTAGTCCCTTTTTAATATGCACCATCTCATAGAGGTATTATCCGCTTTGGCTTGTCCCATACCAAGCCTCACAGTTTTAACTTCGTCCGAGCACCTCAAAGTGCAAAACTTTTTCCAGCTTGTCAATTCATGAGCTCGTTTCCATGGGGTCAATTATCAACACTCGAAATCTTATTCACTGAATTTCCATCGAACTGCTATCCGAATTCCACAAACCACCGATTTTTCTTTCAATATTCCTTTCACGTCCATTTAATAACCAAACCAAGAATTCGCCTCAACCACATGAAAATTAGTGCAAACCAAATGTCATTTATCGCACTAAAGGCTTTCGAGTACTTCTTCAAATCCTTTCTGATTGATCGTCCGTCTGTGGATGGTACGCCGTACTATACTATAGTTTCGTCCCCAAGGCCAACTGCAAACTTTTCCAGAAAGTTGCCACAAACTTAGGATCACGATCAGATGTGATCGTCACTGGAACTCTATGTATGCGCACAATCTGATGTACGTACAACTCTGCATACCAATCCAATGTAAAATCTTTTCTTACCGCAATGAAGCTGACTTCATCAATCTGTCAACTACTACCCAAATTGAGTCATTGCCTTGCTGACTCCTTGGCAGTCCCATCACAAATCCATGGTAATGTGTTCCCACTTCCACTCGGGAATCTCAACTACGATGAGTTTCCGACAAGACTACTTCTATAAGTTCTGCATCTTTCGGAACGCACAATCATCCTCGAAACCTTAATGTCCCATCCTCAAATACTTGAAAGTTTGCTTTCCTCTTTGCCTGATCCATTTGCAGGATCTTAAAAATTTTAGAATCCATCGCTTGGGCACTCTTAATCTTACTTTGCATCTCGGGTTCCACTCTAAGAGTGGCCATTGGACTAGCAAGATGGCCGACCTCAATTTTAAAATCTGAGTCCTCGACTCCCTCCAAGAGAATCCATTCTCGTACCCTCATCTGTGCAAGTGTCGACTTTCGACTGAGCACATTTGCCACTTTATTCGCTTTCCCTGGATGATACATAATCTCACAATCTTAGTCCTTAATGCAACCACCTTGCCATGTTGCATTAACATGCAGCTTAGTCCTTTATACAACACATCACTGTATATCTCGTACCCACTAGGACCAAACGGTATTGTCAGAACAGGTGCGGTAGTCAATTTACTCTTGAGCTCTTGGAAACTACGCTCACACTTGTCCATCCAATCAAACCTCTCCGCTTTCTTTAACAACCTCGTCGATGGCATGGCTATCGCAAAGAAACTTCTCCATGAAACATCTGTAATATCCCGCCGCTGCCAAGAAACTTTGAATATCAGTTACCGTCATAGGTCTTGGCCAATTCATGACTGCCTCGATCTTAGTCGGGCAACGGTGATCCCTTCACCTAAAATTACATGCCCTAAAAATGCCACGCCAGATAGCCAAAACTTGCACTTGCTAACTTAGCATAAAGTTCATGCTTCCTCAAGGTCTACAGTACTAATCTAAGGTATTTCTCTTGATCCTCTGGACTCCTCGAGTATACCAGGATATCGTCAATGAACACAATCATCAATCCTTGGCAACGGATACTTGTTCTTAATCGTCACTTGATTAAGCTGTCAGTAATCAATGCACAATCTCAACAAACCGTCCTTTTTCCTTACAAATAGTACCGGCACTCCCCAAGGAGACGCTCGTCCAGTGCGTCTGAACCTTTAGTTCTTTCAATTCTGACAAGGCCATCCTATAAGGTGCCTTGGAAATCAATTCAATCCCAGGGGCTAACTCAATCACAAACTCAATTTACTCTTCTAGGGCAATCCCGGCAATTCCTCGAGAAACACATCCATGCACTCTTGTACCACAACAATATCCTCTACCTTTGATCCTTTCACCATCGTGTCTGTCACCAATGCTAAATACCCTCGGCATCCATACTCCAACAACCGAGTCACCTCGAGCGATGAAATCAGAGGAACGGAGGGTTCTCCTCGATTTCCCACAAACTCAAAACGACCACCCACTACTGGGTTAAACTGAATTGTCTTTCCATGACAATCCACCGTATGCAATGGCTTCCTCACGACCTAGTTTCGGGCGGTCGGCTTTCCCACGTAATTCTTTCTGTCAGGTGAAATGGGATTCCTTCACCCCATCATCGGTCCCTTCCCGAACCGACGATTGTCTCTATTAGACACAAACCGTGAGCCAGATGTGGTCACCCTCTCGATCATATTCTTCTCTATCATCTAGGCCCTTTCGTACATCTCATCAAAGCTCTTTAAGTTCAAGGGCACCAGCTGGGTTTTCAATTCTAGCTTCAAGCCATCTCGAAAACGTCTCTCCCTATCCACAGGGTTCTCTACCAACCTCGGCTATTACTTGGCCAACTCAGCGAACTTCGCCTCATATTGATCCACTGACATCTGATTCTAACAAAACTGTTGGAACTCTGCCATTTTTTACTCTCTCGCACTGTCTAAGAAGCACTTCCCATTGAAAGCTTCACGAAAGGCACCCCAAGTCTGAGCCGTGCCTTCAGGAAACACTCTCCCTTGAGTGGCTTCCCACTAAGTAATGGCATTACCTTGAAGCTGATAAGCCGCCAAAAGTACTCTGTCTTACTCTGAACATCTCAGCACTGTAACAGTCCTCTCGCTATCCCTTATCCAAAGGGTCGCAACTTCAGGGTCGCCCACGCCACTAACCTCGGTGGCTTCAGTTTCAGGAACTGCTCTACCAGCCTAGGCATCGGTCTCTCACAGACCTCTCCTCTTATTAGGGGAACCACAAGGACCACATCAAAAGCACTCGGCTTGCTGTTCTAACAAGGTCTCTAGTGCCAGCAGGATCCTGTCTAACCTAGGATCTGCTTGCGCACTACATCTAGCACTGGTCTGACAAGACACTGCCCTATGCCTAAGGGCTCTCTCTGCTCAGGATTGCTCATTACTCTGGACTATGAGCAACCCGCCACCACACAAAGCCACACAAGGCCACAAAATCAATCACAGGCACATAATATAAAACCACCCCTATCTCACTATCCCAAAAATCCCACGCACCTTATCACTCCAAGTCTCGACCTCGCCCTGATACCAAAACCGACGGGGATGTCACGCCCCGAACCCCGAGCACGCGACAACCCCTTCTCTTGGTCGATTGAAAGCGACGTCCCAGGACTCGCCGACGACATTCATTTTAATCTTTCGTTATGCGCAAGCGGAAGACGAACCATCCCCAGTCCAACAAACAATCAATCAATCAATCAGGGATAGAGGGATGAACAGCAAGAACAACCATCACTACTCATTTATACAGTTTACTAGATTAACCAATGGAGGATCGTTTTCGATTTACAAGCCCAACAACGGGGGCGATCCATCCTCTAAGCCAAACCAAAAAGGAACTAGGCTAGGCTAATCCAGCAGACAAAATGAACCATCGGGTTCAACACCACGGTCACTCGGACCCATCAGACTCGACTCCATCAGGTCGATCACTGGAGAAGCGGGGGCAGGGTTCTCCACTGCGGGTGCGCCATTCTAGGAGCCTGAAAATGGTTAACCACGACGGGTTGAGATAAAATTTCAGCGAGTTCTTCCCCTAAGCCCCGGTTAGTACACCAACTCAACCTGGGGTATCTCTCCAGAACCATTCCTCACTCCACCCAACAACAACAACCAGCAACCCGCAAGTAAACAACAGATAGGGGCAACCAATAAACAATTAATCGGTTCGCATGCAATCTTACCCGGCATGCCATACCCTGCACGTTAAACCTCATTCAATGCAAGCAATGCAACCAACAATCGAATAGTCGGTTCGCATGCAACCTTACCCGGTATGCCTTACCCCGAACGTATAAGTCGCACAATACACGCAATGCACATGGCCGTTAGATGATGCAGTTCATCAATCACATGCGAGTCGCGTCACAAGCGATCTCACCTGGCCATTGCCACACCCTGCATGTTATCAATTCATGCCTGCATGCCATAAATCATGATGTGATCACCTCATGCATAATCGAAACTGATGATGCAATGTTTCTCGTACACTTTGGTATCCACACGTGTTCCATTGGGCCGAGGTGCAACGGTGCTACGGCGCCCTTCCTCCGCAGAGGCGCAACCGTGCCCTTCCGTGCTATTGCTACGGCACTACGGCGCCCTTCCTCTGCAGAGGCGCAATCGTGCCCTTCCGTACCCTCCGAGGCGCAACGGCGCTACGACGCTTTTCCTCCGCAGAGACGCAACCGTGCCCTCTGAGGCGCAACGGCGCTACGGCGCCCTTCCTCCGCAGAGGCGCAACCGTGCCCTTCCGTGCCCTCCCTTCGGTGATTCGGACTATTGTAGCCAATGCACACATACTTGCAATACACTTGCATTTAAAATCTCAAGTCCTTCCTCATAAAAGCGGTCCATTTCCAGTGTCCCTCGGACAAACCATTTTTCCCACCTTTCTCATAAAAGCGGTCCATTTCCGGTGTCCCTCGGACAAATCACTTTCTTTCTCATAAAGGCGGTCCATTTCCGTTGTCCTTCTGGACAAATCATTTTCTTTCTTTTGTGAAAATCACACAATTCAAGCGGATGCTTATGCAATGCCACATCCAATTCACTTCATATGATCAAGGCACATGAAATTATGCACAATTTCACTTCCGGGATGAACAGTCTGCCGTGAGCGATGTCGTGAGCAGTGCACATGAACAAATGAAATTTCCGAATTTAATAATTAAATAATTTAATTCAGAAATCACATAATTTAATCAATAAATGCAGAAATTAAATAAATCAATTAATTAAAACAATTAATCAATTTAATCAAGCAAAGCATGCTTAATTAGCACAAAACACACAATTAAGCATAATTAAACAAGATTAAGATAATCTAATCTTAACCCTTAATCTAACCACCTATCTTAGGTCTAATGCACTTAATTAAACATCTTAATCAGCCATTAGCACTAATTAACCCAACCCTAAGCAAGTTTAGGCACTAAATAGGGTTTAGGAGCTAAACTCACCCGTTAAGCGGGCCGGCGACACGGGCGCGGCGGTGGCGACGAACCCGACACCCGGGGACTTCCCTCACGACACTCCAAGGCAGTCCCAAGCTCAACACAGCAGCAACAACTTCGGATGCCCCCACTGAACTTCACAAAACAGCACTGCAGGAGGAGGAGGTTGCTGGTCGGAGCAAAAACAAGCTGGCCGGAGCTCCGGTGAGCTGGTGGCCGGTGACCGGAGGCTCTAGGGGGTCGACGGGGAGTTGTGTGTGGCTGGTGTGGGCATTGGGTAGGCCAAAAATGGAGAGAAACGGAAGAAAAGCCGAAGCTGCACAGGAGGCGCTGCATAGTGACGGACGGAGGACCGCCGACTTCAGGCGGCCGTACGGATCGGTCGGAGGCTTCGTTCGGTGAACGGTCGACGCCATCTGAACGGTTTTTCTGTGCTGAACAAATTGATAGGTGGCACAACCCGAGATTCCACCAGGAAGGCCATGAACAACTCCATTTTCGGCAAGAGATCAAAAGCTGAAATTTCAGGAAAGCAAGGGAAGAAGGGGAAAGAGGGGCTGCGATTTTGGAGGGCTGAAGGAGGAGGAGAGAGAGTGCATTGAGGGCTGCTTCTAGGCCTCATCAATGCCATTAAAGGCTTGGCTCAAGTCCCCACAAAACATGACATCATCTTCTCTCTCTTCCTTTGACTTTTCTCCAAAATATCCAAGAGCATTTTGGTCATTTCCACCTTGCACATTTCCCAATCTGTCCTTTGGCTGAAAATGAAAGGCGGGCCTAGGAAACGGGCCAGAAAATGAATAGGATCAGGCTCGGGAATTTGTTGGGCTCGAATTGGCTCACGTTTAGGCAACGGGCTCGGGAGGGTTAATGATCGGTTTTGGCCCAACGGCTCACTCGTTGTCTCGGTCTTCCACGGTGGCCATCCACCTTGGGCGTGAGGCCCTCACTGTTCTTGCCCGGTCCACATCCTCATAGGCTCGATTCTTCGGTCCGAAAATCCCTTTCCCAAAAACTCGGCTCAACCGACACTGTCGACTATCAAGGAAGCATTGTCCAAAGTCCTTTTCGAACGTTCCTGAAAATTCGAAGTCCAATATTGGATTCTCATGCCTTGTCAATTTTGCCCAAATGTCATTTTGGTATAATTGATCGACGGTGGCTTCGAGGATTCACGCGTAACCGACTCGTGCCAAACCACGTTCAAGACTTCTCAACACATGGACGTCCTTGACGACATGAAATTGCGAAGGATAGATTCTTATTTCAAAGTACACGATTATCAAGGATCGACATAGGGTCGTTCACGGGTTCGATAACAGTAGATGGAATCACCCGTCGTCCCATTATTTTTATCCGCGAATCGACCTCTAGTCATCCTTGAAATCAGCCTGCATGACTACAGGATCGTCCTTACGCAAGTCTCACGGTCGAGTCGTTTTGCCAGGTCAAGTTCTTTAGTCGCACGAGTTCTGTCCTCATTAGCCTTTCCTCTCAAGGTCAGTATCTCAGGAGTGATCAGTTCCGAGTGAGATCAACCAACAATGCATTGGCGAAATTAATGTTTATTCCTCCCTCAAAGGGCTCGAATTTCAGGATGTTACAGTATCCTCAAGAGAATTGTCAGGTACTAAAGATGGGATATTTTGAAATGGAGGGAGCTGTTCTTGAGATTGTTCGTGTGTTTCTTGTACCAAATCAATCTGATGATCAGATTCCTTAGTGCACTACTGCTCATTTTCCAGTGTCCCACCATGATCCGTAACCACACCATTGCCTGTCAATGTCGCCTGCTGCAGAATGTCAACCCGCTTGTCACTTTGCACCTTAACTTGTGCATCACCAGTCCTCGTGTCACCAGGTACTAGCACTACAGGGTCATTTTCTTTCAAAGCAAAATCAGCCGCAACCCTTGCCATCACACCACATTCCCACCAATTTGTCCTTTCACTAGAAGTCTCCCCCTGAAAGGTATAATTGGGTGCGGGAAAAAATAATTCAGACTCGACAAAGATGACATCCATTGTGATGTGGGTTTTCTTGGTAGCTGGATTGTAACGGCGGTATCCCTTTCGATGAGTGCCATAATTAATGAAAACACACTTCACCGCACACGGATCAAGTTTTGTCCATTGGTTCTTGTGGAGATGGACGTATGCTACACACCCAAACACTTTGGGAGGTAGTGTCATGATCGAAGGAAGAGAAACATAGGATGCGAGTACTTGAAGTGGGGTCTGAAAGTTCAACACACGAGAGGGCATTCTATTCATCAAATGTACTGCTGTTACCACAGCAGCATCCCAAAAATGGGATGGAACTTGACCACCTAAAAGGAGTGCCTGTGTCGTCTCAAGGATATGGCGGTTCTTCCTCTCAGCGATACCATTCTGTTGGGGTGTTCTGGTGCACGATGTTTCATGTATAAGCCTGTTGTCTTGAAAGTAAGCTGGAAGATGTTGATTAATATATTTCCCACCATTGTCGCTACGAAAGACTTGAATTTGAGTCCCAAACTGCATTGCAATCATCCGATGAAACATACGAAATATTGCTGACACTTCATCTTTATGCTTCATTAAATAAACCCAAGACATTCGGGTACAATCATCCACAAATGTTACAAACCAACGAAGCAACCCACACGTTTGAATGAACCAAAGAAAACGGCCTGGTGCTCTTATTAAAACTCAAAGGAAAAGAGACACGATGATTTTTTGCCAAAATACATGTCTCACACTGCGGAATTCGATGAATCGACAAATTATGAAACAAGTCTGGAAATAAATGCTTTAAATACCCAAAAGACGGGTGTCCTAAACGACGATGCCATAACCAAATTGCTTTCTCTTTATTAGTAGACTCACTACTTGTGTGATGTGCTCGGCCTGCGTGGAAGTCATCAACATAGTATAACCCCCCCTTTTAGTACCACGACCAATAATCTCCTTCGTGAGGATATCTTGAAATAAGCAAAAAGACGGATACATAAGAACACAACACTTCAAAGCATCAGTGAGTTGGCCAACAGAGAGTAAATGATTAAATAGAGAGGGCACTAATAAAGTGTGAGACAATGATAAAAAATGTGTAAAATCAACATTGCTAGCCTCAATGACAGGATAACTAATGCCATTTGCATTATAAATACTCTATCTCCTTGGAGTGGTGTGGCATATAATATCGTCACAATTGGGTGTCATGTGATATGTTGCCCTAGAATCAACAATCCACCCTTCCCTACCACCTTAAGAATTACTAACAAGTGCACACCCAGTATTACCTTCAGGAGCTGCATCAGAAGTATTTATAGCGTCTACCTGCGGTACCAAAGAGAGGGATGAGGTTCCGGTAGCCAACGATGCCTGCCCCTGTCCTATAGCATTTTCTGTCTTTTTCTTGGTTTGCAACTCCTTCCACCAATCTAGATAACCTTGCAATTTAAAACAAGTATCTTTAGTGTGTTTAGAATTACTACAATGGATACAACCTCCTGGGTGTTGTGGTTTAACCTTCGAACCATTGTTAGTCATCCCTCCACTATACGCAATATTAGGAGGGACCATCTGGAGGGCTTTGGGCTCATTGTTGGCCTTGAGAAAGCGTGAGGTAACCTTCCCACCATGCGACACCAGGGCTGCTGCGGTGCTAGGTGTTTCGGTTGAAGACAGCATAACAGTTTGGCGTACATCCTCCCACCTCACCCTAGCATAGGCTTGCTCCACCGTTGAGAAGGGATGCATTTGTAGAACACCAGCCCTAACTTTTTCAAGGCGGTCATCGAGCCCATCAAGGAAGAGATTTATACGGTCTTCTTGCACAAGAGCATTGTAGCGCTCAATATCACGAGGACAAGTCATGGGATTAGGCCGTCGAAAATCAACCTCCCGCCATAAACCCTAGAGATCATTATAATACTTTTCAATCGGGCCGCCTGCCTGTTTTAGTTAGGACAAACATCGCTTCAAATCATACAACTGGGAGACATCGGTGCCATCAAAGAACGTAGTAGCCACCAAATCCCATACTGCCTTTGCTGTTGGGAAACGGATAAAATTTCCAATCAATGCCGAGTCCATCGAATTGATGAGCCATCCTTTAACTGTACTATCGTCAATCTTCCACTTCCAAAAACTAGGGTCGGTTGGAAGTGGTGGGGGAAGATCCCCATTGATATATCCCAATTTGTCCTTCCCGGAGATATACATCTCAATAGGGGTGGCAAAAATGCCCAGCCCGACCTGACCCGATCCATAAATTATGAATATTTTAGGGTTTGGGCTCAATTTTGTTTGGGTAGGATTTTTTCGTTTGGGTTTTGTTTGGGTCGGGTCGGGTCAAATAATAACCCTACCCATTACCCATTACCCAAATCAAAACATTTTTCCTTTTTTGTTTACCTCGTCTCCCCCTTCTCTCTTCTCTCTCAACGCGGATCTCCCCCTTCTCTCTCGATGCCCTCTCAATCAGCGATGGTGAGCCCTCACCATCGTCGCCGGCGAATCCTAGAGCGCAGCATCATCGTCGACGGATTCCCCTCATTGACTAGAGATGAGCGCGCCCGCCCGGAAATCAGCTGATCTCGCCCCGTCGCAGCGGCAAATCGTGAGTTCTTTTCTGCCTCTCTTTCGCTTCTGGGGACTCATCGTCATCGCGATGCTAGTACGGAATTCTGGGTCCGATGCTTTTTGTTGTTTTGGTGATCGTCCGGTGCTTCTCGCGTTTGATCGAGCCTCTGCTTGCGGTTCTTGACTCGATTTGCTTGGAGATGGGTGTTTCGTGTGCTTCCTTTTCGAGCGCGTTGTAGTTCTGGGTCCTCCGTTTTTCCGTCGTGGCGCTTGATTGAGTTCCTGTTTGCTAATTCTATTGGCTTGATTCGCTTGGAGAGGGATGCTGCATTGCCTTTTCCTCCTTGTTGAGCTTATTGGTGCTTCTTGTTCCAGTGTTTCGGGGACCTTTCTGTTGGGCAATCTGTGAAAGTGGGAAAATAAAATAAAATTTCGAATTGCGGTTTTCGTCTTGTGATTGTTGGTGTACTGGAAGTTCAGATCTTGTGCATTGATGTTTGGTTTGTCTCGCGCAAGTTCAGAATTGGAGTTCTGCAGCTAAAAGTTTAGTGGCTTACTGGCAAAACCAAGATAACACGATGCTTCTCGTGTGGAATGTTGGAGTTGTCACTTACCAGGTGAATGTTCATAGGAGTGCGTGAAAGTCAAACCTCAGAAATGTTGGTGTTGGAGTTTTGGTTAGATCATTAGTCTATTACATTTAAACCGACATTCTCACTGCTATATTTTGTGATCTATGTTGATTACTGAGGCTTTCATTTGATGTTTGAGTGTTGTTCTCCTTTAGCCAATCATTTGTATTTCGGGTGATGTCTCTGCTCTACTTTTATGCTTACAGCAGATGCAAATTCTTTTGGTTTTTAAATTCTATGTGCACCTTAAAAGTATACTTGTAAACATGTCTGATCTGATAGTGGTGGATAAGTGTTTCTATGGAGATGCCCTACCTATTTTTGTGGAGTTTGAATTGACCTGCTTAACCTTTTTCGGCCTTTTATAATCTTCTTTATGTTATGTTCTTCCTGATTTCTGATTTTTGACATTGTTAATTTCAAAAGCTAGTAGTTTTGTGTTTTGTTTTAATAAGGTAGAGCCTTCTTTGGGGTGAGGTCATGGCTTTGTACCTCTTTATTTGGTTTTCTTTTCAGAGATAATTTGAGACAGTGGCAGTTTTCTTGGATTATTTCCTGACAATTAGATTGCCATGGTTCCATTGCTTTGTCTTCATCATTTGTTCTATTACATTTTTTGTTTGACTGCGGTACTCCATTACTTGCGTCCTGTTATGAATAAATTTCATGGTCTGTAGACCATGGCAAATTTTGCTAAGGAAAGTACTTTTTCCCCTATCTTGCCTTTACTATATATTGTTTTGCAGGTATTGATATCTGGAAAAGAAGAGCCAGAGGCGCCTCTTTCCCTAGCATTTTGTTCAATTCGGTTCTTGGTGGCTTCCATTCAAGCAATAAATCTAATTGGAAAGCAAGGTTCACTAATCAGATCGATACAAGAGGGTGCTGAGCTTCTGTTAGAGTATTACCAGAAGGCATTATGTGGATGTATTCAATCGAAGACCTCTTGTCCAATTTCTGGCTTGTGGGTTTAGTTTCTTAGTGTAATTGTTATGAAAATGAATCTACGTGGAGCTCATGATTTACGGGAGGATCTTTGTGTGTGACTTGCACAATCACTTTTAATAAAAAAACCCGAAACCCGACCCATATTTTTGCTTTATGTTTTATGCATTTCGGGTCGGGTCGGGTCGGGTCGGGTCGGGTAACATCAAAACCCGACCCGACCCGACCCGTTGACACCCCTACATCTCAACAACGTGGGACCAAAGGCCATAATTATGACCATCCAACTTGACTGTGATTGGTGGGGCGGAGTTTTCAACATGAGAAGGTGGAGCCTGATGGTGAGTCAAGATTTGTGTCAACTTGGAAGTCAAGGTTTCAAGGAGTGTATCAATAGTGGAAGTCCCTCTCGGAGCCTGGTGCGGGACTACAACGCCTGGAGAATTCGTAGCACCCTCCGCTGGAGTCGAAGGAACTATCTCGGTGGGTGGATTATCATCCGCCATGAGTCCTGATAGCGAGTGCAATCGGTATGGCAACCGCACGAAACCACCGCGCAGCTACGCCACGGCAAAGAATTTGGATCTTGATTAGAATGAACAAAGAGTCCCTAGATCATAGGTTCTGATACCATGTTAACCAGTAAATAGAATTTTTTCCTTATATTCTTCTCATTCTTTACAAGATTATAAACACTAATATATACACCACCCTCAGCCACCATAGAATCTCCTACAAATCAAGAGACACAAATGTACAGAGACTTTAAATAAATAAAAACTATCCTATTGAGGCCCTAATTGTCAGCTCATATTAATAACAAATATTGAGATACTTTAAATAGAAAAACTTTCCTATTGAGGCCCTAATTAACAGCTCATGTTAACAGACTATGTGGGAATCATTGAGATGAAAGAATCCTTGCCCAAAGATAAACAAGAAACGGAGCAAAACAGTTACAATCGTTCAGAACTTTCCAAATTAAAGGAAGCCTACCTTCCTTATTGACCTCTTATCGATGGCACCACTTTGTCTCCTACACTAGAGTCTAGTTTATAACATTAAGAAAAATAGCTCGAATGTGCTTGATGCAGGTAGAAGGACTGACTAGCGAACAAAAATTTAGGCAGCTTGCTTCCCGGAAAATTTAGAATTTAAAATGTATATTTCCTAAAATGATCGTAGAATCAACGAAAAATATGTTAATTATCAATGAAAATGTGTAATAAGTTTTTAGATAAAGTTTTCTTGAAATCATCAATTTTCCGAGAAAAAAAGTGCCTAGACAAATGAAAATCATGCCACATAGTTTTTTTTTTGTCGAAAAAAATTGCATTTATTTGATCAAAAGGCTACATGAGAAGTATATAGACTTCATATCAAAGCAAATTGAAGCAAAAGCAAAGTCTTGAATACTAAAAAGAAAAGTCAAATTTAGAAAATAAGGAGGATCAATAGAGTATCAACACCATTAAGTACATATTCATTTCACAAAAATGAATCTAGCAAGTAAAATAATTGATGGCCGATCACTGAATCTCGTATCATGGTCAGAGATGAGCACATACTGAAAAATTCCTCTATAGTAACTACAGCATTGCCAATTGACAGCACGTGCCTAAGTTCGACTTCATCTATACCATCGTTGTATAAAGACACACAAACACATACCTAACATTCAGAAAAGCAATTTTTTGTAGTTCAGCAAAACACTAGAGCTCTTATGATTGCCATTGAAACTAGAGGCAGAGAACCTGCACATGGACAGAACATAGAGATATCAAATCTCCAAAGCATGCATATTAAACTTTTATATCTACATCATGAGAGAATAGCTTCTAGATCTACAATTAAATCAAGAGAGTGTAAACTCTCATATCTAAAAGTAGACCGGGAGGAGAAATTTCCAAGATCTAAATTGTATTGAAGAAAAAACAAGAAAAGAATTTAAAGAAAAAACAATAGCAAAATCAATAAAAGTGGGTAAGAAGGGTAAGATTAGCTCAAACCCTCCCATAGCTGAATGTTGAAGATGATTATATGCCACAAAGTTCTCATGGTGCAAATATCTAATTACGTAGTTACTAAAAGTTGAAATGAATTGCCTAATAAAAACTATTTTCATTAACGATAACACTTTATGTCTAAAAATTTTCATGGATGATGAAAAAAATTCGTTCATTCATTTTTATAGACAATATAAACGATTGTTTTTGGGAAATGTTTTCCAAATTATTATTTTCGTAAAAAAAATAGAGCCAAAATCCTACAAAATATTCACTAGATTTTAGGGTTTTCAAGATTACTATGTACATTTCATTCTTTTGCAAAAGGAAAATGCCACCAAAAACACCAAATTATGCCACTTGAAATAATATTATTTTGAACTTTTATTGTGATATTAAAAATCTCAAACTATATAATTTATGACAAATTTACCTTGAACTTTTTTTTTTGTGACACTAAAAATGCTAAGCTATGCCTATTATGATTTATTTATCCTAAACTTTCTTTTGTGACACAAAAATCCTGAATTTGTATTTGTGTGATACATTTACCCTCAAACTCTTTGGCTAAATGGCATTTTTATCTTTATCTTTTTTTCCCTTATTCTCTCTTCCCTCCATTGGCCATGGTGGAGGGAAGCTGGCAAGGGTCGCCCTCCTTAGATTTGGCAAGGGCAGCCCTCGCTTGATTTAGGCACAGCCCGCTAGATCCAACGAGGGCGACCCTCGCCTAACTTCAATGCTGGCAAGGGTGCCCTCACCAAGAAAGGAAGAAAAAAAAGAGGGAAAAAGATGAAAATGCCCATCGGCCATAAAGTTTAGGGATAAAATATCACACAAATACAAGTTTAGGGTTTTCTATGTCACAAAAGAAAATTTGGGGTAAATATGTCACGGTGAATATAGTTTGGGGTTTTCAATGTCACAAAAAAAATTTTAAGGTAAATTTGTCACAAGTGGCATTTGGGGTTTTTAACATCATAAAAAAAATTCAGGGTAAAATTGTCCAAAGTGGTATTATTTGGGGTTTTTGGTGGTATTTTCCCTTTGTAAAAACATCTTATTCCTTTGAATTAATGAATGAATTACAAGACATCTTTCATCTTTTCTTTTTCTTGTACGCATATTTGCGAATTGAGTTATCCATGTTTCAAGATTACAAACAAGATTACTATGTCTGTATCTGTACGCATATTCGCGAATTGAGTTATCCATGTTCTTATTGTTTCTGCTACGCAAAGTCATTTGTTTCCAAAGCATTTTTCATTGAGATGAAACGGAGGAACCGCATCATATTGTTTGGTTGCGAAAAATAATTAGCCTTTTGTATTCGAGCGATCATCATGATTAAAGAGATGGAGAAAGAAGGTGCGGCATCGCTGTCATGTGCTTTGGCTCGAGCGCACCATTAACTCTATGATTGATTCAATCATGGTGGCATTTGCTGTTGCATATGAACATCATCATGTCATGTCTTTTGGGGATCATTGACGTTGGTAGCAGATAATACAAATCATCTCCTAGCTGAAGAACAAGGTAATGGCAGTCTCCAACTACTGGCGTCATCACAGGTGTGGTCCCTGCCCCACCGCCACCACTCACGGCCGAACCTCGGCGCCTAGTTCAACCCCTTCCTCTCTCTCTCTCTCTCTGAGTACCAATGGAGGTTGGGGCTAGGCACATGACCTCCATTGATGGACTCAACTTCATGTCCAGGTCGTACAACACTTCGCACAACACTTTGCCTCCTTTACATGAGTTTAGTTTATAACATTAAAAGAAAAATAACTCAAATGTGATTAATGCATGTAAAAGGGCCGATTAGCGAACAAAATTTTAGGGGCTTGTTTTGCAGAAAATTAAGAATTTTAAAAGTATATTGCTTAAAAATGATCCTAGAATCAACAAAAAATATCTTTGTTATCAATGAAAATGCTTAGGTATAGAGCTTTCTTGATAGTGAAAATAATTTTATGTTGACTAATTATTTTATAGGATATAAATAATAGTTCTTAGAAAAAATTTTATTTTTGAAATCATCAACTTTCTGTAAAACAAACGCATTCAAACAAATGAAAATCTGCCACATAGTTCCCATGCTGCAAAAACATCTAAATAGATAGTTACTTAAAAGTTGAAATGAATCTCCTTAAAATCCAACAAAATTTCTAAAATACAAAAAATATAAGGAAATAAATTTAATCGAAATCCTAGAAAATATTTACCAGATTTGAGGATTTTCTAGATTAATAAATAAATTTTATTCTCTTGCAAAACATCTTATTCCTTTGAATTAATGAAAGAATTAGAGAGATCCTTCTTTTATTTTTTTTGGAATTTACACATGCGAGTTAGTTTGTGTCTGTTCCCATATTTACAAATCAATTTATCCTTATTTTTGTCATTTCCACCTTGTAAAGTCATTTCTTTCAAAAACATTTTCAATTAAGAATTTGAGGAATCCCATCATATCGTTAGGTGATGAAAATATAATTCACCTTTTTTAAGTCGGATGATCATCATGATTTGATCATCATAATGAAAGAGTAAAGAGATGGAGAAAGGTGCAGCATCGCTATCATTTGCTCTGGCTCATGCACACTATTAACTCTACATTATCGTTGAGTAATGGGGTCATACAGACGTCTGATTGAATCATGATGGGATTTGCTGTTGGATATAGACATCGTGTCGTGTCTTTTAGGGTCTATTGACATTGGGGGCAGATGATACAAATCATCTCCTAGCTAAAGAAAAGGGTTACAGTAGTCTCGAACTTTTTCTTGGTGTTTAATATAATCTTTGAATACTTTTTTTTTTATCTAAAATGAATCTCTAACTTTTTCTAAAATCAACCTAACGTAATCCTTTCATTAATTGGAGTTCAATGTCGCGGGTAATTTATGGTCATTTTATGTCAATCTAGCAAATATTATACATCATTAATGTGGATTGGCCAGTTCTTTAAAAAAAAAAAAATTCTTTTTTTCTCTTTAATTCTTCTTCTAGGTTCATCTATTATCATTATCAATGGCCACTCATTAAGGCTAGCCATCATGACTCGCGTCATCCTAGGAATGATCCCGTTGTGCCTCATCGTCGTCACTTCTCGTGCCAAACTTCTGCGCCTAGCTCAAATGCCCCCGGAAAATAAATAATTAGTCATAAACTTATCGTACAAATATTAATCTAGTTCTAAATTTTTTAATTTTATCAATTTAATCCTAAACTTTTTACGTGAAATTTTAGTGAAAATTGACCGAACAAACTATTTTGAAATTTCGCATAAATGTTTAAGACGAAATTGACAAAATTGGAAAGTTTAATATTAAACTGGCATTTATATAATAAGCTTATGACTAATTGGAGAATAATAATTTCATTATTTTTCCTTCCCTTATAGTTCTTTTAAATAAGAAAATAAACAATATATATTAAAAAACATATATATAAATTATAAGAAGTATATATTTGTATTTGCGGTGGGTTTTGATGTTTATCATCACGTTTGGCCACGAAAAGTCATAAAGTCAACTTTCACGTTTGCCCCACTAATTTAGGATCTAGGTTAATTCCAAGTACCAGCAGCGCTTAATCATAATGTTTTGTTCGAGTCCGAACATGTCTTTAATTATTGCTTTGCCTGAACTTTGTATTATTGACGTAAGCAGACCAATGGTTGTGCCCTCCACATAGTAATTTACATGGCATATAATCATCTCTTAGGCATGGAGCATTGTGGGGTGTCTAACCCCTTCCCACACATAACGAATCCCAAAATGACCAGAAGTTTCTTTGGTTTTTGCAAATGACCAATGCTTTCACACATGCATCTAGTTTCCAATTAATCTAGTTTACTTAAATTGATTGGTAGCGACTCCATCTCCTATTTTAAGCAAAACCCTGGGATTGGCCCAAAATTTCCAAAACTCCTTTTCCAACCACATCGTTGCTCCTCCTGTTGAATAAGACCTATCGATACCTAAATTTAACTGCTATATTTAATTCTTTATTGCATAAGAAACTTAGGGGTTAGTCCAATCCCTAGACAAAAAATATCATTTACAAAGTTTGCATTCGCATTTCATGCATTGCACATGCTTCTAATGTGGCCATCCCGTCGCATATATGTGCACAAGCACACATGGAATTAACTCCAATAGATAACCCGCAATCACATCCTCTCAATCTCGATTTTGAATTCAAAAGAAGGAGAAGAGATAACCTTAGCGGCTCGTAAGTTGTTGATAGAAGATAGAATTTGAGATTTTAATTTTTGAAGCAGAAACTCATCCATGCAGCCATATCTAGTCTTGGGGGTCTATACATGAGCCTTGTAAGGAGAGGGGGGCGCACGCACACACTGAATACTATGCACGGCCACAGAAGAGAGACTAGTGGGTCCTCTCTCGAGGGCTTCATTCACAGTATTCGCAGGTACACGATACGATACGATACATAGGGAAGGAGAGGGGAGGGGAGCCTCCTTCACGGCCAAGTTCCCTCCACCGGCGTCGATCTCTGCTGCCGCTTGCCTACGTTGCTGCAGCCGCCCTTTGCTGAATCGTCCCACCACGATGATGGAATACGTCCAGCAAAGTGAGTCCCTTCGCGGCCGCCGTTCGCGTCTATAGGAGCCTGATTTTCACACCTCGAGTCCAGACTCGCCTGCGAGTGCTCCTACCCAGCGAAGCGGTTAGTCCCACGAAGTCCAGACGTTCTCGATCAAGACCAACAGCTGCGCCATAGACCAGCGAGCTTCTGGCACACATCACAGTTCTCCAGGTTCCTTATTGGTTTTCCAGTATTTCAATCGATCCAGCCATCTTCAGCGAGACACTCCCGCAGGCGTTAAGGTTTCCTAGTGATAGCACGTACCCTTCAACGACCAGACTAGTCCCATGGCAATACCAACATGGCAGCATCTTCAAGTCGAGCTCTTAGCCTTCAACGTCTCCGCTATGGCACCCCGAGTGCTTGCTTCTTTGCTTAGGGGAACGAACGGGGTCAACAAGTCATTGTGTCCACTATACAATGCAATTTTTGCAATCTGGTTTGGTTTGGTTTTGAAAAAGTTGAAACCAAACTAAACCACAAAAAATGGTTTGTTTCATGGGAGAGATGGACATAGTTAGAGGGGTCGTTGAGCTCGAAGGGAAGGTATTCCAGTCGCTAGCAACATCGTGGGGCCTGGAACAATGCGAGACTGCATCGATCGAGGTGGATGGGGCTGGCGACGCCATGGACGTGCGGCTTGGTGCTAGTGGCAATGCTTGAGGGTTGTAGTTGGATCATGAAGATGGTCATCTTGCTTATCGAGGTGTTTCTTGCAAAAATAATTTCAAGAAAAAGAGAAATAAAATCGAACGGTTCGAAAAAAACAAAAACAAGAAACGTACGTCCTTCCATCAATCAAGGGGGATAGTACACCTCACGCCCTTAATCAATCAAGGGGATATGACCACGAGCTTTTCTATAGGTGTAAAAAATCAGGTCAGTCAGACGTTAGAAGGGGAAGTTATGAATAGTCGAAATTTTTGGAAAATATTATTTTTTAATTTCTTCTTAAAAAAAGAGAGAATGATGACGGCACCTGGCCGATGCTGCGGGTCTCCACGTGTTGCTTCCAGCGTCAGCCTGGTGATGGAATAGCGGCAACCCACACGTGAGCCCAAGCCACAGCGGGCCAGTCGCACACCGGCCCGGCGCACCTGGGCCGCATGTCTTAACACATGACTAGGCCGAAATGGCACAGCACCGCATGCGGGCCGAAGCTGTCCCCACAGCCGTTTCGTTTGGAGCCCAGTTTTGCACCTAGAAAGCCTTGTCCATCATTTTTAGGCCTTTCACCCCATTTGTCTTATGCTATGCATCATTTCCCTTGTGACGCGCATCGTTCCTCCTCTATTTTCAAAATTTCCCTACTTCATTTGCCCGTTTTGACAAAGGTAATGCATTTCAAAACTCTCTTTCAATTTATTCTCAAATTCCAATAACTAACTTGATCTGGTTTTATAAGGAAATTCCAGTTACAATCAAGCAGGCAGATACCATTGATCCTAGGTGGGTATGAAGAAAAGTTGTTCAATCAATAGGTAAGTGTTCTAAATCCCCTTAAATAAAATTGTTATCGTTATGCTGTTGGAGTTAGGCTTCAATTAATATATAAATTAGTTGTTACTCTACTGGTTTAAAATTAGGCTTTTCATGAATAATTGAATCGTCATAATGCCTACGTTACTCTTTGAAGAAAATATTAAAATGTGATTTTACAGCTATTATTCCACTTCAATAAAAAGAACAATGGGCGGTTATTTTGTTTGTTAAAATATTTGCACGGAAAAATCCATTGCATGAAACCAACCCATAGATTGAAATGCCGTGAAAATTGGTCCGTTGAAAGCTAGAGACTAAGGGTGCATTTAGTTTAGTATTCCCAAGGGGCCTCCAAAGTCCCTTGGGGAAATACTGGACCGTTAGACAACCATTTTGAAATAGCTTTCAAATGAAAGTCAGTATTGGAAAAGTCGAAAGTCCATTGTTAATAGGGACTAGCACTAGGCTTTTAGCATTTAGCCAAATGTTGAAACTCATTCTTTTCCTTCCAAAACTACACTCATCAATTCTTCGAAATTCCGATTTTGCCCCTCATTATTTTGTTTTGGTGAAAAAAAAATTTATTAGAGAAGTGCCAAACTCTTCGTCAGTCTGACAAAGGGCGAAAGCCACTAGCGAGTGTTGCACGACCCAACCAACCGCTACTTGGGTCTCACGGTCGTCATCATGCGACCCTCACGAGACCCAAGCAAAAGCTACCTAAGGTTGTGAGACCCAAGCGGCAATCGCTTGGGCCATACACCGCCTGGGTCACCCGACCTTGGGTGACCTCGACCGATGGCCGCTAATGCCAAATCTAGCTCGTTGGTAGCCATAGCACTTCACCGAGTCGGTGAAGGGTTTGATCTTTAATATATATATTTGATTTTTTTAACATACTGTCAAAATTTATTTAAAAAGTTGCATACATTATTTTTTTCAATTTTAAACAAATAAAAATTACAAATTAATATTAATCACCCAAAAGGTTTTTCAAATGTGTTTTTTAACCAAATGGCGTTTCTCTCAAAGTTGCTTTGAGATCCCGGTTCAAGTTTTCGACTCGGCAATCCCATTTTCGACATTATCGAGTACCTAAAAATTTTTGAAAAATAATGAGGCTAAAGTCTAATAATTTAATCCCGACGTCCGAAAAGTCTGATAACCAAATTTGAATTAAAAATCATGGCCGAGTCAATCAATCGCTACTTTAGTGGATCTCAGACTAACGGGCGACTTTTAGGACTCACGTGTGCACACAAGTCCTCAATATTTTCCCTTCGGTTAGTATTTCGTGAGTGATCAATTTAGAGCGAGACTCAACTAACAATGCATTAACGAAACATTCATAATTAAAGCCAATAATAATTCCAAAAATTCCAGGACGTCACATTTACTGCTTTCCTCATGCTAACCTTGCAGATAAATATAAAAGTAGTGCTCTTGTTGTTCTACTGTTGCATACCTTCTACTATCCATATTGGTTGTTGGCTAGGTGTTTGATTTTGCTTCCGCATGTGTTTAACAACAAGATAAAATGAACCGGTTAGCGACAGTACTTGGGACGTCGCGACCTCAAGTGAATTAGGGTTGTCGCGAGTTCAAAGGTTGAGGCGTAACACTTTTTCTCTTTGACACCATTGAAGTTCGTTCCTTCACCGCAGTACCACCCCACCCATTCAATGAACATGCAAAAATGGACAAAAAAGAAAAAGAAAAACATTACCATTTTGGATGAATCGGTACTGAGTGACAAGAGACCCAAAGTGAGACCAAAGAACACTCGTTTAGATTCGAAACAGGGCCGAAAGTGAGTACATGGAGGGGTCGTCGTCGAGCGTTTAGACGACAACGTACTCCCAAGCCATCGAGTTGACTAAAGGTGTTGGCCATTTGACTGACCTTTGAAGAGCTCCCGTGGTTGATGCTTGTTCCGTCCCCAACAGTCTGGCAAAATACTTCGAAACTCTGCTTGATTCTTCCCCAGCCCTCACCTAGATTTGCATGAGGGTGTCTGCGTGTCGCAGCCCTCGCTTGGACTGGGTGAGGGCCGCAATGCCCTTGCCCTACCTTTTCGATCATTTTTTGTTTGTCAATCTTCTCTCTCTCATTTCTGCCCTGCCTTTTCGTAGAGCGCAAATGCGTCGCCCATCTCTATCCCTCCCTACCGGCAGAGAGCTAAGTGCCTGCTGACTAAAGCCACTATTAATTGATTTGTAGTTTAATCTATCCACTATAAACACAATCAGGGAGACTGGAGATTGGAATAGTATTGCAAACAGCTTCTTTCTTCTCATCAATTGCCTCCCTCTCTCTGGACTAAGATCTGGAAGGCTAATACAAACCCAAAGATCTGATATTTATTATGGAGAATGTGTCAAAATGCTCTGCTGAGTAAGGAAAATCTATTTACGCGAGGTATAGTGAAAGATAGTACCTGTGAGATATGCGAGCAGCATCCAGAAACAGTAGAACATCTCTTCTTGCTCTTTCCATGGAGCCATCAAGTTTGGCTGGACCCTGCAATACAGATTCAACCCTTTGGCCTTTGCCGAATTGACGAATGGCTACTTAAATTCACCCATACCTCAACGAGTTTCCATCTCCTAGCTACTGTACTCTGGCACATCTGAAAAGAAAGAAACAATTCCATTTTTCACAAACAGACACTCATCAGCTTAACCACGGCAGAAAATCTTTGCTTTACAAATCAGGCGAATTCAAAGAAGAAAGCGCATGTTGATGAAAGCCTCTTACCCCAGATCTGGAACGGTCCGATTGATAATACCCTCAAAATCAACATCACGGATCCTACACTTCAGATTCGTCGGTCGGAGCTATCAGTTGTATTTGCCGGGATAAAGATGGAGAATTGCCGGATGGTTTTCGCGAGACTGGCGAGACCGAGCTCAGCTGAGCAGACGGAGACAATGGCAATGGTGGAAACCCTGAAGTACATACACGCACGTTCTGAACAGAAGCTACAGTTGGAGACAGACTGTACGCTTTTGATTAAGAGAACCCATTTCAGCAGCTAAAACGAGCAACAATCAATCAAGACGATAAGTTTACCCGCCGTAATCAATCGGAATGACAAGCTATGTTTCGATAAACCCAGAAGCGCAGGGAACTCTACTCGACACGGACTCAAAGTCACAGTCAGCAGCCTCACTACCTTCTCTCTGGCGCTCTTAAAAGTGGGTTCTTGTTATTTAATACAAACAGACCACGAAAAGCACAGATATAAGCAATCGAAAGCAGAGCCACGGGAGAAAGAGGAGACTTGCCTGCGGAGAGATGCGAATTGAAGGCGAGTGAGAGAGCGAGCGATGGATGAGGAATTGAGCCGAAGAGGGGAGGCTCGTGCAGCCGAGCGAGGGAAATGAGCAAGAGCGGAGGCTCTGGCAACTGAAGCGTAGTTGAGCGTCGAGCGAGGGAATGAGAGGCGGAACCGCGTTTGCAGCAGAGAATTTGGAGGAAGAATCTTTTATGTGGAGGGTTGTACCCCAAAGAACTAGGCATCTCTCTTTCCTGTTCTTGGCCTCTCGGTTCCATCGATCTTGCCCAGGCCTGGTGATAAATACAGCCTTGATCTTCGAATCCAAGCCCTCCTTAGACAAATAATTTCCAAGGCACACTTACTTTCCATAATTATAGATATAATAATGATGATGATGATTTTTTTTTAAATTTTTTCAATGTACCATAATAATAATAATAAAAAATACCATAATAAATTGTTAGGTCATCGACGTGTAAAACAAGTGCTGTCAAAAATTTCCAGCCGGGTGCTGTCTAAAATTTCGACACCACCAAGCCAAAGACTTGACTGGAACTTGATCACGTCTTAGGAGTGATTAGTGTTGCTTTATTTATTTATATTCTGAAACTTGACTCTAAAGAACAAAGTGCCAATGACACTTAGGGCTGCTTGTACAGGCGACTGTGGTGGGAATATTGGAGATGTTCGCATTTGCTGTATGCACTCAGCGGCGTGCCAGTTTTGGCCTTTTTTGACAAGTTAAATGTTCTCGACATCGATATGGTGACAGATTTTATCCTTTGGAATATAGCATCCTAGGTTTGCAAACTCTTACCATCGATGCGAGTTCCTTGGTGGTGTTTGATGTTTTTAAATCTTCAACATCATGAGAGTGATAAACTTACCTTAGACTCTGTTCTACATGCAAGAGATCAGACTATGTCATGTTGTGGAATTTTATAGTGTGTATATTGCTAGCCAAACATTGATGAGGGGGCTCTCTTTATGGAGATTGAATTTGCTACTGTGGGATAATCTTTGGTATCAGATGTTCTACATCGTTGTGCCTGAACATTCAGACATCAGAGCACTACAAAATGAAGATGGATCTTTCTCTGGGGATATATGGGTAGAAGTGGATGCTCGGTGTCTTGTCCTTGTCCTTGATCAATTATAATTTTTGTGTTTCTCAAGGATGTTTCTGAAATAATTGACATCCCTTTCATCCCTTTTTCCCTTCGAAGGTTCTCTCATTGTGCCGTATGCTGTCTTGTGATACTAAAACGGTTGGATTCAATAAATGTGGAGAACGCTGTCAAATATATAGTGAGTTGCAAAAGTTTGGATGGCCAGTTTGGCTACATTCTTGGTGCAGAGTCTCGTGCGGGGCAAAGAATGTCATAACGTTATGTTGGGCTCTTTCGCTGGTTTCTAATTTCTCATTGGTGCTTAGAAGGTCATGTGTTGGATTAAATACATGGTGATCTTCTCATTATGTTCCAATGAACACATCAAAAGAATAAAACCGAGTCACCACAGTTTTAAGACATTCCTTAGGAATCATCTTAGACGAGAAATTGAGAAGGAATTGCTGATTCCAGAGGAGAATTAGGCATAAAACAATGAAGCACCAAGCAAGCAAATTAAGATAAACACGAGCCTGACCAAGCACCTTGCTACAAAGTGGCTCATTCTTCTCTCTTCTTTCATTCAAATAAGAAGATATTTGCAAAACAGGGAAATAAAATGTGTGAATAGTCATGAAGCAACAAGATTTGGTGTTTCCGCTTCAATGGATGACAAAGCCATATGTAATTTTCTCCAGCCAATTGTCCAGTCGGTCACATTGTAAATTTGAGCTGTGGAATCCCCAAATATATGCAGCAGACCTCAAATTACCAATGGAAAATACAATTGCCCAAAATATGGAAAAAAAGAAGAAGCTGGATATCCCATTTAATTCTATACAATGAACCAAGAATAGAAGCATTGTTTGCTTCATTTTCAATCATTAGAGCTCCTCACAGGTAATAAAGCGACAGTGATAATCATTAAAGCGACCATTATCCAAACCTTAGAATATTCGTACAGATAAACTCTTCACTAGAAGATGCACAACATCCTGTGCACATGATTACACTCAATCGAGGAGTCCACAAAAGCATAGCAACAAAACAAGACTAGGCATTCAAATAGTCAAACAAATGCAAGAAAGCCGACCCTTATACGACTATTACCATATGAAGCTAGAGCTAGAACTCAAACTCATGCTTAACTACGCAAAAATAAATCACACGACTGACATTCAACTAAACACCAACTGCCACACCACTCTTACCTGTTCTTCAGCGATTAACTGGTGATCAGGAGCTTGAGTTCAGGCCATGCCTCCCGCCCCTGATGGAGTTAATGAAGGCAACCATTCGAGCCTCGTGTAGCACCAATTTCCACTAGCTGAGCGGCATTGAAGAAGTAAATGTGCACGAGAGAGAAAAGTGGCACTGGATAAGGACTCGAAGCTCATGGACATGGAACTCGAAGCTCATGAAGGGCTTGAAGCTTGCGGACGACGAACTTGAATATCGCGGACGACAGAACCTGGGAAAGAAGAGACGATGGTGAACGACTGGCTGAAGCTTGCAAGGAGTGAGTGAGTAGCGACTGAGGATCGGGCGACAGCGATTTGCTTGAGCAGCAGGATAGAGGAAGAAGAAAACGTGAAAAAGCACCCTAATCCCAATTCAATCGACCTTTCTTTTTCCTTTTTGTTTTGCCGACTCTACCTGCAGAAGGAAACGACAAGGTGAGTTGAGGTGAGGTATCTTGGGCCTAAATTTCTCTTAAGAAAGGCCCTTTTGCTATGGAAGTGAATCCTTAACCTCACCACCGAAGTGGACACACACACAGCATATGGAGATTCCCAGCAAGATGGGGAATTTTAGTCAGATTGCCTTTGGTTGCACGTTTTAGAATCAGTTCATTGTCTCTCTTCACTAGAATAAAACTGAAATAGAAAGCATGCAAAGCAGAAGAAAGAGCAATGATCTATGAATAAAAAGAAGGCGCACCGTCTCTGCGAGGGATCCCCTTTTATGTTTCGAGTCCATTGATTCAATGTCACGCTTCAACACTTTCTGTAGCTTCAACGCTTTCTGTACTTGCACTGTGTTCTCAGCTGGACATTCACTGATATACAGCTTTTCCAAAGAAGTTAATTTTTCTAGGCCTTCAATTTGACGGATCATTTTGCATTGTCTGATCGCTAAAACTTTCAGTGACTTCAAGTTTGAAAGATCGGGTAAATTGAGGTAATCACAGTCAGATAGAATCAAACTTCTCAGTGAGGTTAATTGGCCAAGCCCATTGAGATTTTTCATTTTGCAGTTTGAAATATCTAGTCTCTTCAGGGCTTCAAGCCCTTCAAGCCCTTCAATCTCTTCTATTGCAGAGCGGTAGAGCTTGAACACTGACAACGTCTTGGGAAGCTCAGATACTTCTTGACGGCTTGAACCAGGAAGGGTAAGCATTTTGAGCCTTTCGAGCGAAGGCATATCCGTCAGCTCAAACTTCAGCTTGATAACCCGTGAAAGAGACAGCCCGGTTTCCTCAGTTTAGGAAAAAATATTGAGAAGGATTGCTTGTCAATCATTCGATTCATGTTCGATTCGGGCATTGGCTGTTTTGAGGGAGGTTGGTGTGCCTTCGGTTCCCCATCACCTAGGAACAGCTCCTCCAATTCTTTCAAATCTTCAAGAAGGGGTATTGCTTTCATCCTGTTAGAACTCACATGCAGACAAATTAGAGAAGGGGGAAGCTTCGGCAACTCTTCAATTTCATTGCGGTGAAGTAAATCCGAGGTGTGAAGACTAGATATTGTGGAGATTTCGAGGGGTAGGCTAGATATCTTGGAATGCCCCAGCGTCAATAATCTCAGATGAAGTAGTCCCCCAATATCATTGGGAACGGCCCCCTTCAAACTCCAACACTAGGAAGCATGTAGTTCTTCAAGCTTGGTTAGATTCCCAATCTCCTCAGGAAATGCTCGAATGAAAGTATAATCCATTCTCAGCACTCTCAAGCTTCGCAAATTTCTCATTGAATTAGGAAGATTAGAGATACTAGTCGCTGATATATCCAACTCCTCTAATGACCCCATTTTACCGATAGAATCTGGAAGTTCCTCCACATCACGGCAACCCCTCAATGACAAGAGTCTTAGATTACGTAGCTCCCCCAGTGAGCTTGGGAGCTCATTGATTTTGGCACCATCTAATGAGATTTTGGAGAGAGCAGACGAGTAACTAATTGAACTGGGCAGGTAAGTCAATGAGAAGCACTTGAAGCCACTGAGAATTTCAAGTTGCTTCAAATTGCCTATGGAGCTGGGGATCTGCCGGATGGAAGTCCCGTCAATAGAAAGCTCTTTGAGAGCTGTCATGCAACCTAGTTGCACTGGCAGCCTGTCCAAATGGGAGCAGAACTTCAAATTCAGTGAGACTAAACATTTCAAATGGCTAATTGAAGGATCTAGCTTCTCCAAACAAGAACATCGTTCGAGAATCAGGATTTCCAAATCTGTGTAACCAGAGAAGTCAGGGGTGGACAATAAGTCAGAACACCGGGTAAGATTCAAGACTTTCGGTTTCTCCATCTCGTAAAGCCAAAACAAAACCCACACGTGGTCAATTTGGAGATATTATATTCAAGAAAGCAAATATAAAACAACCAAATACCAAAGCACCTTGATTTCACTCCAACCTCGCCAGTCTTCCGTGACTTTGCTCCAAGACAGATCAAGAACAACCAACTCTCTTAATACAATATTTTCTGCATTAAAATCCAGTGGACACCTTTGCCAACAGAGCCACTTTACACTTGGAAATGCACCTGTAAAATCTCCCAAATCTTTTGCATTATCCAACTTGAGAAAAGTTTTGTCTGGCGAGCTCTCAAAATCTCCAGCTGTGAATTTGCAAGAGTCATGATCATCTAGGTCAATGCAGAGAGCTTCAACATTTTCCATTCCCTACATTTGATATAAGTAGCAAAATCATCAGAAGCTGTAACCCAAATACCCATCAGAGTAAGGATGCTTTCCTTGCCCTATATGCTAAAGAATACATATACAAAATGATTCCTTCAGAAAATATGACCAAAAAAAGAAATCGTAGCCCAAATTTCAAGGTATTTATTTTAAGGATAATGACACAAGTCGTCGTTGAACATTAGGCTAATGTGCAATGTGGTCCATGAACTTTTAATTTGTTTAATGTAGTATTTGAACTTTTGTCCAATATGCAATGTGGTCCTTGAACTTTTAATTTGTTCAAATGTGATCTTTGAACTTTTGTCCAATGCTTAATATGGTCACTAAACTTTTAATTTGCTCAATATGGTCCATGAAATTTTGACATGTGTTCAATTTAATCTCTAAATTATGTGACAATGTTCAATGTTGTCCTTTCATTAATCAAGTTCGGCAATAACATCGAATATTTTCGTATAATTTAGGAACTAAATTGAACACGTACCAAAAGTCCAAGAATCACATTGAACAATTTAATAGTTCATGGACCACATTGCATATTGAACAAAAGTTCATGGACCATATTGAATAAATCAAAAATTCAAGGACCACACTCTAAATTGAATCAAAGTTTGAAGACTATTTATATCATTCCTTTTATATTCCAAAAACATACTGAACCAAAAGGTTTTACCTTGTCTCACGCTTCTTGACTTTGGAACCATGTCCGGCATGTAAAATTTTCTCTGAGTTGGATCTCCAGATCCCTTTTGATTTAAAATTCTTCGGCCAACACATCTTAGCAATCTGTGCATCTGCAATTCATTGTTTTCTCCAATTTTTGCCAGGGGCATCAGAATGCAATTAGAAGATGGAAGATGAGAACAGGGCCATATATATGAAGCAATTCGGACATCGACACCAGAGATAAAACATGCTATGTCAAGAAATATATGTTTTTGCTTTGGATCTAATCCTTCGTAACATATATCCAATATCTCTGCAAAGCAAACCGTAGTCTTTTCAGAACTACTCATAAATCTTTTTATTGACTCCTCCATCTTTTCCCATTCTCCTATTGGTTTTCCCCGCAAAGATGAACCGATAACTTCAATTGCTAATGGAAGTTTCTCTACAGCATTGACAATGCAGTTTGCGTGTCCATCATAACCAGGTATGGGAGATTTCTTCCTGAATGCATGCCGGCAGAAAAGTTCAAAAGCTTGATCATCATCCAACTTGCCAACCATGTAGGTGCAAGCCTTCATGGGATCATACTCTTTGAGAATTTCCTCATTGTGAGAAGTCACAATTATTCGACTACCTAGACCAAACCAGTGCAGGTCTCCTACAATAGCATGAAGATGGGATTGCTTTTCCACGTCATCGATAACTATTAGAACTTTCTTCTCACGAGATCTATCCAAGAAATCTTCTATTCTTTCATCGAAAGAAGGATCTTCATCATCTCGTTCAAGGATATCCCGTATCAACTTAGTTTGCAAAAACTGAATACCACTAGGATTTTGTGCGGTTTCTTCGACTTCTGCTAGAAAGCTACAACTGTCGAAACAAGAAGAGATGCGGCCGTATACAGCCTTGGCCAGTGTTGTCTTGCCAATTCCATCAGTTCCATAGATTCCAATAATGCATGTCTCATCATTGACTTCCATCTCTAGTAAGTCGGTGATTTGCTTTACACCATCATCAAGTCCAACTACATTTTGAACAGCTGCAATTGCATACTTATTTTCTGAGTTTTCCATGTCTGCTACTTGTTGTCTAGCTTCATCATTCATTTTCTCCATGCTCTGCAAGAAAAACATAATTTTTCACCAAAGAATTACTACAGATGGAGAAAAGAACATGAACATCACCGATCGGTTTCTCTCTTGTAACATTGCTTCACTTCCACATATTGATACAAGATATCTGTCTCAAATTCCTTTTGTTGTTGCAGAACTATGCAGAAAATTATTCTAGCATACTCTAATATGTAATCTAATAACGATCGATACACTATTAACAAGGAGACTTAGCTAGTAAATTAATCTAATTCGGTGACAATCCTATCTTGGAAGTTGGATCTACTTATTTGCTAACCAGATATTTTAATTTTCAAGAAAACTTGATATGCAAATCACAACAATGGTCACTCTAATTAAATTAATTATGTTCTTATCTCTCGAAGTGTAAATAAGATCCAAATAGCAAATGAGCTACGTTCATATTAAGTTCATATTCTTCGAATACATACAACTTTCTTTTGTTCTTCTGCCTCATCTTTCCTCACATTTTCTTGTGTTGCTAGTTCCAAGTTGAATAAACTAGATTCAGTTTTTGGTGATAGTGATCTTGGACTAAGTGAAAGCACTGCTTAAATATTTTGACTTAATTCCTAATACTAGTATGCTCCGATACCACTCTCGTTTACAGGCACTGAGCATTTCTTGATTAATATATGCAATCCTATCCTTAAATTAAATATCAATTATCATTTAAGAATATTGTCTCCTCGCTAAGATCTTACAAATTTCTTGTTCAATTCATGTGTTGCCTCTTTGAGTTGGCTCCAGGGGTGTCAAGATGGGTCATTGATCTATTTTGTGAGTCATGTTCTATCTTAATGGGTCGAAAATGGGCAATTTTCGACCCAATTATAGAATGTATGAGTCATTTTCAACTAATTTTCAACCCATTTTTGACCCATTTTTTATCCAACTGTAAAACGTATTATTTGAGCCATCCTCAAAGCTCGTTGATTGATGGTGACCTACCAGTGATCGCGACACTCCGCTGCTCTCCTCTGCCACTCGCCTTCACCCCATCTCAATTTATAGGTTTTTACAAAGATATATTTAATTGATGAAATTCTTTAAAAATATTTCAATTTATAGGTTTTTTACATTTTTTTTATTTCCTATTTTTAATTTTTTTAATTTGATTTAAAGTTTTATTCATTTAGCATAAAGTTTAGAGTAAGTTTGGGTTTCTCTATAATAATAATGGCTTTTAGCAATACGAGTCAAGTCAGGTATGAGTCGGGTATGGGTCACTAGATCTACATTATATGAATATGGGTCAAAACGGGTTAAATAAGTCAATATGGGTCGGACTATTTTTTACCCGACCCAAATCCGACCCGATCCACCCATTTGACTGGTCTAGTTGGCACTCACATATTTTGTATGAGACATGCACAAATTGAAAAAAAAATCAACAAGTGAGAGAATGGAAAATGATTGGTATGTGGGTGAGGGATTGGCACCTACATTTAAAGGAATAAGAGATGACTAACGGAACAAGGTAGAACTTACTGCTAGGTTGAAAAAAGAAGGAATCTCTTTGGGGGGGAAGATATAGGCTTTCTCCATATGTTTTTCGCAATTCTTCACTTTGGTCCTATTTCTTTCACTCATTTTAATTCGTAGAAGAGAAGAAAAAATGAAACAGGCATAACTCCCGATTCAAATACTCAATTAAGTAGAGAGTAAGCAATTTTCTATTTAATTTAGCCATGCTAGACCTCTGTTGATCTTAATTTGCAAGTGATGTCGTCTACTTAGCATTGTCACATCTATTTTATGGTTGCACGTTTTATAATCAGTTTATTGTCTCTCTTTACTAGTATAAAGCAGAAATATCAAGCACGTAAAGCAGAAGAACCAACGATGATCTATGAATAGAAAGAACGCGCACCCTTTCCTCTGTTTCTGTTTTCCTTTTTTTTTTGGTCGGTAATTCTGTTTCTGTTTCAGAGTCCGATCTTCCAAATCTAGAGCTCCAGTCCGGTATTGTAACCATAGAAGAAAGGTGCAGCGGAGCATCCCCTCCTATTTCAGATTTTTCTAATGTAAATAGTGAGCTCCCCTGTTGTGGTATCCAAAAACCCTCCGTTGTTACATAAGAAGAATCATGGTGCAGCGAAGGATCCCTTATTTCTATTTCGGAGTCTGGTTCAGAGTCCGCTGTTTCAGTTTCGGTTCCATTCAGAATCTTTCTGTAAGACTCCCAAGTGTTGGAAGTTCGACCAGTGTCGGGTAACATCCCACTACGTGTTATTTCTATTGAGCACTTATCTGGTATTTTTGAGCTTGAAGGATCAAGAATCCTCTCCACTGATTCGCACCGATCAATTTTCAACCGATGCAAAAACTTTAATTCATCAATGCCCTCGACAACCTCTAGGCTCCAGCACCGGTTAAGAGTCAACTCCGACAAGTACTTCAAGTTTGACAAACCGCCTAACCTTTTCAATGAAGTGCACCCTCCAACAGAAAATATTAACAACAGCGTAGGAACGAATTGAATATCCTGAACCCCTGGGCACCCCCACAGAACGAGTTTTCGAAGCGTATTTATGGAGCTTGGGAAATGGAATTCTCCCTTCCAATGATCAATCAACTCGGGAGCTTGTAGATCGTTGCACCCCGGCTCATCCCGCAGATGAACCCAGCCCTCCAACGATTTATGGTCTTCGATGAATTTAATTTCAATTTGCCGTAACACCTTGCTTTCCCCCGATTCTCTCGAACTTGATGAGACGATTGCAGTCTCCTTTTCCAATGGAGGATGCCGTAATTGTTTCCCTCGAGTGTCGTAGAGCTCTAGAACTATCAATTCTGATGGAAGTTGTTTGAAAGCTGGCACATCTACTCCATGTAGAGTAAGTTCTTCCAGCAGAGAAAGGGAACACAACTCTATAGTTGAAACGCAGACATTTGAAAAGCAAAATTGCAGCTTGCGCAGCCTGGATAAACTCTCAATCCACTGCATGTCGCAAGGTTGAATTATATCTGATTTGGCCACAGATTCAGAGTCATCGGATAGGGCCAGTTCAACTAGATTAGTAAGGTATGAGAGGTTAGGGACAGTTACCATCGAAGTAGATGTCCACTGTAGAGTGGTCAAACTTCTAGGGAGCTCTGGCAGCTCTTGTATCTGATCACAGTTATTCAAATGCAGTGTTTGGAGGCAAAGAAGCTTGCTCATTGTACTGGGCAGTTTTTCAATTGATGTGAATGATACATTGATAGATAACAAGCTTGATAGTCTATCAATGGAATCCGGTAATCTTGTAATTCTTGTGCCTACCACATCCAGCTTCATTAAAGACGTTAATTTCAAAACTGAGTCGGGGAGTTCCCTCAAGCTATCGCAACTCCTAAGAGAGAGGTGCTGCAGTTTCCATAATTCTCCAATTTGTTCAGGCAATTTTTCAAGTTCGACACATAACTCAAAACTCAATTCAGTCAGCTCCGACAGTTTCCCAATAGAACAATCAATTTCCTTCAAGGAAAAAAATTTAGAAATAGTCAACTTCCCTAAACCCGAGTCCCAGGGAAAAGTTGGTGTCCCATGTATTGACGTATTATAACAAAGAGTGAGAACCTTCAATTTCCTTGCCCCCTACAAAAGCCAATGAAACATCAGGACAGACAAGAATAAATATGGATTTAGGCTACCAATGAGAAAATTAGATCATAAATCCATCATATTTTTACCTTCATTGAATGAGAAAATTAGACTAAGAGGGAAACTAGCATACCGTGATTAGGCTCTGGAACACATCTTCTGTGATATCAACCCCAGAAAGATTCACCACAACCATGTTTTCTAGATGCTGCGAACTAGTTGCCTCAAACCATTGACGATGGGCAGCGGCAGGTCCAGGAGGAAAAGCATAACCATTATACCAACTGCCATTATCCCAACTGATCCATTTCAACTTGGAAAGACAGCCCGTAAAGTCACCTTGGCAGATTACCTCACACAACGAAAGAAACCGAATATGCGGGAACCGCTCAATTTGCTCCAAAGTGACAATTATAGGATCTTTCGATGAATCCCTTTTCAAACAGAGTGCTTGAACGCTTCCCTTGGTCTGCCAATGACAGTAAAGAGCAGAAAGAGGAATTTGTCAATATTTCCCACTATTTTATTTCATAGAAGAAAAGAAAAAAGCATAGCAGAAGAGTAGCTCCCAATTCAAAAACGTGAATCATCAATTTAGAAGAAGTTATAAGCAATTTTCTATTCAAATTTGGCCATACTTTACCTCTGTTGATTTTAATTTGTGAATGATGTCATCTATATCCCACAATCGGGTTTTTTCTTGTTTGGCAATTAGCCTTCCAAGATCTCTAAACTGATTGTGCATCCAAAGGCTACCATTGTCTAACTCCTTTATCATGCATTTGTTAATAAGGACCTCGATGGCATCCAGCGGGTAAAACTCACAATCTTTCCACATGTACATTGGATTAGTCTTATTCTCACCAACGAAAAAGCATGCAATATCGAGGAATATCTCTTTTTCATTCGGCTCTAAGGCATCATAGCTAATCCTTAGCATTGCCAAGACATCCATATGAGGTGCTTCCTTTAGCTTCTCTAGGCACTCTAACCATATTTCTCTCTTTTTCCCAAAAAGCGATGAACCTATTGCTTGAAGAGCTAGCGGTAGTCCATCTGCAATAGAGACAATCACTCTTGAAAGAGTGTAGTAATCGTCTGGAGGAGAGTCATCCTTGAAGGCGTGCCTACTAAAAAGTTTAATTGCGTCTCCATCGCTCAACTGCACCATTTCATAATCCTCAGATTTATACTTAAATCCCCTGATATTTAGAACGCTCTTGTCCCTAGTAGTAACAAGTATTCTAGTACCACGATACAAAGATTTCTCTCCGATTAGTTTATGGATCTGGCAGGCCTCATCAACATCATCCAATACAATTAACGTCTTCTTGTTGCAAATTGTTTCTCCAATCATATCGATCCCATGTTCAATGTCAAGAATCTTACAAGCTACTCCAGAATAAGAGATATCACACAATAATTTTTCTTGCAACGCCTTTAAACCCCGTCTTTTTGCCGTTTCCCTCACTTCTTCAAGAAAGCTGCAGTTTTTCCTAAATCGAGGACACAGTTGGTTGAAAATAATCTTGGCGAGTGTCGTTTTACCGATGCCGCCCATCCCGTAGATTCCAACTAGCCGCACGCTATCAGAGTCGATGTCTAATAAATTGTTTATGGCTGCTATTCGATCCTCCATTCCAACTAAATATTTGGTTACTTGTCTTTCTCTTGTCTTGAGCTTGACCACAACCTCTTCAACAACTGCCCTGATAATTTCCATATAGCTGCCACAAAGTTGAGCAGTTTCAATTGAGAAAAGGTGACAAATTTGCATGTTGACCAACTATCTACTATGCAACCAGGTGGGAATGTGATCAAGTTAAGGATATATCAAAATTCTATGTTACCCCCCAAAGCTTTGGGGACATGATGAATTGCGAAATTGAACATCCATTATAAGTTTAAGGAATACAGGAAGTGAAATGTGATCTTTATGTCAAGTGGAGATCAGATTTTCTGACAAAAAAGGGCAGAAGAATCAATATATAAACATCTAATAAATTACTTTAATAGAAGATTTACTTACTTCTTTTGACGTGGAAAACAACTTTGAGAAGGCAACAGTTCCTTAATCTCTAGCATCCAACAGGAATCTTAATACATACATGGATCAAAGCCAAATTTCTCATACGATGGAAAATTGGTGAAAAATGAAATTATTGTAACCCTATTATTAGGTCAGAAAAAATTTGGAAATCTCACGTTTTAAAAAAAATAAAAGAAGAATTTGAAACTTTCTGTTTAAATTTAGGGAAATTAGGGTTGGAATATAATTAATGAATTTTTATAAGAACTATAGCCCGATTGTACAAAATAATTTTCACAATCACAGTTAGATTGTTACCCTGAATCTTTCTTTGGCTCCCATCCCTCCATGCCACCAACTTTTTGGAGAGCCTGCCGCCATTCCTCTATAAGCTCGGGCTTGAACTTCTTCTCCTGGTCCTCCCTCTTTTGTTGCTCCAAATTCGATATGTCCTTCTTGTACAATGTGGTTTCCAACTTCACGTCATTGGGTTTCACGTCGTAGAAGATGGGCAATATGACCTTCTTCTTATCTTCTTTAGATTTAAAGGTGTTATCCACCATCTTCGCAAGCTCGAGGAGGCACCAGCGACTTGCAGCGTAGTTTTGGAGAAGATGGGTATGTAGAGCTTGGAATCGTCGATCGCTCACAGAAGGTTGCCACCAATTTCTTCACCCGGTCGAAGCTCTTCATCATCGATGAAAACATGAATCCCAGCATTTATCATGGCTTGGTAGAGGACATCGGTGAATACATGACGTGTATCAGGTCCTCTAAAACTCAGGAAGACCTGGTACTCACCTCCTAATGTATTGCTGGCGCTCGTTCCTGTCTCTGAGTTCCCCATAGGATCACTTCGCACTCAGCACTGTTGAAGTACTTCTTCAAGCCATATTCACACAAAGCCATGTGGCGGCTGAGGACGAACTCGAGGGACTCGAGGCAACGCTCGAACAGTACAAACAGATTAGAGAGAGGGAGAAGGTTACCCGTTTCTTGCTGATTCTGGACGAATGTTCTCGACGATCCAGTCACAAATCCTCACCATGGATCCCCTCCCTCCTCTCGGCCGGATCTATCAATTGGCGGTCCAGGAGGAAAATCAGAGGCTGGCCACGACGGAGCACGCGAAAGGAGGAGAAGGAGTGGCTCTCGTCACTCCGGCGGAGTCACGCTCGTCGCAACGAGCGCCTGGCGCTCTCGGGCCACCGCCACGGACAGACAGCTCGCTCGGATCTCACCGAGCAGTCAAGACTCTGAACTGGGAAGAGGAAGGAGACACTAACCGTAGAGGCTCGCGGATAGACGGCCCAGATCTAAAGAGGAAATCGTACTGTCCATATTTTATCAACAATGGAGCCCAATCGGGTGGGCCTCCTCATGCCACACCAGCTCGGCTGTCCAGATCATCTAACGGTCCTCGAAGCACCGCGTCATCTAAAGGAAATGGGCCAAATTTTAATGAAGGTAAATAACGTGAATATTGCAAACGCCTACATCATACAATTGATACTTGCTAGAAAATCAACTAATAAAGAAAAATGAGAGAAAGATTTTTCTACTTATCATGTCAAGACCCAAGGGATTGCAAATGCAAATTAAACAATCACCCATGATTGGTATCAAAATATCATGAGGAGCTTGAATCATTGGAGGATTGCAGACAAAAATGTGAATTTCTCGGGTACCTTTATTTTCAAGAATAATAATTTCTCAGTTGATGCATAGATAATTAACTCTAGTACTAATGACAACATAATCTATGATAATCGATTTTTCTCTGATATTCACAAAAAATCTCATCATGTCGATCCGTCTTTCTAATGGTATCTTTACTTATGTTATCAAAGTTGGTATTGTCCACCTTAGTCAACACATTACCCTTAAAAATGTCATATACATCCTTGAATTTGAGTTTAATCTTATATCAGTATCTAAGATTTGTGAGGACAATCATTGCCATATTATATTTAATTCCAAAAATTGTCTCTTTTCGGACTATTCGACTGATAAATTGATGGGCTTGAGTAGTGATACAAAAGGATTGTATTTTTGTATTAGTTGTCGCGATCTAAAATTTTCGAAAATAATAGGTTTAGGGGTATTGTTAATTTCGGGCCGACGGCCCTTAATTAACTCGGGCTCTCCCAAGCCCATACCCCGCGCGACGTTGGGATTTTCGTTAAAAAAATCAAACAAGGAGTTGCCACTAGTCTATTGAAGTCAACTAGGAACCAGGCGAGACATGGGAGCATGTCTCGCTTTTTACGCAACCAGAGAGTTTAGGGTCGGGGACTTGATTACGTTAGTAATGCGACTAACGCCCTTTCGATACCTAACTTGATCATGTATTAATGAGGTCATGACAACGTATTCGAAAATTCTAAGATCTGTCATAACCGTTATAAGGTAAGAAAATAACATTCAAAATATCATCGCAAAAATAAGGTGCAGGAATAATCCTAATAACGTAAACTAGGAAAACCTATTGTTTAGGCTTATTCAATTTTAGTCTTTTTTCTTTTTTAAGGGTTTTCTATTTATTTATTTATTTATGTTGGAATTTTTCTGAATTTTTTGATTTTTTCTGAATTTTTAATATTTTCGAATTTTCCGAAATTAAATAAAACAAGCTTTCAAGATTTTGATTTCTGACTTTTCTGAAAATTTAAGGAAAAATATTTATTATTATTTTTTTGAATTTTCTAATTTTTTTCTAATTTTTTTCAGAATTTTTGAATATTCGAAAAAACAAAATCAAATCAAATCAAAATAAACTTTCAAAACCTTTCTAAATTTTTTAAAATTTTTTAAAAAGATTTTCGAAAATTTTTAAAGATTTTTCTAAGATTTTTAAGATTTTTTTATTTTCTGAATTTTTAGAATTTTTTTTTAAATTTTTAAAATTTTTAATTCTTATTCAAAAAGTGATTCGGACCGGGTCGAGTGACTCGACCCTACTAAACTGACTCGGACCCTATTGGTCCAGGCTGGACAAGCGACTGGGCTGGCCGAACGGCCCAGTCGAAAATATTTTTAAAATGGCCCATCAGTAATATAAATTAAAGCCCATTTCCTATTTGTAAAAACCCGGCCCAAATCTCAGCCTAGGCCCGTTCAGAAAATGCTCATTCCAGCTCCTTTGTTTAAACCTTCGGCCCCACTTTTTGTTTTTTTGTTTTTTATTTTCTCTTTTTATTTCACGTGCATTTCTGCATGCTGTTTCTTCTTTCCCCCGCATCGTCTTCAACCTTGTGCCGAACGTCCCCTCACGTCTGCAAATTTTTTTTCGAATCAACCCACTTTCGATCCCCGTTCGACCTAGCTAATGCCGACACCTACACGATCGGTGAAACTTCACCAACTCCCAAGTAACATCAATAGCCGTCAGCCACAAGTTCCGGCTGCCCACTCCAACGGGTGTCTATTTTTCTGACGACTCATAAAAAAATAAACGTACAGACCATAAACCCTCGTAGAAAACACAAGGAATATCACGAAAACACACAAGGATCTACCAAACATGAGCAAAACATGTCAAGCTAAGCTAGTAAACACCGATCCGACGATGATGGTTTCGGGATTTCATTTGGGCATTTTATCAAACATTTGGTGTGCATGAGCAAGCAAAGGTGTTCCCGACTCAAACTGAGTTCAAACTGGGCCTAAACTTCGAAACAAGCATGCCAGTACGCATAGGGATGCAAATGGAGGTATGATAGGGGACGGGGCTCGCCCGAACTGGTCGGCGCGAGCTCCGGTCCACGACTTCGTCAACCACAAACAAGGATGCTCGAGGGAAACCTACCTGGTTCAGCTTGAGGACGTCAGCTGAGGAGACATCGGACGGAGCTGGTGCTTGGCCAAGGCGTTGGCTGAAGCTCTCTTGCTCTTCCTCGGTCACTGCCTCTCTCGGTTTCACTCTTGGTCCGTTTCCCCTCTCTCGGTTTTTTTCTCTTTCCAAACCCTGCCTCTTTCTCTGCTCGCTGGTTTTTCTCCCTTCCCCCCCCCCCAAAAAAAACTGCCTCTTTCTCTTCTCTCTCTCTGCTTGCCCTTTTCCTCAAGCTTTCTCCTCGATCCCCCTCTCTCGAACAACTCTCGGCTGAAAAGAAGAAACCACCAGCCCTCTCCCTTCTCCTTTTTTTCCCTGATCTCTCTCAGTGATGGGGGTTATTCGAGCGGCGTGGTTGCCCTCTCCCCCCACGTTCTGCTCCTCGTCTCTACAGTGGGGGTCGTCCGAACGGCCCCCTTGTCTATCACCCTTCTTTGTGCGTGTCCGTTTTCCTTCGTGGGCGTGCGTCTGCGTCTCTGTCCTGCACATGCGTGTGAGAGAAGAGAGAATAGAAGGGAGGATGGACTAGGCCAAAAATCCACGGGAGGTGGGCCGAACGAAACAAAAGAAAAAGGGATGGGCGAGTAGAGGAGTGGGCTAGGCTGAGCCCATCTGAATTTTTTGATTTGATTTTTTTTTATCGAAATTTTTTTTATCTTTTCTAGAAATTAATATGTATTTATAGAAGCAAAGTAAATAGGCATTTAAAACAAAATAGACCAAAAATCGGGTGTCAATTCCGCTTTTTTTGAAAGGGGAGGCTCGAAAAGGTTCATTTCAGCATAGGTGACACCCGAATTTTGCGGACAAGAATGAAGTGCGAATTTATTCCATTCATTTTTTCATTTTTTTCTCTCTTTTTTTTCATTTTTTTTTTTTTTTTTTTTTTTTTTTTTAGGTCTTAGCTTGTACGAACGAGTTTTAACCAAGTTAGTAAAGTCTCACCATGTAACAACGGGTTTCAATTAGGTTAGAGGAGTCTTATCGTGTAATAATGGGCTTCGACCGAGTTGGTAAAATCTTACCGTGTAATAACGGGCTTCAACTGAAAGGGAGGTCTTACCGTGTAATAATGGACTTTGATCGAGATGGTAAAGTCTTACCGTGTAATAACGGGTTTCAACTTGAAAGGAGGTCTTACCGTGTAATAACGAGCTTCGACTTGAAAGGAGGCCTTATCGTGTAATAACGAGCTTCAACCGATATGGCAAAGTCTTACCGTGTAATAACGGGCTTCGACTTAAAGAGAAGTCTTACCGTGTAATAACGGGCTTTGACTGAGAATGCATGGTTTTAGGTTGACCATGAACCAATTGGAAATTGCATGGTTTTAGGTTGACCATGAACCGTTTGGAAATTGCATGGTTTTCCGGTTGACCATGAACCATATGGTTTTAAGGAAGACCCACAAACTCTGTTGGAAACTTCATGGTTTTAGGTTGACTATGAACCATCCAGAAATTGTATAGCTTTACTGAGTGAACCTGTCAAATTCAACTTAAGCAAATGTCCTTAGAGACAATATCAGAAAAATGTATTGGCAATGTCATAGCATTAATTGCACAAGCAGATCAAGCTAAGTCCAATCACATTGGAAACATTTGATGTCTTTTGGTATCATATACCACAAAATTGTCATCAAGCTTGGAAGGCATCATTAATCATCAAATCCCTTTAGGAGAAAAATTATGTCAGAATGATCCTACTTATGAAAGAGATTCATTAAGCATGCCAAGTAAGAGCTCTTAGTTAGAAAGGGCTTACCACATTCTCTCAAGAAGGGCTATTTGATCCCATCCATTCATGTGGGAAGTAATTTGATCACTCAATCCACCTCACATTTCCAGTGTCGAAGGATCTGAGAATCATTCGCAATAAATACATCTTGACCAATCCAAAAGGTCTTTTAGAATGACCGTAATGTAGGTTTGGTCATGGTTTTAGCAAAGGATAAGCATCATTGGTCATGAAACAAAACAATTATCTACCAACATTTTCGCCAGGTTTACAAGTCAAGAAACCTTAAGATGAGATAAGACAACCTTGCCCCCACCTCTTCGAGCGGTAGCCTCTTTGGAAAATCCTTATTCTTGCTTGAATCATCCCAATCTGAAGAGACCTTGGGAAGAGTTGTAATATTAGTTTGGTTATGGCTCGAAAGGCTAAGAATTTTTCACAAAAAGGGATTTGAAAGTTGCTGATTGTCATGGCATCATAATCATATTGTTCAATCTTTTTGAAAGCACTTGACTTTTGAAATCTGAATCGTCTCGAAAGTCCATTGACTAATCGAATCAGAGCTTTGCCCTTCTCAATTTTTTTTGCATTTGCAATGACTTTCTTTTCAATGCAAACATTTTGAATTTGACAAATTTTTTTTACATAGGAGTTCTTCGCCCCCTGATGCAATTTTTTTTTTCGGGCATTGGCCTTGCTTTTACTAGGCACATTGCTTTTCATGCCCCTTAATTTTCATTGGACTTTTGCTCTTTTGAACTCTTTGAGCTTTTGAGACTTTTAAGATGCTTTCCACACTTTCACAAAAATGCCCATTGTGTTTGTCAATCATGTGCCTTGCCCCAATATGGGAAGATAATCACCACTTGGGTTTTAGAAATGAACAATTAGGCTCAACTTGGTTTAAGCAATGGGTATCGGTGTTTGGGTAGAGAAATGAATGCTCTTATTCACCTTGGGATGTTTCAAGCTTTCATATGAATTCACCCGAAGTCACCACAAAAAAGATTAATGCAAGTGAAAACAAAGAAATCTTTCTCATCTTTTCACCACATAATGTCAACCAAAACCTCCAAATTTGCTCCAATGTGGGGTGGTTCTTGACAGGGGTATTTTATGATTTATCCACTTTAAGACTCAAAGGGGCTGACTATGGTCACTTGCAGTGTATAAGATAAAGAAAATGAATGCCTCTTTTCATTTTGGTTTGTGTACCAATTGCGAATGACTCCTTTGTCCTTAAATGACACAGGTTTTTTTTTAAATTCTCACGATGTTTGAAGGACGTGTTTGGGAATGGCTTGCCTTTCATCATCCTAAGCATTTCCCACTTGGCATTATTAAACATCTCAATTTCATTTTGTCGAGATCATCTAAATAGATTAATCTCCATAGGGGATTTTGATTCAAAATGAGTAACCTACCAATTTGAGACTTTCTTTTCTTTTCTTTTCATTTTTTTGTTTTGCTTTTTTGATGTTTTTTTTTGAATTTTTTTTTATGTGTGTCACCAATTATACATTTAACAATTACCTCGAAAAAGTCGTGTGACCAGTGACTCCTCTTGAAAGTCATCGGGGTCCTGTAAATCAAAAACATACACACAACTATGCATGATATGCATGTTATGAACAATGCATGATCTAAGTTACTCGGATTGTATCAAAAAGGGCTTTGAGGCCGCCTGATTTCATTCACGGAAAGTATTTTTTCTTTGAATCCGCATTTATAGTTTTTGGCATCCCAAATCTACAGTGATTATTTGTTCAACCGCCAAAGGTTTAAATTTTTCATAATGAATCCAGTCTCTCTCCATGTCCTTTTGAACATCATCATCATCATGCTCAGACTCACAAGAATCCTTGTTGTACAAATCCGAGTCACATATGGACCTATCATGATCATGCTGAATGACATGCCTGGGATGCAAATGAGGAGGTTAGTATGATTATTCAATGAGGATTATACATGGTGCATTTTTCTTGAATTTTTTTTTTTGAATGATCACTTAAGAGAAAATGTTTGAACTATGAGATTGTCCTCATATCATCGGACTCTTTTATCACACAAATTTTGAAAACTAGGAGTCATGAGGAAGTCCAGTCCTCAAAGCGTCATCATAGGACTGGTTTGGCACTTCCTCACGTCTCTAATAAAACATGCATGCACTTGTATTCACATGATAAGGCCGTTTTACACTATTTATAATCTTGAACCACGGCTCACAATCCAAGATCTTGATTACATAAAGGAAATACCAAAAGTAGCGAAACGACTCATCTCATGCAAGGGAGAACATAAAAGAAATGACATAAAAACTAAACGAAACGGTCGATCAGGATCCCTACTCTGATGGTTGGAAAGGAGTCGTGGGAGGGCCTGTCTCTTCATTTTGAGTAGTGGCACACACAAAGTCAGGGTCGAACAAGCCAGCTATGTTCGAGATGGCCCTTTCCTCTTCTTCACCAAATATCATGTTCGCATCTTCAACATGAGCAGGTAAAGGAATTTGTTGAACATCGGGTTGCTCTCTAAATGATAAAATCCCTTTGTCAAGTAAGTTCTGCACCTTGTTTTTCAAAGGAATGCAATGGTTTGTATCGTGGCCTTTTTCTCCCATATGGTACTCGCATGATTTTGCTGGATCATACCTGAAATACCTCCTAGGATTGTCACGAGGGATTTCTTTAGCCACTAACCTCCTTTCTAGTAGCATGGGTAACAACTTAGATAGCGGCCTAGGTAGAGGAGTAAACTGCCTTGGAGTCCACTTGTTTGGCTCATAATTCTGATATTTCACACGTGGTGCAAAAGAGCCTTGTGCACTTGCAAACGGCTTTGGCGGAATTGGAGCTTGTACATAGGCTACCTCAGCTTCTTTCTCCTTCCTATTGGTAAACTTTCGATTTGATCCTTCAGTTATATGGCCATCATGTATGGCTCCCTCAATTCTTTCACTTACGGCGACCAAGCGAGAGAAGTTTTCACAATCTAATCCTATCATCCTATTATAAAAGTCAATAGGAAGGGTATTGATGAACAACTCCACCATCTCCTTGTCATCAAGTGGGGGTCGAACTTGTGCGGCCAAGGTACGCCACCTTTGAGCGAAAGATCTAAAAGATTCATTTCTCTTCTTTTCCGTGTGCGCCAGTACGCTTCGTGTCGAGGCGATCTCAGTGTTATACTTGTATTGCATCACGAATGCTTCTGCTACATCTTCCCACTTCTCCAATTTCTCAGGCTCGATTAAAATGTACCATTGTAGCGCCATTCCAGTTAAACTCTCCTGAAAGGTGCGAATCAGCAAAGGGACATTTTGAGCATAACGTCCCATCCTATTCAAATAATACTTCAAATGAATTCTAGGATCCCCAGTGGCATCGTACTTAGTGAATTCCGGAATTTTGAACTTATCCGGGAAGTCCATCTTGGTGTATTGAGATAAATCTTCAACCATGCTAGCCTCATATCCTTGCAAGGCCCTAAACTTCTCCTCCAATTTAGCAAACCTCTTGCCATTCTCCTCCTCCATTTGGGCTGAGATGGGTTCTAATTCCACCACCACAGGGGTTTGATGCCCCACTTCTTCAGTCAACTTCCCTCTACTATTGGCATTACTGGCCTGCGGGGTTGCAGGTGTGTTTTGATTAGAGGCGATAGTTGCCAAGCTAGACTTGATCTCGCTTGCAAATTGCGCGAATTGTGTAGCTAACTCGGTGATTTTGTTGTCAAGTGCGGTGATCCAGGCGTTTTGTTCCTCAGCATTCATTTTCACAGATCTGGATCAAGTACGGATAGGCGAACGCTTTGAAGCCGTAACGATGGTACCTGTTTAATAAATAGGTAAACATACATGAGCACAAGATGTAAAATGATGCCGGCCCATGACAATGATCTAATCGCCCCGTTTTGTTCGTTCCATAAAAGAAAAGAGTCTCTAAACAATGCAACTAAAAATTAAAATTAAAATAAAATATCCCGACATCAGAACTAGGAAAATAAAATAACAAACTCCTTAAATAGAAAAATAAAAATAAAACAAAACAAAATACAACTGACCTAAACACCATTGCAAGAAAACAAAAATAAACTCAAGCAATTTTTTTTTTTTTTTTGCTTGATCTATGTACAGACGGGGGAACAACTCTCTTATAACTGTCTAACTAGTTCTAGCCGACTTGGATGCACACTCCTTGGCCTCCTTGAGCTTCCTTTTGAGGAACTTGATCTCCGCGCGATTAGTGGCCTTCGATGGTACATTAGGGATCTTTGGGCACCACTCTTCGGGAATTTTGTGTTGGAGAATATACTCCATTGAGGCATAGTAGACCTTCTCTTTACCTTCTAACTCCTCCTCGGGCCAAACCAATTTTTGGGGACGACACATGTCCCACATCGATTGAAGTAGCATAATGGAATTCTCATGATCGTGATCTGCATTCGTGAAATCGGTCTTGAGTAGGGCCTCTTGTAGTGTCAATGGAAGCTGCTGTACGACTTGATATTGTCGAGCAACCCTAGTAGGGTAATACTCGGTAGCACCCGTTATTCCTAACAAAGGAATGGGCCCGATACCTCCACATGTGAGCTGGGCCTCGTGAACCCGAAGCCACCTAGCGTGCCAGAAGAAATCTTCAAGGTCGGGATTTTTCATAAAGCCTAACCAATCGAAGTGGTGATAATCTGGTGCATGCTCTTTCTTTTCTTTAAATTTCAAAATGGGGTAATTAAGATCACCGATGTCATGTATGGTCATTAAATTGCCAAATCCCTTGAGGTGAGAGAGGAACCAAATTTGCAAAAGTTCAGGAGGAGCATGTAAGGCTTCTTTTCCATTTTCTTTAAAACAAGTGAGGGAAAGAAAGGTCTCGGTCAAAACAACATTAACAAAACATTTTCCCATACACACCTCTTGAATAACACTTGCAATAGATGGGTCGATAGTATTCTTACTGTGAGGAAAAACCATAAACCCAAAGAAGGCTAACACAAAAATCTGCCTCATTTGGACTGACGGGGCATTTTGAAAAAGTCTATTCAAAAATGAAAATGGGCAAGCATTGCGATTGGCTTTCAAAACTTTCCTTACATCTTCTCCTTTGACCCTAAGAAAATCAGCTAAAACCGATGCATGCTCTACTTCGATGGGTGGCCTAATCAATTCGGACACTAAAGGTTTCCCAATGATAGCGCTAAATTCCTCCAAGGTGGGGACAAGCTCATGTTCGCCAAAGATGAACGTGGAGGTCTCAGGGCACCAAGTGTGTGCTAACGCTCGAACAACGTCATAATGGACTTCTATGTCTAATAAAGAGAGTAACCATCCTACGTTGGTTGCACGAACTCACGACTAACATGGTCCAATCTACCCACCAAGCACGTAGCTCCTCCTTTGGGACAGGAATAATATGAAGCTCAGGTCCCCCCATTGCATACAACCTAAAACTCGTAAACAACCTAATTGTCATGGACCGGTCGAAAAATAATGAATGTAAATAAATGGCAAGTGTGAGAGCTTCAGAAGACTTATTTCACCCAATAAAAATTAAAGTCAATCACATAGACAATGCACATGATATGTGGGTCGATTTCTACTCTAGATAGCTCAAATGAAGCCATGGGATTACCGGACTAAACCGGCATGGTCGCGGTTAGGTTGGGGTTCCCATGACTTTGGCTTTGTCAAAGAGTCGACCCGTGTTGTGCGATTGCAACCGGGGTGGAAGCTCTCGACGTCAAAAGAATTTCGGAATTGAGATGGGCGACCCGTACTACATGGTGGTAGTCGGAGTGGTATCCATCTCAACACCATCCTAAGTGATCTTATGCAGCCTAGGTCTGGTGGCAGGTTGTGTGTGCTAAAGTGTAGTGCCATGTAAGAAAGACATGCAAAATAGTTTATGTAGCAAACAACACTTCAAAAATTTTAACCATACAATCATTCATCCCCATTCACCAACCTACAAAACAAAGCGTTAGTAAAAACTCCACCCCTTATTACTCCAATCCTGGTTCAACATTTAACATGAGATTAGTGGACTTACCTCACCTTCTCGAATGCGCTGCCAAAGAAACACATTAAATAACACACAATCAAGTAAATCAGGCCTAAGTCCTCTAAGGTTTAGAACTAGTCCTGAGCGAAGTCGCCAAGCTGTCGTGACCTAAAATTTTCGAAAATAATAGGTTTAGGGGTATTGTTAATTTCGAGCCGACGGCCCTTAATTAACTCGGGCTCTCCCAAGCCCATACCCCGCGCGACGTTGGGATTTTTGTTAAAAAAATCAAATAAGGAGTCGCCACTAGTCTATTAAGGTCGACTAGGAACCAGGCGAGACATGGGAGCGTGTCTCGCTTTTTGCAACCAGGAGGGTCTGCAGGGTCGGGGACTTGATTACGTTAGTCATGCGACTAATGCTTTTTTTTTTTTTTAAGGGTTTTCTATTTATTTATTTTTTTTGGAATTTTTCTGAATTTTTTGAATTTTTCTGAATTTTTAATATTTTTGAATTTTCCGAAATTAAATAAAACAAGCTTTCAAGATTTTGATATTTTCTGACTTTTCTGAAAATTTAATAAAAAATATTTATTAATTTTTTTGAATTTTCTAATTTTTCTAATTTTTTTTGGAATTTTTGAATATTCGAAAAAACAAAACAAAAAAATCAAATCAAATCAAAATAAACTTTCAAAACCTTTCTGAAATTTAAAAAAAACTTTTTTTAATTTTTAAAAGATTTTCGAAATTTTTTAAAGATTTTTCTAAGATTTTTAAGATTTTTTGATTTTCTGAATTTTTAGAATTTTTTTTTAAATTTTTAAATTTTTTTAATTCTTATTCAAAAAGTGATTCGGACCGGGTCGGGTGACCCGACCCTACTAAACTAACTCGGACCCTATTGGTCCGGGCTGGACAAGCGACCGGGCTGGCCGAACGGCCCGGTCGAAAATATTTTTAAAATGGCCCATCGGTAATATAAATTAAAGCCCATTTCCTATTTGTAAAAACCCGGCCCAACTCTCAGCCTAGGCTCGTTCAGGAAATGCTCATTCCAGCTCCTTTGTTTAAACCTTCGGCCCCACTTTTTGTTTTTTTATTTCTTTTTTATTTTCTCTTTTTATTTCACGTGCATTTCTGCATGCTGTTTCTTCTTCCCCCGCATCGTCTTCAACCTTGTGCTGAACGTCCCCTCACGTCTGCAAATTTTTTTTCGAATCAACCCACTTTCGATCCCCCGTTCGACCTAGCTAATGCCGACACCTACATGACCGGTGAAACTTCACCAACTCCCAGGTAAAATCAACAGCCGTCAGCCACAAGTTCCGGCTGCCCACTCTAACGAGTGTCTATTTTTCTGACGACTCATAAAAAAATAAACGTACAGACCATAAACCCTCATAGAAAACACAAGGAAGATCACGAAAACACACAAGGATCTACCAAACATGAGCAAAACATGTCAAGCTAAGCTAGTAAACACCGATCCGACGATGATGGTTTCGGGATTTCATTTGGGCATTTTGGGCATTTTATCAAACATTTGGTGTGCATGAGCAAGTAAAGGTGTTCCCGACTCAAACTGAGTTCAAATTGGGCCTAAACTTCTAAACAAGCATGCCAGTATGCATAGGGATGCAAATGGAGGTACGACAGGGGCGGGGCTCGCCCGAACTGGTCGGCGCGAGCTCCGGTCCACGACTTTGTCAACCACAAACAAGGATGCTCGAGGGAAACCTACCTGGTTCAGCTTGAGGACGATGGCTGAGGAGACGTCGGACGGAGCTGGTGCATGGCCAAGGCATTGGCTAAAGCTCTCTTGCTCTTCCTCGGTCACTGCCTCTCTCGGTTTCACTCTTGGTCCGTTTCCCCTCTCTCGGTTTTTTCTCTTTCCAAACCCTGCCTCTTTCTTTGCTCGCTGGTTTTTCTCCCTTTCCCCCCCAAAAACTGCCTCTTCCTCCTCTCTCTCTGCTTGCCCTTTTCCTCAAGCTTTCTCCTCGATCCCCCTCTCTCGAACAGCTCTCGGCTGAAAAGAAAAAACCACCAGCCCTCTCCCTTCTACTTTTTTTTCCCACGATCTCTCTCGGTGATGGGGGTTATTCGAGCGGCGTGGTTGCCCTCTCCCCCTACGTTCTGCTCCTCGTCTCTGCGGTGGGGGTTGTCCAAACGGCCCCCTTGTTTATCGCCCTTCTCTGTGCGTGTCCGTTTTCCTTCGTGGGCGTCCGTTTGCGTCTCTGTCCTGCGCGTGCGTGTGAGAGAAGAGAGAATAGAAGGGAGGATGGACCGGGCCAAAAATCCAAGGGAGGTGGGCCGAAGGAAACAAAAGAAAAAGGGATGGGCGAGTAGAGGAGTGGGCTGGGTTGAGCCCATCCGAATTTTTTTGATTTGATTTTTTTTTATCGAAATTTTTTTTATCTTTTCTAGAAATTAATATGTATTTATAGAAGCAAAGTAATAGGCATTTTAAACAAAATAGACCAAAAAATCGGGTGTCAACATTAGACTTCCAAAGAACTTTGATTTCTCATTACTAAATAAAGACATTTCATGTAATGCTATAGGTAGCAATAAAGTTCTATTTTTATCAGCGTTTGGGACATAGCACTCGTTTTCCTTATCCAAATTTTCCAATTTGCCCTTTAGCAAAACAATCTAGATCATCATTTCTTGTGAAAACATCTCAAGCTACTAGCGTTTTTTCCCTAATTTATGTGGATATATGGGGTCCATACACACTTTATCATCATGATGGATCCCGTTTCTTTTTAATGATCATGGATGATTATACTCGTCTCACCTAGGTTTTTCTCATGCAATCCAAGAGTCAAACATTCTCAAATCTGTCTAATTTCTTTTCATTGATTAAATATTAATTCAATAAATCTATCTAAAGGATTAGCATAGATAATGAGTGTGAGTTTTTTTACAACAAAAGGTAAGTCTTTCCTTGCTTCTCATTGGATACTTCACGAAACTTCATGCACCTGTACTCCTCAATAAAATAGGATCGTAGAATGCAAACATTGTCATCTCTTAAAAGTAGCTCGTTCTTTTAAATACCAAGCATCAATTCCATAAACATATTGGGGAGATTGTGAGGTTAGGTGGCTTACTTGATTAATTGCATGCCGACTATAATTCTTGAAGGATGATCCCCTTTGAAGTACTTTTTCGGAAAAATTCGAAAATTAGACACTTGAGGGTTTTTGGTTGTTTATGCTATACAACGACTGTGGGTTCTCGAGATAAAATGGACCCTCGTGCTATTCGATGTGTATTCACAGGATACCGCCTTTGGAGATATCCACATATCAGTTTTCTATTAGTCGAGATGTTGTTTTTCATGAAGACATATTTCCATCAACAATTTTTCTCAAAAGAAGATTTATCTACAACTTCACAATATATCATTGTGCCACCGAAGCAAATGTCAACAATCCCAAAATTCTCTAATAAGGTAGTTGAGTTACTAGCACCACTCAATGAAAGGGATGATTCACTAGTTTCATCTCCACAGCAGCAACTTGTGAGTGAACCCTTTGTAGCACTATCTCCATTGCAAATTGTTGAACTGCTTCGACATGGACAAAGGACTACATATGTACCACTTTAAGTTCTCAAGGTACAACTTACCCTATATCCTCTTATGCTTCCTTTGATCGACTATTATCATAACATATGTATTGTATTAGTCGCATATCTAAGTAATATGAACCTTCCACCTATGAGGAAGTGACGAGTGACCAACGATGGCAACAAGCTATAGAGGTAGAATTGGGTGCTCTTATGGATAACCATACTTGGGACATAGTTTCGCTACCTCCAAACTGAAAATCAATTGGATGCAAATGGGTATATAAAATTAAGTAGAAGGTAGATAATTTTGTTGAGCGATACAAGGCTCGACTAATTGCTAAAGTGTTTACACAAGTGGGAGGTTTCGATTATCATAACACCTTTTCTCCTATTGCCATGGAAGTAACAGTCCGATCTTTTCAATCCTTCACCGCCTTCCATAATTGGGAGCTACATCAAATGGATGTCAATAATGCTTTTCCCCATGGAGATTTAGATGAAAAAATCTACATGGAACTATCATAGGGTTTACGCAAATAGGAGAAGACTCGGGTATGTTGTCTATGTAAATCCCCATACGGACTCAAATAGGCTTCTAGGCAGTGGTACCTAAAATTTACTGCTACTCTTACAAATGCGGGTTTCTGGCATTCTAAGCATTGCTATGCACTATTCACATGGATGGAAGGTACTTTGTGAATTTACTTGTTGAATTATGTTGATGACATTTTCATTATGGGAAACAATGATCTTGCCATTAAGAAGCTTAATTTTTTTTTGCATTTTCTTAGAATTGAGATAGCTAGATCCGATAAATGAATACGTCTCAACTAGCGAAAGTTCATCTTGGAGATTATATGTGAAGCATGATTGTCAGGATGCAAACCAATAGTTATTTCCATCTAATAAAACTCATGACATTTGAATTTCATAAAAGCTCATCATCACCTATGAAGACCCATTGCTTCATGACCCATCAGGTTATCAAAGGCTTGTTGGGAAGTTGATTTACCTCACTATGACTAGGCTTGATATATGTTATGCAGTATAGATACTTCATTAGTTCATGCATAATCCAAAATAGTCCCACATAAAATGTAGCATTGAAAGTTGTAAAATATTTTAAAGGCAATGCGGGACTTGAAATTTTATTATCTTAGGATTACAACTTGAAAAATACGGCATATTGTGATAGGATTATGCTACTTGCTCAATAACGAGAAGATCTATCACGGGTTTCTACATAAAATTAGGAAGATCGTTAATCATGAAATACTAAGAAGCAATCAACCATCTATTTATCATCAGCCGAATCAGATATCGAGCCATGGTGAAAGCGATTTGCGAAATAGTTTGGATACGAGGTCTACTATCAAATCTTGGAGTAGAGGTTGATAGGGCAAACAAGCTATTTTGTGATAATGATGCCACACTTAAACTGGCTACAAACCCTATCTTTCATGAAATGACAAAATATATAGAAGTTAACTGCCATTTCACTTAAGAAAAAATTCAAGAAGGAGTCATAACAAATCAAGATATTGGAATTGCGAAACAACCTACAGACATCCTTACTAAACATTTATCCTAGAGACAACACAAGTATTTATTGAGCAAGTTGGGCATCTTCAACATATATGAGTCACTAGCTTGAGGGGGAGTGTTAGAAGAAGATTTGTTTCGGTACTCTGATTACAATTACAAAAATCATGGGATAATTAATTTAGTCATAGAATATTTTGAAAATATTTAGAAGATATAATAGGAATTGTAATCTTATTGATTTTTTTTTTTTGAGTTTTTCTTTGTTCTATAAATGTAGACATGTACATGTCTAGGATACACAGTGTAATACAATTACAATTCCTTTAATTTTTTCTCATTTCTTGTCACATACCATTGGCCATTACCTTCGGTCGTCATCGTTCGCTAGGCGTTATCCCTTTTACTATGACTTATCGAAGTAGACGGAAACCGAGGATATGAAGTAAGACCACTGTGTAGAGATAAACTTGAGCATTTTATGAACGATTGGCTAGTCCAGCATCAACTGCGGCCAAGCTCTCACCAGTAACCATCATTTATAGGCAATGGAACAAATAAAACACAAAACAATAAACCCAAGAGTTTAGAAAGAGATTTAGCTATTGAGATGTCACTGGAACTCATATGTAAATGACTTGAAAACCTAGTTAAGATCATTTTATCTAAGCCGGTATACTTTCAGATTATGCGAAAAAACAAGGTTGACTTGTACTGAATCTTTAATAAACATTTCATGGAATAGGCTGCGTCTCAACTGAATGATCTAAATGCAGCGATTCATATTGATGCCAAAATTGCACAATGAGTTCAAAACACTTACAGAAACTCGTTTTTGCAAAAAAGAAAGTTGTAAAAATTTGGTTCCTCCTTTTTTTAACTAAGCAGCAAACTGTCGTTTCGAGGATTCAAACCCTCGTATAGACCAGCGGCTTCATCCCCACATGTCACTCGGCTAAAGGCATCGATGGTGCCCAAACTTGCTTTCTTTTTATTATTATTTAAGGCCAAAGTCATTATCTGATCCAATCTCGAAAGATCCAATATATATACAGTTCATCTTTCCTTTCTTAACAAATCAAGATGTCCCTATCATAGGTGACACCCAGGGAAACATGTTTCTCTACTTGAAATTTCAAAGGCCTTAGTCCTTTATTTATACCATCGTTTTAGCAACTTTGCCCCGTCCTTAGCCTAACTTGAATAGTCTTAATTGCATTCATTGACTGCCAGACTATCTTTGAACTAGTGATCCCCAGTTTCCTAACCTCGTTCCATTAGATTGGAGTTTGACAAGCTTGACCATATTTTTGCTATACCACTTGAATACAAATTTTATTCCACAAGTACTCTCTCTTTCTTAGTGCATAGCTCAGTTTATCCTTGTCCCCTTCGACTTCCTAGAAGCCTGCCAGGAGTCGCTCCTTACTCAGGCCCTCTAGCCCTGGTGACCACTCCCCACCCTCGTCGGATCAGTTGTCATAGGCATCATTGAACTGCACATCAACTAGCAAAAGTCCATTTTGGACAAGCATTAACTTGGAGGTATTATCCGTCCTAGCTCGTCCCATATCGAGCCTCACGGTCTTAACCTCGTCTGACCATCTCAAGACTGCAAAAACTTCCTCTAGCTTGTCAATCCATGAGGTCGTTTCCACGGAATCAGTCATCGATACTTGAAATTCATTCCCACGAATTTCCCATCAGATCACCATCCGATTTTCTCAAGTTCTTAATTCATTTCAACCACTTGAGATTAGTGCAACCCAATTTTTATTCATTGCATCAAAAGCTTTCGGGTACTTCTTCATGTCTTTACTAACACCTCGAGAAGACATCATCAACAATGCTATTTCACCACACATCCATCTAGCATCATGGGATCATTGATTCTTAATCCAACAAGGATAAAAATTCATTTCCTCAAATTCCAATTTGAATTGTCTCTCAAAATAATTCACCATAGTTGCAATGATGCATTTTCGCTTGTTGGCATATTAAGCATCACATGCTTGGCAAAGTCCAATTGCATGTCATTCTGCCATTAGTATTGTTGCAAATTCTTATACATCTTTGTACTACCCCAGGTGGATACTATAACAATTACAACGAGCTTCCAAAAAGACTTCCTCCTTATGGTCGATATTTTTGGACACGCACAATTGTCCACAAAACTACATGCCCATCCTTGGATACTTGAAAATCAAGTTTCCTCTTAGTTGCATCTAACTGCACAATCCTTTGGATTACAGAGCCTGTAGACTACACTGCCTTAATCTTGGTTTGCATTTTGGGCTCTATTCTAAAGTAGCCATTAGACTTGCAGTGTGGCATACCTCAAACTTGAAATTCGAACCTTGAACTCCTTTGAGTAGGAACCATTCCTGAACCATCACTTGCGCAATCAATGACTTTCAATTAAGCGCATCTACTATCTTGTTAGCCTTTCTAGGATAGTACAAAGTATCGCAATCATTATCATGGAGAAGTTTCATCCATCAACCATCTATCGAGGTAGCCTCACATTCAACTCCTTTTGGGAAAACAAATACTTTAGACTTTCATGGTCTGTAAAAATCTGGGACTTTTCTTGGCACAAAAAGTGCCTCCAAATCCTTAGTGCAAAAATGATTGCCGCTAATTCCAAATCATACGTCGGATAATTCAACTCCTAAGGTCCTAGCTGTTGGGACGCATATGCAATCATTCTTCCTTATTGCCTTACAACACAGTCCAATTCCTTTGTACGACACATCGCTATAAATTTCATATCCCCTAGGGTCATATGGTATTGTCAATACAGTGCGGTAGTCAACTTATACTTAAGCTCTTGAAAACTACGTTTATACTTATCTATCTATTCATCTTTATGGCCTTCTTTAGCATTTGTGTGAAACGCATAGCTATTGTAGAAAACATTTTTACGTATCGTTTATAACAACCTGCCAAGTCTAGAAAACTCCGAACTTTTGTCACTATCATAGGCCTTGGCCAATCTTTAACTACTTCTATCTTGGTCAGGTCCTTGGATATTCCTTCTCCAAGAATTACATTATCAAGAAAAGCTATGCCAATAAGCCAAACTCACACTTACTGATTTTAATGCACAAGGCATAATCTTAAGGGCTTCATAGCACCATCCTCAAGTGCTATTCCTATTCTTCCAAATTTCTCAAATATATCAATACATTGCTTATGAACATGATTGCAAACTAATCCAAGTACGCCTTAGACACTCAATTCATCCGATCCATAATACTCTGGCGTATTGGTCAATCCAAATAGTATTGCAGTAAACTTCGTAGCAATCATATCGCATTTGAAATGTTGTCTTCAGTATATTCTTCTTTTAATCATTGGCCAAACATAGCCCATCCTTGGGTCTATTACAAAAATACCAAAACTCTTGACATTGGTCAAACAAGTCGTCTATCCTAAACAAGGGATACTTGTTCATGACCATGCCTTGGCTAAACTGCCAACACTTGATCCAAAGGTATAGTGTTTTAGTCTTTCTTTCTTACTAACAAAAATGGCTCTCCCCACGGAGACACACTAAAGCAATTAGCTCATTTGTCCATTAAACCTTGCATTTGCACATTAATTTCCTTTACTTCCGACAATGTAACTCAGTAAGATACCTTGAACGTCGGATCCATTCCATGGGCCCATCCAATCACAATTTCCATTTCTTGCTACAGGTAATCCAAGCAATTCCTATAGAAAAAACATTAGAATAATCCTGTATAACGACAATGTTTTTCCATCCTTGGTTCCTCATCCAACGTATTAATTGCGGTCACCTAATTAACTCTAGTAACCCATATCCAATAACTCAGTCATCTCTAGTGATGAAATCAAATAGATCGAGGATCCTTATTGATTTCCAACGAACTCATAACTAACCCTTCCTAACGAATTAAACTAGATTACTTTCCAATAGTGATCCATTACAACTCATTACTTGGTGAGTCAATCCTTTCTCGACGATGACATCAAGTCATCCATCGCTTAGATAGTCAAATCCATCAATTCTTTTTGATCACCAATGACTATCTTACCACCTGAACATCTTACTGCAGAATACGCATTGTTCATTATCGGGGTAGAATTACTAATAACCGTTTCCAATGGTCTCAGTCTTAACCCCACTAACTTAAGAAGCAACTTGGCTATACATAAATGCGTAGTTTCCAATCAACTAATGCATAAGCAACTAATTGCATAAAGAGACCGCACTCGTAATTACGGCTTGTGAATCCTTCGCTTCTTTTCTTGTGGTACGTACGCTTTTCCTTTTGCCAACAGGCGATTGAGGTTGCTCTACGGAGCGTTATCTGCAAGTTATCCTACTTGTGACTATAACACTTGCACTTTCATAGGCCTATGCATACAATTTCTCATTTGGTGGCCGCATTGACCACATCCATAGTCAACTCCTATCTTAGGAGGACATGGGGCATTTCTATCACGCCCCGACTCTTGAGCTCGCGGCAACCCCATTTCACTTGAGGTCTAGTTGTATGACGTCCCAGGTACTGTCGTCGACCAATTCATTTTACCTTGTAATTAAGCACATGCGGAAACGAATGACTCCCAAACCAAAGAACATGGATAGCAACAACAACAGTAGAGGAAAGACAAAGAGTATTTTATATATCTGAAAGTTAACTAGCACATCAGCAAATACATACACGCCTTACTGTAGGCGACAAGCTAAGGCCTACTCAAAAAGAGACCAGCCTAACTAACCTAGTGCTGTACAAGTGCCTACTCGCTGGCTTCAGTGGGATCACTCTCTTCGATCCTCGAGTATTGCATCATGTAGGGCCTGAAAAGGTTAACCACGACGGGTTGAGATAAACTCAGCAAGTTAAAGCCCTAAGCCCCGGTTAGGAACTTCGCTCGCCTCGGGAGTTTAACATACAACCTAATTCATCAAATCAACCAATGCCACCTCAAAGAAATAAAGCAGAAGACAGTTTGATAATCAGGCACAACCACAGGCAACCTTACCTAGCCTTGGCACACGTGACTTGCAGAAACTGTCAGTTAAATTATCACGACATTAAGAGCATGCAAATAATCAGAGCATCGCACACAGTTTTCTCATGTCTCACACCCATACATGCTCCGATTATTATAACCCCCAAGGCCACGACACAACCTTATGATTGGCGGTCAACTGGTCATAGACCAGGCATCGTCCTCCCCCATGAGGCACGGTGACATCATGGGCTCTCCCCTACTAACGGCATTCCCTAAGGAGCATAGGTCCGGCCTCTACCGCGACTCCGCAACTGACCACTGTCAGGCAACCGACCGAAGTTAGGACAACCAAAAGCCCACAGCACAACCCCATGGGTTGGCGGTCTATCGACAGCGTCGGGCTCTCCTCTTAATGTGACCATGCAACACATCATCAACCAATTTGTTCATTTCTTTGCTTTGTCGTGAATGCACATACCGTTCGTGCTCATGCAACATGCTATTGTAGTTAATACACGTATAATGTCATGCAGCAATATCCAACAGTCACGTATAATAGCAGCAGTCCAATCATTCACGAAAGTTGCAACAATCGGCAGTTCAAGTCACAGTCTAACAATCAATTCCGACCAATCAACATCATAACACTAGCATACTTGTCCAAAATAATCATGTACCTCAATAATTACTGGTACCCACTCATGTGACTCAATGTTCAACAATAAATAAACATGTGTCCTCACGACTACGACAATCAACCATTCCCATAATTAATTACCCAACCCAATTAATTTCATTTAATAAAACCCTTCTTTAAACTAATGTCATTTAACAAAGTAGTATATAAAAACTATTGACATTAGAAAATTAGACCATAGAAATTTTCCCACAAAAATTACTCAATTAAAAACATTTCCCATAAATAATCACAATTAATTATTTTCCCCAAAAATAATTAATTTTCAGAAATGAATAGTAATAAAAATAAAAATAAAAATAATTCGAAATTATAAATTAATTTAATTAATTAATAATTTCGAAAATAATATATAATTATTATTTAATCCAAAAATAATAATTATTATTAATACTAACCATGGTTACAAAATTAACTCAACCCTAGTTAATCTAACCTAACCATGATTAACATTTAACCTTGATTACTTTAAAACTAACTATAGTTACTTTAACACTAACTCTAGTCAACATACTAATCTCAATCAGCATAATTAACCATACTAATCCACTAATTAACTCTAATTAAACACAAACATACAAATACACTAATTACCCCTAAAACAAAATTAACCCCTAAACAAGGATTAGGGAATCAACTTACTTGGATCGGAAATCCAATGACACCGCGCATAGAGGGGAACGAGGGCTATGAGGGGTAAGCTCTGGGATGACAACGGATGACGAATGGTGGCTGGAATAGGCTAAAACAGTCCGGATTTACTGTTCACGCAGAACCGGTGCAATTGAGCGAAAAAGGCCGAAACGGGCGGTCCGGGGCGACTAGGGGTGACCGGGGGTTTGCAGCTGGCTTCCTAACTTCCATGACTATACTATGGGCGGTGGTGGCGGCTCCGGTGACAGCGGCAAGGCCGTTTTCTGGCTGGAAAACAGCAATGACAGCAAGAAATAGTAGAAATGGAAGGGAAAAGGAAGAGAAAAAGGGAGAGAGAGAGGGGCTGCTATGCTGAACAAATATGGGGAGAAAGGAGGAGAGATAAAGCTGCTGGAAACTTGAAGGAGAAGCTAAGGCAAGTGGGCTTGCCACTTGCTTCAAGAACCAATAAAAAACAAGCAATAAACAAGCAAAAACAAAGCCCACTTGGGCCCAAAAGGAAAAAGCCAAAGAGAGAAGCCCATGGGGCCGAGGAGGAGAGGAACTTAGGCCGCCTGGGCCCTCTTTGGACTGGGCTGGATGGGTGCAAGGCCCATTGGGCCACTGGTCTTGGGCCGGCCACCCGCGGGCTTGAAACCCGGTCCAATTTTTCCTTTTTCTGACACTTCCGCGTCCAACGGAAAATCTAAAAATAAATGAGGTGACGTCCAAATATTTAGTCTTGATATCACTGAGAAGTCGATTCCCAAAATCGAATTAAAATCAGGACTAAATTGAGTCAATTGCGACCGTAGTACAATTTGGATAATCAGGCGCCCTTTTAGGACTTTCCTCACTTTTGACCCATGGTCAATCATTCTTTGATCCACATTAATGTCAATTCTCGAGTCAGGGACATCCCTCGATTGTTGTGTGATCCCGGGAGCTCAATTGATAATCCTAAGTACTAGATGAAAAGGATTCGGTTTACCATCGTTTGTAGTTCGTATTGAAGTCGTGCGGAAATCACCCGCAGATCGACTTCGTACTTCTGTCGAATCGATTTATTTCCATTTCCTTAATAGTTTAGTACTTAGAGGATATTGTTTCCTCCCAGGTCCTCATGGTTGAAGGATTCGTTTCTAATCGAAATTGCGAGTCGTACGCGAATCATTTCCTTTCGACACCTCCTTGTAATCCACTATTCCACGAACACACAGTTCGGGGTATTTGTTAGACCAGGCCTTCGACTAATATTGCCCTTTTATAAAATCCCAAAATGGAGTCGATTTTCAAGATGTTACAATTTCCAACCAATTATCCCAATTGCGGTTGTTGAGAGTGCTTCCTCGGCTGTTAACGAGAACACTTCCTCATGATGTGGCCTTGTTAGCCACATTCAAAATTCATTCCTCTCTTAACAAGACACGTAACTGTCTCGTGTCTCCCACATAATTGACACCTGGCATTTGAATTATATGCCACTTTTCCAACACCATTCTTCCTGTTGGGTGGAATGGGATGTTTTCCTCCTGTCATTGACCTTTTTCCCAAGTCGATGATCATCTTGATGAGACATAACCACGATCCAAATGTGGTTGCTTGTTCCGTCATATTCTCTTCAACTCGTTAGGCCTTTTTGTACCATTAATCAAAATCATTCAATTTCAGGGATATCAACTGACTTTTACTTTCCGATGTTAGACCCAACTTAGACCTCTCGACGCGGTCTATCGGATTCTCAATCATTCTTGGCGCACACTTCAAGAGCTCTACAAACTTAACATTGTATTACTCGGTTGACAAATGATCTTGACGAAGTTGTAGGAATTCAGTCATCTTCAACTCTCGTGCACATTGGGAAAAGCATTTTTCATTGAATACCTCAACCAAGGCACCCTACTCGCAGGTCATGCCTTCAGAAAAAACCTCTTCCTTGGGTTATTTCCCACCAATCATTGGCATTACTTGCTATTGGTACTTAGCTAGGATTATCTTTTCATCCTCCAAGCACTCCAGCAGTGCAAAGACTTCTTCAGTTCCTTGATCAAGAGAGTTGTTGTCGTAGGATCACCCATCCTAATGATCTTGGACGGTTCCAGCTTCAGAAACTGTTCAACCAACTTAAACATCGATCGATCGCCGTTCTCTTTTCTAACCAATGGAACATTACTAGGCAATACAAAGAATAACAATGGCAAAGTAGCAATAGCAACCGTAAAAGCAACAACTTAAGTCCGAGCTAGCTACACCCTATCAAAACTCGAGGCTTACAACTCTACGGGACCCTATCTAGCTTAGGACCACTTGGTGCATAACCTCTAGCACTTGCCTGACCTCAAATTGTCCTTCCTCTAAGACTCTAAGATTAGGATTGTTCATTTCGTAGCATTCTCACAGAATCTACATTCCAATTCCCTCAAGGAATTAGGAACTATGAACAACCCGCTTATAGCAAAAGATCCTATAAGCAATCACAGGCATATGAAATAAGTGTCTTTCCTATCTTACTATCCCGTAACCCATCACACCTTATCACTCCAAGTAATAATCGGGCTTTGATACCAAAACTGACGGGGATGTCACGTCCCAAATCCCGAGCACGCAACAACCCCTTCACCTTGGTCAAATGAATGTGACGTCCCAGAACGCGTTGTCGACCATTCTTTTTATCTTGCGATTAAACACATGCGGAAGCAAATGAACAACACCCAGTCAATAAATAATAGGAATAGCAGAAAGACCACAAACAATAGTAGCAACGTCATTTTTATTTTTGTACTAATTAACTCTAGGAAGTTTATACACAAGCCCCTCAATCGGGTGACTTCCTCTATAGTCATCAAAAGATACTAAGCAGGGTTAATTGACTTCCTTCAACCATCGGGCACATGAACCTGTTGCCCTCCATAATGTGCTCTAGCATTGTCCAATCCATGGCAATATAGATGCCATAATTATGGACCTGAAAATGTTTAACAACGAAGAATGAGATATAATCTCAGTGAATTATTGCCCTAAGTCCCGGTTAGGACATCAACTCGTCTCGGGTTCCTAATAGGCAAATCCTCATAACGATGGTAGATCAATTGCATAGCTAGGCATTGCCCTTCCCCATGAGGCATGGCTACGTCGAGGGCTTCCTCCCAAAGATGGCATTCCCGAAGAGCATGGACTTGGCCTCTACCGCAACTCCGCATCCAGACTCCCAAAGACGGCATTCCTGACAAGTCGAACTTCGTCCACCAATCTCCTACTGGGATAATGGGTTCAATTTAGTGACCACATAAGCATACCACTATATCCCATTTTAATCTTGAATATTAGCCTATGCATACGTGGTATATGCTCGCAGAATTAGCCAAATAATCACATGTGGTCACTTTTATTCCAAAAACTATCCAACTTCCATGCTTTATAAACAAAACATGCCATTCCAATTTCATGGTAATATTTGACATAAACATACACCCGACACCTCAGGGTTTTCCTTTTTTTTTTATATGCACACACGATTTCATTGAAACGCCAATGCATTTAACAATTGATAATGCAAGTTATACAATCAAATTATCATCCATACAAGCAAAATTCGCTTATGCATGAACAATACTACATGAACAATATCTCATGAACAGTAATTTTCATAATTTAATAAATAATAATATAAATTCTGAATTTCATAAATCAATAAATTATTACAAGAAAACAATTCTTTTTAATAAAATAATGCTAATCAAGATTGACCTCCTAATTTAATTATTCTAATCAATCACAATTAATGAGTACTAAGCAAGGTTAATGATTTAATCCAAGCTAACCATAGTTAACCAACCAAACCACACTTCAACCATGGTTAATTAACCCAACCCTTGGTTTATTAATCCAACCACAAACCAACCACAAACCAACCATAGTTAATTAACCCAACCTTGGTTAATTAACTAATCATAGTTCACTTTTCCAACTAAACTAACCATAGTTATCATTCTAACCACCTATCTTAACTCTAATTAATCTTAACAAAGCCCCATAACTAGGATTAACTATAAATTAATCTACCTTAAGCAAGTTTGATGGACTAATCGAGGGATTAGAACATAAACTCACCCAACAACGATTCCAACAACACGGGCGCGATGGTGGCAGCGAAGGCTACACATGGCTATGTCCAAAATGTCGAGGCGGTGCTCAGCAAAAATGGGTCTCGGCGGAGGTGGTTTCTGATTCGGCAAGAACGGTAGGTGAACAGCTTGCGGACAAGTGGCACGGCTCTTCGATGGTGGACGACGGCTTGTGGACGGTGATGGTGGTTGATTTGGGGGAAAAACAGTAGCACAAGGTGCTATTTTGGGAAGCAAAACAGAAAAGAAACAAGAGAAAGAGAAAGAGGGAGAAGAACGTGAGAGTGGGGAGGAAAGGAGAGAGAGAGAGAGAGAGAGAGAGAGAGAGAGAGAGAGAGAGAGAGACGTGGGAGTGGGCTGCAAAATGGGGGAGAGAGAGAGAGAGAGAGAGAGAGAAGCCAAGTCCAATTTCCCTTTCTTATCATCATTCCCCTTCATAAATTTCCCTTGACTTTTCTCTCTCTTTGTCCTCCAACCATAAATGCAAGAAGGGAAATTTTGTAATTTCCCCCAAGTATAGTATACTGTACTATTCACGTATATGGGTCAAGATTTTATATGGGTTTGAATAAAATTGGTTTGGGCTCAAATTGTGGAGAAATGGGCTAGAAAATGCAATTGGGTTCAAAGCTTGAAGTTGGGCTCATGAGCTTGCTTTGTAACATCTTGAAAATTGACCCCATATTGGGATTTTATAAAATGGCAATGTTAGTTGAAGGCCTGGTCAATATAAATATTCAGAACTGTTCATTCATGGGATAATGGATTATAGGGAGGCGCCGATAGGAAATGATACACGTACAACTCGCAATTTCGATCAAGAATGAACCCTTCGACCATGAGGATCTGGGTGGGAACGATATCCTCTAAGTACTAGACTATTAAGGAAACGGAAACAAATTGATTCGATAGAAGTACGGAGTCAAACTGTGAGTGATTTCCGCACGACTTCAATACGAACTACGAACGACGTTAACCCGAATCCTTTTCATTTGGTACTCGGGATTATCAATTGAGCCATCGAGATCACACGACAATCAAGGGATGTCCCTGACTCGAGAATTGGCATAAACGTGGATCAATTAATGTTGACCATGGGTCAAATGTGAGGAAAAGTCCCAAAGGGGCACTCGATAATCCAAATTGTATTACGGTCGCAATTGACTCAATTTAGTCCTGATTTTGGGAACCAACTTTTCAGTGATGTCAAGACTAAATATTTGGGCATCACATCATTTATTTTGGAATTTTCCATTGGACTCGGAAGTGTCAGAAAAGAAAAATTTAGACCAATTTTCGGGCTCGTGGGTGGGCCGGCCTAAGACTGGCAGCCTAATGGGCCTTGCGCCCATCCAGCTCAGCCCAAAGGAGGCCCAAGCTAGCCCATTCTCCTCTCCCTTTTTAGCCCATGGGCTTCTCTCTTTTGGCCTTTTACCTTTTTGTCCAAGTGGGCTTTGTTTATGCTTGTTTCTTGCTTTGTTTTGATTGGTTCTTGAGCAAGTGAGCAAGGCTTCTTGACCAAGTCTTCAATAGCTCTCTCTCTCCTCAATCTCTCCCTTGCAACCGCACCATCCCAGCTCTCTCTCTCTCTCTCTCCCTTTTTCTCTTCATTTCTCTTCCTTTCTACTGTCTTTGCTGTTTTCCCGCCGGAAACTAGCCTTGTCACCACCGCCCAAAGTGTAGTCACCAAAGTCAAGGAGCCAACCGCTCACTGCTGAGCACCCCTGGTTGTCGCCGGTCGCCCATTCGACCCATTTTCGCCTAGCTGCTCCCTTCCACATGAATAATGTTTCAGCATTATTTTGGCTTGTTTCAGCAGCGATTTGTCATCCATTGTTGTCCCTGAGCTAACTTCGCATAGCCCTCGTTACCCCTTCACGACGATGTCGCTGGATTTCCGACCAAAGTGAGTTAATTTCCTAATCCTTGTTTATGGGTTAATTAGTGTATTTGTGTGCTTATGATTAATTAAGGTTGATTGGTTGATTATGCTGGTTAATTAAGACTGATTAGAATTAGTTGATTGACCATAGTTAGTGTTAAAGTAACTAAGGTTAATTAATTAAAGTAACTAAGGTTAGTTTTAAAGTAACCAATGTTAGAATTTAATCATTGTTAGGTTAAATTGACTATGGTTGGGTTAATTGATTAACCATGGTTAGGTTTGTTTATTTTTATTTAATTAATTAATTTTGGACGAATTTACTGTTTACGGCACTGTTCATGGCACTGTTCACACAGAAGGAAAAATTTTTAGAATAGGATTTGTTCTTGATTGTTGTGATTTATTGAAGTGATGGTTGTTAGTTATACCCGTGTATAATGAGGAAATGCGTAACCGAATACCGATTGGAATTGAAATCACTCGGTTTGTTGAATTTTGGTTTGTTGTAATTTTCTCGAGTGATTGGACTGTATTGCATGATATTATGCGTGTGTTAACTACAATAGCATGTTACATGAGCATGAGCTGTATGTGCATTCACGACAGAGCAAAGAAATGAACGGATTGATTGATGATTTGTTGCATTATCACATTAAGAGGGGAACTCGACGTTGCTGGATGACTGCCAATCCTTCGGGGTTGTGTCGTGGCCGTTTGGTCGCTTGATTTCGGTCGGATGCTTGATGGGGGATGGTTGTGGGGCTGCAGTAGTGGGCGAGACCTATGTTCTTATTAGTTGCAAGGCTACGGTAGTGGGCGGGCCCTATGCTCCTTCGGGAATGCCGTCAGTGGGGGATAACCAATGACGTCACCATGCCTCGAGGTAAAAAGAATGAAGCTGGCATAGGCCAGAGACCACCAACCATAAGATTGTGCTGTGGCCTAGGTGATAGGGGTCGTAATAATCGGAGCATATGTGGATTTTGAGACATGAAAAAGCTGTATACAATGCTCTGATTATTTGCATGCCTCTTAATGTCGTGATGGTTTAAATGACAGTTTCTGCAGGTCGCATGTGCCAAGGCTAAGTAGGGTCGCCTATGAGTGCATCTGTTTATTAAATTGTCTTTTGCTTTCATTTCTTTGTAATGTCGTCATTATTGGTTGATGGATTAAGTTGTATGTTAGACTCCCGATGCGAGCAAAGTTCCTAACTAGGGCTTAGAACTTTAACTTGCTGAGTTTATCTCAATCCGTCGTGGTTAACTTTTTCAAGCCCTAAATGGCGCAGTACCGGATACGCTTCGACGCCCCAATGGACATGAGTACCACCGTCACCACACAGCTCGCCTCAGGCCGCAATTTTGTGTACGAGCACCATGTGATGACCGTGTGGGTGGATGAGGGGTCACGAGATCATTACGCACCTCACGTCTTCAATGTAGCACGCCGATTCTCGACCACCTGTCTTACGGGGTTGCTAAACTAGGAGAATTATACACAAACAATTCTTGACAGTACATTGCAAACATAACCATTAAACATTAGAGAATGAGCTGCCTTGACTTTATTTACTATTAGACTTGTCTTTGTATAGGTCGGGAGATGGAGTTATGGAGGGGGATTTGTACAAAAAACACACTAGGAATACAAACACTAGATATCCCGCCCCCCCTTCGGCAGTTAGCCGGTCAGCACAACCAAAAAGAGACAAAATTTCTCCCAAAAGTCAGGCGCTTGTCGATCGCTCCCTACACCGCTGGGCTACCACCATGGCCCGGACCCTCGTCATACAGTGGCAGAGGTCCCAACAACCGGCCTTCCATGCGGGCATAAAGGGCTACAAAGGCCAAGTAAGCTGGCCCTGTCGGTGCCCCCGTGTCTACCGTCAAGCAAGAGGTGAACTTGAAGAAAGTCACGCCTGGGAAGTGCCGATCGTGGATGTCCTCTTGTCGCCATACGAAGTCGGATGGGGCGCCATAGAGGATAGTCGTGGCGACAGCCGGTGGAGCGGATGACATCTTCTAGTCTGAAAAAAAATGCATAGTAAACAAGTGTGAGTTTAAAATAAAACTCAGCAAGCAAACTAGTGCTCCGAACTCGGGGTTGGCCGCTAACGATTAAACTAGCCCGTTATATATCAAGGGTCCACAATACTCGCTTGAAGATAAAATCGGTACTAGTATAAGAGACGAACGAGTGCAGTTCCTACTAGCAATTCCAATATCATTGAAAATATTAAACCGACACGTCTATGTGGGTTGGCCGCACCAATCACCCCGGGGAGAGATGACACCCTGCCCCGTACCCCTCGCACCCAACCTGGCATCGCGAGGTCCCCGAGGAGTTATTCGACTCTCCTCAGTCCTCGGAGAGTACACAATCACTCCAATTCACCCCTCTCCAGGCATCCCGACACCCGGGGCACCGCCGTCGCAAGGTCCAACGACATTCACCGTATATCCAATCCATGGTGCAACAATTCAATGTTTTAATTGACCAATGTCATTCACTATGCTAATGGTCAAGGAACAATCCATTACCCTCCTATATTCAATCACAAATCACAGAAGTTGGGTTAGTCGGCAGTACAATTCAATGTACAGGTTGCAAAACGCAGCTTATCACAAAACCACACAATAAATCCTGTCTGCATGCTTCTGGAAATTGCACATTTTGACCTAGTAAACGAACTCCAAAATTAACGAAATGTTAATCTGAAGTAGTCAAGACATAGAGGAACATTTTCTGTGAAGAACTCGAAGTCCAATTCAGCTTGTACATTTCTAAACAATTCATATAATCCGGGCCGGCACTGGTAGCGAATTCCAGAACACATCAGAACAAAGAGGAAAATACTTAAAGGGGGTAATGAGCTCAGAAAATTCTGAAATTTTTATATGTTGTAGACTAGATTGTACCCTACAACTTTCGTGAAGAAAACTTGTTTAAATTCCTAGCCGAAAATTCCATAAAAATCTAGAAATCGGTTTACGGACAGCTTTGTTTCCGAAAAACAGGGTTATGGGTTCCATCTACTGTAAGACCTACATCAAAACCCTTGCATGTCATCTGAAATGCCTGGTTAACACAGAACAACTACAAAATCAACTAAAACATAGCAAGTCCAAGGCGTCCTTGCTCAGCAACGATCAATCTAGCTAGCCTAGATGAGAAGACAATGTTCTCTTCCTCCACACATAAGCTCGCCTTCTCACCGAGCTGTCCAAAAATAACGCTCGTAGTCTCTCCCTCGCTATCTCTCTCTCACACCAAGGAGGAAGAATTCGCCACATGCAAACCAGATCCTAACCTCGCCTACCCCTAAAACACCCTATAACAGCACTACCCGTGAAGAACAGAACATCTAGCTCACTTGCCTGGTCAGATTCGGCAGTTGAGCACGCGACTCGTCGAACGGACGTTAGACAACGCAACCCGCTTCAAGAACTCCCTCCTGCGCTGGAAATGTTTGGAGAGATCAGCTGTCCACGAGACTCTAATTCTCTGGTTCAAAAGGGTTACAACCAGCAGACAATGAGGGAGTATGGAAATGGCGTTCTCTTCAGGGGAGTCCACAGAAGACTGAATAAGGGGCTGCTGGTGTTTTTGGGAAAAGATTAAAAGTGATCCCCTCCTTCTTCTCTCCACCTGTTATACACGTGGAGAAGCATCCAAGCCAACTCTCAATTTCCCTTCTCTCTCTCTTTTTTTTTTTTTTTTCTAATCATCCACAAAAGATGAAATTGGCTGCCCAAGTTCTGACTTACCTAATTTCTTACACCACTTTTGTTCTTGGTTGACCATAGGAAATTGATGTAATGTCTAAAATGCACAATTCACTTGGTGCGCATCTGGGCATCACATTCAAGGTGTGGTTTATTCGGATAGGAGATATTCAGTACAGTCCCCTCCAAGGTTTTGATGGACCGGTCCCTCCTATGGGGCCAACTAAGGAGGTCTAGGATCCCATGGACTTAGATCCCCCTAATGGCGAGATTTGCAACCTAAGGATCGAAGAGAGTGATCTCTCTAAGGCCAACGAGTAAGCTGTTATAGCCTATTCCCCTTTTTGACGAGCCCCTCCCCCACTTGTACAGTGTTAGGTTAGTTAGGCCAATCCCTTTTTGAGTAGGCCTTAGCTTTTTGCCTATAGCAAGGCGTGTTTATATGTGCTGTAGTTTGGGCTAACCTTCATATATATAGGTGTTTTTTCTTTCCTCTGTATCTTTGCTGCTATTTCTATTGTTTTAGATTGTTGGTTGGGAATTCTATTCATTTCCACATGTGCTGTCATGCCCTGACCCTCGAGCACGCGATGATCCTCATCTTCTCTTTCGGTCATTTGAATGCAACGTCCCAGGACACATCACCGACCACTCTTTTTATCTTTCAATTAAGCACATGCAGAAGCAATAATTAATCATTGTACAATTTAACGAATTGGGGATAGCTAGGAAAAACAAACAGAAACACAATCAATGATGCTAGTTTATTCATCTTCTGATTAACCTTAGGAAGTCTACATATATAGGCCCTTACCACGGGCTATTTCCTACAGAGCCAACCGAACAAATAGGCCAGGGTTAATCTATTTCTTCCAAAATGCACCACCTGTCGAATCTGCCACCAACGAACCTGAAAATGGTTATACAATAACTAGTGAGATATAAATCTCAGTGAGTTATTGCCCTAATCCCCGGCTATGACACCAACTCGCCTCCGGGTACCTATGGCACGGTCCAATACCTCAAGCAGGTCAATAGCAGAACAACCATACGTTATAGGCAATGACTTAATATCATTAGTAATATTATGAACACATTGACAAACAATCGACTCGTAAGCAACCTTACCTGATCATGCCATACCCTACACGATAAATACACATGCAATTCACCATTAATGCATCTTGCACTCTCAGCATTACATAAATCAATCACACTTGAGTCGTATCGCAGGCGATCTCACCTGGCCATTGCCACATCCTACACGGTACCAACTTAGGCATATCATAAATAGTGCAACAAGCACAAATATAATCAAAACACAATGTCAACTTGTCTCTCATGCACTCTTGCACTCATGCGTGTTCCAATTATTACGACCCCCTAGGCCATGGCACAACCCTCAGGTTGGCGGTCTACTAATTATAAACCAAGCATCGTCTTCCCCTGTGAGGCATGTCGACGTAATAGGCCTGCCCATATGGCATTCCCTAAGGAGCATAGGTTCGGCCTCTACCATGACCTGCATCCGGCCAACAACTGAGGCGCCACGGCACTACAGCACCCTTCCTCCGCAGAGACGCAACCGTGCCCTTCCATGCCCTCGCCAGGTTTCCGACAAATCGGACTTCGTCCCCCGATCTCCTGCCGGAGTGATGGGTTCACTTAATTGACCACACAAGCATGCCACCATGATCCATTTTAATATTGCAAATTAGCCGATGCAAACGTGGTACATGCTCACAATATAAATCATGCACATTTCTCAAATATGATATGCAAGAAAGAATGATACGTGGTCACATTTTATTTCCAAACACGTCTCATTTTCATGCCTCATCCAAGAATATATCATTCACACTTTTCTCGCAAAGCTTGACATATATAAGCCCGACACCTCGGGGTTTTGCCTTTTTATAGCCCATGCAATCAATACGCCTACGTCAAGGCATAAATAATTAGAACAGTCGAGCATACTATAATTTTCAACAATCACACAATTAATCCAATCAATAATCTAACATGCTTCCATAATAAACGACCCGTCAAATAATCCCCACAATTTAATTATAAATAAACAACATTATTCATAATTAAACTATATTCAATTATTATTAAAAATAATAATGATAATTCCGAATTTCCACAAATAATATTAATTCCGAATTTCCACAAATATTAATAATTCCGAATTTCAATAAACAATAATAATTTCTGAATTTAATAAATAATATAATATTTTTGGAATTTAATAAATAATATTAAAAAGAGATTATTTCTTTTTTTTTAATCAAATAATACTAATATAGATTATCTGCTAATCCTTAATTACCCAACTAATCACTGGTAATTATCCTTAAACACGTTTAACTACATAAACAACAAATAATCGTGATTAAATCTAATTCACCTCCTAACTAAAATTAACCCTAATCTAATTTTCCCATAAACGAGTTTAACGGACTAATCAATGGTTTATAACTTAAACTCACCCGGCGACGAGATCGACGACACCGGCGCGACGGCGACAACGAGGCGGACGAGCGGTGCCTCTAGTTCATCGAAACCAATTGTTTCGGAATCAGGTCTCAGCCGAAACGTCTCGGACAAGGCTGACCATTGGGGAAGGAAGGCTCCGTGGTGGCTCCAGGCGGCGGAGGAGGTGCGGGAATGGTCCTCCGACGGGCCAGTGGCGGTGACCAGCGGTGAGGCTGCTAGCCACTTGTCTTGGTCACGGCCAGAGGGGCCGAGAGGGAGAGAGAGGGCATGGCAATGCCAGCGGCTGCTGGGATGGCTCCCGGGTGGCTCCCAGCGCAGTCCAGGGTGGTCAGACGGGGGTGGAGGGCGTCTAGATGGCGAAGGCAGCCATCCCGACTCCAACCCGAACAAAAGAAGGAGAGATAGGCAGAGGTGGCGGCTGCTTGAGCTGGGGCGGTCGGGCGAGGGACGGCAGCAACCAAGTGACGGCGAGGCGGCGGCTTGTTGCTTTGGATTCCAGGCGAGCGGCTCCAGCAAAGGCTGAACCAGAACCGAGAAGGGCAAGGGGAGGTGAAGCAACAACGCGGGTTCGATAGTTGGCTTGGTTGGCTGGTTGGTCGGCTTCCGGCGGCGATCGGGGCGGAGGGACGACGACGAGGTGACGGAGGTCAAGCCAAGGGCGGTAGCTTGGACAAAGGAGGAGAAAAGGAGCGGTGTAGCTGGCGGGGCCAGTTTGGCTCGAGGCTGGCGGACTACGACGAGCTACCGAGACAAGGGGGTTGCAGTGGTGACGGGCTGTGGGTGCTAGTCTTGCCGACGGGGAAGCAAATCAGCAGCGACGGTTTGGCAAGGGAGAAACTAGTAGAAAAGAAGAAGAAGAAGAAGAAGGAAGCTATTGCAACAGGGGGGCGCGTACGTGCATGGGGAAGAGAGGAGGAGGAGAGAGAGAGAGAAAAGTCGAGGGTTAGAGGGCGTAGGGGAGTGGGCGGCGACATGCGTGGGGAAGGAGGAAAGAAAGAATAAAAGAGAGAAAAAGAGGGGAACGAGGAGGACGTGTGGCGGGGGCGCGGGAGGAGGAGAGAGAAAGGGAGCATGCGGGAGAGAGGGGACACGCGAAGAGAGAGAAGAGAGGGAGAAGGGAGAAAAAAGGGGGAGAAGAGGAGAGAGAAAAACCTAGAAAATTCAAACAAGCTTCTAGAAGGGGAGCAATTCGGTCTTTTTACCCTTGAAGCGTGATTCCCAAAAATCCGATCCTAATCACTGCCCATTAATCCAACTCGGGCAATTTTCGGGCTTACCGAAAGATTTGGGAATTAATGAGGTGTTGTCCAATATTTTTGTCTCGATGTCCTTGAAAGTTCAGTACCCGAAATCGAACTGAATTTCGTGATTAATTTCAACCAGTCGCGACTTTGGCACGACTTGACTTTCTGGCAGCATTTAGGGTGTTCCACGCGTTTGACCCGTGGTTAATAGCTTTTTAATCCACGATTGTGTCTATTTAGATCAGGACGATTCTCGGTTGTCATGTAATCACGAGGGATTGATTGCTCACCCTGAATATAGGGCCAATAGGAAATTGGTTAACATCGTTCGTCGTTAATATCGAAGTCGTGCGGAATCACCCATAATCCAACCTCGTACTTCGCCGAATCGATATTTCCGTTCGCTAATTGACCTGTAACAGCGTGGTATCATCCCCACTTGATCCTTATGGTCGAGTGGCCAGTCTCTGATTGAATTCACTAGTCGTACGTGCATCCGTCCTTAATTGCCTTTCCGAACAGTCAGTTAACTTGTGAGGGGCCAACTCCGAGTAAACATAACCAACAGTGCATTGATAAAATAATCATTTCACACGTGCCAAAGTGGGTCGAAATCCAGGACATCACAACTCTTCCCTCTTTACAAGAATTTTGTCCTCAAAATTTGCAAAACTTCCAATATTCTTAACCAGGTGAGGGATTGATACCTCATTGCACTCTCACTTTCCCAGACCGTTCTTCCGCATCTTGATAACATCAACTCACTTCCAATGCATGAAGGGCTCAGTTCTACCTTCCTGTCTAGTCTAGATGTCCCTCTCGTTGGTGACACCTTAAGGAAGACGCAGTATTGAACTCGCAATCCCAAAAGCTTTAGTCTCTTGTCTGTATCACTTCTCTAGCGACTTGCATTGTCCTGAACCTGTCCTTGACAATCTTAACCACATCCGCTCATTGTCAAACAATCTTTAGACTAGTGATCCCACTATCTCGGACCTCGTTCCAATAAACTGGAGCTTCACAATCTCATTCATTCTGTTACACCACTCCAGTAAAAATCTTATTCTCTTAACCGATACATAGTTCATCTCATCTTTGCCCCCTTCGACATCCTAGAAGCCTGCCGGGAGTCGCTCCTTGCTTAGGCTCTCTAGCCTCAGGAACCACTCCCTGCCCTTGTCGGATTAGTTGATGTAGGCGTCCTTGAACTATATGCCATTCCAAAAAATCCTTCTTTGAGATGGACTAACTCATAGAGGTATCTTCCGCTTTGGCCCGTTCCATACCGAGCCTCACGATTTCAACCTCGTCTGAGCACTCCAACTTGCAAAAGTTTTCTCAAGTTTGCCAAACCGTGAGGTCATTTTCTCGGGATCACTCATCAACACTCAAACCATGATCCATTGAATTTCCATCAAACTGCAATTTGAATTCTCGGAATCCTCATTTTACCTTTGACAATCCATCCATTTCAATTACGCACCTACTCCAAAGGTGTTATCGAAACCACTCAAAGACTAGTGCGGACCAATCCTCGTATGGCACTAAAATCTTTTGGTACTTCTTTGAGTCCACTAACATCTCGAAAGTAAATCATCGATAATGATATTTCACGACGAATCCATCCAATATTCTTACGGGATAATTAATCCACAATCCACCAAAGACAAAAATCAACTTCTTTCGATCCCAATCTTAATTGTCTCCCAAAGTAATCCATCGAGAACAAATTCCTCTCCTATGGCCATTCAAGCTTACCACTTCAAAAAATCAATTCATATTACGCTAAATACCGTCAAGCAATGTCTCCAAATCCCATGAATGAAAATGCTCACTGAAAGTCTCAAATCACAAGCCAAGTAATCCGACTCATGAGACCTTAATTGTCTCCAAAATAATTAACTGTAGCTCTTTACAACATTCGAAACTTCCAAACACTTGTCCACCATAATACTTATCCGAGGTCATCACCAACTAAGGAATCATTACTTATGATCCAATACATACGGCTTCTCAAATCCCCACGATAGGACGTATCCAATTTCCATTAAACCCAGTAGCCTCAATCGTCGTGACGCGTAAGTAGCAACCTTTCTTGTTAACTTACGATGCCATCCAATCCTTTATATGACGGCTCACGGCAAATCTCTTAACATTCGATACCAGATTACATCCTCTAAACAGGTGCAGTACTCAGCTCCTATTTAAGCTCCTAAAATTTACCCTTGCACTTATCCATATATCCAAATTCTACGCCTTTCATTGATCTTCACATTAGAGACGTAGTCATCGTAGAGAACCTTTCTACGAATCATCTGCAATAACATGTCCATCTTAGAAAATTATGATCCTCCGCCACTGTCACAAGTCTTGGCATATTCATGAACTGTCTTAAGCTCATCCATAGAAATTTACTTCATCCAAAATCACACGACCAACATAAGCTACGCGAGTAAGTCCAAAGTCATACATACTAGACTTGGCATACTATTTATTCTTTCAAAAAGGGTCCATGGCACCATCCTCAAACGCCATTTGTGTTCCTCTGAGTTTCTCGAATTTTCCAATATACCACTCAATCCATCGAATTCATTAAAGCCACTGGCGTATCGGTCAATCTAAATAATATTGCGGTAAATTTCGTAATGACCATATTGCATCTGAAACACTGTCTTCGACATACCCTTGTCTTAATCAGCCAAACATAATCCATCCTCATGTCTATCTCAGGAGGTATCGAAACCCTTGAAATTACTCAAACCAGTTGTCCGACCTCAACAATTATACTTGCCCATGACCAAGCCCTCAGCTAAACTTCTAGCACTTGACGCAAGGTACAATATTTCAACCATTATCTCTTAAAACCAAAACTGGCACTCCCCATGGAGACGCGCTAAAATAATCAGACCCTTCGTCCATTAAACCTTGCATCTGTGTATTGAACTCCTTCATTTCCAACAACGTAACTCGGTAAAATACCTTGAACCTCGACTCCCATATAGGGTCAATTCAATCATAATTTCCCCTTTCTCACTTTGGGGTTACTCCAAGCAATTCCTCTTTGAAAAGCATCAGAGTAATCTCGTATGACAGCGATGTCTTTCCATCCTTAGTTCCTCGTCCAACGTGTTAACTGCGGTCAACTAGTTAACTTGGCAATCCTCATCCGATAATTCAATCACTTGAAGTGACGAAATCCACTAAATCGAGGGTCCTCCTCGACTTCCAACATACTTGCAATCAACCCTTTCCAACTGGTTAAACTGAATTGCTTTCCAATAGCAATCCATCACAATTCATTATTGCGACCACCCACCAGACAATCTCACAGCCACCGCGCTCGAAGCCATCGACTTCAACGGTTACCACCTCAGCTTGCGGATCCTTGAGGGCTTTGTCGACCTGCTCCTGGACCTCGCAATCTTCCACGCCAACTCCAACAACTTCTCTGGCGTCATCCTGCAGGCTTCCATACTTCTACGAGCTCGACATAAGCAACAACAACTTCTCCAGGGCATTCCCAGCGGCGGTATTGGGGATCACCAACCTGTCGTTCTTGGACATTCGTTTCAACTCCTTCACTGGGTCCGTCCCGCTGAAGGTCTTCAAGCAAGCGCCGCGACGTGCCCCACATCAACAACAACTTCATGCAAAAGACCTCAATCGACTTCGGCTCAGCCCGGGTGCTCTACCTCAGCCTGGCCAACTAGAAGTTTACAGGCCTGATCCCGAGGAGCATCGCCAACGCCTCTTCGATGCTGATTGAAGTGCTCTTCCTGAACAACCGGCTCAAGGATTGCATTCCTTACGAGATTGGGTTCTTGAGAAAGGCCACCATCTTTGACGCGGGGGGCAACTACCTGACAGGACAGCTCCCATGCTCGCTCAGCTGCTTGGATAAGATTGAGCAGCTCAACTTCGCCGGAACAACCTGTACGATGTGGTCCCGGAGGTCGTCTGCTCCATGCCGAACCTGTTGAACTCATTGCTATCGAACAACAACCACATTGGTCGGTTGTGCCGGAAGCTCGTGAAGAGCGGAGTTCTGGACATGAGGATGAGCTGCATTTTTGGGCTTCCCGATCACAGGCCGCATTATGAGTGCGTGAAGTTCTATTTTCACTCGTTCTGGTTCAAATGGGTCTGTCCATGGCAATACTTGATGAGCGCCATTCCTTACAAGATCAATTCATCTACATTAGTTATCGGCCGAGCACTTGGACAGCATCGGTCACTTACCCTGCTCTTAATCGACACAGATTATTGTGAGAATGACTGGTGGTTGTGTTGGGGTTTCATGAATAATGTATAGGCAAATTAATATAAACGCAGCGGAAACAAGATGAAATATTTCTATACATGAATCTCCAAAAGCGTTGTTCGTGCGTTTCAATCAAAAATCTGAATATAAAAAAAGGGTTGAACAAATTACTTCTCGAAGCGCGCTTTAAACGAACTAGTTCAAATGTTCTTCAGTTCGAGCCCTCGGACCTCTAGCTCAGACACACCACCAATAGACGTCGAATGAAGAGAGAACTTGCGGATAATCACCACTACAATTGTGCTAGCAATTTCGTGGAAATAATCCTTCGTATCCTTGATATTTTAGCCACAGCCCAAAAATGAGAGAATCCTTCGTTTTCTCTTATTTTCGTTTTCGTACATACGCGCACAAAACCGCACACTCACGCTTTATATAAAAATTATTTTAAGAGCAGTTACGATCGGCAACGGTTGCCGATCGTGGGAAACCATCCCACGATCCCACGACCAGCAACCGTCGCTGATCATGGGAAACTACCCCACGACCAGCGACCGTTGCTGGTCATGGGTCATGCATGATGGTCAGCAATGGTTGCTGACCATCATGCCCACAATTGAAACGTGCACATGAGTGCAATGCACGCGGTCAGCAATTGTTGCTGACCGTGTGCATAATTTAATTGATTAATAAATTAATCAATTCCAAAATAAATAAAAAGACGTGATCTTTGTGTGCACATTTAGGGTACATTAACATGTATTCACTTTGGGTATGCATGTGCATCATATGCACGTAGGCTTGTGACTATAATACAAATTAAATTAAATCACATTTAATTTAATTTCATGTCGGCTCAATGCGACTTTAATAATTGCAAACATATTTGTAAAATTATTTCTCTCTTGTTCCACGTTATCCTGATTGGTTATGGTGTGTGACATCCCTAGGTTTATCACTAAGTTGGTAGTAAGACTTGTACTAACACATTAGTACTTCCAAAATAATTAATTGTCCCGATTAATCTTTGGGTCTTACAAGCCATGATTGACATCTAGCAATATGTCATGGCTACCCAGATAGTGTGAATGCTTTAAGAACATAATGAACCATCGGTTTTGGCTATATTGTAATTTAATCCCTCTGTCTTACTATGTCCCGATCGAACAAAGACCATGGAATATTTGTCAAGTCACCAATTCGATCATATGCACAAATCTAATTGACATGCATTTGTTCGAGACATAAACAATTTATTCTCGATTACAACCTCGGCCGAGGATTTCAATACATTGTCATAATTAGATTGCATAGGACATCATTATAATACCTTGTATGTAACAAGGAGACAGATTCCATATTGCGTACATGTGCAACTTCGTATATGAACAAACTATGACCATCAGGTATAAAGACGGATCAACGACCCTGTAACATCCTGAAAATCGACTCAATTTAGCCCGAATTTTAATTTGATTTTGGGAATCGACTTCTCAGTAATATCATGACTAAATACTTGGACGTCGCCTCATTTATTTTGGGATTTTCCGTTAGACACGGAAGCGTCAGAAAAAGGGAAGAATTGGATCAAGTTTTGGGCCCGCGGGTGGGCCGGCCCAAGACCGGCGGCCCCCATGGCCCTTGCACCCATTCAGCCCAGCCCAAGAGGGCCCAAGTTGGCCCAAGTTCCTTCATTTCCAGCCCCGTGGGCTTCTCTCTTTGGCCTTTTGCTTTTGTGCCCAAGTGGGCTTTGTTTATCTTGTTTTTGGTTGTTTTTGATTGGTTCTTGAAGCAAGTGGCAAGCCCACTTGCCTTGGCTCTTATCCTTGACCAGCAGCCTCTTCTCTCTCCTCTTTCTCCCCCAAAATTCGTGCACCAGCCCAGCCCCCTCTCTCTCCCTTTTTCTCTTCCTTTTCTCTTCCATTTTTGGTGTTCCTTGCTGTCCATGCTGTTTTCCAGCCCAAAAACAGCCTAGTTGCCATCACCGGAGCCGCCGCAACCGCCCAAAGTGTAGTCACTGGGAGTTAGGAAGCCAACCGCGCATCCCTGGTCACCTTTGGTCGCCGTTAGCCGCCCGTTTCGGCCTTTTCCGCTCAGCTGCACCGGTTCCGCGTGAATAGTAACCAGCACTGTTTTTGGCCCGTTTCGGCCATCGTTTGTCACTCGTTGTCGTCCCCGAGCTTACCCCTCGTAGCCCTCGTTCCCCTCTACGTGCCGGTGTCGCCGGATTTCCGATCCAAGTAAGTTAACTTCCTAATCCTTGTTTAGGGGTTAATCTTGCTTAGGGGTTAATTAGTGTGTTTGTGTATTTGTGATTAATTAAGGTTGATTGGTTAATTAGGCTGGTTAATTAAGGCTGACTAGGGTTAGTTAATTGACCATAGTTAGTAATAAAGTAACTAAGGTTAATTAATTAAAGTAACTAAGGTTAGTTTTAAAGTAACCAAGGTTAGAATTTAACTATGGTTAGGTTAATTTGTTAACCATGGTTAAGTTTATTTATTTTTATTTATTTATTTAATTTCGGACGAATTTACTGTTCACGGATTACTGTTCACGAATTACTGTTCACTGATTACTGTTCACGGCACTGTTCATACAGAAATAAATTTTGGTTTCAAATTGTTGTGTTCTTGGTTGTTATGCTTTATTGAAGTGCCGATTGTTAATTATATGCGTGAATAATGATGAAATGCATGATCGAAGACGGGTGGAAGTGAAAGTGTTTGATTTATTGAGTTATTCCGAGAATTAGGGAATGTACGTGATTGTTGATTGGTTGAATTTGGAATTTTGGAATTGTCGAGTGATACCGCATGACATATTACGTGGGTTATTTGAAATGGCATGTCGCATGAGCATGAGTGCATGAGCGATGTTGCATTCACGACCAAGCAAAAGCAAAGACAAGAATGAATTGTTTGCTTGAGGTGTTGCATGGTCAGATTAAAGTTGATAGCCCGGTTGAGCCGGATGACCGCCAATCCTTCGGGGTTGTGCCGTGACCATTGGGTCGCCTGACAGTGGTCAGATGCGGAGTCGCGGTTGAGGCCGGACCCATGCTCCTTATGGAATGCCGTCGGTGGGGGAGAGCCCATGACGTCGCCGTGCCTCAAGGGGGAGGACGATGCAGTTTACGACCGTTGACCGCCAACCATAAGGTTGTGCCGTGGCCTAGAGGGTCGTAATAATCGGAGCATGTGTGGGCAGTGTGTTATGAGAAAGTTTTGTGCAATGCTCTGATTATTTGCATACCTCTTACTGTTGTTGTGAAACGATTGACAGTTTCTGCAGGTCGCGTGTGCCAAGGCCAGGTAGGGTCGCCTGTGATTGCACCTGTTTATTAAACTGTCTTCTGTGGTTATCTCTTTGAGGTGGTATTGCATTGATTGTTGTATTAGGTTGTATGTTAAACTCTCGAGGCGAGCGAAGTTCCTAACCGGGGCTTAGGACTTTAACTTGCCGAGTTTATCTCAACCCGTCGTGGTTAACCTTTTCGGGCCCTAGATGATGCGTGCAGGATCGAAGAGAGCGATCCCTTTGAGGCCCGTGAGTAGGCAGGCGTAGCCTATTTCCTTTTGACGAGCCTTCCCCCACTTGTACGTGGTTAGGTTAGCTAGGCCGGTCCCTTTTTGAGTAGGCCTTAGCTTGTTGCCTGTAGTAAGGCGTGTATGTATTTGCTGGTGTGCTGGCTAACCTTCAGATATATAAAATACTGTTTGTCTTTTCTCTGTTGCTATTGTTGCTATCCCTGTTGTTTGGTTTGGGAGTTGTTCGTTTCCGCATGTGCTTAATTACAAGATAAAATGAATTGGTCGACGACAGTACCTGGGACGTCGTACAGTTAGACCTCAAGTGAAATGGGGTTGCCGCGAGCTCGAGAGTCGGGCGTGACAACCCCGTCGATTTTGGTATCGAGCCTGGTTGGGCATGGAGTGATAAGGTGCGATAAGTTTTGTGTTGGTGCGTGGGGATAGTTAGTAGGAAAGACAATTTCTTTGCTTGCATGTGATTGATCGCTGCGGGATCCTTCATGGTCCTTTGTTGTAGGGTTGTCTCATTTTCTAATTCCGTGTGGGGGGAATTGGAACGCGGGTTAGGAGAGTCCCGCAAAATGAGCGATCCGGATCGAGTACCCACGGTTTGAGGACCCCGGTCGAGAGAGTCGAGAGGAAGAGGACGGCACGGTACCGACCGGTGCTTGGGGAGGTAGCACACCGAGGATCCGAGGATGGATGGGATCATGCATGCCATTGAGGCTCTGATAGGTCAGTAGGCTCAGACTCAAGCCGCTGTCGCCGCTGTCGCAGCTGCTCCTGCAGCTAGGCCCGGGATTGGTAACCGGCCTATGCATCAGCTGGTGGAGCAATTCATGAAGCTGAAGCTGCCCAAGTTTTCTGGGGCTGGCGACCTTGAGACAGCGACCCTCTGGGTGCGGGAGATAGAGAAGACTTTCACCTTGTTGCAGTGCTCAGAGGAGGAAAATGTGATCATGGCGGCTTACCAACTACAGGGTAATGCCGGCACTTGGTGGGAAGCTACCCAAGGATGGGTATTTCCCGAGGGTACAGCCAGGGTATGGGATACCTTCAGGGAGGCTTTTCTGAGTAAGTACTTCTCAGACTGCGCGAGAGAGCAAAAGTTGGCAGAATTTCAGAGGCTGCGTCAGAATCAGATGACCGTGGATCAGTATGAAGCCAAGTTTGCAGAGCTGTCGAAGTACGCGCCGCGGATGGTCGAGCACCCATTGGACAAGGCTAGGAGGTTTCGAGACGGATTGAAGATAGAAATCCGAGACCATTTGGTGTCGGTGAACCTGAAGGATTACAATGAGCTTTATGAGAGAGCTCGGATGATTGAGAGGCACCTTGCGAAAAAGGCAAGCGCATCGTATCGCGGTTTGTGCCTAGCGAGAGACAACGGTCGGTTTGGAAAGAAACCGATGGTAGGAGGAAGGTATCCTCTTCCGCCTAATAGAAGGGACGGTGTGGGGGAAACCGTCGCCAAGTTCGTTGGAGGATGTAGAATGTGTGGCAAGAGGCATGGAAATGCCCGTGTCCCCTTTCGATGGGAGCTTGTTTCGGGTGTGGTCGGGTGGGCCACCGAGTGAGGGGCGCCCACGCAGCCCAAGATGCCATTCACGCCACGATCCCCGGCCCCGACCACCGTGGGGAACGTTCGAGCGGGGCACCGCATAGACCCCCGCACAAGGACGGGTGTATGCGATCACGAGGAAAGAGGCGGAGGACACGCTGCCGTGATTACAGTACGATATCTCTACACGACCATGCTTTGCTTATGCGTTGTTTGATCCGGAGCTTCGCACTCCTTTATTGCTAAACGGTTTGTAGAATTAGTGGGATTAAGACCGAGCCGTTGGAAACGGTCTTTGTTATTTCTACTCCGTTAGAGGATTCGATTTTATCTGCGGTAGGGGACGTGCTAGCCGTAAACCGATTATAGATGGTCGGGAAGGAATAATTGATTTGATTGTTTTAGCGATGTATGACTTTGATGTCATTATCGGTATGGATTGGTTGACCAAGCAAGGAGCTACTATGGATTGTCGAGAGAAGAGAATCCGATTTAATCACGACGGAGCTAGTAGTTTCCGGTTTGTAGGGAGCCGAGGAGGGTCCTCGATTCCCTTGATTTCTTCTTTGGAAGCAACCGAGGTTGTTGGGGTCGGGATGTCGAGGCTATTTGGCATCGGTGAGCGATATGTCGAAAGAAGGACCGAACTGGAGGACATCGCGGTAGTACGAGATTATCCCGATGTCTTTCCAAAGGAATTGCCGGACTACCCCCGGCCCGAGAGACGAGTTCGTGATCGAGTTGGCTCCTGGGGACGGAACCAATCTCGAAAGCACCGTACGGGATGGCGTTGTCGAGTTGAAGGAATTGAAGGTGCGAGATGCGGGAATTATTGGACAAGGGCTTTATTCGCCCAAGTGCATCGCCTTGGGGAGCGCCAGTCCTGTTTGTCAAGAAAAATGATGGTTCGTTGCGGTTATGCATTGACTATCGACAGCTTAATCAAGTGACAATTAAGAATAAGTACCCACTACCGAGGATTGACGACTTGTTTGATCAACTCCAAGGAGCGTCGATGTTCTCTAAGATAGACCTAAGGACGGGCTATCATCAGTTGAGGATCCGAAAGAGGACATACCGAAGACAGCTTTCCGTACTCGTTATGGTCATTACGAGTTTACGGTAATGCCATTTGGATTGACAAATGCCCCTGCCGCTTTCATGGATTTGATGAACCGGGTGTTTAAGGAATATTTGGATCGGTTCGTTATCGTGTTTATCGACGACATTTTGGTGTATTCGAAGAGTCCGGATGAACACGAGCAACACCTAAGGACCGTGTTGCAAACCCTAAGAAATCACGAGCTGTATGCGAAATTTAGCAAGTGTGAATTTTGGTTGGCTCGAGTGGCTTTTCTAGGCCACGTGATCTCAGGCGAAGGGATTTCGGTAGACCCGACCAAGATTGAAGCGGTCATAGATTGGCCGAGACCGACTTCGCAACCGAGATTCGTAGTTTTCTAGGACTGCTAGTTATTACGAGACGATTTGTGGAAAGATTCTCTTCAATAGCTATGCCATTGACACGATTCTGAAAAAGGACAAGAAATACGAGTGGACGGATAAGTGCGGCGTAGTTTCCAAGAGCTTAAGCATAAGGCGACTACCGCACCGTTTTGACTATTCCGTCGAGGCTCGGGAGGATATGAGATTTTTAGCGACGCGTCATACAAGGGACTCGGTTGCGTTCGATGCAATATGGTAAAGTGATAGCATATGCTTCCAGGCAGTTGAGGCCTCACAAGCTGAATTATCCGACACACGACTTAGAGTTAGCAGCCATCATATTTGCGTTGAAGATATGGAGACATTATCTCTGTGGAGAGAGATTTCAGATTTTTACGGACCATCAAAGCTTGAAGTATATGTTCTCCCAAAAGGAACCGAACATGAGACAACGCGAGATGGATGGAACTTCTTAAGGATTATGACTTTGCGATATCTGTACCATCCGAGGCAAGGCAAACAAAGTGGCGGAACGCTTTGAGTCGCAAGTCATCGGTTGCTAGTATGATGGTTCGGGAATGGATTACGTTGGAAGGGGTCCGTGATTCGTGATTCGAGTCGCTCGAGGTATGTCATCTTTCCAGTTTAATGGCTACCCTTAGGATCGAACCTGAAATTCAAGCCAAGATTAAGGCAATGCAACCTTTGGACGCTGAGATCCAAAAGATTATGCAAATGGACGCGACCAAGAGAAAGTCAGATTTTCAAGTATCCGAGGATGGGATCTTGAAATTCCGTGGACGGTTATGTGTACCAAGCGACGCCGAAATTAAGGAGAGGTTGTTATCCGAAGCGCATCGTAGCGACTACGGTGTGCATCCCGGCATGCGAAGATGTATCGAGAATCTGCGACGGTATTATTGGTGGAATGGCATGAAGCTAGACATCGCCAAGCACGTGGCGAAGTGTTTTACTTGCCAACAAGTGAAAGCGCAGCATTGCAAGCCAGGAGGGTTATTGCAACCTCTTGAGATCCCTGAATGGAAATGGGAGCACATCACGATGGACTTCGTGACGGGATTACCAAGAAGTCAGCGGGGTAATGATGGGATTTGGGTCATAGTGGACCGATTGACGAAGTCGGCTCACTTCATCGCCGTACGCAAGGACTTCGCCTTGGAGAAGTATGCAGAATTGTACGTGCGACAGATTATTCGTCTGCATGGGGTACCAGTGACGATTACTTCAGATCGAGACCCCAGATTTACGGCTGCATTTTGGAAGAGTCTACAGACTTCGATGGGGACAAAGCTGCAGTTTAGTACGGCCTACCATCCTCAGACAAACGGTCAATCAGAGAGAACAATTCAGACTTTGGAGGATATGCTGAGAGCCTGTGTATTGGATTTTAAAGGAAGTTGGGAGGAACAACTTCATCTCGTGGAGTTCGCGTACAATAACAGTTATCAGCAAAGTATCAAAATGGCACCGTTCGAAGCTTTGTATGGCAGACCGTGTAGGACTCCAATTTGTTGGAACGAAGTCGGCGAGCGAAAAATTACAGGGCCAAAGTTAGTGCAGCAATCTTTAGACGCCGTCAAGATGATTCGAGAAAGGTTAAAGACGGCTCGGAAGCGGAGCGAAAGAGTTATGGGGACGAGCGACGTAGGCCATTGGAATTTCAAGTGGGCGATCATGTGTTCCTTAAAGTATCGCCGATGCGAGGTACATCGCGATTTGGAAAGAAAGGAAAACTGAGCCCAAGGTACGTAGGACCGTTCGAGATTCTAGAAAGAATCCGGAATTTAGCCTATCGTCTTGCACTACAGCCTCGACTTGCTCAAGTGCATGACGTATTCCACGTGTCGATGTTAAGGAAATACGAGCCGGACCCAACGCACGTGTTGAATTTTGAAGAGATAGAGGTGGACGACAGGGTGTCGTATGTGGAGAGACCGATTCGAATTGAGGACCGGAAAGAACAAGTGTTGAGAAGTAAGACGGTCTCCTTGGTCAAAGTCATCCGCGGCATCATGGCACGGAGGGGAGCTACATGGGAAGCGAAGAAATCATGAGGCGTCGGCACCCTATCTTTTTGAGGATTAGCGTGTCGGTTCAAATTTCGAGGACGAAATTTCTGTAAGAGGGGAAGAGTTGTAACATCCTGAAAATCGACTCAATTTAGCCCGAATTTTAATTTGATTTTGGGAACCGACTTCTCAGTAATATCATGACTAAATACTTGGACGTCGCCTCATTTATTTTGGGATTTTCCGTTGGACACGGAAGCGTCGGAAAAAGGGAAGAATTGGACCGAGTTTTGGGCCGCGGGTGGGCCGGCCCAAGACCGGCGGCCCAATGGCCCTTGCACCCATTCAGCCCAGCCCAAGAGGGGCCCAAGTTGGCCCAAGTTCCCCTTCATTTCCAGCCCATGGGCTTCTCTCTTTGGCCTTTTGCTTTTGTGCCCAAGTGGGCTTTGTTTATGCTTGTTTTCGGTTGTTTTTGATTGGTTCTTGAAGCAAGTGGCAAGCCCACTTGCCTTGGCTCTTATCCTTGACCAGCAGCCTCTTCTCTCTCCTCTTTCTCCCCCAAAATTCGTGCACCAGCCCAGCCCCCCTCTCTCTCCCTTTTTCTCTTCCTTTTCTCTTCCATTTTTGGTGTTCCTTGCTGTCCATGCTGTTTTCCAGCCCAAAAACAGCCTAGTTGCCATCACCGGAGCCGCCGCAACCGCCCAAAGTGTAGTCCTGGGAGTTAGGAAGCCAACCGCGCATCCCCGGTCACCTTTGGTCGCTGTTAGCCGCCCGTTTCGGCCTTTTCCGCTCAGCTGCACCGGTTCCGCGTGAATAGTAACCAGCACTGTTTTTGGCCCGTTTCGGCCATCGTTTGTCACTCGTTGTCATCCCCGAGCTTACCCCTCGTAGCCCTCATTCCCCTCTACGTGCCGGTGTCGCCGGATTTCCGATCCAAGTAAGTTAACTTCCTAATCCTTGTTTAGGGGTTAATCTTGCTTAGGGGTTAATTAGTGTGTTTGTGTATTTGTGATTAATTAAGGTTGATTGGTTAATTAGGCTGGTTAATTAAGGCTGACTAGGGTTAGTTAATTGACCATAGTTAGTAATAAAGTAACTAAGGTTAATTAATTAAAGTAACTAAGGTTAGTTTTAAAGTAACCAAGGTTAGAATTTAACTATGGTTAGGTTAATTTGTTAACCATGGTTAAGTTTAATTATTTTTATTTATTTATTTAATTTCGGACGAATTTACTGTTCACGGATTACTATTCACTAATTACTGTTCACTGATTACTGTTCACGGCACTGTTCATACAGAAATAAATTTTGGTTTCAAATTGTTGTGTTCTTGGTTGTTATGCTTTATTGAAGTGCCGATTGTTAATTATATGCGTGAATAATGATGAAATGCATGATCGAAGACTGGTGGAAGTGAAAGTGTTTGATTTATTGAGTTATTCCCGAGAATTAGGGAATGTACGTGATTGTTGATTGGTTGAATTTGGAATTTTGGAATTGTCGAGTGATACCGCATGACATATTACGTGGGTTATTTGAAATGGCATGTCGCATGAGCATGAGTGCATGAGCGATGTTGCATTCACGACCAAGCAAAAGCAAAGACAAGAATGAATTGTTTGCTTTGAGGTGTTGCATGGTCGATTAAAGTTGATAGCCCGGTTGAGCCGGATGACCGCCAATCCTTCGGGGTTGTGCCGTGACCATTGGGTCGCCCGACGGTGGTCGATGCGGAGTCGCGGTTGAGGCCGGACCCATGCTCCTTATGGAATGCCGTCGGTGGGGAGAGCCCATGACGTCGCCGTGCCTCAAGGGGAGGACGATGCAGTTTACGACTAGTTGACCGCCAACCATAAGGTTGTGCCGTGGCCTAGAGGGTCGTAATAATCGGAGCATGTGTGGGCGTGTGATATGAGAAAGTTTTGTGCAATGCTCGATTATTTGCATGCCTCTTACTTGTTGTTGTGAAACGATTGGCGGTTTACGCGGGTCGCGTGTGCCAAGGCCAGGTAGGGTCGCCTGTGATTGCACCTGTTTATTAAACTGTCTTCTGTGGTTATCTCTCTGAGGTGGTATTGCATTGATTGTTGTATTAGGTTGTATGTTAAACTCTCGAGGCGAGCGAAGTTCCTAACCGGGGCTTAGGACTTTAACTTGCTGAGTTTATCTCAACCCGTCGTGGTTAACCTTTTCAGGCCCTAGATGATGCAGTACCGAGGATCGAAGAGAGCGATCCCTTTGAGGCCCGTGAGTAGGCAGCTGTAGCCTATTTCCTTTTTGACGAGCCTTCCCCCACTTGTACAGGGTTAGGTTAGCTAGGCCGGTCCCTTTTTGAGTAGGCCTTAGCTTATTGCCTGTAGTAAGGCGTGTATGTATTTCTTTGGTGTGCTTTGGCTAACCTTCGATATATAAAATACTGTTTGTCTTTTCTCTTTGCTTGTTGTTGCTATCCCTGTTGTTTGGTTTGGGAGGTGTTCGTTTCCGCATGTGCTTAATTACAAGATAAAATGAATTGGTCGACGACAGTACCTGGGACGTCGTGCAGTTAGACCTCAAGTGAAATGGGGTTGCCGCGAGCTCGAGAGTCGGGGCGTGACAGACCCGGCATTATATGCACCCGTGAACCATAGTTGCTCGATACACAAGTTAACACTGTACCTTAGGCCTAAGGATTATTTACACAAGACCAAAGCATGAACAATTAGACATTGACCACGCTAAAAGCTTCCATGTTGCTAATCGTTCCATATGCGTCACATTCAGTGAATTTGTCTAATACAAACACCTGTGTTCTAACTCAGGTATCATAATATCTAATGACTTGTAACTCATCATTCCTTTAAGTATCCAATACTTAATGGTGAAGTTAAGAACACACCGGTCTCAACAGGATTATAAATATTCACTCAATAATCCATTGACCAGGAACAATTTAAAGATTCAGTTTAACTATGAACCCGTCACAATATTCTTGATGTCTCAAGAATAGGTCTAGGTGCAACTGATCTTATGGAATCATTCATAAATATAAAATAATCGGACAAATGAATGAATACGTCATTGCCATTAATGATAATAGTACAACTGAAATCCCTAATATGTAACTATTATATAGTAGCTTTAGGGCATACATCCAACAGGTTGAGCGTGCGTTCTTCGTATTCATGAAGAAAATAATGATGGGAAGACCAGCAATAATAACCGCAGAGGATGCTTATACGGTTAGGAAAATGGGGTAGGCATTTGCACTTGCTGTCGAGTCACTCGCATGCGATGTGCAATCTCATGCTCACGTCATAGCTGAAGTTGTCCTCTCTGAATAAGGTTATTAGGTAAACCAAGGGTGATACGAGAAGCAGAGGCATTTTAGAAACTATATGAAACATGGTGGGTCCTTACTGCAGGTTCCAGTGTTTAGTCCCAAGCGATTTCTGTCTCATTAGACTGAGTTTACTAAATAATTCCTCAATATTAGAGGAAATTTTTTCCAATCATGCCTATGACTGATGAATTACAAGTACGGACATCATTTGCATGCAGATTTGGGGCAATAATCTTTTCCCAACACATGTTGGAGAACATATTGGTAGGTTACGAGATATCAAGATCACCCTCTGGCAAATCTAATTAGAATTAAATGCTAGTGATTTTATGTTCGTAGCACACCAATTAAAAGTGCCATTGGAGATAAATAAAGGTAATATGTCTACATTTGTACTTCACCAATACTCGGGTACAATGAGTGCGGGTACATGTTGCCCCGCACTCATTGTACCCACCTTTCACATCCATCAGATGTGATTATAAATTCATTCAAACATCTGATTTACACCATGTGTTCACTAAAAGTGTATTTGACAACTGCAACTTAAAAAATCTCATGATCCTTATCGTAAAAGCTTTCAAAGTTTCAAATATTGCACTAACGGATTTTAATCTTGTTATCGAGGTATTAGAGATGGGATAATGGAGGAGGTTAAGTGGATAGGCTGAACCTCTATAAATAGCTTTGTAAACACTTCTATCTGCTTTGTATAGATGATATATGATCTGCCGTGCATATTTCATCTGCAAACACTATTTCATCCTCTACACATTGTTCTGCAGGAAAAGGTTTCTAAAAGATCTACAACAGCCATTTAATTTGTATAAATACTAGGAGAGATGACGGTTGTTGTTCCTGTACCTCTAGCCAAAAATTAAAACGGTTAATGTTCTTTTTTTTATCAATTTATGCTGATGTGAACAATCAGATTGCTAAGAGAAGGCATATCACAGCGATGGACGCTCAAGCTAGAATCTCACAGTCATGGCTATTTGAGAACGAAGCGTCCAGCCAGCGTGGCCAAATCCGACTGCAAAGCTTGTGAATGCCATGGTTGCTGGAGCTTGAAGCTCACAGCATGGACGTTTGAGCTCGAAGCTCGCAATTCCAAAATCTACTTAAAATCGAAAAAATATCATACAAGCTAAAATAGAAGAAGGCCCAAAAGATGCTATGGCCTCTACCGTAATTAGTTCTCCGGTGGTTTGACTTCTTGGGTTTGTTCTCTTATTGTGCTATATGGTGTCTGGCGGTACTAAAACGGTTGGATTCAATAAATGTGGAGAAAGCTGTCAGATATATAGCGTTTTGCAAAACTTTGGATGGCAGTTTTGGTTGCACTCCTGGTGCAGAGTCTCATGCAGGGCAAAGTATGTCGTAACCTTTATGCCGGAGTTCTTTTGCTGGTTCTAATTTCTGATTGATGCTTAGTAAGTCATGTATTTGCTTAAATACATGGTGGTCTCCTAATTATGTTCCGATGAACACATCCAAAGGATAAAACTGAGTTGCCGCGGTTTTAAGACATTCCTTAAGACTCATGTTAGACGTGGGAAAATCAGAAGGAATTGCTGATTTCAAATGAGAATTAGGCATAAAACAATGAAGGACCAAGCAAGTAAATTAAGATGCACAAGTGCCTAACCAAACTCCTTGCTACATGGTGGTTCATTTTTCTCTCTTCGTTCAATTCAAATAAGAAGATATTTGCAAAACGGAGAACAGGAACGTGGGAGTAATCATGAAGTGACAAGATTTGGTGTTTCTGCTTCAATAGATAACAAAGCCATGTGTACTTTTTCTAGTCAATTGTCCAATTGGTCACGTAGTAAAATTGACCTGTGGAATCCCCAACCATATGCAGCGGACCTCGAGTTACCAATGGAAACCACAACTGCCCAGAATATGAAAAGAAAAAGGAAAAACTGGATTTCCCAGTTTAATTCTGCATGATGAACCAAGAAGAGAAGCACTGTTTGCTTCATTTTCAATCATCGAGAGCTCCTCACAGGTAATAAAGAGATAGTGGATACTCATTAAAGCGACCATTATCCGAACTTTAGAATATACTTACAGATAAACTCTTCACAAGAAGATGCACCCAATTACATTCAATCAAGCAGTCAACAAAAAACATGGCAACATAACTAGACCAGGCACTCAAATGTTGAAATAGTTTGTTATCATAAAAGATGTGTCTCTTCATTAAGAGAAGACGTGGCTCTTGGTTAAGAGACGACGTGACTATTGGTTAAGAGGACTATCGTGACTTGCCTTTGACGATGGTCAGTGTTGTGAGGGACGGAGTTTAGGGGTACTTACTCATGAGACAGTCATCAAAGGGAAAGTCATCAAAGACACTCGAACACATCATCAATGACAACCATATCCACCAAGAGGCCCATCAATCGCTAATGTGGATTCTCTCAAATCCATACCCTGCACAACAATGGGAAGATTCATTTTTATTTATCTAAGTTGATTAACAACCTAAGATAATTGTTTAGGAGTCGCCACTAGCCTCGATTGGGGGCCGGCTAAAAAGCTCAATTGAGGGTCGGGAGAGGTTCCCTCGATTCCTACGCAACCAGAGCTCTAGGGTTCAGGGGCTTAGGTTACATTGATTATTTCTATTAGCGTCCTTTCGAAACCTAACAGTTATTGTGTTTAACCTATGGTGTCCATGCATGTCTTATTACTTTTGTTGTGCCATTTATAAGATGAAAGGTGATCATGCGTGAGTGTCAGTTTCATGCCATTTTAATTCTAAAAAAATGAAAATAGAAAGGCAAACAATTTTAATTGAAATTGCAATGTGTAAAGTAAACAATCAAGGATAGCAGTAAATCTACATATGCAATCCTAAAAAAAAGTACATGTAGAGGGAGAAGGAAAGAGGAAAGGAAAGGAACCCGCAACTCGTCGGGTTTTTATACAATACGATAGAAAACCTAAGACATATGTCATGTGTCAAATGAATAATACAAAAGAAAGGTCAGAAAAGACATCAACCACCACCGTCTTTGGGGCTGCCTTTTTCACATACCCGAATTCCTAACTAATTCTAAATGAACGGTTTATAATGGAAGTAAACACCCATTCAACCAAAAGCACACCAAACATGGCAAGTAAACAAACAATGATCATCCAATCGATAGATTAGGAATGGCCTCGAGGTCGGCCTTTGGAGTTGCATGCACAACGTACCCCAAATGTTATCCCCATTCATTATTAGACAGGGGTCATGATCATTAAACATCACAAGTATTCACTTGTGGTGATTAATGTCATCCCTCCTAAAGTTGCATTCTAATGTGTAACCTAAGATTACCTGTGAACATGCATCAGTTTAGTGTGACTATCTACCAATCAAATGCATTGAACTTGAAAGATAAGCACATGAGCAGGTCCAAAGACCTTATTTCCCAATCAATCAAGCAATTAGTGTATCAACGCTGGTTCACTTCACTCACCAAGCATGCATCGGTCACACTTTCAAACGTAACATGTCATCAATGGCCTTTTTATTTTTCAAGAATTTTTGTATTTAGATTTTGAGAAAATACAATCAAAAGTCATCAATGATCAGTTCAGCATGTATTATTTTGTAAAATTCATAGAACACACATATATCACAGTCAAACAAAACAAGGGATCCAAAATGCATTGAAAAGAAACAAGCAATTGAACATGATTAATTGAACAATCAGCTTCAAAAAATTCCAGTGAGTAACACACTTAATGAAGATTATTTTTCATGAAGACAACTCCTTAAGATGAGTTATCTGTAAATTTATAAAAATCCAAGAATGCGACAACATGCATCAGAACAGTACAGGGCAGCAGCAAATGAAGGCAAGCCTATGAGAATATGAACATGTTAACGATGTCTAAAATTCATGAAATTTTACCACATGATGGTCCAGAGGATGCCAAACAAAGTTCATGAAGGATCCGAGTTCCATACCACAATGGAAAATTTTCAGAAAAAATGACAAAGTGCAGACATGCAGATGACCATGTACGTATTCCAAATTTTAGGTTTTTCCCAAATTACAGGGAAACTTTTTAAAAATGGAAAAGTGGGGAAAATGGTGTGATTTTGGTGTCATTAGAAAGCTTAATGAATTTCCTAAGACTTTCTAAGAGATGACATGATCAATTAAGGTCATTTACTCATTCAATAATGGACATTTTCATGAACATGCAAATTGACTCAATTAATGGCATGAACAAATTGCATGGTTTAATTTTCCTATATGACGAGGAAAAAGTGTGAGATGAATCATGTAGGTCGATTATCAAACCATAAACAATTTTCATTAAGGGGCTGAGGTCCTAATGCAATCATTAAGCATGATATGAAAATGATAATGATGGGACATACATTGAACATGTTCATGATAACAGAACCTAATTACATGAAAACATGCAACGGCGGGATGAAGTGATGTTCAATTAACATGGAATAATTGTTCCTAAGGTGACATTATGACATGCAATGACATTGATGAGGTGTTCATGGACAAACGATCACAATCAAGTGCATAATCACACACAAATGTTTTCTTGAGTTTGTACAGGGCAATACATGGGTGAGGACGATTTTTGGGGAAATCAGCCTATTCAATGACACTCAAAAATCACAAGAAAAATATATGACATGACCAACACTCATATGAACAAATTTATAGAAGGAATCAACTTGAAAAGAGTTCTGAAAAAATGACAAAAAAATCGGCAAAATCAAAATTTCAGATTCAGGACTCTCCATACCCGCAGAACAAAGGACTTGTTTTAGAGAATTTGACCTAGTTGTGCTCATTAGAAAATTCTGAGAAAAAATTATGTTATGACCCTCATTTATATGCGCAACTTTTATAGAACTCCATATCATTTTTTGATCACAAAAATCAGAAAAAAATTCATAAATCCGACACATGCAATTAGGAACTTCGAAAAATAGTAGATGTGACGGTGATGTTAGGGTCTTTCGCCCATCATGATGATCTCTAAAATTTTCAGAAAAAAAAATATATGTTCAAGATCAACATGTTATGAACGTTTTTGGTGAAGGAATCATCTCGAAATTTCAATCATAAAAACAAATAAAAAAATCACAAAGCAGCAAAGGTCGAATCCATAATAGAACAACAGTCATCAGCATATCATCACAGGACATAAACACGATTTTGAGGAAAGTATTCAAGCAGCAAATGAAGGTCGATCAGGGTGATCTATAGCTCGTCGGAAAGCTTATCAAGTCTATATAAAAAATCGAGAAGACCTCAAATTCATTTGAACAAGATTTTAAGCTCAAGCAAATAGGTTTTTCAGATCAGTCAATCTGGAACCCGATTTTAACAAATCAAGAACAATCACCCAATGAATCTAATCACACCACATTCATTCAAGCAAATCCATCCATGAACATCATAAAACATCACAAGGACCTCATCAATCATAGGATCAAGCCTTTACTCGAGTTCTAGTCCCGATCGCCTATTGCGATCTCGTTTCATCGAACTCATGATAAGGAAACCTACCTTTGATAAGATTTTATGACGAAACCAAGCATAAACTCGCAAGATCAGGTGACCACCGCACAGACGGATGTCGGAGGAAGGCTAGAACTCTTTTCGTCATCGGAGGATTGTCGCGACCTCACCTCAGGTGCATCACCTAGGGTTTGGCTAATGGATTACTAAGCCTAAACTTAGCTCGGGCTCTCCCAAGCCCATACCAATTCGCGACTTAGGGTTTAAATTTTTAACATGCAAATGATTTTTACTTGGAGTCGCCGCTAATCTATTTTTTGGTGGATCGATTAGAAACCCAAGTAAAGTAACGGGAGGATTACTTTACTCCTACGAACCAGAGACTATGGGATTGGGAACTTGATTACGTTAGATTTCTCTAACGCCCTTTCGGTACCTTTTCTCTTTTATTTGAAAAAAATGATTGGCAAGCAGTTTGCATTGATTTTAATTTACTCCCTAACATTCAATGTGATCATGCAAGTGTACAATCATTATTTAACACTCAATTATCAAAGCATTAAATAAATTGCAAGGAAATGGAGGAAATTACTTACCTTGAAGCTACTAAAGCATCTGCAATATTAGTTAGAAAATCACATCGACCTAAAAGTGATTTCTAATTAATATGCGATCACTCGAATTTTGGATTTTCTCTTATTTAATAAGGCCTAAAACTAACATGCAATGCATGTAATGACGAACGAAAGTGTCTAACTATAATGGCATGCAATGTGCAACCTAAACTATATGACATGCAAGTGATATGTTTTTTTTGTGTGTTTTTCATGAAATTAAAATAAACAAATAAATTTCCTAGTTCTAGAAATTATCCAATTCAATCTAAAGGTTAATCTAAACCGAATCCTAGTTTATATTATCTCTAATTAAATGAACCCTATCCTAACATGCAATCTACGTTAATTAAAACATATTCTACGAATAAAATCAATCACCCAAGAAACAAATAAAATCGAAGAATCGTATCTCGGGCATGAGATCGAATGGCCGATTTTCCGTGCAATCGCGAATCGTATCTCGGACGTGAGATCGAATTGGCGATTATAGCACGTTAAGAAATTAGAAAATAATCTCTAATATAATGGGCTACTTGAAATTTGGGATAATATAATATGGAGTCCAATCAAATATATCCGCAATATTCCAAGTAAGGAAACTAAATATTCAAAAATAAAATCATACGAGCTTTTACTAATCGGTGGATCGGCGTGGTCCTTGGCGAAGCGGTGCATGGCTTGTGGTTTAGGATGCCGACAATGGCGGGCAACTCTTCGTGTATCGCAGCGATGAGGGTTCTTCGCTCGGTGGGGGCTTCACGAACGTATAACTCCTTGATGGGATGAAGACGTGGTTGCCCACGTCTTGATGAACAACTTCAAGACTGCTTAAGAAACCTGCCAAATAGAAAGGAGGTGCAGCAACAAGGATTTGGCTTGAACCTCGCGATGGTACTGAGCGCAGTCACGTGGCGTCAAGCTTGATTGCAGGGGCTGATGGGTGTCGCTGTGGATCACAAGTGGCAGCAGAATAGGGCAGCTTCGTCGTCGGTCGTCGGGCAGAAACAGGTCAGCAAGATCGACTATGGGCTGACTAGCAATCAATGCAAGTGGGAGCTCCTCAGTCAACAAATCGTCAAGTGCAGAAAAATCCAGCGAAGCAGCAGCATGTCATCGGTGGTGGAGCAGCAAAGGGATCAATGAGCAAATCTGAAAATTGAAGCACACGACTCGGGGGAGGACCGAACCTCGCTGGTTGTCGCGAAGAAGGTGGGGCGGCTCTCGGTGGTTTGTGAGGCAACGAGGACGAGTGACAAATGTAGGTGCCTTGCACTGCGACACTTTCTCTCTCTCGCTTTTTTCTCGCTCTCCCCCTCGGCACCTTCACAATTTTGCTCCCTTTTCAGCCGTGTACTCAGTGTCGGTGTGTCTGTCCCCCTTTTATAGGCAAGACAACATGGTGCCCTAAAAACAAGATAATGACATGATGATCGGCTTTCTTATTGCGGATATATCTTTTTTGCTCTTTTCCTATCTTTAACCATGCATATATACTTTACCTTTGAACCAATCACATCCATTCCTTTTCTTGACCATACAGATATATTTTACCTTTGAACCAGCCACATCCTTGCAGATATATTTTGCTTTTGAATCAGCCACATCCCTGCAGATATGTTTTACTTTTGAACTAGCCACATCCCTACCTTTTCTTGACAATTCAAAATTCGACCGCCGTAGATTATGCTCCTAAAACTATATGCTATACAATATTAAATTATGAATAATTAATCAAAATTTAGGTGTCAACAAGGATGAAGGATCAACGTCGGAGGATCACCGATCTTCTACTGGACAAAACCGGTCCAAGTCGAACCGGCCTTTAATCACCAAGGGAAGATTGCCTCACACGGGATGATGGGAGCAAAACCGAAGCTCCTACTGGTCATCGGAGATATGAACAGATAAGGAGGATCGTCAGGGACAGTGGCCGATGATGCGTCAACGCCAAAGAAGGTCCGGTGAGGGCGATTAGGCAGCGGTTGAGGCACAACTACCGTTGGTTTTTGAGAGAGAAAATGGGTGGGAAGAAGAGAGAGATAGAGAGGTTTTAGAGAGAATTTCAGCTATAAAGAGAATGTAAATCTAAGAACATGTGGCCTTCTCCAAAATTTTGGAGGGAGAATGGTATATATACCCCTCCCTAATCTCAAATCCTAAAAAAATAAAATAAAAAATCTTAAATCTAGCCGTCGGATTAATCCGACGATTAGGGATTAACCCATGTGCCTAACTAACTCTTTTGAATTTCTAATCATGATTAACACATTTAATATGTGCTGATTTGAAGGGCTGAGATTTAATGCGATCTTTAGTTCAAATTTTTTTTTTGCGATTAAGGACCTAATTAAGGGAAATTTTATAATTTCACCAAAATCTAGGGACTATTTTGCAAATTTGAAAAATGTAGAGGTATGGGGGACCGGATTTGGGCTGGGCCACTACAAGATGGTGGTTGCTGGTCAAAAACTGACCGAAGGATGCTCGAACCGACCTCCTCCACCAGTGATCAGTTGAACTAGTTTGACCGATTCAGTGGTTTTTGGGGTGCTTTGGTCCAATTTTTTTTGGTTTGTACGATTTAGTCCCTAATGGACTAAATTGAAAAGAAAACTTGTTTAATTGGAAAGAAAAAAATCCAATTTTGAAGAGAAACAAGCCAATTTCAAACCAATTAGGCTAATTAAACCACAAAAATTCAATTTCGTGATTTTTTATTAACATTATTATTTAATTGTCATGAAAACGATTGGACCCATGTCATGGGCACACCAAATTGGACCTTCTAGGACTTAAATTGGACAATTCTACCTAATTATTGGTCTTAATTCGCAATTAATTGAAATTGAGCTCAATTGAAGTTGCGAGACACCTATTAGTTTGATTGCCCATGCCTAGGGAAAGTCATTGTATCCAAATTGACCTTTAATTGACGATAACATTTTTGCCAAAATTAAATTAAGGATCAATGTTCAAATTGAACCTCAATTCATCAAAGTAAAACCTGATCATAAATGGGTCAACTCAAATTTTTGAATCGAAGCTTAACAACCCTATTTTCTTAAGGCCTAGTAAACTAGATTTCCCAAATCAATAAGTTAACAAGTGAATTTGCTTAAATCGACCCCAAATTTACACTTAACTCACAAAATTGAGTGGAATGGAGGTGTTAGCTTGTAAATCATGAAGAATCGATTTAGACCCCTAATAAGGGCAAAAAATGTCAATTCGCATTTCGCTTTGCCCGATGTCAAAATTGATTGAATGGTTAAATGGGTAAATGTCTCTAGATTAAATGTCATAAAAGGTATTGAGCATAATTATAACTAGAATGAAAGTAATTTCATTTTTGGTCGATTTTGAACCTAAAATCGAAAAATTCGGAAAATGAGGTTTTTGATCAATTTTTGAAAAATTCTTGATGCTAAAGTCAAATTGAAGCTAAAATGAGCGGATTTTATGATTTTTGTATTTTTCAATTTTTTTGGTCAAAGGTTTGACCAAAAGTCAAACTCTAATTGACTTTTCACTAAGAGTTTGATTTTATGGTTAAATCTTTGAATTTTTCTAAAATTTCCACCTCTAAAGTGAAATTAAACTCAAAAGGGACATTTTGGTGCAAAAGCCAAAATTTGACCCGAGGTTGACTTTTAGTCAAATGGTTGACCATAAAGTCAATCATTTGACTTTTCGGATTTTGTATGAAATGAATAGGAAACTACTATCTAACACTAATGCAATAGACAATTGAAAACTAACACTTTTTATTCGAAAAACGGGTTTCGTCGTGATTGGAAACCCTTCATTCGATTTTTCTGCTTTTATCGACATGTCGACTAAAAATGTTGTGTCAACAAGAATGTGACTCTTGGTTATGAAAAAAGATGACTTTTCGTCTTAAAGGGAAGTTATCAGTAGTTTATAAAGAGAAGTTATTCTTGATATGGAAAGTGATGATGGTTGGGGATAACGTACCTATTCCTAATAGGTGTGTCTAGTGGTTGTCTATGAGTATAAACCAATTCATATATTGTTTATAATAACCACAATTCTTCATAAATACTTCAACTTCAGAAATTTCTTCTTATCTTTTCATACAAGCAACTTTAAAATATTCAAGGAGAAATTCCAAGAGAGAATTGAGTAAACTCATTTCTCTGTGGCTTTGATATATGCTGGAGGTATATTTGTTCTAAACCCGACATCAATAATAGTGGGCGCAAATAATACCTTAAAGACAGTAATAGTCATCACGCATCAAAACATCAAAGATCAAATAGTACTTCTCTATCTTCTTCAACAATCAAATTTCCCCCACATCAAATAGTCAAACAATTGCAAGAAAGCAAACCCTTACCCAACTATTACCATATGAAGCTAGAGCTAGAGCTAGGGCTAGAGCTCGAGCTCATGCTCATCTGCGCAAAGATAAAGCACACCATTACATTCAACTAAACACTAACTACCACACCACTCTTACCTGTTCTTCACCGATTTGCTAGTGATCCAGAGCTTGAGTTCAGGCCCGTGACTCCCACCACCGATGGAGTTAATGAATGCACCAAATTCCCCACCGACCATCGCCGAAGAAGAAAATGTGCACTAGAGTGAAAGGTAGCATTGGAGAAGGACTTGAAGCTCACCGACATGGAACTTGGAGCTTGCAAAGGACTTGAAGCTTTGCGAACGACGAACTTGAAGCTTGTGGACGACGGAACCTGGGAAAGAAGAGACGATGGCGATCGATGGCGAATGACCGACTGAAGCTTGCGAGGAGCAAGTGAGTAGTGACTGAGGATCGGGTGACAGCAATTTGCTTGAGCAGCGGGATAGAGGAAGAAGAAAACATGAAAAAGAACCCTAATCCCAATTCAATCCATCGTTCACGAAATGTCATCGAGCTTTCTTTTCCTTTTTGTTTTGCCGACTCTGCCTGCAGAAGGAAACGACAAGTTGAGTTGAGGTGAGGCTTGGGCCTAAATTTCTCTTAAGAAAGGCCCTTTTGTTATGGATGTAAATCCTTAACCTCGCCACCGAAGTGGACACACAGAGCATATGGAGATTCCCAGCAAGATGATGAATTTTAGTAAAGATTGTCTTTGGCTGCATGTTTTAGAATCAGTTCATTGTCTCTCTTCACTAGAATAAAGCAGAAATAGAAAGCAAGTAAAGCAAAAGAAACAGCAATATTCTATTATTAGAAAGAAGGCACACCGTTTTCTGCAGAGGATCCCTGTTTCTGTTTCAGAGTCCATTGATTCCATTTCACGCTTCAACACTTTCTGTACTTGTACCGTGTTCTCAGCTGGACATTCACCGATATTCAGCTTTTCCAAAGAAGTTAATTTTTCTAGGCCTTCGATTTAATGGATCATTTTGCACCGTCCAATCTCCAAGACTTTCACTGACTTCAGTTTGAAAGATCAGGTAAATTGAGGTAATTGCAGTCAGATAGAATTAAACTACTTAGTGAGGTTAACTAGCCAAACCCGTCGAGATTTTGTATTTTGCAATTTGATATATGTAGCCTCTTCAGGGCTTCAAGGCCTTCAAGCCCTTCAATCTCTTCTATCACGGAGTGGTAGAGCTTGAAAATTGACAATGTCTTGGGAAGCTCAGATACTTCTCTACGGCTGGAACCAGGAAGGGTAAACATTTTGAGCCTTTTAAGCGGAGGCATATCTATCAGCTCAAATCTTAGCTTGATAACGAGGTACGGAACTCTAGAGTGCCCAAAGTTGGCACAAAGGGACACTTAAGTGCAAAAAGTTACAAAATGTACACTTAAGTGCCAAAATCAGAGCAAAATGGATTAGTTAAGTGCCAACGACGAAAAATTTCAGTCAAATTACCATGTGTCCATTTTTCGGCGACTTCATTTGCTGACGGAGCATTTTTTTCAAAATAAAAAATCCACCTAGCAATTTTTTTTAAAAAAAATTGTCCATGTCAGATTTTAAAAAAATTAAAATCGATTTTATTAAAAAAAAAGAGAGAGAAGGGGATCGGCGAGGGTTGTGCAGCCCTCACTGCCGCTGTCGTCGCCGCCCCACCCTCACTGGGAAGGGCCGGCGACGTCGAGCGAGGGTCGGCTAGGGTCGCTGGGCCCTGGCCAGCGGCCGGCGACCTCGGTCGACCTGCGGCAAGGGCCCGTAGGCCCTCGCCCAGATCTAGGGCGAGGGTCGCGACCCTCCTCCAGATCCGGCAAGGGTTGCCGCCCTCACCCACCCGAGCCAAGAGCCGCGCCCGCCTAGATCCGCGACCCTCGCCGAATTTGGGGGGGGTCGCTACCCTCATTGCAGCCGGTTGGGGCCCGGCGACCCCGCCGACCCTCGCCCACCGTCATCGGCCCTTCCCAGTGAGGGTGGGGCAGCGATGGCGGCAACGGCGAGGGCCGCACAGCCCTCGCCGATCCCCTTCTCTCTTTTTTTTTTTTATTTATAATAAAATCGATTTTATAATCATATATATTTTTAATTATTTAATTAATAATTTTAAAATCCACGTCGCGCAAAAACAACGTCATTTTGCATTGACTTTTGTCGTTTCAACTTCTAGCGAGCCATGTAAGCAAAAAAAAATTAATAAAAAATTGCCACGTAGGATTTCTAGCAAGGGTTTCGGCGACCTGGCACTTAAGTGATCTATTTTTTTCTAAAAGTGGCACTTAAGTATACTATTTGTAAGTTTTGGCACTTAAGGGTGCATTTGGTAACATTTCTACTTCTGGGAACAGTTTCTTTTGAGAAATAGTTCTTTTCTATTTCTACTCCCTTAAACAATTTCTGAGTAAAATAGGGCGTTTGGTAACTACAAAAATTTTTTGTTCTCGGAATAGAAAAAGAATAGAAATGTGTTTGGTATCGACAACAATTTTTTATTTCTTTCTTCCTCAATGGCGGTAGTGATCGGCGAGCGGGGGCCGTGACCGGCGGCGGTGGGGTGCGGACGGAGACTGGGGGCGGTGGCAGTCGCCAGTTGCTGCCGCCAGCCGTAGGGCGAAGGACGACAACGAGATGCTGGCGACCAGCGACCGGCGACCGGCGGTGGCGGCAGCAGAGGCGGACGGCGATGGGTGGGTGGCCGCGTGTTATAACCGGTGAGAAGTCCCAAGAAATAATTTCTAGAAATTGTTCCCAGGAATAAGAAGCTATTTTTTTCTACTTCTCATTTCTACTCCAAATTTATTCCCAGGAACAACTTTCTATTCCTGGGAATAAAAAAATCAATTGGCGTTACCAAACCCATTTCTATTCTTTTTCTATTCCAGGGAACAAAATAACAAAAAAACAAAGAAATGTAAACGTTACCAAACAGAGCCTAAGTGTTCCTCCGTGCCAAGTTTTGGCACTCCCGCCGTACTTATGCCGCTTGATAACTTGTGAAAGAGACAGTTCTAGTTTCCTCGCCTTAGGAAACGACATTGAGATGGATTGTTTGTCAATCATTGGATTCACGTTGGATCCTAGGCATTGGTTGTTTTGAGGAGGTTGGTGTGCCTTTAGGTCCCCATCACCGAGGCACGCTCTCCTCCAATTCCTTCAAATCTTCAAGAAAGGATATCGCTTTCATCCCGTTAGAACTCACATGCGACAAATTAGAGAAAGGGGAAGCTTCGGCAACTCTTCGATTTCATTGCGTTGAAGTAAATCCAGGGTGTGAAAACCAGATATAGTGGAGATTTCGGGGGTAGGCTAGATATACCGGAATGCCCCAAATACGTCGGTGATCTCAGATGACGTAGTACCCCGATACCAATGGGAATAGCCCCGTTCAAACTCCGACACCAGGAAGCATATAGTTCGTCAAGCTTGGTCAGATTCTCAATCTCCCCAGGAAATGCTCGAATGAAAGTAAATCCATTCTCAGCACTCGCAAGCTTTGCAGATTTCTTATTGAATTAGGGAGATTAGAGATACTAGTCGTTGATATCTCCAACTCCTCTAATGACCCCATTTCACCTATAGAATCTGGAAGTTCCTCAATGTAACGGCAATCCCTCAATGACGAGTCTCATATTAAGCAGATCCCCCAGTGAGCTTGGGAGCTCATTAACTTTGGCACCATCTAATGAGAGTTTGCAGAGAGCAGTTAAATAACTAATTGAATTGGGCAGGTAAGTCAATGGGAAGCACTTGAAGCCACTAAGAATTTCAAGGTTCTTCAAACTGCCTATGGAGATGGTGTTGTTTTCGAAAGAACAGAGGATTTGACAGCAAAAGTTGTATATATTATTCAGAAAACTGAAAAGTGCTTAAATACATACTAAAACTTAACCATAAACCCACGTTACCCACTAACAGCTTGCTTAGTCCACAAAACCAGCAACAAACTAACAGAATAGCTAAAAAACGTGCAGCTATCTGCTCCTACAAGATAGGATTGACCAAGTAAAACAACAATTAACTAACTCCTAGAAAACAGGACATCAACAAACTGACTTAACAAAAAAAAAAAAAAAAAAAGATGGTGCGGTCTTGATACATCGCCAGATGGGGATCTGCCATACAGAAGTACCATCAATAGAAAGCTCTTTCAGAGCTGTCATACAACCTAGTTCCACTGGCAACCCGTTCAATTGGAAGCAGAACTTCAAATTTAGAGAGACTAAACCTTTCAAATGGCTAATTGAAGGATCTAGCTTCACCAAACGAGAACATTGTTCAAGAATAAGGATTTCCAAATATTTGTAACCAGAGAAGTCAAGAGTGAACAAAGTCAGAACAACCAGTGAGATTCAAGACTTTTAGTTTCTCCATTTATAAAGCCAAAACAGAAACCCACACATGGTCAATTCAAAGCTATTAACTTCGACAAAGCAAATATAAAACAACCAAATACCAAACCACCTAGATTTCACTCCAACCTCGCTAGTCTTTCGTGACTTTGCTCCTAGACAGATCAAGGATAACCAATTCTGTTGATGCAAAACTTTCTGCAATAAAATCCGGGGGACACCTTTGCCAACTGAGCCACTTACACTTTCAAATGCACCTGTAAAATCTCCAAAAACTTTTGCATTATCCAACTTGAGAAATGTTTTGTCTAGCAAGCTCTCAAAATCTCCAGCTATGAATTTGCACGAGTCATGATCATTTAGGTCAATGCAGGCAGCTTCGACATTTTCCATTCCCTACATTTGACATAAGTACCAAAATCATCGAAGCCGTAACACAAATACCCATCAGAGTAAGGATGCTTTCCTTGCCCTATATGCTAAAGAGTACACACATGATATGATTCCTTCAGAAAAATACAACCAAAATAAAAAAATTTGTAGCCCATGTGTCAAGGTGTTTATTTTCAGTAAACAAATTGAAACCAAAATGTTTTTACCTTCTCGCTGCTTATTGCCTTTGGAACCATATCCGGTATGTAAAATTTCTCTCGAGTTGGATCTCCAAATCCCTTTTGATTTAAAATTCTTCGGCCAACACATCTTAGCAATCATTGCATCTACAATTCGTTGTTTTCTCCAATTTTTGCCAGGGGCATCAGAATGCAAGCAGAAGGTGGAAGATAAGAACTGGTCCACATATATGAAGCAATTCGGGTGTCCATACCATTGATAAAACATGCTAAGTCAGGAAATATATGTTTTTGCCTTGGATCTAATGCTTCGTAACATATATCCAATATCTCTGCAAAGCAAACCATAGTCTTTTCAGAATTACTCAAAAAAAATTTTATCGACTCCTCCATTTTTTCCCATTCTTCTATTGATTTACCCTGCAAAATGAACCAATAACTTCAATTGCCAATGGAAGTTTCTCTGTAGCATTGACAATGCAGTTTGTGTGTCCATCATAACCAGGTATGGGAGATTTCTTCCCGAATGAATGCTGGCAGAAAAGTTCAAAAGCTTGATCATCATCCAACTTACCAACCATGTAGGTGCGAGCCTTCTCGGGATCATACTCTTTGAGAATTTCCTCAATTTGAGAAGTCAAAATTATTCGTCTACCCGCACCAAACCAGTCCAGTCTCCTACAATAGCATGAAGATGGGATTGCTTTTCCACGTCATCAATAACTATTAGAACTTTCATTTCACAAAATATATCCAGTAAATCTTCTATTCTTTCATCAAAAGAAGGATCTTCTCGATCTCGTTCAAGGATATCGCATTTCAACTTGGCTTGCAAAAACTGAATACCACTAGGATTTGTGTGGTTTCTTCGACTTCTGCGAGAAAGCTACAACTATTGAAACAAGAAGAGATGCGGTTGTATACAGCCTTGGCCAGAGTCATCTTGCCAATTCCATTGGTTCCATAGATTCCAATAATGCATGCCTCATCATTGACTTCCATCTCCAGTAAGTTGGTGATTTGCTTCACACGATCATCAATTCCAACTACATTTTGAACAGCTGCAATTGCATAATTTTTATCTGAGGTTTCCATGTCTGCTACTTGCTGTCTAGCTTCATCTTTCGTTTTCCCCATGCTCTGCAAGCAAAACATAATTTTTCACCGGAGTATCATTGTAGATGGAGAAAAAGAACACAAACATCACCTAATCGGTTTCTCTCTTGTAACATTGCTTCACTTCCACATATAGATACAAGATACTTGTCATTAATTTCTTTTCTTTTTTATTGATGCAGGACTATGCAGAAAATTATTCTAGCATACTCTAGTCATAATCTATTAACTGATCTGATACACTATTAACAAGGAAACTTAGCCAGTAAATTAATCTAATTCAGCAACATTCCTATCTTGGAAGTTGGATCTACTTATTTTCTGACCAGATATTTCAATTTTCAAGAAAACTTGATATGCACATCACAACAATGGTCAATCTAATTAAATTAATTATGTTCTCATCTCTAAAGTGTAAATAAGATCCAAATAGCAAATAAGCTACGTTCATATTAAATTCATATGTCTTCCAATACATACAACTTTCTTTTGTTCTGCTGCATCATCTTTCCTCACATTTTCTGGTGTTGCTATTTCCAAGTTGAATCAACTAGGTTCAGTTTTTGGTGATAGTGATATTGAACTAAGCGAAAGCAATGCTTGAATATTCTGACTTAACCCCAAATACAAGTATGCTCCGATACCACACTCTCGTTTACAGGCACTGAGCATTTCTTGATTGGTTTACTCGGGGCACTTGGTTACTTCAACATGCAATCCTATCCTTAAATTAAATATCAGTTATCATTTAAGAATATTGTCTCTTCACTAAGATTTTACAAATTTCTTGTTCAATTCATGTGTTGCCTCTTTGCGTTGGCGCTCACATATTTGTTATGAGACATGCACAAATTGACAAAAAATCAACAGGTGAGAGAACAGAAAATGATTGGTATGTGGGTGAGTGATTGGCATCTACGTTTGAAGGAATAAGAGACGACTAACGGAATGAGGTAAGACTTACTCCTAGGTTGAAAAAAGTAGGAATTTTTTCGGGGAGATGTAGTTTTTCTCCATGTGTTTTTCACGATTCTTCACTTTGGTCCTATTTCTTTCACTCATTTTAATTCGTAGAAGAGAAGAAGAAATGAAACAGAAGAGTAGCTCCCGATTCAGGAACGTCAATCCTCAATTAAGAAGAGGGTAAGCAATTTTCTATTTAATTTAGCCATACTATACCTTTGCTGATCTTAATTTGCAAGTGATGTCGTCCACTTAGCATGGTCACATATATTTTATGGCTGCACGTTTTATAATCAGTTTATTCTCTCTCTTTATTAGTATAAAGCAGAAATATTAAGAACGTACAGCAGAAGAAACGGCGATGATCTTTGAACAGAAAGAAGGCGTATCCTTTCCTCTGTTTTTGTTACAGAGTCCGTTGTTTCAAACATAGAGCTCAACTGCGGGGTTGTATTAATAGAATGAAGACGCAACATTTTCTGTAGACAATCCCCTGTTTCCGTTTCAAAGTCTGTAGTTTCAATTTCAGTTCCATTCAGAATCTTCTCTCTGTAAGACCCCCAAGTGTTGGAAGTTCGACTACAGTTAGGTAACTTCCCACTACGTGTTGTGTATTGAGCACTTATCCGGTATTTTTGAGCTCGATGGATCAAGAATCCTCTCCACTGATCCACACCGATCAATTTTCAACTGATCCAAAAACTCTAATTCATCAATGCCCTCAACAACTTGTATGCTCCAGCACCGGTTAAGAATCAACTCCATCAAGTACTTAAAAGTTTGACAAACCTCCCAATCTTTTTAAGGAAGTGCACCCTCCAATAGAAAATATTAACAACGGCGTAGGAACAAATTGAATATCCTGAACCCCTGGGCACCCCCACAGAACGAGTTTTCGAAGTGTATTTATGGAGCTTGGGAAATGGACGTCTCCCCTCCAATGATCAATCAACTCGGGAGCTTGTAGCTCATTGCACCCTGGCTCATCCCGCAGATGAACCCACCCCTCCGACGATTTATGGTCTTCGATGAATTTAATTTCAATTTGCCGTAACACCTTGTTTTCCGCTGATTCTCTCGAACTTGATGCAATGATTGCCGTCTTCTTTTCCAATGGCGGAAGCCGTATTTGTTTCCCTCGAGTGTCATAGAGCTCTAGAATCAACAACTCTAATGATGGAAGTTGTTTGAAAGCTGGCACGTCTAGTCCATGTAGAGTAAGTTCTTTCAGCAGAGAAAGGGAACCCAACACTATAGTTGAAACACAGACATTTGAAAAGCAAAATTGCACCTTACTCAGTCTCCATAAACTCCCAATCCACTGCAACTTGCAACTTTGAATTATATCTGATCTAGCCATAGATTCAGAGCCATCGGATAGGGCCAGTTCAACTAAATTAGTAAGGTATGAGAGGTAAGGGACAATCACCAACGAATGTAAAGTGGTCAGACTTCTAGGGAGCTCCGGCAACTCTAGTATCCTATCACGATAATTCAGATGCAGTGTTTGGAGGTAAAGAATAGGCCCATTGTACTAGGCAGTTTTTCAATCGATGTGAATGATAAATTAACAGATGAATGGAATCTGATAATCTTGTTATTCTCCTGCCTAATACATGCAGCTTTGCTAACAACTTTAATTTCAAAACTGAATTGGGGAGTTACCTCAAGCTATCACAACTCCTAAGAGAGAGGTGCCACAGATTCCGTAATTCTCCAATTTGTTCAGGTAATTTTTCAAGTTTGACCAATAACTCAAAATTTGAATCAGTTAGCTTCCCCAGTTTCCCAATAGAGTGATCAATTCCATCAAAGAAAAAAAAAATAGAAATGGTCAACTTCTCTAAAACCGAGTTCCAAGGAAAGGTTGGTGTCCCAGGCATCGACGTATTATAACAAAGAGTAAGAACCTTCAATTTCCTTGGCCCCTACAAAAGCCAATGAAACATGAGGACAAACAATAAATAAATATGGATTTAGGCTACCAATGAGAAATTTAGATCATAAATCCATCAGATTTTGTCCTTCATTGAATGAGAAAATTACACTAAGATGGAAACTTGCATACCTTGATTAGGCTCTTGAACACATCTTTTGTGATATCAAGCCCAGAAAGATTAACCACCACCACGTTTTGTAGATGCAATGAATTAGTTGCCTCAAACCAATGACGACGGGCGGCAGGTCCAGGAGGAATACTATAAGGTTAACACAAATTGATCCATCTCAACTTGGAAAGACAGCGTGTAAAGTCACCTTGGCAAATTTCCTCATCCAATAAGAGAAACCGTATGCGTGGGAACCGCTCAATTTGCTCCAAAGAGACAGTTAAAGGGTCGCCGAAGTCCCTTCGCAAACACAGTGCTTCAACGCTTCCTTTAATCTGCCAATGACAATGAGGAGCATAAGCAGGAATTTGTCAATATTCCACTATTTTTATTTCGCAGAAGAGAAGAAAAAATGAAATAGAAGAGTAGCTCCCAAATCAAAAACGTGAATCCTCAATTAAGAAGTGGGTATAAGCAATTTTCTATTCAAATTTGGTCATACTTTACCTCTGTTGATCTTAATTCGCAAATGATGTCGTTTTTATCCCACAATCTGGTATGCTCTTCTTTGGCAATTGCCCTTCCAAGATTCCTAAATTGATTGTGCATCCCAAATCTATCATCATCTAAAACCTTTATCATGCACCTCTCAATAAGGACCTTAATGGCATTCTCCGGGAAAAGCCCACAATCTTTCCACATGCACATTGGATTACTCTTATTCTTGCCAACGAAAAAGCATGCAACATCGAGGAATATTTGTTGTTGATTTGGATCTAAGGCATTATAGCTACTCATTAGCTTTGCCAAGACATCCTTATGAGGTCTTTTCTTTAGCCTCTCTAGCCACTCTTCCCATAGTTCTCTCTTTTTCCTAAAAAGTGATGATCCTATTGCTTGAAGAGCTAAAGGTAGTCCGTCTGTAGTAGAGACAATGTCCGTTGAAAGAGGGTAGTATTTATCTAGAGGAGAGTCCTTATTGAAGGCATGCCTACTAAAAAGTTTAAGTGCATCTTTGCAGCTCAACCCGTTCATTTTGTAATCCACAAAATCATACTTCCCGCAAATCAAAGCGTTCTTGTGCCTAGTAGTAACAAGTATTCTAGATCCAGGATAGAAACTTTTCTCTCCGATTAGTTTTTGAATCTGGCAGGCCTTATCAACATCATCCAATACAATTAACACCTTCTGGCTGCAAATTGTTTGTTCAATCACTTTGGTCCCATGATCAACGTTTACAATGTAAGGTTCCACTCCAGCGACATCAAACAACAATTTTTTTTGCAACCTGTCTAAACTGTTTTCTGCTGTGTCCCTCACGTCGTCAAGAAAGCTGCAGTATCTCCCAAAGTGAGGACATAGTTGATTGAAGATAATCTTGGCAAGTGTTGTTTTACCGATACCGCCCATCCCGTAGATTCCAATTAGCCGCACACCAATAGAGTCAATGTCTATTAAATTGTTTATGGCTGCTATTTGATCCTCCATTCCAACTAAATCTTCGGTTACATGTCTCTGTCTTGTCTTGAGCCTGAACCCAGCCTCATCAACAACCGCCTGGATAAGTTTCGCATAGCTGCTGCAAAGTTGAACATTTTCAATTGAAAAAAGGTGAGAAATTTGCATGTTGACCAACCATCTACTAACCAACCAGGCGGGAACGCGATCATGTTTAGGATATAGAAGAGAAATGTTTGATCTTTATATCAAGCAGAAGAAAAAGAATTTCTGGCAATAAAGGGGAGAAGAATCAAAATATAAACATATAATGCATTACTGTAATAGAAGATTTACTTTAATATAAAATAGCTCGATTGTACAAAATAATTTTCACAATAATGGTTAGATTTTTACCTTGAATATTTCTCCAGCTCCCATCCCTTGGTACAACCAACTTCTCTGAGTGCTTGCTGCCACGTTTCTATATCCTTGGGGCTGAACTTATTGTTCGGATCCTCCATGTTTTGCTCCAAATTCGGGATGGCATCCTTGTACGACATGGTTTTCAGCTTCACGTCATCGAGCTTCACGTCATCGGGCTTCACATCATTGAGCTTCATGTCATCGGGCTTCACGTCATAGAAGATGGGCAATATGACATTCTCTTTCCCATCTTCTTTATGTTCAGAGCTGTTCTCTACCATCCTCGCAAGCTCGTCGAGGAATCGGTGACTTGAAGCGTAATCTTTAGAGATAATGGGTATGTAGAGCTTAGAATTGTCAATCGCTTGTAGAAGGTTGTCACTAATTCTTTCACCTGATCGAAACCCTTCATCATTGATGAAAACACGGATCCCAGCATCTACCAAGGCTCGGTGGAGGAAATCGGTAAATGTACGAATAGTATCAGGCCCTCTAAAATTCAGGAAGACCTGGTGCTCACTTCTTGAAGTATTGCTGGTGCTCGTACCTGTCTCTAAGTTCACCATAGGAGCTTGCTTCGCCCTTAGCAAGGTCCCCTCTCACTTGCAGCCCTCTCACCTGATCTCTGAGTTTGCCATATGAGAATTCACATATTTGAATCAAATTGTCACAACCCAAATCCTAGATAGAAAGGGGGATGACACGGCCGTCCTTTCTCTCAAAGGACGCAGCCTCTAAGCTCCCAAAAGCCTGTTCCCAAAAGTCCCCTCATGGCTATTGCTCTCGCACTATTCATCACTAGCCGAAAAACCTGAAAAGATTGGAAGAATAGAGGGGTGAGCAAACCACAGTTCAGTGAGTAATGCATCTCTTCTAAGCGGATCGAATGCCCACTATGCATATTTACAGACAAACCACAACTCTTTTAACCCAATTTCAGAATAAAACAAATATGTAATAAGGGAATAAATCAAATGTGTTTCAACATAGTTATATTTATGGTAGAAATTTTTATTTCACAATAATATCAAAACAAACATCAATGGTCTAATCCATTGATTAATCTCATTAACTCACGCCAATGATCCATTCCATTGGTTAATCTCATGCCATTCATCAATGGTCTATTCCATTGATTCATCTCAAATAAACAACAACTCGATGGTCCATTCCATCGACTAAACTCAAATCACATGTCAATGGCATATTCCGTTGACCAAACTCAGCTCAAATATCTAGTCATGGTCACGAATAACGCTACGTGACAAAGCGACCAAGATTCCCCCCTTGGTTAGGTCTCCACCTACTATAAGCCAGTGGCTCGGCCCACAAGGATATCCTAGACTAGTATGCATATACTTACAAGCCCCTCATTAGGCTCATAGCGATATTGAGCATCAACACCAATCTGTGATAATATTATCAACAAGCCATAAAGCCCAAATTAAAAATCATTTCACAACTCAGGTTTAATAATCAAACCACAACTTTTCACCATTGCAATTCAAATATCAATGGTCGAGTCCATTGATTAATCTCTATAAAATCACACTTTATAAATCACCATACATTACCCAAACTATTCCCAATTCCACTTCATAAATCAGTTCACAAATCAATATATAACAATATGCCATATTTAACATCAAGGACTCCTCATGAGTCTCTTCCAAAAGGTTTCGTAAACTCAAAATATATATTTCCATCAAATAATATTCACACCGTCCATCAAACAAAATATATATTTCCACCAAACAATCCTCACATCGTTCATATATATCAAAATGTAGTAAATGCTCGATCCAAATTTTATGCAACAAATATGCTTATTCATAACTCATAATATCTCAAATCCATATCATTTTGAAAACATGAATTTACAAATTTTTAGAAGAGATAGCACCACTCACCTCAGAACGCTTATGCTTAAATGATAAAAATTACTTGAACCGTCAAGACCCACAATCCTATCAAATAGGCGAGAAACAATATTAACATCAAATAAAATGCTATCTTAATCATGGCTTGACTAAACCATACTTGTTTGTCGATAAAACGACGCCTATGCACTAACAAATCGCATATCCAAAGCGATTATTTAAGTCGTTCATGACGCGAAGCTTAAATGTGCAACTTGATCATGCCATAGCTTTCTCCACCGAGCTCCATTTTAAACGTTCTTATAGTCAATAGAAAGCTCTTTCCACGTACTCTAAGAACCCCAAATTAGCCATCCCAAAATCAAGCCAAAAATCGACGAAATATGGCCCCAAAGTGTTCGACGCGCACTGTTCATCACGTGCAGGAAACTTCAAAATTTCATTCTGAGCAAACTGTAAGCTCAAATCAAGATTAGTAAAATCCTATAGCTCCACAATATCCTAAGCTAGCATTTCTATAAAAATGCGCAGCTCAACGACTCAAAAATTAGACTTCGCCGCTCAAATATCCAATAATCCCAAATTTTGAGCCCTAAATCCGAAACTACTCCGATTGAACAAATGAAGGACGCGAGCACTTACCGGGTGTTGCAATACCAAGTTGAATCGGCTTGGTGAGATCCCCGTGGCACAAAACCCTCCTCTCTTCTTTCTTCCTTCTTCTTCTTCTTTCCCTCTCCCTCTCTTTCTTTTCTTTCCCTCTGTTCTGCTCGAGCTCCCCCCTTCTTTTCCTTTTATATCTTTTTCTTTTTCTTTTTCTTTGTTTCTCTTCTTTTCTTCCTCTCTCCCGAAGACTCTCAGTCTCTCTCTTTTCTTTTCTTTTCCTTTTTGACCATTCAACTCTTCTTTTTCTCTCTCCTTTTTTTTTTCTTTAATGGGGTCAAAACCCATATATTACATAGATCGCATTTGCCATCCAAAACACGTACAAGCAACTTCGTAGCAAGTGCAGTTTCCAATTTATAGTCAATAAAGTCGATGGCTTTAAAAAAGAAAAATATGGTGAAGGACAATTATGGAGGTGCGCCTTTTACATGTCCAATTTCTTTTGAGTTTCTCCTTTGTGCTTTTGAACTTTTGGATTAAAACTATTTGATTCTCTATATCTATAGCTGGGCATATTTAAAATCCCAATCTAGTATTGTAAAATGACAATTTATTTATATAGAGTAAAAAAATATTCCTAAAGAATTGCCTATCATTCTAACACCCGAGTCTTTGGATAATTAGAAAAATCTCCTTCATACTACAAAGATTGGATTTGCTGCATTCCCTACAACAAATGTTCCACCTAAGAGTTACCTAAGCATATACGTACTACTACTTACTATGAAATGTTTGTTTTGATCTCTTTGTCTTAAAGACTTACCTTTAATTATAAGTAACTTCCTTTAATGACTCAAATATTCTCATGAAAGAGCCATTATATTAAAAAGAAAATAATCATTTATTTCCTACCAACGATTATTAGAATGTGAGCATAGTATAGTTAGAGTGGTTTGGATGCTAAACCAAACCAAATTATATAAATATGTTGAAATATATTTCAAATTTAAGCTCGTTTGATGAAATGGGACCAGATGAGAATTATCAACGCCCGACCACTGTTCAAAATTGGTGAGAGGAAATGCAGGGGTGGCCTGTCAATTGGCCACGATGCCCCTCCATCGTGGGGTCGGCACGAAAGAAAGAAAGAGAAACCATGATGGTCTTGACCATAAAAGACGGCTTTGCTCAGCTGAAGAAAGAGAAACCATGATGGTCATTGCCGATACGGGCCGAAAAGACGAAGAAAGTTGCAAGGATGGTGTCTTTTCATGTTGGCCACTCAGTTGTTTCCTTTCTTCTTCTTTGTTTGGTTTTGTTGAATTTCCTCCTTTAATGCCAAGAGAGCTATGAAGGCTGCACAGAGCATATTGAAGAGCGTGACGAGAGCTGCCCTTGATCACACCAAATATTTCTGCTCCGAAGCCGATTATATCTTTTGTTAAGATTTGTGTCATTTCTTCACCAAAGAAAATTTTTAAATGTTAAAATTATTAAATATAATTAAAAGCTAAAAAATACAAAAAGTATTTACATCACTCAAGTGTGATTATAACTTTCATTATATTTTTTGATCTATAATGGAATCTTATGCTGCTCTTCCAATGGACATAGATCACATGACTGAATCATGTAAATCTAGTGTCCCATTCATTTTCTTGTTTTGTGCATTTTATTCAATTGCTTTTTTTTTAAAAATGAATATGTTTTGATGGAAAATGACACCAAACTAAAAGATATTCAATAGCATTAGGTATTCATGAATAAATGCATGAAAAAGTATCTTTTATTTTATTAAGATATCGATCAATATATATAAGTGTATATTCGTGGTTGACGATGGAATTTGTCCCATCACCTGGTTGACATTAACTCGATCATAAGGAAGAGATTCAAAGCCATCTACATGACCCGTTTCTTATAAGATCTCTCTGACAATGCATAGTGATGTTCTTTTATTGCCCTTCTCTCCCTTGAATTGCGCGAGCCCATGTGTACATTTCCCTTTGCTTCCTTCATTTTCCATGATTTTATGGTCGCATATATTCTATTATTTAGTTTTTGATGCAACATATCAAGAAAACATTAAATTTGCAACTACAATCTTGACATATTAAATTAGTCTGTTTTGCATGGTTCGACATAGATTTTCACTACCTTTGTTAGTGATGCACTTTTTTGTTTAGCATGATTTAGCATAAATCATTTTCATATTTCATCTCTTAATAAATATTTCATGAAAAATTGAAAATCATTATGAATATTATCCCTCGAAATTTGAACTGCTGTAGCAGAAGTAATGAAAATCAAATAGAGTGTAGCCACAATTATTTATTTTTTGACTTGTTTTATTTGTATATGTTTTTTTGTGGCGTTATTAGTTGCTTTGACTTGTTGACTAAATTAGCATATTGTAGGAAGTTTTTGCAAGGATGACTTGTCCACATTTATTTTTTCTCATTTATAATAGTAGTATCCAAATCATTCGAGTGAATTAACAACGATCTATACATGCAAATCGCTCCATTCACATGCATTAGGTTAGCTCCATTCAAGGATGGCTAGCAAGACTCTCCAGGGTAATAGGTAAAGGACATCGTGGTCAAATTTGAACAAAATATTGTCTTAAGAATAGCTTTCAAAATATACATAATGCATTCACGATGGTTTTACGAACCCAACTTTGCACAAATTATCTATAAAACAACAATCCTTCCAAAGATATAGCAATTGGATATCATAAGAATGGTCATCTTCAATGCACTACTTTATACAACTTAGCAACACCTTGTGGAAACGCTACGAGCATTCACATCCCATGCTTTCAAGCCATTGCTTCAAACAATTGGAATACATAAAAAGCACTAATGCTTACTTTTTAAGTAAATTAGAAGATCATGCGATACCATATTACAAGATCCTCAAAAGATACCGAAATGCCATTTATCAAAATTATGTTTGTACCTTTTAATTAATCACGCATGCTATATACAAGTTTAATAAATCTGAAAGGTTTTAGGCATGTGGAAATCGATGTTATCAGACAATTAGTTTTTGGACTTACTGCTTCAAGAGCTAAAGGTAAGCCATATGCAGTACAGACAATGCCTTTTGAAAGAGTGTAGTAATTGGCCAGAGGAGAGTTGTCCAAGGCATGCCTCCGAAAAGTTTTAAGTGTGTTACTTTGAGTGCACGGCTCATTGTTTGTTAAATTTCAACTGTTCTTTTAGATTGGACATTTTAGTAATAATAACATTACATTCAATAATGGGAAGAGCTTTTACTACAGTCTTAACGTGGAAAGCTTTTACGCCACATCATCCTCCTTTGGAAATTTACAAAAGAAGAAAAAGTGCATTACATTAGAAAAGGAAAAAAAATGATTTTTATTATAAGAAATGATAAATTCTTGATTTTAATGACCAAAGCCCGATGTCACTTTCGTTAGTGAGAGACATCATTTCTGACATTTGGTTGGTGTGACTCATGGGACTAAATTGAAAGTTACCGATGGACAACTTCATAGCAACTGCGGCTTTCAATATATAGTCAATAAAGTTGATGGCTGTAGAAAAATGAGATGGAGGACAATTATGGAGTGTGCATTTGATACGCCCAATTACTTTCGAGTTTCTTCTTGGTGCCTTTGATATCTTGAATTAAATAAAATCTGATTTAAAAACGTTTAAATCATTTATAATTAGTCTATAGCTATATCTACAATTAAACATATTTATATAGATAAAACCATGATTTATTTATATAAATGCTTAATGACAAAATTTTCCTAAAGAATCCCTCTCATTATGCAATATGGGACTATGGATAATTAGAAGATTTTCCTTAATATTATTGAGATTGGATTTGCTGCATTCACTACAAAAAAAAAAAAAATCTAAGCACTACCTAAGCATATACTTACTACTCACTATGAAATATTTGCTTTGATCTCCTCACCTCATAGGCTATTGTCATAAATACGCCTTCATATTAAAAAGAAAGTCTTTTACAACACTTATTTCCTTATTGAGAATTATTAGAATGCAAGCATGGGGTGGTTAGGGCCATCAGCCAAACCAAATTATATGAATGTGGAAATATATCTCCAGCCGGACCCCGATCAAATTTGACCGGATGAAAATTATGGACGCTCGACCTCTATGCAATGATAAAATCCCGTAATGGTGTTGCTTTGAGCGTGGAAAGAAAGGGAGACCATGATGATGTGACCATAAGAGACAGCTTTGCTCAGCTGAAGAAAGGGAAAAGAGAGATAGATGATGGGATAAAAGAGCAAGGAAAACGACGAAGAAACTTGCAATAATTGTGCCTTTTAACGATAGCCAAACATTGTTTCCTGATTGGCTCAGCCGGCAACCTTGACCCCGACGAGCTTAATGGCTATGTCCTATCGTTCCAATAGATTATTGGGACTTGACATGGACAAAATTGAGAGATTTTGTATGATGGTTTACGGTTATTGTGTTATGAACGTGCTTCAATTGTGTAAAAGATAATTGTTTTCTCTTACTTCATAAAAAAATAGGGTTACAAATATATATATGCTTATATGTACTTAACCCTACTCACAAACTAAGTTCCTATTTTACCCTTATTGCTCACAATATTTTTGGGTCAATTCCATAAAAAACCCTCAACTATAGCTTTAGTCCCAAAAATACCCCAAACTTTTTTTGTCTCGAAAAAACCCTCAACTTTTACTTTAGTCCCAAATCTACCCTCCGTCAAAAATCACCGTTAACTCCTCCTATTTTTTTTTTTTTTTTGAACGGAGGAAGGCGCGCGCCGGCGAGGATGGCCTCGCCGCGCCGGAGTCGCGAGGGTCGCCCGGGCGGCCCTCGCGGGCGTCGGGCGAGGCGGCCCGGTCTGGGCGACCCTCGCCGGCGTCGGCGAGGGCCGCACAGCTGGCGACCCTCGCCGGCGTCGGGCGAGGGCCGCCCGGCCGATCCGGCTCGGCGGCCCTCGTCCGATCCGGCTCGGCGGCCCTCGCCTACGACGCCGGCGAGGGCCGCCGCGATCCGGCCCCAGGCCACCCTCGCCGGATCTCGGCTGGCGACCCTCACCCTCGCCCGGGGGTCGCCCTCGCCGGATCTGGCGAGGGCGACCTTCGCCCGAGTCGGGCGAGGGCGCCTCGCCCGCCGAGGCTCGGGCGGCCCTCGCCGGCGTCGGGCGAGGGCCGCCCGGGTGCTAGATCGGGCGAAGGGCGACCCTCGCCGGCGTCGGCGAGGCCGCCCGAGCCGGATCTGGCTCGGGCGGGCCTCGCCGACGCCGGCGAGGGTCGCCCAGACTCGGGCGGGCCTCGCCGACGCCGGTGGTCGCCCGGGACCGGGCCGCCCTCGCCGCCCGCGAGGGCCACCCAGGCGACCTCGCGACTCGGCGCCGGCGAGATGGCCTCGCCGCGCGCGCCGGCTTCCTCCGTTCAAAAAAAAAAAAAAAAATAGGAGGAGTTAACGGTGATTTTTTACGGAGGGTAGATTTGGGACTAAAGTAAAAGTTGAGGATTTTTTTCGAGACAAAAAAAAGTTTGGGGTATTTTTGGGACTAAAGCTATAGTTGAGGGTTTTTTATGGAATTGACCCCAATATTTTCCAACACTTCCCCTCAAGTTGGGATGTAGATATCAAATAATCCCAACTTGTTACATGAGAAGCTCACCCAATTCCCCCGTAGAGATTTCGTAAAAATGTCTGCGAGTTGATTCTCTATCTTTGTGTGTTGAAGAATAATCTCTCATTTCTGAACTTTTTCTCGCACAAAATGACAATCAACCTCAATGTGCTTAGTTCGCTCATGGAAGACAGGATTAGATGCAATATGAAGAGTGGATTGATTATCACAGTACAAGGTTGATGGATTTGAAGGCGACATTTCAATCTCCGATAGTAACATTCTCAACCATAGTAATTCACTCGTCACATGTGCCATCGCTCGATTTTTAGCTTCAGCGCTTGATCGAGAAACTACATGCCGTTTCTTACTTTTCCACGCAACTAGATTACCTCCAAGAAACACACAATAGCCTGAAGTAGATCTCCTATACATAGGACATCCAACCCAGTCAGCATTAGAGAAGCATGTGGTGTTTAGATAGCCATAATTCTTAAACCGTAGTCCTTTACTTGGTGCTCCCTTCAAATATTTAACAATTCGAAGCACCGCATCCCAATGAGTTGTATGAGGAGAACTCATAAATTGACTTACTATACTAACGGTGAAAGATATATCAGGTCTTGTGACGATAAGATAGTTTAACTTACCAACTAATCTTCGGTACTTTGCTGAATCACATAGTAATTCTCCATGTTATGCATCAAGTTTTATATTGGAATCCATAGGAGTATCTACTAGCTTTACTCTAAGAAATCCAACCTGACCAAGGATGTCCAGTAGATACTTCCGTTGTGATAAGTTGATACCAGCATGTGAATAGGATACTTCAATACCAAGAAAATATCGAAGATGTCCAAGATCTTTAGTATTGAATTCTCTATGCAGAAATTGCTTAAGTTTTTGAATACCACATGAATCACTGCCAGTAATGATGATATCATCCACATATACAACTAAAAGAATACAACCTACTGAAGACATAGAGCTGAAAACTGAATGATCTACTTGACACCACTTTAATCCAAATTTGATAACCGCATCACTAAATTTACCAAACCAAGCACGAGGAGATTGTTTAAGTCCATACAAGGCTTTGTGTAAACGACATACCATATTCTCCCCCTAAGCAACAAACCCAGGTGGTTGCTCCATGTAGACCTCCTTAGCCAGATCACCATGTAAAAAGGCATCTTTTACATTCAATTGATGGAGGATCCAACCAAATCGTATAGCTGGTGAAATAAAAACACGGACAGATGGAATTTTGGCCACTGGAGAAAAGGTGTCATCATAGTCGATACCACAAGTTTGAGTATACCCTTTTGCAACTAATCTTGCCTTCAATCGATCAAGAGTGCCATCCAGATGAACCTTAACTGTGAAAACCCAACAACAACCAACGGGTTTTTTTATCAGTAGGTAAGGAAGTAAGTTGCCAAGTTTGGTTCTGAATTAGTGCCTGCATTTTGTCCTCCATAGCACGACGCCAACTCGGATGAGCAAGAGCTTCAGTAACACTGCTAGGCACAGAAACAAAAGACAACGATGAGACAAAAGTAGAAAAGGTAGGAGATAAATGCTCATAGGACAAAAAATTAGAGATAAGATGACACGTACTAACACAATCAGAAAGACCGGAATAAGGAGCATAACGATCAATAGGTCGACCAACACAAGACCGTGTACCTTTTCGAGAAGCAATAGGCATATCAGGGTCAGAGGCTGGCATTGTAACTGATGGGGAACATATGAATTAAATGTTGATGAAGACTATACTGTCATAGGTAGAGCTATACTACGTCGATGATAAGTGCGATCAACAAATTGAAATTTTGTAGAAGTAGTTGAAGAAATGGAAGGCAGTAGAACCATTGATAGGATATAATCATCACCATCACCATGTGTTGGTGAAACCACCGAGAAGAAAAATATGACTGATCTTTAAAGAATGTCACATCTGCAGACACAAACATACGACAATGAGTAGGATTGTAACATTTGTATCCCTTTTGAGTTCGAGAGTATTCCACAAAGACACATTTTTTAGCACAAGGAGCCAATTTATCAAGACCTGGAGTAAGATAATGTACAAAACATACACACCCATAGACTCGAAGAGGTAAAGAAAAAGGAGGACGATTTGAATGAAAAATTAAGAATGGTGTCTCCCCCTGAAGGACAGAAGTTGGAAGTCTATTAATTAAATAACATGCTATAAGAACAGCATGGCCCCAAAAATGTTTAGGTAGATGCATATGAAACATGAGGCAATGGGCAACATCAAGAAGATGGTGATTTTTACATTCAACTATGCCATTTTGTTGTGGAGTGTATGAACAGGAAGTCTGATGAATAATACCATGGGATTCAAAAAATGGCTGGAAACCAGAAGTGGTAGCTAGGTATTCTCTAGCATTATCTAACCGTAAATATTTGACAGAGATATTATATTGATTCAACACTTCGAAATAGAACAATTGAAAGCAACGGAAAATCTCAGTATGGTCTTTTATTAAGAATAACCAAGTCATTCGAGAAAAATCATCCACTAATGTAACCAAATATCTAAATCTAGAGACATCAAACACACGACTCGGACCCCATACATCTAAGTGAATCAACTCAAATGGACTAGACACATGACTTTGAATGCGAGAAGCAAAAGAAGCTCTATGATGTTTGCTAAGTTGACAAGCTTCACACTGAAAGGAACTCATAGACTCAGACAGAGGAAATAGACGCTAAAGTATGTGTGGTGGTGGATGACCAGCACGACAATGCATCCGATATACATTAGTAGATGTATGTTTTGTAGTTACAGCAACTAAAACCTTTTTATCAAGACAGTACATGCCATCTGATTCATGTCCCTCACCAATCATCTATCCAGTCCTCAGATCCTGAAAGACACAACGTGAAGAGGAAAAGGTTACAGAACAATTCATTTCTTTGGTCAACGAGCTAACAGAGATCAAATTATAAGGAGATTTTGATAGATGAAGGACAGATGACAAAGAAAGAGAGTGACTCAAATGAGCAACTCCCATACCAGTAACCTGAGATTGTGACCCATTTGCTAATGTAACTGAGTTTGATAATAAAGGAGATGTAGAGTGAAAAGAAGATAGTAGGTTAGAGTTACCAGTCATGTGATTGGTAGCTCTAGAGTCTATAACCCAAGAATCAGACTCTACAGACAACAAACAAGATGAACTACCTTTAGAAGTTTGTGCCAGGGTTGCAATAGGAGCTGAAGATCCTGTCACTTGTTGGGAGCGAACCAATGTATCATACTCAACACATGTCAATGTAACGGGATCACCTGTCTTCTCGACTTTAGTCGAATTTGGTAGAACCGTGGAGGGAGGACCAAGAGAATCTTCAACCTTTGCATATGCAGCAATGGATGGTTTGAGTTCCAAGTGAAGCGTGTAACAATAGGCTTCTGTATGTCTAGCTCTTTGACAATGATGGCAATAGTGAAAACCACGACCATTCCCAGAACCAATGGTACCATGACTCCCAACTCCCGGTCCACAAGCTCCACGACCTCCATTATGAACAAAACTGCGTCCACTAGAACCTCCACAATCTCGATAACCATGACCTCGACCTCTACGTCCACTTAGACCATGAGAAAGCATAGCACTAGTCTCTGCTGTTGGTGTGGAAGGAATTTTCTCAGGAATTATAGAATGGAGGGCCTGGGAGAAGACTTCATCTACTGTGGGAAGAGTACTTTAGGATGTAATACGTTGACGAAGAGATGAATACTCAAGCCCAAAGGACTTAAGATATAGATTTACCCTCAAATCCTCTTGACGTTTAGTCAAAACATTTAGATCATTTGAGGCAGGAAGATAAGTATCCAATCGTTGTCAAAGAGTTATGAACCGAGCATAATGATCGGATAAAGATTGATCTCCATGCTGAATATCAAACAACTTTTCCCACGTATCACATACTCGTATCATATTATTTTGCCCGAAATAGAGTAATGCACATTTATTCCAAACTGCCTTAGCTTAGTCACATTGAATAAAGTGAGGACTAACCTTAGGGTCCATGCTATTCCACAATAGGGTTCGAATCATCGCATCTCCTGCAATCCAATCTGCAGCTTTACTCTTGTCGACAAGATCTTGTAGATGTGAGATATTCAAGTTGTCTAGTGGCAGTAAGATAGACCTCAATTGCTTTAGACCAGGATGGATAATTAGTTCCATCTAGCTTGACAAATGTTAACTGAAAATGGCCAAGAAGGGATCCAAAAGTTGATCCATTGTTTGCCATTAGTGAATAAAAAGTGTGATTGAGCCCAAGAAATGAACTCCACAGTCACCAATACTTAATTCCAATGATGCACTCAAATAAACAATAATTTTGAACAAAAGGACCTCAATTTAATCACCACTAATTGGATGAATTTGATCACACTTCATAAACTCATTTCATCTATCAGCAACAATACGAATCACCCAAGTACTAGCATATTTATTCTCACCATCTCCTTTAGTTCAACATATAACATAAATATAGACTAGACCCAAAAAATTCAGCAGCAAACCCAAATATTCAGCAGCTTTGTCCTCATCATAAAGCAATTTAGTTGCTCCCTAGCCAATCTCTCGCCATGACAAGAACCCGATCATATGTGGCTCTTATCTTGTCTCGTGATGATGTCCTGAGACACCAGCGACACCAAGTCACCACCTTGTCGACTAATCCAGAGGATTAAGGGTGCAGGCAATTACTATTAAGCCTCGACTTCCCGCTAGACACACAAATGAATGCAAGCAACCATACATGAGCCACACTGCACTGCAATCGTCGAGGGATCTGTGCACTAAGAGATGGATAGTGCACCACCAATTAGGATGGCAACCTCTTAAGATTACTCTCTCGGAGGCCAACACCAACTTTGTGGCCGGTGACGACGGATGGGGGGATGGTAAAGAGCGGCCGAGGGACACTGCAGCTGGTCGACGTGTTCCCAAGACTAGTCAATGCAAAGCAACCCGAACGACAAGGGCTGGGATTCCAGTTGGCGTCATGGGTCACCGGCTAGCAGTGCAGCCCTCTTTAGGACACCAAGGCGTTGTGGCGATGCAAATAGCACCATTGTTGGTCGGCGACACAGCCTTTTCCGGTGACGGAATAGTGGTTTCCGGCAATATGGCGGCTAGGGTTTTTCTTTTTCTTTTACGTATGGCTCTGATACCATGTAAAAGATAATTGATTTCTCTTACTTCATTAAAAAAATAGGGTTACATATATATATATATATGCTTATATGTGCTTAACCTTACTCACAAACTAAGTTACTATTTTACCTTTATTGCTCACAATATTTTCCAACAAATTGTATAGATGATATGTCCTTTCTCTGGAGATTTGGAAACGGAACTCTAATGATTTCTTCCACCAAGAAAAAGAAGCATCCGAAAAACTCATTTATGTCTGCTTTTTCTAATTTTTCTTTCTTTAGGGGACAAAACGAAGCTATTGATTTGTAATTTTCCATGCTATCACGCTAAAAATTTGCACTTATATTGTTTTGATTCGCCAGCTAAGATAATCATTTGTATGAGAAGAAATGCGTTCGTTTATGCTCTGTTTAGAGAAGGTGGGCATTGGGATTTTTTTTTTTTGAGAGGTGAAGAAAAAGAAACGAAAACAAATTTTAAAATTTTTCCAAAAACAAAACTCTAATTTTATCCTTTTAATACCACACCTCCCATGGTCCCCCTCGCTATCATTTCCAAGAAAACTATTAATGTCCTGACCTAGTTTGTACAGGATCAGGGAAAGCTAAACAAAATATTCTTTCCCATCAAATTTTATAATATTAATTAAATTTCAAAAGATTATCAAAAACTCACATGAATAAAATTATAAAGTTTTGCTTTTGGAAATGATAGCGAGGGGGACCATGGGAGGTGTGGTATTTAAAGGATAAAATTATAAAGTTTTGCTTTTGGAAAATTTTTAATTTTTTTTTGGAAAATTTTTAATTTTTTCTTTTCTTTTTCTTCACCTCTCAAAAAAAAAAAATCCCAATGCCCACCTTCTCTAAACAGAGCATAAACGAACGCATTTCTTCTCATACAAATGATTATCTTAGGTGGCGAATCAAAACAATATAAGTGCAAATTTTTAGTGTGATAGCATAGAAAATTACAAATCAGTAGCTTCGTTTTGTCCCCTAAAGAAAGAAAAAGCAGAAAAAGCAGACTAAATGAATTTTTCGAATGCTTCTTTTTCTTGGTGGAAGAAATCATTAGAGTTCCGTTTCCAAATCTCTAGAGAAAAGACATATCATCTATACAATTAAGCACGTTCATAATGCAATAACCGTAAATCATCATACAAAACCTCTCAATTTTGTCCATCTCAAGCCCCAATAATCTATTGGAATGATAGGACATAGCCATTAAGCTCGTCGGGGTCGAGGTTGCCGACCGAGCCAGTCAGGTCCTCCTTTTAACAAAATCTCTCAATTTTAAGGTTTTGATTCGGAAAGGTTTTCCATGTGAAGTTACCCAAAAAGAAGTCGATTAAATCTTGTGTTAATATTCTATGTCATTCTTTTATGATATTGAAAAACTATTTCTAGAGAAATTACGAGGTTATTTGAGGGATGAAAAATACTAAAATTATCTAAGTGACTCTAGTATAATTATAATATCCATTTCATTATTTCATTTATAATGGAATTGTGTGCTCATTTTCTCATGGACATAAGTCACACAATTGAACCACGTAAATTTGTTCGATCAATTGTTTTATTTTCAATGATAAATATGATTGGAAAAAAAGTGGAACCAAACTAAACCATATTATAGTTAAGATCAAACCAAGCCAAACCATTTTTTGTAGTTGGATTCAGCTTAATTGTTCTTTCTTTTTTTATCTTTGTCTTCATCATTTGTAATTTCATGAGAAAAACCAAATTCTATGTTGCAACCCTTCCGAGGTGAGATCCCTGAGGAAGTTGCTTGATTACCAAGCAAGCGCAAATGGTCCCTCTTGCAAGGTGACACTTGCTCTGGCATGATCGATCCCAAGTTGGTTATTTGATTAAGAGCCACAATGAAGCAACTAGGAGTCAAGTAAAACACAGAGCCCATCTTACTTCGCAAACCATAGATTTGTAAGTTTGAGGACTTGATTAGGCTATATATATCTAACACCCAATTTGGTATTCTTATCTCTTTTGTTATAAGCAATTATTCATGCAGTCTTCCCAATCTTAGTCACCCACTTTATTCTCAATGTTGAGCAAGGCAAGACATCTTGCATAAATTCACTCAAGCAAACACATATAAAATCCAATAATATGAAACAAATAGAGCAAATAAAAGGCAGGAAAATAAAGAACTCAAGCTGTATGGGGGAAAAAATCAATACAAAGCCTTGTTATTAAGTTTCAGACATGACCCCTTAAGCTATAAATAGAAAATCAATGTAAAATTTCCAAAATAAAGTATGGTAAAAACCGGAAAGTAAATTAATCATACTTCATGAATATCTGCTATAGAAATTACTTTCCTAAAATGAACTATTGCATCTAGAAGTAAAATCTACTTGATGCAATCTAAAGTGTAATGCAATGTTAAGAAAATAAAATCTGTCTATGAATATGCATGATTCCTAAAACTCACTCCCATATGTGCTTTTTTAATAAAAAATGCAATTTATCTTTTTATTTTTATTTTTTTCACATTTCCTCCCATGTGTATATATATATATATATATATATATATATATATTGAAACAAAAAATTTACTAAGTGCTTAAATAAATTTAAACTAGAATCTATGTAACACCCCCGATTCCGATCCCTCGAGGAATGGCTATAAGGTTTGGAATGGATTGACCATGGACCATTGGTCATGAAATCAATCAGTTTGATCAATAAAGAATCAGGGATTGATCATGGTTCGACTGATTGATCGGCCATGAATCGGCCGAGGGAATTGTTAATGAGATGATCATGGACCATTATGAATCAGTGGACAGTCGTGAATCAATCGGTCATGATTGGTACGTGTGATTCTGCCGACCATGCTCCGATACACGGACAATTCAACTTGACCAGTTGCTATTGTGTCCCAACCGAAAATGCATTATTCTCCATTTAATTCTTAGTGATTGGAAGGGAATCTTGAATTAGTGATGTTCGATCACGGATCAGTTATGTATTGGGCGTGAACCCATGTGGATGGATCGAGGACTGATTAAAATGCGCCTCGGGATAGACCCGGTGATTCTGTCACTCAGTCTAGGATTCATGAGTGCCTTGGCTTAGTCCTAGGCCATGGATGACCCTAGAATCATCCTTGAATCGATCAATGAATCATGGAGCATGTATTGAGTTCGGTCATAGGCGAGCCCTGCGACAAGCCCAAGGGCTAGTTTAGGACCTGAATGGATTGAATGTGCTGACCACAAGGCTGACCATTGAGCCAACTTGTGTGCCAACTCTCCTAGCCGAAGGACGCTTGAGAGAATGGTTTGGCCATGCAAGGGGCATGATGACTCGAACCTTGGGCACATGAGAATCGATTATTCGGGATGTACCTTGTAATCCCTCTTTCAGCCCCGGAACAACCCAAATGATTGGTTTCTTGTGTTGGCCTCATTCTTAAAGAAATAGAAAAATTATAGAATTCTCTATAAATCATGTCATTTTATGACTTTGATGACTCATGAGCTTAGGTGGCCTGAAGGAGATTTTGTCATGATGGCCTTAGATTTTCCTTGGGGAGTAAGTTGATGAATTATGGCTCATGTTTGTCATGTTCTTAGAGATATGGACAAAGAATGGAATTCTATAGAATCCTCACTCATTAATGACTATGGTGAGTCATTAGACGAGGTATCCAAAAAGAGATTTAGCCATCATGACTTGAGATTCTCCTTGCAAGCTAAGGTAAGAAGTCATGGCAAAAATGGATGAAAGAGAAGACGCTAGAATACTTGCCTTGGAAAGAAAGTTATGGATAAGAACAAATTTAAAACTCAAGATTGCACCAAATCTAAATATTTAATGAGGATGGTGAGTCATGAAGCATAGGTGTCCTCTACATCATTATACCTCATTAAATGCAAAGTGATTTATACATTAGGTGGACCAATGAAAGGAGGACCAATTGTCCCTTAGGATTTAGCCTTGCCACCTTTCTGATCTAGGTGTGACACCTCTACCATTTAGGCGTGCCACTTCAAGAAATTTGATTGGAATGTCTTGAGAGGCAATCATGAAGTCGGATGCTATAAATAAGAGGAGTCACTTCTTATTTCCTACCAATTGCTCACCTTCTCCTCCTCTTCCCCTTGGATGCTCTCTCTCATCTTTTTCTCACCCTCCTCTTTCCTTCGACCGAGTGACTGTTGCGCTCACCAAGCAAAGTCTTTTGGTTCTTGAGGTTTATCCAAGTAAGTGGAGCTTCCTACTTCTCCCTAGTATTGCCATTGTCATCATTAAGTTTAGATTGCATGCTCTTGACAAACCGTAATTTGTATAGGAGATTTATATATATATATATATATTTGCTTGTACGTGAATCTTATGCATGTGTTGAGTCTTTCACGATTGGAATGATGCCAAGGTTCATTATTTGTGTTCAACGCAAGTCAGGAACACCCAGAGCCATAAGGCTTGAATTGGTAATAGGATGTTTTGAATCAAGGCTTGAGCAGCACAAGGATTGCCCAAAGCTGCAAGGTCTTGGACCAACATTGAGGCATACCGGATCATAGTCTCGTTTGGTACGGGGATCGTTAAAGCCGCAAAGTCTTGGTTGGCATCAAAATGTACTGAGGTCAAGCTGTCGCGACCTAAAATTAAATTTTCGAAAATAATAAATAGTAGGATGTATAGGTTTAGGGGTATTGTTAATTTCGGGTCGACGCCCTCACCATTAACTCGCTCTCCTGCCCATACCCCGCGCGACGTTGGGATATTCATAAAAACTTCAAACGAGAAGTCGCCACTAGTCCATTGAGGTCGACTAGAAACCGAGGCATACATGGGAGCGTGTCTCGCTTTACGCAACCAGGAGAGTGCAGGGTCGGGGGGCTGATTACGTTAGTTACGCGACTAACGCCCTTTCGGTCCTAACTTAATCGTGTGATTCAAAATGTCATGGAACACGTTCGAGTAAACCCAAAGTTTATCCTAACCTTTCTAGGAAATAACGTCTAAAAATCGCGACAAATAAAGTGCAGGAATATAACATAATTAAAACCTATTGTAAAGCCCTAAAGGCTTATTCAATTTTGGTCTTTTTTTTTTTTTTTTTAAGGGTTTTCTAATTTTTTAATTTTTTCTGATTTTTCTGAATTTTTAATATTTTTTAATATTTTTAAATTGTTTTGGAATTTTTGAATATTTAAAAAAATTAACTTTTAAAACCTTTCTGAAATTAAAAAGTGTTTATCTTTTAATTTTCAAACGATTTTCCGAAATTTTTTAGTCTTTTTTAATATTTAATTTTTTGAAATTTTGGATTTTTTTTTTTAATTTTTATTATTAAAAAAAATGATTCGGACCGGGTCGGGTGACCCGGCCCCACTAGATCGACCCGGACCCTAATGGTCCGGGCCAAGGCAATGACCGGGTGGGCCGAACGGCCCGGTCGAAATATTTTTGAAATGGCCCATTAGCAAAGAGATTAAAACAGCCCATTAGAAAAAGAGAATAAAATGGCCCATTTCCAATTTCTGAAAATTCGGCTCAATTACTTTTCAGCCCACATCAGACATCAGCCCTAATTCAGACTAGGCCCACTCGAAAATCTGCTCAGTCCATTTCAACCTTTTAACAAAAATTTGGCTCAAGTCTAAAAATAAATTAAATGGCTCAATGGCCTTATCTAGGCCCAATGGCCAAATTCAGCCGGCCCGACCAAACGAAACCTACCCGGTACGTCCCTCGCCCGACCCGGTTCGCGACCCGAATCGCAGCTGCTGCTCCTCTCCTCTGCGGCGCTGATGGGGACGGCTGGGCGTGTCCCGGCCCGGCCACGGCGACGGGCGGCGACCGGCGCAAGACCAGCCGACGAGACGACGAAGTGGCGGGTGGCATCGGGGACAACGGCAGTTAGCAGCAGGGACGGCGGTCAGCGGCGGCGCTGGGGTGGCGGAGCGGTGTGTCAGAACGGCTTCGGACGAAGGTGGCGACGGGGACAGAGCCAGCCACCAGCAGGCCTCGTCGTCGGTGGTTGAGCGGCAGGGGCGTCGGCCAGCAGCGGCGTCGGAGTGGCGGAGTAGTGGTGGCGTCGTCGTGGCTTCGGACGAAGGTGGCAACGAGGATGGAGGGCTTGAGGAGCTCGCGGCTCTCTCTTCTTCCTCAGATCTGATTTTTTTTTCCTGCTGTTTCCCGTCCAGCTCCTCTCACCTCAGATCTGCTCGAAACCGGCTTCGATCCCTCTCCCTCTTGGTTCTGGGTTTCTCTTTCTTTTTCTTCTGTTGCGTTTTTCTTCGACCCCTAGCTCCAAATCCTGCTCCGGTTCCGACGAAGTGCAATGGCAGACGATGATCGATGACCGGACCTCCGCCGACGGTCAGCCGCTGTCTCGCATCGCCTTCCTCTCTCTCGTTGCTCAGATCTGCTTCTGGCTTGCTGCCTCTCTCTGCTCATATCTGAAAATCGTCCTCCGAAACCCAGAAAAACCACTCTCGTCTCTCTTCTCTACATGTTACTACAGCGCCATGCCTTCAAGTCTCTTCGCGATCCTCTCTTAGCATCGTCAGCAAAACTCAAATCTTTATCATCGTGCTCAAGCCTCTCCGCGACTCCGGCGACCTCGAGGGACGAAACGCACTCCGACCTCCTCGCCTTCTGCTCGAATTCGCAGTCGGTTGCCCAGACCAAGCAATGCCACGCTCTGGGAATCGTGGGTCTCTCCCTCCCTCGCAGCGTCAAGTCCCTTCGGATCTCGCTCTCGGTTTTTTTTTTTTTGAAAATCGTCACTGCCGTGAGAGGGGGGCGCCGGACCAACGGTCTCCGGTTTCCTTCTCTTCCGCCGGTGTTCTCCTTTTTTTTTTCGATCTGTCTTCTCCTTCTCCGGCTCACTCTCGTTTCTTTTTCTGAGAATCGTCGCTGCCGTCGGAGAGGAGTCCCCTCCGAACGGCCTCCGTGCCCCCTTTTCTCTCCGATCCCCTCTTTTTCTCTGTCTCTCCCTGTGCGCGACGCTCCTGTGTTTTTTCTGTGCGTCTGTGTGTCCGTCCTCTCTCGAGCGCCCCCTGCCTCCTCCTGTTCACGTGCGGAGGAGAAGAGAGAAAGGAGATGGGATCGGGCCGGGCCGAGGGAAGAATCCAAGAAGATCCCAGTGGGCTGGGCCTGAGGATAAGGAAAAATAAAGGAAGATGGGAGTGGGCTGGACCGAGCCAACCCATTCAAGTTTTTTTGAAATTTTTTTTTTGAAAAATTCTTTTGTCTAAATTTTTTCATCTTTTCTACATATTAATATGTATTTATAGATGCAAAAATAAATGGGCATTTAAAATAAAAATAAACAAAAATTCGGGTGTCAACAGCTGCCCCTCTTTGAAAGGGAGCTCGAAGAGGTTCATTTCAAAGATTAAGTGACACCTGAATTTTGCAGACGAGCAATGAAAGCACGAATTTATTCCGTTCATTTTTTCATTCATTTTTTTCTCTTTTTTTTTTACTCACCTCTTTTTTCTTTTCTTTTTTTTTCGATTTTTTATTTTTGATTTTTGATTTTTGATTTTTTTTTTGAGATCTCGGCTCGTGTGAACGAGTTTCGACCAAGTTAGTAGAGTCTCACCGTGTAATAACGGGTTTCGACTAGGTTATTGGAGGAAGGTCTTACCGTGTAACAACGGGCTTCGACCGAGTTAGTAAAGTCTTACCGTGTAACAACGGGCTTCGACTTGGAGGGAGGTCTTACCGTGTAACAACGGGCTTCGACCGAGTTAGTAAAGTCTTACCGTGTAACAACGGGCTTCGACTTGGAGGGAGGTCTTACCGTGTAACAACGGGCTTCGACCGAGTTAGTAAAGTCTTACCGTGTAACAACGGGCTTCGACTTGAAGGGAGGTCTTACCGTGTAACAACGGGCTTCGACCGAGTTAGTAAAGTCTTACCGTGTAACAACGGGCTTCGACTTGAAAGGAGGTCTTACCGTGTAACAACGGACTTCGACCAAGAATGCATGGTTTCAGGTTGACCATGAACCATTTGGAAATTGCATGGTTTTAGGTTGACCATGAACCATATGGTTTTAAGGAGGACCCACAAACCCTGTTGGAAATTGTATGGTTTTCCAGTTGACCATGAACCATGTGGTTTAAGGATAAACCCACGAACCTTGTGGTTTAAGGATAAGCGCACGAACCATGTGGTTTAAGGATAAGCCCACGAACCATTGTGGTTTAAGGATAAGCCCACGAACCATGTGGTTTAAGGATAAGCCCACGAACCATGTGGTTTAAGGATAAGCCCACGAACCATTGTGGTTTAAGGATAAGCCCACGAACCATGTGGTTTAAGGATAAGCCCACGAACCAATGTGGTTTAAGGATAAGCCCACGAACCTTGTGGTTTAAGGATAGACCCACTAACCGTGTGGTTTAAGGATAGACCCACTAACCGTGTGGTTTAAGGATAGACCCACTAACCGTGTGGTTTAAGGATAGACCCACGAACCGTGTGGTTTAAGGATAGACCCACGAACCGTGTGGTTTAAGGATAGACCCACTAACCGTGTTAAATTGCATGGTTTTCCGGTTGACCATGAACCATGTGGTTTAAGGAGGACCCACGAACCATGTGGTTTTAAGGAAGACCCACAAACCCTATCAGAAATCGCATGGTTTTCCGGTTGACCATGAACCATGTGGTTTAAGGACAAGCCCACGAACCATGTGGTTTAAGGAGAAACCACAAACCATTTTAGAAATTGCATGGTTTTCCGGTTGACCATGAACCATGTGGTTTAAGGAGGACCCACAAACCATTTGGAAATTGCATGGTTTTAGGTTGACCATGAACCATGTGGTTTAAGGAGGACCCACGAACCATGTGGTTTTAAGGAAGACCCACAAACCCTGTGAAAATTGCATGGTTTTCCGGTTAACCATGAACCATATGGTTTAAGGATGACCCACGAACCATGTGGTTTTAAGGAAGACCCACGAACCCTATGAAAATTGCATGGTTTTCCGGTTGACCATGAACCATGTGGTTTAAGGAGGACCCACAAACCATGTGGTTTTAAGGAAGACCCACAAACCCTGTGAAAATTGCATGGTTTTCCGGTTAACCATGAACCATGTGGTTTAAGGAGGATCCACGAACCATTTTAGAAATTGCATGGTTTTCCGGCTAACCATGAACCATGTGGTTTAAGGAGGACCCACGAACCATGTGGTTTTAAGGAAGACCCACAAACCCTGTGAAAATTGCATGGTTTTCCGGTTAACCATGAACCATGTGGTTTAAGGATGACCCACGAACCATGTGGTTTTAAGGAAGACCCACGAACCCTATGAAAATTGCATGGTTTTCCAGTTAACCATGAACCATGTGGTTTAAGGAGGACTCACGAACCATGTGGTTTTAAGGAAGGCCCACAAACCCTGTGAAAATTGCATGGTTTTTCGGTTGACCATGAACCATGTGGTTTAAGGAGGACCCACGAACCCTTTGGAAATTGTATGGTTTCACTGAGTGAACCTGTCAAATTCAACTTGAGCAATTGTCATTAGAGACAATATCAGAAAAATGTATTGGCAATATTATAGCATTAATTGCATAAGCAAATCAAGCTAAGTCCAATCACATTGAAAGCATTTGATTTTTGATTTTTTTTTTTGATTTTTTTGATTTTTTTTTGGGTATCATGTACCACAAAATTGACATCAAGCTTGGAAGGTATCATTAATCACCAAATCCCTTTAAGAGAAAAATTATATCAGAATGATCATACTCATGAAAGAGGTTTATTAAGCATGCCAAGCAAGAGTTCCTTAGTTAGAAAGGGCTTATCACACGCTCTCAAGAAGGGCTATTTGATCCTACCCATTCATGTGGGAAGTAATTTTGATCACTCAATCCACCTCACATCTCTAGTGTCGGAGGATCTGAGAATCATTCGCAATAAGTACATCTTGACCAATCCAAAAGGTCTTTTGAAGGGACCATAATGCAGGTTTGGTTATGGTTTTAGCAATGGATAAGCATCATTGGTCATGAAATGAAATAATTATCTGCCAGCATCTTCGCCAGGTTTACAAGTCAAGAAACCTTAGGATGAGATAAGACAACCTTGTCCCCACCTCTTTGAGCGGTAGTTTCTTTGGAAAGTCCTTATTTTCGCTTGAATCATCCCAATCTGAAGAAACTTCGGGAAGGGTTGTAATGTTGGTTTGGTTATGACTCGAAAGGCTCATAATTTTTCACAAAAAGGGATTTGAAAGTTGGTGATTGTCATGGCATCATGGTCATATCACTCAATCTTTTAAAAGCACTTGACTTTTGAAATCTGAATTGTCTCGAAAGTCCATTGACTAATCGAATAAGAGCTTTGTCCTTCTCAATTTTTTTTGCATTTGCAATGATTTTTGTTTCAATGCAAACATTTTGAATTTGACAATTTTTTTTACATAGGAGTTTTTCGCCCCCTGATGCAAATCCTTTTTTTCTTTTTCCTTTTTTTGTTCTTTCTCTTCTTTTTTTTGACGGGCATTGGCCTTGCTTTTACCAGGCACACTGCTTTTTCATGCCCCTTAATTTTCATTGGACTTTTGCTCTTTTGAGCTTTTTGAGCTTTCAGGACTTTCGAGATGCTTTTCATATTTTCACATAAAATGCCGATTGTGTTTGTCAACCATATGCATTGCCCCAACATGGGGAGATAATCACCACTTGGGTTTCAGAAATAAATAATTAGGCTCAACTTGGTTTAAGCAATGGGCATTAGTGTTTGGGTAGAGAAATGAATGCTCTTCTTCACCTCGGGATGTTTCAAGCTTCATAAGAATTCACCCGAAAATACCACAAAAAGATTAATGCAAGTGAAAGCAATGAAGTCTTTCTCATCTTTTCACCATATGATGTCAACCAAAACTTCCAAATTTGCCCCATTGTGGGGTGGTTCTTGACAGGGGTATTTTTGACTTCTTCACATTTAAAGGCTCAAATAGGCTAACTATGTCACCTGTGGTGTGTAAGATAGAGAAAAGAAATGCCTCTTTTCATCTTGGTCCATGTACCAATTGCGAATGACTCATTTGTCCTTAAACGACATAGGTTTTCTTTTTCGCTCAATTCTCATGGTGTTTGAAGGACATGTTTGGAAATTGATTGCCTTTCATCGTCCTAGGCATTTCCTGCTTGGCATGATTAAACATCTCAATTTCATTTAGTCGAGATCATCTGAATAGATTAATCTCCATGTGGGATTTTAATTCAAAATGAGTGATCCACCAAGTGGACATACAATTTTGAGATAAAAAAAATGCACAGAAACTTTGTGAAAAGTTTGTTTTCTCAGTTTTTATCTTCTTCTTTTTTTTTTACATGCTCCCAATAAAATGCTGAATTTTTTTTTGATTTTGAGAATAAGGGTACTTACCTGTAACATGGTAACCTAGTAACCCTGTAAAGAATAGGAAGGAAAGTGTTAGTGCCAGAATTTTCCAGGATTGAAAAATTGGAAACGATACACTATTACCCTTCACTCGCATTTCTCGCTCAAGTACCAACATCATCCTCTTGGATATTTGGCAACCCCAAATTGCCCTTCACCTGCTATTTTTTGGCATCTTTTTTGTGTGCATTTGATGTTTCCTTGTCAAATGAAAAGGGGATCCTGTTAGAGACAATATCAACATGAACAATTGGAATCGATACAATTTACCCTTCACGTGTTTCTGTTCTTCGGGTATGAGCATTTATGTTTCGACATTTGAGGGCACTATTTCTTGGATGCTTTGCCCCATTTATCGCCTGTGAAGAAAAGGAGTGGGCATGTTATTCCCACACTCAATTGGAAATCATTTAGGAACGAAATATATCCTTTACGCCGAAATGGACGATTGGGCTTTAACATGCTTCTTTGGTGAAAGGCACTCCTCCCGCAATCAATGTGCACATTTTCCTACAAAAGATGGGACATGTTATTTGCATTCCAAGCTTGAATTGGACTAATTTAGGAACGATACATCCTTTTGGTGTCGAATTGATTGAATCCATTTCATCATGCTTCATGGGTGCGATTTGCTATGCTTTGAGTGACTTGTGTCGATGATCGCCCGTGACAAAAGAAAATGAATCATGTTATCTCCATACTTAATTGGGCTCAATTTGGGAACGATACATCCTTTTGTAATGAATTTTTGCCCCAACACGCGTCATTGGTGAGGAAGAGGAGATATTGCCCCAAAGTCAAATGTTGCTTCAATGTCTTTTTCAAGACAAGTAATTAAGCTTCATCATATCTTGTTCCGACACATGTTGAAACCTTGTGCCCTGCCATGTTTGTTTGATGGGTTTTTGTTTCGTTCGAATTTATCCTGTATCAAAGAAAAGGACGTGTCATTTCTTTATACTAAAGAGTATCAAGTTTAGGAACGAAATACACCCTTTTTCAAAATCGGACGGCTCAGCATCCCCATGCATCTTTTGCAGAGAAAGGGAAAATATTGCCCCCATGATCAAATGTGCGCTTCACGAAGTTTGAATAACTTTGTCATGCATAGCTCCATTATGTTGGATTAGCGAATCTCCACCTCGTTTGAATTTTTCATCGTTCATGATGAACTAGGTTTAAGAATGCTCCATCGCTTTGTTCGAATGTTATAAAACTTGATGCCCCAAACTGTCTCCTTTTTGAATGCTTAGCAGTTCCCTTCCTTTGTCTCATCATACAAAGGGATCGATGAACTATTTTGATATTTGAAGGTTTTGCTTCATTTCCTTGCAAAAAAACCATATTTAAACATTTTGGTAGATAACAAAGCTTCGATGTCTCTTAGCAAGGCGGCTTCATATGGTTAATCTTCCCCATAACCTCGCCTTTGAAGCAACACACAAATCTGATAGATGCATTAGTGATGCCAATTCACGAGAAGGTGAGTTATCCATGGATAAAGCTCACCGAAAACTTAGTGTTGGTGGCACCCATCCTCCAAATAAAGGAACTTCCTAGGACAAAATTTGGCTTCATTTAGCCTTTGTGGAAGATTGGCACCAGCAAAGCTTTGACACATGCTTGAGGCACTTCGGGTTCTCATCAAGGATCGATTTTCAGTTTCAATGAGTGAGGAATCATGAACCTCCTATGTAACGTATTCTTCAATGGTCGCTTCTCAATTGATAGCACTGATCTGAGTATATTCATTTCCATTTATGGAAAGATCGTCTCGGTACATTAACCCTCTAGAAGTGGACGTCATTGTTGGCAACTACCATTCAAGAGGACACCGGATTTGTAATTGCACTAATCTTCCCTGGACCATGGGAACTTTTCCAACAATCATGTGTACGGTCATCAAGATAAAAGCCCAAAAATCCAGCAAGCTATACCGAGTATATTAGCGTGCAATGACTTTATCCAAATTCTAAATAAAACCAGTGAGAAAAATTCTTCTCTCATCGGGGACGTCAACATTGGATTGCATCTCAAAAGATCCGTTCTTTGATGAGACACGATGCTATCTTGAGGCTTGAACAAGCTATGATTCTCTGAGGCAGTGAACTCCTGTCACAAGAAGCTGATCAATTGCAATCTAGCCAGTGATCTTTCCGACTCTTAATGCTATATATCTGATAGCTTCAAAGATTTGGGACATGATGGAAGGCGATGCGTCGGAAGTGTCGTTTGAATTCATGAGTGCGAGTTTCCGAAGAAATCAATGTCAAAGTTGGACTCTCATTTCTTCGAATTCCAAGATCAAGACTTGTGAGAGTATTTGCTTGTAATCTAATTCAAATACCAATGTCAAAATTGTTTAGTTCTCCCCTGCAGGAAAATGTATGAACAAATCAGTTTTAGAATGAATTGATTCCATTGGAACGATCACGATTTTACCATCCTAGATTATTCTTCTCAAGATTCCCTGCAAAGGAAGAACACGTGAGAGAAACAAAATGCATTGACTTTCGGAAACTCATGGAAATTCAATAGAATATGCTAACTTCCAAATTGCCCTCGAGGCCAAAAGACGTTTATAAATTTAAATTTCTTTACCCAACAAAATGAGTTATTTGGGTTTATGATTAACTTGGAATTGAAAACATCATCCATAAAAAGAGTAAAGACACAAAGGAAATACAATACACCACTATGAGTAATAGAATCTTCATCCTAAATTTAAAGTCCACTTCTTGGCACAGTCAAGTAAGAACAATTTGAAGGATGGCTGTCACGCATCTGCAAGAAGAAGAAATAATGTCAGTATGCGAATGAGAAAATGATCTTCCAATGAGGTCGCCTCTTACAACAAAATCGAGGCGATGGTACATGCCCCAGAACTCCTATTACAGGATTTCGGTATTTTGCCAAGATTTGATTGTAAGAGGTGACATCATTAAAAGATCAACCCGCGATTATCAATCGAATGCCCATTCTATTCCCAAAAATTTCATTTGCAAAATGTGGCATTAATTTTGAAAGACTGATTTGTGCTTTCACTCTTGCCAAAATGAGGTGATTTTTTATTTTGAGAAATCTATATACAAAATGTGATTTGAATTTTCAATCCTAAAATGTGAGAGGAAAAGAATCTGATTAAAAATGTGATTTCAATTTTTTTTTTGTGCCCCAAAACATAATCATGAATTGGAAGAATTTTTTGACAATGTGTGATTTTAAGCCCATGGTTGGAAACTTTGACAAAATCATCCGTTGTGCAAAGCTAAATTAATGATTTTTGAAATTGGCACTGAATGTTTACTTGTGAAGAGTAATTGCCAATTTTCCCAATTAGAAGCCTACACTGAGGGCATTCGATTGATATCCGCAACTTTCAAAAATGAAAGTTTCAATAAGAAATGAACAAGTAAAGGGAGAAAACATTCTTACCATTGACGATGATTTTTTTTCAAATGTTTTTTTCAATCACATAGACATGCGCATGAGACTGTGGGTCGATTTCTACTCTAGACGGCTCAAATGAAGCCACGGGATTACCGGACTGAACCGACATGATCGCGATTGGGTCGGGGTTCCCATGACTCCGCTTTGTCAAAGAGTCGACCGTGCCGCGTGTTTGCAAGCCGGGGTGGAAGCTCTTGACGTCGAAAGAATTTCGGAATTGAGATGGGCGACTCGTACTACATGATGGTAGTCGGAGTGGTATCCATCTCAATACCATCCTAAGTGATCCTAATGCGGCCCAGGTCCGGCGGCAGGTTGTCTGTGCTAAAGTGTAGTGCTATGTAAGGAAGACATGCACAACAATTTATACAACAATCAACACTTCAAAAAATTTAACCATAAAATCATTCATCCCCATTCACCAACCTACAAAACAAAATATTAACAAAAACTCCACCCCTTATTACTCCAATCCTGCACCAACATTTAACACGAGGTTAGTAGACTTACCTCACCTTCTTGAATGCGCTGCCAAGGAAACACATTAGATAACACACAATCAAGCTAATTAGGCCTAAATCCTCTAAGGTTTGGAACCAGTTCCCAGTGGAGTCGCCAAGCTGTCGCGACCTAAAATTAAATTTTCGAAAATAATAAATAGTAGGATGTATAGGTTTAGGGGTATTGTTAATTTCAGGCCGACGGCCCTCAATTAACTCGGGCTCTCCCAAGCCCATACCCCGCGCGACGTTGGGATATTCATAAAAACTTCAAACGAGAAGTCGCCACTAGTCTATTGAGGTCGACTAGAAACCAAGCGAGACATGGGAGCGTGTCTCGCTTTTTACGCAACCAGAGGGTCTGGGGTCGGGGACTTGATTACGTTAGTTACGCGACTAACGCCCTTTCGGTACCTAACTTAATCGTGTGATTCAAAATGTCATGGCAACACGTTCGAGAAACCCAAAGTTTATCCTAACATTTCTAAGAAATAACGTCTAAAAAATCGTGAACTAAATAAAGTGCAAGGAATATAACATAATTAAAACCTTTATAAAGCCCTAAAGGCTTATTCAATTTTTCTTTTTTTTTTTCTTTTTTAAGGGTTTTCTAATTTTTTAATTTTTTTTATATTTTTCTGAATTTTTAATATTTTTTAATATTTTTAGTATTTTCAATATTTTTAATATTTTTTAATATTTTTAAATTGTTTTGGAATTTTTGAATATTTAAAAAAAAAAAATAACTTTTAAAACCTTTCTGAAATTAAAAAGTGTTTATCTTTTAATTTTCAAACGATTTTCCGAAATTTTTTAGTCTTTTTTAATATTTAATTTTTTGAAATTTTGGATTTTTTTTTTTTTAATTTTTATTATTAAAAAAAATGATTCGGACCGGGTCGGGTGACCCGGCCCCACTAGATCGACCCGGACCCTAATGGTCCGGGCCAAGGCAATGACCGGGCGGGCCGAACGGCCCGGTCGAAATATTTTTGAAATGGCCCATTAGCAAAGAGATTAAAACAGCCCATTAGAAAAAGAGAATAAAATGGCCCATTTCCAATTTCTGAAAATTCGGCTCAATTACTTTTCAGCCCACATCAGACATCAGCCCTAATTCAGACTAGGCCCACTCGAAAATCTGCTCAGTCCATTTCAACCTTTTAACAAAAATTTGGCTCAAGTCTAAAAATAAATTAAATGGCTCAATGGCCTTATCTAGGCCCAATGGCCAAATTCAGCCGGCCCGACCAAACGAAACCTACCCGGTACGTACCTCGCCCGACCCGGTTCGCGACCCGAATCGCAGCTGCTGCTCCTCTCCTCTGCGGCGCTGATGGGGACGGCTGGGCGTGTCCCGGCCCGGCCACGGCGACGGGCGGCGACCGGCGCAAGACCAGCCGACGAGACGACGAAGTGGCGGGTGGCATCGGGGACAACGGCGGTTAGCAGCAGGGACGGCGGTCAGCGGCGGCGCTAGGGTGGCGGAGCGGCGTGTGTCAGCACGGCTTCGGAGTGGTGACGATGGGGACGGAGCCAGCCACCAGCAGGCCTCGTCGTCGGTGGTTGAGCGGTAGCGGCGTCGGCCAGCAGTGGCGTCGAAGTGGCGGAGCAGTGGTGGCGTCGTCGTGGCTTCGGACGAAGGTGGCAACGGGGACGGAGGGCTTGAGGAGCTCGCGGCTCTCTCTTCTTCCTCAGATCTGATTTTTTTCCTGCTGTTTCCCGTCCAGCTCCTCTCACCTCAGATCTGCTCGAAACCGGCTTCGATCCCTCTCCCTCTTGGTTCTGGGTTTCTCTTTCTTTTTCTTCTGTTGCGTTTTTCTTCGACCCCTAGCTCCAAATCCTGCTCCGGTTCCGACGAAGTGCAATGGCAGACGATGATCGATGACCGGACCTCCGCCGACGGTCAGCCGCTGTCTCGCATCGCCTTCCTCTCTCTCGTTGCTCAGATCTGCTTCTGGCTTGCTGCCTCTCTCTGCTCATATCTGAAAATCGTCCTCCGAAACCCAGAAAAACCACTCTCGTCTCTCTTCTCTACATGTTACTACAGCGCCATGCCTTCAAGTCTCTTCGCGATCCTCTCTTAGCATCGTCAGCAAAACTCAAATCTTTATCATCGTGCTCAAGCCTCTCCGCGACTCCGGCGACCTCGAGGGACGAAACGCACTCCGACCTCCTCGCCTTCTGCTCGAATTCGCAGTCGGTTGCCCAGACCAAGCAATGCCACGCTCTGGGAATCGTGGGTCTCTCCCTCCCTCGCAGCGTCAAGTCCTTTTGGATCTCGCTCTCGGTTTTTTTTTTAAAATCGTCACTGCCGTGAGAGGGGGGCGCCGGACCAACGGTCTCCGGTTTCCTTCTCTTCCGCCGGCGTTCTCCTCTCTTTTTTTTCGATCTGTCTTCTCCTTCTCCGGCTCACTCTCGTTTCTTTTTCTGAGAATCGTCGCTGCCGTCGGAGAGGAGTCCCCTCCGAACGGCCTCCGTGCCCCCCTTTTCTCTCCGATCCCCTCTTTTTCTCTGTCTCTCCCTGTGCGCGACGCTCCTGTGTTTTTTCTGTGCGTCTGTGTCTCCGTCCTCTCTCGAGTGCCCCCTGCTTCCTCCTGTTCACGTGCGAAGGAGAAGAGAGAAAGGAGATGGGATCGGGCCGGGCCGAGGGAAGAATCCAAGAAGATCCCAGTGGGCTAGGCCTGAGGACAAGGAAAAATAAAGGAAGATGGGAGTGGGCTGGACCGAGCCAACCCATTCAAGTTTTTTTTGAAATTTTTTTTTTGGAAAAATTCTTTTGTCTAAATTTTTTCATCTTTTCTACAGATTAATATGTATTTATAGATGCAAAAATAAATGGGCATTTAAAATAAAAATAAACAAAAATTCGGGTGTCAACACATGCCTAGAATTGGTGCGAGGTCCTTGATACTTGATAGTTGAGCTAAACCTTAGACTTAAGGCCATTTACGGCATCAATAGAATCAGGTCGTAGAAAGCATAGCACACACACGACTATGTATGAGCACGTCCTTGTTGGGCCATGAATGAGTCGGCTAAATGAAAAGACAAGAATCGGCATATGTGATGTATTTGTGCGATCACTTAATAAAAGATAAGAACCATTGCCACATGAAATGGATGATGATGCCCCACGCCAACGAGATGCCCGAGTTAAGCCCGAAAGCCTTAATAAGCTAGCCTTGAGAAGCCTCGGTTGAGCTAAGAGGGCCTAATTGAGTTAGGACGATGTTAAGTGATCTGCACGAGTGCCGGTTATGCTTAAGTCTGATTGTATGTGTCTCTGTGTTAGCCGATGAATAAGTGAAACTTTTGCACATAGTTATGGCATAGCATGTGAATTTGCAATTGATTTGCCATCAATGTTATTTGTATGAGTTGTTCTGGCTAGTGTTTAATGAAGAAATGTTTTACTAGCTGAGAATTTGGAGTTTTACTTACTAAGTTTCCAAAACTCACCTATTTACCTTTATAGGTTAGTAGGTATAACTAACTTACCTTCTATATGTTTGGTTTCCCTATAAAGATGGAAGGGTCGACTATAGATGTAATACATGCTGAAGTAGGAATAACGTATCGGAATATACTACTATCATTTGGGTTGATGAGGGACAAAAGAAGTTGGTCTATCACCGTTACGAGGCTTGGTATGTCTATTCTAATGGAGATTTTATCGATCCCTTTCGTGGTTTTAAGGGGCCCATGAACCCAAGTAGTGGGACAACATCTGATAGGATAGACTTTAGTCCGTAGTATCAATTAGTAGGGGGAAGGATTCCCAATTTTGGAAGTCACAGCTGTAACAAAGATAGGGATGCCCTGGGCTATTGCATCATGTAAAATAGGCATAAGCAAAAAGTTAGTTTGTATATGAAACTACTTATGAAAAATAGTAATATGTTTGTATACTTACTTCCCATGCTCTTCCAGTGATGTTTGTTGGGGTTTTATATGTTAATGTTTCCGCATGTGCATATAAATAAGATAAAATGAATCGGGTCAGCGACAAGCTTGGGATGTCGCAAAAATAACCTGTAGCTCTGCCTTTGAGTCAAGGGGGTCATGACAATCTATAAGCCAAAATAATATGTAATATAAACTTAGATTTTTATGAAAATTTTGCACTATATCCACTTGGAATATATTTTTGGATCAAACTTGGAATTTTAACCTTAAATTTTTTTCGAGAACGAGTCAGTGCACAATAGAAAATAATGAAAACTAAAGCGACATAATGCTATGAATTACAATGAAACTAATCCAGACTATGCAAAAATCAATAGTGGAAGAATACATCTACACAAATTCCCCATTTCCTCTCTTCCGTTTTTTTTACATTTAATTGAAGGCGTGCCTACAAAGGACTCAGGTGCGTCTTCATCGCTCAACCCATCAATTCATAATCCTTGAATTTATACTTAAGCCCCTTGATATTCGAAATGCTTTTGTCCCTAGTGGCAACAAGTATCCTAGTACCAAGACAAAAAATTTCACTCCGATTAGTTTTTGGATATGGTTGCCATCATCAACATCATCCATTACAATTAGCATCTACTAATGCTATCGATGTCGCAAGTCTCTCTAGAATAAGAGACATCGAACAATAATTTTTCATGCAGCTAGACTAAGCCCTTGGTTTTTGGTGTTTCCCTCACATCATCAAGAAAGTTGCAGTTTTTCCAAAAGCAATGATATTGTTGGTTGAAAATAACCTTGTGTGGGTGCTGTTTTACCAAGGTTGCGCATCCCATAGATTCCAATGAATCGCACACCACTGGAATCGTTGTCTAATAAATTGTTCATGGCTACTATTCAATCCTCCATTCCAACTAAATCTTCGATCACTTGTCTCTGTCTTGTCTTGAGCCTCACCACAATCTCATTAACAACTAACTTGATAAGATTCCCATTGTTGCCACAAAGTCAAATAGTTTCTGTCACGGCCCAAACCTCGAGCACACAACAATCCCTTCCCTTAGTCAATTAAAAGCGATGTCCTAGAACTTGTCGACGACCATTCATTTTAATCTTTCATTATGTGCAAACGGAAGACGAACCATCCCCCAATCAAATAGATAATCAAACAGGGATAGAGGGATGAACAATAGAACAACAACTACTCATTTATACAATTTTACTAGATTAACAAATGGAGGATCGTTTCCGATTTACAAGCCCAACAAAGGGGTCAAATCCCTCCTCTAGCCAAACCAAAAAAAAACTAGGCTAGGCTAATGCATTTTTACAAAAAAAACCCTTGGGTTCACCACCACTATTACTCAAATCCATTGGACTTAGGCTATGTCAGGTCGTAGTCAAAGGTGTTCAGGTCGATCATTGGTGGAGCAGGAGCAGGATTCTCCACTGTGTAGTCAGGAGAGTCCAGTTCCATGAGATCCCAGTTGGTGTCCTCGGGGCCCTTACTAGGCGGCCTGTCAAAACCCCATAGAGGACTAATTAGTAGATCGTTCTCCCATATGTACCACGCTAGAAACCAATGGGGTATCCATTGCCCTAGTCCCTTATCTACCCAGATGGTGGAGAGATACTTCTCGTAAAGATGCACCTGACCTAAGAAGCGGTAGTACGTCACAATGGTCTCCTAGTCCTTAGGGATCCCGAATCACACCAGTGGGTGCACCATTCTAAGGGCTTGAAAATAGTTATACGATAACCAATGAGATAAAATCTCAATGAGTTCTCACCCTAAGCCCCGGTTAGTACACTAACTCAACTCAGGGTATCCCTCAAGCAAACCAATAACCAAACAATAGCCAAGGTCAACCAATAATCAAATAGTCGGTTCGCATGCAACCTTACTCGGTATGTTATATCCTGCACGTTAAACTTCAATACAATATGCGCAATGCATATGACCATCAGATGATGCAATTCATCAATCACATGCGAGTCGTGTCACAAGTGATCTCACCTGGCCATTACCACACCTTGCACATAATCAATTCATGCGTGCCATAAACAATGTGATCAGCTCATGTATAATCGGAACCAATGATGCCATGTTTCTCATATGCTTTTGCATCCACATGTATTCCGATTATTACTGTCCCTTGGGGCTACAATCAAACGCTTGCCGGTGTCTACTGGCATAGTTAGGCATCATCCTCCCCCTTGAGGCGCGGCGATGTCGATGGTTCTCTTCCAAGACGGCATTCCCGAAGGAGCATGGGCTCGGCCTCTACCGTGACTCCACATCCGAACCCCCGTCGGGTTTCTGACAAGCTAGACTATCACCCCCGAACTATGGTCGAGGTGGCGGATTCAATTTAGTGATCACGCAAGCATACCACCACAATCCACTTTTTATCTTTGAGCATTAGCCAATGCACACATGCTTGCTTATACAACCTCAAATCCTTTTCTCATAAAAGCGGTTTCATGTCCCTTGGACAAATCGTTTTCCCATTTTTGTGAAAACCATACGATTCAAGTAGATGTCCATGCAATGACACATCCCATTCACATCATAGGACCAAAGTACATGAAACAAGGCAATTTTTCACTTTCGTATGAACAATGCGCGTGAACAGTGCACATGAACAGTAATTTATGAACAGTGTAATTTTAGAATTCAATAATAAATAAATTAAATTCAGAAATCATTAAAAACATTAATTAAATCAAACAATCAATTAATCAACATTAAACATGCTTAATTAAACACAAACCACAATTAAGCAACATTAATCAAGATAAATCTAAACTAATCTTACCCATCTATCTTAGGGCTAATACAACTTAATTAAACCCCCTAAACCAAAATTAACCATAACTAAACCAACCCTAAACAAGTTTAGGCACTAAACGAAGGATTAGGGCTAAACTCACCTATTAAGCAGGCTGATGACACCAATGCAACGACGGCGACGCACGGGGACCTTAACCACGACGATCGAAGGCGGTCCCAATGTGATGTCCTGAAATTCGAGCCCTTTGTGGAATGAACGAACATTAATTTCGTCAATACATTGTTGGTTGATCTCACTTAGAACTAATAATTCTCGAGATACTGACCTTGAGGGGGAAAGGCTAATGAAGACAGAACTTGTGCGACTAAAGAACTTGATCTGGGAAAACAACTTGACCATGAGAATTGTATGAGGACGATCTTATAGATATGCAGGTCGATTTTAGGGACGACTAGAAGTCGATTCGTGAACAAAACATAATGGAACGACGGGTGATTCTATTTACTGTTATTGAGCCCACAAACAACCCTATGTCGATTCTCGATAATCGTATACTTTGAAATAAGAATATATCCTTCGCAATTTCATGTTAGTCAAGGACGTCCATGTGTTAAGATGTCTTGAATATGGTTTGGCATGAGTAGGTTATACGTCAATCCTCGAAGTCGCTTGTTAGTCTGACACGTACCAAAATGGCATTTGGGCGAAATTGACAAATCCAATATTGGACTACAAATTTTCAGGAACGCCCGAGACAGACTTTTGGATGATACTACTTTGACAGTCGATAGTGTCGGTTAAGCCGAGTTTTTAGAAAATGGATTTACGGACTGAGGAAACGAGCCTACAAGGGTGTGGGCCAGGCAAGACCAATGTGGGCCTCACGCCCAAGGTGGGATAGCCACATGGTAGGCCTAAAACAAGCAAGTGAGCCCTTTGGATCCCAACCAACCATTCAACCCTTCCTAGCCATTGTATAATCTTGAGCCGTTTTGAACCCAATTGATTCCCGATCCCGTTCCTATTCATTTTATAGCTCGCTTCTTAGGCTCACCCTTCATTTCAGCCCAAGGGCATATTGGGAAATGTGCAAGGTGGAAATGACCATTTTGCCCCTAGATATTATGAGGAAAAGACAAAAGAAGAAAGAGAAGATGATGTCATGTTGCATGGGGAGTTGGGGCTATCATTAATGGCCTTTATGAGGCTTGACATTGCCCTCGCTTCACTCTCTCTCCTCCTCTTCAGCTAAGCAAAACCACACACTCTCTCTCCCTTGTTCCTCTCACTTTCTTCTTCTTCTCCTTCAGACCTTTCTCCAAAAACTTGAGTTGTTCGTTCCCTTCCCATGCTGATCACTGCCCGTGCCACCCACCACCATGCTCAGGAGGCCCGATTCGTGTCCCCCACGGCAGTCGTTCATCGGACGAAGCTACCAACCGGAAGTCACCGCTAGCCTATCCGCTTGCTTCTGCGTTGTTCCGCACAAACCAGCCATTTTCCTCTTGTTCCGACCCAACCACTACCCAGCCCAATCACCAGTCGGTCCCCCTTGACCCCCTAGTACTACTAGTCGTTGGCAAGCTGGTCGCTAGAGCTCCGACTAACCCATTCAGCCTTTCTCCTCACCCCGCAGTTCAATTTTTCTAGATGTGCAGAGAGAGGCAGAGTTAGTTGCGCTGTTTTGACCCCAAGACCACCTTGGATTTGTCGTGGTCGAGGTCCCTGTGCATAGCCTTCGTCGTTGCCACCGCATCCGAGTCTTTGGCCCACTTAACGGGTGAGTTTAGTCCCTAATCCTTGTTTAGTGCCTAAACTTACTTAGGGTTAATTTTGGTTTAGGAGGTTTAATTGAATTGTATTAGCCCTAAACTAGGTGGTTAGATAGATGGTTAAGATTAGTTTAGCTTAATCTTGCTTAATGTTGATTACTTGTGTTTTATGATTAATTAAGTATGTTTAACCTTAATTAAGTGATTTTTTTTATTAATGTTTTTAATGATTTCTGAATTTAATTTATTAATTTTTAAATTCTAGATTTTATTGTTCACATTGCACTGTTCACAATTTACTGTTCATGTGCACTGTTCACGTGCACTGTTTATCTAGAAGTGAAAAATTGCCTTATTTCAAGTGTTTTGATCTTATGAGGTGAATTGGATGTGTAAATGCATGGACATCCACATGAATCATATGGTTTTCACAAAAAGGGGAAAATGATTTGTCCAAGAGATACCGGAAATTGACTACTTTTATGAAAAAATGATTTGGGATCGTATATGCAAGTATGTGTGTATTGGCCAATGCTCAAAGATAAAAAGTGAATTATGGTGGTATGCTTGCGTGATCACTAAGTTGAACCCACTGCCTCGGCCAAAGTTCGGGGGTGATAGTCCGATTTATCGGAAACTCGATAGGGGTCCGAATGCGGAGTCGCGATAGAGGCTGGGCCCAAACTCCTTAGGGAATGCCGTCTTGGGAGAGAACCCTCGACATCGCCGCACCTCACGGGAGAGGGCAATGCTTAGTTATGCCAGTAGACACCAGCGGGGATTCAATTGTGGCCCCAAGAGGCAGTATTAATCGAAATATATGTGGATACAAGAGTGCATGAGAAACATGGCATTATGGGTTCCGATTATGCATGAGTTGATCACATTGTTTATGGCACACATGAATTGATAACATGCAATGTGAGGCAATGGCCATGTGAGATTGCTTGTTGCATCATCTAATGACCATGTGCATTCCTTAAATTGTGTTGGAGTTTAACGTGCAGGGTATGACATACTGGGTAAGGTTGCATGCGAACCAACTATTTAATTGTTGGTTGACCCTGGCTATTGTTTGATTGTTAGTTGTTGGTTTGCTTGAGGGGTGGTTCTGGAGAGATACCTCGAGTTGAGTTGGTAAACTAACTAGGGCTGAGGGGGAGGACTCGCTGAGATTTTATCTCATTGGTTATTGTATAACCATTTTCAGGCCTTCAGAATGGCGCACCCGTCAGTGCGATTCGGGATCCCTAAGGACTGGGAGACCGTAGTGACGCACCATCGCTTTCCGGGTCGGTGCATCTTTATGAGAAGTATCTTTCCACCATCTAGGTGGACGAGGGACCAGGGCAATGGATACCCTATCGATTCCTAGCGTGATACATTTGGGAAGACGATCTATTAATCGGTCCTCTACATGGTTTTGATGGGCCGCCTGGTAAGAGCCTAGAGGACGTCGACTGGGATCCCATAAAGCTAGACCCTCTGATGGTGCAGTGGAGAATCCTACCCTTGCTCCACTTGTGATTAACCGAAACGCCTCCCAGCCTAGTTTCTTTTTTGTCTAGCTTAGAGGATGGATCTAAACCCTTTGTTGGGCTTGTAAATTGGAAATGATCCTCTGTTGGTTAATCCATTAAAGATGTATAAATAAGTAGTTGTTGTCGTTCTGCTATTTATCCATCTATCCCTGTTTGATTGTTTGATTATCTGTTTGATTGGAGGATGGTTTGTATTTCGCTTGTGCATAATGAAAGAATAAAATGAATGGTCGTTGATGAGTCTTAGGATGTCGCTTTCAATCGACCAAGGGAAAGGGTTGTTGCGTGCTCGGGATTTGAGGCGTGACACCAAAGGCTGAAACAACAGCAACTAACTCTGTCTCTCACTGTAACTCTTGGAAACCGAATTGCACCGACGAAAAAGGAGTTGGTTGGGCTTATTAGAGCTTTGGCGAGGGGCTGGTCGGCAACCGGCGGTACCAGTGGGTTAAGGGGAATTGGCTAGTGGCTGGGTTGGGTGGCGGTTGGGCCGGAATAAGAGGAAAACAGATGGTTTGGGTGGAACAACATAGGGATAGACGGGTTGGTTAGCTATGGCTTCTAGTCGGCTAGCGGCTCCGTCCAACGAACGGCGACCGTGGGGGACACGGATTGGGTCCCCTGAGCACGGTGGGGGTGGCACGAGCGGTGATTAGCATAGGAAAGCCATGAACAACTTAGGTTTTTGAAGGAATGTTAAAGGAGAAGAAAAAGAAAAGGAAAGAAAACAAGGGGAGAGAGAGGGTCGGCTGGGTAGGGGGCTGAAGGGGAAGAGAAAGTGTGATGGGAGGGCTGGTTGCACTCCTCATTAAGACCATTTAATGCTAGCCCTCATCCCCAAGCAATGACATCATCTTCTCTCTCTTCTTTTGTCTCTTCCTCTATAATATCTAGGGGCAAAATGGTCATTTCCCCCTTTGCACAATTCCAAGCTGCCCTTGGCTGAAATGAATGGTGGACCTAAGAAACAGGCTAGAAAATGAATAGGTCGGGAATTGGTTAGGCTCGAAATGGCTTAAGGTTAGATAATGGGCTCAAAAAGGGTAAAATGGTTGGTTGGGTCCAATGGGCTCACTTGTTTTCCTCGAGCCTATCATGGTGGCCGTCCCACCTTGAGCGTGAGGCCCATGTTGGTCTTGCTCGTCCCACATCCTCGTGGGCTCGTTTTCTCGGTTCGTAAATCCCTTTTCCAAATACTCGACTTAATTGATATTATCAACGGTCGAAGAAGCATTGTCCAAAAGTCCGTCCTGAACGTTTCCAAAAATTCGAAATCCAATATTAGATTCTCATGCCTTGTCAATTTTGCCCAAATGCCATTTTGGTACAACTCAGATTGACTAGCTATTTCGAGAATTCATGCTTAACCGACTCGTGCCAAACCACGTTCAAGACACCTTGACACATGGACATCATTGACTACATGAAATTATGGAGGATAAATTCTTATTTCAAAGTACACTTATCGAGAATCGACATAGGGTCATTTACGAGCTCGATAACAGTAAACGGAATCACTTGTCGTCCCATTATGCTCTGTCCATGAATCAACTTTCTAGTCGTCCCTGAAATCGGCCTGCATAACCACAGAATCGTCCTTACGCAAGTCTTATGATCAAGTTGTTTTCCCAAGTCAAGTTTTTTAGTCGCACGAGTTATATCCTCATTAGCCTTTCCCTTCATGGTCAGTATCTTAGAAGTGATCAATTCCGAGTGAGATCAACCAATAATGTATGAATGAAATTCACATTCATTCATCCTTCAAAGGACTCGAATTTTAGGACATCATAGTTTCAATTGAGAAAATTTAGCAAATTTGCATGTTGACAAACCATTTACATATATCAAAGCTCAAATCTACCTCAATTCATTTCGAATGTACAATTGTTGTTTGTCAAATTTCAATCTTTCTTTTGGATTGCACATTTTAGAAATGATAACATTACATTCATTAATGGGAAGAGTTTTCTTACATTCTTAATGTGAAAAGCTTCTCCACAGCATCATCCTCCTTCGGAAATTCACAAAAGGAGAGCAAGTGTGTTTTTCATTAGAAAAGAAGAAAAGTATATATGATGAAATTCTAGATTTGAACGCCTGAAGTCCAATGCCACTTTCGTTTGGGAGAGACATCATTTTGGACGTTTGTATAGCATGACTCACGGAATTAAATTGAAAGTTTCGGATAGGCAACTTCACAGCGACTATAGCTTTACAATAAGTATAGTTGATAGCTTTAGAAAAAAAGAGATGCAGGACAATTATGAAGGTGTACGTTTTCACATGCCCAGTTTCTTTTCGGTGCCTTTGAACTTTTGAATTAAATAAAACCTGACTTTCAAACATTAAAATCATTTATATTTATTCTATAGTTATATCTATGGTTAAACATATTTATATAGATAAAATCACAATTTATCTATATAAATGCATAATAACAAAATATTCATAAAGAATTCCTCTCATTATGTCACATAGGACTATGGATAATTAGAAGATTTTCCTTCATATTATTGAGATTGGATTTGCTCCACCTAAGCACTACCTAAGCATATACTTACTACTCACTATGAAATATTTGTTTGATCTCTTCACCTTAAAAACTTATTTTCTATCATAATTAATTACCTTTAACCACTCAAATATTGTCATAAACGTGTCATTATATTAAAAAGCAAATCTTTTACAATACTTATTTTCTTCTGAGAACTAATAGAATGTGAGCATGGTGAAGTTGGTGTCATCAGCCAAATCAAATTATATAAATGTGGAAATATATCTCCAGTCGGAGCTTGATCAAATCAGACGGGACGAGCATTATGGACGCCCGACCTATTCAAGAGTGTGGAGAGGACATGAAATGATGGCCTGTCCATGGCAATGTTACCATCCCATCAGGGCGTTGCTTTGAGCGTGGGAAGAAAGGGAGACCACGGTGGTTTCAACCATAAGAGACAGCTTTGCTCAGCTGAAAAAAGGGAAGAGAGATTGATGGTGGGACAAAAGAGCAATGAAAACGACAAAAAAGCTGCAATAATGGTGTCTTTTGACGATGGCCACTCATTGTTTTCCTACTTCCGCTTTATTTGCTTCTACTGAATTTCTCTTTAAATTCGAATAGATGAAAGGACCGAGGACTGCACCGAGGAGATTGAAAATTTCCTCGCAAGGGTTCGACTCGGAAAAAAGGTTTTCGTCGTGAAATTACACAGAAAGAAGCCGATTAAATCTTGTGTGGGTTAAAGGTAGAGTGATTAATTATATTTGAGGAATGATTAATACTAAGAATATTTAAGTAATTCGAGCATAATTATAATATTTATTGCATTGTTTCATTTATAATGGAATTGTGTGCTCATTTCCTCGTAGATGTAGGTCACACTACCAAAGTACCTAAATTTGGTATCCAATTCATTTCCTTATTTTGCGTATTTTATTCAATCACTAGTTTTATTTTCAACAATAAATATGGCTTGAAGAAAAGTGAAACCAAACTAAACAGTATTATAGTCAAGATCAAACCAAGCCAAACCATTTTTTGCAGATTGATTCGGCTTATCGTTCTTTCTTTTTTTATTTTATCTCTTTATCATTTGTAATTTCATGAGAAAAAACCAAATTCTATGTCGCGACCCTCTGAGATGAGATCACCAAGGAAGGTGTTGGATTACCAAGCAAGTGCAAATGGTCCCTCTTCCAAGGCGACACTTGCTCTTGGCATGATTGATCTCAACTTGGTTATTTGAATAAGAGTCACAACTAATTTTTTATGAAGTGATTAGGAGTCAAGTAAATGCAGAAGCCCATCTTACTTGGATTCGTGAGTTTGGGGACTTGATTAGGTTGAATATATCTAATGCCAAATTTGATTTTTTTTCTCTTTATGAAAACAATTATTCATGCAATCTTCCTAATCTTAGGTACCCATTTTATTCTCAATGTTGAGCAAGGCAGGTGATCTTGCATAAATTCACCCAAGCAAACACATATAAAATCCAATAATACTAAAACAAATAGAGCAAATAAAAGGTAGGAAAATAAAGAACTCGAGCCGTATTAGGGAAAAAGAATCAATACAAAGTCTTGTTATTAACTTCCCGGATAGGACCCCTTTAGATATAGATAAAAACTCAATGTAAAATTTCCAAAATAAAGTATGGCTCAAAATTGGAAATTAAATAAATGATACTTCATGAATATCTAATATATAAACTACTTTCCTAAAATGGCCTATTACAACTATAGAAGTAAAATCTACTTAATGCAATCCAAAGTGCAATGCAATGTTAAGAAATCCAAATCTGTTTATGAATATGCATGATTCCCAAAACACACTATCAGATGTATTTTCTTTTAGGAAAATGCAGTTTATCCTTTTATTTTTAATTTTTATTGCCTTCCCCCCTTCTTTCTATATATATATATATATTATTCCTAAGGGGTGAGGATCGACGGATCTATGAATAGAAGAGAAGGTATGACAGAAGTTTCCAACAGATCGTAGATCTGGGAAACCTTTATCGTTTGGGAAGTAAACTAGAGCTGAGACATGTATAAGACGTCGTAGAATGTATATATGAGGTCGTATACCGATTCAAAGGTTATGGCTATGGTGTATAGGAAATCAACTAAGTGAAGGAAGGAAATATAGAAGAAAATGAAACTAAGCAATATCATGAACATTAAATATTATATGTAAGGCAAAGTATGCATAAAGTATGAAGAGCAATATTATGTAAAAACAGATGTGAAAACCAACCATGTAGGTGGTATATTAAAGTATTAATATGGAATTGTAAATTACAAGTGCAGGAACTGAATCAACTGCAAAAAGTAAAGTACAAATATGGGACTGTAAATTACAAGTGTAGGAATTAAATCAACTGCAGAAAGTAAAGTACAATGAGAACTAAAGATCAGTTCTAGATCTGGGGTAGTAATCCACACTCCGTCACTAAACTGATATATGGGATATGGGTTAGATCAACTGACTATGAGTGAGTCAGGATCTGATATGTGAAAATACTGATATGATTTCGAAAACTTACTTCAAAACCAGAGGGATACTTTCGGGTGAAAAGGGTTTTAGAGGGTTTCTGGGTTTTCAAAAGGAGGATGAGGCTCTGTGGAGAGAGGAGGGGGACTCTGAAACTCTCTCGAATGTGGTACACAAATGCCTACTCTTTCCATTATGGTTGTTCTCTTTTATAGTGCTCGTGTTATAGTGTATTTCTATAGTACTAAGTGAACAATGCTGAACAGTGGAATAGTAAATTAACAATGTTTTGTTGCCGTTGCTATAGTGTTTTGCTTCTCGCTTCTGCAACAATGTCGGCATATGGTCTTTTCATGGAGATGCAAATCTGTACCTTGAAGTTTCTTCTTGGCTATTGTCTTGGTTGTCTTCTGATTGCGATGATTCACAATTTGATTTTTGGTCATCCTGGTATAGTTGGCTGATTATTCGATAGCACTCTTGTTTAGTGTTTGCTCCAGCAAGGGCCGATATGATCAAGGATTTTTCTTGAAGGTGGGATACTTGAGGGACTAGTATATGGGTTGGTTTGTATTGGTTTTATTCAACCATTTACGAACCATTTCTTCCGTTCCCCAATTTTGAAATTTGAATTTATCCCACCATTTGGTTTTATGACGTCGTATTAGGATGGGTATATTGCTTGCTTCAACGGGGGAGTAGTCGAATTCCCAAGCTGTGACCCATGAAATTTTAAATATGATAAAATAATGGAGGAGGCAAGGGAAACGGAGATCATGTTGTGTTGGTCAAAATTGTTTTTTAAACAATGACCGTCCTAGTATGAGTGAAGGATGAAGAATATCTGGTAATGGGCCAAAGAGATCCCACCACTGGTAAAACCAATTTGGTAGATTGGTTCTATCAAACTGGTCTTTGAAGTATACCAACCAAGTATGTTTGTTGGTAGAATTCTATCTATAGAATACATTCCACCATGCTTGTTGGTAGTCCCAATATGTGTATGTTGGATAATATGGTAGCCTTTGAGTAACTCTAGCATTGAGTTTTTTTATGGATATGGGGTTCCTCATCCCATTCATTGGGGTGAATGACCCTAAGAATGATTATGGTGGAATAGAGGATATGGGTGGAATATGTTTTATCAGAGAAATGAGTGAACTTGGTTGGTTCGGTATCAACTGGTATCTTCTCATAATATGCTAAAGGTTTGTTCATATCGTATGGTTTGTAGAACCAACCTTCAAGAAATATGTTTGCTGCAAAAATATTTGGATTTGAGTGATGAAAGCCATCCTCGATTGTGAGGATATTTTGATATTTTTCTTTTTGAAAAAATGCTGATCTTTTTTTAGGGGCAGCCGCTGGCCTAATAACCACCTCATTAAAAACCTTTTTATTGTCCATCAGCTGAAACTTGCGTTGCCTTTGGGCTGCTAGTGGTGATGGGTTATCACTTCTTTGTATGGCACCAGACGTTTGTCCTTTTGCTTGTTTGAGCAAAGATTAGGCAAACAATTTGAGTGCTTCTTTTGGTAATATTTTGGAAAGTTTCGAGATATCTAGTATAGATTCTAGGGTGCTTTCTATGGGTTGGTTGTCAAGTTGACTATGGTGGTATGTTCGTTCTAGTATGAGACCAGATTCTTCTACTGCCTGTGCCCAAGACTTTATGGGTGGTATGGGGTTTTTGGTTATTCTTGTATTAGACGAAGAGGAAGGCTCTTCTGTGGCCTTTTCTTTGTCTTTTTTCCTGGTTCGTGGTATGGTTGTATCCCCTGTAAGAATTCTCTTGTAAGAAAATCAAGCAAGGAATGTGAAGAACCATTTATGAATTGTATGTCAAAGTCAAAAACATAAAGTATGGCTTGCCATCTGGCAAAAATCTGTTTTGATACAATATTTAAGACATCTTTTTGCAAAATATCTTTTGCTGATTTGCAATCAATTCGCAAGAGAAATTTTTGGTTTAAAAGATCGCCTTGAAATTTGGATATGGAAATGGCTATTGCAAGAATTTCTTTTTTTATGGTAAAATAGTTCTGTTGAGTAGTGTTCCAATGCTTGGATATAAACTGAACTACTGACTCTTTGTTGCTATGGACTTGTTTAAGAATACCACCATACCCTAATTCTGAGGCATCTGTTTCAACTATTTTGAAAGCAGTTGGATAAGCTAAATGGAGACATGGTATATCTTTGATATGGGATTTTATGGTTTTGATTGTATTGTTATGGATTTCTATCCATGGTGGAGGATTCTTTTGTAGTCTCCAGTGTAGAGGTTTACAAATGACATTGATATTTGGAAAGAAATCTAAGACATAATTAAGGCTTCCTAAGAAACACCGTAATTGGTTTTTGTCTTTGATTTCGTCTGGGAATTTATTAGTGAAAGAAATTGATCTTTCTATGGGGAATATGGTTCCTAAGTGAATATGGAGCCCTAGGAACCTAATCCTAGTTTGGAAGAGTGATATTTTAGTAGAAGAAACTACTAAACCACTTTTTATGATGATTTTTATGAATATTGAAATATGCTTGAAGTGTTGTTCAAAATTTGAGGAGAAAATTAATACATAATCTATATAAGTTATGATGAATTCCGAGTAAGGATTAAATCATTCATAATCCTTTGGTATTCTGATGGAGTGTTTTTGAGACCAAAAGGCATAACGTTCCACTCATATTGCCCAAAAGGGACTGTGAAGGCTATCTTATATTTGTCTTTCTCATTAATTTGTATTTGCCAAATACCTGACTTCATATCAAATTTTGAGAAGATTTTAGCCTTACAAAGTCTATTCAATAAGTCTTTTTTGTTGGGGATAGGGTACCTTATCCACCTAAGGGCTGTATTGAGGGGTTTATAATTTATGACCAGTCTAGGTACACCTCTTTCTAGTTCAGCATTCTTATTGACATAGAAAGCAGAACAACTCCAAGGTGATTGACTTTTTCTTATGAGTTTTTTGGTCAAGAGGTCTTGTATTTCGCCTTGACAAAATTTTAAGACTTCTTGATTCATCTGAGTAGGACGGGCTTTTGTTGGTATATCAGTTTCAACAAATCCTTGTTCATAAGGGAAAGTAACAATATGTTTTTTTCTTTCCCAAAAAGCATTGGGTAAGGTAAAACATATAGTTTTCTCTATTTGAACTTGTAAGGATTTTAGTTTTTGTTTGACGTTTGGTTTTAAAAGATTTTCTTCTAATCTTTTAAACTCCAAGTCTTCTTTTAGAAACTCAAGTTGAGTTTCTTTATTTTTTTGAGACAGTTAATTTCAAAATTTGATTTTTCTTGTAAGATGTTCAAAGTTCTCTTCTGAGGTTTGGTTATGAAACTGAATTTTATTTTTCTATTTAAGGACTAGGTTTCAATTCCTTCATTATTGACTATGAATGGTTGAATTAATTTTATGAAAGGAGTACCAAGAATCACTTCTTGCCTCATATTCTTAACTAGAAGAAAAGAGGTCTTATAGGATACTTGGTCTTTTATGATTAAAGCTTCTGGTAATTTATATTTGATATTGAGCCTATCTCCTGAGGTTGATTTCAAGGTTTCTGAGGTTTTATTAAAATATTTGGTTGGAACAAGGCCTTCTTTGATGCAGTTGAGGTCTGCTCTTGTATCAAAGAGTGTTGTTGTTTCAATTATGTATTCATAATTAATTTGTATAGTAATGTTGACTATCCATTTCCTAGATGTTATTTTTGTTAATAACATTAGAAAGTTTGGATTTGTCTCAATATTGGTATCTTCTCTTTTTGGATAAATCACTGTGTTAGTATCTTCAGAGGAATTTATCTTGGACTTTGAAAGAGTTATTTGGATTCTGTGCATTTCATTGGACATATTCTTTCGGGCAAGTTTTAAGGCTTGTATTTCTATTTTTTGTGCTTTTATCTCGTTCTGGAGATCATTTATGTTTATAGGTTTGGTTTGGGATTTATTTCTACTAAGAATATCTTTGAGATTATAAGAAGAGCTGGATTTGGAGACTATGTTCATAGAAGAGTGAAGTCTATTTAGATATTCTTGCTGAGCTTCTGGGTCTTCTATTTGGTCAACAGTACTAAGGAGGAATTCTTCTTCTTTAATAAGCATATTGATTTCTAGATTAGGAAGAGAAGCATCTTCATATTCAGATTATGAAGATGTTTCTAATTCATTAATTTACAATCCTTCTTCTGTTGATTCATCAGAGGAAGAACTAGTATCGGTTTGAGCTAGTATGTTTTTTAGCTAGTGTATGGTGTTATTTTCTAAACAGAGTTCATCTATTTTTTTTTGCTAATCCTGCAATGTTTGGTAGTATGGCCTTTATTACTGCAAGAATAACACTTGATATCCTTATAATTCCTTTTGGTATTATTTTGGTAATTCCTATGTTTGGAATTTTCTTTATGGGTTATGGAAGTTATATGAGTAGAATTCTCTGGTCGAGATTTTCTATGGTAGGTCTTGTGACGACTATGTTTTTTCTCTTAGGGGCAATCACTTGTACATTTAGATTTTGTTTTGCCATTATAGAAAGGATCATATTGGGCACACAAATCTCCTAATGTTTTGTTGTCTAATTTTTTTCTTTTCTTGAGTTGTTTCTGGAGTTTGATGGTGTTGCACACCTGTGTGCCTTGCCGGTAAACATGTGAGACTATCTCTTCATACGAAAGATGGTCATAAGGGATTTGGCCATTATTGTCTTCTCGTATTTTGTCTCGGATTTGGTCTCCTATGAGTTTTAGTATACCATCTAAGAACTTCTCTTTCCAAAATGGTTGATTGCAATTCAGCCTAACTAGAACTCTATCGAGAAACAAATCTTTGTATTCGCGGAATGCACCTAAAGACTTGCATTTCATATTGGACAAGAGTTCTTCATTTCTATCTCTAATATGGGATGGATCTCCTATGAAGTGTTGAGAAATGGAATAAATGAGAGTATTGATGGCATCAAGAATGGAATGGCCATCATCATCATAGATGATTTGGCCGAAGTCATCTCGCTTATAAGCTAACAAAATCTGGTTTTTCTATTCATCTATGAAATAATTATCCCACCAACCTTTTAGTTGTCCCGTAAAATTGGCTATTAAAAGGTTAGCAACAGCTTGACCAGAAACATTTTGTTGAGTCTTATAACCGTTAGCTAGCATGATCATATTATTGAGTATGTTCAATAAATTGGATTCTACTATGCCATCGATTTTCCATTCATAGATAGCATTTGGAGAGTATTTATGCTGGATTCTTTGGGAGGGTGATTCTTCTAGGGCCATATCAGGAGGAGTGGCCCTATTGTGGTATAATTTCTAGGGTTGTTTCCAATTAAAATTGTTTATTTCATTGATGGATTCATCATCAGAAGTATTATGGATTTTGTCAAGGACACTGATACTGGCTTTGAATTTATCAGGAGTGTCTTTGACTATTAGACCTTGAAGCATGGGGGTCTCAAGTATGGGTTTTGACTCTTCTTTTCCTATCAACTTTTTCCTTTGTTCTATGGCTTTGGTGAACTCAGGACTAAATTTTTTAGGAAATTCGAATGTTTTGAATAAAGTTTGTTTTATGGGATCTGCCTTAGGAATTATTTAGGTAGTATTTTGAATTGATGATTCAATTCTAACCAATTGTTTTCCTATTGTTGACAGGTGTTGATTGGTGTAATTATATTGTTCAATTATTTTAGGGATATTTATGGATTCTTCCATTTTATATGCTATTTTGAAAGGGGTTGTTGTTATCTGGCTTTCTCCTACTTGAATATTTATTTTCCTAAGTGGAGGATGTAATGATTCTATGATTACTTCATTATCAAGTTTCCACTTGTAATGATGATTAAGTACCATTATTTCCTTAGATTCTAGGAAATGATCTTCAAGCCAATCAAAAAAGAATATATGAGTTTCATATTTATATATGAAGTCATAATACTACTTTTTGATTTTCATTGTTGATTCAGCGAATGTTTTGAAGAACCATTCTCTAATGGTTTTGTTTTCTATTGAATTAAAATCTTGATTTAGAAAGGCTTTATTTGGTTCAAAGTCTTTTTCTAAAATATTTAATTCACTATCAATTTGGGAATATGTGGGAGAATCTGTTTTTTGTATGATAGATTCAGATTCATGTTGTTGATAAATCGGTTGGGTTACTCCTGACCTGTTATCTATGCCACTAATTTCTGGTTCAGGAGGTGCCGTGGGAGTTTCCCTATGTACTTGAGGAGTGGTAACTTGTCTTGGAGTAGCTCTATGAGTATTAGAAGTACTGGGTGGTATAGTAATTATTCTAGGAAGATCAGGACGGTGATCAACCGATCTTCTTGAGGAAGTTGTATGGAATGAGGGATTAAATCTTAAATCAAGAGATCTTCTTGGAAACTGGATGGTTACCCTTCCCTCGGGGTGTTGGACTATATTAATGGGTTCAGAGTTTTGAACAATTGGTTGGGGAACTTGGTTCTCTAGTTCCCACTGTTCTGGTAGAGTCACTTCGTCCCAGTTTATTGATCTAGGGATGGTAGTGTTTGCTCTGGAAATATCAGTTTCAAGGAAGAGGGTTTCACCTTTTGGATTGCATTTGAATGCATTTTCTCTAAAGGCTGAAGCCATGGCTTTATACTGGACTCTATAAACAATAGCTAGAGGGATGGATCCTTTAGCTACATTATAGTTATGGATTTTTACTTGTAAGGTAAGGGATTTGAGGATATTTCTATCTCTGAGTGATACCGTGAAATTGGGGTAACAATCAAAGTGTATGGGTCCTTTGCAAAGGCTAGTTTCTATGGTTCCTAATATGGATTCTTCATAATCTAAGAGACAAGAATCTCTCAAGACTAAGAGAAGGGCGGTGTTTAATCCTTCTTTTGTAAGAGGTTTGGCTCCTACTTGGACTAAACCCATATGAAGATAGTTATACTTATCTCTGTGTTTCTTAATAGACTCAGGATCTAAAAGATATATTTTTTGGTATGAGTTGGAGAGATGTATATCTCTTTCTTCAGTGGCTATAACATAGTCTGATTTCTTATAGAGATTTTTTTATCTTGGATTGTTTGTAAATCTCTTTAAGCTGGACTTGGGGGATTTCCCAATTATCAATGGATTTATTGAAATCTTCTATCTTGATTTCTTCTCTATGAATAGGGCCTAGATCTGGGTCCCTAACAGAAAGAGAACCGAAGGAAGACATGTATGTTATATCTAGGTTCATACCTACGAATCGGAAGTGTTTCTTCTATTTGTGAACCGGAACTAACTCTCCATATCCCCAAAGGGCCTTTACCAAGCTAACCAAAGGATTTACTGCCTCCCTAGGACTTATGACCTGTACCACTTGGTTGAAATGTGAAGAGTGCCAACGAATGGCTCTTGGTCTACTACTAAGAAGAATCCCAACGAATGGGAGCTCGATCTACCACTGGTATGGGTCCCTATATACTCGATCTATGGCTTTCTCTTGGCTCTATACCATAAAGAGGTGACCTGTACCACTTGGTGTGTGTGTGTGTGTGTGTATATATGTATATATTATTGTGAAACAAAATTAAACTAAAAATTTACTATGTGCTGAAATAAATTTGAACTAGAATCTATATGCCTCAATAATATGTAATATACACCCGGATTTTCATGAAAATTTGCACTGCATTCACTTCGATTTTTTTTTGGTCAAAACTTTCATTTGAAATTTTAACCATAAAATTCTTCCGAGAATAAGCCAGTGCACACCATAAAATAATGAAAACTAAAGCGACATAGTGCTATGAATTGTAGCAAACTAGTCAACATCATGTGAAAATCAACGGTGGATTAATCCATCCATACATATTCCCCATTTTCTCTCTTCCGCTTTTTTACATTTAACTAAAAGCATGTGTGCCAAAAAGTTAAGTGCGTCTTTGTCGCTCAAGCCACCAATTCATAATCCTTGCATTAGTCCCCTAATATTCTAAATGCTCTTGTCCTAGTGGTGACAAGTAGTACCAAGATACCAAAAAAATTCACTTCTATTAGTTTTTGGATATGGTTGCTCTCATCGACATCATCCATTACAATTAGCATCTATCAATGCTATCAATGTCATGAATCACTCTAGAATAAGAGATATCATACAATAATTTTTTTTGTGGCTAGACTAAGCCCTTGATTTTTGGCGTTTCCCTCATGTCATCAAGAAATTGCAGTTTTTCCCAAAGCAAGGATATAGCTAGTTGAAGATAACCTTCGGGGTTGCTATTTTACCAATGCTGCCCATCTGGTAGATTCCAGTGAACACACACCACCAAAACTAATGTCAGAAAAATAAATTGTTTATGGTTACTATTCGATCCTTGATCCCACTTAAATCTTTGATCACTTGTCTTTGTCTTGTCTTGATGCCTAACCACAATCTTATTAACAAGTGACTTGATAAGATTCCCATAGCTACCACAAACTCAAACAATCTCAATTGAGAAAATGTAATAAATTTGCATGTAGACAAACCATTTACATATATTAGAGCTCAAATCCGCCTCGATTCATTTCAAATGCGCAAGTGTTGTTTATCAAATTTCGGTCATTCTTTTTAGATTGCACATTTTAGAAACAATAACATTACATTCACTAATGGGAAAAATTTTATTAAATTCTTAATGTGAAAAGCTTCTCCACAAGATCATCCTTCTTTAGAAATTTATAGAAGAAGAACAAGTGTGTTTCATTAGAAAAGGAGAAAAGGACATGCAATTGAAATTCTAGATTCGAACACCCGAAGTCCGATGCCACTTTCATTAGTGAGAGATATCAATTTAGACGTTCGTACTAGGTGACTCACAAGATTAAATTGAAAGTTATGCATAGGCAACTTCACAGTAGCTGCAACTTTTAATTTATAGTCAATAAACTTTTAATTGAAATGTGTATGTTTTCACATGCCCAGTTTCTTTCAAGTTTCTTCCCAATGCCATTGAACTTTTGAATTAAATAAAATCTGATTTTCAAATGTTTAAATCGTTTATAATTATTCTATAGCTATATATATGGTCAAATATATTTATATAGATAAACCACTATTTATCTATATAAATGCATAATAACAGCATTTTCCTAAAGAATCCCCCTCATTAAGACACATGGGATATGGCTGCCCTTGTCGACATCATCCATTACAATTAGCATCTATCAATGCTATTGATGTCACGAGTCACTCTAGAATAAGCTAAAATCAGACAATAATTTTTCATGTAGCTAGACTAAGCCCTTGGTTTTTGGCATTTCCCTCACATCATCAAGAAAGTTGCAGTTTTTCCAAAAGTGAGGATATAACTGGTTGAAAATAACCTTGGGGGGTGTTGTTTTACCTATGCTGCCCATCCTATAGAATCCAATAAACTACACACCACCAGAACCAATGTCTAATAAATTGTTCATGGCTCCATTCCAACTGAATTGTTGATCACTTGTCTCAATCTTGTCTTGAGCCTAACCACAATCTCATTAACAACTAACGTGATAAGATTCCCATTACTGCCACGAAGTCCGACAGTTTCAATTGAGAAAATGTAACAAATTTGCATGTTGACAAATCATTTATATATATCAAAGCTCAAATCTGCCTTGATTCATTTTGAATGTGCAATTGTTATTTGTCAAATTTTAGTCTTTCTTTTGGATTGCACATTTCAGAAACAATGACATTACATTCATTAATGGGAAGAGTTTTATTACATTCTTAATGTGAAAAGCTTCCCCACAAGATCATCCTCTGGAAATTTACAAAAGAAGAACAAGTGTGTTTCAATAAAAAAGGAGAAAAGGTTATACAATGAAATTCTAGATTTGAGCACCTGAAGTTTGATGCCACTTCCATTAGTGAGAGACATCATTTTGGACGTTTGTATTGGGTGACTCACGGCATTGAATTGGAAGTTACGGACAAGCATCTTCACAGCAATTGCAGCTTTAATTTATAGTTAGTACAATTGATAGCTTTAGAAAAAATGAGATGCAAGACAATTATGAAGGGTACGTTTTCACACGTTCAGTTTCTTTTGAGTTTCTTCTTGATGCCTCTAAACTTTTGAATTAAAATCTGATTTTTAAATGTTTAAATCACAATTTATCTATATAAATGCATAATAATAAAATATTCATAACAGCGTGACAGCTTTACTCAGCTGGGGAAAGGCAAAAGAGAGATTGATGATGGGACAAAAGGGCAATGAAAACGACAAAGGAAGCTGCGATGATGATGTCTTTTGACGAGTCCACTCATTGTTTCCTTTCTTCCACTTTATTTGTTTCTAGTGAATTTCTCTTTAAATTCGAAGAGATGAAATCACCGAGGACTGCACAGCGGAGATTGAAAATTTCCTCAAACGGTTTGATTCGGAGAAGTTTTCTTCGGGAAATTACACAAATGAAGCCGATTAAATCTTGTGTTAATATTCATGTCATTTTTTATAAGATTAAAAAATTATTTCAAGAGAAATTATATAGTGTAAGACAGATTGATTAATTTCATTTGAGGAACGATAAATACCAAAAGTATTTAAGTGACTCGAATATAATTTTAATATTTATTACATTGTTTCATCTATGATGAAATTGTGTGTTCATTTCCTCGTAGACATATGTCACACAACAAAAGCATGTAAATTTGGTGTCTGATTAATTTCCTTATATTGTATATTTAATTTGATCAATTGTTTTATTTTCAACAATAAATATGGTTTGAAAAAAAGTGAAACCAAACTAAACCGTATTATAGTGAAGATCAAACCAAGCCAAATCATTTTTTGTGGATTGATTTAGCTTAATCGTTCTTTCTTCTTTTATTTTATCACTTTATCATTTGTAATTTCATGAGAAAAAACCAAATTCTATGTTGCGACCCTTTGGAGACGAGATCACCAAAGAAGGTGTTGGATTACCAAGCAAGTGCAAATGATCCCTCTTGTAAGGCGATACTTGCTCTTGACATGACTGATCTCAACTTGGTTATTTGAATAAGAGTCACAACTAATTTTTTATGAAGTGATTAGAAGTCAAGTAAAATGCGAGGGCCTATCTTACTTCTGCAAACCAAGGATTTGTGAGTCTAAGGACTTGATTAGGCTGGATATATCTAATGCCCAATTTGGTATTTTTTCTCTTTTATGAAAACAATTATTCATGCAGTCTTCCCAATCTTAGATACCCATTTTATTCTCAATGTTGAGCAAGGTAGGTGATCTTGCATAAATTCAATCAAGCAAAAGCATATAAAATCCAATAATATTGAAACAAGTAGAGCAATAAGGTAGAAAAATAAAGAACTCAAGCTATATCGGGGAAAAAAAAAATCAATACAAAGTCTTCTTATTAAGTTCCTGGGACCCCTTGAGCTATAGATAGAAACTCAACGTAAAATTTCCCCAATAAATTATGGCTCAAAACTGGAAAGTAAATAAATGATACTTCATGAGTATCTAATATAAGAACTTCTTTCCTAAACTGACCTATTGCATCTATAGAAGTAAAATCTGCTTAATGCAATCTAAAGTGCAATGCAATGTTAAGATATCCAAATCTGTTTATGAATATGCATGATTCCTAAAATACACTCCCGGATGAATTTTTTTATTTATGAAAATGCAGTTTGTCTTTTAATTTTTTTTATTTTTATCGCATTTCCCCTTCTTTATATATATTATGGTGAAACGAAATTAAACTAAAAATTTACTAAGCGCTGAATTAAATTTGAACTAGAATCTATATGCCTAAATAATATGTAATATAAACCCGGATTTTCATGAAAATTTGCACTACATTCACTTGGAATTTTTTTTTTGTCAAAACTTTCACTTGAAATTTTAACCTTAAAATTCTTCCGAGAATGAGTCAGTGCACACCATAAAATAATAAAAACTAAAGCGACATAGTGCTATGAATTACAGCAAACTCATCCACACTACGGGAAAATCAACGGTGGATGAATCCATCCATACAAATTCCCCATTTTCTCTCTTCTGCTTTTTTACATTTAACTAAAAGCATGCCTACAGAAAGGTTAAGTGCGTCATCATTGCTCAACCACCAATTCATAATCCTTAGATTCATACTTAAGTCCCCTAATATTCTAAATGCTCTCGTCCCGGTGGCAACAAGTAGTACCAAGATACCAAAAAATTCACTCCTACTAGTTTTTGGATATAGTTTCCCTCATCGACATCATCCATTACAATTAGCATCTATCAATGCTATCGATGTCACGAGTCACTCTAAAATAAGAGATATCAAACAATAATTTTTCTTGTGGGTGGATTAAGCCCTTGGTTTTTGGCGTTTCCCTCAGGTCATCAAGAAATTGCAGTTTTTCCCAAAATGATGATATAGCTAGTTGAAGATAACCTTAGGGGGAAGTGCTATTTTACTAATGCTACCCAACTCATAAATTCCAGCAAACCACACACCACCGAAACTAATGTCTAATAAATTGTTTACAGCTACTATTCGATCCTTCATTCCACCTAAATCTTTGATCACTCGTCCTTGTCGTGTCTTGAGCCTAACCACAATCTCATTAATAAGTGACTTGATAAGATTCCCATAGTTGCCACAAAGTTAGACAATTTCAATTGAGAAAATGTAATAAATTTGCATGTCAACAAACCATTTTCGTATATCAAAGCTCAAATCTGCCTCGATTCATTTCAAATGCACAACTGTTATTTATCAAATTTCAATCGTTCTTTTTGGATTGCATATTTTAGAAATAATAACATTACATTCACTAATGGGAAAATTTTTATTACATTCATAATGTGAAAAGCTTCTCCACAAGATCATCCTCCTTCATAAATTTATAAAAGAAGAACGAGTGCATTTCATTAGAAAAGGAGAAAAGACTATAAGATTAAATTCTAGATTTCAATGCCCAAAGTCCGATGCCACTTTCATTAGTGAGAGATATCATCTTAGATGTTCGTACTGGATGACTCATAAGATTAAATTGAAAGTTATGGATAAACTTCACAGCAGTCACAACTTTTAATTTATAGTCAATGGCTTTAGAAAAAATGAAATGCGGGACAATTATGAAGTTGAATGTTTTCACACGCCAAGTTTCTTTTGAGTTTCTTCTCAGTGCCTTTGAACTTTTGAATTAAATAAAATTTGATTTTCAAATGTTTAAATCGTTTATAATTATTCTTATATCTATGGTTAAATATATTTATATAGATAAAATCACAATTTATCTATATAAATACATAATAACAAAATATTCCTAAAGAATCCCTCCCATTAGAACATTTGGGACTCTGGATAATGAGAAGATTTTCTTCTATATTATTGAGATTGCATTTGCTGCATTCACTACAAAAGAATGCTCCATCTAAGCACTACCTAAGCATATACTTACTGCTCGCTATGAAATATTTGTTTGATCTCCTAGCCTTAAAGACTTATCTTTTATCATAATTAATTACCTTTAGCCACTCAAATATCGTCACAAACATGCCTTTATATTAAAAAGAAAATCTTTTACAACACTTATTTTCTTATTGAGAACTGATAGAATGTGAGCATGGTGCAGTTGGTGCCATCTGCTGCACCAAATTATATAAATGTGGAAATTTATATCCGGCCGGAGCCCGATCAAATTAGACTGGACGGGAATTATGGACGCTCAACCTCTACTAAAGTGGTAGTCAAAAAAAGTCAAAAAAAAAATACCCTCTACTAAAGTGTGGGGAGAGGAAATGAAATGATGGCCTGTCCATGGCAATGATACCGTCCCATCATGGTGTTGCTTTGAGCATGGAAAGAAAGGAAGAGCATGATGGTCTCGACCATAAGAGATAACTTCGGCTGAAGAATGGGAGAAGAGAGATTGCTGATGGGACAAAAGGGCAAGGAAAACGACAAAGAAAGCTGCAATAATGGTGTCTTTTGACGAAAGCCACTCATCGTTTCCTTTCTTCCACTTTATTTGCTTCTAGTGAATCTCTCTTTAAATTCGAAGAGATGTAAGCACCGAGGACTGCACAGACGACGCGAGGGTTTGATTCGGAAAGGTTTTCCTCGTGAAATTACACAAAATAAAGCCGATTAAATCTTGTGTTAATATTCATGTCACTTTTTTATAAACTTGAAAAATTATTTCAGGAGAATTTGCATGGATTAAAGACAGAGTGATTAATTATATTTGAGGGATGATACCATGAGTATTTAAGTACTTGAGTATCATTGTAATATCCATTGCATCATTCTATCTATAATGGAATTGTATGCTCATTTTCTTGTAGGCATAGGTCACATGATCAAAGCACTTAAATTTGGTGTCCGATTCATTTCTTTATTTTATGTATTTTATTCGATCCTCATTTTATTTTCAACAATAATTTGAAGAAAAGTGAAACCAAACTAAACCATATCATAGTCAAGATCAAACCAAGCCAAACCATTTTGTGTGGTTTGATTCGGCTTAATCGTTCTTTCTTCTTTTACTTTATCTCTTCATCATTTGTAATTTCAAGAGAAAAAACCAAATGCTACATTGCGACACTTCTAAGGCGAGATCCCTGAGGAAGTTGTTGGATTACCAAGCAATAGCAAATGGTCTCTCTTGCAAGGCGACACTTGCTCTTGGCATGATCAATCTCAACTTGGTTTGATTAATAGTAAAGCGATTAGGAGTCAAGTAAAATGCAGGAGCCCATCTTGCTTCTGCAAACCAATGATTTGTGAGTCGGATGACATTTTATTTTTTTTATTGGTCTTGTTCTAACTCTTACTCTTAGACTTTTATCTGATTTTTTTTTTTGTTAGTTTTACTCTTACTCGCACTTTTAAACTTTTTCCTTGCCTTTGTGCGGGGTATAGGAGTTGAAACCCATCCTAAAGCTAAATTGTCCCCACCCCAACCCCCATTAAGAATGTGGAGATTTGAATCCCTACCTTCCCTTTCTCATGTGAGAGTATGACCACTGAGACAAAAATTAAGTTAGAGGACCTGATTAGGCTAGATATATCTAACCCCAAATTCGGTATTGTTTCTCTTATTTTGAAAATTAATTTTTATATGCAGTCTTCTCAACCTTAGTTACCTATTTTATTCTCAATGTTGAGCGAGGCAGCGATCTTGCATAAATTCACTTAGGCAAACACATATAAAATCCAATAATATGGAAACAAATAGAGCAAATAAAAGGTAGGAAAATAAAGAACTCGAGTCGTGTTAGGGAAAAAAATCAAGACAAAGCCTTGTTATTAAGTTCCCGGACACGACCCCTTGAGCTATAAATACAAACTCAATGTAAAATTTTCAAAATAAAGTATGGCTCAAAGCTGGAAAGTGAATAAATGATGCTTCATGAATGTCTACTATATAAACTACTTTCCTAAAATGAACCATTACATCAAGCAGTAAAATCTACTTAATGCAATCGAAAGTGCAATGCAAAGTTAAGAGAATGAATATGCTTGATTCCCAAAATACACTCCTATATATATATTTTATGAAAATGCTGTTTATTTTTTATTTGTTTTTTTTTCCACATTTCCCTCTTGTTTACTTATCTATATATATTTTTATAGTGAAACGAAATTAAACTAAAAGTTAACTGAGTGCTGAAATAAATTTGAACTAGAATCTATATGCCAAAATAATATGTAATATAAACCCGGATTTTCACGAAAATTTGCACCACATCCCTTGAAATTTCAACTTCTTGCAAGATCGAGTTTGTAAACACCAGAAAATAAAGAAAACTAAAGTGATATAATTCTATGAATTACAGCGAAACTAATTTACACTACGCAAAAATCAAGGTGGATGAATACGTTTATATACTAATTGCCAAAATTAACTATTAAAAAAAAAAAAAATTAAAAAAAAAAAAATTTTTTTTCTACACAGGTCCTGGTCTGAACTGAATTAAGATTGGTGTGCAAATTGAACTACGTCAGTCATGCAGGTTTTTTACTATTTCCATGTTTATGCTTACTGAAACACGAGGAACAATCAATATCAACTAACACAAAAGGGGCTTGATTTAATCTCCTTTCTCTTCTTCTTTTTTTGATCTTCTTACTTTCCACAGCTGCAGCAAAATTCCTTTTCACTTGTGCTGGCCGGGTAAGCCCGTCGCATATTTTCCCCTTGGTCAAGCCCATGAAAGGTAGCCGGGCTCGAGCGGCTTGGACTCGGAGGTTCAGATGAGTTCATGGCTCATTTTGAATGTTGGAATTGGGTCAAATTCAATTCACAACCGGACTAATTTGAATGAAATTCATAGGCGGGTCTCATGTTTTCTTTGATGCAAATACGGTATTCCTAACAAAATGTTGGTAGTATCTAAATGCAGTAAATGCGGATGCAAATTTCAGGCAAACATTCTACGTTGACAACAATTCATAAATTCACACAAAATTAAAACAAAACCTATTTAAATAGCCATTTCATGCATAAATGGTAAAAATAATTGGCAATATCAATAATTTGTACAATGTGGTTTCACAGTTGGTTTGATTTCGAAAAAGTTGAAACCAAACCACAAAAGATGATTTTTTCCATGGACGAGATGGACATTGTTAGGGGGGCCATCAAGCTCGAAGGGAAGGTGTTTTGGTCGCCAGCAACATCATTGGGCTCGGACTAAGGCAAGGCTGCCTCTACCGAGATGGATGGGGTAAGCGACAACATCAACCCATAGATCAAAACTGGTTGGAGACTAAGGCCCCCGATCGTGAACCGAAGCCTTACGGATGTCATGATTCTCTAGAATACTTTCAAAAAGATCATACTTTCAAGCATGTTTTTACATGTCATTGTAGGCTTTCAAAACCCAACGGACGTGACACATGAAGTCATGCCGGAGCATAAAATGACAAAGGAATTTCCCTCGTTATGTCTCAGAAAAAATAAAAAATTCATAAGTCCCATTGAGAATGATAGGAATTATTTGAGAATTGAATTAAGAGGACGTAATTGGAAAATGTGGTACCAAAAGTGCATTGTAGGCATTCTAACCCCTCCCCACACAGAAATGAATCCTTGGACCACAAGTTTCATTGACTTTCGCAAATGACCAATACTTTCACACATGTACCTAGTTTCCAATCAGCCTAGCTCTTTTAAATTGATTGGTGATGACTCTATCTCATACTTAAAGAAAACATTGGAGTTGGCCCAAAAATTCCAAAAATCCATTTCCAACCACATATTTGCTCTTCTTGCTGAATAATACCTTGGATCTCAAGAGCGTCGGGCAAGGCGCTACATGACCTATATGAAGACTCCAACGTGTTGATCAAATTTGGAGGGTTATATATTGCATCAAAGTGGCTATTGTGATATCCTCAATTCGGACCCCTATCTCAAACATCAAGGATGGCCTAAAACATTGATGCGCCAATAGCGGGAGTAGATCATGAATTGATTCGAGGATCGTTCATGAGCCAACTATCTGATTGGGAAAGGCAATTAAGGATTGAGATATACTTGACCAAAGAATTCGATCATGGAAAGATGTGGGACGACCTTATGCATGCATGAGGGGCTAGGACACTTGGTTCCTCATTGCTTCATGGCTTTAGTTCGCACGGTTTGACAGGAATCTCTTTGGTCCTCTTCGTAGGTTCAACAGACCTCTCAGTGACCTTGACGGAGCCTGACTAGATCCCATGGTGGCTAACCTTTCTGATGACACTATGAGCAATCCCAAGTTCGACCCTGACTATGATCCCGAGCTTGAACCATAGTGAACCGGTCATCTTGCATGGGGAGACTGCTTTTTGGAAGTCACCCTCATAATTAAAGGAGCTTGGACTAACCCTATCCCATTTTGATGAAATCAGAAAAGGCCCGTAGTAGTGGACTTGTAATTATCTTACTTCCGATTGCTAATGATGCATATATATGAAATGTGTTTTGTTTACATGTTTTCCTTGCTATCTATTTGTTGTTGTTGATTGGGAGATGTTAATGTATGCTTTCGTATGTGATTAATTAAAAGATAAAAGTGATGGGTTGGCGACGCCTCCTAGGACACCGCAAAACAATGACCTCGAGAATGTCGGGCGCCCACAGCTTGCGGAAGAAAGGTCCAAGGATTGACAACCCTTGCAATTTTGATATGAGAGCGAGGTCATTACCTAGAGTGATAATATGCATTCGGAATTTTGGGATAGATCGTTGGAAAAACACCCTATGCTTGTAATTGTTGACTGATTTCTAGAGTAATATTCTTGATTCCTAATCATTTGATGGGATTGTAGAGCAAGCTTTCCCTAGAACCCTTGTAAGATGAGTAACCTAGACCCAAGGATTCAAAGAGGAAGGGCAACTCAGGGCTAGTCAAGTTCATGAGGAAGACCACAGGAGGACTCCTACTGGATGGAATTTTGCAAGCTCTTGAGACCATAGGAAACTTGATGGGAACGCGGACTCAGAATTAGGCCGTTACTGTTCCTAGTGACTTTCTAGTAGCTAGAGCGATAGTGAATGACCGATGAATAGGTTGGTTGAACAATTCTTGAAACTGAAGCCATCAAAGTTTGTTGGGATGGGTGATTCTGAAGAAGCAACTTCATGGATCGAGGAGCTAGAGAAACTTTTTATACTCTTGAGATACTTAGCCAAGGACAAGATAACATCGATGGTGTACCAACTATAAGGTAATGCTAGTCATTGGTGAAAAGCTACCCAAGGAAGGATCTTTCCTAAATGCACAACCTCGACCTAAGATGCCTTTGTTGAGGCATTCAATGGGAAGTATTTCCCCGAGTGCACACATAAGTAGAAGATGTTAGAATTTCTATGATTTCACCAAAATCATTTGACAGTCGACCAGTACAATGCCAAGTTCGCTAAGCTATTAAAGTATGTACCTAGAATTAAGGATCTAGTGGATAAGGCAAAGAGGTTTTGGGATGGTTTAAAATCGGACATCTAAAGCCAGTTGGTGCCTTTGAATATGAAGGATTACAACGAACTATACGAGTGAGCCCAATTGATAAAAAGGGATTCGCTAGAATGGGCAGCTGTAACTAAACCATGCTATTCATCTTCCCGAGACAACCTAATGAAGAGACCGATAATGAGCGAAATGAGTTTTGCCCTCCTAACGAGAATAACAACATTGGGAAGCCGATGCATGCCGACTTTGCAGGAGGTGGCATGAAAATGTTCTATGTCTAACCAAGACTGGAGCATGTTATAGGTGTGGCTAGTAAGGCCATCTTGTGAGGAATTGTCCATGACAACTGTCAGGAATGCAACAATAGCCACAACCGCAAGAAAGACCGCAAATGGGAACTACACTGCAAAATAACCCTAATCGACCGCAACACAAGGAAGAGTGTATGCCATTACTCAAGAGGAAGTTGAGGACTCTCAAACCGTGATTACAAGTATGGTCTCCTTACATGAACATGCTGCTTATGTGCTCTTTGATATGGGAGCCACATATTCGTTCGTAGCTTAACAATTTGTTAGATTAGCAGGACTAGAACCAAAACTGTTGGAAACAATCCTTACTGTTTCCACCCCGATGAAGGATAAGGTGTTGTCCACCGTAAGATGTTAAGGATGTAAGATAATCATTAGTGGTGAGAAGGAAACCATAAACTTAGCTGTTTTGGCCATGCATAACTTTGATGCTATCATTAGGATGGATTGGCTTACGAAGCAATGAGCTATTGTGGATTGTTATAGTAAGGTAATTTAGCTTAATCCGCTTGGCCATCCTAGCTATGAGTTTATAGGAAACGGAAAAGGACCTTCAATACCCTTTATTTCATCGCTTGAAGTAACCCAACTGCTAAAGGAGGGTTGCCAAAGTTATTTGGCAATCGTGATTAACATACTTGTTAAAGAACCAAAGATGGAAGACATTGCTGTAATACAAGACTTTTCCATTGTCTTTCTAAAGGAGTTATCAGGATTGCCCCCAAAATGAGAGATAGAGTTTGTCATCAAGTTAGCTCTCTACTGACTAGCATTGTTAGAATTAAATGAATTGAAGGTATAAATGCAAGAGTTGCTTGATAAAAGATTTATTCACCCTAGTGCATCCCTGTGGGGTGTACCACTCTTGTTTGTAAAGAAGATAGACAGTTCGTTGCGTCTTTGTATTGATTATTGGCAGCTCAATCAAGTTATTGTCAAGAACAAGTACCCATTATCAAGAATCGACAGTTTATTTTTTCAACTTCAAGGAGTTTTGGTATTTTCCAAGATAGACTTGAGAACAAATTACCACCAATTTAGAATCAAGAAGGAAGACATTCTAAAGATGGCATTATGGACACAATACGGTCACTATGAATCCACAGTGATACCCTTTGGTCTAACCAATGCCCCAATTATTTTCATTGATATGATGAATTGAGTGCTCAAGTCATACCTAAACCAATTTGTCATAGTGCTCATTGACGGCATATTGGTGTATTCGAAGAGCCCAAATGAGCACAAACAACATTTTAAGATGATACCGTAAACTCATTGGGATAACGCAATTTATGCTAAATTCAGCAAGTGAGAGTTTTGGCTCACATGGGTAGCTTTTCTCAGTCACGTGACATCCGGCGAAAGAATTGCAATGGATCCAATGAAGATAAAACCAGTCTTAAACTAGCCAAGGCCAACGATAGCGACAGAAGTTTGAAGTTTCCTACGCCTATCTAGTTATTATCAACAATTCATGGAACAATTCTCCAGAATAGCTTCTCCCCTAACATGACTACTGAAGAAAGAGGTAAAGTTCAAATGGACGGATAAGTGTAAGAGAAGTTTCCAAGAACTCAAGCAGAAATTGACTATTGCCTTAGTTTTGACAACACTGTTTGGCCCCGGATGTTATGAAATCTATAGTGACACTTCTCAAAAGGGACTGGATTGCGTCTTAATGCAACATGAAAGAGTGATGGCTTATGCATCTAGACAACTAAGGCCACACGAGTTGATCTACCCGACTCATGACTTCGAGTTGGCAGTGATCATCCTTGCCTTGAAAACTTGAAGGCATCACTTGTGTGGAGAAATGTTCATGATTTACATGGATCACTAAAGCCTGAAGTATCTATTTTCCCAAAAAGAGTTGAATATGAGGCAACGGCGTTGCATAAAATTTCTCAAGGACTATGACTGCAACATTCTTTATCGTCTAAGGAAGGCCAATAGAGTAGTAGACACTCTTGATAAGAAATCAACTATTGCTCAACTAATGGTTCGAGAATTGATTTTTCTCGAAGGAATACAAGACTTAGAGTACAAATTTGAGGTAAATCACCTTTTTAGCCGCTACACTTAGAATTGAGCTAGAAGTATAGGCAAAGATTAAAGCGATGCAATAGACAGACCTTGAAATCCAAAATATTCTACAAGAGAGTACGGAAAAGAGAAAGCCAGATTTCCAAGTAGTGGAGGACGGAATATTAAAATTCCTTGGATGACTGTGCGTACCCAACAATACAAAACTAAAGGAAGAGATTCTGTCAGAAGCTCATAGAAACAACTATCCACATATGGCATGAAGACTGATGTCACCAATAGCTAAATGCTTGACATGTTAGCAAGTAAAGGCACAACACTGCAAATTAGGTAGACTTTTGCAACTGCTAGAGATTCCAAAATGGAAGTGGGAATCCATCGCGATGAACTTTGTGATGGGATTAACAAAGAGCTAATGATGTAATGATTCTATTTGGGTAATAGTCGTTAGACAAACCAAGTCAGCCCATTCCATCATTGTATGGAAAGATTTTGCTATGGATAGATATGCTGAGTTGTATGTGCGACAAATAATTTGTCTCCATGAGATGCTAGTGATAATTACTTTAGATCGAGATCCCGAGTTTACTACTACATTTTGGAAAAGTCTTCAGATTGCAATGGGAATGAAACCTCGATATACCACAGCTTATCATCCGTAGACAAATGGCCAATTTGAAAGAACTATTTAGATGCTTGAGGATATGTTGTGAGCTTGTGTTTTGGACATTAAAAGAGGCAGGGAAGAGCAATTACATCTTGTCGAGTTTTCCTACAACAACAACTATCAACAGAGCATCGAGATGGCCCCATTTGAGGCATTGTACAATTGAGCCTGCAGAACTCCAATTTGTTGGGATGATGTTGGAGAAAGAATGATTACTAGCACATAGCTAGTCTAATTATCAGTGGATGCAGTTAAGATAATTAGAGAGAGAATTAGAATAACCTAGAGTCGCCAAAAAGTTACATAGATAAATAGTGGAGACCTTTAGAGTTCCAGCTAGGTGATCACGTATTCCTTAAGGTCTCACCTATGAGAGATATGTTGTGATTCAATAAGAAAGGGAAGTTTAGCCCCAAGTAAGTTGGACCTTTTAAGATTCTAGAGCGAATAGGGATTTTAGCTTTTCGACTAGCACTTTTGCCCATACTTGCTTAGGTACATGACGTGTTTCAAATGTTTATTTTGAGAAAGTATAAGCCCAATCCTGCATATGTGCTTAATTTTGAAGAGATCCACGTGGACGATAGAGTGTTGCATGTTGAAAAGTTGGTGCTGATCATGGATAGAAAAAGCAGGTGTTGTATGTTGACGGGGTGGGGTGTTCGGCAATGGTTTCCGTAAGGAGCAAGGAGCAGCGGATGGTGGAGCACGGCTCATGGATGGGCGAACGGCGGCATGGGGACGCTTCAGTGCATAATGATGTGATGGTGGTGGTGATTCTAGTGAGGCATGGTGCGGCAAAAATGAAGAATGAAGAGGAATGGAAGCCAAAGGAGGAAAAGAAATGAAAGAGAACTGAGGGGGCTAGAGAGAGAAGAAAAGAAATGTGGGGAGTGGGTAGAGAGAGAGAGTCAAAAGAAAAGAAACATGGGGAAGGGGGCTGCCGAAAGGGAAAAAGGTAGGGAGGAGAGAGAGAAAAATAAAATGAAATAAAATAAAATAATGCCTTTTGTCTTTTCTCTCCTTTATCCTTGTGTGCATAATAGGCAAGAGGGGCAATATGGTAATTTCACCGATGACACAAATTTCTCAAATTGCCCTTGAGTCAAAAATGAAGATGTGGGCCTTGGATTTGGGCTTAATGAATAGTAACAGACTTACAAAGTTATTGGGTTCAAAATGGGTTAGAATTGAAATTGAGCTTGGAAATAGGCTTGGAAATTGATTTGGGCTTGGTTGGGCTCAACTTGGGCTTAGGCTTGCTTGGGACCAAGTGGCCGAATTCCAAGTGGGTGTGGGGCCCATTTGGCCTTCATCCATTCCAAATCTTTCGCAGGCTTCAAATCTCGGTCTATCAATTTTTTTTTTTTTTGATATATCTATGCAAACCGATAAATTTGGGGATTAATGAAGTGATGTCCAATATTTTAATCTTTTAAAACTTGAAAGTTCAATACTCAAAATCAGATTAAAATTCATGGCTAAATTCGATCAACTATAGTTTTAGTACATTTCAGACTAATTTGTGGTTTCTAGGAGTTACTGTATTTGACCCATGATTGAGATATTATCAATCCACGTTTAAGTCTCCTCGACTCATGGATGATCTCAGTTGTCATGTAATTGCAAGAGATCAATTGATTATTCCAAAGTACACGATCATTAGGAATTTATTTAGGGTCGTTCACAATTGATATAATAGAAATACGGAATTACCTACAATCCGATTATATTTTCTTTGCGAATCAACCTATAATCGTTCCTTAATTGGCTTGTATTATCATAGGATCGTCCATCATCAATCCTTATGGTCGAATCGTCAATTCATGGTCAAGTCCTCTAGTTGTGTGTACCGAAATCCTTAATAGTCTTTCCTATTAAAATAGTACCTCATAAGTGACCAACTTAAAGTAAATGTAACTAGCAACGTGATAAATTAACCATTTCACATATCCCGAAATGAGTCGAAATTCAAGACGTTACAACTCTTCCCTCCTTAAAGAAATTTCGTCCTTGAAATTTGCAGAATTATCTATCTCCTCAAATAAATGAGGGTGTTGACGCCTCATTGTATACTCACTTTCCTAGATTGCTCCCTCAATACCATAATGCTACCAAATCCCTTTCAATGCATTTAGGACTCAATTTTTCTTTCTTGTTAAATCGAGATGTCTTTCTTATCGGCAAAACCTTAAGGAAAATGTTATACTATACTTAAAATTCCAAAGGCTTTAGTCTTTCATTTGTATTACTTTTCTAGTGACTTTGCACTGTCCTTAGCCTACCTCTGATAATCTTAATAACATCCATTAATTGCCAAGCAATCTCTAGACCAATGATCCTCCTTTCTTTGACCTCGTTCCAATAGACTAGAGTTTACAAACTTAACCATACTTTTGCTACACCCTTTTAATAGCAATCTTATCCTTGAAATGCTCTGTTCTTGTTTGGTGCGTAGTTTAGTTTATTCTTGCCTCCTTCAACCTCCTAGAAGCCTACCAAGAGTCGCTTCTTGCTCAAGCCCTTTGGCCCTGACAATTACTCCCCACTCTCATCGGACGAGGTTGCTATAGGCATCCTTGAACCACACACTTATTGGAAAGGGTTCCTTATTGCTATAGACTAACTCATAAAGATATTATCTGTTTTGGCCTATCCCATGTCGAGTCTCACGATTTTAACCTCGTTTGAGCACCGTAGAATGCAAAAATTTTCTCTTACTCGTCAATCCATGAGGTCATTTCTTCAGGGTCACCCATCAACACTTGAAGTATAATTCACTGAATTTTCATCATATTGCAATTTGAATTTTCACAAGTTATCGATTCTCCTTTCAACTTGCTATTCACTTCAATTACATGCCTAGCCCAAGGATATCACCTCAACACTTGAAGATTAGTGCAAATCGATTCTTGTGATACCAAAAACTCTCAAATACTTATTCAAGTCCTTACTAACACTTTGAGAAGAGATCATGGATAACACAATTTCAAAATTAGTCCATTTGACCTCATGGGGTAATTAACTCTTAATCCATCAAAGACAAGATCCATTTCTTTAAATTTCAATCTTAACCATCTCCTAAAATAATCCACCCTAGTTCTTTATAGAATCTAAGACTTCCAAACAATAGCTTCTCCACCATAAACCTTATCAAAGGATATCACCACTTAAAGGATTATCACTTACAATCAAATACCTATAGCTTCTCACTTCACTAAGATAAGAAATTACTAACTCCACAAAGTTGTTTTAAGTATAATCATAACCTACAATTGAAAGTCCACCATTGATTGCACCAATTCACCATAAGTAATTTATCTCTCATGGACATTCAAACCTATAACTTTTAAATCAATTCCAATTACAACAACTATCATCAAGTAATACCTCCAAATCTTGAGAGCGAAAATGATCACTACAAATTCCAAATCGTGTATCGAGTAATTCAACTCATGAAGTCTCACATGATGGAATGTGTAAGCAACCACTCTTCTATGTTCCATTAAAACGCAGCCCAATCCCTTATACGACGTATTACTGTAAATATCATAACCTCCGATACAAGACTATATCCTCAAAACTGATATGATAGTCAATTTATACTTAAGCTCTTGAAAACTACGCTGGCACTTATCCATCCATGCAAATTTTTCGTCCTTCTTTAGCAATGGTGTAATTATCATAGGAAACATTTCTACGAATTATCTATAATAACTTGCCTAACTTAGAAAACTTCAAACCTCCATCACTGTCATAAGTCTTGGCTTATTCATGACTACCTTGATCTTGGTTGGGTCCACAGAAATTCCTTCACCCAAAATCACACAACCAACAAAAGCTACGTGAGTAAACCAAAACTCATACATACTAAACTTAGCATACTATTTATGTTCTCAAAGGGTCTACAGCATTATCCTCAAGTGCTATTCATGTTCCTCCAAATTCCTCAAATATTCCAATATATCATTCACAACCACGATTATGAATTGATCTAAGTATGCCTTGAACACTCAATCCATCAAATCCATAAAAGTAGCTAGCACATTGGTCAATCCGAACAACACTACAGTAAACTCATAGTGGTCGTTCCATGTGCAAAATGTTGTCTTCGAAATGTCCTCCTTTCTAATCCTCAACTAACGTGTTAACAACGGGCGTCAAATAACTTTGATAACCTTCATTCAATAACTAGGTCACCTCGAGTGATGTAATCAGAGAGATCGAGGGTCCCCCTCGATTTTCAATGAACTCATAACTAACCCCACCTAACAGTTAAACTGGACTTTCTTTCTGCAATAGTTCATTATAGCTTGTTGTTGGATGAGCCAATCCATTTCAATAATGATATCAAAGTCATACATCACTAAAACAATCAAGTTTATCATTTCCTCTTGACCGCCAATAGTTATCTTACTACCAGAACATCCTACCACAAATAATAATTTATCCTTTAACAGGATTGAAATGCTAAGAACAACTTCCAATGGTTTCGGTCTTAACCTCACTAATTTAACAAATAGTTCAACTATACACAAATGTGTGTCTTCCAAATTTAATAATACATGAGCAGTATGATCATGCAAAGAGACCGTACCAGTAACCATAGCCTATGAATGCTTTGCCTCCTTCCTAGTAATGGCATATACTTATCCTTGTGCTAAAGGGCAATTGAGGTTGTACTCTTATAGGCTTGCACAGGCAATCATTCACTTGATGGCCGTGTTGACTACATCCAAAGCAGACTCCCATCCTAGGAGAATGCGGGGCATTTCCAACTGATTATCCTACTTGCAACCATTGAGATCACTATTGACGAGGACAATCCCTCGCAACATGACCTTGTTGGCCCATGCAAAAAATATTCTAGTCTTAACAGGACACATGGTTACTTTGTGTTGTCTTCCACAGAATCGGCACCCAACATTTGAGTTCTATATTGTTTTCCCAACGCCATTATTCTTGTTGGGTGAGATAGAGTGTTTCCCTCCTATCATCGACCTCTTCCCAAACCGATGACTATTATGATGAGATGCAAACCACAATCCAAATGTGGTTGTTTGTTTTGCCATGTCCTTTTCGATTACCTGGACCCCTTCATACCATTCACAATAATCATTCAAGTTCAAAGGCATCAGTTGATCCTTAATTTCTAGTTTCAAACAGTCCCTAAACCTTTTGACTCGGTCTATCAGATTCTCAATCATTCTTGGTGCATACTTCGAGAGCTTTGCGAACTTAGCCTCATATTGCTCGAATGACGAATGATTCTAATGAAGTCACAAGAATTCATTTATCTTATGCTTTTGTGCACGCTCATAAAAGTATTCTCTATTGAACGCTTCAATGAAGGTACCCCACTCTAGCGTCGCACCTTTAGGAAAAACCCTTCCTTGGGTTGCTTCCCACCAATTACTAGCGTCACCTTGCAATTAGTACACTACTAGGGTTGTCTTTTCTTCCTCTGAGCATTTGAGCAATGCGAATGCTTTCTTTAGTTCCTTGATCTAGAGGGTTGCAGCCTTAGGATCTCCCGTCCTAGTGAACTTGGATGGCTCCAACTCTAAGAACTATTCAACCAACTTAAGCATCAACTGTACACCATTCCTTCTCCAACCAATGGGACTCCATTAAGCGCGATCGCGGTAGTAGCGGTGGCAACAATGGGAATAGCTTGAGTTTGAGCTTGCTGCCTTATCTAAATACCCAAGACTTCTAATGCCTATAGAATTTCATCCAATCTAGGATCCCCTAGTGCCTTTCCTCTAGCACTAGTCTGTCCTACAATTGCCCTTCCTCTAAGGGCTTTTGAGTCAAGATTGTTCATTTCATGGGATTCTTACAGAAACGTGCTTTCCAATTCCCTCAAGGAATTAGAAACCATGAATAACACACTTATGATAAGAGAAGCAAATAAACAAGCACAATCACGGAGTGTTTTCCTAACTAACCATCTCAAAACCCATCGCACCTTATTACTTCAGGTATTGACCAGACTCTAGTACCAAAATCGATGAGGATATCACGTCTCGACCCTTGAGAATGTGACAACATCGACTCTCTTGCGGTCATTTGATTACGACATCCTAGGATTTTTTTATCTTTCGATTAAACATATGTGGAAACATTGAACAATCCCTAATCAGCATAATAATAGGAATAGTTAGGAAAACCATCACAACAACATTATCAAAGACATAACTTTGTCTCAATTATTAGTTAATCCTAGAAAGTTTTATACGTACAAGCCCTCATTATAGGCAACTTCCTATTACACCGACAAAAAGGACCAGTAGGGCCAGAGTTAGTTTACTTCTTCCAAACACTGCAACTACCCACATCACTTGTGGGTTCTCCAAACTATAGACCTGAAAAATGGTTAACAATAACGAATGAGATATAACTCGGTATGTTAATGACTTAAGCCTCTAATAGGAAATCTTCTCGACTCGAGTGCATTCTAAATATGCAGCCTTTCTATCGATGACAGATCAATAGCAAAGCAACCCTTGCTTTGCATTAATTGTAAGCACAAATAGGCCCTAACTCGTATACGGTCATTAACAGTCAACAAATGCATCCACAGGCATTCTTACCTCATCTCGGCACACACAACCTTCATGGAATAGTTTATCACATGCCCATCTCAATGCAACAGGTATATATAATTAGAACACATCTCTTACTTTCTCATGTACAATGTATTTACTCATATTCCGATTATTTAGGTCATTAGGGGATACTACCAACACAAGAGTTGGTAGTTTACTAGCATGATTGGGTCTCGTCCTACCCCATTGGGCATGACTTTGTCATGGGATCCTCGCCTAGACAACATTCCATAAACGAGCATCAATGTGGCCTTTATCAAGACTCGACTTCTAGACCCCTATCGAGAATTCTGATAAATCAAACTTCGTCAACTACAAACCCCCACTGGGTTACGAGTTCTCTTATGTAATCATGCAAGCACACTATGACATCCTAAATTTCGACCCATCTTGGGGTATATGAAATGGTTATTTTATCAATGCGCTGTTAATTACGTTTACTATGAATTGGTCCCTCATGAGTTAACTGACTAGTCGAAAAGGCAATTAAGAATTGATATGTGTACGACTAGTGAATTCAATTAGAGATAGGCCGCTCGACCATAAGGATCAAAAGGGGATGATACCACGTTGTTGCAATCCAATTAGCGAACGGAAATAAATTGATTCGGCAGAAATACGAGGTCGGATTGTGGGTGATTCTGCCCAACTTCGATATTGACTGCGAATGGCGTTAAACCGATTTCCTTTTGGCTCTGTACTTAGCGTGAGTAATTAACCTCTCATGATTACATGACAATCAAGGATCGCCCTAATTTGAATAGGCACGATCATGGATTGAAAAGCTATTAACCACGGGTCAAACATGCGAGAGCCCCTAAACGCCATTCAATTTGATTTTGGGTATTGAACTTTCAAGGATGTCGAGACTAAAATATTGGATGTTGCCTCATCAATTCTCGAATTTATCAATAAGCTCGGAAATTATCAAAAAAGGATTCAACGGGCTGAAAAATTGGAACTAAGAGGAGATGGACCAACCGAAGGCCTAATAGGCTTGCACCCATTAAGGTTCAGCCGAGTGGGCCCCAAGCCAAGCCCACCAAGCCCAACTTCAAGCCTTGAGCCCAATTGCATTTTCTAGCCATTTCTCCACAATTTGAGCCCAAATCGATTTTATTCAAGCCCGTATAAAATCTTGGCCCGTATACGCATATAGTACACTATACTATACTTTGAGGAATTACTATTTTATCCCTTCTAGAAGTGGCATTCAATGTTGGAGGACAAAAGGCAAGAAAGTCAAGGAAATTATGAAGAGAAATGATGTAAAGGAAGGGAAATTGGACTTGGCTTCTTCCAAGAAACCAAATGGGAGAGAAATCTCTCTCTCTCTCTCTCTCTCTCTCTCTCTCTCTCTCTCTCTCTCTCTCTCTCTCTCTCTCTCTTCTCCCCCTCTCTCTCTTTGGGCGTTCAACCCCTCTCTCCTCCCATTTCTCTCTCATTTTTCTCTCTTTTCCTCTTGTTTTCTCCATGGTTCTTCCCCTTGGATGCCCCCTTGACCAACCGGACCACCCTCACCTGCCATCTTGGCCGCCTTGCCGCTATTTTGGAGCCACTATGCTGCTGTGGTGCCACCCATCCGAGGCTACCCAAGCCGCGCCTCTCTCTCCCCTCGCGGTTCTCACCTCCACTAGAAACCGCCTCCACCGAGACTCATTTTCGCCGAGCACACCCTCGAGGTTTTGGATGTAGCCGCGCGTAACCTTCGCTACCGCCATCGCGCTCGTGTTGTCAAAATTGTTGCTGGATGAGTTTACATTATAATCCTTCAATTAGTTTGTTAAACTTGCTTAGAGTAGTTTAGCTATGGTTAATGCTAGCTTAAGAGATTTAATTAAGTTGTATTAGCCCTAAGATAGGTGGTTAGATAGATGATTATGATTAGTTTAGATTAATCTTGATTAGTGCTTGTTAATGATGGTTTATGTGTAAGTAAGCTTATTTAGCATTAATTATTCGATTGTTTACTTTAATTAATTTTTTGCTTGATTTCTGAATTTAATCTATTAATTATTAAGTTTTGGATTTTACTGTTCATGTGCACTGTTCACGCGGTATTGTTCACATGCACTATTCATCTGGAAGTGAAAAATTATCTAATTTTATATGCTTTAATTTTATGAGATGAATTGGATGTGTAATTACATGGACATCCACATGAATCGTATGGTTTTCACAAAAAGAGGAAAACAGTTTGTCCAAAGAACACTAAAATGGACCGCTTTTATGAGAAATGATTTAAGGTTATATATGCAAGCATGTGCGCATTAGCTAATGCTCAAGATAAAAATGGATTGTGGTGGTATGCTTGAGTGATCTCTAAGTCGAACCCATCGCCTTAGGCGAAGTTTGAGGGGTGATAGTCCGATTCGTCGGAAACTTGACGGGGGTCCAAATGCGGAGTCGCAGTAGAGGCCGAGCCCATACTCCTTCGGGAATGCTGTCTTGGGAGAGAACCCTCGACGTCACCGTGCCTCACAAGGGAGGGCGATGTCTGGTTATGCTAGTAGACATCAGCAGGGGTTCATTGTGGCCTAGAGAGGCAGTAATAATCAGAATATATGTGGATGCAAGAACGCATGAGAAACATGATATCATTAGTTCCGATTATGCATAAGTTGATCACATTGTTTATGGCACGCATGAATTGATAACGTGCAGGGTGTGGTAATGGCTAGGTGAGATCGCTTGTGACGCGACTCGTATGTGATTGTTGAATTGCATTACCTGATGGCCATGTGCATCACGTGTATTATGTGGAGTTTAACGTGCAGAGTATGGTACACTGAGTAAGATTGTTTGCGAATCAACTCACCTGTGATTGATCACTAAGATGATTAAACTGCCGGTTGCATTATTTATGGCATGCATGAGAATTTATACCATGTAGGGTATAGCATGACCGGGTAAGGATGCCTGCAAGTTGATTAATTGCTGATTGTTTCTTATGGCATTGCCCGGGTATATCACATTTATAATTAAGGCAAGCAAGGGTCGCTTTGCATTTGATCTGCCGTAGTGATGAGGGTTGTACCTGTTAGGAACCCCGAGGCGAGTTGGCATCCTAACCGAGGCTTAGGGTGATAACTCACTGAGATAATATCTCAATCATCATTGTTAACCATTTTTCAGGTCCATAGTTATGGCATCTTTATTGCTATGGTTTGAGAAGTGTTGGAGCAAGTCGTGAAGGGCAATAGGTTGGTGTGCCGTTGGGTTGAAGGAAGTAGATTAACCATGTTTAGTATTTTGATGACTATAAAGGAAGTTGCCCGATTGAGGGGCTTGTGTATAAACTTTCTATGGTTAATTAGTTCAAGAATAAAAACGACATTGCTACTGTTGGTGGTGGTCTTTCTACTATCCCTGTTGTTTATTGATCGGGTGTTATTGAATTACTTCCGCATGCGTTTAATTGCAAGATAAAAAGAATGGTTGGCGATGCATCCTGGGAAATCGTATTCATTTGACCAAAGTGAAGGGGCTGTCGCGTGCTCAGGATTCAGGCGTTACACAACCAATCACTCATGCTCATTTCATTATCTTTTCGTTTAACCAATGTAGACTTGATTCGTGCTCCCATAAAACAGTTCATCGTAGACTTCAAACACACAACGCAACAATATTTCTTATGTGATCACACGAACATGCCGAACGTACCAACTTTCCTTCTTCTTCTTCTTTTTTCCTACCCTAGTTTATAGGCAAACAGAGGATCCACAATCAAGGTCTCATGAACTAAGTCCATAAAATACACTTTCGACAATACCTTTTATTCTCTCACAAAACATTCACTTTTAACAGTGAAACACGTCATAGACAATAAAGCAGGTGCATATAATCCAAGCAAGAAACACATATACAATTCACCTACCATTTCAGTTATAATAATAACAACCCGCTATAATTAATTCACCTCCAAAGAATTAATTATTAATATCGCCTTAGAATAATCAATTAACTATTACCCAAAAATAATTTGTCAATTATCAACCCAAATAATTAATTATTATTTGAAGTAATTATTTATTTATTTTCCAAAAATAATCCTTTACTCAAAAATAATTAATTAATTATTACACAATAATATTTAATTAATTATAATTCGAAAATAATTCATTATATATCACCCACAAAATAATTAATTATTTAATATCCGAAATTAATTTATTACTCAAAATAATTAATTAATTATTACCCAATAATAGTTTAATACCCGAAAATGATTAATTACTCAAAAAAATTAATTAATTGTCATCCAAAAATAAAGAATTAATTATTATCCAAAAATAAATCATTATAATTATTTCGGAAAATAATTAATTACTATTATTTTTAAAAATAAAATTATTATTAATATCTAATAAAAATAATTAATTATAATTAATTACTATTTAAAATAATCAATCGTAATTAATTATTACTAAGCATGAATAAATTTAATTAATCTTTACTAACCAAATTTAATTAAGCTAATTAACCTTAACCCATGATTAATAGTACGCTTTAATATTAAACAAGATCGGTATACTAATTTACTACTAATAGGGATTAACTATAATTAATCAATCACTGACCATAGTTAATTATAGTTAATCAATCACAAATCATAATTAGCACAAAGTATAATTAATTAATGCTAAACTAATCCTAACTAAGATTAGTCCTAAACTAATCCACTAGTAATAGAGTATAATATCCTAATCAAGGGCTTAGGAAATTAACTCACCTGATGACGATTTCAATAACACGAGCACGATGGCAGCGATGAGGGTTACGCCCAGCTACATCCGGAACGGCAAGGGATCGCCGCGTGAAAATGGGTCTCGGCAAGGTGGGGTGTTCGACAATGGTTTCCATGAGGAGACAGGAACAACGGACAGTGGGGCACAGCTCATGGATGGGTGGACGGCAGCATGGTGACGATCCAGTGCGCGACGATGTGGCGGTGGTGGTGATTCTGGTGAGATATGGTGCGGTAAAAATGAAGAATGAAGAAGAATGAAAGCCAAAGGAGGAAAAGAAATGAAAGACAAGTGAGGAGGGGAGGGCTGAGGAAAATGGGGGGAGAGAGAATGAAAGAAACGTGGGAGAGGGGGAGAGAGAGAGAGTAAAAGAAAAGAAACGTGGGGAGGGGGTAGAGAGAGAGAGAGAGTCAAAAGAAAAGAAACATGGGGAGGGGCTGCCGAAAGGGAAAAAGGTAGGGAGGAGAGAGAGAAAAATAAAATGAAATAAAATAAAACAATCCATTTTGTCTTTTCTCTCTTTTATCCTTTTGTGCAAAATTGTCAAGAGGGGCAATATGGTAATTTCACCCATTTTGGACACAAATTTCTCAAATTGCCGTAGGGTCAGAAATGAAGACGTGGGCCTTAGATTTGGGCTTAATGAATAATAACAGACTTGCAAAGTTGTCAAGTTCAAAATGGGCTAGAATTGGTGGGCTCAGAAATAGGCTTGGAAATTTATTTGGGTTTGGTTGGGCTCAACTTGGGCTTGGGCTTGCTTGGGCCCAAGTGGTTGAATTCCAAGCAGATGTGAGGCCCATTAGGCCTTCATCTGGTCTAAATCCTTCGCGGGCTTCAAATCTTGGTCCGTTGATTCCTTTTCTGATATTTCCATGTGAATCGGTAAATTTGGGGACTAATGATGTCATGACCCCCTTCCAGGGTCCGAGCTGTGGGTTATTTTCGCGACATCCTAGGCTTGTCGCCGTCCTGATTCATTTTATCTTGTTTATATGCACATGCGGAAGCATAAACACAAAAACCACATCCCCGACAAACATCACTGGAAGAACATGGGACACAAGCATATAATACTACTATTTTCATTAGTAGCTCGTGTACAACTAACTTTCATATTACATAATATAAAAGGGCTCGGGTATCCCTATCTCCACTACCACCGCGATTTCCAAATTGGGAAACCTTTTCCGTTACGGGCCGGTATCACTGATTAGAATTTGTCTCGTTGGACGTGGACCCTCCACTTGGGTTCATCGGGCCTCTAAAGCCACGAATAGACCCAATCATTTCACCGTCCGACCAGACGTACCATGCCTCATAACGGTGAGGGACCAATTCGTCCTGTCTCTCGTGAACCCACACAGTTGAGGTATATCTCTAGTATGTTATCCCTGCTTCAACGTGTATGACGTCTACAATCAACCCTTCTATTCTCATTGGTAGACCAAAACATACAACAGGAGGATTAGCCATCTTATCGACCTGTAAAGGTAAAGGGGTGAGTTTTGGAGAAACTCAGTAAGTAAAACCTCTACCCTCGGCTAGCGTAACATCCCTTCATCAACAACTAGCCAGAGCAACTCATGCAGACAGTGTCGATGGCAGATCAATTGCAACTCACATACAATGTCATGACTAATGCAGGGGCTTTACTTACTCAACTATCAACTAACACATAAACATATAACACCCATACTCGAGCACATATGCACGGGTTTCACTTACTCACGTGTCGACTAACACATAAATCCATATAACCCATACTTGAGCATAACCGGCATTCGAGTAGATCACTTTACATCGTCCTGGCTCAACCAGGCCCTCTCGACTCTTGCCGAAGCTTCTCGGGGCCAGCTTCCCGAGGTTTCTGGGGGTTACCCGGGACATCCCGTTGCGAGGGTACCAATTGACGTTGTCCTAGCTCAACCAGGCCCTCTCGACTCTTGCCGAGACTTCTCGGGGTTAGCTTCCTGAGGCTTCCGGGTGTTACCCAGGACATCCCGTTGCGGGGGTATCATCATCTTTCCCATCTTTCATGGGGTGATCTCACAAATGCATCACTTATGCCGGTTCTTATCATTTCCTTAAGCCGACTCATTCATGACTCAACAACGTCATGCTCATACATAATCATGCATGTCATGCTTTCTACAACCCGAGTCTAATGATGCCGTGATAATTCTAAGTCTGAGGTTCGGCTCAAACGCTAAGTACCAAGGGTCCCGCACCAAATCCAAGACATGAGCTCGGCATACTTCGATGCCAACCAAGACCTTGTGGGCTTGAGCGATCCCTGTACCAAACGAGACTAGGAGCTGGCATGTCTTGATGCCGATCCAGGACCTCGTGGCCTTGGGCAATCCTCGTACCGTACAAGACTTGAGTTCCAACACTTCGTTGCCGATTCAAGCCTTATGGCTTTGGACGTTCCCAACTTGCGTTGAACACCAATGACGAACCATGGCGTCATCTCGGTCGTGAAACAATCACGCACATGCATAAGATTCACGTATGAACCAACGTACACATAATCTCCCATACAATCACAATTCAACAAGAGAAGACCGTCTAGTCCTCATGATAGAAATGATCATACTAGGGAGAAGTAAGAGATTCTACTTGATAGAAAGAAAGTGGCTTCCTTAAAAATTAAAGGAGAGAGTGGGCGTGAGGAGGAAGAGGGCTGCCAAGGGAGGAGGAAAGAGGAAGGAGGAGGATGGTGCAAATGATGAGGGAGGAGGAGAGGCTTCTCCTATTTATAGTCCCCGAGCTCATCATTGCATTTCTAACCGTCCAATCCTCTCTTTCCAAGTGGCCCGCCTAGAATCCTTAAGTGGCAAGCCTATTTTCCTCAATAATTGCACCTAAGGATGACTAGCCATGGCTAAATATTCTACTTGGCGGTCTAATGAGTAGACGTCATCGACGATGGCCCGCCTTTCACTTTCCTATTGGCCCACTTGTTTCCCCTCATTTATTGGCATTTATGGAAGTTTGACTAAGAAGTCACCTAACTTGCCAACTAAGTTTCTAAATTTCCATAGGTTCATAATGAGGGTTCGGGTGTCGCCTTTCGATTGGGCCATGTGTAATCCATCTCTATCATAGCCCCCAAGATATTTTTGACCACCATCATAACTTTTGAAAAGTAAGGATAAGCCTTATCCAATAAGGTTTCTAGAGAATTCTTCTCTTTTGACCTTTTCTTAACCAAGAAGGCGGTCCGGAGAATTCCACCATCCGAGTCGGTTTTAGGGCTAGAAAAGGGATCATATGACATGTCTCGAAAAACCAATTTACATGTGCCCGAGATTCGGGCCACATACCCCAAATTCGCCCAAACCGCTTCCTTAGGCGGTTGGTTGGCCTTGAGGGTCGGCACAATGGCCGGCCCTAGGCGGCTCTAAGACTAGCCCCCGGGCCAGTCCCTAGGCCTCTTGCTGAGCCTAGTGCGACTTTCCCTCATAATTCGGTCCTTGGTCCTCGGATCAGTTCAAAGCCAATTCCAAGGCAACCCATGACCTAGCACTAAGCCAAGGCACTCATGGACCTTAGGAATTTCAACGGAATAGTCGGGTCTATCCCAGGTCTCATTCCGATCGGCGCCCGATCTATCCTCATGGTTCATGGCCGGTGTAATATCGATCCATGATCAGACTTCACCAATTCAAGATTCCTCTCCAATCACTAAGAATTAAATAGGGAATAATGCATTTTTGGTCGAAAGACGATTACTTTTGGTCAAGTCGGATCGTCCGTGTATAGGTACATAGCCGTGCGGAATCACCCGCGACCAGGCGCTATGACCAGTCGGATCGACCCATGACCATCTGCCGATCCAAAATTGTCCCATGACAAATCTTTGTGACCGGAAAGTCGTCTTATGAGTTGGTAGTCTGTTCCCATTGGTATGGTCAGTATACCTTTCATGGCTGACGTCTCGAGCAGTTCATGACCAGTCGGTCGATCGAACCACAACCGATCTTTGATCCTTACCGATGAACCAATGGATCCATGGCCAACGGCCCATGGTCAACTCATTCAGGATCTTATGGCCAATTCTATGGGGTCGGTTTTCGAGGATGTTACAAATGAGATGATGTCCAACATTTTAGTATTGACGTCCCTAAAAGTTCAATACTCAAAATTGGATTAAAATTCATGGCTAAATTCGATCAATAGAATTTTTAGTACATTTCAGACTAACAGGTGGTTTATAGGAGTTATGCACATTTAACCCATAAAATTATTATCAATCCATGTTTAAGTCTCCTTGACTCATGAATGACCTTGGTTATTATGTAATTATGAAGAATCAATTGCTTATTCTAAAGTACACAATCGTAAAGAATTGATTTAGGGTCGTTCGCAGTTAATATAATGGTAATATGGAATCACCCGCAATCCAATTATATTTTCTCTATGAATCAACCTATAATCATTCCTTAATCAGCCTGTATTAGCACAAGATTGTCTCTCATCAATCCTTATGGTCGAATCATTAATCCATAATCAAGTTCTCTATTCACACGTATCGAAATCCTTTATAGTCTTTTCCCTTTGGTTAGTACCTCATAAATGGCCAACTCAAAGTAAATGTAACTAACAGCGCATTAATAAATTAACCATTTTACATATCCCGAAATGAATCGAAATCCAAGATGTCACAAACTAAATCATATATCGTTTTTGTACTATGCATTGGTTCGCCGCCTGGGACGGTGGCACCACCGCGTGCAATCTGTGGGTATGGTTCAATTTTGATCACTGGAGTGGGGACAGAGGCTAGAATCTCTTCCGATAGCAGTCTGGCCCGATCGGCTTCAGCTTTCGAGGCGGTGGTGGCATTAGGTAAACCGAAGATCTTCGTTGCACAGAAGATCGAAGCCTGTAACGAATGGAAGCTAGTGATTTGGGGGAGTTGGAAGAATCTTGTCTTCAGTAAATTGAAAAGCAATTTTTATTTTGAATCGAACTCACATCTTCATTTTCACCCGAATTTATCTCTGATCGATCAACTGGCAAGGTCCCAAACTTCTGCACGTTTTTTCACTTTTAATCATCACATGCTGCTTCTGTTCTTCAATTTGATTTTCTTTTTTTCTGTATAAATTGATCTGCATTGAATTTTCTTGACATTGTGACTGATTTTTGCTGATTAGATCGTCTTTAACTGGAGCCGCCCGGTTTCTTGCTCAGGTTTCGAGATAATAAGGGACATCTCTGGTAAAATAAAGAGGTGCGCAGTTGGGAGATTTACGAAATGGATGTCGTAGTTGTTTTTAGAATCGTAATTGCTGATGGGTGTTTGTCGAATTACTTGTCATGGAACTTACTTGTTTGTCTGAATGACATTTTTTCTTAGAACTATATGCTAGGATATTGTTTTATGCTTGATTCGGATATTGGGAGCGCAAGCAATTTGACCACGGACACATCTTCTCCAGTTAGAAATAGAGACGAGCTTCATTCCCTCTTTTCAATGTATATATCCATGCGTTTGTGCAAAACAAAGCCAATAATAGTCTTTTTTTTAATTTATAGCACTGTTCCGATCCTCGATGACCTCATGAAACTCCGTAACCATATGCTTTTTGCACTTGAGTTGATCAATTCTTAGGTGGCATGTGTAAGATTCAATTCCACGTTCATAATTATGTAGTCTCTTATGGATAGATGGGGAGCATGTAAATTACATGTCCTTCGAAAAGTTAGGTATAAAATTTTTACAGTTCTCTTCTTTTTTTCTCTTGTCCACTTCCTACCGGTTACTGAAAATGACTTTGATTTATTTGGATCTGCTATTCATAGAGTTGGAGCCAACGGATTTGAGTTTTAGGGTTGATTTTGCACTCAGAAAAAGATAGTTTTGAGTCGGTGGTTATGGAGCCCTTGAGATTGAATGGAGCGTATCGGGAATAGACCACTCTAGATCTTCTTGGAAAACTTGACAATGGATACAAATGAAGTTGTTTCGTGGATCCTGCAATGCCAGCATGAGTCTGTTTTGTAGATATTTGTCTCTTGGCTACTCTTTCATGATCACCCACGAAAAAGATGCAGTTAACCAAACTAACAGTTCCTCCCCTCTGCATTCTAATCAAATAATTCTTCTTTGAAAGTCTGATCAAGATTTTATCTTGGTATTAACAAATTCTATCTACTACAATAATGACCGCATCCTAGGGGTGATTAGTGTGAATGTCTCTTAGGGTTGCTTTTGCAGGCGGGTTCGGTGGAAACATTGAATATGATCCGCATCCATACACACTTAGTGCCGTCCCAGTTTTGGCCCTTTTTGACAAGTTAGATGTTCTTCACGTCAATAAGGTAACAGATTGTATCCTTTTGAACAAAGCATCCTAGATATGCAGGCTCTTACCATAGACTGCAAGTTCATTGTTGTCATTTTATGTTTTTTAAGTTTTCAGCATCATGAGAGTCATAAACTTACCTTAGGCTCTGTTTTGCATCTAAGAAAGATTATGTCAACTTTTTAAATTTTAAGAAATTTTATCACAGTTACCATATGGCGTGTATATTGCTAGCCAGACTATGATTCAGGCATCAGAACCCTGCAAAAATGAAGACTCTCTTTCTCTGGGGATATGAGGGAAGAATTGATGAACGGTGTCTTTTCCTCCTCTTTGATGAATTACAATTTTGGTCTTTCTTGAGGATGTTGCTTAAATAATTAACATCCCTTTCACCCCTTTATTTCCCTTCGAAGCTTCTCTTATCCTGCTATATGCTGTCTTGCGATACTAAAACTGTTGGATTCGATAAATGCAGAGAAGGCGGGCTTGGTGGAACTCCTGGTGCAGGGTCTCATGCAGGGCAAATATGCTGGAGCTCTTTCGATGTTTTGTATGGTTTTAAGATATGGGCAAATTGAAGTTACCATTCAACGCATCAGTACCCAGGTAAGCACCCCAGCACAAATCAGCTACAAAGAGGGTGTGCATTCATTTAAATGTATTCATTCTGGAACACATAAAGCTACAAAATTTCTCCCACGGTATTCGTCAAACCACATGAGGGTGGATATCAAAATGGACACAATTGAGGAAAAGAAATCAGTACATATTCCAATGACCACATCCAAAGGATGAAACCAAGTTGCCCCGGTTTTAAGACATTCCTTAGGACTCATCTTAGAAATGAGAAAGCTGGAGGAATTGCTGATTCCGGAGGAGAATTAGGCATCAAAAAATGAAGCACAAAGCAAGTAAATTAAGATGCACAAGAACCTGACCAAACACCTTGCTACAAAGTGGCTCATCTGTCTCTCTTCTTTAAATTCAAATGAGAAGACATTTGCAAAACGTAGAACAGGAACATGGGAGTAATCATAAAGTGACAACATTTGGTATTTCTGCTTCAATAGATAACAAAGCAGTCTGCATTTGGTCTAGTCAATTGTCCAGTTGGTCATGTAGTAAATTCGACCTGTGGAATCCCCAACCATATGCACCAGACCTCAAATTACCAAGGGAAACCACAACTGGCCAAAAAAAAAAACTGGATATCCCATTTTAATTCTGCAGGATGAACCAAGAAGAGAAGCACCGTTTGCTTCATTTTCAATCATCAAGAGCTCCTCACAGGTAAGAAAGAGAATGGATACTCATTAAAGCAACCATTATCCAAACCTTAAAATATACTTACAGATAAACTCTTCATGAGAACATGCACAACATCCTAGTCAACATGATTACACTCATTGAGCAGTCCACGAAAACATAGCAACAGAATTGGACCAGGCATTCCAATAGTCGAACAATTGCAAGAAAGCAGACCCTTATAAAACTATTACCATATGAAGCAGAGCTAGAGCTAGAGCTAGAGCTAGAGCTGGAGCTCACGCTTAACTACGAAAAGATAAATCACTCGATTACATTCAACTAAACACCAACCGCCACATTGACCAAAAAGAAAAATGCCAACCGCCACACCACTCTTACCTGTTCTTCAGCGATTGGCTAGCGATCCAGAGCTTGAGTTCAGGCCCATGACTCCCGCCACTGATGAAGTTAATGAATGCACTAAATTCCTCCAGCTGATCAGCACTGAAGAAGAAAATGTGCGCTAGATTGAAAAGTGGCACTGGAGAAGGACTTGAAGCTCAAGGACATGGACTCGAAGCTCGCAAAGAAGGACTTGAAGCTTGCGGACAATGGAACCTGGGAAAGAAGAGACAATGGCAACCCACACGGCGAACGATGGACTGAAGCTTGTGAGGAGCGATTGACTAGCGACACAGATCGGGCGACAGCAATTTGCTTGAGCAGCGGGAGAGAAGAAGAAGCAAACGTGGAAAAGAATCCTATTCCCAATTCTTATCCATTGTTAAAAAATAAAAATCGAACAATTCCTGCAGAAGGAAACGAAAAGGTGAGTTGAGGTGAGGTCTCTTGAGCCTAAAAATTCCTCTTAAGAAATGCCCTTTTGTTATAGATGGTGAGGGATGTAAGATCCCTAACCTCGCCACCGAAGTGGACACACACAGAGCATATGGAGATTCCCACTAAGATGGGGAATTTTAATAAAATTGTCCTTGGTTGCACGTTTTAGAATCAATTCATTGTCTCTCTTCACTAGAATAAAGCAGAAACAGAAAGCAAGTAAAGCAGAAGAAACAGCGATGCTCTATGAATAGAAAGAAGGCGCACCGTTTTCTGTAGAGGATCTCATGTTTCTGTTTCATAGTCCATTGTTTCTGTTTCTGTTTCATAGTCCATTGTTTCAATTTCAGAGCCCGACACTTGCTCTGTTCCATTCAGAATCTTCTCTTTGTAAGACTCCCAACAGTCATCAGTTTGACCACAGTCAGGTAACTCCCCACTACGTGTTATGAGTATTGAGCAATTATTTGGTATTTTTGAGTTCAATGGATCAAGAATCATTTCCACTGATTCGCACCAATCAATTTTCAACTGATGCAAAAACTCTAATTCGTTGATGCCCTCAACAACCTGTAGGCTCCAACATCGGTTAAGAGTCAACTCCATCAAGTTCTTCAAGTTTGACAAACCGCCTAACCTTTTTAATGAAGTGCACCCTCCAATAGAAAACACTAACAATGATTCCAGGGTAGAAACAAATTGAATATCCTGAACCCCTGGGCACCCCCACAGAACGAATTTTCGAAGCATATCTAGGGAGCTTGGGAAATGGAAGGCTCCCCTCCAATGATCAATCAACTCGGGAGCTTGTAGCTCATTGCACCCCGGCTCATCCCGCAGATGAACCCACCCCTCCGACGATTTATGGTCCTCGATGAATTTAATTTCAGTTTGCCGTAACACCTTGCTTTCCCCCAATTCTCTCGAACTTGATGAGACAATTGCAGTCTCCTTTTCCAATGGAGGAAGCCGTATTTGTTTTCCTCGAGTGTCGTATAGCTCTAGAACTATCAACTTTGATGGAAGTTGTTTGAAAGTTGGCACATCTACTCCATGTAGAGTAAGTTCTTCCAGCAGAGAAAGGGAACCCAACTCTATAGTTGAAAGGCAGACATTTGAAAAGCAAAATCGCAGCTTGCTCAGTCTAGATAAACTCTCAATCCACTGCATGTCGCATGACTGAATTTTATCTGATTTGGCCACAGATTCAGAGCCATCGGATAGGGCCAGTTCAACTAGATTAGTAAGGTATGAGAGGTTAGGGACAGTTACCAACGAAGTAGATGTCAATTGTAGAGTGGTCAAACTTCTAGGGAGCTCCGGCAGCTCTTGTATCTGATCACAATTATTCAAATGCAGTGTTTGGAGGCAAAGAAGCTTGCTCATTGTACTGGGCAGTTTTTCAATTGATGTGAATGATACATTGACAGATAACAAGCTTGATAGTCTATCAATAGAATCCGGTAATCTTGTAATTCTTGTGCCTACAACAGCCAGCTTCGTCAACGACCTTAATTTGAAAACTGAGTCAGGGAGTTCCCTCAAGCTATTGCAACTCCTAAGAGAGAGGTGCTGCAGTTTCCGTAATTCTCCAATTTGTTCAGGCAATTTTTCAAGTTTGACACATAATTCAAAACTCAAGTCAGTCAACTTCGTCAGTTTCCCAATAGAGCAATCAATTTCCTTCAAGGAAAAAAATTTAGAAATAGTCAACTTCACTAAACCTGGGTTCTCAGGAAAAGTTGGCATCCTATGTATCGATGTATTATAACAAAGAGTGAGAACCTTCAATTTCCTTGCCCCCTACAAAAGCCAATGAAACATCAGGACAGACAAGAAATAAATATGAATTTAAGCTAACAATGAGAAAATTAGATCATAAGTCCATCAGATTTTGTCCTTCATTGAATGAGAAAATTACACTAGGCAGGAAACCGGCATACCTCGATTAGGCTCTGCAACACATCTTCTGTCATATCAAGCCCAGAAAGATTCAACACAACCGCGTTTTCTAGATGCCACGCACTAGCTGCCTCAAACCGTTGATGATGGGCAGCGGCAGGTCTAGGAGGAATAGCATAACTGCGATCCAAACTGAGCTTATAGGCAGCTGCAGGTCTTGGAGAACTAGCACAATCATAATCCAAACTGATCCATTTCGAGTCGGAAAGACAGCCCGTAAAGTCACCTTGGCAGTCTACCTCACACAACGAAAGAAACCGTATACAAGGGAACCGCTTAATTTGCTCCGAAGTGACAGTTATAGGACCTTTCGACGAATCCCTCAAATTGAAATGGAGTGCTTGAACCCTTCCCTTGATCTGCCAATGACAGTAAGGAGCAGAAAGAGGAATTTGTCAATATCCCACTGTTTTATTTCGTAGAAGAAAAGAAGAAAGTGTAGCAAAGAGTAGCTCCCAATTCAAAAATGTGAATCATCAATTGAGAAGAGGTTATAAGCAATTTTCTATTCAAATTTGGCCATACTTTACCTCTGTTGAGTTTAATTTGTCAATGATGTCATCTATATCCCACAATCTGGTATGCTGGTCTTTGGCAATTGCCCTTCCAAGATCTCTAAACTGTTTGTGCATCCAAAGGCTATCATCATCCAACTCCTTTATCATGCATTTGTTAATAAGGACCTCAATGGCGCCTTCTGGATAGAACTTACATTCTTTCCACATGTACATTGGATTAGTCTTATTCTCACCAATAAAAAAGCATGCGATATCAAGGAATATCTCTTGTTCATTCCGCTCTAAGGCATCATAGCTAATCTTTAGCGTTGCCAAGACATCCTTATGAGGTGCTTCCTCTAGCTTGTCTAGGCACTCTACCCATATTTCTCTGTTTTCCCTAAAAAGCGATGAACCTATTACTTGAAGAGCTAGTGGTAGTCCATCTGCAGTAGAGACAATCTTTCTTGAAAGAGTGTAGTAATCGTCTGGAGGAGAGTCATCATTGAAGGCATGCCTACTAAAAAGTTTAATTCCGTCTTTGTCGCTCAACTGCACCATTTCATATGGCTCAAATTTATACTTAAATCCCCTGATATTTAGAACACTCTTATCCCTAGTAGTAACAAGTATTCGAGTACCAGGATACAAAGGTTTCTCTCCGATTAGTTTTTGGATCTGGTAGGCCTCATCAACATCATCCAATACAATTAACATCTTCTTGTTGCAAATTGTTTCTCCAATCATATTGATATCATGATCAATGTCAAGAATCTTACAAGCTACTCCAGAAAAAGAGATATCACACAATAATTTTTCTTGCAATGTCTTTAAACCCTTGCTTTTTGTCATTTTGCTCACATCTTCAAGAAAGCTGCAGTTTTTCCCAAATCGAGGATAGAGTTGGTTGAAGATAATCTTGGCGAGTGTTGTTTTACCGATACCGCCCATCCCGTAGATTCCAATTAGCCGCACCATATCAGAGTCGATGTCTAATAAATTGTTTATGGCTACTATTCGATCCTCCATTCCAACTAAATATTCAGTTACTTGTCTTTCTCTTGTCTTGAGCCTAACCACAATCTCTTCAACAACTGCCCCGACAAGTTCCGTATAGCTGCCACAAAATTGAACAGTTTCAATTGAGAAAAAGTGACAAATTTGCATATTGACCAACCATCTACTGAGCAATCAAGGGGGAATGTGATCAAGTTAGGGATATATCAAAATTCAACATTACCCCAAAGCTTTGGGAACATGATGAATTACAAAATTGAACATCCATTACAAGTTTAAGGAAATATAGGAAGTGAAATGTCTGATCTTTATGTCAACTGGAAGAATCAGATTTTCTGACATGAAAGGGCAGAAGAATCAATACGTAAACATCTAATAAATTACTTTAATAAAAAATTTACTTATTTCTTTTGACGTGGAAAACAACTTTGCAAAGGCAACAGTTCCTTTAACTCTAGCATCCAATAGGAATCATAACACATACATGGATCAAAGCCAAATTTTTCATAAGATGGAAAATTGGTGAAAATTAAATTATAAGAACCCTATTATCAGGTCAGAAAAAATTTGGAAATCTCATGTTTTAAAAAAACAAAAAGAAGAATTTGAAACTTTCTGTTTAAATTTAGGGAAATTAGGGTTGGAATATAATTAATGAATTTTTATAAGAACTATAGCCCGATTGTACAAAATAATTTTCACAATCTTGGTTAGATTGTTACCCTGAATCTTTCTTCGGCTCCCATCCGTCGGTGCCACCAACTTTTTGGAGAGCCTGCCGCCATTTCTCTATATCCTCCGTATTTTGCTCCAAATTCGATATGGCCTCGTTGTACAACTCAGTTTCCAGCTTCACGTCATCGGGTTTCACATCATAGAAGATGGGCAATATGACCTTCTCATCTTCTTTAGATTTATCCACCATCCTCACAAGCTCGCAGAGGCACGAGGGACTTGAAGCATAGTTTTTAGAGAAGATGGGTATGTAGAGCTTGGAATTGTCGATCGCTTGCTCAAGGTTTCTGCTAATTTTTTCACCCAGTTGAAGCTCTTTTTCATCTATGAAAACACGAATCCCGGCATCTATCATGGCTTGGTGGAGGATATCAGTGAATACATGACGTGTATCATGTCCTCTAAAACTCAGGAAGACCTGGTACTCTCCTCTTGATGTATTGCTGGTGCTCGTTCCTGGCTCTGAGTTCTCCATAGGATCACTTCGCACTTAGCAGGGTCAACCCTCCCTTTCTCTCTCTCTCCCTCCCTCCCTCTCTCTCTCTCACTCAGATCTCTCTCTCAGTCTCAGAATAGACACCGTTGAAATACTTCTTCAAGGCATAATCACACAAAACCTCGCGGCGGCTGAGGAGGAACTCAAGGGACCCGAGGCAACGCTCGAACAGTACAAACAGATGAGAGAGAGAGAGAAAAGGCTACCCGTTTCTTGCTGATTCTGGACGATCGCTTCTCGATGTTCTGGTCACAGATCCTCACCATGGATCCCGTCCCTCCTCTCGGCCGAATCTATCAATTGGCGGTCCAGGAGGAAAATCAGAGGCTGGCCACGACAGAGTACGTGAAAGCAGGAGAAGGAGTGGCTCTCGTCAATCCGGCGAAGTCACGCTCGTCGCAACCAGCTCCTGGCGCTCTTGGGCCACCGCCACGCAGAGAGCTCTCGCTCGGATCTCACCGAGCAGTCAAGTCTTTAAGCTTACCTTTTTCCACCCTTTTTGGCCCACCAAGGACGATTCGTTTCATTATTGTGAAATGCCATTTCGTCCACTGCGATTGCTATTCCACCTGTCCATTCTTTCCAGGAACCTTCTCGGAGGAGGTTTGGTTAAACTGCTTGCATCGATGGCATATCATTCAGCAGTCCGGCTTAATGAATCCCACCCTGGAAAGAGTGATGATCAATGATCATTGCCGTCCTCTTTTCTTCTTTAAAAGATGAGAGAGCTCGATGAGAGTTGTAAGTGAATTTCACGATGGGATTGAAGTTATTGTGAATAATCCAAATCATGAAATTATTTGCAATCGGCGATGTGAAGAGCTGAGTCTGTGCCGCATGTCTAATAATCATACATAATTTATTTCTTAATCGCTAAATCAAACTTACAGCCTTTCAAATAATCGAGTCTCTATACTGGAGCTCTAGATTATTAAGTGAAAAAAAAAATCAATCTCATGAGATTAATATAAGCACCCCATCCTTAAATCTATTGAACCAATGTCCAAAATTGTGAAGGAAGCAGAAGGGATGATTATTATCCATTAATGTATTGACAATTCATGCGCAATAACTAATAAAGTAAAGTCTTCCTCTCAAACATAATCCTTATATTTGTAGTCTTGGTACATTAAAAAAGGGAAGAGGTTAATTTGTAAGCTATTTACAGAAGATAGGATTCTATAATCTCCGTGCACTTTATTATTGACTTAGCCGATGCTCCATAGGGACCAAAAGAATAATTCAATAATCAAATCAAAATAGATATATTTAAGGGAGTCTTAGCGCAACTTTGTCAGAGCACATTAATAGTGATTTTAAAATTGTAAATGTGATTTATATTGTGGATACACTTGTTATAGGCTCGTGAGGACCGGTTGCTAACAAGATCTGATATAAATGCAAGTAGTAATCCTAAAGCATCTGCCTCCCATCTATATTAATCTCAACTCATCTAATCCACAATCTAATATAAAAAGTTTTTAAATGATTTTAAAAAATAATGTCTAGATGCTCTTTGACATTCATGGTATAGAGCAGTATACATAGGGAATTATTAGATTAGGAATTCAATGCCATATATTCAATTTGTATCAAGTGTATGCAGACTGCTATGACTTAAAACAATCTACATAAACTAAAAATTTTGTACTTAAGTGGTTAACGGGACTTGTAGAGCGTTTCACAAGCCTCCACCCAACAAAAGCCATTAACTCATGCCCTTATGAAATGTAAAGTAATTACCAATGCATTTAATGGGCAATGAAGGCCAATATGCAATGGGCATCCAAGTCTTACGTTCATAGTGCTCATTGAAAATTTGCCAAAGCACTTATATTTTCTGTCCTAAATATGAGTTCTATTTAGCCATTAAGGAACATATTTATTTATAAATTAGGTGCACGACGCAAATTCAATAACTTGTAGAATCAAGAAGCATTGTTCCGTTGGGAATATCTATTCGAGTTTCAATTCGTATCTCTAAATCAGGGCTTTACCTACTGAACAAGGGTTACATAAATAAAATAAAATAAAAAATCATCCTAGGAGCATAGCTAATTAGTGAGTTCTGATAAATAAAAACTCGGTGATTATTATTACATTAGAATGCCGGAGAAAGAGGCTGCTCCTCCATGGATTAGTGGATGGGGAAAGTGGCTTCTAGCTGTTGCCCAAGAAAGGGCCATTTGAAAGAGTTAATCAAAGGACAAGGTGATTCTTACGAGACAGAAAGGACAGATACATAAATAAGGATGCAGCATGATTAAGGGGACAAAAGGGGTATCTACTTTTGAAGATTTGTGTGATGTAGACGTTGGACCCTTTTCTTTAGCTAAGGCACCGAACAAGGTCCAATGAACCTAAACTCTACAGAATCATTTTTTTCTAATCCGTTGAATGATTCTAATGATACTTTTATTATAATCTAGCCTTGAGATATAAAAGAAAAATAATACGATTCTCATGTCCAAGCCATCTGGCTCAGTATAGCAATAATGTCGTTTTCATGGCAGTATACACATGTACCAATCTAATTTTTTTGTTGGCGTAATAAAGCTATCTCCATAGAAATTATCCAATCAATAAAGTTCGAATCTCAATCTGAAGGCTTTTACATAATCGGAAATGAATGATGTTCCGGAAATAAAAAAAGAAATATCTTTCTTTCTTTCTTTTTCTGGAGATAATGCAATGGCCCGTAAATAGCTAATTCCGTGGGCATCGCGTGTTAATTAAAAATAGCATCGCCCCCCAAGCAAGGGAAATAATAGGAGGAAAAAAAGGAAAAAAGAAAAAGAAAAAAGAAGAAGCGATAATTCCAAGGGGTGTTTCGGTAACTTTCAACCTAAACAAACTCCATCCTCCCCGAACCCCTCCTCCTCCTTCCGTGAACTTGCAGTGGCAGCTTCTTCGATGAAAACGTCCGTCAGCAAACGGTTAAAAAAGAATGCGGTAAAAAAGAAAATAAAAAGAATGAGCACTCGAGAGCTCTGTCGTTTAAAATGGGAGCACGCTCCGTCGAGGTCGTCGGGTCAAAGCTGCGTGTTTGTGAAGGGACCAACGGCTACATTACCGCGCTCTCTCTCTCTCTCTCCTTCTCCTCCTCTCTCGCGCTCGCTCATCTAGCATCGGCGACATTCTTATCGGAACAGAAAATATCGGCGAGATGATCGCGCCGTTGGAATCGACGACCCCCCTAATCTTGGAAAGCATCTGCACAGCGATCATCATCGCCATCGCCATTTGATCGCCGCCCCTCCTCGATTTAAGCCCTCGCCATCTGCTCCTTCCTCCTTCGGTTCTTTCCCCTCAAGGTTAGAATCCCGCTCTCTCCGAACGGCAAGGAAAAGAAAGAAAGAAAGGGCCTTTAATTCTCACGCGATCCTCAACGTCTCTGCTACCCGAATCGCTCGATTCACAGTTGGTGAATTGAGGGGGGTGAGGGAAGGGGGTTTGGTTTCTGGGTTTTTTCTTTTCTTTTCTTTTCTCGGGGATTGTAGGTGCATTGGAGGGTGTTTGGTTTGGAGTGTTTTTTGGGCGATTATCCGTTCTTTTATTCTTCTTTTTGTTTTCTTTCTTTTTCTTGTAGAGAGCTCTTCTGGGTACTGGTCTTTCAATCAATTTGATTGAAGGGCCTCATGGAAGTAAAAGGGTGAAGGGGAGTTTGTATATTGTACATCAAATGTGTACAGGCATTTAGGTGAAAAAGAAAGAGAGGATTTTTTGCGGAAAGAGGGGATTTTTTGCGGGTTTCTTGAGGCGGCACCCAAAAGGATTTGCATCAAAGATGTCTGCAGCCGCGTTGCCTTGAGTCCGGTTCGGGATGGGTCGATCGCGTTCCCTGGGTATTGCCATAACAGGGCTGATTCTGGGTCGTGCGACTCGATCCTGCTGTACCTCACCGTCGGCGGTTCCATGATCCCTATGCGCGTCTTGGAATCGGGCTTGATTGCTTCAGTGAAGCTTAGGATCCAGACGTGCAAAGGATTTGTGGTGAAGAACCAGAGGCTCGTGTATGGAGGCAGGGAACTGGCGCGGCACAATTCTCTTGTTAAGGACTATGGTGTCACCGGTGGGAATGTTCTGCATTTGGTTCTCAAGCTTTCTGATATTTTAGTTATCTGTGTTAGGACCATTAGTGGGAAGGAGTTTGAGTTCCATGTGGATCGTCGTCGGAATGTGGCTTATCTCAAGCAACGAATAGCCAAGAAAGGGAAAGGCTTTGTTGATCTCGAGAGCCGAGAACTCTTCTGCAACGGTCGGCCCATATTTTATCAACCATGTAGCCAAATCGGGCGGCCCTCCTATATTAATTAATTTCGAATTGTTAATTATTTGTTGATAATTAATTAATTTGGCGAAATAATTAATTATGATTCTTTGTTGATAAATAATTACTTAGAGCAATATTTATACTTATATACTTACTGCTTATTAATTAGTGGTTGATAGTTATATATATGATAATATTATGTGTCATTTAATTATTTAAGGAAGTATTTTATTAAAGTGACTTATTTTATGTCAAGTAATTATCTATGAATATGGTGAATATTTATGACTATTTTGTGAGAGTTAATTCTTTATTGAGATACTTTACTAAAGTACTTTATTTAGTATTAATAAGTATATTGGAAATACTTAAGGACTATAATTATTTGGTGACATGTCGCGAACCGCCCTTGGCAACGGTTGATGTCGTGAGGGATGGAGTTTAGGGGTATTTACTCATGAGACGGTCCTCAAAGGCCAAGTCATCAATGACGGCTTGAACACATCATCAATGACGACCATATCCACTAGGAGGTCCATCGATCATAAGTGTGGATTCTTCCAAATCCATACCCCACACAACAGCAAAAAGATTCATTTTATTTATCTAAGTTGATTAACAACCTAAAATTAACGTTTAGGAGTCGCTACTACTCTCAATTTGAGGGCCAGCTAGAAGGCCCAATCGAGGGTCGGGAGAGGTTCCCTTGATTTCTACGTAACCAGAGCTCTAGGGTTCAGGCATTTGGGTTATGCTAATTGTTTCTATTAGTGTTTTTTTGGTACCTAATAGTCATCGTGTTTAACCTAAGGTGTCCATGCGTGTCTTGTTACTTTTTCGTGCCATTTTTGAAGATGAAAAGTGATTATGCGTAGGTGTCGATTCTCATGCCATTCTAATTCTAACAAAAGGGAAAAGAAAGGCAAACAATTTTAATTAAAATTGCGATGCGTAAAGTAAACAACTAAGGAAAGTGGTAAATATACACACGCAATCCTATAAAAGTACATATGAAAGAATGAGAATGGAAAGAAAAGAAAAGAACCCGCAACTCATCGGGTTTTTATACAACGCGATAGAAAACCGGAGACATATGTTGGGTGTCAAATGAATAGTACAAGGTAAGGGTTGGAAAGGACATCGACCATCGCCATCTTTGAGGCCGCTTTCTTTGCATACCGTAATTCCTAACTAATTCTAAAGGACCGGTTTACATTGGAAACAAACATCAGTTCAAACAAAAGCATACCAAACATGGCAAGTAAATAATCAATAGTTATCCAATCGACGGATAGAAATGGCCTCGGAGTCAACCTTTGGAGTTACATGCACAACGAGCTCCAAATGTCATTCCCATTCATTCTTAGACATGGGTTATGATCATTAAACATCACAAGTATTCACTTGCGATTTGCGCGAGTAATTAACAATCACATGTATTGAACTTAAAGATAAGCACATGAGCAGGCCCGAAGACCTTGTTTCCCAATCAATCGAACAATTAGTGTACCGACACTGGTTCCCTTCATTCATCAAGCATGCATCAACCACAATTTCAAACACCAAACATGCATTCAATGGCCCTTTTTATTTTTTGAGAATTTTTGTGTTTAAAGTTCACGAGAAAAAATAAATTCATGAAGATATCATGGATTAGTTTTGCACGCATCATTTCCTAAAAATCATGGAACAGGCATGTGTCACAATCAAACAGAATAGAGGATCCTAAAATGCCTTGAAAAGGAATGAGCAATTGAGCATGATCCATTGAGCAATCAGCTTCACAAAGATTACAATGTGTAATGCTCTCAACGTGTAACATTTTTCATGAAGATAACTCCCTAAGATGAGCTACACATGAATTTATAAAAATCCAAGAATGCAACAAAATGCATCAGAACAAAACAGGGCAACAACAAACGGATGCAATCTTATGAGAATATGAACATGTTAATGATGTCAAAAATTCATGAAATTTTACCACGTCGTAGTCCTAAGGATGGCAAACAAATTTCACGAAGGATCCAAGTCCCAGATCACAACAGAAAAATTCCAACAAAAATGGCAAAGTGCTGACATGCAGATGACCATGTGGCTTGATTTTGACATCATTAGAAAGCTTAATGAATTTCCTAAGATTTTCTAAGAGATGACATGATCAACTAAGGTCATTTACCAATTTAATCATGGACATTTTCATGAACATGCAAATTGACTAAATTCAGGGCAGCAAGCACATGAACAAATTGCATGATTTAGCTTTCCTATATGACAAGGCAAAAGTATAAGATAAATCATATAGGCCAAGCATTGAACTACAAACAATTTTCATTAAGGGATCGAGGCCCTAATGCAATCACAAAGCATGACATGACAATGTTAATAACAGGATGTATACTGAGCGTATTCATGAGGATAGAATCAAATTACATGAAAACATACAATAATGGAATGAAATGATGGTCGGTTAACATGGCATAAGTGTCCCTAAGGTGACATTATAACATGCAATGACATTCATGAAGCTTTCATGGACAAACAATCACAGTCAAATGCACAATTACACACAAATGTATACTTGAGTCTGTACAGGGCAGAACAGAGGTCAGGACGATTGTTAGGGCAATTGACCTATTCAATGACATTAAAAAATCACAAGAAAAATGTATGATATGAATGACACTCATATGAATAAATTTCTAGGAGGAATCAACTCAAAAAGAGTTCGTGGAAAATCACAATAAAATCAGCAAAGTCGAAATTTCTGATTCAGGACTATGCAGACTAGCAGAACAGAGGACATATTTGAGTGGATTTGACCTAGTTGTGGTCATTGAAAAATTCTGAGAAAAAAGCATATTATGACCCTCATTCATATGCACAACTTTTATGGGGAACTCCAGATCAGATTCCAATCACAAAATTCAGCAAAAATTCACGGATACATGCAGTCAGGAACTCCAGAAATCAGCATATATGACGGTGATGTTAGGGCCTTTCGTCCAATCATGATGATCTCTAAAATTTTCAATAAAAATATATGTTCTATATTAACATGTTGTGAACGTTTTTTGTGAAGGAATCATCTCAAAATTTCGATCGCAAAACCTGAAAAAAATCGTAAAATATTAAAGGTCGGATCCATCACAGGACAACAGTCATCAGCACATCATCTCAGAACGTAAACGCGACTTTGAGGAAAGTTTTCAGGTATCAAATGAAGTCTGATCAGAGTGATCTATAGGTCATTGGAAAGCTTATCGAATCTATATCAAAATTCGAAGAGGCCTTGAACTCATTCGGACAAGTTTTCAAGCTCAAATGAAGAGGTATTCCCAGGTATGTCAGTCTGGAATCCGAATCTAACAGATTAAGAACAATCACCTAATCAAACCTATTCACACCACATTCATTCAAGCAAACCCATCCATGAACATCATGAAACATCACGGCAACTTCATCAATCACAGAATTGAACCTAACTCAAGTTCTAGCCCTGATCATCTATTGCGATCTCGCTTCATCGAACTCATGATAAGGATGCCTACCTTTGTCGATGTTTAACTGTTAAATCGAGCTCAACTCTGCAGTAATCGATCGCCAGCCACCACAAGATCAACACAAGGACACCAAAGGAGAATTCCGTCACCGGAGAGGATAAGATCGGCGTCAGACCGGCACCAATCTTCAGCTAGACATAACTGGTCTAAGCCTGGACCAGTTGTCGATGCCAAGAGGAGAAGCGAGCCACACGGCTCAATCGAGAGACCATCGGAGAGAGCACCGATCACCGGGACATTGGGGAAAGGACGAGGATTGCTGTTGGGGGAGGTGGCATCGACGAGGACGCCGGAGCTCGGTTTTCGTGGCGGTTTTAGAGGGAGGTTGGTCGGTTTTTAGAGAGAGAGAAAAATGGAGGGAAGGAGAGAGTTTAGAGAGAGATTTAGATGTAGAGAGAGAATATAGATTTGAAAAATGGTATATTCCTCAATTTTGGAGGGAAAATAGTATATATACCTCCTCTCTAATCTCAAATCCTAAACAACTAGGGATTAACCTATGTGCCTAACTAACTCTTTTGAACTTCTAATCATGATTAACACATTTAACATGTGCTAATTTGATGGGCTAAGATTTTTGCGATTAAAGACCTAATTAGCAGCAGTTTTGTAATTTCACCAAAACTTAGGGACCATTTTGCAAATTCAAGAAATTTAAGAACATAGAGGAGCCGGATTTTGGCTAGGCCACCACGTGGTGACAATCGCCGGTCGAAAACTGGTTGGAGGATGGCCGAACTGGCCTCCTTCGCCAATGACCAATCTAACTAGTTGGACCATTTTTAGATCGGTTTGACCAATTTAGCTAGTTCTTGGGCAGTTCAGTCCAATTTCTCTTTGGTTTGTGCAATTTAGCCCCTAATGGACTAAATTGAAAAGAAAACTTGTTTAATCAAAAAGAAAAAAGGTCCAATTTTGAAGAGAAATGGCTAATTTCAAACAAATTAGGCTAATTAAATCACGAAATTCAATTTCATTATTTTTTATTAACCTAATTGTCTAATTGTCATGAAAATTGTTGGATCCATACCATGGGCACACAAAATTGAACTTTCTAGGCCTTAAATTGGATCATTTTACCTAGTTATTGGTCTCAATTCGCAAATTAATTGAAATTGAACTCAATTAAAATTGTGAGACACCTATTAGTTTAATTGCCCATGCCTAGGGAAACTCATCGCATCCAAATTGACCTTCAATTAATAATACGACATTCATGTGAAAAGTAAATTGAGGGTCAATGTCAAAATTGAACCTCAATTCATCAAATTAAACCCTAGTCATAAATTGGTCAACTCGAACTTCTTGAATCGAAGCTAAATAACCCAATTGCCTTAAGGCCTAGTAAGCTCAATCTCTCAAATCAATGAGTTAGCAAGTGAATTTGCTATAATTGACCCCAAATTTTGGACTTAACTCATGAAATTGAATAGGATGAAAGTTTTCGTTTGCAAATCATGAAGAAACTATTCAAACCCCTAATTAGGGACAAAAATGTCAATTCATATTTTGCTTTCCCAATCTCAAAATTGATTGAACGATTGAATGGGTAAATATCTCTAGATTAAATGTCGTAAAAGGAACTAAGCCTAATTATGACTAGAATAAAAGTAATTTCATTTTTGATCGATTTTGAACCTAAGACCGAAAAATTCGGAAGATGAGGTTCATGATCGATTTTCATAAAATTCTTAATGCTAAAGTCAAATCGAAGCTAAAATGAGGTAATTTGTGTACCTTTCAATTTTTTTGTCAAAGGTTTGACCAAAAGTTAAACGCTACTTGACTTTTCACTAAGAATTTGATTTTATGGCCAAATCTTTGAATTTTTTCAAAGTTTCCACTTTTAAAGTGAAATTAAACTCAAAAGGGACATTTTTGTGGAAAAAGCTAAAATGTGACCCAGGGTTGACTTTTGGTCAAAGAGTTAACTAGAATGTCAACTTGAAAGTCAATTATTTGACTTTTCGGGTTTTGTGTGAAATAAATAGGAAATTGCTTTCTAAAGCTAAGGCAGTAGATAGAATTGAAAATGACACTTTTTGTTCAAAAAAAGGGCCTCATTGCCATCGAGAACCCTTAATTCGGTTTTTTTACTTTTACAGACGCATCGACTAAAAGTTAAGTATCAACATGGTAGTCAATTATTTATGAGAATAATTGATTATGATTAGTTTGGTGAGGCACGTGATTGTTTATCAAAGTAATTGCTTATGAGTAATTTATTAGTGTCAATTGATTATCATGAAAATAATTGTTTGTCGTTTGTTCCCTCTAATGATTGGTTGATTGGTTATGAAGATGTTAGTTGGTTGTGGTTGGAAGCTAATGAGTTAAGCAAGTTTACTGGACCATCAATTATTATTGCATGGTATCATATGTGTAATATTCGCAATAGCATATTGTGTGAGTATAAACCATAGTTGCATTGATTATGTGAAAAGAAAGAAATGGTATTGTTGATGGTTGTGCTACATGATCACATAAAAGAAAACTAGGCGTTGCTAGAAGACCGCCAACCCTTGAGTTATGCCATGGCCTTTGAGGTCACCCAATTTTTATCAGTTACCTTGTAAGTGGCCAGTTGCCATGTCACAGTAGAGGTCGGACCGATACTCTTTTAAGGAATGTCATCTGGGTGAGAGTCTTATGACATAGCTGTGCCCCATTAGACATGGCAACGTCTAGAACCCTCACCTAAATAGCATTTCTTAAAGGAGTATTGGGTCCGATCTCAACCACAACTCGGTATCCGAACCCTTGCCAAGCATCCAATAAATCGGGTATCATCCCCCAAACTCGCTGGGGTAACGAATTCCTTTAATATGACCACATGAACACCTCAAACCACTCAATTTATTTTACTCTTTAGTCATTAACCAATATAGACGTGGTATGTACTCAACATAATAAACTATTGTACATTTTTCACGTAAAAATGCAAAAAAATATTCGCATGTAATCACATACTTACATAAAACCTGTCAAACTTTGCATGCAATCCTTTTAAAACATTCATGCCCCAATTAAATTATAAAACACGACATATAAACTCAATACCTAAAGTTTACTCTTTATATATCCATAAAATATTCTTTAAATATTTAAAAACAAAGTTTCACTTGGAGCAATTATTTTTCAAGGCAAAACAGACATCCAACAATATGGCTCATGCAAGAAAATTTCATAAAATTCAAGCATAAATCATATATTAAGCAGGACTTATCGTCCTTATTGCAATGGCCTATCAATTTTCCCTGATAACTTATCGCTTAAATAGCGATAGCTTATCATTTAAAATCTAATAGCTTATCACCCATTTTGTGTAGCTTGTGATTTATTTCTTCATAACTTATCGCCTATTTGGCGATAGTTTATTGTTCAATTACTGATAGTTTATCGTTCCTCCGTCGATAGCTTATCACAACTTTTCTCGATAGGCTATCATTGTCCACTTATCAATTCTTGATAGACTATCAATACTACCTACCACTTGTTGCAATAACCTATCATTTCCGCCTATCACTTATCGCGATAGTTTATCGGGTAAACCATAATCAATTAATATTAATCAATGAAACTACTTCTAACCATGATTAGCCATATAATCAAGATTAACTTAATTAAACTAATCCTAATTAAGTTTAACTATAAATTAAACTAACCCTAAGCAAGTTTAACGGACTAATTGAGCGATTAAAGCATTAACTCATCGGTTAACGATTCAAAAGACATGGGCATGACGCGATGGCAAGGACTACGCACGGCTAGCCTCGGAAGCGGCAAGAGGCACTAGTGAAAAATGGATCTCGACAGTGGCGATGGTTTGGTTTGGTTTGGTGAGACCGAGAGGGAGAGAGAGAAGAGGGTGGCTTCGGTGACGATAGTAGATGGACATATGGCACAGGTGGCAACCAGCGATGGTTTGGACGGCGAGTGATGAGGTGCGGCAATTGTGAACGATGGTGGTGGTGGGGTTAACGTGAGAGAAGAAAGGGAGATGAGAGATTTTAGGGGGGTTTCGGTGGGGAAAAGGGGAAAATGTGAAGAGGGGGAGAAGAGAGAGAGAAGAAAACATGGGGAGGGAGCCAAATGCGAAAAGTAGGGAGGATAGAGAGAGAATAAAATAAAATAGAATAGAATAAAAACTTTCTCAACAAGCCAAAACTCTAGAAAAGGCAAAATGGTCATTTCACATTTAAGACATAATTTTTTCCAACTTTGCCGTTAGGCCAAAATATTGAAGTGGGGCTTAGATTGGGCTTAGTGGCTTGATAGGCTTAATGTAATAGAAATGGGCTTGAATAGGCTTGGCACAGTTTGAGTGGGCTTGGTTGGGCCTAACTTGGGCTTGCCTAGGGCTTGCTTGGGCCCTTATGGCCACCCACTATGGGTGTGAGGCCCAATAGGCCTTCGGTTGGCTCGACTCCTTTTTTGGCTCCAAATCTCGGCATATTAATCACTTTTCCAAAAATTTTAAGCTTACCAATAAATATGATGATTAATGAGGTGACGTCCAATATTTCAGTCTTGATGTCCTTGAAAGTTTGATATCCGAAATCGAATTAAACTTCATGACCAAATTCAACCAACTTGACTTTAGTACGTTTCAAACTAACGGCGGCTTTTAAGAGTTACGCATATTTAACCCATAGTTGAAATGATATCAATCCACATTTAAGTCTTCTTGATTCATGGATGTAAGGAATTGATTGCTTGTTCCAAAGTACACGATTGTTAGGAATCGATTTAGGGTGATTCGCAATTCATATAATGGTAATACGGAATTACCCGCGATCTGTATATTTTAAGTGCAAATCAACCTACAATCGTTCCTTGATCAGGGTATATTGACACAACATCGACATCTATCATCAATCCTTATGGTCGAATCGTCAACCGACCGTCAAGTTCTTTGGTTGTGCATACTTGAATCCTTGATAGCTTTTCCCCTTTGGTTAGTATCTCATGAGTGGCCAACTCTAAGTAAATGTAACTAACAGCGCATTGATAAAATAACCATTTCATATATCTCGAAATAAATCGAAATTCAGGACGTTACAATAAGAGATAACTAAAGGTAATGTTTACATTTGTATTTCACCCATACTAGGGTACGTTTTGTCCTGCACTCATTGTCACCACTTTTCGCATCATCCATATATCATTATGAATTCATTAGGAAAATTGTCCAAAAAGTTCTAAACCTATTGCACTTTTACCAATTCTATCCTGAATCTTTCAATTTTATCGATTCCATCTTAAACCTTTTCAATTCTTGCCAATTGAGTCTATCAGGCCAATTTTAGTCAAAAATCATTCACATGGCTTTTTTTAAATAAGATTTTGAAATTTTTTATGGTTTTTTCTTCTTCTTCTTTTCACTTTTTTTTGTTCTTTTTTCTTTTTATCTAAGAAGTGATGAGCATTATCGACCACAAGCGAGGGCTAGTCGACCCTCGCTGGCCTTAGGGGAGGGTGTCGTAGCACTTGACTACTCTAGGCGAGGGCCATGTCGCCCTCGCCAGATCTAGCCAAGCAAGAGCCCCGAACAAGGTCGCCGTCCTCACTAGATCTAGGGTTGCTGAGCCCTTACCTGGCCAGATTTGGTGAGGGCATTACAACCCTCGCCGATTTTAGGAGAGGGCTCATGTGCCCTCACTTTCGCCGGTGAGGGTTGTGACACCCTCACCCGAGGGTGGTGAAGGTTGGCTGGCCATCCTTATCAGCCCTCTCCAAAACCCTAAAACAAAACAAAAAAATAGAAAAAAAAAGCATAAAAATTTCAAAATTTTATTAAAATATCATTTAAATATTATTAAAAAGTGCCACATTAGCGATGGCTGTCCATGTGAGTATTTTCCAACCAAAATTGATCAAATGGATTCAATTGGTAAAAGATGAAAATGTTTAGAACTGAATTGACAAAATTAAAAGGTTCAGAACTAAATTGACAAAAGTACAATAGGTTTAGGATTTTTTGGATAATTTTCCTTGAATTCATTCAAACATCATAGGCGCATTTTTTAGGACTCCAATGTATTGATCAAGTTTTATATGTGTGTGTGGGGTCAATCTCAAAGCTCGGTCTTAGTTTTTGTGCTTAATCCTATTATTGAGCTATTAGAGATGGGATAATGATGGAGACTAAATGGATAGGTCGAATCACTATAAATTACTTTGCAGACTCTTCTATGAGTTATTCTATTACATTTTTGTTGATAGAAGATATTTGCTTTACAGTGCATACTTCGTCTGCAAACACTATTCATTCTCTACGCATTGCTTTGCACAAATTTTTTTCTAAAAGATCCTATAACAACAAATTTATATTGGACCTGAGTAAGTATTTAAACTGTTTTATTTGAATTCTAAGACGTAAAACACGAGAGTATTCTCATCTTGTTCGGGAAGAAAAAATATATAACTTGAAATAAAGAGTACGTATGCGGGTATCGGCACGTAAAAATAATAAATGCAGTCTAGACTGGGCACCCTCACTAGAGAGACTATCGCCGGTGGCCCTGTAGATGAAAATGCCTTTAGAAGAGGGTAGGTTGACGAAGATTACCTCAACTTCATTACGCATTGTTGTGCATGAAAAAGTTTCTAAAAAATCCTACAGCAACCAATTTATTGGTATGAATACTAGGTGAAATGGCACTAGGTGAAATGGCACTAGTTGTCCTTGTACTCATGTCCAGAGTCAAGACCATCCATGTAAAAAAAATTTCCACAAAATCATTTATGTACTTTCAACTAGGGCCATCCCACATCCTTCTATTATGTTGCTCCTTTTTTGAACAATTTATGATGAGGTCAACAATTGGCGCGCTAAGAAAAGGATTATCGTAGCCATGGCCACTCAATCTAGAAGCTCATAGTCATGACGATTGAGCATGAAGCATGCAGCCGCCATGGCCAAATCTGATTTCAAAGCTTGTAACTGCCATGGTTGCTTGAGTTCGAAGCTCACAACAACTCCAAAATCTACTTAAAATCGAAAAAATATCAATAAGAGTTAAAATAGAAGAAGGTCCAAAGAACGCTATAGCCTTTGTCATAAATAGTTCTATGGTGGCTTGAGTTCTCGCGTTAATTTTTTTGATGAAGTTTTTTTTTTCCTTCAATTCATTCATTTGATATAATTAGTCTATTTGTAGGAAAATTTCCAAAAAAGTCCAAACATATTACACTTGTGCCAATTTAGTCATAAACCTCTTAATTTAACCAATTTAATTCTAGACTTTTTGACAATCTACAATTTATTTCTGAATATTTTGATTGAATCAATTTAGTCTTAAACTTTTTGATGATTTACCAATTTAGTCCTTCCGGCCAAATTGGTTGGAAATCACTAAGGTGGTGGTTTAGTCACCACTAGCCATCCTATGTGATACGGCTGAAGCTAACATGCATAATTTTTTTAGATTTTTTAAATTTTTTCTGAATTTTATTTTACTTTTTTCTTCTTTTCTTTCCTTTTTTTCCCCAAACCCTTGGCTGGCAAAGGCATTGATCCTCATCCAAATCCACCCAAGCATTATGGCGCTTATCACAATCCTCCTAAAATTTTTCATGCTTTTGGAATGGTTAAGGCTAGAACCGTTGGGAATGGTTTTTATTATTTCTACCTGTTAAAAGATACAATGTTGTCTGCAATACGTTGTTCTAGTTGTAAGTTAGTTATAAGCAGTCTAGAAGAAAAGATAGATTTGATTGTTTTAGCAATGCATGACTTTGATGTCATCATTGGAATGGATTAGCTCACCAAGCAACAAGTTATGATGGACTGTGGTAGAAATAAAATCTAGTTTTATCCATAGGGAGCAGTAGCTACGAATTTGTCGGGAATCGAGGAGGACCCTCTATTTCACTGATTACATCACTTGAGGTGACTAAGTTGCTGGATGAAGGTTGTCGAGGTTACTTGGTGTGGCTAATACGTTGGTGGGGGAACCAAGGATGGAAGATATTGTGGTAATACAAGATTATTCCAATGTTTTTCCAATGGAATTACCTGGATTACCCCCAGAAAGGGAATTAGAATTTATGATTAAGTTGGCCCCTTGGACGGAGTCAATTTCCAAAGCACCCTACAAAATGGCATTGTCGAAGCTAAATGAATTAAAGGTGCAAATGCAAAAGTTGTTGGATAAAATATTTATTCATCATAGTGCATCACCTTGGGGCACGCTAGTTTTGTTCCTGAGAAAGAAGGATAGGTCGTTGCGATTATGCATTGACTATCGGTAACTCAATCAGGTGACAATCAAGAATAAGTACCCGCTACCAAGGATAGAAGATTTGTTTGACCAACTCCAAGGAGCTTCTATATTCTTTAAGATAGATCTAAGGACAGGCTATCATCAGTTAAGAATCAAGAAATTGGATATACGGAAGACAGCATTTCGCACAAGTTATGGTCATTATGAGTTCATCATAATGACGTTGGTCTAACAAATGGTCCCGCTGCATTTATGGATTTAATGAATCGTGTGTTTAAGAGTATTTGGACCGATTTGTGATCATATTTATCGAAGACATTCTAGTATATTCAAGGAGTCCAAAGAAACATGAACAACATTTGAAGAAGGTGTCGTAAACCCTTCGAGAACACAAACTGTACACTAAGTTTAGTAAGTGCGATTTTTGGTTAACTCGAGTAGCTTTTGGTTATGTGATTTCTAGCGATGGGATTTCAGTGGATCCAGCAAAAATTGAAGTGGTCATGAATTAGCTGAGACCAACTGTAATTGAAGTCCATAGTTTCTTGGGATTGGCTGGCTATTATAGACGATTCGTGGAAAGATTTTCGGCAATTGCTATGCCTTTGACACGATTGCTAAAGAAAGACAAAAAGTTTGAATGGGCGGACAAGTGCAAACATAGTTTCCAAGAGCTTAAACATAAACTAACTACCGTGCCAATGTTGACAATACCGTCTGGTCCAAGAGGTTATGAAATTTATAGTAATGCGTCATATAAGAGACTAGGCTACGTTCTAATGCAATATGGTAAAGTGGTTGCATATGCATCTAGATAGTTAATACATTATGAGTTGAACTATCCAATGCATGATTTGGAATTAGCCGTAATCATCTTCGCGTTAAAATATGGAGGCACTACTTTTGTGGAGAAAGATTTTAGATTTATACGGACCACAAAGCTTAAAGTATTTGTTTTCCCAAAAGTAATTGAACATGAGGCAACGTTAATGGATGAAATTTCTCAAGGATTACGACTATCACATTTTGCATCACCTAGGTAAGGCTAACGAGGTAGTAGATGCGCTTAATCAAAAAGTCATTGATTATGCATATGATGATTTAAGAGTGGATCTTGCTCAAAGGAGTTCGAGATTCAAAGTTTAAGTTTGAGGTAAGTCACCTTTCAAGTCTAATAGTTACTCTTAGAATTGAACCCAAAATGTAAACTAGGACTAAGGTAGCACAATCTACAAACCCCGCAATCCAAAAGATTTTGCAAATGAATGCAGCTAAGAGAAAGCCGGATTTTCAATTATCCAAGAATATGATCTTGAAATTCCATGGACAATTGTGTGTGCCCAACGATGCAGAGCTTAAGGAGGAAATCTTGTCGGAAGCTCACCGTAGCGAGTATAGTATACATCCGGGCAACACAAAGATGTATTGGAATCTGCAACAATATTATTGGTAGAATAGCATGAAATTGGATTTTGCCAAGCACGTAGCTAAGTGCTTGACATACCAACAAATGAAAGCATAGCATTGTAAACCTAGTTGATTACTACAACCCCTAGAGATTCCCGAATGGAAGTGAGAACATATCATAATGAACTTTGTAATGAGATTATTGAGAAGTCAACAAGGCAATGACTCAATTTGGGTCGTAGTGCAAAACTGATGAAATATAAGTATTTTATCACTGTATGAAAGGACTTTGCCTTGGATAGGTATGCAAAATTGTATGTGCAATAGATAGTCAATCTTCATGAAGTACCAATGACAATCACATCAAATCAAGATCCTAAGTTCATTGCTGCATTTTGGAAAAGCTTGCAGTTTGCAAGCTTTTCCAAAATATAGCATGGCATAGGAACCAAACTGCAATATAGCATGGCATATCATCCACAAACGGATAGTCGATCGAAAAGGACAATTCAAATGCTCAAAAATATGCTACGAGCCCGCGTGTTGGATTTTAAAGGAAGTTAGGAGGAACAATTTCACCTTATTGAGTTTGCCTACAACAACAGCTACCAACAGAGCATTAAGATGGCATCGTTTGAGGCATTGTATGACAAACCCTGTAGAACTCCAATTTGCTAGGACGAAGTTGGTGTGCGAAAAATTATAGGCCCAGAGTTAGTGCAACAGTTTATGGACACTGTCAAGATTATTTAAGAAAGGCTAAGGACAGCCTAAAGTCACCAAAAAAGTTATGCGGATAAATGGTGCAGGCCATTAAAGTTTCAAGTTGGCAACCATATGTTCCTTAAGGTATTGCCAATGCAGGATACTTTGAGGTTCAGCAAAAAATGAAAACTGAGTCCGAGGTACGTTGGACCTTTTGAGATTTTAGAAAGAATCAAAATTTTGGCCTATTGTCTTGCATTGCCGCAAAACTTGCTCAAGTGCATGACATCTTTCACGTGTCAATGTCGAGGAAGTATGAACTGGATTGGACCCACATGCTAAATTTTGAGGAAATAGACATGGATGATAGGGGGTCACATGTGGAAAGACCAGTTCAGATAGTGGATCGAAATGAGTAAGTACTGTGAAACAAGACAATTCCCTTTGTCAAGGGGATTTAGTAACACCATAGAACGGAAGGAGCCACATAGGAAAGTGAGGATATAATGAGGCGTTAACACCCTTATTTTTTTGAGGATCAGAGCACTAGTTCAAATTTCGAGGATGAAATTTCTGTAAGAGGGGAAGAATTGTGATGTTCTGAATTTCGATCCCGTTTTGAGATATATGAAATGATTATTTATTCAATGAACTATTAGTTATGTTTACTTTAAATTGATCATTTACGAGTTAACTAACTTATTTGGAAAAGTAACTAAGAATTGATATGCATACGACTAGAGAGTTCAATTAGAGATAGGTTACTCAACCATAAGGATCAAAGAGGGTTGATGTTGCACTGTTACAAGTCAATTAGTGAATGGAAATAAATCGATTCAAAAGGAGTATGAGATCGGATTGCAAGTGATTCCATGCGATTTCGATACTAACTACAAACAATGTTAAATTGATTTTTTTTTTACTTTGTACTTAATGTGAGCAATTTCCTCATGATTTTATGACAACCAACGATCACCCCTAAATTGGAGAAGCTTGAATGTAAATTGAATTTCATCAATTATGAGTAAAATGCACAAAAACCCTAAATGCCACCCGATAGTTTAGGTCATGCTAAAGTCGCATTTGATTAAATTTACCACAAATGTCAATATGATTTTAGGTATCGAATTTTCAAGTACTTCAAAACTGATTTATTGGACGTGGCCTCATTACTACTTAAGTTTATTGATAAGCCAAAAAATTTGAAAAATGGATTAATGGGCCAAGAATTTGGGCTCGTGAGGAACCGGCCAACCATAGGCCCATTGGGCCTTGCGCCACTTAGGTAGCCACCATGGGCCAACAAGCCCATTTCTCCTATTGAGCCCATGGGTCCTTTTCTTCTATAAACTTTAATTGTGTGGTCTTAAGCAAGAAGCAAACACTTGGTAGAGAATAAAACTTGCTTGATACACTTCAATATTAACTTGCTTTTGAAGCTTAAACCCAACTAACCCCTAAAGTTTCTCTCTCTCCTCCCTTGGTGATCAATAGTGCCCTTCCTTAAGCCTCTCTCTCCTTGTTTTTTTCCTTCATTCTTCCTCATTTCTCTCCATTTCCACCATTGCTGCCTATCATCACTTGTCAAACCTACTGCTGCCGTGTCAAGATGTTGGCCAGCCATCATCCAGCTCGCCACCGCCCGTCTACCTATCCCAGCCAACCTAGCCACCACCCACCTCCCTCTCTCTCATGGCAGTCCCCACTAGAGCCTATTTTGCTGTCGTGAGCCATCATTAGCCACCCCCTCACCATTCCCAAGCCAGATTAACATCACCTTCATCATCGCCATTGTTCTTCCTCTACTCCCGGATTGTTTAATCGTGAGTTATTTTCCTAAACCCTCAATTAGAGGGTTAATCTCAAATTAGAGGTAGATTAGTTAGAATTAATCTTGATTAGGGTTGATGATAGTTAGATTATGTTTAATGTTAATTAGATTCACTAATCTTGTTTAATGTGGGTTAATCAGAGTTTAACTGTATTAATGCTAATTAATATAATAAGTGTTAATTAGCATTATTTTATTATAATTAATTATTTATAGAAATAATTAAGTATGATTAATTTAAATTGTGATAATTACTATTTAGAGTGATAATTAATTATGATTATTTTGTGGTAATTATTTATTTATGGAAATAATTAATTATGACAATTTATTGTGTGACCATTAATTATTTATGAAAATAATTAATTATGATAGTATATTTTATGACAATTAATTATTTATGGAAATAATTAATTATGATAATATAATTTGTGAAAATTAATTATTTATAGGAATAATTAATTAGTATGATTTATCTTGTGGTAATTAATTATTTAGGGAAATAATTAATTATGGTTAATTATTTTGAGGCAAGTAAGCATTTATAGAAGTAATTATTTATGCTTTATTTCCTAAGTGTTAATTAATTATTGTGATGATAATCAAGGGTGATTATTACCTTTATGATAATTTTTGTTGTGGTAATAATTAATTATGAGTAATTTCTTGTAGTATTGGTTAATTATTATGAGAATAATTAATTGTGAATATTCTTGGAACGTTAATTAATTGTTGGATAATAATTAATTACAATTGGTACCCTTTTGGATATTTAAATATAGGTGGAATAATTAATTATCAGTGATTGCGTATATGTGGGTTACTTATAAATGACTATTGGATAATCGCAATAGGGCGATGAGTGAACACTATTCATGTTAATTGTTCGATTTTTATGCTAACATTATACACATTCATTGTGGTTGAAAGCTTGTTTGTCTTGGAAATGTGATTACTAGATTATATACTTCAATGGCTATGTTTTATGGGAAGTTGTGTGGATAAATTAAGGAAATTTACATGACCACCTATTATTATTACATTGCATTGTACATGTGACACTTGCAATAACATGTTGTGTGAGCACAAACCATAGTTGCATCGAATAAGTGAAAAGAAAGAAATGGTTACGAGTGATGATTTTGCTTGCATGATCACATTAAGAATACTTGCCTATACCGAAAGACCGCTGACCCTTGTGTTGGCTGTGACCTTTGAGGTTGTATGATATTTGTCAAATGCCCGACGGGTGTCCAAAGGCCATGTTGCGGTCAAGGCCACACTGATGCTCCTTGAAGAATGCCATCTGAGCGAAAGTTCCAAATATTGCCGTGGTCGATGGGTAGAACGATGTCCAGTTGAGCTGGAAGACTGACAACTCGTGTGTTGACAGTGGCCCAAGGAGTCTTAATAATCGAAATACGCATGGTCGCATTGTGCCTGAGAAATATGAATTGTGTTTTGATTAAGTTAATGCCTAATATATTATTTTTGGCACGTAATAAATTGTAGCATGCAAGGTGCGTGTGCTAAGGTAAGGTGAGGATGCTTGTGATTGCATCCGATGGCTATTATTGTTGTTATAATTGAGGACCTATGCACGTTAATAGTTAAGGCAAAGCGTGGGTCACTTTGCTATTGATTTGACATTGATAATAAGTTGCACCTAAGGTGAGTGAACTTCCTAATTGAGGTTTAGGACTTTAACTTACTAAGTAGATCTTATTTGTTATTGTTAACTATTTTCAAGACGTTAGCATGACATAATGCCCGGCGCGATTCGGCGTCCCCATGGACATGGGCACCGTAGTCACCATGCACCTAGTTTCAGGTTGCACCTACATGTACAAGCATCACGTCACCACCGTGTGGATGAATAAGGGGCTAGATTTGTACATGCCCCATATTTTCAAGGCCTGGTTCATCAAGCAAGGGGAGGACGTCTAGGGCCCATTAAAGGCCTCGATAGGCCACTAGACGGTAGTCCAAGCAATGAGGTCTAAGATCCTATGGATATCAATGCCCCTAATGGCATTGTAAAGGATCCCTCCTCTGAATATTGTGACCCGGATGAGTACGTGTAGGCGTCTAGTGCCTACCTTTTGACTAGCCCTCATTTTTTTATGGAAGTAGATTAACCCGGCCTCAATATCTTTTTGTAAGCCCCGTTGAAAATTGCCCGTGAACAAGGCTTGTATAGCTTTTCCCTAGGGTTAATAATCATGTTCATTAATAAAAGGTTGTGTTTATACAATTGTCCGTTGCGTCTTTTTGCTATGCCTATTATGAGGATTGACTGGGTGTTAGTTGAATTCATTTCCTCATGTGCTTAACTGAAAAATAAAACAAATTGATCAGTGACATACTTTGGGATGTTGCATTCAAATGGCCGCAAGAAAATAGGGATTGTCACGTGCTAGAGGTAAGGGCGTGACTTCATCCTTCTTTAGAAATTTACAAAATGAGAGAAAGGAAGTTTATGATAAGATATGAACAATGGAATTATTGATTTGAATAGCCAAAGCTTGATACCACTTTCATTAGTTAGAGACGTCATTTTGGACATTTATATTGTGCGACTCATGAGATTTAATTGTAATTTACAGACGAAAAAATTTATAGCGGGTGCAATTTATAGTCAATAAAGTTGATGACTTTATAAAAAATAAGGTGGAGGACAATTATGGAGGTGTACCTTTTCACACGCCCATTTTCTATCGAGTTTCTTCTTGGTGCTTTTCTCTTTGTCCTTTTGAACTTTTGGTTTAATAATATATGATCCTCAGCCGTTTAAATAATTTACAATTAATTATATAGCTATATCTATAGTTAAACATATTTATATAGATAAAATCGCAATTTATTGATATGAATTCATAATAATAAAGTATTCCTAAAGAATTGCCTCTCATGATGACACGAGGAATTCTTGATAGCTAGAAAATTTTCCTTGGTACTACAAAGATTAGATTTGTTGCATTCACTACAAAAAAAAAAAAAAAAAAAAATGCTCCGTCCAAGCACTATATAAGCATATAAACATATACTTACTACTCCCTATGAAATATTTGTTTTGATCTCTTCTTATAAATCATTGCAAAGCTTTTACAACACTTATTTTATGTATTGACAATTATTAAAACGTGAGTATGTCGTGTGGCTTGGATTTCAAATCAAATCAAATCAAACTGTATGAATGTGAAAATTTGTTTCAAGTTTGAAATAGTTGGACGAAACCAAATCAAATCAAATCAAACGTGAGCATGTCGTGCCACATGTCGGTTGGCAACTGTTGGTCACCGGTCGCCAACCCACCCATCATCGGCTGGGTCACCGGGCGCTGAGTCGCCATTCATCGAGCACCAAGTTGTCGATCACCAAGCACCGAGTCGCCAGGTGCAGGACGTCGGGTCGCCAGTTGCTGGGCAAAGGGCGACAACAAATGGCTAGCAAACTTACAGGCGGCCGGCGACTGGCGATTGGCAATCGGCATCTGACGGTGAGCAAGCAAGGGTGGTGGACAGGTGAGGGCCAACGGCCGATGATCAACAGCGGGCGACCGGCGGCAAGCGGCGAGTGGTCCCCAAGAAATAAGTTTATATAAATTATTCCCAGGAACAATAAACTACTTTTTTTCTATTTCTCATTTCTATTCTAAATCTATTCCTTGGAACAACTTTTTAGTGGACGTTACCAAACAGATTTCTATCCTTTTTCTTTTTCTATTCCATGGAACAAAAGAACAAAAGAACAGAAAAATTGGAATGATTCCAAATAGACCCTTAAGTGCCTCCGGCAAGATATTCCAGCCAAAATTAACACGTGATTTCTTAACTTATTTAACCAACTTTTTGTAGATCACTTAAATGCCAATTTTTTTGAAAAACGATTTTTCAGTGCCAAGATTTTTGAAAAACTCGGGATTTAATCCCATAGAGATTATATATTCCATACATCACACTAGATAGATACATGCACCTGGACAGAAAGACCCTATGAAGCTTTACTGTTCCCTAGGATTGGCTTTGGGCCTTTCCTACGCAGCTTAGGTGGAAGAAACCTCAGAAACGGAAGAAAGGGGGGAAGGTGAGGAAGAAACAGATGTAGAAAGTGTCAAATTTTTTCAAAAACAATTTTTTTAGTGCCAAGATTTTTGAAAAATGATCATTTAAGTGCCAAATTTTTTTAAAACGATTTTTTTCAATGCCAATTTTTTAAAAATAAGTTTTTAGTGTCAATAAAATTTGGCCTTGAAAAAATCATTTTTCAAAAAGTTGGGCACTGAAAAAATCATTTTTCAAAAAATTTAGCACTTAAAAAATCCTTTTTCAAAAGTCTTGACAATGGAAAAATCTTTTTTTAAAAAATTTGGCACTTAAGTAATCCGTGAAAAATTGGTTAAATGATGTTGTTCAGCATTCCCATGTTCCAGCAAGCCATGTAGGATTTCCAGCTAAGCAGATCGGTGATGACACTAAAGTGATCATTTTTCTTCGATTTTGACACTTAAATACGCCTTAGAAAAGTTATAAAGACTAAAAGTACAACGCCATACATATGGCATTGATAGTGGACTTTTCCCACCGGGGGGTGGCCAAAACTTTGGTGTTATTAATGTAATCAAACCAATGACAGTGCACGCTCCATCTATTAAAATGATGTCAATGTAAGTGAGATATTGTTGCAACCTCCGGAGCGGAGGCTAACGGGGCACTAAGCTTATAGTTTAAACCGGGCTTTCCCAGACCCACTAATTCACGATTTATGATTTGAGTTTTTTAATCTACGAAATTGCCACTAATCGATTTGGAGTAAATTGATTAGAAATCTAAATAAAATATTGAGAGAAATACTTTATTTTTAGTACTTAATCTTGTTTGAATTTGAGATTTATTTTTTTTTTTTTTTAAAGACTTTCCCTGCATTCGTGGAGAAAATTACTTAAAAATTATATTGTGAGCTTTTTCTGATTTTTCTGGAAGATATAAATTATTTTTTGATATTTTGGAATAAAAATATTTTTTGGATTTTTTATTTAAAACATTTTTACATATTAAAATAATACAATATTTATAAAATAAACGACAGGGTCGGATCGCCGGATCGGAACCGACCCGGGTAGGCCGCCACAGGCCCAGACGCAGCCCCTCTAAAAACCAGCCTCGGACCCATAAAACTGAGCCCGCCGCCTAATAAAAGAAGTGTTCGGCCCCCGCCAAAATTTACCAAGCCCGTGCGGCCGCCCCACACGCAAATTAGAAATGAGCTGGCCCAAAGATTGCCAAGCCCGTGCGCCCAGCTCACATGCGTCAATACCGAATCGTCAGTAACCTTAACCGATTCACGCCCGCACCCGACCCGGTTACAGACCCGGATCACGGCCGCCGCTGGCCTCTCTTACCGCTAGTTCCGACGAGACAGCAGCGGCGGGCTTGCCCTCCTAGCCGTGCGTTCACTGCTGAAGCCGGCGCTTGGGCGGCTCCTACCTGCGCCGCCCCGGTGAAGGACCTGAACCCCCTCTCGACACAGCGAGTGCCATGGCGACGCCGGTGAGAGATCTGGCTTCCACGAACGCCATCGCCGCGCGTGTGCTGCAGCGTCGGGGAAGAGAGAAGAAAGGAAGACGAAGAAGAAGAAGGAGAAGGGGCTGGGCCGGGCCGGGCCGCAAAGGTTAGGGGGCCAGATGGGGCGGGGCCCATGTGGAAGAAAAGATGGAAAAAAGGGGCTGGGCGCGAAGGCCCAGCCCGCGTGGGCTCTCCTTTTTTTTTTTTAATAATAATTATCCGAAAATAGTGCAAAATAAGGGAAAATAAAAAAAGAAAATAAAACTTAGTAAAATGCAAATAATATTAACACTTAGGTGATTTAAAAATCATTTTTGTTAGAGCCAAATTGGTCCCTAATTTTGTACGCAATTTAAATATAATTATTTAGTCAAAATTTAGATGTCAATAGATATAATCAATCTCTTAGGCATTGAGAAAAATATTTCGAAGTGATGCTGAAATTTAGACAACAAACTACAAAATCTTCCCACCTTTCTTTTGCAAGTTATCATCCTATCATGGCATAAAGCTATTGGAAGTCTCTAAACTTTATTAGTTTGTGTAATTTAATTCTTGATTTTTTTATTTGTGCTATCAAATCCTTAACTTATGTTTTCTTTGTTCAAATTGATACTTCCGTCAAGAAAACAAACAAAATTGCTTATGTGGCTGTTAAGTAGCTATTCAATGCCATGCTGGCTCCCACTTGGCTCCTACGTGCTCATTCGATTCCAGAAAAACTTAAAAGGAGCAAATAAATTTATTTCATGAAGGAAAATTTGGAAAAGAAAAATCAAACAACAAACTCAATTTGGAGCTAGAAAGAGAATAAGGGAGAACTCTTATGGTAATCAAGACTGATATTAGTGTAAGAAGGTGACATTGATATTTCAGAAATGTTATGTTATAGTTGTTATTTGAATCGTAATTGCTGATGGGTGTTCATCGAATTACTTGTGATGGAACCTTGCTTGTTTGTCCGTATGACGTGTTTTCTTTGAACTATATGCCAGGATACTGTTTTATGCTTGATTCAACAACTGGGAATGCAAGCAATTTGAGCACGGACACATCTACTCCAATAAGAAATGGAGATGAGCTTCATTCCCTCCTTGCAATGTTAATATGCATACGGTTGTTCAAAACAAAGTCAAACATAACCTTTTGTTAAATTTATAGGATCGTCACGATCCTTGATGACCTCAGAAAAACTTCGTAACGATATGCTTTTTGCACTTGAGTTTTTGAGTTCTTAGGTGGCATTTATAAGATTCAATTCCATGTTCATGAATATGTAGTCTCTTATCAACCAATGGGGGAGCTCATTGGCGATAAACACGTCAAGTATATATCGTCTGTTGAGATTGAAAATGACATAGTTTACTTCTCACAGACATGATTTATCTAGATCTGTGATTTAGCATTTGGAGTTTACTGATTTGAGTTTTCATGTTGATCTTGCACTCAGAAAAAGTATAGTTTTGATTAGATGGTTATGGAGAACTTGAGAGTGAATGGAGCATATTAGGGATTGACTAGTCTAGATCTTCTTGGAAAAATTGGCACTGTGGATTCAAATGAAGTTGTTTCATGGATCCTGCAATGCCACCACGGGTCGGTTTGTGTTTATCTGTCTCTTGGCTTCTTTTCCGCGATTACCCACGAAAAACATGCGGCTCACAAAACCTCAACTCCACATTCAATCAAATATTTCTTATTTGACAGTATGATTAAGATTTTAACTTGGGATTAACAAATTTCATCTATTACAATGATGATCATGTCTTAGGAGTGATTAGTGTTGCTTTATTTATTTATATTTTTAAAACTTGGCTCTAAAGAAAGAAGTGCAAACGACACTTAGGCTGCTCGTGCAGGCAGCTTTGGTGAAAATATCAGACATGATCTACATTTGCTGTATGCACTCAGTGCCATACAAGTTTTGGCCATTTTTGACGAGTTAGATGTTCTTAACATCAATAAGGTGATAGATTGTATCTTTTGGAATAAAGCGTCCTAGATTTGCAAACTCTTCTAATCGATGCAAGTTCGTTGGTGGTGTTCTATGTTATTAAGTTTTCAACATCATGAGAGTGATGAACTTACATTAGGCTCTGTTTTGCATGTAAAAGGCTAGATTATGTCATGTTATAGAATTTTGATTGCAATTACTTTATGGTGTGTGTATTGCTAGCCAAACATTGATTGGGGGGGGGGGGGATCTCTCTATGGAGATTGAAGTTGCTACCGTTGGATAATCTCTAGTATCAAATGTCGTACATTGTTGTGCCTGAACAATGATTCAAACATCAGAGCAACTGCAAAACGAAGATGAATCTTTTTCTGAGGATATATAAGGAGAAGTCGATATTTGGTGTCTTGTCCTCATCTTTGACCAATTATAATTTTTTCCTTCTTGAGGATGTTTCTCAAATAATGGACAACCCTTTCACCCCTTTTTTTTTCCCTTTGAAGGATCTCTTATTGTGCTATATGCTGTCTTGCCATACTAAAACGGTTGGACTCGATATATGTCGAGAATCCTGTCAAATATATAGTGAGTTGCAAAACTTTGGATGCGGGTTTGGTTGCACTTCTGGTGCAGAGTCTCATGCAGGGCAAACTATGTCATTACCTTCTGCCGGAACTCTCACTTGTTTCTAATTTCCTATTGGTGCTTAGTACGTCGTGTATTTGTTTAAATACATGGTGGTCTTCTAATTATGTTCCGATGAACCCATCCAAAGGATAAAACCAAGTCGCCACAGTTTTAAGACATTCCTTATGTCTCATCTTAGATGTGAAAAAGTCGGAAGAGACCATTGACTCCGGAGGAGAATTAGGCATGAAACAATGAAGCACCAAGAAAGCAAATTAAGATGCACAAGAGCCTGAACAAGCACCTTGCTACAAAGTGGCTCATTTTCTCTCTTCTTTCAATTCAAATAAGAAGATATTTGCAAAACGGAGAGCAGGAACATGGTAGTAATCAGGAAGCGACAAGATTTGGTGTTTCTGCTTCAATAAATAACAAACTCGTGTGTGCTTTGTCTAGCCAATTGTCCAGTTGGTCACATAGTAAATTTTACCAGTGGAAACCTTTAAAATATGCTGCAGGCCTCAAATTGCCAATGGAAACCACAACTGCCCAAAATATGGAAAAAAAAAAAAAACTGGATATCCCATTTTAATTCTGCATGATGAACCAAGAAGAGAAGCACTATTTGCTTCCTTTTCAATCATCAAGAGCTCCTCACATGTAATAAAGAGACAGTAGATACTCATTAAAGTGACCATTATCCAGACCTTAGAATATACTTACAGATAAACTCTTCTGGAGAATATGCAAAGGATTACACTCAATCAAGCAGTCCACAAAAGCATAACAACATAACTAGACTAGGCACTCAAATAGTCAAACAATTGCACCCTTACACAACTATTACTATATGAAGCTAGAGCTAGAGCTAGAGCTCGAGCTCATGCTTAACTACGCAAAGATAAACCACACGATCACATTCAACTAAACACCAACTGCCACTCTGACCGAAAATAAGAAGAAGAGAAAAAAAACACACCAACTGGCACACAACTCTTACCTGTTCTTCTGCGATTGGCTAGTGATCCAGAGCTTGAGTTCAGGCCCATCACTCCCGCCACTGATGAAGTTAATGAATGCACTAAATTCCTCCAGCTGAGCGGCACTGAAGAAGAAAATGTGCACTAGATTGAAAAGTAGCACTGGTGAAGGACTTGAAGCTCACGGACATGGAACTTGAAGCTCACAAAGGACTTGAAGCTCGTGGACAAGGGAACCTGGGGACGAAGAGACGATGGCAATCGACACAGTGAACATCAGACTGAAGCTTTCGAGGAGCTAGTGAGCAGCGATGCGGATCCGGCCACAGCGATTTGCTTGAGCAGCGGGAGAGAGGAAGAAGAAAACGTGGAAAAGAACCCTAATCCCAATTCAATCCGTCGTTCAAAAATAAAAGTCGTACGAAATCTGCAGAAGGAAACGATAAGGTGAGTTGAGGTGAGGTCTCTTAGGCCTAAAAATTTCTCTTATAGTTGGTGAGGGATGTAAGATCCCTTACGTCGCCACCGAAGTGGACACACACACACACACACACAGAGCTTATGGAGATTCCCAGTAAGATGGAGAATTTTAATAAAGCAGAAATAGAAAGCAAGTAAAGCAGAAGAAACAGCGATGATCTATGAATAAAAAGAAGGCGCACCCTTTCCTCTATTTCTGTTTCTGTTTCTGTTTCTGTTTCAGAGTCCGATCCTTCAAATAGAGAGCTCCAGTCCCGTACCCGAAGCATAGAAGAAACACGAAACGAAATGTCCCCTGTTTCTGTTTCAGATTTATCAAATTCAAATATATGGCTCCCCTGTAGTGCTATATATAAAGACTCCCCGGTAGCTTCCCCTGTTTCTGGATCCCTTGTTTCTATTGCAGATTTATCAACTTCAAATATAATGGTCCCCTGTGTTGTTATATATACAGGCTTCACGGCAGCTTCCCCTGTTTTTGGATCCCTTGTTTCTGTTTCAGAGTCCGTTGTTTCCATTTCAGTTCCATTCAGAATCTTCTCTCCGTAAGACTCCCAAGTGTTGGAAGTTCGACCAGAGTCGGGTAACTCCCCACTACGTGTTATTTTTATCGAGCACTTACCTGGTATTTTTGAGTTCAATGGATCAAGAATCCTCTCCACTGATCCACACCGATGAATTTCCAACAGATGCAAAAACTCTAATTTGTCAATGCCCTCGACAACCTGTAGGCTCGGGCACCGATTAAGAATCAACCGCCTCAGGAACTTGCAGTGTGACAAACCGCCTAATCTTTTTAATGAAGTGCACCCTCCAACAGAAATTATTAATAACAGCGCAGGAACAAATTCAATATCCTGAACACCTGGGCACCCACATAGAATGAGTTTCCGAAGCGTATTCATGGAGCTTGGGAAACGGAAGTCTCCCCTCCAATGATCAATCAACTCAGGAGCTTTTAGCTCATTGCACCCGGGCTCCTCGCACAGAGTACTTGACCCATCCAATAATTTATTCCCTTCATTTAAAATAATTTCAATTTGCCTTAGCACCTTGCTTTCTTCCGATTCTCTTGAACGTGATGCAACGATTGCAGTCTCCTTTTCCGATGGAGGAAGCTGTAATTTTTTACCTCGAGTGTCATAGAGCTCCAGAACCTTCAACTTTGATGATGGAAGTTGTTCGAAAGCGGGCACGTCTACTCCATGTAGAGCAAGTTCTTCCAGCAGAGAAAGGGAACCCAACTCTATAGTTGAAACGCAGACATTTGAAAAGCAAAGTTGCAGCTTGCTTAGTCCGGATAAACTCCCAATCCACTGCAAGTCGCAAGTTTGAATTATATCTGATTCGGCAACATATTCAGAGCCATCGGATAGGGCCAGTTCAACTAGATTAGTAAGGTTTGAGAGGTTAGGGACAGTCACCAATGAAGTAGATGTCAACTGTAGAGTGGTCAAACTTTCAGGGAGCTCCGGCAGCTCTTGTATCCGATTACAATTATTCAAATGCAGTGCTTGGAGGCAAAGAAGCTTGCTCATTGTACTGGGCAATTTTTCAATCGATGTGAATGATGCATTGATAGATGATAGGCTTGATAGTCTATCAATGGAATCCGGTAACCTCGTAATTCCTGTGCCCCATACATCCAACTTCGTTAATGAAGTTAATTTCAAAACTGAGTCAGGGAGTTCCCTCAAGCAATCGCAACTCCTAAGAGAGAGGTGCTGCAGTTCCTGTAATTCTCCAATTTGTTCAGGCAATTTTTCAAGTTCGACACATAACTCAAAATTCAAGTCGATCAGCTTCCTTAGTTTCCTAATAGAGTGATGAATTTTCTTCAAGGAAAGAAAATTAGAAATGGTCAACTTCTCTAAGATTGAGTCCCGAGGAAAAGTTGGTGTCCCATGTATCGACGTATTATAACAAAGAGTGAGAACCTTCAATTTCCTTGCTTCCTACAAAAGCCAATGAAATATTAGGATAGACGAGATAAATATGGATTTAGGCTACCAATGAGAAAATTAGATCATAAATCCATCCAATTTTGTCCTTCATTGAATGAGAAAATTAGACTGAGAGGGAAACTGGGATACCTTGATTAGGCTTGCGAACACGTCTTCTGTGATATCAACCCCAGAAAGATTCACCACAACCATATTCTCTAGATGCAACGTATTAATTGCCTCAAATGGTTGATCACGATGGGCGGCAGGTCTAGGACGAATAATATACATGTAATCCAAACTGATCCATTTCAACTTGGAAAGACAGCCCCTAAAGTCACCTTCCCAGTTTACGTCACACAATGAAAGAAACCGTATACACGGGAATTGCTTCATTTGCTTCGAAGTGATAATTGTACGATATTTTGACGTACACGTCCTTTTCAAACTCCTTTTCAAACAGAGTGCTTGAACGCTTTCCTTGATCTGCCAATGACATTAAGGAGCAGAAAGAGGAATTTGTCAATATCCCAATATTTTATTTCGTAGAAGAAAAGAAAAAACGTAGTAGAAGAGTAGCTCCCAATTCAAAACTGTGAATCATCAATTAAGAAGAGGTTACAAGCAAATTTCTATTCAAATTTGGTCATACTTTACCTCTGTTGATTTTAATATGGAAATGATGTCGTCTTTATCCCACAATCGGGTTCCCCGTTCTTTCGCAATTTTCCTTCCGAGATCTCTAAACTGATCATGCATCCAAAGGCTATTATCATCAAACACCTTTATCATGCATCTTTGAATAAGGACCTCAATGGAACTCTCTGGGTAAAACTTACAATCCTCCCACAAATACATTAGATTAGTCTTATTCTCGCCAACAAAAAAGCATGCAATATCGAGGAATATATCTTTTTCATACCGTTCTAAGGCCTCATAGCTAATCGTTAGCGTTGCCAAGACATTTTTATGAGGTGCTTCCTTTAGCTTCTTTAGGCACTCCAACCATATTTCTCTCTTTTTCTGAAAAAGTGATGAACCAATTGCTTGAAGAGCTAAAGGTAGTCCATATGTAGTATTGATGATGTCCATTGAAAGACTACGGTAATCAGCTAGAGGAGAGTCATTATTGAAGGCATGCCTACTAAAAAGTTTAAGTGCGTTTTCGCTGCTCAACCCCTTCATTTCATAAGGCACAAAGTTGTACTTGTTGCTAATCAGAACGTTTTTGTCCCTAGTAGTAACAAGTATTCTAGTACCAGGATAGAAATTTTCCTCTCCAATGAGTTTTTGGATCTGAATGGCCTCCTTAACATCATCCAATACAATTAGCACATTCTTGTTGCAAATTGTTTCTTCAATCCTTTTGGTCCCCTCATCAACGTTTGGAATGTAAGGTTCCACTCTAGCAACGTTGGACAATAACTTTCTTTGCAACTTCCCTAAACCCTTGGTTTTTGCTATTTCCCCCACGTCGTCAAGAAAGCTGCAGTATCTCCCAAAGTGAGGACATAGTTGGTTGAAGATAATCTTGGCAAGTGTTGTTTTACCGATGCCGCCCATCCCGTAGATTCCAATTAGCCGTACATCACTAGAGTCGATGCCTAATAAATTGTTTATGTGTGCTATTGGATCCTCCATTCCAACTAAATCTTCGGTTACATGTCTCTGTCTTGTCTTGAGCCTGACCAAAACCTCATGAACAACCACCTGGATAAGTTTCGCATAGCTGCCGCAAAGTTGAACATTTTCAATTGAGAAAAGGTGAGTAACCAACCAAGTGAGAACGCAATCAAGTTTAGGCTATAGAAGAGAAATGTTTGATCTTTATCAAGCAGAAGGATAAGAAATTCTGGCAATAAAGGGTAGAACAATCAAAATATAAACATCTAATGAATTACTGTAATAGAAGGTTTACTTAAATAAAAAATGGTCCGATTGTACAAAATAATTTTCACAATCATGGTTAGATTGTTACCCTGGATATTTCTCTAGCTCCCATCCCTTGGTGCGACCAACTTCTCTGAGCGCTTCCTGCCACTTCTCTATATCCTTGGGGCTGAACTTATTCTTTTGATCCTCCATGTTTTGCTTCAAATTCGAGATGGCATCCTTGTACAACTCAGATTTTAGCTTCACGTCATCGGGCGTCACATCGTAGAAGATGGGCAAAATGGCATTCTCTTTCCCATCTTCTTTATGTTTAGAGCTGTTCTCCACCATCCTCGCGAGCTCGTCGAGGCACCAAAGACTTGAAGCATAATCTTTAGAGAAGATGGGTATGTAGAGCTTGGAATCGTCGATCTCTTGTAGAATGTTGTCACTAATTCTTTCACCTGGTCGAAGCCCTTCATCATGGATGAAAACACGAATCCCAACATTTACCAAGTCTTGGCGGAGGAAATCCGCGAATGCACGACTAGCATCAAGCCCTCTAAAACTCAGGAAGACTTGGTGCTCACTTCTTGAAGTATTGCTGGTGCTCGCACCTGTCTCTAAGTTCGCCATAGGAGCATGCGTCGCACTTAACAAGGTCAGCCCTCTCATCTGGTCTCTGAGTTCGCTGTATGACATTTCACATATTTGAATCAGATCCCATTTGCCATCCAATACGCATACAGGCAACTTCGTAGCAGGTGCAATTTCCAATTTATAGTCAATAAAGTTGATGGCTTTAAAAAGGAAAAATAAGGCGAAGGACAATTACGGAGGTGCGCCTTTTACATGCCCAATTTCTTTCGAGTTTCTCCTTTTTACTTTTTGCTTTGTGCTTTTGAACTTTTGGATTAAAATATTTGATTCTCTATATCTATAGCTGTGCATATTTAAAATCCCAATCTGTATTGTAAAATAACACAATTTATTTATATAGGGCAACAAAATATTCCTAAAAGATTGCCTACCATTCTTACACTTGGGACTCCGGATAATTAGAAAAATCTCCTTCATACTATAAAGATTGGATTTGCTGCATTCTCTACAACAAATGTTCCACCTAAGCATTACCTAAGCATATAAGTACTACTACTTATTATGAAATATTTTTTTGATCTCTTCACCTTGAAAGACTTACCTTTAATTATAAGTAATTTCCTTTAACTCTCAAATATTCTCATAAAATATGTCATTATATTAAAAGAAAATAATCATTTATTTCCTATCGACTACTGTTAGAATGTGAGCATAATGTGGTTAGAGTGGTTTGGACGTTGAACCAAACCAAATTATTTAAATATGTTAGAATATATTTCAAATTTGAGCTCGTTGGATGAAATAGGACCGAATGAGACTTATGGACGCTGGACCACTGTTCAAAATTGATGAGAGGAAATGCAGGGATGGCCTGTCAATTGGCCATGATGCCCTCCATCGTGGTGCCGTTTTGAGCACGAAAGAGAGAGAAACCATGATTGGCTTGACCACAAAGACGGCTTTGCTCAGCTGAAGAAAGGGAGAACGAGATCAATGATGGTCATAACCGATATGGGCCGAAAGGGAAGAAGACGAAGAAAGTTGCAGGGATGGTGTCTTTTCATGTTGGCCACTCAGTTGTTTCCTTCATTCTTATTTGTTTGGTTCTGCTGAATTTCCTCTTCAAATGCCAAGAGAGCTCTGAAGGCTGCACAGAGCATATTGAAAAGCGTGCCGAGAGTTCCCCTTGATCACGCCAAATATTTGTGCTCCGAAGCCTATTATATCTTTTGTTAAGATTTGTGTCATTTCTTCACGAGGGAGAAATTTTAAATGTTGAACATTATTAAATATAATTAAAAGCTGAAAAACATCGAAAGTATTTAAATAACTTGAACGTGATTATAACTTTCATTATATTTTTTGATCTATAATAGAATCTTGTACTATTTTTCGTATAAACGTAAATCACATAATTGAATCATATAAATCTAATGTTCCATTCATTTTTTTTGGGCATTTTATTTAATTGCTTTTTTTTCAACAAGGAATATGGTTTGAAGGAAAGTTAAATCAAACTAAAAGATATTCAATAGCATTAGGCATACATGAATAAATGCATGAAAAAATATCTTTTATTTTCTTAAGATATTGATCAATATTTACAAGTTTAAATTCGTGGTCGATGATAGAATTTGTCCCATCACCCACTTGACATTAACTCCGATCATAAGGACGACATTCAAGGCCATCTGCACGACCCGTTTCTTCTAAGATCCCTCTGACAATGCATAGTGATGTTCTTTTATTGCCCCTTTCTCGCTTGAATCGCGCCAGCCCATGTGTACCTTTCCCTTTGCTTCCTTCATTTCCCATGATTTTATGGTTGCATATATTTTATTGTTTAGTTTTGGACGCAACATATCAAGAAAATCATAAATTTGTAACTACAATCATGACGTATCAAATAAGTCTGTTTTTTCACTACATTTGTTAGCGATACATTTTTTTTGTTCAGCATGATTTAACATAAATCATTTTCATATTTCATCTCTTAATAAATATTTCATGAAAAATTGAAAATCGTAATGAATATTATCCTTCAAAATTTGAAGTGTTGTGGTAGAAGTAATGAAGATCAGATAGAGTGTAGCCACAATTATTTATTTTTTGGCTTGTTTTACTTATATATGTCTTTTTGTGGCATTATTAGTTGTTTTGACTTGTTGACTAATTTGGCATACTGTACGAAGTCTTTGAGAGAATGACTTGTCCACATTTATTTTATCTCATTTATAACAGTAGTATCCAAAACATTTGAGTGAATTAACAACGATCTATACACGCCAATCGCTCCATCACCGCTCCATCACACACATTAGGTTAGCTCCATTCAAGGATGGCTAGCGAGACTCTCTAAGGTAATAAGTAAAGGACATTGTGATCAAATTTGAACAAAATATTGTCTTAAGAATAGCATTCAAAATACACATAATGCATTCATGATGGTTTTACGAACCCAAGTTTGCACAAATTATCTATAAAACAGCAATCCTTCCAAAGATATAGCAATAGGATATCATAAGTATGGTCATCTTTGATACACTACTTCATACAACTTAGCAATACCTTATGGAAACGCTATGAGAATGCACATCCTATGCTTTCAAGCCATTGCCTCAAAAGATTGGAATACATAAAAAGCATTAATGCTTACTTTTTAAGTAAATTAGAAGATCATGCGGCATCATATTACAAGATCATCAAAAGATACCAAAATGCCATTTATCGAAATTACGTTTTTACCTTTTAATTAATCATGCATGTTACATACAACTTTAATAAATCCGCAAGGTTTTAGGCATGTGGAAATCGATGTTATCGGACTAATTAGTTTTTGACTTACTGCTTCAAGATCTAAAGGTACACCATATGTGGTACAGACAATGCCTTTTGAAAGAGTGTAGTAATTGACCAGAGGAGAGTTGTTGTCCAAGGCATGCCTTCAAAAAAGTTTTAAGTGCGTTACTTTGAGTGCGCGGCTCATTGTTTATCAAATTTCAGCCATTCTTTTGGATTTGACATTTTAGTAATAATAACATTACATTCCTTGATGGGAAGAGCTTTTACTACATTCTTAACGTGGAAAGCTTCCACACTACATCATCCTCCTTAGAAATTTACAAAAGAAGAAAAAGTGCATTACAATAGAAAAGGAAAAAAAATTATGTTCACTATGAGAAATGATGAAATTCTTGATTTTAATGCCCGAAGCCCGATGTCACTTTTGTCAGTGAGAGACATCGTTTTGGATGTTTGTTTTGCGTGACTCACGGGAGTAAATTGAAAGTTACGGATAGACAACTTCACATCAACTGCAGCTTTCAATTTATAGTTAATAAAGTTGATGGCTATAGAAAAATGAGATGAAAGACAATTATGGAGGTGTGCATCTCACACGCCCAATTACTTTCGAGTTTCTTCTTGGTGCCTTGGAAATTTTGAATTAAATAAAATCTGACTTGAAAAAATTTAAATCATTTATAATTAGTCTCTAGCTATATCTACGGTTAAACATATTTATAAGATAAAACCACATTTTATCTATATAAATGCATAATAACACAATTTTCCTTAAGGATGCATGGGATATGGTTGTCCTAATCGATATCATCCATTAAAATTAGCATCTACCAATGCTATCAATGTCACAAGCCACTCTAGAATAAGAGACATCGGACAATAATTTTTCATGCAGCTGGACCAAGCCTTTGGTTTTTGGCTTTTCCCTGATGTCATTAAGCAAGATGTAGTTTTTCCAAAAGCAAGGATATAGCTGGTTGAAAATAACCTTAGGGGGTGTTGTTTTACCAATGTTGCCCATCCCGTAGATCCTAGTGAACCACATGCCACTAGAACCGATGTCTAATAAATTGTTCATGGCTACTATTCAATCCTCCATTCCAACTAAATATTCGATCATTTGTCTCTACCTTGTCTTGAGCCTAACCACAATCTCATTAACAAATTGACTTGATAAGATTTCCATTGTTGCCACAAAGTCAAACAATTTCAATTGAGAAAATATAACAAATTTGCATGTTGACAAACCATTTCCATATATCAAAGCTCAAATCTACCTCAAATTTATTTTGAATGCACAGCTGTTATTTGTGAATTTTCAGTTTTTCTTTTGGATTGCACATTTTAGAAACAATAACATTACATTAATTAATGGGAAGAGTTTTATTACATTCATGTGAAAAGCTTTTCTACAAGATCATCCTCCTTCGGAAATTTACAAAAGAAGAACAAGCGTGTTTCATTACAAAGGAGAAAAGGATATACGATGAAATTCTAGATTTGAACACCCGAATTCTGATGCCACTTTCGTTAGTGAGAGACATCATTTTGGACGTTTGTATTGCGTGACTCACGGGATTAGATTGAAAGTTACAGACAGGCAACTTCATAGGCAACTTCACAGCAACTATAGCCAGTACAGTTGATAGCTTTAGAAAAATGAGATGCTGAACAATTATGAAGGTGTACATTTTCACATGCCTAGTTTCTTTGGAGTTTCTTGTCAGTGCCTTTGAACTTTTTAATTAAATAAAATATGATTTTCAAACGTTTAAATAATTTATAATTATTTTATAGTTATATCTATGGTTAAACATATCTATATAGATAAAATCACAATTTATCTATATAAATGCATAATAAAAAATATTCATAAAGAATCCCTCTCGATACATGAACTATGGATAATTAAAAGATTTTCCTTCATATTATTGAGATTGGACTTGCTCCACCTAAGCACTACCTAAGTATATACTTGCTACTATTTGTTTGATCTCTTTGCCTTAAAGACTTATATTTTATCATAATTAATTATCTTTAACCACTCGAATATTGTCATAAATGTGCCATTATAATAAAGCGATATAAACTTGCCGGCCTTGGGCGAGCTCGAGCCTCACCGTCGGAGGTCGCGAGCTTGTTGGCCATGGTGGCGGCCAGCGAAGGGCTGAGAAGAAGAAAAGAAAGAAAATAAATTAAAATAAAATCGATTTTAAGGAAAAAAATTTAAAAAAATCGATTTTTAAATAAAAAATTCAAAATTCAAAATTTCAAAAATACATCTTTATAAGAGCAATCATTTGTTAACCAATATATTCGAAAATCATTTTCCATTTATTTCAAAGGGGAAATCATTTTTCTAAATTTAAGAATTTTTTTCAATTGACTAGAAAAATATTTTCTGTTGGCTCATTTTGCTGAAAAATTAGGAAATTTTTTTTTCTAAAAGTATTTTCTACAAAATAAATACATCCTTAATGTGTCACATGAAAAAAAAACGTATATAATGTGAGATTAAGGTTAGAATTTACATAAGCAATAGTTTCTAGTAGAGAAAAAATATTCGCCGAAAACTTCACTTTAATAATTCTAAGAGAATCCAATTTCATTGATTGATTACACATCGTTGACAGATTTAGTGAACGCTTCTCGTTGCAGACTCCCACATCCTAACGGGTCTCTCCCTCCGTAGCACGTACAGCCACACCGCTGTCTCTCTCTCTCTCTCTCTCTCTCTCTCTCAAACGTAGACGGGGAGGAGGAGGAGGAGGAAGAAGAAGACAGCGCAAAGTGAGGTTAAGAGTTAACCAAGGTGCGGTTAAGCTGCTTTTTGACCGTCGTTGGTCACTTGGGCGTTATCAAAGCTTCATGTTATGTCAATCTCATGCTGCAGATGAGGAGTACGACCTGATACATCGTGGGGTCACGTGACAACTATCAAACCTCCTCATTATGTCAACACCAGGCCCAGGGACCCCACTCTGTCCTGCCTTTGGTTCTGCACGTCGTCCAGTCCAGGAAAATCCAAGTTGGATTTTCTTGTCCCAAGGAAAGGCACACAACCAAACTGCACCGACAGAAAAAAGTGACATGTGAGCCCGTCTGAAGAAAGGGAATAAGCTCTCTGGCCTGTCCTTGTCTAATGTACATGCGCTCGTCTTATGCTTTTCAACCTTACATACTTAGCCCCCAGTATTCTTAATTTACTTTCATATAATATTACATCCTCCAAGCACTTGGTATACGGATAACTACTGTCCTCTTCTGGCTCCAATTTGATGCACCCTAAGCCCAGGACTTAACATAATCACTTAAGCTCTTTGGTTCGAGATTGCAATATATGGAAATTATCTAACAATTTTCACCCCATTTCATCTCTCCCTTAAGAGAAATTATTCATTTCTTTTCTTTTCTTTAAGTATGGTTTTAGAGAAAACCATGCATTAATTGCACTGCCTATGTTGATTGATCCAACGAAGAGAACCCAAGAGAAAAATTTTCCCATGGGCCCACAAATTATTTCCTCTTACTTGTGAGAGGAAACAGAGGGAAATAAGAGAATCCAAGGAAGTCGAACAAGCTTTATATTAACGAGGCCCATAATCTTCCTGAGGCGTAATTTGAACATTTTATTTTCTTCCTAATCTCATGTAGTCGGGTTCTTATTCTATCATTATTACTCTGCTTGGTAATCAAATATTTGTGTTCTTTCACTATAAATTGTTGTTTTAATCATCCCTTCATCCATTACATATGATGTAATTAGGTCTCTTCAATGTTTTTAATTGTTGTTTCTTCTATTCCTTCAATTCAACTTCTTCATTATTTTTAACCTCTCCGCAATATTGCTGCCAATCGCATCTCTCACTTCAGGCTAAGTTCAATTTCAATCTAGAGTTTCGATCACATCTTCAATTTGATAGACAGAAAGACGGAAGTGGTGCCAAACCAAAATGAAGATAAAGAAAAAAAAGGTGATGTTAATAGCTAATCATGGTAAATTTTAAGTTTCTTTTTTGTCTTCATCGTTCACGTAACAAATATTAAGTTTCGTATATCAACCTCATGCTCAGATGGCAGCACGACCTCTTACACGTACTGTCCTATATGTAGTTCGGACTTCACGCATATGAACACTATTATTAACTTCATTACGTAAATGTGGGCACAACCATATAATGATTACATGTCTAGTCCCAAATTTTTACCAATTATTTTACGAATAAGAACAAATGTTCTTGAAAAAAAAAAGCAACCTTTTAATTTGGTCAATTACCCAAAATAAAAACTGATTTTAATCAATGGTAAAATATGCTTACCCATATAATTCAAAATTTAAATATCTTGACCGCGGACATAATAAAGTTCTAATTACACAGGTATCATATATTAGATTTATAGTTGTAAACTTGTAATATTCAATTGTTATTCCAAAAACAATTGGCACAGAATTAAATTAAAATATAATAATTAGCGAAATTAAATAAAAGAACACCTCCCACCCCTGTATAATGCATCTCCATGCACCATTGCCGAGAATAAGTACGTTGTATTGTTCGTCCAGTTTGTTTCTCCATGCAAACCATCCAGAGCTCATCTCTTCTTCTTTCTTATTATGGATTGATGGGCCTGAGCAAATGACAAGTAATAATGTTAGTGCAAGACGTAATTTGAGTTGAGATGAAAAATACTTAACCCATACTACTGACAGTACACGAGTGGACGATGACCTCTAGTACCCTTTATTAATATATATCTGCTTCAATGTCGGCAATCCATGATTTAATTCAATTTTGAATATCTGAACTTTGATAAAACAAGACCAAAATCCCGATTCATCATCCCATACTTAAGTAGTATTACTCACAAATAGCTGGAGTTTTTAATGCAAACATATCTCGTACGAGATGACACCTAACATGAAAAATTAGAGTCCATGACACCGGAAGATTAGTTAAAACATTGCACATCTACCACAATCACATGACATTTTCTTAACATATCAGCTACTACGGTTGTTACACTTCTATCTCTATCTTGGTCAATCTCGACGCATTGAGCAACACATTTCAAGAGATCTGCTACCTTTGGTCTCCAAGTACTTTAAAGACTAAGCTATTGCGGCTTCTCATGGGTCTTAGCTTAGGACAACCTTTCAGTTCAACATGCCTTGGCTTCTTCAAATTGCATAGGTCCGGTAAAGTTTCAATCGGATCACATGCAACAAAGATCCCGATTCCCCCAAACCTTGAACCTCAAGAACTCTTTCTAAATAAGATAGTTCTAAGGATTGTGGATTCCTCGAGCACGACGGATCGGGTGTCCTCGTGAGGCATTTGCACAGAATAATTCGTAATTTCCTCTATTTCACCAAGCCTTTCTAGAGGGAAAAGTGCACCGTCGAGGATTCATTGATGACATTAGTCAACAAGTATTGCGTCTCCGATAATGCCCAATTTGACTGACAAAATGTAACAAAGATAAGACGAGAGTTGTGCTCAATTTCCCTGTTGTTATTTAAGCTAATTATGATGCGACCATCAACCAAAAGTTCTTCCACGCCCGTGCCCTAAAACTTCTGCCGTTAGATTTTAAGTAACCATGCATCATCATTTAAATCTAAAATTTAATGAAACTAATTTTCAGCCTCATAACTACGCAAAGATTCCATCTTAGTTATTTTTTCACATGAAAAAAAACATAAATAACGTGAGATTAAGTTTAGAATTTACATAACTAATAACTTCTAGTATGGAAAAAATATTCACAAAACCTTCCCGGGAGATAATAATAAAAGGAATGGGAGCTCAGCTCCCTAATTTAGAAAGTTAAGCTGCCCAAATCAACTTCAAATGGAAATTGAGATAAAAATAGAAGTCAAATGTGGCAACTGACAGATTTTCGAAAAATATGTAGTATAAAATTTTTAGATCTTTGGTAATTATCTGTTATGTGTGGAATGAATTGACTGTGGCATATTATGAAATATTAGTCAGATACTCTAATAGTCATAAACAGTAAACACTCCATTGACATTTGAGAGACACTTATCGACTAATTTTTTGCACATGCACAGCTACTCCATTGTGAGAAATGAAGGTTCGTGGAAGATACGTTTTCATTTTTTTGTATTGGAGTTAATAATTATAATAATAATTTATATCACGAAACCTCAATTTAAGAGTTCTAAAACAACCCAATTTCATTGATTCGTCACGTCTTGTTAACGGATCCAATGAATATGAAGTGTACTTGTATGTAATTATATATCTCTCTCTCTGACATCTCTTTGCAAATAATCTCCACGTAATGACCTCTTTCCAATTCTCCGCAAACTCCAAATCCTTACTTGTCTCTCTCCATCCCTAACAAGTACCAGCCACACACGTCCGCAGTTGTTGCTCCGGTGCTGCTCTCTCTCTCTCTCTAAAACGCAGACGAGGAGGAGGAAGGCAGAACAAAGCAAGTTTGAGAGTTTAATCAGGGTAGAGTTAAGTTACCTTTTGTCCATCGTCGGTCACATCGCAGTTATAAAAGCTTCGTGTTCCCGTCGACCTCTTCTGCAGATGAGAGTACGATTTGAATCGTGGATCACATGGCAATTTAAAGCTTGTTATTATGTTAAATCTCCACGTCCAGGGACCCCGCTCCACCGTACCGTCCTTTCTCTCTTTTTACACGTTGTTCCAATCCAAGTAACACCGACCGACAAACAAACGTGACATGTGAGCCCTCTCAAGAAAGGGGACAAGCTCTTTGGCTTGTCCTTCCTATTGCATGTGCTCGTCTTATCCTTTTCAACCTTATATACCCGGCTCCTAGTAATCTTAGTTTACTTACTTACGTAATATAAATCTACAAGCATTACGCGATATGGATAATCAATGTCCTTTTCTGGCTCCGATTTGGTTCTTCCAAACCTAGGGCTTAACACAATCACTAAATCTCTTTGGTTCGAGATTGGATTATATGGAAATTGTTCTGGCAATTTCACCTCGTTTCATCTCTTCCCTAGAAGAAATTATTCATTTCCTTTTTTTTAAAGTATGGTATTAGAGAAAATCACGTGTTGATTGAAATGTCCATGTTGATTGATCCGAAGAAATTTTTTTTCCCATGGTCCCACAAAATATTAATGTGACCTATATTCTTCCTAAGACATAATTTGAAAAAATTATTTTCTTCCTAATATCTTATTGTCTGGTTCAAGTCCTGTCATTATTATTCTGCTTCGTAACCAAATATTTGTGTTGTTCCACTTTAAATTGTTGATTTGATCATCGCTTCATCTACGACGTATAATGTAATTAAGTTTCTTCAACTTTCTTAATTGTTGTTTCACCTATTCCTTCAATTCAACTTCTTAGGTATTTTTAACTTCTCTACCAGATTGCTTCCAATTGTACCTCTCATTTCAAGCCACATTTAATTTCAATCTAGAGTTTCGGCAATCAAGGTGAGATTAAAAAAATAAAAGTTTCATACATTTCAAGCCACGTTTAATTTCAGTCTAGAGTTTTGAAAAAAAACATATATAACGTGAGATTAAGGTTAGAATTTAGATAAGCAATTGTTTCCAGTATTAAAAATAAATCCACCAAACCTTCCCAGGAGTTTAAAAAAGAAGAAGAAGGAAGGGGAGCTCAGCTCCCAAATTTATAATGTTAAGCTGTGATAAAAAAGAGACAAAGACAAATAATAGATTAAAAAAAAATGTAATATAAAAATTACGTGTCTCCAATAACTATTCAGTGTGTATGTGATGGAAGGTCCGTCGGACCTAATGAAGATTCGTCAGATGCTCAAAGAACCCTAGACACAACATTGATATAAACACCTACCTATTAATTTTGGGAATATGCATAGGTTTTGAGCTAAATACACAACTCCATTGAGATAAAATAAGGTTCACGGAAGATGGCCTTTTCATTTTTTTATAGAAATTACTAATTATAATCATCATTTATTTTTCAGAACCTCACATTGATAGCTCTAAAAAAACCAAATTTTATGGATTGATTGCACCTCATTCAGTGAATATGAAGCGTACTTGTACGTAATTATATGTACGTTAAGGGGATCATTAACCCCATATGGGTTATATGGATCTGTCGCTATTCAATGGTTAAGCCTGACCGGCTCTCTCTCTCTCTGCGCTAATAAGAGTAACCTCCACGTAATGAACCCCTTTCTGATTAATTCTTTGCAAAAAATAAGTAACGTGAACAATTCATCACAAAGCCAACGCTTCTCATTGCAAACTCCCAAATCCTTACGTGTCTCTCCCTCCCTAACACGACCACCATCGTTGTTGCTCTGATGCTGCTCTCTCTCCCTAAAATGCAGAGGAGTGAGGAAGACAGGACAGAGTGAGGTCAAGTGTTAACCATGGTGGAGTTAAGTTTGCTTTTTGGCCATCGTTGGTCACTCCGCAATTATTCAAGCTTTGCATTATGACAACCGCATGCTGCAGATGACAGTACGGCTGGGTCACGTTGCAATTATTAAAGCTTTCTTGTTACGTCAACCTCGCGCCTCGGGACCCAACTCTACGGTACCGTCCTCTCTCCCTTCCTACACGTTATCCTTTCCAGCTTCAAGTTAATGCGTCCGGGTCAATTCCAAAAAAAACCCCAACTTTTAGGTTTAGTCCCAAATATACCCCAAACTTTTTTTTTTTGTCTCAAGAAAAACCCCAAACTTTAGGTTCAGTCCCCAAATCTGCTTGTGAACTTTTTTTTTTTCTCAGAAAAAACCCTAAACTTTAGGTTTAGTCCCAAATCTGCCCCAAACTTTTCTTTTGTCTTAGAAAAAACCCCAAACTCTTAGTCCATTCCCAAATCTATCCCAATTTTTTTTGTCAAAAAGAAAATCATCAAAATTTACTCTAATCCTAAATTTGTCCTCGTTAGCCTCTATCCAAAAGCCGTATTAGTAATTCCTAATTTTTTATGTCCTAAAATGGTTTTACTTTGAAAATAATTTTCTATGACATATTGCTTATTTGTATTTATTATCTATGTGGAAATACCATGTTAAGTTGGGGTAGGCATGGGGTATATTTGAGAATAGATCAAAATTGATGATTTTTAGTACAAACGGTGGGTAAAACCCCAAATTAGTATACCTGTAAATTGCGACGCGTTATTTAATTTAAGAATTTGACAATAAAATTTAACAAAAAATAATATATGGTAATTTGTTTTAATTTTGGATAAATTTGTTATATATGTACCAATTTGAGTTTTTCATGATATTGACTCTTTTTTTAGACAAAACAAAATTCAGGGTAGATTTGGGATTAAAATTAAAGTTTAGGGTTTTTCTGAGACAAAAGAAAAGTTCGGGGCAGATTTGGGACTAAACTTAAAGTTTGGGATTTTTCTTGAGACAAAAAAAAGTTTTGGGTATATTTGGGACTGGACCTAAAGTTTGGGGTTTCTTTTGGAATTAACCCAAATGCGTCCACGACCACCGTATCTGATTAAATATCTGGTCGCAAATTTGTACAAATTAAATGCTGTGCTGCAGATGTGGGGTCCGACCGATACATTGCGGGTCACATGGCAAGTATCAAAGGTCCTTGTTATTGTCGACCTCACGCCCTCGGACCCCACTCCGTCCTACCTCTCTGTCTGAGGACTACGGCCCAGCACATCGTGAGTCACGTTGCATTATTAAACGTTCTGTCATGTCAACCTCACACTCGGGGGACCATCTCCACCGTACTGTCCTCTCTTTCTGCAAATTCTCCTTTCCACCTTCAAGTTAACGCGTCCATACCCAAATTCGTATAAATTGTTTTACAAAAAACAGCAATAAATTATAATTATACTCATCATTTATTTCTCAAAACCTAACTTTAATAGTCTTAAAGAAAACCCGATGATTGCATTGATTGATAACACCTCATTAACAATTTAATGACCCTCTTTCCGATTCTCTTCAAACACCAAATCTTTGCGTCTCTCTCCTTCCCTAACAAGTACCGACCACACACGGCCTCAATCATAGCTCTGATGCTGCTGCTGCTGCTGCTCTCTCTCTCTCTCTCTCTCTCTCTAAAACGCAGAGGAGAAGCGAGAAGACAGAATAAAGTAAGGTCAAGAGTTTTACCGGGGTGGAGTTAAGTTGCTTTTTGGCCATCGTGGATCACGTTGCGAATATTGAAGGTTCGTACTATATCAACCTCATGATGCATCCGGACAGTATGGCTTTATACATTGTGGATCGTGTTGCAATTATTGAAGCTTCTTGTTTTTCATCCTCACGATGAGGGACCCAATTCCACTGTACTATCCTCTCTCTCTCTCTCTAAAGGTCGTCCCGTCTGGCTTCGACTTAATATGTGCAAAGCCATATACGATTGTATGTTTGATCCCAAATTCGTACAAGTTATTTTACGTAACAAATATTCTGCAAAAAGCAACCTCTATTTTCCATGGATTATCCTAACAAAAAAAACATATTCATACAAGTTATTTAATTACCGGGAAGGATAGAAGACAGTGAGGACGCAGATTGAATGGGGAGATGGGAAATGTGATAAGATGCCTGAACAAGATTGGTCGAAGCTCCTACAACGTCAACCAAGCTGTCACCCCAACTTTCGGAGAAGGATAGAGAGGACGCAGAGTGAATGCAAGACAAGAAATTTTACAGATGTCCAAATTTGATGGGTTGAGGTTCCGAAATTAAAAAGGAAAAACGAAAATAAAGTAAAAAAATTCGAAGTTTTAAGAAAATAAAAAATTAAAACAAGAAACAGGTGGGGACTAGTAGAAACGTGAGCTGAGAGAAAGAGGGTATGAAAAATATTTTTCCCAATAAATTTTTTTTTGTGAAACGTGTCGGAAAATTCAGAAAATATTTTCCTATAAGTTAAGTTTTTTTTTTTTTTTGGAATGAACAAAGCCTTAGTACAATAATGCTACTCTTGTGAAGAGTTTGTATTATTATCCTTGTACAAGCATCTCTCATGTAATAAGTTTGCAAATGGCCCTAGCAATATAAGAGGATAACTTCGGGAAATTGTCATCACAAGTTCCTTTTTTATTTTTTAATCTAATTTAATCAATGGAATATGTCTAGGTTTTGAGCTACATACCCAACTCCATAGAGGGAAATTGAAGGTTCGTAGAAGATGCCTTTTACATTTTTGGTATAGAAGTTACTAATTGTAATCATCATTTATTTCTCAAAACCACACTTTAATAGTTCTAAGGAATATTCAATTTCATCTTATTGATCATACCTCATTAATCGATCCAATGAATATGAAGTGTATTTCTATATAATTATGTGCATGTTTAAGGGGATTATTACCCACGTATTAATGTTGTATGCACTCGATAATGTTAGCTTATTTCATGGATTATATGGATCTCTCAATCTCTCTATCTAATATCTCTTTGATAATAACCTCCACATGATGACACTTTTTCAGATTCTCTACAAAAATGAGTGATAACAATTCACAAAGCTGACGCTTCTCCTTGCCATACTTCAAGTCCTTACGCGTCTTCCCTACCCTCTCCCTAACACGTCCACCATCGTAGCTTTGATGCTGCTCGCTCCCTCTGTCGGTCTCTGTCTCCCTCTCTAAAGCTCGGAGGAGGAGGATGAAGACACAACAAAATAAGGTTAAGAATTAACCAAGGTGGAGTTAAGTTTTGTCTTCGGTCATCGGTCATTCGACAATTAATCTCATCGATGCTGTAGATGGGTGGTACGACTTTGATGCATAATGAGTCTCGTTGCAAAGATATTTTCCTCGAAAAAGAGGGAGGGAAGAGAGGGGAAATGCGAAATGCAAAATGAGTCCTCCTTCCCTCAAATGACGAGCTCAATGGACCCATAATCATTGCATTTTCTAGACTCTTAGTCATTTCGAGACGGGACATGTGACAAACGTCTAAGTTACGGGAAGGAAAGAAGACAAGACAGTGACGACGCAGATTGAATAGGGGAGATTAGAAATGTGGATAGATGTCTGAACAAGATTGGTCGAAGCTCCTAAAGCGTCAACGAAGCCGTCACCAACAACTTTCGGTGAAGGATAAAACGGACGCACAGTGACTATGATAGAGATGTCCGAATTTTGATGGGTTGAGGTCCCGAAATTATCTGCGAAGGTGTCGGCAACACCTAAGGTGAAAGACAGAAGTCAGTGAAGGACGGAAGTATAGTGAATGGGAGATGGGAAATGTGATGGATGTTCGAAAGAGACGGGTTGAAGCTCCAAAAATATCTATGAAGCTGTCGGCAGCAGTTTCTTTTTGCGATGGAGCCTCGACCATCCGAAAATGTTCTAATGGTTGTGCATGAACCCGAATAGATTTTAGTTAGGATGGCCAACAGGCCGTGCCGGTTTGACCTGTGCTCTTGGGCCACATGCGCCCCAAGAAAAAAAGGGGCAGGTGTCGAGCACTTCAGTGTCAATTGCTGGTGAGGTGAATGAATATCTCAGCAAGGATGACGGAACTTACATTTAAAAAATTTGAGAAAGACAATGTCGATAGCAGTGGAAGGCCAAACCGTCGTGTTTTCCTATTCTTTCCATGGTGAACGTGACATGCTCACTTTATCAGACCGATTATTAGAAACGGTAGGCAAAGATTGAGTAATTAAAATATGAAAAATGTCTATCGACTGCATCTCTTGGCTCGTTCTCAATGCGCATAGGTTGTCTATGCCTACATTTTAAAATATGCTTGACCTTAAAGAACCCAAATTTATTTTTTGAAAAAAAAAAGTCTACAAAGTCTCGTGCTCTACCGCCATTCCTTCGTAAATATGAGATCTGTCACTGTCCTCCATTGTCATTCTCTATGGAAGCTTATCATTGGCCTTTAATTTGTTGTTATGACTTAACTATTGTAATTTCGCATGGATTGCAATTTCGCGTGCTAGAATATTAAACAAAATTCATACAAGAGAAGGATTTTGTTTTCTATAATTAATTGCGACATCATTATAGATCCAATGAAAGCTAAACAAAATAATCAAGAAATATTTGTTTTCCCCCATAATGTAACTTCTCGGAACTTGTCATCAACATTTCATGGACTTCCTTGGGAGAACTACCCATAATTTCTTCAACGTGTCTGTTCAATTTGTTTTATCTTTGACAAGAAAGAAATGGACCGGTAACCTCAAGAGTCAAAGAAATCATTTCTAGAGTTGAAATGGCATGCTCCGACAAGCTGTCATGACCATTTGTAAGCGAGTCTCTTTTTAGGGCATGTCTTTTCAAAAGTTGAAGGGCTTGATCAAAACCAAATAATAGTTCCTCGCTAGTTGCTTGAACCTCTCATTTTATGCCACGTCCGACACGCAACAAGAGTGATGCAACACCGTGTCTAAGGTCTCGTTGTTCAAATATTCTTTTTGAGCATTTTTGAGCTCAAACCCAAAAAACAAAAATGAATGTCGATACTTCGTAGCTTTTTATCAAGGATTCCATGATCTTTTATCAATATGATATTATATTTCATCAAAAGCATGATAAGTCTTTAACTTAACCTGTATTTTTTTACGTGGAATTTGGAAAGCTTGGCTCCATTTCGTCTTTGTCGATGCGAGTAATCTGCCCACGCTCTCATGTATCGTGTAAGGCTTCGTCTACCGAAAGCAGGCGTGGCCTCCAAAGTTGTTCTAAGTAGGAGAAGTTGAGATTCAAGTGTAGAATCCGACGTGTTCGTTAGCCACTAACGCAACTGTGAATGACGTTATCGGCAACAATATATGCAGGTGCTAATAAATAAATAAAAATCGAGAAATATACACATGTCAATTGCTTGAATATCCTAATAAATGAATAACTTGATTTTAGTTATATTTTTTTTAAGTTGCAGTTCTCTTATGTATTCATGTTTCGGCTTGTCATCTGATCATCTTTCCACAACATCTACGAAATCTCCAAAAGAGAAGTTCCTCCATCTGAGTACGCTTGATTGAAAACAAATGGACTATTCCACCATTTCTATTGTATTGAAATTCACTTCAGTCCTCACCAGCTAAAAATCACGGGAGCCATGCTTGGCTCTAGCATATCAGCCGCGGCCGGAGTCCAGATTTTGATTCGGATAATGCACTCCAATTCCAGTCACTTCATGAGTTCTTTACGTATCAGCTTTACTAAAGTTGGACAATAATAGAGTCCACTTAGTGCTAGTGCAATAATGCTTTCTCCTGTCATGCGGACCATATGGCCACCGTTTGTTTTAGCCAAAATGCTTTTCTCGTCAAGAGTTTGTATTATTTTCCTTGTAAAAGCATCTCTCAAGTAATAAGTCCGTGAATGGCACTAGCAATATAAGGTTAACTTCGGAAAAATGTCATCACAAGTTCCTTTCTCTATTTTTTATCTAATTTAATTAATGGAATATTTATAGGTTTTGGGTTACATGTACAAACTGAAGGTTCATGGAAGATGCCTTTATTATTTTTTGTGTCGAAATTACTAATTATAATCATCGTTGATTTCTCGAAACCACACTTCAATAGTTTTAAAAAAGCCCAATTTTATTTGATTGATTACACTTCGGTAATAGATCTAGTGAATATGAATTGTACTTGTAAAAAAATTATGTATATGTTAAGGGGATCATTAACCCCATCTCAGTGTTGCATTCACTCGATAATGTCAACTTACAACTTATTTCATGGGTTATATGGATCTTTCTATCTCTCTGTCGAATCTCTTTCCTAATACCCTCCACGTAATTCCCTGCAAAATTAAATAACGTTACAATTTACAGAGCCAACGCTTCTCATTGCCAAACTCCAAGTCCTTACACGTCTCCCCTTCCCTGACACGTCCACCATCGTTGCTTTGACGCTGCTGTCTCTCTCTCTCTCTCTAAAACGCAGAGGAGGAGAACAAAGACGGAACAAAATGAGGTTATGAGTTAACCAAGGTAGAGTTAAGTTTTGCTTTTTGACCATCGTCAGTCAATCGGCAATTATTAGAGCTTCACCAATCTCATTTATGCTGTAGATGGGCGGTTGGACTTTGATGCATCGTGGGTCACGTTGCAAAGATATTTTCTTCCAAAAGGTGGAAGGGGATGAGAGGGGAAATGCAAAATGAGTTCATTCTTCCCATAAACGAAGAGTTCAATAGACCCATAATATAGTGCATTTCCTTGACTCGTCATTTCAAGATCAGACGTGACAGATATTTGAATAAAATGGGTTGAAGCTCCAAAACCATCTATATGGTGTCGGCAACACAACACTTTCAGAGAAGGACTCTTGACTCTCAGAAAATGGTTTCAAGTTCTTTTGCCATCATCAGTCACTTGACAATTATTAAAGCTTTGCATAACGTCAATCTCATTGATGCTGCGAATGGGCAGTACGACTTCGATCGATCGTGGATCACGTTGCTAAGATATTTTCCTCCAATAAGTGGGAGGAAATAGAGGGGAGATGCTGAGTTCTTCCGTCCCTCAAACGACGAGCTCAGTGGGCCCATGATATATTACATTTTCTGGAATCTTAATCATTTTGAGATGGGAAACGTCACAGACGTCTGAGTTACGGTGATGGATAGAAGACAGTGAGGACACGGCTTGAATGGGGAGATGGGAAATGTGGATGGATGTCTGAATGAGATTGGTCGAGGCTCCTAAAATGTCAACAAAGCTGTCACCAATAACTTTCGGTGAAGGATAGAAAGGACATGGAGTGACTGCGAGATGGGAAATTTTACAGATGTCCGATTTGATGGGTTGAGGTTCCGGAATTATCTGCGAAGGTGTCGGCAACACTTTCGGTGAAAGACAGGAGACAGTGGAAGGACGGACATAAAGTGAATGCGAGATGGGGAATGTGTGGGATGTTCGAACGAGATAGGTTCAAGCTCCAAAAATATCTATGAAGCCGTAGGCAGCACTTTTCTTTTTGTGAAGCATCCTCGACTATTTGAAATTGTTCCAACGTCTGTACATGAAGCCGAATAGATTTTAGTTAGGATGGTCAATGGGCCGTGCCAGTTCGGACCGGTGCTCTTGGGCCACATGCGCCCCAAGAAAAAAAGGGGGCAGGCCTCGAGCACTTCGGTGTCAATTGCTGGTGAGGTGAATGCATACCTCTACAAGGATGATGAAAACTACATTTGAAAAATTTGAGGAAGATAATGTCCACGGTCGTGGAAGGCCAAACCGTTGTGTTTTCCTATTCTTTCCATGGTGAAACGTGACATGCTCACTCCATCAGCGTGGATTGTACTGTCAAAATCCACCTTCATTACTATCAAACGGATGATTAGAGAATATGGAAAATGTCTATCGCCTGCATCTCTTGGTTCGTTCTCAATGGGCATAGGTTGTTTATGCCTACATTTGATTATGCATGAACTTAAAGACCCAAGCTTATTTTTGGAAAAAAATGTCTACAAAATCTTGTGCTCTGGTAATTTAAAACAAGTCGGGCCACTATGCCATTCCTTTGTAAATACGAGAACTGTCCAGTTGTCTTGCATTGTCATTCTCCATGGAAGCTTATCATCAACCTTTGATTTGCCGTTATGACTTGACTCCTATAATTTCGCATCGATTGCAACTTCGCGTCCTAGAATACCAAAGAAAGTTTATACAAGAGAAGGATTTTGTTTTCTCTAATTAGTTGCAACATCATTATATACTCAGTGAAAGACAAACGACATAATTGAGAAATATATGTTTTTCCCCTTAATCTAACTTCTCCAAACTTATCATCAACATTTCCCTTGGGAGAACTACCCATAATTTCTTCAACGTGTCTATTCACTTTGTTTTATCTTGACAAGAAAGAAATAGACCGACTCAAAAGCCACAGATATCATCTCTAAAGTTGAAATGGCATGTTTCGGCAGGCTACCATGACCGTTTGTAAGCGAGTCTCCTTTTAGGGCCTATCTTCTCAAAAGCTCAGGGGCTTGGTCAAAGCCAAATAATAGTTCCTCGCTAACTTCTTGAACCTCTCATTTTATGCCACGTGCCAAACACAACAACAGTAATGCAATACTGTGTCTTAAGTCTCTTCGTTCAAATATTATTTTTCAGCATTTGAGTTCACACCCAAAAAAACAAAAATGTAATAAAAGAAAAGAACATTAGATTCTCCTAAACAAACAAAAGGAGCAAATGAAACTTGAAGGGTCAGATGCTCAATGCGGACTACTCCGCCATATATTTGCCTTTTTCCCGTATGGAGACAAAATTGTCCATTATTATCATTATTATCGTAAACGTTTATGGTTTTGCATGTGAAGGAAATTTTCTCGAAGTCATCATGGAAGAGTCACAGCCCGTCATCGAGGGGCATCAACAAAGATTCAAATGCTTTTGCTGGACATTCTATTTGGAGTTTCTTCAACCCACAACAATCTTTGGCCACGAATAGGTGAATGCGTTCGCCACCAGATTCTCTTCAAATTAATTGCACCGAGTTATTTGCATAATTATCCCGAAATCGAGAATAGACTGGGAAATCCACTTGTGACTTTTGACTTGCAAATTAAGTCTAGGATCACTCGACTAACCACTTGATCGGTTTTTTAGGTAAAACTTTATAAAAATTGCTTTTTTCATAAATGTATGTTATTTTCAACATGTTTATTCATTTCTTTTGCTTTTTCCTCGACTCTTTGCCTTGTTTAATCATTTCTTCACTTTGAAAATTTTAAATAAATTGAAAAAGAATCCTCAAACAAGAAAAGTAAAACACAAAGGAATCATCTATCACTAAAGAAAGCCATCTCTCTCTCGCCTTGTAACGATCTTTGTGTAATCTTTCATTGTTATTTCTGGGATTTTGACCCACCAAATGGGCGAAGACCAGACCTAGGGTCTCTATGAATCCGAGTCATAAATCAAGTCGTTTTAAATGATTCCAGATTTCTGCAGCACATATACTATTCTATTTGACTGGATTGTCCCATTTTTGTGGCCCATTTCTTCCATTGTTCAATAAAAAAACTACTCCAGCCTTTGGTGAGTAATGATTTTACGCAACAAAGCAAACAAGGTCTTGCACTTTGTCCGCGATGGCATGATATTCTTCTTCATATTTTAGGGTAAATATATTTGAAACTATTGACATCGAATGATAAAAGAATTATAAATTAACAAAAGGCTAATTTGGTCTGACTCATGCGGTCCACAAGAGCAACCCAATGATTTAATCCGCGGCCCAGACCACCCATCACCGCAACATTTCAGCTATTTTCCTCTCTTCTCTCTCTCTCTCTCTCTTCACGTTCCTTTTCTCTGCCTAGCAACGTCTCTGCCAGAAGACTTCCAAGCGCACCAGATGCCGATCATTATTGCCATCGCCGCTCCTTTCCATGAACTCAAGCTGCAGCTAATGATGTCCTGCCGTTGCTTCCTCCTTATTCGGCCATTTTGCTATTCAGCGAAGGTGCAACTCAATCCCTCTGATGCAGTGAGCTATGCAAGGCGGAATTGACTCCAGAGTTCCTTCTTCTGTCGGATTCGGACTTAAAAGCAGTTCGAGTTTAATCTTTACTGAGAGAGACAGGCTCGATCATTGAGATTTTGTGCACTTGGTTTCTTTTCCAAAACAATTAGCAACTCGAATCAAAATGTGGGAAATTGAAATGGTGAGCAAATTGAAAGTACAGGTGAAAAATTGAGTAGGAATATCTAGACTTGTATTGAAATCGACAATGTATTTAGAGAAAACTAGAAGCGGACAATGAAATTTACAGATGCCGACGTCGGCTTCAATCAGCTTCGTGTTGTTTTGAGCTTCACCGATGGAATGCTGTACCCTTTGTCTCACGTCAATCAACTTCACAGCTTCCTCCTTAAGGTTGCGAACATAGCCATCGGAGGATATCATGTTGTCGCATACAATCAAAGGTCCAATTCGTGGAATTTCATGATCCAACTTGCAATGTGAAAGACAATTGATCGCAGGACCAAATATATCAAACAGAACCTTTCAATAAATGGAATCCTAGAATAAGCTTCCGTCCACAGAACCTTTAAATAAATGGTAAAATACCATTCCGGACATCTCGAATGTGTACACACACAGGAAGGTCCGAAGAAGGCAACCGGTATTATCGAAAGCAATCGTGAACCCACCTCCTTGGCTTATACCGTCACGGTCCTGCATCTGGCTTTTGGTGATGAGGAGTGTCTGGGCGCGACGACTCAACAGAGGTCCAACGAAGCAGTCAAGTGAAAGGCGAGAGAAAAAAACAGAACAGAGATCAAGAGACGAGTCTAGAAACAAATCGACACTGATAACAAATTTTAATTGGAGAAGAGACGACCTGATGATTTGGTGGCGATGACGGCACGAACTCGAGATGATGACTCAGCGACTTTCCAGACAGTGAGCACAACCTCACTATAGCATTAATTCTAATGGCCAGCAGCGGGACAGAATAACGGATAGAGTCTTTCGGTCATTTCATCGAACATTTCCTGAGCAGTATCCGTACCTTCGTTAGACGCGAGAGCAGCTTTGGTTCTGATTCACAGAGCTTGGAGAGTTCAATCGGCGGAGAGAAAATCCGAAAGTTTCAGGAACCGGGGGCGAGACGTCATTTCCCATGTGATTCGAACTTACCGCAAGCTTCCACTGATCACGGAAGTGAAAAAACGAATCGAAGGAGCGTCTCGCAGTCAGAACAGCACACGATCGGCACTGCCACAAGACGACACTGGAACCGCAATCGAAGTCATGAATGGAGTCGCGGCTAATGAAGAGGAACTGATGCGAGATGGTGGAGACGTCACAACACTCGAATCTGACGGCTATTCAACTCCGGCGAACCTCGAAATCAACGAAAATGAAGTTTGGATTCCAGGATCGAGCTTCGTTTCTTCTGTGCTTGTATTGTGTGCCTTCCTTCGTGCTGCCTCACGTGGTCGGAGATGGAAGACCGGCGGTGGCTTCCGGTGGAACTGGCGACTGCCGGTCAAGCTAGAGAGGCCGTGAGAGGCTACGGACGCGAAGCAGAATCGAGAACTTGTCAAATCACGAAAGTGCCCTGCTTTAAAACGACGAAAATGTCCTTCTGGTTATTGCTATTTTTTTAACCGAATTCAAGGGAGAAGGAAAAATACTTGTTTTGATCTTTTTTATGAGACGAACAGCTTAATGATATTGTTAAAAGCATAGTTTTAGTTAGTAAACTCGTTGAAATCTATTTTGTGAATTTTTGAAAGAGCCTAAAGGCAGAAGGCAAACATAGTAAAGTCTTAATCGCAGAAGACAAGCTTGACCGTCGGAGAGAGATATATTTAGAATTTGTGGAATAAATAGTGAATGCGGCATGGTTATAGAAGTTCAATTTGCAATAATCACCTTCACATTATAAAATCGGAGAACTAACACAAAATGATAAAAACTGGGTTGCTCAATATTGCCAATTCCAACATAAAGATAACACTCCGAAGATGACATCCATCCACACACAAATGATTTAACTTTAATAAGACAAGGTCTTTCACTGGAAGAAACAAAATCACACAACAAATCACACAAAAAAAAAAATCAGTCCGAAAGCATAAAACACTACTCACTTTCACAATATCTCCAACTTGTAGCTTTTCCTAGGGGATGGGCTCCCACCGTCCATCTTGTAACCCGTCCACAGGAGTGTTATTTATTCCTTGTCAGCTTGAAAACGTTTCTGTTATGTATAAAAAGAGAGGTTAAGCATATTCTAGTATCTCCTCTAACGCAATTATATGACTTGGTATATAGGAAACAAAACCGACCCTTCAGAAACACCAAATAGCATCACAAGAACTAAAATTGCTGAATAAAAAAAAAAGAAAAAGAAGATGAAGAAGAAGAAGAAGAAGAAGAAGAAGAAATCTCGACAGCATGCAAAATAAAGACGAATTATGCATGAGATATTATATACTTATCCAGTCCTCATTTGCCTCTTTACCAAGAGATACAAGAAGAACCAAACAGAGGGGGCCCATACTTGTTGCAAGGCTCAAAGGACTGACAAATCAAAAGCAGGTCGCTACAGCTTTGAATCACAATAAAAAAAGTACGAATTAATACGGACAAAATAAAGGTGCCTTACTTCATTGTCTATCTATATATGGTATAGCCATGATTGAAAATGCCCAAGAAGGTGACATAACTACATGAGTCTATGACGTGTCCGACATGAAAACAAGTAATAAGGTGATCATTACAAAGCAAGCACTCTTTCTAGAACTTTCCGCAATTTACAAGCACATAAAATCATGAAAACATACAGAAACATCTTGATCACATATTGAGAAATTAGAAACCTGCATGCTCAAGCATGATGGTATATTTGAAGTTACAACATTGGTTCTAGCACAGAGTTTCTAACAAATGCATGAAACCAGAATTGAAAGTGAATTTAAAAGAGATTGAACTACCAAGATTGTTTTATGATATAACATTAATCCCAAATTGAAGTTCAATGTTTCAAATGGGCTGCTCGGAAGGCGGAAAGGCACATTCGCTAGATTATTTCTATCACCAACCAGGTTCTTCATTCTCTGCCCCTGAATACTCACTTTTTGCATGAATTGGCATAGAACATTGTATCATAAGAAAATAACTCCTAGGTTTCACAATGTACAGAATCTTAGAAATAGGCTATGAACGGGTAATATATGGAGTACTTATATTGCAAATAAGTGCATTTGAAGGTAGATGAACACCGCAAAACCATCATAGTTATGACCAAGGAAATGCCAAATGACAACTTCAGACATGATTGGAAATCATATGAAAAGCTCTAAAATGATGGTACCCAAGAGTGCACTAGTCTCAACGCTCACTCATACAAACAGCCTGGCCAGTATAGTTTAAGAATTTTTTACATACCTGAAAGGTATTGCCAACAAAATTGATATCGTGAGAAAGTACAGGTTAGCAATCCACTTGAATTGTCAATTTGATGACATAAAAGATGTCAGGCATCTAGTCGATTACGATCCCACATGACAGTAATGCACCAACACAAAACAATGTTTACTAAACGTGCAATGGGTATAAGTAACCATAAACTCCATGGCACAAAAGATTTCACGCCGATTTACCTATTCAAACAACCCTTTAGGTATAAACATGAAGAAGTCGTACTTGGTTGTCGATATTGAGTTTCCCTTGACAATTGAAAACATGGCAGTTAAAGACAAAATAAGAGAGTAAGAACCCTTGGAAGCTCCATAAATGATAGAATGAAATGACAACCACAGATAATCTCATTCAAGTATCAAACTTAGTGAAATTCCATCTATAATAGATTGGATATAACATAAAGCTTTTGGTCAAGTTGGAGACTCCAAGCTCAAATGTTAGGGTCGCCAGTCAAATCTAAGATTATAATAAATGCAGCGAGACAGCAAGATATGACCATATCCTCTTGATGAATTCTCCTCTTAGAATCCTTATAACGAATCAATTAGCAGAACAATTATCTTGAAAAGGGCTCTTATCCATTTAAAAAAACTTAAAAAGGTCCAGATACTTTAATTGTCATAAAAAATGAAAAAGCTAGAGCAGGTTTCAGCTCTTCTATGTAGTGAAAATAAAGTAACAACTTGTTCATCGAAGTCTCCTTTATTTATTTATTTTATTAAGTCTTCTTCATTGGGGTCCATTGTGAAATCACCAAGAAAAACGAACTTCCATGGGGAGAGACAAGCGATACAGAAGGCTAGCTAACAATCAAGGATAACAGAAACAAAGTTCGAGGAACGACAAGTACATTAAAGCAAACCAGTGATCTACTTTTGATATCTGTTAAATGAGTCAGTCTCATATGATAGTCACCACAAATCGAAAAATAGAAGATTTAATATTTTTCCCGGTGGAAAGATCAAAATTCACACGGCTCAAACTGTGGAGGGAAATTATAAAAAAAAGTCCTACACCAATTTCGCTTATACCAATTTAATTCTAAACCTTTCAATTTAGTTAATTTACTCATAAACTTTTTGATAATTTGCCGATGGGGTCCTCCTAGCCAATGTGAGCCAAAAATTGGTGATATGGACAACAGTCTTCCTACGAGGTATAGTTGATTTTGACATAGATAATTTGTTGTAATTTATAAAATCTTGTGATTTTTTTTTTATTTTCTTAGTCTTTTTTCTCTTTGTGGCCTGTGAGGGTTGACCCTTGTTGGTCACTAAGCCATTGGCAAGGCCCTTGCCAGTCATGAAGGGCTCACCTAGATTGAGCGATGGCCGCTTGGCCCGCAGCCGGTGAAGTTGCAAAAGCCCTCGCTGACCGTGAAGGCTTCGCCCACGTTTGGCAAGGGCCTTTGCGCCCTCACCTATGATTGACAAAGTGGCAAAGGACTTGGCTGAGGTCATCGTGGCCTTGTCGGCTGCACACAAGCTTACCCTCGCTCAAGTTAGGCGAGGGTTGCCAAAGACACTCACCAACACAATGAAAATAAAAAGCAAAGAGAAAAAATAAAAAAAATAAAACATTCAAAAATTGCAAACTTTGTCCATGTCAGCATCGATTATGCCACATAGAACATTTAGGGTCCACATGGCCAATTTCTAGCCAAAATTTACTATAAAGACTTAATTTATCAAATTAAAAAGGATGGCACAAATACAATGTGTTTAGGACTTTTTTGGCAATATTTCTAATTGCGAGTGCATATTAACAGATTAGTTGCTTCCGACGATAATTTCCTTAACACGACTCCAAAAAAATCAGATTTCGGTTGACACTCCACCAATGGCTTTATCTACACCGTTCACCGGTACACCATACAATGGCACCAACTCTTACGAAATCTTACTCTACGGTATTAAGGTCAGAAAGACTCATCATCATCTCAAGAGAAACCAAATTACTCATCACTAAAAACTCAGAGAAAGCCTATTTTCACATCACAACCGGAAGAAACCGAATTCATCCACTCTCCGCGATATCTGGAAAAGAGAAAATGAAAAAAAAACAAAACTAATACTCTGTCTATTTTGCAAAAAATAACTTTTAGGAAAATGTTTTCCTGATTTTCTGGCATTCATTTTACGAAAAATAAAGTGGTCGGGGAAAACATTTTCCACCAATGAAAAAAGCTTTATAAAATAGGGAAAAATATTTTCAGCTTGTTATCTTCTTTCTTTCACTTCTAAACCGGGCAATTTTATTCACCAAATACCTTTTCCTTTTATTTTTATTTTTTAAAAAATTTGAAATTTTAATTTTTTTTTCTTTTAATTTTTTCCTTTTCTTTCCTTTTTTATCCCCTTTTTCTTTGCGGCAAGGGTTCACCTCGCTCGAGTTCACTTGAGGCTGGTGGGTGAGCTTGAGCCTCGCCTAGCTCGCCAAATCCGGCGAGGCTGAGCTCACTTGACGGTCTCAAGCCTCACTAGATCCGGTGAGCTAGGTGAGGTTAGGGCTTGCCCAAGATTGGTGAGTCTCTAGCCACGTCTAGCTTGCTAGATATGGCAAGGCTAGAGCTCGTCGGCCTCATCGGATCAAGCAAGGCGAAGCCTCGCCACAGGTTAGCAAGGTTCAACCTCGTCAGTATCTGGCGAGCTAGAGCCTTTCCAGCCTATGATGAGGCTTGAGCTTGCTTGTGGCTGGTTGTTGGCCATTGCCATGGCTAGCGATTGGCCGAAGAAGAAAAAAGAAAGAAAAGGAAAATAAAAAATAAGTAAGAATTGATTTTAAAAAATAAAATAAAATAATTATTGAAAATTTTTGCATGAACGAAAAGATTTTCCTTATCAAACGGAAAAAAATATTTTCACTTCATTTTTCATGTCTCCACCAAACATTGAAAAATATTCATTTTCCTGGAAAATGACTTTTTGGAAAATATTTTCTAAAAGCATCACATTTTCCATAAAATATATGAAGCTAGGCTTCGTTTGTTTCGTGAAAAATAAATAATTACAAACTTTTTTTTCAAAATAAGCATTTATATCGCTGAAAATAATTAGTTAATGAAAAATATTTTCATTATCGATAACAATTTATATTTAAATATTTTTGTGGACAATGAAAATATTTTTTATTCATTCATTTTTTTAAACGATACAAGCAATTATCTTTCAAAAAATATATTTTCAATTATTCATTTTCGGTAAAATAAATAAAGCCTAAATTAAATCTGACGTGTCAAACTTAGTACTCTCGAGTCCAAGCCTCTCCTGCATCCTCTCGACTAGATGAATTTCCTCTCGCACCGCTTTCACCTCGCACATCTCGCGACCTAACATGAACGGATCGGAATGGAAGGGTACGAAACGAAATGGCGACTGACCTTGAAGTTCATTGGCTGATTGGCCTCGCGATCGTTGCAGTAGATGGTGCGGAGGCTCCGCGAATCAGACTGTTCCCCGCTGCTGTTCATGGCCGCGGGTGGATCCATCACGCCACGGGAGGAGCTCCCTGGGTGTTTTGCTTCTCTTGCTTTTGGCTGGCTACCCTGGGATGGTATATGTACTACTGGTACAGCTGAAGGGACGGGCCTCAGGAGTCGAACGCAAGTCACTATATTGCACGTTGCTAGCTTAAGCTTATTTTAATTTGGTAACGGTGCAAGGGCAGGCCGCACGTTTCATTTTACGTGGTAGATTGTGGGCTTTCACCTTCTTTTTTTTTGGTACACAACAACATACCAATAATCCATTAAAGGGATGATGATATCAGGACACATCAAACATGCGCCTACATTACACGTGTTATGGAGTCTGTTAACTTTTTATAATGAGACTTAAAAATTTTATTAGAGTAATTTCTAAGATGGCCTCGGAATTTTGAACTTGTATGAAAAGAAAAATAGTAAAGAAATTGTTTGTATAGTTCTTTTTCTTTGGCCATCAAGTATACGTTCATAATGAATCAAATTTTATACAGACCAATAAAATCATAAATAGCTTCTGATCATGTTTATTTTACAATTTCTCATAATTCAATTGCAACATTGATACTAGAAAAAGTAATCAAGTTAATCTATGACGTTGAATCGGAACAAATAAATCATTTCATACTTCTAAATATCTAAATTGTGGTCGTCTTCTTTCTTTTCTTTTTTCTTGTTTTGTGGCCAACCTTTTCTAAATAAAAATTTTAGACATTGGAGTCGATGGGATTTGCCGACAAGAAACATTGCGTTATGTGAGTTCTCAATTTCCTAAGGACTGAGCAACCTGAGCAACCGTCTAATTTTCGAGCGTCGAGATTTCAAGCCTAGCATTAAGGTCCAAAGTTCCAAAATCTAGAGGTGCCAATGAAGGTTGAGGACGCAGGAAAATTTAAATCATCTCTCTTAAAAATAATTTTAAAAAAAATTACTTTCTAGCAACGGCCAATATTTGATGAAACAAAGCGAGTCAAAGTGAGAAAAAGAATAATAGAATCACTTATTGTGTTTAAGCCGGATGATATGTATCCCTTTTTCCTCCTATCTTCTGCCTTCTTTTCGCCTCCTAAAATCAAAACGCTCGGGAACCAATTAAACTTATTTTTAACCAGTTGCCTCAAGGGAAATTAGTGGTGAAGAAGGCACGGTCATTCTTTAAAAAAAGTAGCGGACCGTCGCATGAGCATTGTTCTTAATTAAGTTGAATGGTTGACATGTGACAAGTATATAAAAATGGTCAGCCCCTACATCAAATGTACAGAAGATAGACAAAACTCAGTCATCGGAAAATAGGAGTAAAGAATGTCTTTCATTCAAGCAAATGTATATACCTATACATCGAGTAAAATAGAAATTCAAAAGGAATGCTGAAAAAGCTTGGAAGCATCTCGTTAATGAGTGCACAACCATATTTAATGACATATTTAGTCCCAAATTTGTACATATTGTCCTACGAATAACGATAGCAAATATTCCAAGAAACACAACCTCTTAATTCAATCGATCATCCAAAACAAGAATAGTTTTAATCGATGGGAAACTATACTTATACAATAATCCAAAAATTTAACTAACCCGATATAATGAAATATTCATCATGCACGTATAATTATAGTAGTGCCACAATTGAAGCTATTTTGTATCAACCGTGGACCTAATAAAAAAAATTTAGTCAAAAAGGTATATATTCCATTTGTAGCCGTGATATTCAATTTCTATATTGAAAAACAGATATTATAAGATAAACAATTACAAGATATTGATGGACAAAATAAATTAAAAGAACCTTTTGCTCCTATATAAAACATTTACATGCACCATTGCAAAGGATGAAGATATCGCCTCGTTCATCCACTTTGTTTCTTTATGCATACTATTTATGGCTCATATCTATTTCTTCCTTCTTATCATAGCATATATAGTTAAGTCCATGCATATTGTTATTGACGAGGACATCAATATTTATAAAGGAATTTGTACATATCAAATTTCAGGTCAAAAGGAAGATATTATTTATAAATAAAGAGCCACTCCGAATATTCGTTACCCTAATTTTTCTTTTAAAGGTTTGAACCCATATAGAACCGAGTCGGGTCATTCCATAGAGCAAAGCGGGTTTTAGGAATTGGGCCAAAAGGAGAGGAAACAAAGATCGAAGGAAATACTTGCCTTGCTGGGCTAAGAATAAGTGCGAGGGAAGTGAAAGAAATGTAGACAAAAATATTCCTGGGGGCCCCACAAATATATTCCTCCTAAAAGTGGGAAGAAAGAAAGAGATGGAAATGCAAAATGAGTTCCTTCTTCCCTCACACGAGGAGTTCTGTGGGCCCACAACATATTTGCTTTTTCCTCGACTCTTTCTCACGTCTTAATTCTGTGTCATTATTTGTTCCTTTTTTTAATCTCCTCTTGTTAGTTTAATAATCAACAACTACAAAAATTTGATGATTCACTGAGTTATTGGGAGATTATTGAATTGGTAATGTTTTTGGTAATTTACTAAAAACAGTTGTCCAATTCCAAAGAAGTTGATCAGTCAGTATATTAGTGGAATATAAGTAACTTATATATTATTTGTATATTACTAACATAACTCATAAAATTTCAAAAGAATTGATAATTAGTATTGTTTAGGCATTGATAAAATCCTGATAATGATGATAACTAACTTACAGGTTATTTTAAGTTAAAGGTCATATCTTTTTACAAGGTTGGAATCCTCAATCATCTTATCATTTCTTCACTTTGGAAATTTGGAATAAAGTGAAAAAGAGTCCTCTAACAACAACAAAAAAATACGAAAATACCAACTTTCGCTAAAGAAGGCTCAGCCATCTCTCTCTCCCCCTCCCTCCCTCCCTCCCTGTAGTTAGTCTTATGGGATTTCAAACCTACCATATGAGTGAGATTAGATCTGGGTTCAACATTAATCTAAGTCATAAATCAAGTCACTCTAAGTGGGTCGATATCTCATAAATGTATACCCAATTCTATTCAATTGGATTGTCCCATTTTTTGGCCCATTTCTTCCACCGATCAAGAAACTACTCTCACCTTTAATAAGTAAAGATTTGACACAACAAAACATAATATTCTTCTTCAAATACTAGGATAAATATATTTAAAACCGTCAACATCTGAATTTTAGTTGACAAATTAAGCATAAGTTTTTTTCAAAAGGAAGAATACAGAAACAAGGAATGGTAGTCAAAAGAACAAAAGAAAAAGAATAATAAATAAATAACAAATAAATAACAAATAGAAAAGGCCAAGTTGATCCAACTGGTGAGGCCCACAAGAGCAACCCAATAATCTGATCTGCGGCCCAGACCCATTAGCCCCATTACCCCAACATTTCAGCTTTTTTCCCCTGGCCTGGCCTTCTCTCTCCCCTTCTCCTCCGCCTTGCGAGGACGTCACAGTTGATCTGACCGAAGACAGGAGCGCTCGCTCTGCCGCTCGCTCTGCCTCGACGTTGAGCTTGGAATAGACAGAGATTCCAAGTCACGTTCGTTCTCTTCGTCTAGCAATGTCTCTGCCAAAAGACTTTCAAGCGCACCAGATGCAGATCATTGCCATGCCCGGTCGTTTCCATGAATTTAAGCTCCAGGTGATGTGTCGCTGTTGCTTCTTCTCATTCTGTCATTTTGCCATCCGGGCAAAACTACTTGTTGAAAATATGTCTCGAGTTTGAGCCCAAAGCGAAAGTTTGATTTGTTACCTAATCCTAATAGGAGTGGGTTTCTTAATTTATTCTTTCCTACTCCAAGTAGAAGTGGCTTTCAAGAATTGGAGAGTCCTCAAGTTCCCTATATATATACGGCCATGCGTGGAGAAGAATTAAGCCGTTGTTGATGCAAGAGGTCTTGAAGCGCCGATTCGTCATCGAGTGCTTGGGAGGAGTTTTCTCCGTTGATTTCGTTCGAGCAATTACGCCAAGAAGATTCAAGTGTTTGTAGCCGATTAAATTCTTGTGGTAAGAGTTCGTGTATAATTCCTTTGTGAGATTGAGAGATTATTTCACTAGGAATTGTGGGGCTAAACACTGTGTGAGTTATTGGGTGTAATTGGGGCTTGGGAAATACTGAGAGTGTTTGAGTGACTCGAGTGTGTAATCTCCGTTGTATCGCTTGTTCTATAGTGGAATTCGTCGCTGCTCTCCCCGTGGACGTAGGTCTTTACGACCGAACCACGTAAATCGTGTCCGATTTATTTTCTTTATTCTCGTCTATTTTATTGTTCGATTGCTCGCCCTTTCCGCAACAATTGGTATCAGAGCCAGGCTTGGCTGAGGTGAAGCGAATCGATGGCGACGGAAGAAGTAAAAGTGAGAATCGACAGATTTGATGGGAAGGATTTCGGTTTCTGGAAGATGCAAATTGAAGATTATCTCTATCAGATGAAACTGCACGCGCCCTTATCAGGCGAGAAGCCAGAGACGATGAAGAAAGCTGATTGGGATTTGCTGGATAGACGAGCTATGAGTGTTATTCGGCTAACGTTGGCTCGTAACGTCGCGTTTAACATCGTGAAGGAGACTACCACTGCAGGTTTGATGAAAGCCCTATCGGAAATGTACGAGAAGCCCTCTGCAATCAATAAGGTCTATTTGATGCGACGTCTGTTTAACTTGAAGATGAGCGAAAGTGCGTCAGTTGCAGATCATATCAATAAATTCAATGTGGTTGTTAGTCAATTGAGTTCAGTTGATATTGACTTTGAAGATGAGGTATGTGCTTTGATTCTGTTATCCTCATTGCCTGATAGTTGGAATACTACTGTTACTGCTGTTAGTAATTCCTCTAGGTTAACAAGTTTAACGTTTGATGGGGGTTCGAGATTTAATTCTAAGTGAGGATATTCGTAGAAGAGAATCTGGTGAACCCGTATCTACTGTTTTAGTAGGTGAAAACAGAGGAAGAACTAGAACACGTGGTAGTATGAACATGAACAGACGTAGCCAATCAAGGACTGGTGGTGCTGTCTGTTGGAACTGTGGCAAAAGGGGGCATCTTCGAAGAAATTGCCTTAAGCTGAAGAATGAGAAGGGTAAGGAAATTTTAGTTGATACTGCAGATGATGTTGCAGGTATAGCTGTTGGTAATTCGGATAGTACCGATTATGTCTTGTCTATCACTGATTATTCATCGTTTGATGGATGAATTATGGATTCTGGTTGTTCTTTTCATGCTACACCAAATAGAAACTGGTTTACTACTTATCAGTGCATGGATAGTAGTAAAGTGCAGTTGGGGAACAACGCTGAATGCGATGTTGTAGGTGTTGGTGATATTAAAATCAGAATGCATGATGGTATTGTGAGGACATTGACTGGAGTGAGGCATGTTCCAGAATTGAAGAAAAACTTAATTTCCTTGAGTGCTCTGGATTCAGCTGGGTGTCGGTATTTTTCAGAATGTGGAATTCTGAAAGTTGTTTGAGGTGCTTTAGTGATAATGAAAGGAATCAAGCACAATGGCCTGTATGAGCTTCAAGGTGAGACAATGACAGATTTTGTTGTGGAGACATCAGATGCATCTGTTCGAGAGTCCGAATTGTGGCATATGCGTTTGGGGCACATTGACAAGAGAAGCCTGAAGGTTTTAAGTGAAAGAAATCTACTATGTGGTTATGTTGCTAACGAACTAAATGTATGCAGGTGCTGTGATTTAGATCAACGGCGGAAAGTGCAGTTCAGTGCGATAGTCAAAGAAACCACGGAAATTGCAGAGTTACTTCACTTGAATGTTCGCAAGTTGTCGCGGTTTCCTTCTAGGAAGAGTGCCAGATATATGTTAACAGTTGTTGATGACTACTCGATGAAGACGTGGGTGTTTGTACTTAGGTACAAATTTGATGCTATTGTCAGGATCATGCAGTTGAAAGCTTTGATAAAAAAGGAGACTGGTAAGACGATCAAGCAGGTGCAAACTGATCGTAGTATGGAGTTTTGCTCGAAGCTGTTAAACGAATTCTGCATGAAGGAAGGCATAGTGAAACACCGCACTACTGCCAATGAACCACAACATGTTGCAGAATTGTTGAGTAGAACATTACTAGAGATGGCCCGCAAAATGATCTCTAGTACTGGTATGGCTAGGAGATTCCTAGCGGATGCGCTTAGTATAGCTTGCTACATGATGAATAGATCCCCATCGATTGCAATTAAACATCGGACTCCCGAAGAAGTGTGGTCCGGTAACGTTGCTGATTATTCTATTATTAGAATATTTGGTTGCCTGTGTTATGTTCGAGTGAGTGATGGTAAGCTCGATGGAAGGGTAAGAAAGTGCATATTCTTAGGCTATGCACAAGGTGAGCGGGGTTATCGGTTGTGGTGCCCGGAGTTAAATTCACCTGTTATCAGCAGAGAAGTTACGTTTGACGAGTCTCCGATTTCCGGTTAGGAGTGGTAATAGCAAGGTGCTTATACGGATCCGAACGGTGTTCGGCTTGAGGTGGAGTTGCAACCAGAAACTCCTGAGGTAGTGGGTACTAATGTGGTAATCAACACAGATGGTGCTTGTAACGAGGTGGAGTTTGTAAAGCCAACAGTTGCTGTAACTACTGATATTTACAAGGTACGTATTCGATCTTCTGACAGATATGGATGCAACAATGGTTTTGCTTTATCTGTGGTTAAGGAGATTGTGTCGAGAAATCCTTGCGTAGCAGTTAAAGGTGCATGTGAAGTTGGTGTTCTTATGAGGTCCTCGATTATGGCGAAGTTCAAGCGGGACTTGGGCTTGAAAGATATCTGTGGAGGTTGAGTCCATCGGGGCTATGGGAGAGAGGCGGCAGAGTTCGAATTTTGAAGTGATTGTCACTTGGCTCAAACATCGAGCCAAGGTAGAGATTGTTGAAAATATGTCTCGAGTTTGAGCCCAAAGCGAAAGTTTGATTTGTTTCCTAATCCTAATAGGAGTGGGTTTCTTAATTTATTCTTTCCTACTCCAAGTAGGAGTGGCTTTCAAGAATTGGAGAGTTCTCAAGTTCCCTATATATATACGGCCATGCGTGGAGAAGAATTAAGCCGTTGTTGATGCAAGAGGTCTTGAAGCGCCGATTCGTCATCGAGTGCTTGGGAGGAGTTTTCTCCGTTGATTTCGTTCTAGCAATTACGCCAAGAAGATTCAAGTGTTTGTAGCCGATTTAATTCTTGTGGTAAGAATTCGTGTATAATTCCTTTGTGAGATTGAGAGATTATTTCACTAGGAATTGTGGGGCTAAACACTGTGTGAGTTATTGGGTGTAATTGGGGCTTGGGAAACACTGAGAGTGTTTGAGTGACTCGAGTGTGTAATCTCCGTTGTATCGCTTGTTCTATAGTGGAATTCGTCACTGCTTTCCCCGTAGACGTAGGTCTCTACGACCGAACCACGTAAATCTGGTGTCCGATTTATTTTCTTTATTCTGTCTATTTTATTATTCAATCGCTCGCCCTTTCCGCAACACTACTCATAGATGATCTTGCTTATATCAGACTGACGTATCGATGATTATCGTTCTGGATTGGGTCATTTTGTTCTTAGTGGGAGGTTTTTGTCGACTCAATCCCTCTGATGCAAAATTGACTCCAGAGTTCCTTCTTCCCTTAAATTCAGACTTTGACATTTTGAAGTCAGCAATTTGAGGTTTAATCGTTACTGAGAGAAAGTCATGCTCGATCATTGAGATTTCCTTTGCATCTCTTACCCCTGTTTTCTGCACTCCGTTTCTCATTTTTCATTAATTTTACATTTATCTTTTTTCCAAAACAATTAACAACTAGAACCAAAATGTGGAAAACTGAATTTGCAAGCAAATTGAAAGTACAGAGGAAAAATTGAATAGGGAAACTAGACTTGCATTGATTAGATAAAATTAAGAGCAAACAATAAAATTTACGGATGCCAAGTAGAAGTTACTCACTTCATTTATCTAAAGTTACCGTTCTATTTGAGATTTTATTGAGTACATGCAAAAAATTATCAATGGCAAAACATTTTTCTGAAAAAATCATTGAGGTCTGACAAATCAGACGCCATTGAAAGTCAAGGCTTAAAAATGTCGTCTCGTAGGTGGTGAACTAGATAACTATCTTTGAAAGAAACGTATTATTTTTTTATTTTAATATGTTCAATTAAAAATTCTCTAATTACATTATAAGGATTAAAACTATCTTCTAAGTCCTTATGTTTTGATTTATGGCTGAGGATTCTTGTAGTAGACCTTTTGGAATTCACTCTGCGATTCGAGTGATCGGATGGCCTCGACTGTCCTCCTCACCTCCCTGCCAAAGACGATAATGCACCTTCAGGTTGGGAAGCCACCTGCGGGAGCAAGTTTTCTTGGCTCTTCTGTCGTTTTCCAGCACTGTTGCGCGCCTCGTCGGGGAGGATCTCTGCACCTGTATCCCATTTCTGGACGTCAGCTTCGATCGGCTTTGTGTTGTTTTGAGCTTCATCCATGGAACGCTGCACCCTTTATCTCGCGTTAATTAACTTCACAGCTTCCTCCTTGAAGTTTCACAACAGGTATCAGAACATAGACCAATCTTTCAGTTTAAACTGAGAACCACACGGCCTTTAAACAAGTAGATGGTGAGGATGGCACAGAGTTCCGCCACAACAGGAGGACGAATCGGAGCCGCCGGTGGGGCTTTGTGAGGCAACGGCATAAGCGTGGTTTGCTGCATCAGAGAGAGTAGAGCGGAGTCATTTCCCAGGAGAGAGAGAAAGCAGCAGAGGACGAATCGAAGCCACCAATGGGGCTTCGACAGGCCATAGCAGAGCTCAGAGAGGCGATGGCAGAGGCGGCGGGGTGGTTTGTAACAATAGAGAGGAGCCTTTGCAGCAGCAACACTAATGGGCCACGACCGCGCTGCCTTGCTTCACCACGACGCGCACCATGCCCTATCTACAGTTGCAGCGTCTCTGCCTTGCAGTGTCTATGGTGCTGCCCCAACCAGCAGAATCAGTCCCCCATCCCAATCCCCACTATCATTGCCACCAGCGTCCCCCGCAGCAGTGCCGCGTTCAGAGGAGAGGTGGAGTTGGTTGCCCGAGTGGTCTTCCACAAGTAGAAGGCCCAGGTGGTCGATGTCTAGGCAGGCGAAGTAGTGGTGAAGCCATTCGCAGCCGCCGGAGCGGAAACCAGCAGAGATGATGACATTGGAGGCCAGCGAGTCCGAGGCATGTTGCTCGGGGTTTCTCTGCTTGCTATTTCTGGGGAAACTCCTGACGGTTGTGTTCGGTTTGATTTGGGCGGAGGACCGCCCGCATTGAGCTTGTGAGGCATCCTTCCATTACGCATCGATTCGATGAACCTCTCATTAATGGGACAAGTGAATATGAGGTGCATTAGTATGCTTCTATATGTATGTTAACGGGATCAATAATCCATATCTGCTAATGCATAAACGCGATTAGAAGGCAATGGAAAATTAGCCAGATTTTGTAATTTCAAAAGTCACGATCAACATTCCACAAAGGAGAACTCACCAGTATGTTTGGGGACACTATACCAATGCTAAGCTACCTTAATGTGAAACTAGTATTTAGTGAAGCATGCTCGGAAATACAAGCTATGTTTGAACGTTTGTTGACCCATATAACCTACTGTGTTATGGTACAGGATTAGAAATTTTCTTTCCTTGCTGGGCTAAAATTAGTGCGAGGGAAGTGAAAAAGAGAATGGCAGAGAAAAATTTTCTTGTGGACTACAAAAATATTTCCTCTTAAAAGTGGGAGAAAACAGAAGGAAATGCAAAATGAGTTCCTCCCTATCATACTGCAGTCAAATGTTTCATTTCAAACCACGTTCAATTTCAGTTTAGAGTTTCGATCTCGGTTTTCATTTAATATCTCATGGTATTAATTTCGACTAGAGCTTTGTAATTTGGATGAATTATCACCCTTCTTTGTTTAAATTAGAAAAAAATAATACTCGAGAGTCTTTTGTTACCCAACAAAATCCCCCCCTAAAGTCATCGCAGATAATAATTTCTTTCATTGTTAATTTATTTTTTTGATTGTCAGATTTAACTAATCAATTTAATTTTTTTCATGAAACTTCATGGATCATTATATTGATATTTTCAATAGAAAATTTATTCAGATCAATTTCACTACTTTTCTTACCGTTTTATTATCGTAATGGTGCAGTATCACTCTGATCAAAGGATTTTGCACTCTTTTGTTATCAGCTCCATCGACTTCCTCTCCATTAATTCCTCATTTATATGCCTTCATTTAATTTCATCTCCCTCTCTCCTTCCTGCTAGGAAAGTTTGAAAATATCATTATCTGCTTTAATACTAAATGAACTTACATTCTGTTTTTAAAAGTTACCCACGTCTGAAAAAGAGAGGAAAGGTTGAAAATATTTAAGCCAGAGAAGACAAGACGTTAAAGCAATGAGGATGGAGATCTTTAGTCAAACAAGCATTTGTAATGATAAATAAGAATAAATAAATAATTGGGCACAAGTATGCCAAAATGAATCAGCATGGGCATCCAAATTTCTAAAAACAAATTGTCCTCACTAACAAGTGTAGTCGCGCAACGTGTATAACTAATTTTCATTGACTAGTTATATTAAAATTTATCTCTATTGAAAAATAACTCAAAAGCATAACGTAACCTTAAAAAATCATTCAATGAAGTGGGGGTTCCTATTGTGTACTTTTTCTCAATACAAACAAATTGTTTTGGGAAACAACCACAACAAATGGCTTTCTTTGGCGGGTTGGACCTATGCAATGGCCAATACAACTCTCCCGTGCACAAGCTATATAGCGATCTTGACACCTACTTTTAAAATTGACATTCACAACCCCACATTTGCGATAGTTAAGCCGATGTTTACATTTACCACCATAAAAAAATGGATATGTTATTTCCTGATCACGAGAATTAATTGCTTTTTGTGATGAGTGTGGTCTGCTGTCGATGTCCCAAGGCAACCATGGCATGATCTACATTGCAAAGTTGAGATGGCATTCGATACTCGTGTTTCGATATGAAGGAAAAAAGAGAAATCGTGCATGTAGCACGACCGCTTATTAGGCCGTGATGGACTAAAGCAAAGTCAAAGCAATTCAAAAGCGTCTTTTGATAAGTTTCCTATCTACCTGGAGTTGTTTTCGTATCACCAGATTCCTACATTGATCCCCAAAACAAGGAGTATGGAGGTATGACTTGACTCCACTGGAAATTTTATCTCTGAACCTTTTTTCAGTCATTTAATCCATTCATCCTCTAATTCCATAACCTCAACTTTCCAATGTGTCTGATTTGTGACCCTGCAACGCTTGCTGTTTTGTTAAGCTTACTAAATCATTAGGTCACAAGTATGAAAAGGGAGTAATTACTCATAGACCACCTCCAGTTCAGTATGGGAGGCCGGGTGGGTAGAATGCGTGATTGCAATAGAAACTATGACGGGCAAGGAGGTCAAGTGGCAAATAGACAACGGAGCCCTCAATATGGTTCATCAGGGACCTTTGCAGCGGCATGCTCCACAAAATTAACCTCCTCAGCAAAGTTATGATCCCCGAGGGCAAGGTGAAAGAAGAAATCCCATGCCAATGAGCGATATGGATCCTTTCCACCAAGGACAGAGGAGAGCCCCTGGTGGAAAGGATCCATATCAAGGACAGAGGAGAGATCCAGGGCATTCATACCGGGGAAACTACAGTCAATAAATAAGGTCATAACAACAATTGCTATCAGCAACATAGAGACTTGCCGCAAGGAGATAGATGGACCTCTGCACCCCCAGTGCAGAATGGATTATAGGAGAGACAATCGCCTACTCCTGGTAAAACATATGGGCAGGGTTCTGACGGATTTCAAGGGCAAGGTACTGGTGGTGCTGGTGACTAATCTTCCCTCCCCTGTAGAATTCGCAAAAGCAACTCACGAGCGAATTCTATGAGGGAGGGAGGAAAACAAAAATCGTATCTTTGAAACATCATTCTAAACAGCAGTGGCCAAGACTCTCGTGGCAATATTAAGCATCCATCTCATCAATTTAATCATGCAATTACCATCTGAAAATGTGATATTGACAAGGAAGTTTGGATCACATGATATAAAAAAGGCGACCGAACTAAGACAAAATCCATCTAATTCATGCCCATTCCACAAATTCCAGCACACGTTCAGAATTGTAACAGAGCATATAAGACCACAAGTCGTGATCAAAATGGCATCAATCCAAGACCAAATTAATACCAAATTTAGACAAAGCAGTTTTGGTCAGCATGCAATACTTCGATTTTAGCAATAGTTAAGTTCGGTTATGACTATAATTCTAGCAAAATTGGCATGAGATTCACCATAATATTTTCCTAGCATGAACATATATGGTCCAGTAACCAAACTAGCCTCAAGTTGGAATCAAATGAAAACCAAATTGGAGATATCAAGACACGGGCAGCATACACAGATGGGTTTCCAGAATTTAATTCATTCACCACATAATTTCTTTTCAAGGGAACATGAAATTCACCATAACACAATCTTATATCACTAAATATGCTTACCTGAGTAGAATAGCATCAAATGAAGGACTAATTGACATCAGCTCATGGCTGCAACAGTCACGAATCAACATGTATTGACTAGGCTCTAGCAAATTCAAAATAAGTTCGAGATTGAATACCTGTGATTTTTTTTTTTTGAAGAAACAGAACTCAAATACGCTTATAAGACCAGAACAGATCAACAATCTAGTAATGAAGGAAATTCTCGGTCAAGAACTGACCCAAATACACACTTATTTAGTTCGGGAATTTCATCAAACAGGTGGCATACATTTTGGCCGAGAAGCACCAGTTCAAATCATAAATACAGCCTCAATCACAGTCGATTTGCACACAGACAGTAGCAATAGCAACGGAAAACAGAGCACATGCGGTCTAGTTTAATGAAGAACGATTAGCTATGGAACGATTGAGAGATCGGATATGAGTAAAGAGATGATAGAAGCAACGTCAAGGAATGGAATCGTCGAGGCAGACAGTCATGACCGAAGCTTGAGTACTCCGGCATTACAGACCACCTTCGCTGCGGCAGAACTGTTGAAATCACCCGAGTACCTTCGATCAATGCTCTCGGTTCTTTGCCCCTCTCAGCCAGCGATGGAGGTGTGGCGGAGGCTGAACAACTTCTGGCGCCCACGCTGGGTCCCCACTGATTTTCGATTCAAAGCAATGAATACCTTACGTCTCCGGTAGTCTTCCGGGGCTTCCCAGAAACCACCAAGGGCTTGGTCCGGCTCTGCTTTACAGCTTTCTACGCGCGAGTATTTCAAGAATGGGAAGTCTTTCCGAGAGTATTTATCAGGTAAAAAGCTCCTGAAATTTGGCAACTTGATAAGTCCAAGATGCGTTAACTTGGAGAAGGTGATTGTCGTGTGGGTCACTTCTTCCGATATTTCATGACCAGCAATTTGTTCCATATCTTCACATGACTCCACCACCAGCACTTTCATTTGCTCGAGAAATTTTGCCGTGAAGGTAGTGAAAAGCATTTTCAAATGGGGGCACCTCACAACATGTACACTTCCCAAGTTTGGGAACGGGACGTTTGGGAGACCATCGGACTGCCAAATGTGCCTCAAGTTTTCAAGATCACGCAAAATCAACCTCTTTAATATACCACCCTCTGCATTTGTCTCATCACCTTCGTATATGATCTCGATCAAACGGCATGATTCCACTTCTAGGACCTTGAGACAGTGCTGTAGCCTCCTCCACAAATGGGATGGGCCAATATGTTGGAGATTGTCACAGTTCTTCAACTCAAGAGATCTCAATTTCAAAAAGGAATTGGTGGGAATTTGACTATTCCATAGCTCTTTGCACTGAGCACCTTCAATTTCTAGTTCTTCTAGATTGGGAAATGAGACCTGTAAGAGGATAATGTGAGAAAGGAGGATAAGTAGGACAAATTTATTACATTGTTCGTTCTAGAACATGATAATGCAAAAATACAAACGATCACAATAAGGAATAGAGCAAACCATCTCATTGAACAATTATTGTAGTGATTCATCATCTTCTTTGGCCATCTCGTCTAACTACCTCATGATACTTATAGGATGCTAGATGAAAACTCATCACACTGCCTCTGATCAACCACCTTCTTTTTTGGGAAACACTTCCTTAACTCGTTTGCAACCCATCCACTCAAGTTTCCTTAGAGTTGTGGCTGTACAATAGGGGAAGAGATTTCTTAAGTCGGAGAAACTTTCAACGTAGATATTTTTTAGATTAGGAAAAACCAAAACCATTTGGGAGTTTCCTTCTCCGCCCTCTTTTCTTTGAGGAATTTTCTTTTCTAAAAATTATATGCACACATATAATGTTATAAGATTTATACTATAAAAAAATCCCTCAAAACAGACATATTGGTGTCATATTTAATGTAGATCGATTTTGGCGTCATATAAAATTCCAAACCAGTACGTTTGTGTCATACCTTGAATCAATTTTTCATATCATAAAAAAAAAAAAAAAATACTCCTGCCACATTAGTTTGGGAGAAATGTGATGCATATGTACGATTAGAGATTTATCACGTTATAAAAATTAGTTTGAATTAAATATGAAAATGGTGTATCGATTTGGTTTTTATTTTCATGATATTAACTCAATATAATATTATATATACTTTAGAATTGAGATGGAACGTAAAAGCAATGACCAAAATTGGAAAAGATATGAAAAGATTACTTTCTACTAACAAACAAATATATGGTGGGTGTTAAGAGCACTTTTGTGGAGGAAGAGCCAGTGATATTTTACTGGTATTATGAAGTGTTCGTATAATAGTAAACCCATCTAGAAAGATGAACATAATTTTCCTATCCTTTTTTTTCCTTAAAATAATGGTATGAACATGAACGGTGGGGAGCCGTGGTTAAAAGGTTTCTTTTGGTGGACGTTGTTCGGAGACGCACCCCATAATTTTAGTTATTTGTTTATTGTTTGTTCCACTTGTAAGTCTGAAAGGAGGTTTACGATTCTGTTGAGAGACTAAATAAATCCTTCAGTCCCAATTTCTACATTAAGTGCCATATTATACAAATGGCTAATTACCAAAATTGAACCACGATTTCGAGGAGGGATACTTTAAAACTCTTGACAACTTTCAAGTTGTGCAATCTCTCTATGATTGTGGAAGGGAAGACGTTGATTAGCTTGGAGCAATTTTTATGAGTGGGGTTGGCTAATTGGCCGAAGGAGCTTCCAGGAAGTTCATTGTGCCCCTTGCCATATTTTTTTGAAGGATTTTACTAAGCAAAGCGTTAATTCCACCGAACTTGGTAAACCAATCTGCTTATAAGATTTATGTGTCACATCATAGCAATGAAAATTTTGACAATTTAGCCTAATCCTATACCAATATATCTGATGAGGTGGAAGAATGAATTTTCACTGGACACCTTACTCTAACAAATGTAGTTATAAATTGTGAACACATATTAACTAATAAAATCAAGTAAAAATATTCAAAGAGATATTATTACTTACCCTCGCAAAGCAAGTGGCTGTGGCTATCATGGGTATTATCAAAAGAGAAGGGATGCATACCTTTCGATTGAAGAAGGAATCCGCACAAGCTTCTTGTGAATCCAAAGTAATGATTGCTGACTCTTTCTTTTCATAAGGACATGAGAAGAATTTCTTCGTGGGACAGTCATATATACGTAGTTGCTGCAGTAGTGAGAACTTTATAACATCATCTATGCCTCCATCTCTTCCTCCTTCATCCACAATCACTGCCTTCATATTTCGACAATGCGCCACAATAATGTCTTTGATTTGTCCTCCTATCACGATAAGACAAATTATGGTGGCTAATTTTCCAAAGCTTTCTCGCATCTATATGACCTATTACAAGTCATGCAATGTGCATCATTCTGCACGACTTATTTTTATTGACTAATTCCATTAAAAAAAAATCTCTCCTGATAAATAATTCAAAAGGACAAGGTAACCTTAAGTAATCATTTAGTCAAATGGGGGATTCCAATGTGTACTTTTTGCCAATCCAAACAAAACCTCAACTTAGGGCCTGTTGAAGGGTCATGAGTTTATAGTGAAACGAAGTTGAGGTCGACCTACTAGGGTTGCTAGCGATCGTCCCTCCAATGAGGGCGCCTAGTCTAATTGCATTCTTTATTTTAACATGTCGGTGCTCGCACCCCTTGTTCCGAATTGTATATTTTTCTTCTCTAACAAAGTAGGAATACCCTTGTGTTTTACGTCCGAGAGTTTAGATGAAACAGTCTAAAGACTTACTCTGGCCCCAAATCGCCTCATTGTTAGGAGCTCTAAGTTTAAAAGTTCTTACCCAAATGAAAAAAGTATTTGGCGGATAAAAATTTCAATATCCGACTAAATTAAAGAACATAGTAATCCAATGGAAAAGATTATTCTTAAAAAGAAGTTATAGTCCTATATAAGGACAATTATCCAACCAAAATCTAAGTTGTGGCACTTAATGATTGTTTCAATAGTTTTGACACGAAATTGGTCTCGACTGCTTCCACAACTTAATTTACTCCAGAGATGCAAGGATGGGCATCGCTCGGCGTATTTTTGTGGCAAGATGCTCCTGAATTTCGGCAAATCAAAAAGTTTAAGATTAGTAAATACGAAGAAGGTGATTGTCGTACCGATTGAGAGACCATTGCACTGCCAGATGTGCGTCAAGTTATCAAGATGAGACAAGACAAGCTTCCTCAATTTACCACTCCCTGTATCCACACCATCACCTTCGAATATGGTCTCGATCGAATGGCATGAAGTCACTCGTACTTCCTTGAGACAGTGTTGTAGCCTCTTCGACATATGGGACCGGGCAATATGTAAGAGATTGGCACAGTGATTCAATTCAAGGAATTTCAATTTGCAAAAGGAATCATTGGGAATTTGATTGTTCCATAGCTCTTTGCACTGAGCGCCTTCAATTTCTAGTTTTCTTATATTGGGAAATGCGACCTGCACGAGGATAATGTGAGAAAGGATGACAAGTAGGAGAAATTTATTATATTGTTCGTCCTAAAACATGATAATGCAAGAATGCAAATACAATAAGGAATAGAGCAAACCGTCTCATTGAACAACGGCTGTGGCGATTCGTCATTTTCTTCGGCCGTCTCGCGTAATTGCCTCTCGACACTTGTAGGATTCCGGATGAACGCTCTAAAGTTATGGCACCCCACAATTTTTAGATCTTCTAAGGAGGCAAAATCATATGAACAACTTCTTGAACTAAAATTAATCAGTTTATCGAGCTCTTTAAGTGTTAGTTCACTTAAGCAAGGGAAACTCATCACTTCCGCCTCTGATCGACCAACTTCTTTCTCGGGAATCACTTCCTTCATCTGTTTGCATTTAGTAATTTTTAGCTTCTCAAGTTTCCCTAGAGTTGTGGCCGTATGATTGGGGAAGAGATACCTTAGGTTAGAGCAATTCTCAACATTGACAGTTTTAAGACTAGGAAAACCCAAAACTGTTCGGGAGTCGCTCATCACCACGTGTCTCAGCCTTTCTGCTCCACTCACGCTCACTTCTTCCAATTTGGGGAGCGGTACAATTTGGTGTTCCGCATTTGAATAATGGGACCCACAATTAAACAACGATTCCAGGGAGGGACAACTTTGGACGTTGATGCTTCCCAATTCGGGAAGCAATACCCTTGTTTGTCCCGTATTTGAGTCTAGGGACCCACAATCAAACAGCGATTTCAAGGATGGACAGTTATTAACCTCGACACTTTTCAGGTTGCACAATCACTCTATGATTGTCGAAGGGAAGATGTGGAGTAGGTCGAAGCAACTTTTAAGGATGATGGTGGTTAATTTGCAGAAGGAACTTCTGAAATGTTCATCGCGCCATATCCTTTTGAAGGATCCTACCAAGCAAAGCTGTAACTCCTCCAAATTTGGTAAACTAACCTGCTCATAAGAGTAATACGTCGGATCATAGTTGTGAAAAATTTGACAATTTGGCCTAATCCTAACCTCCTATCTAATGCGGTGGAAGAACTAAGTTTCTCTACTAATGTAGTTATAAATTGTGAACACATTTGAACAAATAAAACCAAATAAGAATCTTCAAAGAGATATTGTTACTTGCCCCAGCAAACTGAGTATTTATGGTTATTGTGGGCAAAATCTCAAGAGAAGGGATGTTTACCTTTCTATCAAATAAGGAATCTGAATAAGTGTCCTGTAATTCAGAAGTAGTGGTTACCAACTCTATCCCTTCGTCTCCTCCTTCTTCATCCACAACCACCGCCTGAAAGAATATGAATGAACCCAAAGTGCACGAATGGGCTTGTTGCTTTTAAAAACGTCGAAAACTTAATTGATCAATAAAAAATATTTAAGATCTTAGCCTGAATAAATGGAGAAGGAAATATCCTCAAAATAGCTGACGTTGACACGGTTATGTTGGCATGATGTGTTGGAATCAGTTCCAACTTGCATGAAGTTGGGACAAGAATTATGTGGACTTTCTTTGTTCTGTAGCTCTTCATTCGCATTCCGTTTATTTAATCTCTAGAGGTTGCTTTATTCATTTTGAAATTATTCAATTTCGTTCACTCCTTGAAGGTTCATTCGTTCAATACGCTGTTTATTCTACTAATTAAAAATGTTAAATGAGTAATAAATTAGTCATGGTAGAAACCCTTGAGCCCAATTAATTCGTGCAATTATCTAAAATTGAAAAAAATAGAAATAAAAAGAAGTCGTAGGAAGATGTTTCCCTCTGCCTATAGTTGAATGTGAATGAAAATGTGTAGTATGAGAGTGAAATTTATACCCTCTTAATAAGGCAAACTGACACGAGGAGAAAATGACGGAGTTATCTGAACTGGAGCACCCTTTGATGTCATTTCAGCTTCTATGCAAAAAGCCGTCATGTTTGGTAACTTAACCAAATCCAGACGACGTACGTAAGGGAACTCAACTCTGTCATCGACAAGAACTATATTTTTTCTTGCATCAATTGTGAAAATGGCTCGCATTGAGTCACATTCCTGTACTTTAATCTCTTCTAACCGCCCAAGTTTTGGAATTTGTGAAAGACACCACAAATATTTCAATTGTTTGCAGTTCTCGATTGTCACAGCTTTTAGTTTGCTTAAGCACTCTCCAACGATGTGACCGTGGCATATCTTCTCCAGATTAATAAGATTTACGAGGAACAAAGACTCCAAAATCGGAAAAGCACCATTGGATGAACTAGCAATGTACTTTACTGATGGGCTATTTTCAATGTCGAGATGCTCCAATTGTTGAAATCCTCGAATGCACAACTCGTGAGCGTTCTCCTTGAACTCTCTCAATCCATCCAAATGCAAGTATTGAGTCTTATGCAGGATTTTTTGAACCCATTCCTTTGAAAGAATACCATCATTCCCTCTCTATTCGAGCATCATGGTTCTCAGACCTTCAAATTCCCTCCCCGAGCATTTCCTATGTTGATCCAAAATCTGATCATGTTCTCAAATGGTAAGTCAGCATCCTCTAAGAGTATGGTGGGATTAGGGATCGATATTTCCAAAGAGGCTATCTTTCTCAAGCTCTTCAACTCGGCAAGCGCAGCATTACAGAATTCCGAAGGCATTTCATCCTTGGCCATCCATTGATCAAAGCTTTCCTTCATATGTAACTCTTCCAATTTGATTAAGCTTTTTAGGACACTAGACTCGATTATCTCAAGCTTGTAGCAATTGCTTAGATTCAACGATCTTAGATTTGTCAATTCCCCAATTTCTTGAGGTAGCCTAGAAATTGTAGACCCCGTGAAGCTGAGAATTTGCAATGCTTTGAGCTTGCCAAGAATTGCCACATCCTCCACATCGCACTGGTCTAAGTATAACGACTGGAGGTTCCCGAGAATTCTAATCAAGGAAGGTATACTAGTGATATGCATATTGCAAAGATATAGGACTCGAAGCTCCTTCATGTATGTGAAATCTAGTAGTCCTAAGCAATCTCCCAAATCAGGTTGGTGTTCTGGCATCCAATACCAGCCTTTTGTTTGAGATAACATGAGTATCTTCAAGTCGGCAAACCGACACGTCATTAGTTTGTCAAGCCTATCTCTACTTACATCAACTTGGCATATTGCCCAACATTTCTCAAGCTTTTCCTTCGGCCATGAGCCGTAATTACTATTCATCATTAAGGAATTCTGACTTGTAATTGGAGTTGAGGTGACCACCTCGCTGTAAAGATCATGTATGGTCACATTTTCCTTGTCATCGCCATCATCTAGCAGCAAACAAGCGGAACGGAGTTTATCAAGCATAACATTCAATCTATCCCTTGAATCTTGTATCGTCTTTTTGAATTCCCCAAACAAGTCTAAACCCATGCCCAGTACCAATAGAGTTTCAACTTGAATGGTCCTGCCAATAAGACCGCAAATCAAGAATAAGGACTTGGTGCCCTCACTCTTCAAATGGTCATAACTCAACTTCACTATGGTTTCCACTTTTGACACGTCTATTTTTATTGAAGCGTTTCTCCATGCGTACACACCGCTATCTTTCAAGGTACGCGCAACGGAGATAATCAAAAGAGGCAAACCTGCAAGCTTCTTGACCAGTTGAACTGCTATTGCTTTCAATTCCTCGTCGTTTCTGAGCCTGTCGCCAACCGTCTTTTCAAATAGCCTAAAAGCTTCGTCGTCCTCTAAACCTTTAAGATGAAATGTTTCATCAGCACACATCTCTTTCTTCAGCACATCTTCAAATCTCGATGTGAGCAACAACTTGCACCTGCTGCTCTCATCTCCCAAAGGAATTCCTACCGCCTTCAAATCAAGTTCGTTCCACAGATCGTCCAATATTATGAGAACCTTCGTCGGACAGCTCTGTATTTTCTGAAACAGACGGTCCCTTCTTCCCTCTTCGCTTGGCTCGTCCTGCAGATTTAGACGGAAGGCATAAGCAATATCGTCTTGGATTTTCTTCAAGTCTTGAGTCTGCGATGCTTTCGCTTTGGCGATCATGCCGAACAATCCCTTCTCGCTCTTCTTCTTGACTTCCTCCAACAAGGTAGTCTTCCCCACACCACCATGGCCGTAGACCCCGATCACTTTGAACTTCTCATCATTCAGCGCATCCATTATTTTTTCTAGGAAGGAAGCTCGTGACTCAAAGATATTGTTGCCCTGATCACCGGCTGACGTATTCACGTCGGAAGTGCCAGTGACGTACCCTGGCGGAGCATTCTCGTAGTAGACCTTCGGGAAGTGACTCTTCGAGATGAGGGCCTGGATGTCGAGGACTGTCCTCCTAGCTTCCCTGCCGAGACGATAATGCTCCTTTAGGTTGGGAAGCCACCCACAGAAGCAATTTTTCTTGGCTCTACCATCGTGTTCCAGCTCGTTGTGTGCCTTGTCGGCGACCGTCTGCACGCGTGTCACCCATTGCTCGACTTCAGCTTCGATCAGTTTCCCGTCACTAAGATGCAATCCATGCATAGTTATGGGCTAAAAAGCTAGTTTCATCAAAGTTTACAATCAAATGATGAGGCATGATCAATTAAAATCTAGTAGTACAAGTTTTGGGTCATGGGCTTGGAAGAACGAGGGGTTGATGGTCGCAGCATAATTTGCTTTATTTATTAAGAGCGGTAGGGAAATTGAGCAACTCTTATAGGGCTTATCTTCATTGCATTTTATCAGAGAAATTGGGCGTTATTGGAGACGCAATACCTATCAACTCTCATTATTGATGAATCCTTGGTAGTACATTTTCCTGTCTTGGAAAGCTAGATGAAGTTGAGGGAATGGTGAATGCCTTGAAATGACAATTGATCTATCGTGCTTGAGGAATCGAGAGTAGTTGAGATTCAAGGTGTGGGGGAATCGAGATCTTTGTTGCCTGCGATTCAATTGAAAGACTAATTAACCTATGCAATTCGAAAAAAAGCTAAGATGTGTTGAACTAAAAGGTTGTCTTAAGCTAAGAGCTATGGAAGGCCGTAATGGCTTAGAGTCTTTAAAGTACATGGAGACCAAAAGTTGCACATCCAATGATATCTTAATGGGAGATAAACATATTATAGTGAACATAATTTATTATTTTTTATACCATAGAAAAATATCTAAGATAAATATGTCACTAATTGAGTGTAATTTATGGTTTTTGACGATATTTTCTTTTTCTTTTTTCTACTTCCCGCCACTTTTTAGAGGAAAATATCTTATGGGCCCACATGAAAACCTCTGTCTACCATTCACTTTGTAATCCTTGGATCTTTATTTCCTCACTTATTTTCACCTGATTTCTAAAACCCACTTCATTCTATGGAATGGCCCGTTCGATTTTATAAGGGTCTTGCTCTCAAAAGAAAAATCAAGGTAGCGAACATTTGGAGTGGTACTATCCATAAATATCATCTTCCATTTGATGTGAAACTCGAGATGATAAATTTCCTACAAGTCGATGTCCTCGTCAATAATACGTATCCACTTGATAATTGGTGCATTAGCATATGTTACTCAAAGGAACATAAAAAAAATAGCAGTAAGTTTCTCACCCAAATTGTGTTTTGCACTCAGCATTATAGATTGCCGTTTGCTCGGGGCCGTCAATCTATAGTAAGAATGAAGAAGCAGAGACGAGACGTAGATGGTTTGCACATAAAAACAAAGTGGATGAACAAGACGGCAACTTCATTCTGTGCAATGGTGCAAGGAGATGTTTTATAGAGGGGCGGCAGGTTCTTTTAATTTATTTCGTTGATCAATATCTTGTAACTGTTTATCTAATATTATTTGTATTTCAATGTAGAAATTAAATGTCACGGTTATATATGGAAAACATGCCTTTTTAACTAGAAATTTTTATTAGATCATAGTCAATAGAATAACAGTTTCTATTACGATATTACAATAATCCTGCGTAGATGATGACTATTTGATTATATTGGGTTATTTAAATTTTTGGATTATATTTGTAAGTATGTTTGCCCATCAATTATGACTGTTTTTGTTTTGGGTGATTGACCGGATTTTTAAAAAAAATTTGGTCAACATGATCGACCGAATTAAGAGATTGCTTTTTCAAGAATATTTGTTGATGTTATTTCGTAAAACAATTTGTACGAATTTGGGACCAAATATATAATCATACAAGATTGTGAACACGTTAACTTGAAGCCGCCTGGACAACGTGTACAAAGACAAATGGTACAGTACAGCGGAGTTGGTCCCTAGGCGTGATTTGACATAAGACGAAGCTTAATAATTATCCCGTGACCCGATGTACCAAGTTGCACTGCCCATCTGCAGCATGAGGTTGACATATCACGGAGCTTTAACGATTGTCAAGCAACCATAGGAATGTCAAATGAGTGGGTTGGGTCAGATTTGAATCAGGTCGAAAATGGTCCAACCCACATCGACCCATTTAATCCGTTTTGACCCATTTTCATATAATGTAAATTTGATGACCCATACCCGACCCGATCCATACCCAACCCATACCCGACTCATATTACCAACACATATTAATATTTAACTTAATTTAAGAAAATCTACTCCCACTTATTTAGTCCAATTTAAACTTTTCACATATAAATTATTTGAATAAAATTTCACATTAAATTTATAAAGTAAATTAAATAATAAAAAATTAGTAAATAAAAAAATGTAGATACCTCTAAATTGAAATAGTTTGAGGAAAATAATTTTAAAAAAAATTGATTTTTTAATTATTGTTGAGTGAACCTCATCGGATTGGCAACGGAGGTTGAGAACGCATAGATGAGGGGGATGGAGAGGACGGGGATGGAAGGAGAGAGATGATGTGTCTACCTAATAACTCACTCAACCCATATTTGACATATATTTAACTTTCACTTGACCTATATTTGACCCATATTTAACTTCACTTAACCTATATTTGACCCATTTAACTAAAAATGGGTCATAATATGGGTTTATGACCCATATTAACACTTCTAGCAACCGACCATTTCCAAAAAGCAACTCAACTCTAACATGATTAACTCCTTAACCTCACTTTGTTTTGTCATCCTCGTCCACCTCCTCTGCGTTGCAGGTGCATAAGATAATTATTTTATATTTTTCTTCTCAAAAATAAATAAAAAATAGAAAATAAAAAATAAAAAATAAAAAAAAAAAAAACTTCTTATCACTCACGCTTTTTACTAATCGGCTACCCATCCGCGAACCGTCCGTTGCCCGCCCGTCGATCTCTTGTGTCATTTACAAATAAATTTTTATTTCGAAAATAGAAACTTTATATTAGATTTTTTTTTTAGAAACTTGTTTATGCAATACAGATAAAAAATCAATTTATGTTATAAAATTATTATTATTATTATTATTATTATTATTATTATTATTATTATTATTCACGGCCTTAGAGACAGGGTGTGAGTGAGTGGACGTGTGTGGTTGGCGCTATAGTTGGGGAAGGAGTGGGACACGTGAGGATTTGGAGTTTGCAGAGGATTGTTACGTTACTTTTTGCAGGGAATAGGAAAGAGGATCGTTACGTGGAGATTATATGCAAAGAGAGGTGAGAGAGAGAGAGAGAATTACACACAAATACACTTCATATTAATTAAAACTGTTAACAAGATGTAATCATCAATGAAATTGGGTTGTTTCAGAACTATTGAAGTGACCTTCTGAAAAATAAATGATGATTATACTAGAACTGAAACGACATCTTCCATGAACCTTCAGTTTCTCTAAAAGGAGCTGTGAATGTACCTCAAAATCCATGAACATGCACAAAATTAATAGTAGGTATTTCTTAGGTATCAATGGAGGGTCGCTAATCGACAATCTCTATTAGGTACGGTGGTCCCTCCATTTCACACACACCCAATAATTAACGGAGACACAGTTTTTATATTGCATCCTTTTGAAAAGTTGTTAATTGGCACACTGAATATTTTCTCCTCCTCACACATTGCCATGATGCTTTGAGGCTTTTTTGGCAAGTCCTTTTTTAATTTCTATATTTCTAGGTATATAGGTAAATACATGTTCTTAAATAAAAGATATTCTTTGCTCTTCTCTTCCGATTTTTAGATTTGTCTATTTTCTGTACAATTGATATAGGGGGCTGAAAATCTTGCTATGCTGTTCACATCTCAAATGTCATACAGAGCATAAATAAAAGAAAGATGGGACCAATACGGTGAAGTTGGGTCCCTCGGTGATTGACTGAGCAGCCTTCACATGCACGAAGCCGTACTGCCCCCATCTGCACCAACAGGTTGAAAAAACACGAAGCTTTGGCAATTGCCAAGCGATCGACGATGGCCAAACTGTAAACTTCAACTCTACCCTGGTTAACTCTTTAACATCACTTCGCTGTACCTTCCTCCTCCTCTGCGTTTTAGAGAGAGAGAGAGAGAGGAGCATCAGAGCAACGACGGTGGACATGCGGTTTTGGCACGTGTTAGGGAGGGAGAGGCTCGTAAGGATTTGGAGGTTAAGCGTGAATTGTTACGTTATATTTTGCAGAGAGTTGGAAAGAGGGTCATTCATTACGTGTAGGTTAACAACAGAGAGAGGTCAGAGGGGGAGGTGGGCAGGCTCGACCATTGAATAGCGTGAGATCCATATAATTCCTCAAATAAGCTTACATTATCAAGTCCATGCTACGCTAACATGGAGTCAATGATCTCTTTAACATGCATGTTTACATACAAATACACTTTATATTCACTGGTACAATTGATGAGGTGCAATTAATCAATGACATTGGGTTTATTTGGAATTGCTAAAGTGAGGTTCTCACGATGATTATGCTTATTAATCTTCATAAAATTGAGGTTTCGTTTGTTTGGTGGAAAACAATTTCCCAAAAAACATTTTTTAAATTTTTTAGCATTCGTTTCAAGTAAAATTAATTAATTGAGGAAAACATTTTTCATAAAAAAAATTCTTTTAAATTAGTTGAAAATGTTTTTCACTTTTCACATAAAGGAAAATATTTTCATCACTCACTCTTTCTTATCTCGTACCCTTGCTAGCTGTCACTTTTTTTTTCTTTTCTAATTTTCTTTTTTATTAATTTTTTTCTTTTTATTCTTCCTTTTATTTTGCTTTCTTCTTTTTTGGCTGATCGTGGACGACCTACCATGGGCTAAGTCTCTAGCTCGTCAGCCTCTGATGAGCTTAGGCTCGCTGGTCTAGCGAGACTCGAGGCCGGCGAGCTCTGACGCCATTGATCGCTGGAGCTGAGCACGTATGAAATGATAAGATGGACGGTGACAGTGGAAGCTAGCCGGATGATTCTCGCATTCCGCAAGCGGTGGGGTCTGAAGGCAATTTTAGCCCAAAAAGAAATGGCGGGGGTGGGGGTGGGGCCCACTTGTTTTAAATCATTATCTTTAAGGTCAAGCATGATCGAGATACGATTAAATGACATCCCTGAATAGCCCGTGCGCATTGAAAGAAGCGAGGGGCATCTTAGGGAACATCAATCTAGTAACGCGAAATTCCTAACTCTCGTTTCTCCACAAAGAAGAAGGAAAGAAAGCCAGAAAGGTGGAAGAAGTCGAAACGGGGTGAAAATGGCGGATATTGCTGTGTCTGTAGCTTGCGAAGTGGCAAAGTGGCTGGTGGCTCCGGTCGGTCGGCACTGCGGCTACATAATATTCTCCGACCGCCGCGTTCGCGAACTTAATGTTGAAATTGTGGAGCTGGATCACACGAGGCAAAGGGTGCAGCATTCCATCGATGAAGCTCAAAACAACATAAAGCGGATCGAAGCCGATGTCGAGAAATGGATGAAAGAAGTGGATGCCGGCATCACCAACGCACGCAAAATACTGGAAAATGACGGGATAGCTAAGACAGCTTGCTTCTACGGGTGGCTTCCCAACCCGAAGGCGCGATATCGTCTGGGCAAAGAGGCGAGCAGGACGGTCAAAGACATCCGGGCACTCGCTGTGCGGGGTCGATTTGACAAGGTTGACTACGAGAATCCACCGCCGGGGCTTGTTCGCGGTGCTCCTGGTGCGAATTCTTCGGCCGGTGATGGAGGCAACTTTATCACCGATTCGCGAGCTTCCATCTTTCAGGACATAATGGAAGCTCTGGATGATAAGAAGCTGAAAGTGATTGGCGTCTATGGGCCTGGCGGCGTGGAAAGACTACGCTGTTGAAGAAAGTCGAGAAGACACTGAAGAAAAAGGGGAGACCGTTCGAAATGATCGTCAAAGTGGAAGTCTCGCGGACTCCAGACTTGATTAATATCCAAGGCCAGATAGCTGACGCCTTGAATCTGAGTCTGAAGGACAAGGAAACCCAACAGGGAAGAAGAGATCTTCTGTTACAGAAACTGCAGAGTAATCCGAATGAGAAGGTTCTCATTATGTTGGACGACCTATGGGAGGAACTGAATTTGGAAGCGGTAGGAATTCCTTCAGGAGACACGAGCGGAAAATGCAAATTGTTGCTTACATCGAGATTTCTGGATGTGCTGGGGAAGATGCTTGCTGATTCGAAAATTTTTTCTTGAAGGCTTGAACAATGACGAAGCTTTTAGGCTATTTGAAAAGACAGTTGGCAACAGGCTCAAAGACGACGATGATTTGAAAGCAAAAGCACGTCGAGTGGTCAACAAGCTTGCAGGTTTGCCTCTTCTGATTATCTCCGTTGCGACCACCTTGAAAGATAGCGAAGTGTATGTATGGGATAGCATGTTGATAAAAATAGATGAGCCAAAAGTGGAAACCATAGTGAAGTTGAGTTATGACCATTTGAAGAGTGAGGAGGCCCAGTCCTTATTCTTGCTCTGTGGTCTTATCAGTGGGACCATTGGAGTCGAAACTCTGTTTGTTCTAGGCATGGGCTTGGGCTTGTTTGAGAGATTCGATGAGAAGATACAAGGTGCAAGGGATAGATTGAATACTCTTCTAGATAGCCTCCGTTCCATTTGTTTGTTGCAGGATGGAGGCGATGACAAGAAACATGTGACCATACATGATCTTTACAGTGAGGTGGTCGTCTCAACTCCACTTAAAGGTCAAAATTCCTCAATGATGAACAACAATTGTCACCTAACGAGGAAGGAAGAGCTTGAGAAATGTTGGGCAATATGCCTAGTTGATGTTGGCAGTGATATGCTTGCTAAACTAATGGGGCATGTGTTTCCTGAATTGAAGATACTCATGTTGCCTCAACCAAAAAATTGGATGGGGAGACCTAAGCACCAAGATGGCGAGGGAGATTTCTGTAGACTAGATTTTACATACATGAAGGAGCTTCGAGTCCTGTATCTTTGCTCCATGGATATCACCACTTCACTTTCCTTGATCGAAATCCTCTGGAATCTCTGGTCGTTATATTTAGACCATTGCGATGTGGGGGATGTGGTAATTCTTGGCAAGCTCAAAACATTGCAGATTCTCAGCTTCGCAGGGTCTACAATTTCTAGGCTGCCTAAAGAAATTGGGGACCTGACGAATCTGAGATTGTTGAATCTAAGTGATTGCGAGGACCTTGAGATAATCGAGTCTGGTGCCCTAAAAGGCCTAATCAACTTGGAAGAATTACATATGAAGGGAAGCTTTGATCGATGGATGGGCGTGGATGAGATACAGTCAGAATCGTGTAATGCTACGCTTGCCAAGTTGAAGAGCTTGACAAAGCTAACGTCTTTGGAAATATCAATCCCTGATCCCACCATACTCTTGGAGGGTGATGACTGGCCATGTTGGAACTTGATCAACTTTTGGATCAAAATAGGAAATGAACCGTCGTGGATAGAATATGAAGGTTTGAGAACTATGAGACTCAACTTGGAAGGGTGCGATCGTATTCTTTCAAGAGAATGGATTAAGAAAACTTTACAGAACACGCAGTACTTGTATTTGGACGGAATGAGAGAGTTTAAGAAAAATGCTCATGAGTTGTGCATTGGGGGATTTCCACAACTAAGGCATCTCAACATTGAGAACAACCCCTCAATCAAGTACATTGCCAGTTCATCCGATGGTGCTTTTCCGAATTTAGAGTCCTTGTCCCTCACAAAACTAATTAATCTGGAAAAGATATGCCATGACTCTATCGGCTCTGGGAGCTTCAGCAAACTGAAAATTGTCAAAGTCTTGAAGTGCGACCAATTGAAATACTTGTGGTGTCTTTCACAAATGCAAACACTTGTGCAGCTTGAAGAGATTTCTATAACCGAATGTAACTCAATGCAAGCCATTGCCACAGGCAGTGCGGGGGAAGATATTGGTTCTACTATTAACATAGTTAAGTTGCTCAATGTACGTTGTCTACATTGGGAGAACTTACCAAATATGACGAGCTTTTGCACAGCAGCTGGAATCACATCGGAGGGTGCTCCACTTCAGGTGACTTCTTCATTTTCTCCTTGTGTCAATATGTACTTTCGAAAGTGTATAAGTTTCATTAATTCTTAATTATGCAAAGGATTCCAAAATATGCTATTATTGGGGGATTTAGGATAAGGTGATATTTATTGGTGTCCACCGAACATATAGCTTATTGCATTGATCTTATGATTATTTGTACATTTTAATATTTGAATCATAAATAAAAATAAAAAATCCTTTCGGGTAAACCACAAGCCACAGATTTTGATTCACATTCAGCTACGGCTAGAGGAAAGCCTACCGATTTTTATTTTTTATTTTATTTTTTTAATTTTCAATAACTGCACTAATTACTTGGGTTCTAACATGGATTTCTACAATGACTAATTTATTACTTATTTAACAATTTTATGGAGAAGAGAAGAGAGTTTGTTGAACGAGTTAATGTGAGAAGGAATCTTAAATGAATTAACGAAATTCAACAATTTCAAAATGAAAGAAAGTGACGTCCGGAGATTAAATAAATGGAAGGTGAACGAATGTAACAATGAATGTCCATATAATTCATGTCCCACCTACATGCAAGTTGCATCTGATTCCTACACGTCATGCGTCAATGTCAGCTATTTTGAGGATATTTCCTCCTCCACATAATTCTCTGATCAATCGAGTTTTCGACGTTTCTAGAAGACACTGGGCCCATTCATATACTTCGGGTCCATTTGTTGTACTAAGAAATCATTTTTGCTAAAGAATGTTTTCCCGGTAAGTCACTGTTCCTAGAAAATGAGTTGTTTTCTTATATTTGGTTCTGCTGAAAACACAAGTTGACAAAATGATATATGATATTTATTAACGATCAGAATAGCTAGCAAAAAAATTTACGAAGCAAAGGAAATTGCTTTTATGCATGCTTAATAGAAACCGCAGAGCCCTTACTGAGCTTCATTGTGGCACTTTGTTAGGTTTGGCTCCCTCGCTTGGAATCCTTAAAGGCACGTAGACTCCTCGACTTGGAAAAGATACTCTACAGTCAACCTCCATTAGAATACAGCAATCTGAAATCGATAGATATCTAGCACTCTAAGGGTGCATTTGGTTCGATTTTGGGGAAATGCACTTGGGAAAATGCAAGTACCTTTGGGCTAAAGGGGTTTTCCGAAATGCAAATACCGTTTGGTAAATTTTGCATTGTAAAACAATTTTGGCCTAAATGCCGTTTAGTGAATACTACACTTTGCTAAGGGACTTTTACAAAATTTTAATTTTAAATTCATTTTTCGGCGGCTAGATCTGGGTGTTAGAGCTGACCGGCGGCCACATCTAGCCGCCGAAAGGTCCCTTGAGGTCGGGCGACCTCAGGCGGCGGTCGCCTGGGTCCGGCGACCCGGGCGACGGCCCAACCTCGGGTCGCCCGCATGAGGCCGTGTGACCCGGGCGACACCGCTCGCCGCCCGGTTCACAACCGCCGCGCCCGGGTTCACGACCCGGCGACCACCCGAGGCGGCGACCCTCGGGCGCGCGGGTCGCGCAACCGCCCGAGGCAATGCGACCTCAGGCGACGCTTGGGTCGCGCGACCCAGGCGCGCGACCACCCAAGGTCGCCGTCTCAGGCGGTTGCGAACCCAGGCGACCGCCGCTTGAGGTCGCCCGACCTTAGGCGGGCTCTCCGGCGACCAAATCTAGCCACTGGAGCTTGACCAGCGGCCAGATCTGGCCGCCAGAGCTTGACCCGCGGCCAGATTTAGCTGCTGGAGGGTGTCCGGCGGTCGCCGGAGGGTGGCCGCAGGTGTCCGGCGGACGTCGGTGGGTGGCCGGAATGTGACCAAAGGGTGGCAGGAGGGTGGCCGGCGGTCGCCGAAGGGTGGCCAGTGGTCGTCGCTCCGACGACCACGCGGGGAAGATGCATTCCGAAAATGCAAGTTGCAAATGCACTTCTGGAGGTGCATTGAGCTAAAGGACTTTAAGGATACTTGGATATGCAATTGCATCTCCCCAAAGTCTCACCAAAAACTGAGCCAAACGGGTTTGCATTGCAGGACATGTCGAGATTCTCTCTCGGCTAGAGGAATTGAGATTAACAAGCTTACGGAACCTGCAGCACATATGGAAACAGGATGTGCAATTACAAGGAATATTAGCATTTCGAAACTTGAAGGAACTCAAGGTCTATGATACAAGGCTAGCATTTCTCTTTCCGGTATCTGTGGCTAAATGTCTTAGAGAAATTAGAGACATTTCCGTATTGGCTTGTCGAAATATGAAGGCCATGATTGTGGATGAAGAAGGAAGAGATGAAGGGACGGATGATATTATAGAGTTCCTGCTGCTGAAATGACTCTATATAAATGGCTGTGCCATGGAGAAATTCTTCTCATGTCCTAGTGGAAAGAAAGACTTGATAACCACTACTTCATATTCACAAGATGCTTATTCTGATTCCTTCTTCGATCGAAAGGTATGAATCCCTTCTCTTTATATAATGTCCATAATATTCATAGGCCTGTGATTTGTGGGGCAAGTAATGATATCTCTTTAGAGATGTTTACGGGGTGTGTCTCTGAACAACATCCACCAAAAGAGACCCTTTAACCACGGCTCCCCACCGTCCATGTTCACACCATCATTTTAAGGAAAAAAAGGGGGGAAAATTATATTCAACTTTCTAGATGGGCCGACTACAATACAAACACTTCATATTACTGGCTAATACATTAGTGGCTTTTCCTCCACAAAAGTGCTCTTAACACCCCCCATATATTTGTTTGTTAGCAGAGAATAATATTTTCATATTTTTTCCATTTTTTGGTGATTGCTTTTACATTCCATCGTGATTCTTTAGTATATGTAATATTATATTGAGTTAATACCACGGAAAAAAAAAATAAATCGTACACCAATTCCGCATTTAATTCAAACTAATTTTTATAACATAGTAAATCTCTCATTAGTACATATGCATCACATTTCTCCCAAACTAACATCGCACAAGATTTTTTTATTATATGAAAAATTGATTCAAGGTAAGTATGGCAAGAACGCTTTGGTTTGGAATTTTATGTGACGCCAAAATCAGTCTACATTAAATATGATATCGATATAGCAATTTTGAGGGGTTTTTTTGATGTTATTAATCTTATTATATTATAATTGTGTATATATATAATATTTAGAAAAGGAATTTCCTCAAAGAAAAGAGGGGGGAGAAGGGTAAGAAGAGAATGCACCACATGACTACCGTTTGAAATGCAATCGTAGCCTTTGGGTGGGGATGGGCCCCACGCGGTCCAAAATCTGAAGGGAGTGAGATTGGGGCCAGCTAGAGCCATGAAGGCATCGACTGTACCCCCTCCCCTAAGGAATATCCGAAGCAAAAATTTGTATTGCTCCCCAAGTTGGAAAAAGTGAGGGTGAGTGGAGCTGGAAGGTTGAGATACACGTGGTGAAGACCAACTCCCAAATTGTTTTGTGTTTTCCTAGTCTAAAAAATGTCTCCGTTGAAAGTTTCTCCGACGTAAGAAATCTCTTCCCCCGTTGTACGGCCGCAACTCTAAGGAAACATGAGTGGCTATACATTACGGGGTGTAAACAAATGAAGGAAGTGGTTCCCAAAAAGAAGGTGGTCGACCTGGAAAAGATACTCTACAGTCAACCTCCATTAGAATGCAACAATCTGAAATAGAAGAATAAACAGCGTATTGAACGAATTAATTGGGCTCAAGGGTTTCATTCCTACGATTGCTTTTTATTTCTGTTTTTTTTTCAATTTTAGATAATTGCACGAATTAATTGGGCTCAAGGGTTTCTACTATGACTAATTTATTACTCATTTAACATTTTTAATTAGTAGAATAAACAGCGTATTGAACGAATGAACCTTTAAGGAGTGAACGAAATTGAATAATTTCAAAATGAATAAAGCAACCTCCAGAGATTAAATAAACGGAAGGTGATCGAAGAGCCACGGAACAAAGAAAGTCCACATAATTCTTGTCCCAACTTCATGCCAGTAGGAACTGATTCCAACACATCATGCCAACATAACCATATGTCAATGTCAGCTATTTTGTGGAGATTTCCTTCTCCATTTTTTCAGGCTAAGATCTTAATATTCTGTATTCATCAATTAACTCTTTGATGTTTTTAAAAGCAACAAGCCCATTTGTACACTTTGGGTTCATTCATATTCTTTTAGGCGGTCATTGTGGATGAAGAACGAGGAGATGAAGGGACAGAGTTAATAACCACTATTTTAGATTTACAGGATACTTATTCAAATTCCTTCTTCGATAGAAAGGTAAACATCCCTTCTCTTGAGATTTTGCCCCCAATAGCATAGATACTCAGTTTGCTAGGGCAAGTATCAATATCTCTTTGAAGATTCTTATTTGGTTTTATTTGTTCAAATGTGTTCACAATTTATCACTACATTTGTCAGAGAAACTTGATTCTTCCACCACATTAGATAGGTGGTTAGGATTAAGGCCAAATTATCATATTTTTCACAACCATGATTTGACACATCACTCTTATGAGCAAGTTAGTTTACCAGACTTGGAGGTGTTATGGCTTGACTCGGTAGGATCCGTCAAAAGGATGTGGCACGATGAACCTTCCAGAAGTTCATTTTGCAAATTAACCACCATCGCCCTTGGTCATTGCTTTGACCTACTCCACATCTTCCCTGTGACAATCATAGAGAGATTGCACAACCTGAAAAGAGTCAGGGTTAAAGACTGTCCATCCTTGAAGTCATTGTTTGATTGTGGGTCCCTGGATTCAAATATGGAACAAACAAGGGTATTGCTCCCCGAATTGGCAAGCATCGACGTCAAAAGCTGTCCCTCCCTGGAATCGTTGTTTAATTGTAGGTCCTCTGATTCAAATTCGGAACACAAAATTGTCCCACTCCCCAAATTGGAAGTAGTGAGCGTGAGTGGAGCAGGAAGACTGAGACACCTGGTGATGAGCGACTCCCAAACAGTTATGGGTTTTCCTAGACTTAAAATTGTCCATGTTGGGAATTGCTCTGACCTAAGATATCTCTTCCCCAATCATACGGCCACAACTCTAGTGAAACTTGAGACACTAAAAATTACTCAATGCAAACAGATGAAGGAAGTGATTCTCGAGAAAGAAGTTGATCGATCAGGGGTGGAAGTGATGAGTTTCCCTTGCTTAAGTGAACTAACACTTGAGGAGCTCGATAACCTGATTAGTTTTAGCTCAGGTTGTTGTTCGTATGATTTTGCCTCCCTGGAAGATCTAAGAACTGTGGGGTGCTGTAACTTTGGAGTGTTCATCAAGAGTCCTACAAGTTTCAAGAGGCAGTTAGGCGAGATAGTCGAAGAAAATGAAGAATCGCCACAACCGTTGTTCAATGAGATGGTTTGCTCTATCGTTTATTGTGATCATTTGCATTCTTGCATCATCATGTTTTAGAACGAACGATGTAATAATTTGTCCTACGTATCCTCCTTTCTTACATTATCCTCATGCAGGTCACATTTCCCAATATAAGAAGACTCGAAATTAAAGGCGTTCCGTGTGAAGAGCTATGGAAAGATCAAATTCCCACTGATTCCTTTTGCAAATTGGAATCCCTTGAATTGTGGTACTGTGACAATCTCTTATGTATTGCCTCGTCCCATATGTGGAAGAGGCTACAGCATTGTCTCGAGAACTTAAAATTGACTTCATGCCATTCGATCGAGATCATATTCAAAGTTGATGGTATGGATACAAGGAGTGATAAATTGAGGACGCTCGATTTGTCTCATTTGGATAACTTGACACACATTTGGCAGTGCAATGGTCTCTCAATCGGTACGACAATCACCTTCTCCATATTTACTATTCCTATACTCTTTGATTTGCCGAAATTCAGGAGCATCATGACATAGAAATATGTTGAGCAATGCCCATCCTTGCAAGTCTTGTGTAGATTGAGTTGTGGAAGTGAGCCAAACCGATTTTATGTCAAAACAAAACAAATCATTAAGTGCCACAACTTAGATTTTAGTTGGATATTTTTCTTTATAGAGGACTTTAACTTCTTTTAAGCATATCTTTTCCATTGGATTATTGCGTTGTTTAATTTAGTCGAATATTAAAATTTTTATCCGCTGCATACTTTTTTCATTTGGGTAAGAACTTTTAAACTTATATCTCCTAACAATGATGCAATTTGGGACTAAAATAAGTCCTTAAATTATTTTGTTTGAACTTTGGGGCATAAGAAATGGGGATATTCCCACCTTGTTGGGGAAGAAAAATATACAATTTAAAACAAAAGGTGTGAGGCATGCGGGCATCGGCATATTAAAAAAAAAGAATGCAATTAGGCCGGGCGCCTCACCGAAGGGACTACCTTTGGTAGTTCTCGTAAGTGGAAACACTCCCGAAAGAGGATAAGCCGGTGAAGTTGACCTCAACTCCATTTCATTGTGAATAATGACTCTTCAATAGGCTTTGAGTTGAGGTTATGTTTGTATTGGCAAAAAGTACATGATGGAATCCCCCATTTTACTGAATGATTTCTTAGGGTATACCTTATTCTTAGGAATTATTTATTAAGGGAGATTTTTTTTAATGGAATTAGTCAATGAAAATAAGTCGCGGAGAATGATGCATATTGCATGACTTATTATATGTATATTCATATAGATAAGACAAACCTTCCGAAAATTAGCCATTGTAACAAATCTTATTGTGACAGGAGGAGAAATTGAATCCATTCATGTGTGCTGTTGTCAAAATATGAAGGTGGTGATTGTGGATGAAGGAGGAAGAGATGGAGGCACGGATGACATTAGTGAGTTCCCGCTACTGCAACAATTACGTATATATGACTGTCCCATGAAGAAATTCTTTTCATGTCCTCATGGAAAGAAAGAGTCAGTAATCATTACTTCAAATTCACAAGATGCTTGTTCCGATTCCTTCTTCGATCGAAAGGTATGCATCCCTTCTCTTTTGAAAATTAATTCTTCCACCTCATCAGATAGAGTGGTATAGGATTAGGCCAAATTATCAATTTTTCATAGCTATGATGTGATGCATAACTCTTATAAGCAGATTGGTTTATTAGGTTTGGAGGAATTGATGCTTGGCTTAGTAAAATCCTACAAAAGAATATGGCAAGGCGCACAGTGAACTTCCTAGAAGTTCCTTATGCGAATTAGCCACCCCCACCCTTAAAAATTGCTTTGAGCTAATCAAAGTGTTGATTTCTGCAATCATACAGAGATTGCACAACCTAAAAAGTGTTGAGAGTTTTAAAGTAGCCCTCCCTGAAATCGTGGTTCGATTTGGTAATTGGTTGTTTGTAGAATACGACACTTCATGTAGAAATTAGGACAAAATGAACTTGAATAGGAGAACTTGGGACCGAAGGATATATCTAGTCTCTCAAGGGAATCATAAACCTCTTTTTAGACTTAAGAGTGGAACAAACAACAAACATATAGCTAGATAAATAAAGAGGGGATGTTCGGCCATGGCGGTGAGTTGAAGACTGTGCTGGATAAGCGTTGTCCTCTAACTGCTTGTCATGTTCGCCAAAAGAAACCTTATAACCACAGCTCCCCACTGTCCATGTTCACACCATTATTTTAAGAGAAGAAAAGGAGGCGAAAATTATGTTCATCTTTCTAGATGGGTCGACAATAATGCCATCACTTCATAATACCGGTAAAATATTAGTGGCTCTTCCTCCACAAAGTGCTCTTAACACCCCCATATATTTGTTTGTTAGCAGAAAATTATCTTTTTATATCTTTTCCATTTTTTGTCATTGCTTTTATGTTCCATCACAATTCTAAAGTATATTTAATATTATATTGGGTTAATACCACTAAAAAAATACCAAATTGGTACATCAGTTCCACATTTAATTCGAACTAATTTTTGTAACGTAATAAATCTCTAATCAATACATATGCGTCGTATTTTTCACAAATAAATCTGGCCCTAGATTTTTTTATGATACGAAAAATTGATTCAAGGTAAGTATAGCATGAATGCACTGGTTTGGAATCTTATGTGACGCCAAAATTGGTCTGCATTAAATATGACACCGACACATTAGTTTTGAGGGTTTTTTTGTTGGTATTAATCTTATCATATTATATATGTGTGCATATAATATTTAGAAAAAAAATGCCTCAAAGAAAAGAGGTGCGAGAAGGGAAAGAAGAGAATGCGCCGCATGACGATCGCTAGGAACGCGTTTGTAGTCTCTGGGTAGAGATGGACCCCAAGCGGTCCAAAATCTGAAGGGAACGAGATGGGGCCAGCTGAAGCCACAAAGCATCGACGATACCCCCTCCCCCAAAGAATATCCGGAGCAAAAATTCGTATTGCTCCCCAAGTTGGAAAAAGTGACGGTGAGTGGAGCTAGAACGTTGAGATACACGTGGTGAAGAGCAACTCCCAAATAGTTGTGTTTTCCTAGTCTAAAAAACATCTCTGTTGAAAGTTTCTCCGACGTAAGAAATCCCTTCCCTCGTTGTACGGCTACAACTCTAAGGAAATACCACTGGCTATACATTACAGGGTGTAAACAAATGAAGGAAGGTGTTCCTAAAAAAAAGGTAGTGGAGCAGAGGTAGTGTGATGAGTTTCCCTTCCTAAGGATATCTATATATTCTGCAGTGCCCTATTTTTGGAACGTTCATCCAGCGTCCTATAGGTGTCATGACGTAGTTAGGCGAGATGGCTAAAGAAAATGATGAATCACCACAACTGTTGTTCAATGAGATAGTTTGCTCTATCCCTTATTATGATCATTAGTATTCTTGTATTATCATGTTTTAGAATGAACAATGTAATAAATTTGTCCTACTTATCCTCCTTTCTCATGTTATCCTCATGCAGGTCTCATTTCCCAATATAAAAGAACTAGTAATCAAAGGCGCTCAGTGGAAAGAGCTATGGAACAATCAAATTCCCAATGATTCTTTTTGCAAATTGGAATCCCTTGAATTGATTCGCTGTGACAATCTCCAATGTATTGCCCCATCCCATATGTGGAAGAGGCTGGAGTGCTGTCTTGAGAACCTAGAAGTGATTTCATGCTGTTCGATCAAGATCATATACGAAGGTGATGGGACGAATACAGAGGGTGGTAAATTGACGAAGCTGGTTTTGAGTGATCTCGAAAACTTGGGGCACATTTGGCAGTGCGATGATCTCCCAAATGTCCCATTCCCAAACTTGAGAGACGTAGAGGTTGTGAGGTGCTCCCATTTGGAAATGCTTTTCCCTACTTTCACTGCAAAATTTCTCGGGCAAATTGAAGAGCTGATGGTGGAGTCATGTGAAGATATGAAACAAATTGCTCGCCATGAAAAACCAGAAGAAGCAGTCGGCATGACAATCACCTTCTCCAAGTTAATTGCTCTTAGACTTTTCGAGTTGCCGAAATTCAAGAGCTTCTTGCCCGAGGGATACTCTCTGAAATTCCCGTGCTCTGAGGACTTCCCATCCTTGCGACACTTGAGTACAGTAAGTTGTGGAGCAGAGCCGAACCAAGTCCTTGGTCACTGGGGTACCCATCAATTCATACGAGACCAACACTTCTTCAGATATGAGGTATTCCTTTCAATATTTCATTGCTTTGTTTTGGCTCTCTGTCCCTTTTGAATCGAAAGATTAGTTTTGTATCATAGCTAATCATACACAAGTAGTGCTCGAACTTCGGTCATGACCACCAGATTCCGTTCCACGACGTTGGTTCTGTTATCTCCTGACTCACATCCGATGTCAATTGCTCTATAGCTAATCATTCTTCATTCAACTAAACCACATTTGCTATGTTTTCCGTTGCTTTTGCTACCCTCTATGTGCAAATCGACTGTGGTTGAGGCTGCATTAGTGATTTGAATTGGTGCTCCTCAGCCATAATGTATACCACCTGTTTGATGTAATTCCTGAACTAAGTCAGTGTGTATTTTGATTCAGTTCTTGACCGAGAGTTCTCTTCATTACTAGATCATCGATCTATTCCGGTCATATAAGCGTATTTGAGTTCTGTTTCTTCATCAAAATAGCATAGGTGTTCAATTTCGAACTTGTTTTGAATCTGCTGGAACCTTGTCAGTACATGTTGATTCGCAACGGTTGCGGGCTTGAGCTGATGTCCATTAGTCCTTGATTTTATGCTATTCTACTCAGGCAAGCATGTGTAGTGATGTAAGATTGTGTTGTGAATTTCATGTTTGCTTGGAAAGAAGTTATTGTCATGATTGAATCAATCTCTACTAGAAATCGATCCATGGTGCTGATTGGGTGCTTTTGATTCCAGCTAGAGGCTATTTTGAATACGGGATCATATATGTTCATGCCAGGAAAGTGATATTGTGAATATCATGCCGATGTTAACGAGAATTATAGTCATAATTGAACTCAAATATGCTAGAACCGAAGTATTGCATGCTGATCGTGATTACTTTGTTTCAATTCAATATTAATTTGGTCTCAGATTGATGCCATTTGATCAAGTAGACTCATATGCGCTTGTAGGAAGATATGGCGTCAATTTCATATCAATTAGTCATCAAATGATCACGATTTGTGGTCTTGTATGCTCTTTAAAATGCTGAACGTGTGCTGGAATTTATGGAATAGGCATGAATTAGATGGATTTTGTCTTAGTTCTTAGTTTGATTCCTGGTCAATTTCACATGTTTGGATGGTAATTGCATGATTAAATTGATGAGATAGATGCTTAATATTGCCATGAGAGTCTTGGCCACTGCTGTTCAGAATAATGTTCCATATTTTTGTTTTCCTCCCTCCCTCATAGAATTCGCTAGAGAGTTCCTTTTACGAATTCTACGGGGGAGGGAAGATTAATCACCAACACTACTAGTACCTTGCCCCTGAAATCCATCAGGACCCTGCCTATATGTTTTATTAGGTGTAAGTGGATAGTTCCAATTGTCTCTCCTATAAACCATTATGCACTGGAGGTGCAGAGCTCCATCTATCTCCTTGCGGCAGGTCTCAGTTGCTGATAGCAATTGTTGTTATGACTCTGTTGACTGTAGTTTACCTGGTATGAATGCACCAGATCTCTCCTCTGTCCTTGATATGGATCCCTTCCATCGGGGGCACAATTCATATTGCTCATTGGCATGGGATTTTTTCTTTCACCTTGCCCCTAGGGATCATAACTTTGCCGAGGAGGTTAATTTTGTGGAGCATCCTGCTGCAAAGGTCCCTGATAAATCACATTGAGGGCTCTGGTGTTTATTTGCCACTTGACCTCCTTGCCCGTCATAGTTTCTATTGCAATCACACATTCCAACCACCTGGCTTGCCATACTGAACTGGAGGTGGTCTTTGAGTAATTACTCCAGTTTCATACTTATGATCTAATGATTTAGTAATCTTAACAAAACTACAAGCGTTGCAGGGTCACAAATCATAGACACATTGGAAAGTTGAGGTTGTAGGATTAGAGGATGAATGGACTAAATGACTGAAAAAATGTGGCAGAAATGCATCGTAGATGAAATTTCCTGTGGAGTCAAGTCATACCTCCATACTCTTTGTGTAACATCCTAAAATTCGAGCCCTTTTGAGGAAGGAATGAACGTGAATTTCGTCGATGCATTGTTGGTTGATCTCACTCGGAACTGATCACTCCTGAGATACTGACCTTGAGGGGAAAGGCTAATGAGGATAGAACTCGTGCGACTAAAGAACTTGACTTGGGAAAACGACTCGACCGTGAGACTTGCGTAAGGACGATCCTCGTAGTCATGCAGCCGATTTCAAGGACGACTAGAAGTCGATTCGCGGACAGAAATAATGGGATGACGGGTGATTCCATCTACTGTTGTCGAGCCCGCGAATGACCCTATGTCGATCCTTGGTAATCGTGTACTTTGAAATAAGAATCTATCATTCGCAATTTCACGTAGTCAAGGACGTCCATGTGTCGAGAAGTCTTGAATGTGAATTAGCACGAGTCGGTTACGCGTGAATCCTCAAAGCCGCCCGTCGATCCCGAGTAGTACCAAAATGGCATTCGGGCGAAATTGACATGGCATAAGAATCTAGTATTGGACTTTGAATTTTCGGGAATGTTCGAGAAGGATTTTTGGACGATGCTTCTTAGACGATCGACAGTGTCGATTGAGTTGAGCCGAGTTTTGGGAAAGGGATTTTCGGACCGAGGAAACAGCCTATGAGGACATGGGCCGGGCAAGATCAGTGTGGGCCTCACGCCCAAGGTGGGACAGCCGCCATGGAAGGCCCGAGGCAAGCAAGTGAGCCCGTTGGGCCAAACCGACCCTTTACCCTTCCGATCCTATTGTCTAACCTTGAGCCAATTCGAGCCCAACAAATTCCCGAGCCCGTTCCTATTCATTTTCAAGCCCATTTCCTAGGCCCGTCCTCCATTTTCAGCCCAAGGACAGATTGGGAAATGTGCAAGGTGGAAATGACCAAAATGCCCTTGGATATTTTGAAGAAAAGTCAAAAAGAAGAAAGAGAAGATGAGGTCATTGTTTGGCAAGTGGGGCAAGCCTTGATGGCTTGGATAAGGCTTATCCTTCAGCCTTCACTTCACTCTCTCTCTCCTCTTCATCTTCTCCAAAAATCGCAGCACCTCTCTCCCATGGTTTTCCTTCCTTCCTTCTGTTTTTCAGTTTGACCTTTCACCGAAATCTGAGTTGTTCATTGCCTTCCCGTTGAAATCTCGTCTCGTGCCACCCGCCGTTGTGTTCAGAAGAGAATTTCCGTTCAAATAGCGTCGGCCGATCGCCGGAAAGAGCTTCCGATCATCCCGTATTCCGGCCGAAAGCCGGCTGTCGCCGGACCATTTTCTGACCGCCTGCTGCTGTTCTGTTTTGCTGTTTCGGCCATTTTCCTCCCTTTCTGACCCAATCACCGCCCATACCAGCCACAAGTGGTTCCCCTCGACCCCCAGTGTGCCGCTGGTCGCTGGCTCGCCGCTCGCCGGAGCTCCGGGCAGCCCGTTCAACTCCGATCAGCTTCTTTCCTCCCGTGCAGTCGTTTTTCAGAGTTGCGAGAGGGATTCCGAGTTTGTTGCTGTTGTTTTGAGCCCGGGATCACCTTGGATCGTCGTGGTAGAGGTCCTCGGGTGTCGGGTTCGTCGCCGCCGCCGCGTCCGTGTCGCCGGCCCGCTTAACGGGTGAGTTTAGCTCCTAATCCCTATTTAGTGCCTAAACTTGCTTAGGGTTGGTTAGTTAGTGTTAATTTTGGTTTAAGGGGTTTAATTAAGTTGTATTAGCCCTAAGATAGGTGGTTAGATAGTTGGTTAAGATTAGATTAGCTTAATTTTGCTTATTAAGCTTAATTGTGCTTAATTTGGGATTAATTGTGTTTATGTGATTGATTAAGCATGATTTTCTTTAATTGAATTGATTAATTGTTTTAATTAATGTTTTGTTTAATTTCTGGATTAAATGTTTTAATTAATTGAATTTCGGAAAAATCACTTTTCATAATTACGTTCACGAGCACACTTTGTTCACGATTCGCTTCACGACATTACGCTCACTCACGGCACTTGTTCATCCGAAGCTAAATTTAGTCTTATTTTGATGTGCTCTTGATTGTTGTGATTAATTGGAGTGCCGATTGTTAATTATGCTCGTGAATATTGATGAAATGCGTGATTGAGTGTTGGTTGAATTGAATTTTGGAAATTGTCAAGTGAGATCGCATGACATGTTGCGTGGGTTATCGAAATGGCATGTTGCATGAGCATGAGTGATGTTGCATTCACGACAGAGCAAAGATATAAATGGATTGTTTGATGATGTGTTGCATGATCACATTAAGAGAGGGAACCCGGCGTTGCCGGAAGACCGCCAATCCCTATGGGGTTGTGCCGTGGCCAGTGGGTCGCCTGACTTCGGTCGGATGCCTGACAGGGAGGGGTTCTCTGTGGGATCGCGGTATGGGGGCGGGTCCCGGGCCTCTCGTCGCGCGGACTGCGGTAGTGGGCGAGTCTTGTGCTCCTTCGGGAATGCCGTCTTGGGAGTGAGCCCTTGACGTCGCCGTGCCTCGAGGTAAAGAGGACGAAGGCTGGTTTAGCCGGGAACCGCCAACCATAAGGTTGTGCCGTGGCCCGAGGAGGGGTCGTAATAATCGGAGCATGTGTGAGTGTGAGACATGAGAAAGCTGTGTGAGATGCTCTGATTATTCGCATGCTCTTAATGTCGTGATGATTGCATTAATTATGGTACGCACGCATGAGTTGACAGTCGTGCAGGGTGTGCGCAACGGCCGGTGAGATCGCTTGTGGTGCGACTCGCATGTAATTGATGAACTCAGTATCATCGACGGCCATGTGCCTAGCTTGCATTGTATGAGATTTGACGTGCGGGGTATGGCATACCGGGTAAGGTTGCATGCGAACCGACCGTATGATTGTTGGTTGCCCCATCTTTGTTGACTGTTGTTTGGTTTTGGCTGTCTCATTGTTGGGTTGAGTGAGGGGTGGTTACGGAGAGATACCCCGGGTTGAGTTGGCGTACTAACCGGGGCTTAGGGGAAGAACTCGCTGAGATTTTATCTCAACCCGTCGTGGTTAACCATTTTCGAGCCCCTAGAATGGCGTACCCGCAATGGAGGATCCCGCCTCGCTCCTCCGGTGATCGACTCGACGGAGACGAGTCGAGTCCGATGGGTCCGAGTGACCGTGGTGTTGAACCCAAGGGTTCATCTTGTTTAATTGGATTAGCCTAGTTTCTATTTGATTTGGCTTAGAGGATGGATCGGCCCTTTTTGTCGGGCTTGTAATTTGGAAAACGATCCTCCATTAGTTAATCCAATAAATTGAATAGTTGAGTAGTTGCTGTTGTTCGTGTTGTTCATCCCTCTATCCCTGTTTGATTGTATGTTTGTCTGGGGATGGTTCGTCTTCCACTTGCGCTTAACGAAAGATTAAAATGAATGGTCGTGGACGGGTCCCGGGCGTCGCTTTCAATCGACCAAGAGAAGGGGTTGCCGCGAGCTCGAGAGTCGGGCGTGACAACCCCGTCGGTTTTGGTATCGGCGAGGTCGAGACTTGGAGTGATAAGGTGCGTGGGATTTTGGGATAGTGAGATAGGGATGGCTTTTAGATTACATGCCTGTGATTGCTTTTGTGGTTTCGTGTGGTGGCGGGTTGTTCATAGTCCAGAGTGATGAGCAATCCTGAGCAGTCAGCCCATAGGCGTAGGGCAGTGTCTGGTCAGACCAGTGCTTGAGGTAGCGTGTAGGCAGATCCTAGGTTAGACGGGATCCTGCTAGCGCTAGAGACCTGATTAGGACAGCAAGCTGTGTGCTTTTGCTGTGGTCCTTGTGGTTCCCCTAGTGAGAGGAGAGGTCGCGAGAGATCGATGCCTAGGGCATTAGAGCGCCTTCCGAGATTGAAGCCACCGAGGTTTAGTGGCGTGGGCGACCCTGAAGCTGCAACCCTTTGGATAAGGGATTTCGAGAGGACTGTTACAGTGTTGAGGTGTTCAGAGTAAGATAGGGTACTTCTGGCGGCTTATCAGTTTCAAGGTAATGCCAGTACTTGGTGGGAAGCCACTCAAGGAAGAGTGTTCCCTGAAGGCACAGCTCAAAATTGGGGTGTCTTTCGTGAAGCTTTCATTGGATAGTACTTCTTGGACAGTGCGAGAGAGTCAAAGATGGCAGAGTTTCAACGGTTTCGTCGAATCGATTTCGGTGGATCGGTATAAGGCGAAGTTTGCTAAGTTGGCCAAGTATACGCCAAGATTAGTGGACCCTTGGATAGGGCAAGATGTTTTAGAGATGGCTTGAAATCGGAAAGCCAGCTGGTGCCCTTGACTTTAAAGAGCTTTGATGAGATGTACAAAAGGGCCCAGATGATCGAGAAGAACATGATCAAGAGGGCGATCGCATTTGGCTCGCGGTTCTTGCCTAATAGAGATAATCATCGGTTGGAAAAGGGACCGATGATGGGGAGAAGGAATCTCATCCCACCCAACAGAAAGTGGATTGTCATGGAAAGACAATTCAGTTTAACCTAGTAGTGGGTGATAGTTTTGAGTTTGTGGGAAATCGAGGAGGACCCTCGACCCCTTTGAAATTCATCGTTGGAAGTAACTTGTTCATTGGACGAAGGTTGCTAAGGTTATTGGACAACTGAGGTTAATTGGTTAGTTGAAGAATCAAGGATGGATTGTTGCACTTATGCATCGCTTGTCAGTAGCTCAACCAAGGGACGGTCATGAGCAAGTATCCATTACCAAGGATGGATGACATGTTTGACCCATTTCAAGGAGCTTCGATATGTCCCAAGATAGACCCAAGGACGGGCTATCAATAGTTGATGATTAAAAAGGAGGATAAACTAAAGATGACATATTGTGTGTGATTTGGTCATTACGAGATTACCGTACCGCCGTTTGGATTAACTAATGCGCCGCTTGCTTTTATGGATTCGATGGATTGAGTGATTAAGGTGTATTTGGAGCAAATTGTGATTGTGTTCGTGAGTGATATATTGGAATTTTCAAGGAAATTAGAGGAATGCAAATAGCACTTGAGGGCGGTGTTATAGACCATTCGAAAGCATAAACAGTATGCCAAGTTTAATACGTGCGAGTTTGGGTTTACTCGCGTTGTTTTGTTGGTCATATGATTTTAAACGAATGAATTTCTATGGATCCGCTAAGATCAAGACAGTCATGAATATGTCAGGGCTTATGACGGTGACAGAGGTTCGAAGTTTTTTTAAGTCGGACAGGTTAGTACAGACGATTCGTAGAAAGGTTCTCTACGATAGCTATGCCTTTGATACGAAGGTTAATGAAGGACGTAAGAATTTGAATGGACGAATAAGTGAAATTTTTAAGAGCTTAAGTATAAGCTGATTATCACACCAGTTTTGAGGATTTAGTCTAATATTGGAGAATACGAGATTTGCAGTGAGGTGTCGTATAAGGGATTTGACTGCGTGGTAAGGCAACAAGGAAGATTGGTTGCTTACGCGTCACGACAATTGAGGTTATTGGATTTAATGGAAGTCAGATAAGTTTTATCTTAATGATTTGAGGAGTTGTAGGTATGGGATCATAAGAGATGATCTATTAAATGGTGATGATCTTTGATAAGAATTACGGTGGATGATTTATTGCTCGGAAGTCTTAGATTCGATTAAGATATGAATTTACCAAGGTGGATTATTCCAGAGATATATAAGATAGGGATTTGAGAAATGGATTTTTGTCTTCGGTGGATTAAGAATTAATTATCCCTTGATGCTAGATGGATGAGTGGTGAAATAGCATTATCGATGATTTCTTCTCGAGGTATCAAAAGGATTTGAAAAGGTACCCGAAAGCTTTTGGTGCAATAAATGACATTTGGTTTGCACTAATTTTCAAGTGGTTGAGGTGAATTCTTGGTTTGGTTATTAAATGGGCGTGAAAGGAGTATTGGAAGAAAAATCGATAGTTTGTGGAATTCGGACAACGATTCGATGAAGTTCATAAATCAGATTTCAAGTGTCGATAAGTGACCCCGTGGAAACGAACTCATGGTTGACGAGCTGGAGAAAGTTTTGCACTTTGTGGTGCTCAGACGAGGTTAAAACCGTGAGGCTTGGTATGGGACAGGCCAAAGCGGATAATACCTCTATGAGATGGTGCAGATCTAAAAGGGACTTTTGCTAGTAGTGGTGCGGTTCGAAGATGCTCATGTAACGACCCCGATCCGACGAGGGCGGGGAGTGGTCGCCGGGGCCAGAGTGCCTGAGCAAGGAGCGACTCCTGGCAGGCTTCTAGGATGTCGAAAGGGGTAGAAATGAACTAAACTACGCACTATGCAAAAAGAGAGTGCTTGTGGGATTAGATTTTATTGGAGTGATATAGCAGAAACATGGTCAAGTTTGTGAAACTCCCGTCTATAGAACGAGGTCGAGAATTGGGAATTGCTGGTTCAAAAATTGGTTTAGCGGTTATTGAATACGGTTCGATTATCAAAGACAGATTAAAGACCGCTCGAGTCATCGAAGAGTTATGCGAGATAAGCGTCGTAGACCGTTGGAGTTTAAGATGGGTGATCATGTGTTTCTGAAAGTATCGCCGATGATGAGAATTTCCAGATTTGGCAAGAAAGGAAAGTTAAGTCCGAGGCACGTTGGACCCTTTGAGATTTTGGAAAGGATCAAGGTTTTAACGTATCGTCTTGCGTTGCCACCGAAACTTGCTCAAGTACATGATGTTTTCCACGTGTCTATGTTGAGAAAGTATGAGCCGGACTTGACTTATGTTTTGAATTTTGAGGAATTGGATGTAGACGACGGGATGTCGTACGTGGAGAGGCCGATACGAATAAAGGATCGTAAGGAGCAAGTACTTCGAATTAAGACTATCGCCTTAGTTAAGGTGATTTGGCGCATCATGGATCGATGGAGCTACATGGGAAAGTGAGGAAGTGATGAAGCATCGGCACCCCCATTTTTTTTTTTTTTTTTTTTTTTGAGGACTTGTTAGTAGCAGCAAATTTCGAGGACGAAATTTTTATAAGAGGGGAAGAGTTGTAACATCCTAAAATTCGAGCCCTTTGAGGGAGGAATGAACGTTAATTTCGTCAATGCATTATTGGCTAATCTCACTCGAAACTGATCACTATTAAAATACTGACCTTGAGGGGAAAGGCTAATGAGGATAGAACTCATGCGACTAAAGAACTTGACTTGGAAAAACGACTCGACCGTGAGACTTGCGTAAGGACGATCCTGTAGTTATGCAAGTCGATGTCAGGGACGACTAAAAATCGATTCACGGACAGAAATAATGGGACGATGAGTGATTCCATCTATTGTTATCGAATCCGCGAATGGCCTTATGTCGATCCTTGATGATCATGTACTTTGAAATAAGAATCTATCATTTGCAATTTCACGTAGCCAAGGACGTCCATGTGTCGAGAAGTCTTGAATGTGATTTGGTACGAGTCGATTATGCGTAAATCCTCGAAGCCACTTGTCAGTCTGAGTAGTACCAAAATGGCATTCGGGCGAAATTGACATGGCATAAGAATCTAGTATTGGACTTTGAATTTTCGGGAATGTTCGAGAAGGATTTTTGGACGATGCTTCTTAGACGATCGACGATGTCGGTTGAGTTGAGCCGAGTTTTGGGAAAGGGATTTTCGGACCGAGGAAACAGCCTATGAGGACATGGGCCGGGCAAGATCGTGTGGGCCTCATGCCCAAGGTGGGACAGCCGCCATGGAAGGCCCGAGGCAAGCAAGTGAGCCCGTTGGGCCAAACCGACCCTTTACCCTTCCGATCCTATTGTCTAACCTTGAGCCAATTCGAGCCCAACAAATTCCCGAGCCCGTTCCTATTCATTTTCAAGCCCATTTCCTAGGCCCGTCCTCCATTTTCAGCCCAAGGACAGATTGGGAAATGTGCAAGGTGGAAATGACCAAAATGCCCTTGGATATTTTGAAGAAAAGTCAAAAAGAAAGAAAGAGAAGATGAGGTCATTGTTTGGCAAGTGGGGCAAGCCTTGATGGCTTGGATAAGGCTTATCCTTCAGCCTTCACTTCACTCTCTCTCTCTCTTCATCTTCTCCAAAAATCGCAGCACCTCTCTCCCATGGTTTTCCTTCCTTCCTTCTGTTTTTCAGTTTGACCTTTCACCGAAATCTGAGTTGTTCATTGCCTTCCCGTTGAAATCTCGTCTCGTGCCACCTGCCGTTGTGTTCAGAAGAGAATTTCCGTTCAAATAGCGTCGGCCGATCGCCGGAAAGAGCCTCCGATCATCCCGTATTCCGGCCGGCCCGGCTGTCGCCGGACCGTTTTCTGACCGCCTGCTGCTGTTCTGTTTTGCTGTTTCGGCCATTTTCCTCCCTTTCTGACCCAATCACCGCCCATACCAGCCACAAGTGGTTCCCCCTCGACCCCCAGGTGCCGCTGGTCGCTGGCTCGCCGCTCGCCGGAGCTCCGGGCAGCCCGTTCAACTCCGATCAGCTTCTTTCCTCCCGTGCAGTCAGTTTTTCAGAGTTGCAGAGGGATTCCGAGTTTGTTGCTGTTGTTTTGAGCCCGGATCACCTTGGATCGTCGTGGTAGAGGTCCTCGGGTGTCGGGTTCGTCGCCGCCGCCGCGTCCGTGTCGCCGGCCCGCTTAACGGGTGAGTTTAGCTCCTAATCCCTATTTAGTGCCTAAACTTGCTTAGGGTTGGTTAGTTAGTGTTAATTTTGGTTTAAGGGGTTTAATTAAGTTGTATTAGCCCTAAGATAGGTGGTTAGATAGTCGGTTAAGATTAGATTAGCTTAATTTTGCTTATTAAGCTTAATTGTGCTTAATTTGGGATTAATTGTGTTTATGTGATTGATTAAGCATGATTTTCTTTAATTGAATTGATTAATTGTTTTAATTAATGTTTTGTTTAATTTCTGGATTAAATGTTTTAATTAATTGAATTTCGGAAAAATCACTTTGTTCATAATTACGCTCACGAGCAATTCGCTTCACGACATCGATCACAATTCACCATTCACTAGACTGTTCATCCGTAAGCTAAATTTAGTCTTATTTTGATGTGCTCTTGATTGTTGTGATTAATTGGAGTGCCGATTGTTAATTATGCTCGTGAATATTGATGAAATGCGTGATTGAGTGTTGGTTGAATTGAATTTTGGAAATTGTCAAGTGAGATCGCATGACATGTTGCGTGGGTTATCTGAAATGGCATGTTGCATGAGCATGAGTGATGTTGCATTCACGACAGAGCAAAGATTTAAATGGATTGTTTGATGATGTGTTGCATGATCACATTAAGAGAGGAACCCCTGGCGTTGCCGGAAGACCGCCAATCCCTATGGGGTTGTGCCGTGGCCGTGGGTCGCCCGACTTCTGGTCGGATGCCCGAGGAGGGGTTCTCTGTGGGATCGCGGTATGGGGGCGGGTCCCGGCCTCTCCGTCGCAGCGGGAGCTGCGGTAGTGGGCGAGTCTTGTGCTCCTTCGGGAATGCCGTCTTGGGAGTGAGCCCTTGACGTCGCCGTGCCTCGAGGTAAAGAGGACGAAGCTCGGTTTAGCCGAGAACCGCCAACCATAAGGTTGTGCCGTGGCCCGGAGGAGGGTCGTAATAATCGGAGCATGTGTGAGTGTGAGACATGAGAAAGCTGTGTGAGATGCTCGATTATTCGCATGCTCTTAATGTCGTGATGATTGCATTAATTATGGTACGCACGCATGAGTTGACGTCGTGCGGGTGTGGCACGGCCGGCCGAGATCGCTTGTGGTGCGACTCGCATGTAATTGATGAATCAGATCATCCGACGGCCATGTGCCTAGCTTGCATTGTATGAGATTTGACGTGCGAGTATGGCATATACCGGTAAGGTTGCATGCGTACCGACCGTATGATTGTTGGTTGCCCCATGTTGTTGACTTGTTGTTTGGTTTTGGCCGTCTCGTTGTTGGGTTGGGTGAGGGGTGGTTACGGAGAGATACCCCGGGTTGAGTTGGCGTACTAACCGGGGCTTAGGGAAGAACTCGCTGAGATTTTATCTCAACCCGTCGTGGTTAACCATTTTCGAGCCCCTAGAATGGCGTACCCGCAATGGAGGATCCCGCCTCGCTCCTCCAGTGATCGACTCGACGGAGACTGAGTCCGATGGGTCCGAGTGACCGTGGTGTTGAACCCAAGGGTTCATCTTGTTTAATTGGATTAGCCTAGTTTCTATTTGATTTGGCTTAGAGGATGGATCGGCCCTTTTTGTCGGGCTTGTAATTTGGAAAACGATCCTCCATTAGTTAATCCAATAAATTGAATAGTTGAGTAGTTGCGTTGTTCGTGTTGTTCATCCCTCTATCCCCGTTTGATTGTATGTTTGTCTCTGGGATGGTTCGTCTTCCACTTGCGCTTAACGAAAGATTAAAATGAATGGTCGTGGACGGGTCCCGGGGCGTCGCTTTCAATCGACCAAGAGAAGGGGTTGCCGCGAGCTCGAGAGTCGGGCGTGACAACCCCGTCGGTTTTGGTATCGAGCGAGGTCGAGACTTGGAGTGATAAGGTGCGTGGGATTTTTGGGATAGTGAGATAGGGATGGCTTTTAGATTACATGCCTGTGATTGCTTTTGTGGTTTCGTGTGGTGGCGGGTTGTTCATAGTCCAGAGTGATGAGCAATCCTGAGCAGTCAGCCCATAGGCGTAGGGGCGTGTCACCGGGTCGGGCCGGTGCTTGAGGTAGCGTGTGGCGAGATCCTAGGTTAGACGGACGGATCTGCTAGCGCTAGAGACTGATTAGGACAGCAAGTCGTGTGCTTTTGCCGTGGTCCTTGTGGTTCCCCTAGTGAGAGGAGAGGTCTCCTGAGAGATCGATGCCTGGTCTAGAGAGCGCTTCCGAGATTGAAGCCACCGAGGTTTAGTGGCGTGGCGACCTGAAGCCGCAACCCTTTGGATAAGGGATTTCGAGAGGACTGTTACGTGTTGAGGTGTTCGTAGTAAGATAGGGTACTTCGGCGGCTTATCGGTTTCAAGGTAATGCCGATTATTGGTGGGGGAAGCCACTCAAGGAAGAGTGTTCCCCGAAGGCACACTCAAAATTGGGGTGTCTTTCGTGAAGCTTTCATTGGATAGTACTTCTTGGACAAAGTGCGAGAGAGTCAAAGATGGCGAGTTTCAACGGTTTCGTCGAATCGATTTCGGTGGATCGATAAGGCGAAGTTTGCTAAGTTGGCCAAGTATACGCCAAGATTAGTGGACCCTTGGATAGGGCAAGATGTTTTAGAGATGGCTTGAAATCGGAAAGCCGGGTGGTGCCCTTGACTTTAAAGAGCTTTGATGAGATGTACAAAAGGGCCCGATGATCGAGAAGAACATGATCAAGAGGGCGATCGCATTTGGCTCGCGGTTCTTGCCTAATAGAGATAATCATCGGTTGGAAAAGGGACCGATGATGGGGAGAAGGAATCTCATCCCACCCAACAGAAAGTGGATTGTCATGGAAAGACAATTCGCTTTAACCTAGTAGTGGGTGATAGTTTTGAGTTTGTGGGAAATCGAGGAGGACCCTCGACCCCTTTGAAATTCATCGTTGGAAGTAACTTGTTCATTGGACGAAGGTTGCTAAGGTTATTGGACAACTGAGGTTAATTGGTTAGTTGAAGAATCAAGGATGGATTGTTGCACTTATGCACGCTTGTCGCAGCTCAACCAAGGGACGGTCATGAGCAAGTATCCATTACCAAGGATGGATGACATGTTTGACCCATTTCAAGGAGCTTCGATATGTCCCAAGATAGACCCAAGGACGGGCTATCAATAGTTGATGATTAAAAAGGAGGATAAACTAAAGATGACATATTGTGTGTGATTTGGTCATTACGAGATTACCGTACCGCCGTTTGGATTAACTAATGCGCCGCTGCTTTTATGGATTCGATGGATTGAGTGATTAAGGTGTATTTGGAGCAAATTGTGATTGTGTTCGTGAGTGATATATTGGAATTTTCAAGGAAATTAGAGGAATGCAAATAGCACTTGAGGGCGGTGTTATAGACCATTCGAAAGCATAAACAAGTATGCCAAGTTTAATACGTGCGAGTTTGGGTTTACTCGCGTTGTTTTGTTGGTCATATGATTTTAAACGAATGAATTTCTATGGATCCGCTAAGATCAAGACAGTCATGAATATGTCGTGGCTTATGACGGTGACGAGGTTCGAAGTTTTTTTAAGTCGGACAGGTTAGTACGACGATTCGTAGAAAGGTTCTCTACGATAGCTATGCCTTTGATACGAAGGTTAATGAAGGACGTAAGAATTTGAATGGACGAATAAGTGAAATTTTTAAGAGCTTAAGTATAAGCTGATTATCACACCAGTTTGAGGATTTAGTCTAATATTGAGAATACGAGATTTGCAAAGGTGAGGTGTCGTATAAGGGATTTGACTGCGTGGTAAGGCAACAAGGAAGATTGGTTGCTTACGCGTCACGACAATTGAGGTTATTGGATTTAATGGAAGTCGATAAGTTTTATCTTAATGATTTGAGGAGTTGTAGGTATGGGATCATAAGAGATGATCTATTAAATGGTGATGATCTTTGATAAGAATTACGGTGGATGATTTATTGCTCGGAAGTCTTAGATTCGATTAAGATATGAATTTACCAAGGTGGATTATTCCAGAGATATATAAGATAGGGATTTGAGAAATGGATTTTTGTCTTCGGTGGATTAAGAATTAATTATCCCTTGATGCTAGATGGATGAGTGGTGAAATAGCATTATCGATGATTTCTTCTCGAGGTATCAAAAAGGATTTGAAAAGGTACCCGAAAGCTTTTGGTGCAATAAATGACATTTGGTTTGCACTAATTTTCAAGTGGTTGAGGTGAATTCTTGGTTTGGTTATTAAATGGGCGTGAAAGGAGTATTGGAAGAAAAATCGATAGTTTGTGGAATTCGGACAACGATTCGATGAAGTTCAGAAATCAGATTTCAAGTGTCGATAAGTGACCCCGTGGAAACGAACTCATGGTTGACGAGCTGGAGAAAGTTTTGCACTTTGTGGTGCTCGACGACGAGGTTAAAACCGTGAGGCTTGGTATGGGACAGCCAAAGCGGATAATACCTCTATGAGATGGTGCAGATCTAAAAGGGACTTTTGCTAGTAGTGGTGCGGTTCGAAGATGCCCAACGACCGATCCGACGAGGGCGGGAGTGGTCGCCGGGGCCGAGTGCTCGAGCAAGGAGCGACTCCCCGGCAGCTTCTAGGATGTCGAAAGGGGTAGAAATGAACTAAACTACGCACTATGCAAAAAGAGAGTGCTTGTGGGATTAGATTTTATTGGAGTGATATAGCGAAAACATGGTCAAGTTTGTGAAACTCCCGTCTATAGAACGAGGTCGAGAATTGGGAATTGCTGGTTCAAAAATTGGTTTAGCATTTATTGAATACGTTCGATTATCAAAGACAGATTAAAGACCGCTCGAGTCATCGAAGAGTTATGCGATAAGCGTCGTAGACCGTTGGAGTTTAAGATGGGTGATCATGTGTTTCTGAAAGTATCGCCGATGATGAGAATTTCCAGATTTGGCAAGAAAGGAAAGTTAAGTCCGAGGCACGTTGGACCCTTTGAGATTTTGGAAAGGATCAAGGTTTTAACGTATCGTCTTGCGTTGCCACCGAAACTTGCTCAAGTACATGATGTTTTCCACGTGTCTATGTTGAGAAAGTATGAGCCGGACTTGACTTATGTTTTGAATTTTGAGGAATTGGATGTAGACGACAGGATGTCGTACGTGGAGAGGCCGATACGAATAAAGGATCGTAAGGAGCAAGTACTTCGAATTAAGACTATCGCCTTAGTTAAGGTGATTTGGCAGTATCATGGATCAGATGGAGCTACATGGAAAGTGAGGAAGTGATGAAGCATCAGCACCCCCATTTTTTTTTTTTTTTTTTTTGAGGACTTGTTAGTAGCAGCAAATTTCGAGGACGAAATTTTTATAAGAGGGAAGAGTTGTAACATCCTAAAATTCGAGCCCTTTTGAGGAAGGAATGAACGTGAATTTCGTCGATGCATTGTTGGTTGATCTCACTCGGACCGATCACTCCCGAGATACCGACCTTGAGGGGAAAGGCTAATGAGGATAGAACTCGTGCGACTAAAGAACTTGACTTGGGAAAACGACTCGACCGTGAGACTTGCGTAAGGACGATCCTCGTAGTCATGCAGCGATTTCAAGGACGACTAGAAGTCGATTCGCGGACAGAAATAATGGGATGACGGGTGATTCCATCTACTGTTGTCGAGCCCGCGAATGACCCTATGTCGATCCTTGGTAATCGTGTACTTTGAAATAAGAATCTATCCTTCGCAATTTCACGTAGTCAAGGACGTCCATGTGTCGAGAAGTCTTGAATGTGAATTAGCACGAGTCGGTTACGCGTGAATCCTCAAAGCCGCTTGTCGATGCCGAGTAGTACCAAAATGGCATTCGGGCGAAATTGACATGGCATAAGAATCTAGTATTGGACTTTGAATTTTCGGGAATGTTCGAGAAGGATTTTTGGACGATGCTTCTTAGACGATCGCTTGTGTCGCTTGAGTTGAGCCGAGTTTTGGGAAAGGGATTTTCGGACCGAGGAAACAGCCTATGAGGACATGGGCCGGGCAAGATCGGTGTGGGCCTCATGCCCAAGGTGGGGCACACCGCCATGGAAGGCCCGAGGCAAGCAAGTGAGCCCGTTGGGCCAAACCGACCCTTTACCCTTCCGATCCTATTGTCTAACCTTGAGCCAATTCGAGCCCAACAAATTCCCGAGCCCGTTCCTATTCATTTTCAAGCCCATTTCCTAGGCCCGTCCTCCATTTTCAGCCCAAGGACAGATTGGGAAATGTGCAAGGTGGAAATGACCAAAATGCCCTTGGATATTTTGAAGAAAAGTCAAAAAGAAGAAAGAGAAGATGAGGTCATTGTTTGGCAAGTGGGGCAAGCCTTGATGGCTTGGATAAGGCTTATCCTTCAGCCTTCACTTCACTCTCTCTCTCCTCTTCATCTTCTCCAAAAATCGCAGCACCTCTCTCCCATGGTTTTCCTTCCTTCCTTCTGTTTTTCAGTTTGACCTTTCACCGAAATCTGAGTTGTTCATTGCCTTCCCGTTGAAATCTCGTCTCGTGCCACCTGCCGTTGTGTTCAGAAGAGAATTTCCGTTCAAATAGCGTCGGCCGATCGCCGGAAAGAGCCTCCGATCATCCCGTATTCCGGCCGGTGCCCGGCTGTCGCCGGACCGTTTTCTGACCGCCTGCTGCTGTTCTGTTTTGCTGTTTCGGCCATTTTCCTCCCTTTCTGACCCAATCACCGCCCATACCAGCCACAAGTGGTTCCCCCTCGACCCCAGGTGCCGCTGGTCGCTGGCTCGCCGCCGCCGGAGCTCCGGCAGCCCGTTCAACTCCGACAGCCTTCTTTCCTCCTGTGCAGTCAGTTTTCAGAGTTGCAGAGGGATTCCGAGTTTGTTGCTGTTGTTTTGAGCCCGGGATCACCTTGGATCGTCGTGGTAGAGGTCCTCGGGTGTCGGGTTCGTCGCCGCCGCCGCCGTCCGTGTCGCCGGCCCGCTTAACGGGTGAGTTTAGCTCCTAATCCCTATTTAGTGCCTAAACTTGCTTAGGGTTGGTTAGTTAGTGTTAATTTTGGTTTAAGGGGTTTAATTAAGTTGTATTAGCCCTAAGATAGGTGGTTAGATAGTCGGTTAAGATTAGATTAGCTTAATTTTGCTTATTAAGCTTAATTGTGCTTAATTTGGGATTAATTGTGTTTATGTGATTGATTAAGCATGATTTTCTTTAATTGAATTGATTAATTGTTTTAATTAATGTTTTGTTTAATTTCTGGATTAAATGTTTTAATTAATTGAATTTCGGAAAAATCACTCGCTCATAATTATGCTCACGAGCAAGACATTCACGATCACGACATCGTCACAATTACCGCTCACTTTGTTCATTCATCCGTAAGCTAAATTTAGTCTTATTTTGATGTGCTCTTGATTGTTGTGATTAATTGGAGTGCCGATTGTTAATTATGCTCGTGAATATTGATGAAATGCGTGATTGAGTGTTGGTTGAATTGAATTTTGGAAATTGTCAAGTGAGATCGCATGACATGTTGCGTGGGTTATCTGAAATGGCATGTTGCATGAGCATGAGTGATGTTGCATTCACGACGAGCAAAGATTTAAATGGATTGTTTGATGATGTGTTGCATGATCACATTAAGAGAGAACCCGGCGTTGCGAAGACCGCCAATCCCTATGGGGTTGTGCCGTGGCGTGGGTCGCCCGACTTCGGTCGGATGCCCGACAGGGAGGGTTCTCTGGGATCGCGGTATGGGGCGGGTCCCGGCCTCTGCGCAGCGGACTGCGGTAGTGGGCGAGTCTTGTGCTCCTTCGGGAATGCCGTCTGGGAGTGAGCCCTTGACGTCGCCGTGCCTCGAGGTAAAGAGGACGAAGCTCGGTTTAGCCAGAACCGCCAACCATAAGGTTGTGCCGTGCCCAGAGGAGGGGTCGTAATAATCGGAGCATGTGTGAGTGTGAGACATGAGAAAGCTGTGTGAGATGCTCGATTATTCGCATGCTCTTAATGTCGTGATGATTGCATTAATTATGGTACGCACGCATGAGTTGACAAATGTCGTGCGGGGTGTGGCAATGGCCAGTGAGATCGCTTGTGGTGCGACTCGCATGTAATTGATGAACTGTATCATCTGACGGCCATGTGCCTAGCTTGCATTGTATGAGATTTGACGTGCAGGGTATGGCATACCGGGTAAGGTTGCATGCGTACCGACTGTATGATTGTTGGTTGCCCTGTCTGTTGTTGACTGTTGTTTGGTTTTGGCTGTCTGTTGTTGGGTTGAGTGAGGGGTGGTTCTGGAGAGATACCCCGGGTTGAGTTGGCGTACTAACCGGGGCTTAGGGAAGAACTCGCCGAGATTTTATCTCAACCCGTCGTGGTTAACCATTTTCAGCCCCCCTAGAATGGCGTACCCGCAATGGAGGATCCCGCCTCGCTCCTCCGTGGGATCGACTCGACGGAGACCGAGTCCGATGGGTCCGAGTGACCGTGGTGTTGAACCCAGGGTTCATCTTGTTTAATTGGATTAGCCTAGTTTCTATTTGATTTGGCTTAGAGGATGGATCGGCCCTTTTTGTCGGGCTTGTAATTTGGAAAACGATCCTCCATTAGTTAATCCAATAAATTGAATAGTTGAGTAGTTGCCGTTGTTCTGTTGTTCATCCCTCTATCCCCGTTTGATTGTATGTTTGTCCTGGGATGGTTCGTCTTCCACTTGCGCTAACGAAAGATTAAAATGAATGGTCGTGGACGGGTCCCGGGACGTCGCTTTCAATCGACCAAGAGAAGGGGTTGCCGCGAGCTCGAGAGTCGGGCGTGACAACCCCGTCGGTTTTGGTATCGAGCGAGGTCGAGACTTGGAGTGATAAGGTGCGTGGGATTTTGGGATAGTGAGATAGGGATGGCTTTTAGATTACATGCCCGTGATTGCTTTTGTGGTTTCGTGTGGTGGCGGGTTGTTCATAGTCCGAGTGATGAGCAATCCCGAGCATCACCCCATGTGCGTAGGGCGTGTCCGGTCGACCAAGAAGTCTTGAGGTAGCGTGTAGGCAGATCCTAGGTTAGACGGGATCCTGCTAGCGCTAGAGACCTGATTAGGACAGCAAGCTGTGTGCTTTTGCTGTGGTCCTTGTGGTTCCCCTAGTGAGAGGAGAGGTCTGTGAGAGATCGATGCCTAGGCTGTTAGAGCAGTTCCTGAGATTGAAGCCACCGAGGTTTAGTGGCGTGGGCGACCCTGAAGCTGCAACCCTTTGGATAAGGGATTTCGAGAGGACTGTTACAGTGTTGAGGTGTTCGAGTAAAGATAGGGTACTTCGGCGGCTTATCGCCAAGGTAATGCCAGTATTGGTGGAAGCCACTCAAGGAAGAGTGTTCCCCGAAGGCACAGCTCAAAATCAAAGTGTCTTTCGTGAAGCTTTCATTGGATAGTACTTCTTGGACAAAGTGCGAGAGAGTCAAAGATGGCAGAGTTTCAACAGCTTTCGTCGAATCGATTTGATGGATCAAGTATAAGGCGAAGTTTGCTAAGTTGGCCAAGTATACGCCAAGATTAGTGGACCCTTGGATAGGGCAAGATGTTTTAGAGATGGCTTGAAATCGGAAAGCCAGCTGGTGCCCTTGACTTTAAAGAGCTTTGATGAGATGTACAAAAGGGCCCAGATGATCGAGAAGAACATGATCAAGAGGGCGATCGCATTTGGCTCGCGGTTCTTGCCTAATAGAGATAATCATCGGTTGGAAAAGGGACCGATGATGGGAGAAGGAATCTCATCCCACCCAACAGAAAGTGGATTGTCATGGAAAGACAATTCAGTTTAACCTAGTAGTGGGTGATAGTTTTGAGTTTGTGGGAAATCGAGAGGACCCGACCCCTTTGAAATTCATCGTTGGAAGTAACTTGTTCATTGGACGAAGGTTGCTAAGGTTATTGGACAACCGAGGTTAATTGGTTAGTTGAAGAATCAAGGATGGATTGTTGCACTTATGCACGCTTGTCGCAAGCTCAACCAAGGGACGGTCATGAGCAAGTATCCATTACCAAGGATGGATGACATGTTTGACCCATTTCAAGGAGCTTCGATATGTCCCAAGATAGACCCAAGGACGGGCTATCAATAGTTGATGATTAAAAAGGAGGATAAACTAAAGATGACATATTGTGTGTGATTTGGTCATTACGAGATTACCGTACCGCCGTTGGATTAACTAATGCGCCGCTGCTTTTATGGATTCGATGGATTGAGTGATTAAGGTGTATTTGGGAGCAAATTGTGATTGTGTTCGTGAGTGATATATTGGAATTTTCAAGGAAATTAGAGGAATGCAAATAGCACTTGAGGGCGGTGTTATAGACCATTCGAAAGCATAAACAAGATGCCAAGTTTAATACGTGCGAGCCTTGGGTTTACTCGCGTTGTTTTGTTGGTCATATGATTTTAAACGAATGAATTTCTATGGATCCGCTAAGATCAAGACATAGTCATGAATATGTCGGGCTTATGACGGTGACAGGTTCAAGTTTTTTTAAGTCGGACAGTTTAGTACGCACGATTCGTAGAAAGGTTCTCTACGATAGCTATGCCTTTGATACGAAGGTTAATGAAGGACGTAAGAATTTGAATGGACGAATAAGTGAAATTTTTAAGAGCTTAAGTATAAGCTGATTATCACACCCGTTTTGAGGATTTAGTCTAATATTGGAGAATACGAGATTTGCAAAAGAGGTGTCGTATAAGGGATTTGACTGCGTGGTAAGGCAACAAGGAAGATTGGTTGCTTACGCGTCACGACAATTGAGGTTATTGGATTTAATGGAAGTCGATAAGTTTTATCTTAATGATTTGAGGAGTTGTAGGTATGGGATCATAAGAGATGATCTATTAAATGGTGATGATCTTTGATAAGAATTACGGTGGATGATTTATTGCTCGGAAGTCTTAGATTCGATTAAGATATGAATTTACCAAGGTGGATTATTCCAGGAGATATATAAGATAGGATTTGAGAAATGGATTTTTGTCTTCGGTGGATTAAGAATTAATTATCCCTTGATGCTAGATGGATGAGTGGTGAAATAGCATTATCGATGATTTCTTCTCGAGGTATCAAAAAGGATTTGAAAAGGTACCCGAAAGCTTTTGGTGCAATAAATGACATTTGGTTTGCACTAATTTTCAAGTGGTTGAGGTGAATTCTTGGTTTGGTTATTAAATGGGCGTGAAAGGAGTATTGGAAGAAAAATCGATAGTTTGTGGAATTCGGACAACGATTCGATGAAGTTCAGTAAAATCGATTTCAAGTGTCGATAAGTGACCCCGTGGAAACGAACTCATGGTTGACGAGCCGGAGAAAGTTTTGCACTTTGTGGTGCTCGAGACGAGGTTAAAACCGTGAGGCTTGGTATGGGACAGCCAAAGCGGATAATACCTCTATGAGATGGTGCGATCTAAAAGGGACTTTTGCTAGTAGTGGTGCATTCAAGATGCCGTAACGACCGATCCGACGAGGGCGGGAGTGGTCGCCGGGCCGAGTGCTCGAGCAAGGAGCGACTCCCGGCAGCTTCTAGGATGTCGAAAGGGGTAGAAATGAACTAAACTACGCACTATGCAAAAAGAGAGTGCTTGTGGGATTAGATTTTATTGGAGTGATATAGCGTAAAACATGGTCAAGTTTGTGAAACTCCCGTCTATAGAACGAGGTCGAGAATTGGGAATTGCTGGTTCAAAAATTGGTTTAGCAAAATTATTGAATACAGTTCAGATTATCAAAGACAGATTAAAAAGACCGCTCGTAGTCATCGAAGAGTTATGCGAGATAAGCGTCGTAGACCGTTGGAGTTTAAGATGGGTGATCATGTGTTTCGAAAGTATCGCGATGATGAGAATTTCCAGATTTGGCAAGAAAGGAAAGTTAAGTCCGAGGCACGTTGGACCCTTTGAGATTTTGGAAAGGATCAAGGTTTTAACGTATCGTCTTGCGTTGCCACCGAAACTTGCTCAAGTACATGATGTTTTCCACGTGTCTATGTTGAGAAAGCATGAGCCGGACTTGACTTATGTTTTGAATTTTGAGGAATTGGATGTAGACGACGGATGTCGTACGTGGAGAGACCGATACGAATAAAGGATCGTAAGGAGCAAGTACTTCGAATTAAGACTATCGCCTTAGTT